>CM075769.1:53886912-56286912 GCA_037974665.1 Ehretia macrophylla
AAAAAAAAATTGTGGTTTTCAATGTTTTTGTGCATGGCATGAGCAAGGTGTAATTAAGCTTAAAAGATTCAGAACTTGATTGAATAGGTATTCTTTCCACTTAGAATTAATTAGTTAGTTATTTTCCTCGAACATGGTAGTGACTGAATTACGTAGACAAAAGCTGGTGAGATTTTGAGCCTTTAGATTGACACATCCATAATCAGTCTCATTTTTTTTTATGAGAGATATTCTTCCATGGATTTGTTTCTCTAGAACTTGCCTTGATTCTCTTCGAGGCCACATTGACGCATGCATGCATGAACATGATTAAGGCCTTCTTTGATTTAGCTACATAAGCCAAATAGCCTACCTTGTATTTAATTTTTCCCTTTGTTAAACCCCTTTGAGCTTTATTGACCTTGTTGATTGTGAACCCACGTTATAAGCTTTAAACCCGAAAAATAATGTTTTTACCCAAGCCTTAGGACTAGTAGAGCATTGTTCAATGTTATGATATGTATGGGTGTGCAAGAAATAAATGTGGGGGTGTCTGGATTTGTGGTAAGGCTATGACTGGTGAAATGAAACATATTTTCATTCTCAATTTGGGAGTTCCATTGTGATATAATTTTGGTGAAAAAAAAGAAAAAAAGGAAGAAAAAAAAAAAACAAAAAACAAAAAAAAGAGAGAAGAATAAAAAAATGCAAAAAAGAAATGGAATGATGGAGGAAAGTTCTTCTAAACTATCCAAGTTCATAATTGCTCCTAAGAATTGCAAGAAAGGGTTTTGTTTATACATGATATATATAAAGATGGAAGCTATTGAATGGAGTGATTGGTTTTGACATGTTTTACATATTCGAGCTTGAGTTGATTTCTTTTTTTTTGCTCTGTTAGTTTCGATGGCTTTTGAGCTACATTCCCAAATATTTCCTACCTTTGTCCTTAAGCCCCGTTACAACCCTTGAAAAGTCCTTATGATTTGTGTTATGCATGTGATCTTAGTGGTGGAGAATGAGAAGATATGCAAGCCTATGGTAAATCATTTTCATTGGAATGAATTTGAGCGAAACACATACCCTTCAAACACATGAGAGTTGAGCGTTTATCTCTGTGAGGGTCTACGTATTTCGTTACTCCATCTTCGAGTGAGAATGCTTACTAAGGAATTATAAGTTAGTTAAGAATGTTTGTTCATGATGTGTTATGAGTTTTGAAGAGTTTGGTTGTTCTTTGTTGCTGGCATTGCAACTTTGGTGTTTTTGAAATTTTGAGTTTTGGCCGAGGACGAGCAAAGGTTAAGTGTGGGGGAATTTGATAAAAATGCAAAATGTCATATTTCTCTCCATTAATGTTTAATCTTTTATACCTATTTGATGCCTAAATACACTCATTATTTTTATATTTTGATTTAGGATGTAAATAGAGGCGTTAAGTGCAAAACGAAGTTAAATCGCGCAATTCTGGACAGCTCCGATACTGTTACATTTTTTGGGTATAACTCTCTCATCTGAACTCCGATTGAGGTGATTCAAGATGTTCTGGAAAGCCAAGAAGAAGATCTATAACTTTCTTGTTTGGAGTTTTGATAAATAAAGGCTGCATCAAGGTCGAAATTGGACGTGAAGTTGCTGCACCTGTGCTATTTAATGTTCTAGAATGTTCTTTATCTAGAAGCTTCTAGTTGATGGTGGAGGACGTGGTGCACGAAAATTCCAGCTATTTTAGCTATTCTAATTGTATTAGGACTTTTTCTAGTTGTTTTAGGCTTTCCTAGTTATATTAGGAGTTTACTTCACCTTTAATATTTTCTTATTCTATTTAGATTAGGATTTCATTATCTTATGGGATTTGGTAGGCTTCACAAACTATAAATAAGGGGAGAAATCATAAGATTTCGACTACCTCTTTTTCTCTCCCATTTTCTCCTTCGAAATTTCTTTATGGCTCTACGTGGCTAAACTTTTATTCTTGGTCGAAGGAAATTGAAGCCTTGGAATCAAGAAAACTATGAGATCTAATTAGTTTTTACTGTTCAATTTATACTTTAAGTATTGAATGTTCTTCTGTTTTATTTATATGATTCTTTCGTTTAATTGCTAGGGTGGCCAACTAGTTTATTATTCGTTATAATCTATTGTTAAGTTAGATATCAAATCCGTAATTGTTTGATCCCTCTAATTTGCGAAGCAACTAAGATTTAATAATTTGCTGCGTCAGAGATTATTAGATTTTAGGAAGAACGTTCAACTAAATTAAATGCAACCGCGTGTGCTTGTGTTGTTTAGCTTCATCGATCTCTCTAATTCTTAAGGCTGCTACTAGATTAAACTTTTAGCACGTGTCTAAGGTTGTTTAGTAGTTAGGGTTAATTAGGTCGCATGTATTCTAATTAACTACGACTAAGGAGAGATAGGAAAATAATTCCAACGGTGAATATTTAAAGTTTGAATTGAAATATACTTGCATCAATGATCAGCTACAAGATTCCGATGGTGGATGTTGACTTAGACAACCCCCCTCCCCCTAACCTTGTTTACGTAACAAAAAATTAGGTTAGGTACTCTCTGTGGGAACGATCCTTACTCACACTACTAAATATATTTTTCAGAGTACATGTTTTATTTTTGGTTGCCTGCGACAGCACACCAATCATTTAGCATGAGTCAGTATACATGGAACATTTAAAAGGGTACATGTGCAGAGACGGATGTAACTTTAGGGAGGGATGTGCAGGTTATAGTCTCTGCTGACCCAAAATTTTTGTAAATATATAGGTATTTTTAGTTTGGAAAAACAATTAGCTCACACTCCAGCAAATTATTTATTTGTAAAAATTAAATTTTGTGTTATAGTTCTCATTAAAAAAAATTCTAGATCCGATCCTGTATTATCCTACTAGTGCAGTAACTTACAGTTGATGTTCCCAAATCATCGCCAAGCCGAAGAATTAAGGATGGCCAGTGAATTACTCCAGGATATTGCTCTAAATGTTTCAAATCCTCCTCCTTTATTGGATTTATGATACAAAAATAAGCATGAAACAACAGCACGGGACCACTGATTGATATCCAGGCATTTTCCAGAAACTCATTCAGGCTTGGTGTATATCCACTGTAATACCACTTTGCATCCACCAAATCCGCTTTACAAAGCTCTGTCCACTGCAATGTTGGTAGTTCAATTGAAATCAGATGAACAGAAATCACTAGATGAAAATAATGGTAGACTAAGCAAATATTTTTTGAATGCTTAAGTCCATGGTGACAGTAGTACAGAATCTAGATAATTATAAAATGAACATGTATCTTTTACAGAATTAATGTAGGATGAGATGTCACTGACAGACTATACCGTTTTCCTCAAGTATAGAATGATATTAAAGCCTTGCTCTTTGAGAACATCATAAGCGATTTCATTAATAGAGTTGAAAACTGCAAAGAAACATATCTTCATGTAATCTGGAAGCCGATCTATGGCATTGATGTCCCATCTGAAAATGCATAACAAAAGATTTAATTACTATGAACAAGTGATAAGCACTATGATAAGGAACAAATAATTAGAGTCTTAATCATATTAAGCCAAAATGATTGATGATCACTGACCTTTCAACTACATCAGTAAAGACCTCGAGTTCATCCAAGGTACCATATACATCATATATAGCATCAACTATTGTTATTAATGCTGAAAGGTTCATTGATACCCTCCTGCAGTATCCATATTGTGGTTCTTGTAAGGAAATATTTTGCCACACAACTCTAAGTTGTCGTGTATTGTATTTATAATTAATGTTACAACAGATGTGGTTACAAAGGATATATACAAACTAACAGAAAGAAGTGATAAGTTTAAATAATAGTTGGACTCTCAAGTTTGAATAGATGCTAAGGCACTAAGATATCAGATTGGCTTAACACCTCCTCGCAAGCTGAAGGAGGGGCTAGCACCTGAAGCTTGTCACGCATAAAAATGAAGCGTGGTTTGTATAATGGCTTCATGAAGACGTCAGCGACTTGATCACTAGATGTAACATACTACAACCTGAAAGTACCATCAGCAATCCTATCACGCACAAAATGTATGTCTATCTCGATATGTTTGCTCCTCGTATGTATGACCGGATTCGTGGCCATGTAAATTGAACTGATATTATCGCACAAGATAACAGGTTGTAGTGCCAACTTGACCTTCAAAAACTGCAATAAATGAAGGGCCCATAGGAATTCTGAGACCAAAGATGCTAGTGAGCGATATTTAGCTTCTGAACTAGACTTAGAAACTGTTGGCTGCTTCTTTGAGCTCCATGTCAAAAGATTCGACGCAAGATAAATTGCATATCCAGTAGTGGAACGACGAGTCTCTGGGCACCCAGCCCAATCCGCATCAGTATATCCGGTGAGAGCAACGCTAGAGGATGGAGTGAATAAAAGACCATGTTGCAATGTATTTTTGATATAATGAAGAATGCGTTTAGCTGCAACAAGGTGAGGTTGGCAAGGTGAGTGCATAAATTGACAAACTGAGTTTACTGCATAGGCAATGTCAGGACGGGTCATAGTCAGATATTGTAAGGCACCCAATAATTGTCTGAACTCTGTTGGATCCGAAAGAAGCTCCCCATCATTATTATTTAGTCGTTGACTAGAAATTGGAGTGGAGACAGGCTTAGATCCATCCATTCTAAATTGGCGAAGTAATTGCAAGAAGTATTTGGTCTGCGTTAAGATTAATCCAGTACCACTTCTTCGAACTTCCATGCCAAGGAAATAGTGAAAAGGACCTATGTCATTCATGTCAAAAGCAGTAGACAAATGAGCAAGAAACTCAGAAATATTATGTGTGGAATCGCCTGTGACAATGATATCGTCAACGTAGATTAGGAGGATAATGGTATGTCCTGCGGAGTGTTGAACAAAAAGTGAGACATCGTGATGAGAATGTAAAAACCCATTAGAGATCAAGAAATTGCTGAATTTTTGATACCAAGCACGCGGGGCTTGTTTTAGGCCATATAGAGACTTCTGAAGTTTGCAAACATAGTCTGGATATGTGGCATCTACGAACCTCTGTGGTTGGTGCATGTAAACCAACTCTGATGTAAGGACATATTTTGCAACACAACTCTAAGCTGTCGTGTATTGTATTTATAATCAATGTTACAACAGATGTGGTTACAAAGGATATATACAAACTAATAGAAAGAAGTGATAAGTTTAAGTAATAGTTGGACTCTCAAGTTTGAATAGATGCTAAGGCACTGAGATATCAGATTGGCTTAACAGTTCTGAAGTGAATCCAACTGCCCACAAGAAACCTTCCACAAATCTGTCCCTGGCAAAGCTCATCTTGTTGGCAAGACAAGAGCTAGTATACCACCTACAAAACAAAAAAACAAAAAAAACACACATTATTATGGGGATAAAATAAAACAAGTCCCTCACTTATTAGTCCAAAATCATATAGGTCCCTGAGTTTTCAAAAACTCCTTAGGTGGTCCTTCAGCAAGGGGTAGTTTAGGCTTTCTATAATAATTTAGTAAACAAAAGACAAAATAATTGAAAAATGATATCAATAATTTAATAAATTGTACTTTGATCCAAAAAAGAAAAAATAATTAATGTCTAACTCCAAAAATTTAATAAATTATACACTTCTTCCTTATCCTCCCCCACCTCCACCACCACATTAAAGAACCTATTATCAATTTCATCCCAACTCCTAACTCCAACCATAAATATCAACACTACCATTACCGCCACATTAACAAAACTATCAACTTTATCCCAACAACACCCATCAACACAACCACCACCACCAACGTTCACCATAACCACCACCACCACATTCTCATTTTCAAACCTATCAATTCTATCCCAACTCTTAACTTCAACCACAAATATCAACACCACCACTGCCACCACATGTTAAAAACCCATCAACCCAATAACACAAACCCGACCACCAGCATCACCAACGCAACCACGCCTATAGCCCCATCCATCGTAATCTATCCTCCAATCTGTCACAGTACCTCCCCCAAAAGTCATCAACCTCCATTGTTTTTTTTTTGGATGAATCAACCTCCATTGTTGAAATCTGTATGTATGTAGATTTGCATGTGTGGTGTATGGTGTGTACATCTACATGTGTATAGTGTATAGTGTATAATGTTGTGGGTTTATTAATATGAAGAAGGTGATGGTAGTGGTAGTGGTGGAATAATTTGGGGTTAGTTTCTAATTATTTTACTTTTTTAGGATGAATGTATAATTTATTGAACTTATGGTGTCATATTTTAATTATTTTGTCTTTTGTTTATTAAATTATTATAGAAATACTAAATTACCCCCCTTGCTGAAAGACCTCCTAAGAGGTTTTTGAAAACTCAGGACCTATATGATTTTGGACTAATAAGTTAGGGACTTGTTTGATTTTATTTTGATAAATACATATATACTGATACAGTAATGTATCTAGAATTTTATTTCAGTGTGATTAGAATGCTATTTTTCTTCTTTCAGTTCGAGTTAATTTAATTTTGTCATACCAAAAAAAATTACATATATTATCAAAACTTTCAAAGTAAATACATATATGTTTTAAAAAAGATTTGGGGCTGAGTCCAACTGGCACAAAGGTGAATTGGCCCTTGTGATACGTACTTTGACATCTGTTTTGTTTCATTTTGATATGTAGCTTGCACGATGTTGAAGTCCAATTTAGCTAGCTCAAGCAAAATTGGATTTGCGTTTTGTCTTCTTTCATATATTTCAATGAACCATCTTGCTTCTAGTCTCTACATCCTCCAATGGAGTGGAACCTCTAAAGCATGCCTCACTTGCTCAACAAGATGTTGATCTATATTTTGCTTGATTTTTTCCTTAAGATGATGAATAGAAAATTCTTGAGCCACGTCCAAGATGGTTTCATCTTCCATAGCCAGATATGAAGCCTCATATAAACTAAGAATGCCCTTGGTATGATCCCCAAGTATGTTAGAAGATAAACTTGATTTGGATTAGGACTCTATTAAATAAGTTCTAGTTAGATTTAAATTGTTTTTGACTAGATAGTATTTCCTAGTGGGTAATGGTTTTCTAGAACCATATCCTAATTGACATAGATTTTTTGTGAATCTATAAATAGGGGTCAGTCCTTTCAATTGTAGTTATACCAAATACATACCAAATATTAAAGCAATAAAGATTTTGTTTAGAGTCTCCATATTATTTCTCTCTACGATAAAATAGCCTCTTCCATATTCCAACAAAGTGGTATCCAGAGCTAGGTAAAGATGATAGGGAATAGTATGTTTCCTTTTCAATTTCCTCGCCTCACTAAGGACAATTATAATAATTGGTCTATTCGTGTGAAGACTCTCCTTGGCTCACAAGATGCTTGGGAGATTGTAGAGAAAGGCTATGTAGAACCTATTGAAGATGAAGTTTTGAGTCAAAATCAAAAAGACGCATTGGTGAAAAATCGCAAGAAGGATCAACAAGCTCTCTCTATCATCCATCTATGTTTGGATAAAACTATGTTCGAGAAAATCTCATGCGCGACTACTGCCAAACAAGCATGGGAAACTCTCCAAAAATCATAAAAAGGGGTAGACAAGGTGAAAAAGGTTCGTCTACAAACTTTAAGAGGTGAGTTTGAATCTCTCCATATGAATGATGGTGAATCTATTTCAGATTATATTTCGAGAGTTTTGGTAGTTTCTAACCAACTAAAAAAATATGGAGAAGATTTAAAAGATATTCGTATTGTAGAAAAGATCCTCCGTTCTTTGCATCCAAAATATGAATATATTGTTGTAGCGATTGAGGAATCTAAAGATTTAGATGACATGTCCGTTGATGAACTCATGGGCTCGTTACAAGCTCATGAAGAAAGACACAAAAAGAAGAACCAAGAAGTCTTGGAAAAAGTTCTTCAAAGTAATCTTGCTTTGAAAAAAGAAGAAAATTTTGGCAACGATGGAAGCCAAAAAGGACGTGGTCGTGGATATGGACATGGTAGAGGCCGAGGCCAAAACCAAGGACGAGGACGAGGACGTGGTGGAAGAGGAGGATTTAATCAAGAAGAGAAAAATCAAAATTCGCATAGACCTGGGCATGGAAGAGGCGATTATTCAGGACAAAGGTATGACAAATTGCAAGTTCAATGTTACAATTGTCAAAAATATGGTCATTATGCTAATGAATGTAGGAGTAATCCTAAAGTTGTGGACGAAAAAGCGAATTTTGCTGAAAGACAAGAAGGGGAAGAAGAGATTACCTTGTTGATGACTCATCATGGCAAACAAGATGGAGGAGATACTTCATGGCATCTTGATACAGGTGCAAGTAATCATATGACTGGACAAAGGAGCATATTCGCAGAACTCGATGAAACTGTCAAGGGCAATGTTAAATTTGGAGATGCCTCTATGGTCTCAGTGGAAGGAAAAGGTAAAATTTTAATCTGTTTGAAAGATGGAAGGCATCATTTTATTTCTGAAGTTTATTATGTGCCAAAATTAAAAACTAATATTTTGAGTCTTGGACAACTTCTTGAGAAAAATTACACAATTTTATTAGAAGATAAACATTGTGTAATAAAAGATGAAAATAATTTTTTGATAACAAAAGTGCCCATGACAAGAAATAGATTGTTTTTATTAAATATTCAAAACGATGTTGCAAAATGTCTTAAAGCTTGTGTAAAAGAAGTTTCTTGGTTATGGCACTTGAGATTTGGGCACATAAATTTTGAAAATCTTTCTTTAATGTCAAGAAAAAATATGGTGCATGGATTGCCTTTCATCAATCATCTGGAACAGATTTGTGAGGGATGTCTTTTTGGAAAACAAGCTAGAAAAAGTTTTTCAAACGAGGCTACATCAAGAGCAACGAGACCACTAGAACTTGTCCATACTGATATTTGCGGGCCAATTAATCCTTGCTCCTATGGTAAAAATAAATATTTTATCCTTTTTATTGATGATTATAGCCGTAGGACTTGGGTTTATTTTTTAAAAGAAAAATCTGAAGCTTTTTACAAGTTCAAGAAATTTAAAGCTCTTGCTGAAAAAGAAAGTGGTTGGGAGATCAAAGCCTTGAGATCTGATAGAGGTGGAGAATTCACATCAAGAGAATTCAACAATTTTTGTGAAGAGAATGACATTCGACGCCCTTTGACAGCTCCTCGATCACCTCAACAAAATGGAGTTGCTGAGAGAAAAAATAGAGTTGTTCTTGAGATGGTTCGAAGCATGTTAAAGTCTAGAAGTATGCCTAAATAATTTTGGGCTGAAGCAGTGGATTGTGCAGTTTATCTGTTGAATCGTTGTGTCACAAAGAGTCTCTTTAACAAGACACCATTAGAAGCATGGAGTGGAAGAAAGCCAACAATCAAGCACTTAAGGGTTTTTGGAAGCATTGCTTATGCTCATGTTCCTGATCAAAATCGAATCAAGCTTGATGACAAAAGTCAAAAGCTAGTTTTCATTGGGTATGAAAAGAGTTCCAAAGCATACAAGCTCTACAATCCTACTAATGGGAGAATTATTGTGAGTAGAGATGTCCTATTTGATGAAGAAGCTGAATGGGATTGGAATGTCAAATAGCAAAAAGAATACAAATTCTTACCCATACAAGAGCAAGAAGTAGAAGTCAATGAAGACTCTATATCTCCAAATCCATCTCCAACTCCAACTCAAACTCTATCTCCATATCAAGCTCCAACTTCATCTCAAGGAGACATAACTTCAACAAGTTCAAGTTCGCATGAAAAGACCCCCCGTTTCAAAAGCTTGGATGAAATTTATGAGGTAACTCGAAATTTAAATGATGAACTGACTCTCTTTTGTCTACTTGCTGATTGTGAACCAATAAGCTTTGAGGAAGCTAATGAGAATGAAAGATGGAGACAAGCCATGGATGAAGAAATCAAGGCAATAAAGAAGAATGACACTTGGGAGCTTGCAACTTTACCCAAAGGCCACAAAGCCATTGGAGTAAAGTGGGTTTACAAGATAAAGAAGAATGCTAAAGGTGAAGTTGAAAGGTACAAGGAAAGACTAGTTGCAAAAGGCTATAGTCAACGAGCTGGCATTGACTATGATGAGGTATTTGCTCCTGTTGCACGCTTGGAAACTATAAGATTTATCATATCTCTAGCAGCCCAACACAGATGGAAGATTTATCAATTGGATGTTAAATCTGCATTCCTGAATGGTTTTCTTGATGAAGAGGTATATATTCAACAACCATTAGGCTATGTGGAGAAAGGGTGTGAAAATAAAATTTTAAAGTTGAAGAAAGCTCTCTATGGCCTAAAACAAGCTCCAAGAGCTTGGTATAGTAGAATTGATGAATATTTCCATCATAATAATTTCTCCATGTGTTCGCACGAGCATACTCTCTATACTAAACATGAGAATGGCGATGTGTTGATTGTTTGCTTGTATGTGGATGACTTAATTTTTACTGGCAACAATCCAAAATTATTTGAAGATTTCAAGAGGACAATGGCAAGAGAATTTGAGATGACTGATATTGGACTCATGTCTTATTATCTTGGAATTCAAGTGAAGCAAACAGATGAAGGAATATTTGTTTCTCAAGAAGGCTATGCAAGGGAAATTCTCAAGAAATTCAAGATGGAAAATTGTCAACCTGTTAACACCCCTATTGAATGTGGAGTACAATTGTCAAAGGTTGATGAAGATGAACATGTAAATCCAACATTTTTCAAGAGCCTAGTTGGAAACTTGAGATACTTGACCTGTACAATACCAGATATTCTTTTTGGTGTAGGACTTGTGAGTCGCTTTATGGAGTCCCCTACTAATACACATCTAAAGACTGCCAAAAGAATACTTCGCTACATCAAAGGAACTGTTGATTATGGACTTTTATACTCCCACTCAGAGGATTTCAAACTTGTGGGGTATAGTGACAGCGATTGGGCTGGTGATTTTGATGATCGAAAGAGTACTAGTGGATATCTTTTCTTCATGGGAGATACAATATTCACTTGGAGTTCCAAGAAGTAACCCATTGTCACACTTTCTACATGTGAAGCTGAATATGTAGCTGCTACTTCATGTGTTTGTCATGCTCTATGGTTAAGGAATTTGATGAAAGAACTTAAGATGCCTCAAGAAGAGCCAGTAAAGATCTATGTTGATAACAAGTCTGCAATTGCCTTAGCTAAGAATCCAGTCTTTCATGAAAGAAGCAAGATAGAGTATGTGAAGTCTCAAGATCAAGTTGCAGACATTCTTACAAAGCCACTCAAGAGTGACGTGTTTATGAAGCTTAGAGCTTTGCTCGGAGTTACGAGAGTCAAATCAAGTTTAAGGGGGGATGTTAGAAGATAAACTTGATTTGGATTAGGACTCTATTAAATAAGTTCTAGTTAGATTTAAATTGTTTTTGACTAGATAGTATTTCCTAGTGGGTAATGGTTTTCTAGAACCATATCCTAATTGACATAGGTTTTTTGTGAATCTATAAATAGAGGTCAGTCCTTTCAATTGTAATTATACCAAATACATACCAAATATTAGAGCAATAAAGATTTTGTTTAGAGTCTCCATATTATTTCTCTCTACGATAAAATAGCCTCTTCCATATTCCAACAAAGTAAGCTTTTCTTGAATTTGCCAAACTCCATGAAACTATTGAAAGCCTTTGCAAAGAAGAAAGAAAGAAGAAAAAGAAAAAAGCAAAAAAGAAAGAGTCATTCATGCTTAAATTTTTACTTTTCTTTTTCTTGTAACTCATTGTTTACTGAATGAGACATGCGAAACTCTTTAAAATGGCTGATGGACCTGTGCGGCTGTGAGAGGGGTGCATCCCACTCCCATGTTAGAGTCATATGGTCGCGTTTTGAAGTGCATCCCTTGATAACAGAAATTTGTTACTTTTTCTTTCCGATAATGAATTAAAATTGAAGTCCTTGGATCGTATCCATTTATTAATTCGACCTAACTAAATTTTGTTACGTACAAATTTTACCTTTTGCTAGAAGAGTTTTGATACATAGGGCTCACTAAAAGCACTAAAATCATAACATAAAAAATACATTGTGGAAGAATCGATAGTTTTATTAAGCAAGAAGAGTACCTTGAGGGATTTGGTAACCTTGTTGTCGGAGGAGTCTAAACTTTAGAGCCACAACGTACAAGTCTTCATGCTGTTTCTTCTCATTGCAATCATGAGCATTGTATATGCAATTCAAAATACTTTCTATTTCATTTTCAAAGTGATAATATATGCCAAGCCTTTGCAAAACGTCAACAAGCTCAAGTTGATCTAATTGATCTGTTGTTTCATCTAATATTTTCTTCACATCTTGTTTAAGCTTCTCGGCTCGTTGTGAGTACTTTGATCTCTGTACGCAATATACATAATATTGTAAGTAGCGATAGATTTGTGTATACAATCAACATATTCTGGTATATATATTTAGTAGTATTCTTGAACGGGAAATTTTTGGGTCTAGTTTGTCGAATCCAAACGGCTCACAGAATACCGCATGGTCTTACTCGCCAAACCCGATAGTTACTTCTCCTGATCTTACCGAGTATGTACTCTCTAATGATTGCAGATCATCATCATTCCAAATGCTTGCCTTGTAGTTTCCTGACCTCCTGGTAGCCATTTGTTGGGGAATTAGTCTCGTAGCATTTGCAAGACAAGACATGACTATTTTACTACAGGTGAGTAATGATTAGTGTGTGATTCAATTGCAGCTAGCCACTTCAGACCAGGTTGCTCTTATATAGAAAATTCTTGTGCCGATAGGAAATGAAATCCACTGTATATGGTCCTACCCCACAGTGTGTCTCTGAAAGATCTACTATTTCAGAAAGGTTTATTAACACAAATGGTCATTTATTTTTATCGCATGTGTCAACTAACTCCTTTATCTTTCAAGTGTGACATTGTGGTTCCTAATCTAATACTAAAGTGACATCGTTAGTCCTAATGTGTGAAATCCGTCAAAAAAATAACGAAAATGACATGCTTTACTCACGTACTGACTTATGTAAGGGCAAAATAGTCTAGTACAAGTCAGATACTCATTTTCACTAGGTTAATGACACAAATGGTCCTTTATCTTTGCCTTGAGTGCCAATTAACTCAGTTATCTTTTATTTGTGACGAATTGGTCCATGATCTTGAACTACTATGACAACGTTAGTCCTTACGTGCGAAATCCATCAAAAATAAGACGGAAGTGGCACGCTGACCGTATATGCTCACACTTTGCGTGAAAAAACGGAGGATGAGCCAGCTTTGGCAAGCTACTTGTACTCTACTATCCTCTCTCACTCATTTTTGGCTCGCTCTTCGTCTTTCAGTTTGGGCAACAAGCTTTACTCATCCACACTTCTTTCCACGTTTCTCTATGATTGTTTTCTCATTACTTTTTCTTCTGATCCGTCCACAAGCGTTGCCACTGTCGCTAACCTACGCGCCACTCGGTACCGCAACCCTACTTGCATTACGTTCTCACATTGTTTGTTGAATTACAAAGGCTTCCTTTATATCCAGTGTTAATAATATCTATTTTTTAGGTTTTTCACACAAAGTGTGAGCACGTGCAGTCAGTGTGCCACTTCCGTCTTATTTTTTATGGATTTCACATGCAAGAACTAACATTGTCACTGTAGTTCAAGATCAAGGACTAATTCGTCACAAATGAAAGATAAGAGAGTTAGTTGGCACTCAAGGCAAAGATAAATGACCATTTGTGTCATTAAAACGATAAAAATGAGTATTTGACTTATAATGGACTATTTTGCCCTCGCATAAGTCAGCACGTGAGCAAAGCATATCATTTCCGTCAGTTTTTTGACGGATTTCACACATTAGGACTAACGGCGTCATTTTAGTATTAGATCAGGGACCAAAATGTCACACTTAAAATATAAGGGAGTTAGTTGGCACATGCAGCAAAGATAAATGACCATTTGTGTTAATAACCCTTTCAGGAAAATTATTTTATCCGAATATTTACTATTGATGTGACAAGCAAATTATCTATAGTGTGACACATGACATATAATAATGGCATGTCTTGCTGCTACTTTGAGCAGATAAGGCTTATGTATGAGTCTTTCTTTTATGCGGCAAAAATTTTCTCTCTCTACACATCACATCATCAATTTTTTAATGCATAAAGCACGAATAGGAGTAGCATTACCAATTTACCTTATTATATAATTAAATGTCCTTTTTATCCTGCAATAATGCTTTTACAAAATTAACCTTGTGGAATAACTTAGCATAAAAAATATCAACCTTTTTTACCTTTCTACCCTCGCACACGAGATGAGCACACTTACTCGATTTTTTTTTTAGTTCATTTATTTTGATGATGATGATGTATAGTATAGGTGCAATTATGAGATGCATTTATGAGATTGTGACAACGGATTTGACTAATATTCTTACTTTTCAATTTCTTTTTTTTCTTTTTGTTTCGGTACTTTTCTATTTCATTGATTTTGAACCAAGGACATCGATCGCATGCATTCCATTTTTCTTGTTAATTTACTACACATTACTAGCAAAAATTAAATAATCAAATCCCTAAAAAGATTAGAAAAAAACGCTCACAAAATGGTCGGTACATGTTTTCTGAAACACTAAAATAAAACAAAATATAGAATTAGCAATATCCGGGACCTAATTTAGTTAGTTGCAAAATCAAAGTTGTTACTTCATTATCCATTAATCATCTACTTTACAAATTTTATCTGTAACCAAGTCATGATCAAATTTTAAATTTAAGTTCCCGCTATAGCGTAATAAATTAAAATTGCAGATCCCGTTTGTACAGTGTTGAAATACAAATGAAAGTTTAATATCCCGCTAAAACGAATTTCAAATTATCATGAAAATTTTAATTTCCCGCTCTAACGAAAATTAAGCAAAAATTAAAAATATTCAAATTCAAGGCATAGCAAAATTTTACTAATTTCATAGCGTAATAAATCAAAATTGAAGATCTCGTATGTACAATGTTGAAATACAATTGAAATTTTAATTTTCCGCTAAAATGAATTACAAATGGTAATAAAAAATTAATTTCCCGCTTTAACCAGTATGAAGCAGAAATGAAAAATATTCAAATTCATAACATAGCCAAATTGAACATTTAGTACCCTCTCATAAATAGAATTTATTCTAACATTACATCATAACCACTCATTTGAAATTCAAATTATGAAAATTGGAAAGAACGTGATTTTGTTAAGTAAATAAACGACTAAAATGCATTGTCAAACAGTTAGAACAAACTTCTAGTTATGAAATAATGCAAATCCAGTAATTTTAGAAACAAAAGTGAAGACACATTTTGATGACGTGACTTATCCCTCCAAAAGCACACAGTAGGATTTTGCGTGTAGGTTAAGTTACATTTAATAAGAAAGGAAATATAACTACTTTCCATTAATACTAGCCAATGCATTAATTGAGCTGAATTTTTTTTATTATTTATAATAATTGTATCCTATATGACAGTTACATATTACGTAAGTAGTATTTTATTCTAGGTAATAATCGTATATGTAAACTTTATGGTTCAAGTTGTTGATGATGTTGAGGTAGTAATTAGGGGTATAAGAACAAAATAAATTGCAAATTTATTATTAACCGAAGACGATGAATCATTATTTATAAAAATACATAAGAAATAATTAAAAAAAAAGTAAAACTCGCATGTTCATTACTCCAAACATTGAAAAATGTTATTGGTAGAGAGTGAGAATGGTGAGAGTTGAGGTGATAGGACATAGAGAATTAAATTTTCAATTTATGACACTCACGTGTCAAAAAGAGAATAAATGTTTTTGTTTGAACACTTACCCAAAATTTTATTTTCCGCTATCACAAATTCAAATCAAAATCAAAATATAAGTTCCTGCTTTAACCAAATGCAAGTAAATATAATAATTCAAATTCTTGATATAGGAAAATTTAAGATAACAACAAAATTCAAATGCCCGCAATTATGAATTCCAAGTAAATACTTGGGATTTCGAGAATAAAAAATAAAATAAACTTGTAGTAGTGAGTATTGAATAATTATTATATATAAAATCATTAAAATAGCCATAATATTTATGAACACAATTTTTAATTTTTAAATGAGTTCCCTATGATGCGAAAATAACTAACTATTATATATATATACACTAGCAATTCGTACACTGAAATTTTTTTGGAAACATATATAGAATTAGATAAGCAACGGAATGTGACTGCGAATTGAATGAACATGAGAATATGAATGACATGTTTGGCATGCTCAAAGAATAAAGAAAATAATAAAAGTATATTGATTTCATACCCACGTTTGGTGTGTTAGTATACAAGAGTAATATAGTAGTATTAAGTCTAAGAATAATCATTAACATAATTGTAAATAACATAAACATGATAAACAATAATATTAATAATAATAAAATTAATAATATAAAATAATAATAATAATAATAATAATGAATATTAATTTTAAAACATTATTTTATCAATATTTATTAGTATTAACATTATTATTATTATTATTATTAGTAAGTATTATCATTATTATTGGTAATAGTAGTAGTAGTAGTATTAATTTTACCAAAAGAATATATATATATATATACAAGGGACATGATTGTAGAATGTAATATTTTGATAGGTTAATATTAGTTATTTAAGAAATAAGTTTATTCCCAAACACATGGAAATGTGCTAATCTCATGTACGGGGGAATGTCATTTCATTCTCAAACGCATTCCAATGTACCCATAAGAGTAAATATTTTATAATATGACATGGTTACCTTTTTATTAGTGTAGTATTAAAATTAAGAGTAAACATTAACATAATTGTAAATAACATAAACATGATAAATAATAATAGTAATTATAATTATCTTAATAATAGACATAATAATAATAACAATGAATAATAATTTTAAAACATTATGTATGATTATTTATTAGTATTATTATTATTATTATTAGTAGTAGTAGTATAATTTTACCAAAAGAATCTATACATATAAGGGACATGATTGTAGAATGTAATGTTTTAATGGGGGTTATATTAGTCATATAAGAGATAAATTTATTTCCAAACATATGAAACTGTACTAAATCCCATGTACAGGGGGGATCAGATTACCTTGGAATAGGATTTTTAAGTTCATTCCCTTATACCAAGTATGAGAATTGAAATAGAGTTGGGAATGTCATTTCATTGCCAAACGCATTCCAATGATCCAATCGCTAATAGTATTTATCACTATTCATCTTCACTTCAAATTCTTAATGTGTATGTATGCCTATAGATTTTTTCATCTTGTTTTGCCATATCAAATAATGGAAATGACTTATAACACATGCTATATGTGTTATCAAAATTAGGTGATAAATGTGTGATACGATCAATATTATAATTATTAAATAATTATGTTAGCTTCTTACTTTAATCTAAATATTAAACACTTATATATCACTGGGAGTATGCAGTGAAACAAGTTCTTAAAATCCATAAAATTTCGGCCTAACACCAACTATAATTTGGCCGCTCTTACTAAAGAGAAGAGTCACTAGTACTTAATACATTAACAAATACTCTATTTTTTTCTCTCACTATCCTTGCGCATACCTCAACTCTATTCGATGAAATCAAAAAAATATGTACCATAACATATGCACAAGTATGTATATTCTTACACGCGCACACACATACATACATATATATCATTAATTAATATTATGTAACTACTATTGAAAAATTTGGACCATTAAAATATAAGCATATTCCAAATAGTGAAAACAAAAAAAAATATTCGAGCCACAATTCTTTACCTTATTTAAATGTTGTGCACATAGTCATATTCATATATGAGTCACTCATGAACTTTTGTTGTGACATTGCCTAGTTGGCTTAGTTGGCCCAAGTTACATATACAGACATCCTTGTCAAGTTGGGTTAACATTTCATATAAGCTTATTTTTATAGGCCCAATAAATGGAAAAAATAGGCAATTTAAAGATTTGGTGCTTCATGAACTAGCCATGACTAGGGATGGCAATGGGGACAGGGATTGCGGGTACCCGCCCCACCCCCGCCCCAAATGGGGCGGGGATTAAGGCAAGAAATGGGGAATGGGGCGGAGGATAGGGATCAACTTTTAATCCCCGCACGGGGGCAGGACGGGGCGAGGTGCGGGGATAAGCATTTCCCGCCCCGCATATATAGATAGTTATTTTTATTATTTTAGTATTATATAAGAAAAATTAGATTATTTGAAAGGATTTTATAATTATTCTTAAAATCATTGTATGCCGTAACTTGAAATTGGCTATCATTTGACATAAATACCTCAATTTTACTATTGTTCATAGTGAATTAAGAGATTTGTTAATTATTTCAGTTGCACTTCAAAAAGTTTCAAATAATATAACTAAAGATGAATTTTAAAGAATTGCAAGTAATATTATATGTGACATGTGATAAGAAAAAAAATTATAATAATCAATGCAATTTCACTAGCACAAAGAAATGTTCTTTTTCAATTAGAGTTCTCATACACAATAGTTAAGTCAAAATTTATTTTAAATATTTGGGACTCAATTACTATAATATTATTTTTACTATTTAATTGCAAGAATAATTAATATTAGACTTTATTTAAGATCTATATTTATATTTATCATTAGTATAACTTTAATTTATATTTTGAAGTCGTATGATTCAAATTAACTTTAATTCTTAAGGTTTAAAAAGAATAATAAAACCCCGCGGGTAATCCCTATTCCCCACGGGGATTCGGGGGCTAAAACAGGGCAGGGGACGAGGGTATAGAATGCGGGGACAAGGCGGGGAATGATGGAACTTTTTGAGTGGTGGGGCGGGGCATGGGGATAGCTCTCCCCGCCTCAACCCCGCCCCATTGCCATTCCTAGCCATGATTTAATATGTTGATGAAGAGAGTGGTTTGTTGACACCTCTTGAAACAAAAGCCCATCGAGGATAACAAAAGCCCATTTAAATTGGTGTTTAGAATTAACATGTCACATATGCTTAACAACCACTAATTCAACAGTACTATTTTTGAATACTTACTAAACATACCTCATTTAAAATTGAATATGATTTTTTACTACAATCTTATCTATGTTTAACATCAATGGAGCGATTGAAAATTTGGCTATTAGAGATTAATATGATGATTGTTGTGATAATCTCGTCTTTCCTTGTTTCTCTTATTTTTAAATATGAGATAATATAATCATTGATCAAAAGATTAGATATGACGATTCATACATTACTTTATTTATAAATAGAACAAAGTAAAGAAAGAAGAGGATCTAAACGTTAATTGCTTACTTGTGTATTAAAGAGATCTAAATATGATGCTGTGTAATTTACTTTATTCATATTCGTAGATTTTGGTTAAGTGTAGAGACTTGCATGCACATTCGTATATTCTTTTTTGGTTATTTAGAGGAACCTAGACATGCATATTCGTAGATTTTGAAATTCATTTGATATTTCTTATCATCATATTTTATTGTTGAAGTTATTTTATATTTTTTTTTCCGGTAGGTTATGCATTACGTATCACCAAAATACTAACTATTAATTGAAATTTAATCATTAATTTTATAGATATCGCGATTGTCACATTATCGTTCACATTATATATGACATTTGTTGCACGATATAAACAAATTTGAGTTGTTTGTTTACTGCACGTTTTGAACAAATGAAAAAAAAATAAAATATTACAATAAAGCAAACGTGGGAATCCCTATATATAAAACATTTTTTGCACAATAAAAAACTAATTCCGGCTAATTTATAGATACCGACCTACATGTTCCTATATTTTGAGAAGAAGATAAAGTAATTTTCAATTACGTTTCGACAACGATTCGCTCGTGAATTAAATATTTGGTGTAAGACCATAATAATAATAAAAAAATCTTATCATATGAATAAAAAGATTTATTTGGTTTGCTGAGACCCTCTTGGATTGCATGCAATTTTGTGTTCATGGATCGCATGAAATTTGGAGAATAACTTTACTACACGTACAAACAAAAATATTGCATGCAGCACTTTATTACAAGTAGACACAAAAATAAAATTAATGCATGCATAGAAGTGGGCGTGGGGACAAGTTTGAGGGAAAAAACATATTTTAAAAAGCTAACTCTATACATACGGGACCTAATATGGTCATTTAGCAAAGTTTTTTGTTATCACTTGCTTGTCTAGTTTAGTCATTTGACATAAATAGTTTTTAAATGCATGTCTATATTATATTTTCGGACACCAAAGTAAAAAAGTTAATTATGTCTTTTTGGCTCAAAATTTTGACAAGACATGCCATTATTACCTGCCATGTGTCAATCAATGGATGATTAACTTGTCACATCAACTATAGTTTGCTGCTTAGAATAATTTTCCCTTATTTAGCCTTCATAGTTGGTGTCATTAAACGGACATGCATTTAAAAGGAATAAATGTCAAATGACCAAGAACAAGCAAGTCAAGACAAAAACTTTGCTAAATTACTAGATTAGGTCTTGTATAGAGTTAGATTTTAAACATTTTTTCCCTCAAACTTGTCCCTATATGTTGTAGGGTTAATTTTAGACTTTGTTTTTACAAAACGTGTCGCCACATCTTGTGTTAGGGTGAACTTTTTTAATCAATTATTGTTCAAAATGTGTAGTAAAGTGACTCTCGAAATTACATGCAATCCATAAGCCTATCAGCAAACTAACTAACTCACAATTTATCATAATTTTTTTTTGGATCTTACGCCAAATATTTAATTCTCAATCAAATTATTGTCAAAATGTAATTGGCAATTATTTTATCGTCTTCTCTGCAACCAATCGATGTTCCTTTAAGTTCTTTTTTATCGTCCACCAAGTATCATATATGATGTTAGAGTCAAGGTGAAAATCGCCACAAATATACAATTAGTAAAATATATATATATATATATATATATATATATATATCACTATGTGATAACATTATATGATTTAAGCATCAAAATACATCATTATTGTTGGAGTTAATTTGGTGGTACAAAACGTACCACCCAAATAAGTAAATTATGAGATCACCTCAAAAAACATAATAAATATTTTGAAATATAGAATAAACTTCAAAATATAGGAACATGTAGGTAGGTATCTATAAATTAGCCAAAAAAGAAAATACAAAGATGTACATAAGTGTTTATAAAAATCCAAAAAGTACAAATGTGAATAAAATAGATTATTCTCTAATAGCCTAAATTTTAATCGCTTCATCGCTTAAAACATAGATACGATTGTTGTCAAACAATCATATTCAATTTTAAATGAAGTATTTGTTTAGTAACTTGGCAAAAAAAAAAGTATTGTTGAATTAGTGGTTGTAAAGCATATGAGACATCCTAACTCTAGACACCAAATTAAAGGGGTTTTTCTTCTCCTTGGTGGGCTTTTATTTCAAGAAGTGGCAACAAACCACTCTCTTTATCAATCCATGCAGACAGGGCTAGTCCGTGAAGCCCAAATATTTAAAGTGGCCATGGCCCTCCATAAAATAGGCCTAAAAAATGAGCATATATGAGAACTTGTTAACCCAACATGAAATAATATATGTATATGTAACTTGGCCCAACTAGGGAAGTCTACCAAAAAGATCCATTACCGACATGCATATGACTAAGTGGTGAACATTTAAATAAGCTAAAAAAATTGTCATATGAAGTTTAAAATGAAAGAAAAAGGTAATTAAGCTCTTTTTTAATTTTTTTGTTTTTACTATTTTGAATATAGTTATATTTTATTGGTCCAAATTTTTCAATAGTATATACATGCTATTAATTAATGAGTTCACACACACACATATATATGTGTGCGTGTAATTATATATATACTTGTGCATATGTTATGGTTAAGATATTTTTTATTTTGTTGAATAGAGTTGCGCAAGGATAGTGAAGGGAAAAGAGATAGCCTTTCTTAATGTATTAAATACTTGTGACTCTTCCCTTTAGTGAGAGTGACCTAGTTTAAGTTGGTGTTAGGTCGAGAATTCATGATTTTTGAGAACTTGTTTCACGGCATACTCCCAATGATATATAAGTATTTTGATATTTAGATTAAAGTAAGAAACTAATATGATAATTTAATAATTATAATATGGATCGTATCATCCATTTATCACCAAATTTTGATTACCCCTTTAGCATGTCTATAAGTATGCTTATTTGATATGGCAAAAGAAGATGAAAAAATATCAAAGTTATTTTTATAAGCGTGTAGACTAGCCATACATACACATTAAGTAGAAGATGAATAGGGATAAATACTATTTGATATTGGTACACCAGATTCCAATCAGAATGGAATGACATTCTCAACTCTATTTCAATTCTCATATTTAGTATGAGAAAATACACTTATTTATCAAATGACTAACATAACCCCATCAAAACACAACATTTTAAAATTCTTGTCCCTTATATGTAGATATTTTTTTGTAAAAATAAATAATAATAATAATAATAATATAATAACAAGAGTGCAAACAAATATAATGTAATAAAAAATAATAATAATTAATATTAATATTTCTATTATAAATATTATTATCATGTTTATGTTATTTACAATTATGATAATGTTTATCCTTATTTTTAATACTACAATAATAAAAGGGTAATCATGTCATATTATAAAAGTACTTTCCATTATTACTCTTGTATACTAACACACAAACATGCCTATGGAACCAATATACTTGTACATACCCAAATATCATATCCATAAGTTATGGTAAATGTTATTTTGATTTCATCGAATAATGTTGAGTTATGAGCTAGGATAGTGAGGGGAAAAAAGATAGTCTTTCTTAAGGTATTAAATACTCGTGACTCTTCTCTTGAGTAAGTGCGGCTTAATTATAGCTGGAGTTGGACCAAGAATTCGTAGAGTTTGAGTACTTGTTTCACTGTATACTCCTGATGATCTATAAGTGTTTAGATATTTAGATTAAAGTATAAGCCAATATAATACTAAAAAATTATAATATGGACTATATCACAATCCTTATAGTCACTTAAAAAAAATACCGTGAATATAATATGTAATATTAGGCCAAAAAATTAAAATATCTCGATACTTGATAAATTGATATCTCTCTAAATCAATTTCGCTATTGCATGAATTTGAATATTTTTCATTTTTGCTTCATTTTCGTTAAAGGGGGAAATTAATTTTTCATGCTGATTTGAAATTCGTTTTAGCAGGAAATTAAAATTTCAATTGTATTTCAACATTGTATAATTTATACTTCAATTATGCCATGGCAGGAACTTAAATTTAAAATTTGATTTTGAATTGGTAATAGTTGAAATTCGTAAAAGTGAGTGCTAAATGGTTAATGAAGTAAAAACTTTGGTTTTCCAACTGACTAAATTAGGTCCCGGATATCGCTAATTTTATATTTTTTTTATATTATTTTTTTTTAAAATGTACCCCGCCATTTTTAGCATTTTTTGTCAATCTTAATTTTTAGTGTTTTGATTATTAATTTTTGCTAGTAATGTGCAGTAAAGTAATAGTAAAAATTGGATGCATGCAATCCATAACTTTGTCGTTGGAAATAAAATAGAAAAATATTCGACAAAAAAATAATGAAATAGAAAAGTAAGCATAATAGTCAAATCGTTGTCACAATCTCATAAATGCATCTCATAATTACACTTATCCTAGACATCATCATCATAATAAATGACTACCTCGAAAAGAACACCATGGGGTATGTTTGTACTTTGACGTAGGGGTATTTTTGTATTTGCAACGAAAAGGTTTAAAAAAGCATTTTGCAATTTCATTTCTCAAAGTATTACTTTTAAGGATAAATTGGTAATTATGCAACAAATAGTAATTTGACTCGAGTGATGTGACGTGTGTCAGACAAAAAAATTGTCCACATAGAAGAAAGAGTCGCTATTTCATGGCAGTCTTACTCTCAAATAGAGCAAGATTGGGTAGCCCAAATTGGCACAAATCACAATTATGTTTAAGATTGATAATAAAAATTAAATAAATCCTTCAGTTATAATTTAAGTTTTTCAGATCAGGTGATTACATAATATAATATGAGTTCAGTTAAAAAAATGTCTTTGTGTTCAAGTCGCATATGACTACATGTAAGATTGCATTTTATCTCAACATGAAAGAGCGTATTACACACAATAAATAAATCAAATGAATACATATCTAACAATTTAAACTTTTGAACAACATAATCAATTAACGTCAATATTATAATCTTCGTATCCAACAATGAAGGAACAAGTGCCAACCACAGCTGGTCCAAATATCAGGAGCTTAGACCTCTTTATATACATTTCTCCTATATTGGAAAATTAAAAACTCTAAGATCAGCTTATAAGATTTTGAGCTACTCCACTTAGCACAAATTGGTTTTAGGATGAAACTTCATAATTCTTAACATGATATCAGAGATGGGCCTTGGTCTTATGTTATCCATCCATGTGCGATCCATTCGTATTTCAGGCTTTGCGCGTCGACTTTGGTTCGCAATTGCACCTTCAACCATTGACTTTGTGTAGCTCTATTCGCTGTTTCTTTTATCATGTCAATTAGTTAATCATGGGTCACACGTGAGGAAGGGTGTTGGAATATACATTCCTCCCACATCGAAAAATTAAAAACTCTAAGACCACTTTAATTATAAGATCTTAGATTACTCCACTTAACACCAATTGATTTTAAGATGGAATCCCATGATTCCTAATACTCTTATCCCAATTTGTCCCTTATAAGAGGTTTACAACATAAATTTCGAAAAAACTTAATTTTCTTTTTGGTTGAAACACTTGAAACCTTTTTTTTATTGTTGATATTCATTTTCGAGAATATTTTAAATTCTGATTTAAGGATGATTGAAGCTAGTCAACACCCAATGACCAAGTTCCAAGAATGATCTCTCAGACCCTGTCAACTATTATTGTGGCGGATTAATGTAAGAGATTACACATATTTTTCCAGCTTGAGGCCGGTGCGAGGTTAACTAGGATTGCAGTTTTTTTTTTTTTTAGCCTGTTGAAAGATTTCAAACTTTTGAATATTGTTTCTTACTATCGAGGAAGCTTATTAAATTCTTGATGATAAGTTCATGTTGTCTACAATTTATTTTTATTTTTATTTTTAATTCAGGAAAGATTTAAAGTCATATAATGTAACCAGTAAGACTTGAACTTACAACTTCTCACATATACAATAAGTAACATTACTTTTAGATCAAAGCCCTAGTGACAAATTCAAATATATATTGACCCAAAATAATAAAAAATAATTTGATCAGTCAAATATTTGCTTTTTTTAGAAACATACTATGAATGATTAAGGAGTAACAGAGCCAGATGGCCCAAATAAATGTATTTTTTTTATCCTAATGGTAGATTTTTGATTGATGAGCCACAAGAAAAGACTTGTGTGGTGGCTAACATAAACATTAGTCTAATATTTGACTCCAATACGTATGAAAAAGAACCTTGAGTCCAATAATTGCTTTCCTGAAAAATATTTACCAACGATTAAGGCTCTATTTAATCTAGTTATAAAATTTTAATTTTTGAGTTGTAAAGTTTTAAGAAATAAAATTTTGGTTAGAAGTGTTGTTAGAACAAAAATCGTTGACTGTTTGACCTATATTGAGTAATGATGAACTTTTAGAAAATTTAAGGATAATGTTGGACTTTAAAAAATATGAACGGATATATTTGAGAAAGAAAAAGAATACAACTTTCACATTACGTAAAGACAGTTTCACAAAAGCTTATTTTGAGAAGCTCCAATTTGGAGTTTCTTGTTTTTCACCTTCAATTTTTATCTAAAAACACTTTTAGAAATAGACCAAACAGGTTAATTTCAGTTTCTAAACTCACAAAATATACTTTTGAGTATCAAAAAATTAAGCCAACAGCCAAAAAAGGGTAATAGAGCTTGATCTAAACGTGTTATATATGCAAATGATAGATTTTTTATTGACAAGAACAACAAGAAAAGACTTGTCTGGTGGCTAAAATTTAGACCTAGATTCATCTTTATCCTAAAGAGTAAAGTCGACTCTGCTAGTAACTATTGGTTGTGATCCACATGATTCATGCATTAAATGATCTTCGTAAAATCAATCTATACTTAAGCCTATCCAAGCATGCCAGCCACTTTCAGAAGATCTGCTTTAGAAAATTAGTTGTAGTTTATAAGATGGTCCTAGAAATGCTACAACTTTGTACTATTGCACGAAGGCTATATATGATTCAATATCTTAATTTCACCACAAAAAAAAAAAAAAGGGAAAACAACTCCCTCGTTTTTCTCGTTTGTACTTGGCAATAGTCGAATTCGTCAAACTAAACGTAGAACAACTTGCGGGAGCAGATTGTTTTTTTAGATTGGTTTAGCATTCTTTCTTCCGTCAGCTAGCCCGTGCTGTATTTGTTTTTCTGGTTCTTGCTTCATGTAATTGGTCTTAAACCCCTATGTACTTTTCTTTGATGAAATACAAAATGCTTACCTAGCTAACAAAAAAAATAAAAATTGAACAACTTAATTAAGCCCTCTCAAAAAGAAAAAAAGGAATCTTATTAATCGTTTGTAGTGACTAATTAACACTAAACTAATTATTATTCAAACACGAAATATTAAAGAACTTACCACTAGGCGTTTTGTCTAGTGCATGGTATGTTCTTCGCTATAAGTGTAAGATGTTGCGAGATCAATTTTCGTGAATGACATTCTTTGATATGTATTATACGACTTAGATCTCCTTTAAATATATTAAAAAATATATATTAAAGAACTTATCCGAATCCGAGTTCATGCCATTAAAATAAGAGCGCAGTGAATATTGATCAAATATAAATAAACCAAATCCATACAATGGCACGACTCTCTATCTCTATATATGAATACATACATACATATATATATATATATATATATATATATATATATATATATATATATATATATCTGAAAATATGTGCAGAATATTAATGAAGATATTCTGGATTCTTCCGAAGTTTTCTAGTACGTTTATTTAACAAAGGCAGCCAGATGTATGGATTCAAATGAAAGCACGAGAAACGCTCGTAACTTGCAGTCTGCAAATCGAACACAACAAGTACCGTGTAGATTAACTTAGATAGCACCTAACTTTGTGATATTTGAGTATTGGTTTGTTTTTTGTTGTTTTGATGTAAAGAGCTTTTGTTGATCAGTTTAATAATATCACTTTGCTTACTTAACAAAAAAAAAAAACTACGAATCTTGTCGTAAAAGAACGTCGCTCGATAAACAATTTCTAGGAAATAGTAATGCTTCATACTCAATTCAATTGCAGCAGATTGTGAAACAATGGAACAATATTTATTATTAATTGCTGGTCAACTAGTCGAATTAAGGAGTGATTTCTCGGTCCAAGCCCGAGCACAACAATGTTAAAATAACCAACAAGACCCATTATGATTAGGGGCGATGTATGTTACTTTGAGAGGGACTTGTAGGATTTACTGACAATATAGTTTGAATTATGTTAGTGTTTTTGGTGTAGGAATTATAACTTTTACTAATTTGATCTTTAAAATTACCTTATGTGAGTTGTCAAAGACAGCTAATGAGGTAAAGTCACATTTTGTGGTTTTACATTTTGGTGTAGGGATGGCAATGGGTATCCGTTCTACCCGAAATCGACGGGTATCCGCCCGATAAAAACCCGATAACAAAAACCAATGGAAAATCCATTAGGTTTTGGATTTTAAAAGTGATAACCGACAGGTAAACCGATAGGTTTTAGTTTTTAATGTTAAAAAAAACCGAAACCCAAAACCTGATTATTAATTTATAATTTTAAAATATAATTAAAAATTTAACCATAAAAAATAAATAAAATACTAAGAATGTGACTAGCAAGATTTCAACTTGCAACCACCAAAGAGTTAACCATGACTTCTGCCACTTGGGCAAAGCACAAGCTTGGGACTTTTATATAAATAGAAAGTACATATACTAAATAACTATGAATCAATTTTAACCCACATCACCCGCACAAAACTTCACAAACGCTAACCACTACCGGCTCCAACTCTTCCCCCATTCTCTCTTTCTTTTTCTAACTCACACTAACCTAATGACAGGAAAAAAAAAACCCTAACTCCATCTCTCGTTCTCACTTTCTCTAGCCCTCTTTCTTCTTACTCTCTTGTTTCCATCTTAACTTACCTTGGTTGGTGCTCCATTTCAAGCTCTCAGTAAGAGAATGCAACATATCTCCTTATGTAGATTATTTTTTGTATTTTAGATCAATGATTTATGCTAGATCTATAAGTTTGTTGTTGTGTGTGTGTATGTGTGTGTGTGTGTGTGTGTGTATATAATCTGTGTATGGGGACTTTTTTATATTTCTATAATTGTTTAAAGTTTAATTTTTAATATTTTTTTTTATTTTACATATATATATATATATATATATATATACATACACATGTGTGTGTGTGTGCATTTCGCATTTCTCTTTATTTTCATATTATTTACCATTTATTTTTTCTTTTCCTTTTTTCTTTTTTTAGTTTTAGCTACACATATTTATTTAAAATTATCCATTTCTACCCAGCAAAAATTATTTTTACCCAGCCAAAAAAAAATAAAAATTATCCCTTTCGGTTTCGGTTATCCGTGGGTTTTTTTAATTTTTGTCGGTTTCGATTTTGGTTTGCGATTTTAAAAATCATTCGATTTTGGTTTCGGTTTCGGATTTAGATTTAGTTAATCGGTTTCGGTTTCGGTTTTTTCAAAAATCGCGGTTAACCGACCCGCTGCCATTCCTATTTTGGTGAAATCAAAAGAAACAAAAGGAAAAGAAGAATATGATGAGTGATGTTGATGCTTCTTGGAAGCATTGTCAAAAAGTGACAGCAAAGGATTAAGAAAATATTGAAAGAAAGAGAGAGAAAAAAATACTGCATGAGGAAATTTGTTTAGCAGCGCAGACATTGGTTGAAATGGAATCAACGACGCATGAGCGTTGCAGCAGTTGACACACTGCTCGAGGAGAATTGCTGGGCAGAGTGGAAATTATCCATGCAGAGTGTTGAAGATTAGCATGGAACGAGCCTATAAATAGAAGGCTCATTCCTCTGCTTTGCACTAAGCTCGATCAGGGGAAATCTCCTCTAATCAGAGATGAGAGTCTCACATCTCAGAGAAGGAAATATAAGTTCCTCATGAGATGTAGAGAGAGAAGAGTGCTGTAATCTTAGAGAGGAAAAATATAGATTCTTCCTAAGATTTAGAGAGAGTAGTCCAAACTCAGAGGAAAAAATATGGGTTCATCCTGAGGCTCAGAGAATAATGATAGGTTTCTCCTGAGCATTTCTCCTCCTTCTTCGTTGTCCTTATTTTATAAGTGAGAGTGAGTTTCTTATATTATAAGAGAGAGTATAATAGTTCTCTCTTTGTATTAGAGATAAGGTAAGCTAGTTTCTCCTATAACAAGAGAGAGTGTGAGGGTTCTCTTCTTATATTAGAGAGAAGGTGTTGTAAATACTCTACATTATAGTGAAATTTTCATATTCTTGCCTATGGTTTTTCCCTCAATTTGTTTGGGGGTTTTTCACGTAAATCTGGTGTCTCAATTATCCACTGTTCTCAATCTTATTTTGGCTACGTGATACTACTTGGCCCCAATTATTCTGTTGCGCTACCACTCAACAGTGGTATCAGAGCCACTGGTTGCGGAGTCACTAGTATACGTACGAGGATATTATTCACGGTTACTATTCACACATACGATACCACGTATACGATCAGGGTACTATTCACGTATACAATTACGATACTATTCTTGTATACAGTTTTGGTACTATTCACGTATATGGTACTATTCATGTAAATAGTACTATTCACAGTGAAATAATGGGAGCCTGTTCAAGTTGAGAAGCAGATTGTTATGAACATTATGGCGACAAAATAATAAATGAGATGTTTAATGAAAATTGAGGATGATGGGCAGAGAAAGACAATTGTTTGGCAACAATTGGAGACCGATAGAGAGGATGGTTGACAACAAGAGGAGTGAGATGGATGACAATGCTATTGCCAATAGGATTTAGCATTGGTAGGGTGTCAAGCTGGAATCAACAAAGAAATTTAGGATGTGCTAACTAAGTTCAAACCACTTCACGGAATGATCTTCTTACAGTGAAGACTTTACACTATTTGAATGAGTAGTTCCATATCAGTGTGACATATGCTATGTTATCAATTCATTGTGTTGGATTGCAAAATAGCTGAGCTTGAACGGGCGGTGCTTCAGACTCTGAAGACTATCAAATTCGTAAGGTCAATTCACTATCAATTGTTCGAGTAATGGTCTTTCAAGTTATCTAGTCTTCAGTGATGTTGTAGTTGTTAGTCCAAAAAGGGAGATCTCTTGGCACAACAACAGGTAGTCGATGGTGAGAGGTAGATCAACGGGACGTGGCTCGAGTGGGAGTCACAATCAAAGTCAAGAAGCAGAGAAGTATTAAATGCTGTAGTGTGGCAAACAAGGAGATGTCAAGAAGGATTGCTGGCGCAACAAGTCAACTCCCGAGGTAACAAATTCTCAGGGATGTGTAATGGGTACATCCGATGATGGAGGTATATACACAGCGAAACAACAATTGTTATGTCTAAAGGTAGAAAGAAGCTCACTAATGAATGAATTAAGGATTCGAGAACGACATGACACATGACCTCTTGTCAAGAACGGATGTGAACATATGAACCTGTCTATGGAGGATCTGTATACATGTGTAATGGTCATGCCTTAGAGATCGTTGGTATTGGTACCATCAAGATGAAAAGGTACGCTAGTATAATTTGCACCATACAAAGAGTAAGTCGGGTAAAGGGTTTGAAGAAGAAGTTATTGTCTGATGGACAATAAGATAACCCTCGTTCATAGACCCATGTGGATAATGGGATCGTGAAGGTTATAGTCGCGCTTGTAGTGGAAAAGTCAGAGATCATAGTAAATCTATACATGCTTTGGGGAGATATACGTGGGAGGAAGCAGATGTATCAGTTGCATCAGCTAGTCAAAAAAAATCAATAATAATGTGACATATGAGCCACATATTGGAACGAGGTTCGGAGATTCTCTTGGAACGTAATCTCTTACTTGGACTCAAATCAATAATATGAGCATCATGTTATTAGTAAGCAGCATGGATTGGAATGGTAGATCTACTACCTGAAGAAATTTGGACTTGATGAATGGGAATCGCCGGTTTTATCCCTAGGAATAGAAAAAAAATATTCTGCATCATTTGTTAATGGTTACTCTAGGAGATTTTGGGCGTACCTAATCAAGATCAAGACAGATTTGTTTCCAGTAGAAGACTACAAAGTGAAGGTAAAACGGGAATCCAAGAAACACAGATTCTTGGGATATACTAATGATGTTTTGGGGTATCACCTGTGGATTTCCACTTTCCATAAAGTTATCGTCAGCATGGATGTGATATTTGCAGAGAACAGTCTGCAAAGTGAAGATGACAGTACTTTGAAGGAGACTACTACAAGTTAAAATAAGGAGATATTTTTTTCTAAAGCTGCACCGGAGCACGAGGAATAAGAGTCAGATGAGGCCGAGGTAATACAACCCTATTATTATTTTGACGAGCGATGTTGCATATTGTCTTCTAGCGGAGAATGGGAAGTCATTAACTTTCCATAATGAGTAATTCGCCTTGATGTTTTGCGGATGACAATAATGCAGGAAGAAAATTGAAGTTCTCCATAGAAATTGAATAAAGAGACTTGTTCCACTACCACCCAAAAGGAAAACCATTGATAACAAATCGATCTACAAGATCAGATGACAATGGTTAGGTGAAGGAAATATATAATATTGGTGGTGATAGAATATGCTCAGAAAGAAGGTATTGACTCTAATGAAGTCCTGTTCTCCTGTTGAGTAGTCTTGGTTATGTGTGCTGATTTTACATCTAGAACTATTAGATGTAAATATGACTTTTCTTCATGGTAAGGTTGAAGAAAATGTTTGTATGCTCCTACCAGAAAGATGTGTAGAAGAGAAAACTTGGTTTGCAGGATTTACCAAATCTCTGTACTGTCTAAAGTTGGTACCAAAGGTGTTAGTACAAGAGATTTGATTTCTTCATTGGCCTCGGGTACAACAGACAGTGCAGACCATTGTGGGTATTACAATAGGTTTGGAGATAGTTATGGTACTGTTGTACAGAGATGACATGCAGGTAGCCGACCCCAGCAAAGATCGAGTCTAATAATCAAAGGCATAGTTGGCTAGAAAGTTTGAAATGAAAGACGGAGGACCAGCAAACAAGATTTATGTGATGCAATTTACCGAGACAGAAAAGTCAGGAAAGAATGGATTTCCAGAAGAGTTATTTCCACAGAATCTTGCAGTGCTTCAACATGCAAAGATTGTAAGGAGATCCTGAGCCCACATCCTGATAATTATCCTTAGGTATATGTCCTAGCAAATAAGTAGTGAGGATGGTAAAGTCTCGAGTACAGTGTGTATCGACAGTGGGAGGTCCTATGTTTGCTATGGTATATAAGAGACCAAACGTTACAGTCAGTATGGTCCACCGGTACATGGCGAGATTTAGTAGAGAGCAAGGAGTTGTTGTAAAGAGGATCCTGAGATAAAATAAGGATCATGAGATAAATGTACCTCAGATGTTGCATTACGTGGTGTAGTAGATTCTCTTGTGGCCTAGCAAGGACGTAAGCAATATGGGATTGACAAGATTGGAGAGATTTGAAAGATCACCAAATATGACTTTAAGTGGGAGAATGTGAGCTGTCAAAGACAGCTAATGAGGTAAAGTCACATTTTGTGGCTTTACATTTTGGTGAAGTCAAAAGAAACAAAAGAAAATGAAGGATATAATGAGTGATGTTGATGCTTCTTGGAAGCATTGTCAAAAAGTGACAACAAAGGATTAAGAAAATATTGAAAGAAAGAGAGAGAGAGAGAGAAAAAAAAAATATTGCGTGAGGAAATTTGTTCAGCGATGCAGGCATTGGTTGAAATTGAATCACCGACACATGAACGTTGTAGTAGCTGATACACTGCTTGAGAAGAATTGCTGTGTAGAGTTGAAATTATCCATGCGGAGTGTTGAAGATTGGCATGTAACGAGCCTTAAATAGAGGGCTTATTCCTCTGCTTTGCACCAAGCTCGATCAGGGGAAATCTCCTCTGATCAGAGATGAAAGTCTCACATCTCAGAAAGAGAAATATAAGTTCCTCCTGAGATGGAGAGAGAGAGAGAGGAGTGTTGTAATTTTAGAGAGGAAAAATATAGGTTCTTCCTGAGATTTAGAGATAGTAGTCCCAAACTCAGAGGAAAAAATATAAGTTTCTCATGAGGCTTAGAGATAATAATGATAGATTTCTACTGAGGATTACTCCTTCTTCCTTGTTGTCCTTATTTTATAAGTGAGAGTGAGTTTCTCATATTATAAGAGAAAGTGTAATAGTTCTCTCCTTATATTAGAGAGAAGGTGAACTAGTTTCTCTTATAACAAGAGAAAGTGTGAGGGTTCTTTCCTTATATTAGAGAGAATGTGTTGTAAATACTCTATATCATAGTGAAATTCACTTATTCTTGTCTGTGATTTTTTTCTCAATTTGTTTGGGAGTTTTTCACGTAAATTTGGTGTCTTAATTATCCACTGTTCTCAATCTTATTTTAGTTGCGTGATACTGCTTGACTCCAATCATTCCGCTGTGCCACCACTCAATACCTTAGCCGCGCGCCCCCGCTAAATGCCACTAGCTTGGTCTTCATACACTCTGGGTTAGTGTTGTCGCTATTGGCTAGTGATTGGAGCTTGATAATTTGGTTGGCTTCCATGTAATATGCGGCTTATAGTCACCTGATCAAGGTAATTCGCTTCAGGCTGTGATTTCTTTGAATCGGAAAGAACTGAGCTGGTGGGCACGTACGTGTTAATCACTGAAACATCATAGAAGCCAGGACGCCGAGGAAAGAGCAATGAACGCTGAAATGATGGTAGCTGTGACGGTGGCTTTGATCGAGCCATCTCGGCCCATGACACTAGAAACATGTTGGCTGAGAAGGCATCAGCAACTCGATGATCAAACGTGCAAAATACCACAAATCCTCCACGTTTAAATTGCGTTACCTGTCAGGAGGCACGATTCCATTTTCGTTAGAAAATACAATCCCTCGTACATGATAAAATTATAAATTTTAAGATCATTTTATAAGATTTTGGATTACTTCACTCGATATGTGTTTATTTTTTGACAGGACGCTATGATTTTTAACACAATTAAAATGAACTGATGATTTTGCCTTTTCTAGTTTTCTTGTTAGCGTTTTAGGCCCTTCGATTCATAAGAGATCGATTGATTTCAAATGTCAGCTGTCTTATACCATCATGTCCGCTCTTTTTAATGCAATACTTTTTTTCTCCTAATGTACTAGTTCTATTGGGAATTGTCTTCAAAACCGGAGACCTCCAAAACATCATTTAATAGTGTACGGGTGTTACCAGCACATGTAGTCAATGCGCTAGAAATAGAATTGTAGGGTTCAAAATGTTTTGTAGCATAGCCGTTCTATTGGGACTCAATTATTTCTAATATAAAACGCACGCCAGACTTCACTAATATTTGAAATTTACAATAAAAATCTTTCACTTCAAATACTGTTGTAAGTCAAGTAAAATAATCGATTAGTTTTGAGATGAAGAGAGAATATATTTTTTTCAACTTCTTTGTTCTCGAGACTATGAGCCAATTTAAAGGATTAATCTATACATCCTTCTTCATTAGGAAGAAACTAAAATACCAAAAGTTAATTACGAATAAAATAAATTTAGCTTTTTTTAGAGAAACAATAAATGGTTGCTACAAAACCAACATATAGTGCTTGAGACTCGAGAATTAATACAAATTGTTAAGAATTATAATTAGCAATTACAAATCAGCCTTCATATATTAATCAAAAAATTATAATATATAAGTAGACAAAAACTTGCGCTCATTGTGGAGAGCATTAAACCTAACCACTTTATGAATTGAGAGCCTCATTGCTTAGGATTAAAAGGAAAAGAAAAATACATCTAAATATTGGATGAAATGATTAGATAATGACCTGTTGTAATCAGAAATTTTAAGTTTAAATTACGATTTCGACTGTCATTGTAATTAAAAAAAAAAAAAAGAAGTAAAATTAGAACTGTCGTGTATTACTTCGATAGAGAAGTCAAGGTATGCAATTAAAAATCAAGTAGGGCAGATACGTATTCTTGTTCCTACCAAACTGTCGCACATTTCTTACCACATATTTTTAGGTCAGATATATACATATAGATATTGTTGTTCCTCATACGAACCACAAAAAAGGAAACACAACTCTTTGCGTGAACGATGTAAACAATGCTGCTATAACCTTAGGTGGTCACTGATGATGACCAACAAACGGATTACGAAATATCTCCTCCGACGCCACAATTTATTAAAGAAAATGGCGTACGTTACATCCAAGGAGTGGTGATAAGGGTTAAGCTTCAAAACGTCCAAAATATCTCTAGCGCATGAGTCTTTGTGTGTGGGCTCACGTACTTATTTCAGAGATGTTCAAACGTTTTACAGGTTTTGAAGGCAATTCTGTGGTGATAATAAACTGAAACAAAAAGATTAAGGAACACTACATCTTTTTGTGAGTATATGTTTTTATACGCAAGAGTTTTTAGAAGGAATGTGCCCGTCACATCAGACACTTCGACGCGACGTTTAATCCACTTGATATATAATCCACTAATGTGGCCTTAGATTATATATAATTATCTGCATATGCAAAGTTTTCGGAAAGTCTTATAAAATAAAAATAAAAAAGTTTTCGGAAAGGCATGTGTATATATCGTTTATGTTGGACAAATATCATACATATGCTTTCTATTTGCAACGGATATATATCAAAAATATATTATCGACTTTTTAAGAGTTTAAATTTTCATACGAGATAATTACTGAAATATAATATCAAAGTCAAGGAGTAAAAGGTTCTATGCTTGAATCTATCCATCACAAGCAGGGCGGATCTAAGGTTTTGGTTCAATGGGGGCTAAAAACATAATTAAAGACTCATATATGGATAATTTTTTCATTAGTACTAAATTAATTTTTTATCCTAAAAAAAAAACATTAAAATTACACAAATTTTCAAAAGATCTTCAAGGATGCAACGGGTAGCTAAGGTTTGTTGACAGAGGTTGTAACAATCCAAACGATCCCACTACATCAGGACCCTTTCAACGTTGCACAAAAATCATTACTCTACATTCAACTAGCACTAAAAAGGCTACACCTATACATATTTTTAAAAAATACATCTTCAATTCACTTTTTAATAATTTCACTCTCAAAATTAGGAACTCCTGCTAACCCCAAATAAATTCGCCTATGGTCACAAGTTTAAAAGAAATTATCTCGTATTAAGTTCAATATAATTAGATTTATGCATGTACGTGCATGTCATTACTCAACTTTTTGTGGTTTTGTCGCGGTCTTCATACCTCATATAATCTAGAGGATATAAAATTCTCGTACATTACTTATCACATGTTTCCATGGTAGAGATGTATAATGTTGTTTCCGGCATTCCGGGGTGACAAGACAGAAAAGGAAAACCAGACAAGAGAGGTTGCCGCAACGATGTAAATGCTGTAAGGAAAATGTGTACGGTAGCTCCAACTTCCAAGCCTCCATCACTACCAGGAGTGGTGATAAATGATAAAAAGTTCAAGGATTCTTTTTGCAAGTTTATATTTTTAAATAAATATTAGATATCACTTTATGTTTATCATTTATTTATCTTATTTTATGTATATGATTAATTGGCACATCAATTTAACAAATTTGTTGTATTTCTCTCTCTTTCTTTATATGCCAATTAGACATAAATGTGACAAATAAATTATAAAAATAGAATGATATCTAATAATACTTATATATATATTGTACATGTCTTCACAATTTTCTGCGTATGCAAGAGGTTTTGGATGGTATGTGCCATTACATCAACACTTTGACAGGGAATTTTAGGAGCCATTTGATAATCCATTGTGCGCTTGCAGACATATATAACTTATTTTTTATAATTATAATCTACATGATTAATATTGCAATGGATTATTGAAGATCATCAATAAATAATTTAAGGGTTAATACCACTTTTGATCTCTTATATTTGATCTCATTGACACTTTGGTCCCTTATTTTCAAAAGTGAGACATTTCAATCTCTTATCTTTTAAAGTTGGGACACCATTAGTCCTTTTCGTTCAATCCGTTAATTTTTTAACGGGAGAAGCATGTGTGCTGCACACATGTTTTATTTTCTTGTTAAAAAATTAACGAATTGAGCAAAAAGGACTAACGGTATCCCAACTTTAAAAGATAAGGGACTGAAATGTCTCACTATTGAAAATAAGAGACCAAAATATCAATGAGATCAAAGATAATGGACCAAAAGTAATATTAACCCATAATTTAAAGACTTTCTATGTTTGAACATTTGGAAGAGAGAGTCATTTCAAGAGGACATCAAAGTCTTCTTTTGGTCAAAAATGAATGTCCATATATAGGATATCAAAGTCAGACTCGATAAAACAAGGTATTTTGAGGGGTATATAAAAAATAATTAAATAATAAATTAGACTACTCTCTAACAATTGAGAATTTTAGATTACATGGTCATTTCAATATGGATGAGAGGATTTGGACCAGTATTCATTTTGTACATTGTGTGGTTGAATAAGAACGTAAACATATCATAAATGTATGTTTGCTAAATGTGAACTTAGATTTGTATTCTATTATTTTTCTTAATATTCTCCAAAGAACTGTTGCGTGTTTATATTGTTAAACATTGGATTCCATCCTAAAATATAGTATTAGGTAGAGTTCTCAAGATCTTAAAGATAGATTTTTGAATTTTAAGATTTTTCTATGTGAGGCGAATTATATATTCTAACACTCACCTCACATATGTCCCGATTTGCTATTTGAAGAAGTAGCTTTTTGAATACGTGAACTGATAGTAAGATAAGTTGTATGCAAACCTAAGATGATGTTGAGGTGAGTGAGTCAGTTAGTTAAGAGATGAGTCATATTGAGGTCAATGAGTCAATGATATGAACTATATATGTAAGCTGATATTGAGTTGAGTGAGTCAATTATGTGAAAAATAGGTCACATGTGAATGGACAAAACAGGACTAAGAACATAGCTCGATTACCATGTTAAAAATTATAGGATTGTATCCTAATTCCTAATCTCAATTGATATTAGATGAACTAATTCAGAATCTTAGAAATAGTACTAAAGTTTATGATTTTTTCACGTATCATATAATCCAACATGTATTGAATTGATATTAAAAAGTTCCACTGTTGGATCACCAATGCGTACCTGAATGGCGAGGACGCCTTGCTTCCTCTTTAGGACGAGTTTGCCATCGACATTCTCATGAGGATTGTAGAAGTTAAGGTCTTTGAGCTCTACATTAGCAAAAGCTTCAATGAAATCCACGCCACGGTTATTGCACAGAAGTTGAGGCTCGCCATCAGCATTTTGCCTCATCTCTGCAGCAAATGGATAGTAGTATGCTAAAGTGTGAGCCAGTGCCTTCTTAAGAATACTGATGATTGATAAAAATGTATAGTTGTTGCCTGCAGCTTTAGGCTTCTTGTAACAAAAGAACACGCCTACATCAACTGCAGGCAAGAGTAAGTCGAGGTTGGAGAGCGGCAACAATTGTTCTTCCACTGGCAAGATTGCTGCCACAACCTCATTATTGCTCACATTCACCATGAACTCTAGTTTAGCACTCATCTTTCACTCCTTGTGTTTCTTTCTTTCTTTGTTGTTCTACTCCCTTTTTTCATTGCTTTCTTTTCTATTTATCCTTCTATCAGGTGGGAATTAAAGAAGGGCAGTTAGGGGAGGGGATTGGTAGTCCTAAGGTTTAAAAAACTTTTTTACTTTTACGGTCTATTTGCTTTAATTGTGAAATTTTAGTTGTTGCGCTATAAAATTTTTAGCAGTTGAACTTTGGATAGAAGTGCTGTTGAGCATAAGTCATTGACTGTTTGGCCTTGCTGATCAGAAGTAGTGTTCACTGTTATAGATGAAGTGTATTATGGGTTATTAGATTTGGTTATTTTAAATATCAACCATTAAATTTATAGTGATAAACCAATTATCTATGCGAAAATAAATTGAAACAAATAGTCGAGATTTGAAAAGATTAAATATCATTGCTCATAATACATCTCATATAGAAGATGATAGATTAGTAAAGGAAAGGGTCCAAACTCCAAACCTTAAATGGAAGATATAATTCAACTCATGGGAGATAAATATTTACAACTATCTTAATTTCCCAAATTTTAAATTGAAGACATGGTGCAATTTGAAGAAAAGTAGTATTGGGCAAATAAATAATCCTTGCATTACCTAGCTAGTATCACCATTTGTACATTTCTTTAAGATAATCTATTTTTAGGTTTTGCTTTCCTTCTAGTGAATAAAATTTTGTCTCAAATATTCAACAAGTATTAATGACTTGATAGATATGTCTTGAACTACATGGAAATTAGGCAGCCTAGCAATCTCATCAAAGGTGATGAGTTGTATATATTTTGACTTCCAATTTAGAGGTAAGAAATTGATTGTTATCCTATTGATCCCTACTAAGTTGTGATTAGTTACATTCATCATTCTATTCTATCAACTTATTTAATAGGTTTTTACTCAAATAGGAATCGAAATTCACTTTTATATATTAAGGTTTATTCTATTATAAGTTGATGAGGGTGAAAAATAGATGTTTGCCCGAATTCAGTGATCCGACCTCAACTACCTGACCTGCAAAATAGGAGAAGGAATCGCAGAGGTGGCGGCCCGTATTTCTCCTCAGGTGTGAGAGTAAATTAATGTATCCGAGCTGAACGGTAAGTAATTGAGAGTAATAAATGTGCACGAGTTACCTCATAATGAAGAATGAATGTGGTATTTATACTACTTCCAAAGCTGGGCAGCAATTAATGTTTTGTCCTACCCGACAATGTTCATACCTGCCTAGTACAGTTTGTCTTTATGTCACATCGGAAGTGACAGCTATGTCAGGGAAATAGAGCGAGATCAGGCACAGGTCTGGCCGCTCAGTCCCAGGTTGGGATGACTTAGCTGGGCTCGGATTTATACCCCCATCATTTCTTCCCCTCCCTCTCCCCATCTAGAACTCATAAGGGGTTCTAGAGAAGTGGGGGTAGACGGATGACATCAAAGGCTAAGTCGTATATTGTGAAGTGGTCCTCCGGTGGGTAACAAGCAAAATCTTTCCAACCTGGGACTTTGAGCTCGTAGACCATGGCCATGGCCCATCACTCATCCATTTGTTGGTCATGGATACGGTCGTGAGACATTCTCTCTAGCAACAGGAAAATATATGTTTGCCCTGACCTGACGAGATGGCGACTTCTCCACTCATTCCAGTTTTTTAGCTCAGCTGAGGCTCAATCGCTAATGACTCAGCCTGGACAATGCAACGGAACATGTTGCCAATGTTCTCTGTCAGAATCGGTAATCCCTCCAACTTGTTCAAGGGCAATCCGTCGTCAACCCCCTTCCTCCATGTCAGAAAACCCAACCATGTGGTTCCCCTCGATGTCGTCTTCAACCCTTCTAATCTCAAGGATCTGGCATTCAGCATCACTATTTCCTCAAGGCGAAGGCGGTTTTGACCTTTCCTTTTGAGGGGCTAAAGTACTTGAGCTTTCCTCTACTTGGTCCTGCTAGGAAGGGGTCCTCAAGTTGGATGGGTTCTCCTCTTCCCCGCCATAGGATATAGCCTCCATGCCTTGATTGTCCTCAAAATCCGATCTCCCCATGTGTTAATATAAATGTAAAGAGGAAAGAAAGAAGAAGAGATTAAGGGCGTACCTAAAGACTAAGTGAGCTGGAAGTGTTTGAGCTGATGAAACTGAGCTTAGGACTTTTAGTTCTCCGAGCTGAGGATCCTGAGCTTATCGGTAACGCTTTGGAGGATTCCCTGATCTTGATTGCGAAAAAGTGGGAAGAAATTTTGAAATAACGAAGGCCTATTTATAGGCAAATGAGTGACCGTCTCGAGAATCTCAACCGTCGTATCAAAGCGATGACGTGTCAGCATCTCAACTGAAGAAAAGGTGATGTGGTCATTATCTTATCCAGGTCAGACTTGCCCGGCTCGATCATGGAATCTGCTTCTCTAGAACCCCTTTTGAGTTCTAGACTTGGGAAGAGGAAGGGAGAGAGGGGGGGAATGATGAGGGTGTAAATCTGAGCCACAGTTAAGTCGTCCCGACCTGGAACTGAGCGGCCAGACCTGAGCCCGACCTCGCTCTATTTCCCTAACATAGCTTTCACTTCCGATGTGACATAAAGGCAAAACGTATCGGGCACGTACGAACAGTGTTAGGTAGGACAAAACATTAATTGCTGCCCAACATTTGAAGTAGTATAAATACGCCATTCATTCTTCATTATGAGGTAACTCGTGTATATTTATTACTCTCAATTACTTACTGTTCAGCTCGGGTACAATAACTTACTCTCACACCCGAGGGAAAGCACAGGCCACCACCCCCAAGATTCCTTCTTCTATTTTTCAGGTCAGGTAGTTGAGGTCGGATCATTGAGCTCGGACGGACATCTATTTTTCACCCTCATCAGAAGTGACTTTGTGTGAGATCGATCACTATGCCTTTATTGTCATAATAAAGAAATGAGAAGATATGGATGTGAAAAGAATTATACACGGATAATCTACAATATTTATTTAAAATTATCAATGTAACCCCCGCCTAAAGTTTAAATATACCCATTTGCATCGCATGTCAAAAGAACTTAGGTGAAGCATATTCACATCAACAGTCTTGCAAACATCAATTTTTAGTGTTTTTCTCTCTAAGGGTCCATTGAATTTTGTGAGATTGTCTTTTCTTGGTACAATTTTGTTTGATTCTCTCTAAGGGTCCATTGAATTTTGTGAGATTGTCTTTTCTTGGTACAATTTTGTTTGATTTTCTGTCATTGGAGGCCACTTGATTGATTTTTCATTTTTTTTTTCCAATCATGAACAGGTTGTTCAAACTGGCAAATAACAACATTCCTTGAGTGAACTTTTTTTTTCCCGGTCATGAGTTCTCATTACTACATGAGTTTCAAGTAGAGAAGACTAGTTATTCTAAGATGATGGAATCAAGCATATCACCTCAAAGTTCTGTTTCATGCACGTGCTCTCGAAGAAAGAATAAATGATGTTAATTAAGTTCACTCAAGTGATAATTTAGCAGGTTTATTCACGAAAAGATTGTCTACCACAATATTTGAAGAACTATTTCACAAGAATGGCATACATGAAGTCACCAATCATTCTTGATATGCCAATATGAGGGGGAGACAAATACGCACTGTACTTTTTTTCCCTTCACCTAGGTTTTGTCACACTGGATTTTCCTGACAAGGTTTTTAATAAGGTAGTATGAAATGTATAATAAGCATATTCTACGCTTTTTTTCTTCACTACGATTTTTTTTCACTGGATTTTTTCTTAGTAAGGTTTTAACAAGGCATATTCTTAAAAGATGATTATCCAAGAAGGAGTGTTATGTAATTATTGATATTAATGGATATTCATCCCGATACAGATTTTGGTTCATAATTATCTCAACTTTATAGTGATAATGTTTATTTAAACCCTGTATCCTGGCCCTATACAAAATCTAGCAATAGACAACTTCTATTGTATCTTTGGCTATAAATTGCGCCCTCTGTATTGTAAAGTTACACCAAAAAATTCAATACAAGTTTCTTATCTATCTTTCTCTATTATATTTCTCTTTACTTGCATTGTCTCTTCTAGTTCTATCTCTAATTTTATAACATCGACTACATTTTTTCCCCAAGCTTTACATTTTAGATTACATTTAGACTCCGTTTGTTTGTCGTAAAATAACTTACTGTTGAAAAATATTTACAAGAAAAAATATTTTCGTAAAAAATAAAATATTTTCTAGTGTTTGGTTGTCACATTGAAAAATATGTTTTAGTATTTGAATATCACAATGAAAAATTGGTTAAATCTATTAATCTATTATTTTTTTAAAAAAAATATTAATAATTAAAAACTATTATTTAATTAATTTAAAAAATTTTATTCAATAATTCTAAAATAAATTAATAATAATTAATTAAAAATGTGACAGGAATGAGGTGGGAGTGGGATGGGTAAAGGTGTGGTGGAATGAGTAAAAAATATTTTATATTCCCAAAGGAAATGAAAATATTTTTCACTCTTTTTAATTAAATATTTTTTTTTATCAAAATTTTTCTAGTTGACCAATTTAAAAATTAAAAAATATATATATATTTTTTAAGAAAATATTTTATGGCAAACAAACGGAGCCTTAGTTGCATTAAGTTCTACAATTCAACCGTATACTTCTTAAGGATTGTAAATTAAGTCAATTTATAATTTTACAAGGTAAAAAATAAGGTCAAGACATACAACACTTTTGCTATGTTATAAAAATCATATTATGACTCTCGAATGTTACATTAAGTTGTTAAGTTGACCATTTTCTTCATTTTTATAATCAAATTGAATAAGAAACTACGAGATTACTTTCATATTTTTGTGAAATTACTTACTTAAATTTTTATTTTGATCTTTATTGTTTACTTAAATTTTCAAATTAACTTTTAAAAAGTAACATGTGCGCAATCACATGACTCTTTTCCGTCTCATTCAATAAGAAAATAAGATAACATAACAACTACAATTTTACTTGGAAAATCATGATTAACACTGAATACCCATATGTAATATTAGTTTTTGAAAAATTACAAACTATTTTAAAATTTTGAATTAAATTTAGAAACTACTCGCAAAATTCGACCATCATACTCAACGTTTAGAAATTTTATGCCTTACAAGTTTTCTTTAAGCTTTCCTTTAAAACCCTAAACCTTTAAAGCCAAGAACCATCATGTCTTCCCTCACGTGCTACCTCAATCGCACTTTCTCTACTACTTCCACCACCACCACCACCACTACCACTGCCACCATCAAATACCTATCAGAAGACCTATTCAAAGAGCGCAACCTCAAAAGACTCGTAGAAAAGTTCAAAAACTTTTCCAACAAAGACCACTTCTGTACAAAAATCGGCATATACGAAGAATAACTTCCTGTAATAAGCTCTTAGGCCATCCGTGCTATCGTCAATAAGCTCTTATGAAGGGACTTCCTGTAAGTTTCCATTTTACGTATGCACCATTCTTTCATTGTTTCGACGAATAACTGCCTGTAATACCCCAATTTTTCAACTCATTGATTAGCCTAATTAATTTTGTGTGAACTAAGTTGTGCTTCCGTAGGACTAGATTGGACTTGTTGGTTGAGGACTAATTTGGGCAAGAGAAGAAAATGTTATTTTGATAATACTTTCCAAACAAGAAAATAAAGCTCACCCTAGACTATTTTTAATGTCTCTTTCAGTCTATGACTAGGGTAAAACCTATCAATATTTCAACAGCCCCACGCAAGAGAGATGGGAGAATTCCTACGAAAATCAATAGTCACAAGCATTAGCTTTGAATCTTTGGGTTATTCTCAGTATTTCACTCGTATGGGTAAGTATTTTGTGTTCTTTAATTTATGGGGTAGGAATCAAGTATAGACTATTATAAAGTACAACTATGGGTACTTATATAGAATATTTGTGATATGAAATAGGGTTTTGAGAATTTGTGAGAAATTTTAAAGTTTAAACTTAGTTAGTCGAAGAGGTAAGTTGGTTGATCCCCCCTTTGAAATTTCCTATAATGATATTGTATATATTGTACATATGAATTTCAAGCTTTTGAATGTATGATTTATGAATATTATGCACATTGAATATGGATTAGATATTGGGAAGGAATCATGACATAAACAAATAATAGATTTTCACGAAAAAAAGGCTTGTATATTCCTTGATTTGACAAAAGTTGCATATTTCGAACTCTTGAAAGAGAAGGATTTTGTTTGACCAAAAAAAAGAGGGATTTTGGCATGGTTTGTAAACAATGTTGCATCAGAAAAAATAAAAATAAAATAAAGTTGAAAAATTAATTTTACTAGTCACGTGAATAGTAACCTCGGTGTTGTACTACTGTTCACGGTGAACTACTCATCGTGAACTATTCATAAATATATATATATATATATATATATATATATATATATATATATATATTTATGGAATATATATTTTTTTTAAGTTAAGTTATAGTTTTGCTTTTGTTCCTAAGAAAACAAAAACTTTTAAATGCCCTTTTTAGTTTGGACAAAAATATCAACCAAATTTCATATTATATGTTTTAGCATTTCTTGAATCCTAACTTAGATTAATGATCCTTATGATGTCTTACAGCATGTTGTTATATTGGTTTAAAAGCATTAAATGATTTTAAAAACTCAAAATAAAACATTGGGACAAAAGTATTTGTATGATTTCAAAGTATAATGCATTATAAAAATATTTTCTATGAGAATTGTTTCATACATTATTTGATTACTGCATGCATACATGAAATATTTGAAACTCGAGACTCTAAAAGCCTGTGAAATTATGCCTCTTATTGGTTGGGGATAAATGCCAATAATTCTGACATTTGATAATCGAATACATGTGAAATATTTGAAACTGAGCAATTTGAAAAGGTAGTGAAATTTTGACCCTTGTTGGCTGGGATAAATACCAATATTTTGACTCTATGGTGGATGATAAATGCCAATAATTTTGACTCTATGGCAGAAGATAAATGTAAATACTTTTGACTCTATGGCGTAGGATAAATGTTGATAAGACTCTTTGACGGAGGATAAATGCCAATATTTTTGACTCTTGGGCGGAGGATAAAAGCCTACTTAGACTTGTGCATTGATTCGTTTGACTATGATCTCTTGGCATATGAATTTAGTTTGGCATGAACTTTTATAACTCTAGGTGTGAACTATTATGATTTCACATGAGCTTTATTGTTTTCAAATCTATGATATTTATGTACTATAATGATATGACCATTGGACATACAAGAATATTTTTAATGGTCCCAAGGGATTTTTTTGGAGATTGCCACTTACTAAGATTTGTATTTCATTTTTGTAAAAAATGACTTTCTTTGTAGAAGGTGAGGGATAGACCTTAGCTATTACTTGTGATAGAGGTCGCTTTCACGGAAGATTGAATGGGCAATTTAGATTCTTAGTTACGACAATTTAATTATTGTGTCTAGGCATTGGATTATTATTCTACTCTTGTTTAAGACCATGTAAGAGATTACTTATATTGGATATTGTATTTATTGAATTCGGAGATTTAATTGGTTTAGATGCTCTAATGGATTGCCACCTATTTACTATTGTGGTTTTTAGTTTAATGTTTGTTTAGAGCCTTGCAAATTTAGGAAGATTGTTCCTTTTTAGTGCTTGGCAGTCTCGTTCCTCATATTCGTCTAAGCAGATTTTGGGGGCGAGACACTGTCAGTGTCTATTGTTCGAATCTTTTGACCGGGCCTTGGTTGCCCTTTGCCTAATTGGAATTCATGCTTCCCAGGTTTAGAAGGACACCCCACCCCTTGCCCTTGTTGCACTTATCTGTGATCGTCTTTTTACCCTTATAATTTCTTCTCCATTTTTTTAGGTGCTTTGTTCTTGTAATTGTGTAGGATTCACCTTCACATTACAATAAAAATCATCATACAACTCAACTGCTAGTATAAAAGTTTGAGATGATACTAATTAGTATATGAAATCTTGGTTTCTGTATTCTTTATAGTAAATCTTAACTTTGAATACTTGGTCACGTAACTAGCGGTCTTTCCAAAAAGATTTGTTGTGTTATAATCTATGTATGAGATATTCATCGTTAAATAATCCCATTAAATGAATCTTGATCTACTGAAATGCATTGGCTTTCTTGTACTGCTTTTAGATGTAATGTCATAAAGATAAGAACTTCGGGAAAAATCTGTAAGTAACGCATCGTAATTACTTCATTAATTTAAGGGTGAAGTGCATAGGATTCCTTGTACTTTTGTAAAGTTGCACAATATCTCCTATAGTTTTAAAAGTGCACGATATCCATTTGTGGTTTCTGAAACTAAGCACAATAGTCACTTGTAATTTTAAAAGTGGATGGTACCTACCTGTGGTTTCTGAAATTAAACACAACATCCCCCTCTATTAAAAAATTCGTCTATTTTAACAAAAAATATGATGCACGCGCATCAAATGTGTTTTTTTTTTAATTAAATTATTAATTGTTTGGATAAAAATACAGTCACTAAAGCCAATAGTTTGGTGCCCGGGCAACAGCCACTCATCTTTGGTTGCAGCTTCGGCCGAAGCCTATGCTTTCAGTTCAACCCTCTATTTACATAGCGAAGAAAGGCAAAGGCTCTTGCTCGAATGCGTGACTGCGGCGCGCCTACCGCCCCAGCACGACACTCTAAAATTCATATTGGGTTGAACAAGAATACTGCGACTAGGAAGACGAAGAATGGAATTGAGAGCATAGTCTCAGCGCTCGTTCACCCCTTCGACTTCTTCCATTCCAATAGGTAATGCCCTAACCTAAGAAGTTCCCTTTCTCTGGAGTTGAGTGATCTTTCTCTTTTTACGTTCAACCCCAAAGAAAAATGTACATGTCATATAAGGATATTTTGTCTAAATAATTAATAATTTAAGCAAAAAAATCTTGAATAATCGCATTTAACGCACGTGCATAACTTTTTTTCATTAAAATTATGGATTTTTTGACTGAGGGGGACTGTTGTGCTTAGTTTTAAAAATCACAGGGATGTACCGTACACTTTTAAAATCACAAAGAGATATTATGTAACTTTACAAAAGAACAAGAGGTTCTCTACTGTACCCTTAATCTAATAAACAATTAGAGATTACAGCTTTATTGGTGCAATTTATATCTTACATGCAATAACTAATACATGTTCTTGGTCTTTGTTCCAATAAAGAATTACAAACGGCACTGGAATCCCAACATAACATGTTACGAGAAAGATTTGATGATGGTGAATTATTCATAAATTTACAATAAAATAATTTGAACAGTTATCAACATTGAATCTCTCTCGTAATATTATAACGTTATGCTTATGGGAGAGGGATGGGTTTGACAAGTAATGAAACTATACGATCCTTCGTCTCACCATCTGGAACACCAAAACCATCCCCATGCTGGTACATGCATTGCGCAATACGAGCAAGATTCATTGCAGTTCTAATGAAATCCTTGGAAAGATAGCGATCCATTAATATATCTTTGTTCATTTTCTTCCATGTAAGACTAATTAAGTGCACTATGTATTCACGAGCATCTTCCTCAGAGCAGCCTGTGTCGTGCATGTAACATTGGATTGATTTTGGAAAATCACCTTTCTCCATTTCTTCCTGGATCATTTAGAATGAGTCAGTATACATGGAACATTTGAAAGGGTACATGTGCAGACAGATGTAACTTTAGGGAGGGATGTGCAGGTTATAGTCTCTGCTGACCCCAAATTTTTGTAAATATATAGGTATTTTTAGTTTTTAAAACAATTAACTCACACTAAAGCAAATTATTCATTTATAAAAATTAAATTTTGTGTTATATTTTTCATTAAAAAAATTCTAGATCCGATCCTATATGTGTCTTATCCTACGAGTGCAGTAATTAACTTATAGCTAATGTTCCCAAATCATCGGCAAGCTGAAGAATTAAGGATGGCCAGTGAATTACTCCAGGATATTGCTCTAAATGTTTCAAATCCTCCTCCTTTATTGGATTTGTGATGCAAAAATAAGCATGAAACAACAGCACAGGACCAGTGATTGATATCCAGGCATTGTCCGGAAACTCATTCAGGCTTGGTGTATATCCATTGTAATACCACTTTGCATCCACCAAATAGGCTTTACAAAGTTCTGCCCACTGCAAAGTTGGTTGCTCAATTGAAATCAGATTAACAGAAATCACTGGATGAAAATAATGGTAGACTATAAGAAAATATTTTTTGAATGCTTAAGTCCATGTTCACAGTAGTAGAAAAACTAAATAATTATAAACTGAACATGTATCTTTTATAGAATTAATGTAGGACGAGATGTGGCTAATAGACTATACCATTTTCCTCAAGTATGGAATGATATTGAAGCCTTGCTCTTTGAGAACATCATAAGCGATTTCATTAATAGAGTTGAAAACTGCTAAGAAACATATCTTCATGTAATCTGGAAGCCGATCTAAGGCATTGATGTCCCATCTGAAAATGCATAACAAAAGATTTAATTACTATGAACAAGTGATAAGCACTATGATAAGGAACAAATAATTAATTAGAGTCTTAATCATATTAAGCCAAAATGATTGATGATCACTGACCTTTCAACTACATCAGTAAAGACCTCGAGCTCATCCAATGTACCATATACATCATATATATCATCAACTATTGTTATTAGTGCTGCAAGCTTCATTGACACCCTCCTGCAGTATCCATATTGTGGTTCAGAAGTGAATCCAACCGCCCACAAGAAACCCTCCACAAATCTGTCTCTGGCAAAGCTCATCTTTTTGGCAAGACAAGAGCTAGTATACCACCTACAGAACAAAAAAAACACATTATTGTGCTGATTTTTGGTAAATACACATATATATATACTGATACAGTAACGTATCTAGAATTTTATTTCAGTGTGATTAGAATGCTATTTTTCTTCTTTCAGTTCGAGTTAATTTAATTTTTCATACTAAAAAAATTACATATATTATAAAAACTTTCAAAGTAAATACATATATGTTTTAAAAAAGATTCGGGGCTGAGTCCCACTGGCACAAAGGTGAATCGGCCCTTGTAATACGTACTTTGACATCTGTTTTATTTCGTTTTGATATGTAGCTTGCACGATGTTGAAATCCAGTTTAGCTAGCTCAAGCAAAACTGGATTTGCGTTTTGTCTTCTTTCATATATCTCAATGAACCATCTTGCTTCTAGCCTCTGCATCCTCCAATGGAGTGGAACCTCTAAAGCATGCCTCTCTTGCTCAACAAGATGTTGATCTATATTTTGCTTGAGTTTTTCCTTAAGATGATGAATAGCAAATTCTTGAGCCACGTCCAAGATGGTTTCACCTTCCATAGCCAGATATGAAGCCTCATATAAATTAAGAATGCCCTTGGTATAATCCCCATGTAAGCTTTTCTTGAATTTGCCAAACTCCATGAAACTATTGAAAACCTCTGCAAAGAAGAAAGAAAGAAGAAAAAGAAAGAGTCATTCATGTTTAAATTTTTACTTTACTTTTTCTTGTAACTCATTGTTTACTGAATGAGACATGCGAAACTCTTTAAAATGGCTCATGGCCCTGTGCCGCTGTGAGAGGGGGTGCGTCCCACTCCCATGTTATAGTCTTATGGTTGTGTGTTCAAGTACGTTCCATGAGAACAGAAATTTGTTACTTTTTCTTCCCGATAATGAATTAAAATTGAAATCCTTGGGTCATATCATTAATTCAACCTAAGTAAATTTTGTTACCTACAAGTTTTACCTTTTGCTGGAAGAGTTTTGATACATAGGGCTTACTAAAAGCACTAAAATCATAACATAAAAAATGCATTGTGGAAGAATCGATAGTTTCATTAAGCAAGAAGAGTACCTTGAGGGATTTGGTAACCTTGCTGTCGGAGGAGTCTAAACTTTAGAGCCACAGCGTACAAGTCTTCATGCTGCTTCTTCTCATTGCAATCATGAGTATTGTATATGCAATTTAAAATACTTTCTATTTCATTTTCAAAGTGATAATATATGCCAAGCCTTTGCAAAACGTCAACAAGCTCAAGTTGATCCAATTGATCTGTTGTTTCATCTAATATTTTCTTCACATCTTGTTTAAGCTTCTCAGCTCGTTGTGAGTACTTTGATCCCTGTATGCAATATACATAATATTGTAAGTAGCGATAGATTTGTGTATACAATCGAAATATTATGGTATACTTAGTAGTAATCCTGAACGGGAAATTTTTGGGTCTAACTAGTCGAACTCAAACGCCTCACAAAATACCGCATGGTCGGACTCGCCAAACCCAATAGTTACTTCTCTTGATCTTACCGAGTATATACTCTCCAATGATTGCAGATCATCATCATCCCAAATGCTTGGCTTGTAGTTTCCTGACCTCCTGGCAGCCATTTGTTGGGGAATTAGTCTTGTAGCAGTTGCAAGACAAGACATGACTATTTTACAACGGGTGAGTAATGATTAGTGTGTGATTCAATTGCAGCTAGCTACTTCAGACCAGGTTGCTCTTATATAGAAAATTCTTGTGCCGTATATCGGATGGTGTGACACATTTATTGGAAATGAAATCCGCTCTATATAGTCCTACCCCACAGTGTGGCACTGAGAGATCCACTATAGTCCTACCCCACAGTGTAGCGCAGCACTGAGAGATCCACTATTTCATGGCAGTCTTGCTCTCAAATAGAGCAAGATTGGGTAGCCCAAATTGGCACAAATCACAATTATGTTTAAGATTCATAATAAAAAAATAAATTCTTCAGTTATAATTTAAGTTTTTCAGACGAGGTGATTACATAATACAATACGAGTTCAGTTAAAAAAAAGTCCTATGTTCAAGTCATATATGACTACATGCAAGAATGCATTTTATATCAACATGAAAGAGCGTTTTACGAACAATAAATAAATCAAATGAATACATATCTAACAATTTAAATTTTTGAACAAGATAATCAATTAACATCAATATTATACTCTCTGTATCCAACAATGAAGGAAGAAGTGCCAACCACAACTGGTCCAAATATCAGGAGCTTAGACCTCTTTGTATACATTTCTTTCACATCGGAAAATCAGAAATTCTAAGACTACCTTATAAGATTTTGGCTATTCCACTTAGCACCAATTGATTTTAGGATGGAACTCCATAATTCTTAACATGATAGCAGAGCTGGACCTTGGTCCTATGTTATCCATATCCACGTGCGATGAATATATATTTCTCCCACATTGAAAAACTAAAAACCTTTATACCACCTTAATTATAAGATCTTGGACTACTTCTCTTATCCCAATTTGTCCCTTGTACGAGGTTTACAACAGAAATTTCGAGAAAACTTACTTTTTTTTTGTTGAAACACTTGAAACCTTCTTTTATTGTTGATATTCATTTTTGAGAATATTTTAAATTCGAGTAAATTGCTTGCCGCCCCCCTGTGTTTTGCCCGAAATACTCATTCACCCCCTGTGTTTTTAAAATAGGCTCATTACCCCCCTGTGTTTTTTCGATTAAGCTGACGCACCCAAAATCGCTTATTCCGTTAGCAAACGTTACCAAATTAGTTAATTGATCGTTATACCCTTACATAAAGTTAAAATCGAAAAAACACAGGGGGGTAATGAGCCTATTTTAAAAACACAGGGGGTGAATGAGTATTTCAGGAAAAACACAGGGGGGCGACAAGCAATTTACTAAAAGGGTATTTTTGTCCAACAAAGAATTTATTTTAACCAAAAGTATAAAAAAATCGTATTTTAAGTGCGTGTGTTACAATTGCTGTTAAATTAGACGGTTTTTCTAACGGATGGGGGGTCAGCTACATTCCGAAAATCACAGGGGGGTAATGAGCATATTTTAAAAACACAGGGGGTGAATGAGTATTTCGAGCAAAACACAGGGGGGCGGCAAGCAATTTACTCTTTTAAATTCTGATTTAAAGATGATTGAAACTAGTTAACATGCAATGACCAAGTTCCAAGAATGATCTCTCAGACCCCCATCAACTATTATTGTGGCGCATTAATGTAAGAGATTACACATATTTTTCCAGCTTGAGGCCAGTGCGAGGTTAACTAGGATTGCGCGTCTTTTTTTTCTTTTTTTTTTTCTTGAGCCAGTTGAAAGATTTCAAAATTTTGAATATTGTTTCTTACTATCGAGGAAGCTTATTAAATTCTTGATGATAAGTTCATGTTGTCTACAATTTATTTTTATTTTTATTTTTAATTCATGGGACATTTAAAGTCATACAACGTAACCACCAAGACTTGAACTTACAACCTCTCACATACACAACGAGTAACATTACTTTTGAATCAAAGCCCTCGTGGCAAATTCAAGTATATATTGACCCAAAATAATAAAAAGTACTTTGATCAGTCAAATATTTGCTTTTTTTAGAAACTACTATGAATGATTAAGGAGTAAGAGAGCCAGATGGCCCAGATCTAACAGCTTGTTTGGATTAGATTTTTTAAAGGAAAGGAAAGGATGGGGAGGGAATAAGTAATTCATCTCTTTGATTGGATTGGAATTTTAAAAGAGGAAAATGTTATGCAGGGGTTCCAAATCCCCTCCATTTCTTTTAAATGGAAGGATTTTATAATCCTTTCAATTTGAGATTTTTTGGGAGAAAATGAAAGATTCAAAGACAAAAGTTTTTATTGTCCCTGACCTTTTGTTTTATTTTGACAATTATCTTTATTGCACCTTAAACCCTACATTGTTTCATTTTCAGTATTTCTTACGTTTTCTTATCTTTGTTCTTGTGCCGCTCGACTTCATCAAGAAAAGAAAATATGGAATTTAGCCCCAAAAAAATTGAAATTGCTTATTAAAAATATTAATTTTATGGTTGAATATGAAAAGGGCACTCAATTAATTTTTCGTTTAAAATTGTCTTTTCTTTTCCTTTCCTTCTCCGATCCAAACAAAGTATTAGAAAATATTTTCATTTCATTTCCATTATTATTTTATTACAATCTAAACAAGAAAATATTTTTCCTTTCTTTTCCTTTATTTTTCTTCCTCTACTTTCTTTTCATTTCCATTCCTTTGTGCAATCCAAACACTATGTAAATGTGTTATATACCCTAATGGTATATTTTTGATTGATGACCCACAAGAAAAGACTTGCGTGGTGGCTAAAATAAACACTAGTCTAATATTTGACTCCAACACGTACGAAAACGAACCTTGAGTCCAATGTAAGAATATAACCAATTTTCCAAAAACGTCTTAACAACAATCAAGTAGAAAGACAACACTACTCGTTATAACAATTCAATATAACACTTATAAGATAATTGTCCCACCGTGCGCTCTCAAGATTAGAGCTTCAATGGCTTCTGGACTTACAAGAAGAATACAAGAAAGAAAGACTAACTTAGGATTGTGTTTGGAGTTGTGTTGTAGATGAAAATGATGAACTAATACATGCCTATTTATAGAATTCAGCTAGTCCGCCACAAGAGACTTTCCTATCAAACACTTCAATCTTGGTTGGCTTTACCAACCATGTTCAAAGTATTAACCACCCATATTTATCACATGGGTGGCTACAATTGACCACATGGGTGGCTAGCATCCAAGTCAACTTCTAGGAAGTTTCCTTTGGTCAAATTGGCTAACTTTAGCATTGCATCAACCCGACGTCATCTTAGGTAATTCCAAATTTCCGAACTTCTTTCTTGTAGCCATCGCGATCTCTTTTGACCTCATCGACGTTTAAGTCGGAATCATTAATTTATGTTACCATATAATTAACGATACTTATTATGAAGAGGTGGATATTGACATATATCAACACCCCCCCCCCCCCTCAATGTTCACCTCATGTTGACTAAGCTATTGGGCCAACACCCAATGTTTGAAGATGCTTGCTCAATTGGACGCTCCCTAATGCTTTAGTGAAGATATCTGCACAATTATCTTCTGCAGGGCAGTACTCCATGTAGATTTCACCTTCCTCGATTAGTTCCCTCACATAGTGATACTGAATCTCTATGTGTTTTGTTCTAGCATGAAATACCGGATTCTTTGACATGGCTATACAACTCTGACTGTCACATTTCAACATTGTTGCTTCCTCTATTGGAATGCCAATATCAGTCATGATGCATCGTAGCCAAACAGCTTCACAGGATGCTACACAAGCAGCCTTGTATTCTGCCTCCGTTGATGAAAGTGCAACAGTGGGTTGCTTCTTACTAGCCCATGAGATGACTCCACCACCGAATGTGAATACGTAACCTGTAACAGATTTTCTTGAGTCAATATCACCAGCCCAGTCTGAGTCACAGTACCCAGATAAAGTATCTCCAGACTTGTATGATATCCCATACTCCAACGTGCCTTTGAGATATTTGAGGATCCGCATCCCTGCTTGCCAGTGACTTTGTTTCGGTTTATTTGAAAACCGACTGAGAACTCCCACAGCATAACTAATATCAGGTCTTGTGTTACAAAGGAAGATTAAACTTCTTACCAACCTTCTGTAGAGCTTGTTATCAACTTGTTCTGAAGGATCGTCAATTGATAACTTTGTATTCACTTCCATCGGGGTGACAACTGGTTTGCACTCGGACATACCAAATGCAGTCAGAAGCTCACGAACATATCGTTGCTGCGAGATGAAGATAGTATGAGGTTTTTGCCATACCTCGATTCCCAAGCAATAATGAAGAAGACCAAGATTTGTCATTTCAAATTCTTGGCTCAACCATTCTTGCGTCTTCCGAATATTATCTTCATGGTCACCAGTGATTACAAGATCATCCACATATAGGACTACAATTACCTTATTTCCTTGTTCACTTAGAACATACAAGTTGGCATCTGATTTGCTTCTACAGAAACCATGTTACAAGAAGAAAGAGTCTATACGTTTGTACCAAGTTTGTGGTGCTTGCTTTAACCCATATAAAGCCTTTTTCAATTTGCAGACTTTTTCTTCTTCACCTGGTATTTGGAAGCCAGGGGGTTGTGCAACGTAGACTTCTTCTTCAAGTTGCCCATTAAGAAAAGCTGACTTGACATCCATTTGATGTACAATCCATTCATAATGCGCGGCAGCTGCAACAACTAGCCTGATTGTTGACATTTTTGTTGTTGGAGCAAAGGTTTCATATACATCGAAACCTTCGACTTGCGAAAATCCTTGTGCTACAAGGCGTGCCTTGTATTTTTCAAGACTTCCATCTGCCTTGTACTTCACTTTCCAGATCCATTTGATGCCGATAATTTTTCTGTTCGGTGGCTTTTCAACGATCTCCCAAGTATCATTTTTCATGATACTATCATACTTGGCTTGCATAGCTGCTATCCAATTTGGATCTGACCTGTCTTCCTCCACAGTTACCAGTTCTTTTACCGTCTTGATGATTTGGGTCATCAAAGCCATGTTTACTAGTTGTTGTCCTGATCTGTTCTGCTCCTCTATTCTCTTTGATCGTCTTAGTCCATCAGGACGTGGACTATCATCAGTAATTCCTGGATTTCTTCCATCAAAGAGCTGTTGGAACCACTTCGGTTGTGGCTTCCTTGTGGGTACAACAGGTTGGTCTTCAGTCTCCTCATCATTAGAGACTTCTTCATTGTTCAACGGTCGTTGTTCAGGCACTTGGTGGATTACTTCATCGGTTGATGACGAAATGGCAGGACCGCTATCCTCCATCGAGTGTGGTCTTTCATTAAACACTACATCTCGACTTATGATCACCTTCTTGGCCTCTACATCATAGAGCCTGTATGCTTTAGACTCTTCACTATATCCCAAGAAAATGCCCTTCTTGCTCTTGTCATCCAATTTCTTTCGATTTTCATTTGGAATGTGTACAAAACACTTACACCCAAATTTTCTTAAATGAGACACAGAAGGTTTCGTACCATAATAAGTTTTATTAGGAGTCTTATCGTTGAGTGCCCTGGTTGAGCACCGATTGAGGATATATACCGCTGTGTTGACTGCTTCAGCCCAGAATATGTCAGGTAGGCCAGCACCTTTCAACATGCATCGAGCCATTTCTACAATTGTTCGATTTCTTCGTTCCACAACTCCATTTTGTTATGGTGTGTATGGAGCAGTCAATTGGCGCTTAATCCTAAGCTTGTTGCAGTAGTTGGTGAACTTTGTAGAACAGAATTCCCCCCCACGATCGGTACGAAGTTTCTTCAACTGAGTTGTGTTCTCATTTGTCATAAGTTTGTGCCACACTTTAAATTTTTCAAGAGCATCAGCCTTGTCCCGAAAGAAGTACACCCACATCTTCCTACTATAATCGTCGACTAACAGCATAAAGTAGGAAGATCCTCCCAACGCCGTCGTAGTCATTTTTCCGCAGAGGTCAGCATGTACCAACTCTAGAGGAGCCTTTGATCGGTTATGACACTACAAGAAAACAGCCTTGAGGCTACCAAAAATGGCGACGAAAAAAATTTGGTAGCCATTTGCAATGAATGACGACGAAAGGGCGACGAAATGAAATATTTCGTCACCGTTTGGTGGCTAAAATGTGCAAAAAATAGGAAAATTACAAATGGTCGCCATTTGGTAGCGAAACGGCGATGAAATAGCGACAAACAAAGATAATTTTTGATTAATTATTTTTTGGTCGCCATTAGGTCGCCAAATGGCGACCACATGGCTACCGTTATCATTAATTTTTGTTCGTATCTTAATTACCAAAAATAAATTATAAAAAATAATTATAAAATAGAAAAAATATAAATATGGTATCCATTTGGTCGCTATATAGCGACCAAATGGTGACCAAAAAATTAAAATTTATAAAAGTAAAAATTATATAAAAAAATAATTTATCCACCAAACGGCGACCAAAAGTAAAATTTTGGTCGCCCTTTGGTTGCCAATAGCCACGAAGGAGCTACGAAATATTTATGTTCATGAAAATTTAAGTTGATTTAGAACATAAGAATTAATAATAACAAATACATTATAAGTTTGTGTAAGATCTCTTTTGTTTTGATTGAAAATATATTATAAGATTTACTCAATTATATAAAATTGTATATATTTAATGACTATAAAAAAAAAAATATTTAGCTTAAAAGATCTACTTAAAACAAAAGAATTGATTATATGAAAAAAAATTTATTTTTTGCATGGTAGTTCGTAGCCTCGTGGTGGCTATTGGCCACCAAACGGCGACCAAAAATAAAAGTTTGGTCTCCATTTGGTCGCCAATAGCCACCAAGGAGCTACGAAATATTCATGTTCATGAAAATTTAAGTTGATTTAGAACATAAGAATTAATAATAACAAATACATTACAAGTTTGTGTAAGATCTCTTTTGTTTTGATTGAAAATATATTATAAGATTTAGTCAATGGTATAAAGTTGTATATATTTAATGACTATAATAAAAGATAATATTTAGCTTAAAAGATCTACTTAAAACAAAAGAATTGATTATATTAAATAAGTTTTATTTTTTGCATGGTAATTTGTAGACTCGTGGTGGCTATTGGCCACCAAACGGCGACCAAAAATAAAAGTTTGTCGCCCTTTGGTCACCAATAGCCACCAAGGGGCTACGAAATATTCATGTTCATGAAAATTTAAGTTGATTTAGAACATAAGAATTAATAATAAAAATACATTACAAGTTTCTGTAAGATCTCTTTTGTTTTGATTGAAAATATATTATAAGATTTAGTCAATGGTATACAGTTGTATATATATTTAATGACTATAATAAAAGATAATATTTAGCTTAAAAGATCTACTTAAAACAAAAGAATTGATTATATGAAAGAATTTTTATTTTTTGCATGGTAGTTCGTAGCCTTGTGGTGGCTATTGGCCACCAAACGACGACCAAAAATAAAAGTTTGGTCGCCCTTTGGTCGCCAATAGCCACCAAGGGGCTACGAAATATTCATGTTCATGAAAATTTAAGTTGATTTAGAACATAAGAATTAATAATAACAAATACATTACAAGTTTGTGTAAGATCTCTTTTGTTTTGATTGAAAATATATTATAAGATTTACTCAATAATATAAAATTGTATATATTTAATGACTATAATAAAAAATAATATTTAGCTTAAAAGATCTACTTAAAACAAAAGAATTGATTATATGAAAAAAAAATTATTTTTTGCATGGTAGTTCGTAGCCTCGTGGTGGCTATTGGCCACCAAACGGCGACCAAAAATAAAAGTTTGGTCGCCCTTTGGTCGCCAATAGCCACCAAGGGGCTACGAAATATTCATGTTCATGAAAATTTAAGTTGATTTAGAACATAAGAATTAATAATAACAAATACATTACAAGTTTGTGTAAGATCTCTTTTGTTTTGATTGAAAATATATTATAAGGTTTAGTCAATGGTATAAAGTTGTATTTATTTAATGACTATAATAAAAAATAATATTTAGCTTAAAAGATCTACTTAAAACAAAAGAATTGATTATATGAAATAAGTTTTATTTTTTGCATGGTAGTTCGTAGCCGCGTGGTGGCTATTGGCCACCAAACGGCGACCAAAAATAAAAGTTTGGTCACCCTTTGGTCGCCAATAGCCACCAAGAGGCTACGAAATACTCATGTTCATGAAAATTAAGTTAATTTAGAACATAAGAATTAATAATAACAAATACATTACAAGTTTGTGTAAGATCTCTTTTGTTTTGATTGAAAATATATTATAAGATTTACTCAATGATATAAAATTGTATTTATTTAATGACTATAATAAAAAATAATATTTAGCTTAAAAGATCTACTTAAAACAAAAGAATTGATTATATGAAATAAGTTTTATTTTTTGCATGGTAGTTCGTAGCCTCGTGGTGGCTATTGGCCACCAAACGGCGACCAAAAATAAAATTTTGGTCGCCCTTTGGTCTCCAATAACCACCAAAGGGCTACGAAATACTCATGTTCATGAAAATTTAAGTTGATTTAGAAATAAGAATTAATAATAACAAATACATTACAAGTTTGTGTAAAATCTCTTTTGTTTTGATTGAAAATATATTATAAGATTTACTAAATGATATAAAATTGTATTTATTTAATGACTATAATAAAAAATAATATTTAGCTTAAAAGATCTACTTAAAACAAAAGAATTGATTATATGAAATAAGTTTTATTTTTTGCATGGTAGTTCGTAACCTCGTGGTGGCTATTGGCCACCAAACGGCGACCAAAAATAAAAGTTTGGTCGCCCTTTGGTCGCCAATAGCCACCAAGGGGCTACGAAATATTCATGTTCATGAAAATTTAAGTTGATTTAGAACATAAGAATTAATAATAACAAATACATTATAAGTTTGTGTAAGATCTCTTTTGTTTTGATTGAAAATATATTATAAGGTTTAGTCAATGGTATAAAGTTGTATATATTTAATGACTATAATAAAAGATAATATTTAGCTTAAAAGATCTACTTAAAACAAAAGAATTGATTATACTAAATAAGTTTTATTTTTTGCATGGTAGTTCGTAGCCTCGTGGTGGCTATTGGCCACCAAACGGCGACCAAAAATAAAAGTTTGGTCGCCCTTTGATCGCCAATAGCCACCAAAGGGCTACGAAATATTCATGTTCATGAAAATTTAAGTTGATTTAGAACATAAGAATTAATAATAAAAATACATTACAAGTTTGTGTAAGATCTCTTTTGTTTTGATTGAAAATATATTATAAGATTTAGTCAATGGTATACAGTTTTATATATTTAATGACTATAATAAAAGATAATATTTAGCTTAAAAGATCTACTTTAAAAAAAAGAATTGATTATATGAAAGAAATTTTATTTTTTGCATGGTAGTTCGTAGCCTTGTGGTGGCTATTGGCCACCAAACGGCTACCAGAAATAAAAGTTTGGTCGCCCTTTGGTCGCCAATAGCCACCAAGGGGCTACGAAATATTCATGTTCATGAAAATTTAAGTTGATTTAGAACATAAGAATTAATAATAAAAATACATTACAAGTTTGTGTAAGATCTCTTTTGTTTTCTTTGAAAATATATTATAAGATTTAGTCAATGGTATACAGTTGTATATATTTAATGACTATAATAAAAGATAATATTTAGCTTAAAAGATCTACTTAAAAAAAAGAATTGATTATATGAAAGAAATTTTATTTTTTGCATGGTAGTTCGCAGCCTTGTGGTGGCAATTGGCCACCAAACGGCTACCAAAAATAAAAGTTTGGTCGCCCTTTGGTCGCCAATAGCCACCAAGGGCTACGAAATATTCATGTTCATGAAAATTTAAGATGATTTAGAACATAAGAATTAATAATAACAAATACATTACAAGTTCGTGTAAGATCTCTTTTGTTTTGATTGAAAATATATTATAAGATTTAGTCAATGGTATACAGTTGTATATATTTAATGACTATAATAAAAGATAATATTTAGCTTAAAAGATCTACTTAAAACAAAAGAATTGATTATATGAAAGAAATTTTATTTTTTGCATGGCAGTTCGTAGCCTTGTGGTGGCTATTGGCCACCAAACGGCTACCAAAAATAAACGTTTGGTCGCCCTTTGGTCGCCAATAGCCACCAAGGGGCTACGAAATATTCATGTTCATAATAATTTAAGTTGATTTAGAACATAAGAATTAATAATAACAAATACATTACAAGTTTGTGTAAGATCTCTTTTGTTTTGATTGAAAATATATTATAAGGTTTAGTCAATGGTATAAAGTTGTATTTATTTAATGACTATAATAAAAAATAATATTTAGCTTAAAAGATCTACTTAAAACAAAAGAATTGATTATATGAAATAAGTTTTATTTTTTGCATGGTAGTTCGTAGCCGCGTGGTGGCTATTGGCCACCAAACGGCGACCAAAAATAAAAGTTTGGTCACCCTTTGGTCGCCAATAGCCACCAAGAGGCTACGAAATACTCATGTTCATGAAAATTAAGTTAATTTAGAACATAAAAATTAATAATAACAAATACATTACAAGTTTGTGTAAGATCTCTTTTGTTTTGATTGAAAATATATTATAAGATTTACTCAATGATATAAAATTGTATTTATTTAATGACTATAATAAAAGATAATATTTAGCTTAAAAGATCTACTTAAAACAAAAGAATTGATTATATGAAAGAAATTTTATTTTTTGCATTGTAGTTCGTAGCCTCGTGGTGGCTATTGGCCACCAAACGGCGACCAAAACTAAAAGTTTGGTCGCCCTTTGATCGCCAATAGCCACCAAAGGGCAACGAAATATTCATGTTCATGAAAATTTAAGTTGATTTAGAACATAAGAATTAATAATAATAATACATTATGAGTTTGTGTAAGATCTCTTTTGTTTTGATTGAAAATATATTATAAGATTTAGTCAATGGTATACAGTTGTATATATTTAATGACTATAATAAATGATAATATTTAGCTTAAAAGATGTATTTAAAACAAAAGAATTGATTATATGAAAGAAATTTTATTTTTTGCATGGTAGTTCGTAGCCTTATGGTGGCTATTGGCCACCAAACGGCGACCAAAAATAAAAGTTTGGTCGCCCTTTGGTCGCCAATAGCCACCAAGGGGCTACGAAATATTCATGTTCATGAAAATTTAAGTTGATTTAGAACATAAGAATTAATAATAAAAATACATTACAAGTTTGTGTAAGATCTCTTTTGTTTTGATTGAAAATATATTATAAGGTTTAGTCAATGGTATAAAGTTGTATATATTTAATGACTATAATAAAAGATAATATTTAACTTAAAAGATCTACTTAAAACAAAAGAATTTATTATATTAAATAAGTTTTATTTTTTTCATGGTAGTTCGTAGCCTCGTGGTGGCTATTGGCCACCAAACGGCGACCAAAAATAAAAGTTTGGTCGCCCTTTGATCGCCAATAGCCACCAAAGGGCTACGAAATATTCATGTTCATGAAAATTTAAGTTGATTTAGAACATAAGAATTAATAATAAAAATACATTACAAGTTTGTGTAAGATCTCTTTTGTTTTCTTTGAAAATATATTATAAGATTTAGTCAATGGTATACAGTTGTATATATTTAATGACTATAATAAAAGATAATATTTAGCTTAAAAGATCTACTTTAAAAAAAGAATTGATTATATGAAAGAAATTTTATTTTTTGCATGGTAGTTCGCAGCCTTGTGGTGGCAATTGGCCACCAAACGGCTACCAAAAATAAAAGTTTGGTCGCCCTTTGGTCGCCAATAGCCACCAAGGGCTACGAAATATTCATGTTCATGAAAATTTAAGATGATTTAGAACATAAGAATTAATAATAACAAATACATTACAAGTTCGTGTAAGATCTCTTTTGTTTTGATTGAAAATATATTATAAGATTTAGTCAATGGTATACAGTTGTATATATTTAATGACAATAATAAAAGATAATATTTAGCTTAAAAGATCTACTTAAAACAAAAGAATTGATTATATGAAAGAAATTTTATTTTTTGCATGGCAGTTCGTAGCCTTGTGGTGGCTATTGGCCACCAAACGGCTACCAAAAATAAACGTTTGGTCGCCCTTTGGTCGCCAATAGCCACCAAGGGGCTACGAAATATTCATGTTCATAATAATTTAAGTTGATTTAGAACATAAGAATTAATAATAACAAATACATTACAAGTTTGTGTAAGATCTCTTTTGTTTTGATTGAAAATATATTATAAGGTTTAGTCAATGGTATAAAGTTGTATTTATTTAATGACTATAATAAAAAATAATATTTAGCTTAAAAGATCTACTTAAAACAAAAGAATTGATTATATGAAATAAGTTTTATTTTTTGCATGGTAGTTCGTAGCCGCGTGGTGGCTATTGGCCACCAAACGGCGACCAAAAATAAAAGTTTGGTCACCCTTTGGTCGCCAATAGCCACCAAGAGGCTACGAAATACTCATGTTCATGAAAATTAAGTTAATTTAGAACATAAAAATTAATAATAACAAATACATTACAAGTTTGTGTAAGATCTCTTTTGTTTTGATTGAAAATATATTATAAGATTTACTCAATGATATAAAATTGTATTTATTTAATGACTATAATAAAAGATAATATTTAGCTTAAAAGATCTACTTAAAACAAAAGAATTGATTATATGAAAGAAATTTTATTTTTTGCATTGTAGTTCGTAGCCTCGTGGTGGCTATTGGCCACCAAACGGCGACCAAAACTAAAAGTTTGGTCGCCCTTTGATCGCCAATAGCCACCAAAGGGCAACGAAATATTCATGTTCATGAAAATTTAAGTTGATTTAGAACATAAGAATTAATAATAATAATACATTACGAGTTTGTGTAAGATCTCTTTTGTTTTGATTGAAAATATATTATAAGATTTAGTCAATGGTATACAGTTGTATATATTTAATGACTATAATAAATGATAATATTTAGCTTAAAAGATGTATTTAAAACAAAAGAATTGATTATATGAAAGAAATTTTATTTTTTGCATGGTAGTTCGTAGCCTTGTGGTGGCTATTGGCCACCAAACGGCGACCAAAAATAAAAGTTTGGTCGCCCTTTGGTCGCCAATAGCCACCAAGGGGCTACGAAATATTCATGTTCATGAAAATTTAAGTTGATTTAGAACATAAGAATTAATAATAAAAATACATTACAAGTTTGTGTAAGATCTCTTTTGTTTTGATTGAAAATATATTATAAGGTTTAGTCAATGGTATAAAGTTGTATATATTTAATGACTATAATAAAAGATAATATTTAACTTAAAAGATCTACTTAAAACAAAAGAATTTATTATATTAAATAAGTTTTATTTTTTTCATGGTAGTTCGTAGCCTCGTGGTGGCTATTGGCCACCAAACGGCGACCAAAAATAAAAGTTTGGTCGCCCTTTGATCGCCAATAGCCACCAAAGGGCTACGAAATATTCATGTTCATGAAAATTTAAGTTGATTTAGAACATAAGAATTAATAATAAAAATACATTACAAGTTTGTGTAAGATCTCTTTTGTTTTCTTTGAAAATATATTATAAGATTTAGTCAATGGTATACAGTTGTATATATTTAATGACTATAATAAAAGATAATATTTAGCTTAAAAGATCTACTTAAAAAAAAAAAAGAATTGATTATATGAAAGAAATTTTATTTTTTGCATGGTAGTTCGCAGCCTTGTGGTGGCAATTGGCCACCAAACGGCTACCAAAAATAAAAGTTTGGTCGCCCTTTGGTCGCCAATAGCCACCAAGGGCTACGAAATATTCATGTTCATGAAAATTTAAGATGATTTAGAACATAAGAATTAATAATAACAAATACATTACAAGTTCGTGTAAGATCTCTTTTGTTTTGATTGAAAATATATTATAAGATTTACTCAATTATATAAAATTGTATATATTTAATGACTATAATAAAAAATAGTATTTAGCTTAAAAGATCTACTTAAACAAAAGAATTGATTATATGAAATAAATTTTATTTTTTGCATGGTAGTTCGTAGCCTCATGGTGGCTATTGGCCACCAAACGGCGACCAAAAATAAACGTTTGGTCGCCCTTTGGTCGCCAATAGCCACCAAGGGGCTACGAAATATTCATGTTAATGAAAATTTAAGTTGATTTAGAACATAAGAATTAATAATAACAAATACATTACAAGTTTGTGTAAGATCTCTTTTGTTTTGATTGAAAATATATTATAAGATTTACTCAATGATATAAAATTGTATTTATTTAATGACTATAATAAAAAATAATATTTGGCTTAAAAGATCTACTTAAAACAAAAGAATTGATTATATGAAATAAGTTTTATTTTTTGCATGGTAGTTCGTAGTCTCGTGGTGGCTATTGGCCTCCAAATGGCGACCAAAAACAAAATTTTGATCGCCCTTTGGTCGCCAATAGCCACCAAGGGGCTACAAAATACTCATGTTCATGAAAATTTAAGTTGATTTAGAAATAAGAATTAATAATAACAAATACATTACAAGTTTTTGTAAAATCTCTTTTGTTTTGATTGAAAATATGTTATAAGATTTACTCAATGATATAAAATTGTATTTATTTAATGACTATAATAAAAAATAATATTTAGCTTAAAAGATCTACTTAAAACAAAAGAATTGATTATATAAAATAAGTTTTATTTTTTGCATGGTAGTTCGTAGCCTTGTGGTGGCTATTGGCCACCAAACGGCGACCAAAAATAAAAGTTTGGTCGCCCTTTGGTCGCCAATAGCCACCAAGGGGCTACGAAATATTCATGTTCATGAAAATTTAAGTTGATTTAGAACATAAGAATTAATAATAACAAATACATTACAAGTTTGTGTAAGATTTTTTTTGTTTTGATTGAAAATATATTACAAGGTTTAGTCAATGGTATAAAGTTGTATATATTTAATGACTATAATAAAAGATAATATTTAGCTTAAAAGATCTACTTAAAACAAAAGAATTGATTATATTAAATAAGTTTTATTTTTTGCATCGTAGTTCGTAGCCTCGTGGTGGCTATTGGCCACCAAACGGCGACCAAAAATAAAATTTTGGTCGCCCTTTGGTCTCCAATAACCACCAAAGGGCTACGAAATACTCATGTTCATGAAATTTAAGTTGATTTAGAACATAAGAATTAATAATAACAAATACATTACAAGTTTGTGTAAGATCTCTTTTGTTTTGATTGAAAATATATTATAAGATTTACTCAATGGTATACAGTTGTATATATTTAATGACTATAATAAAAAATAATATTTAGCTTAAAAGATCTACTTAAAACAAAAGAAATGATTATATGAAATAAAATTTATTTTTTGCATGGTAGTTCGTAGCCTTGTGGTGGCTATTGGCCACCAAACGGCGACCAAAAATAAAAGTTTGGTCGCCAATAGCCACCAAGGGGCTACGAAATATTCATGTTCATGAAAATTTAAGTTGATTTACAACATAAGAATTAATAATAAAAATACATTACAAGTTTGTGCAAGATCTCTTTTGTTTTGATTGAAAATATATTATAAGATTTAGTCAATGGTATAAAATTGTATATATTTAATGACTATAATAAAACATAATATTTAGCTTAAAAGATCTACTTAAAACAAAAGAATTGATTATATAAAATAAGTTTTATTTTTTGCGTGGTAGTTCGTAGCCTCGCGGTGGCTATTGGCCACCAAACGGCGACCAAAAATAAAAGTTTGGTCGCCCTTTGATCGCCAATAGCCACCAAGGGGCTACGAAATATTCATGTTCATGAAAATTTAAGTTGATTTAGAACATAAGAATTAATAATAACAAATACATTACAAGTTTCTGTAAGATCTCTTTTGTTTTGATTGAAAATAAATTATAAAATTTACTCAATGATATAAAATTGTATATATTTAATGACTATAATAAAAAATAATATTTAGCTTAAAAGATCTACTTAAAACAAAAGAATTGATTATATGAAATAAATTTTATTTTTTGCATGGTAGTTCGTAGCCTCGTGGTGGCTATTTGCCACCAAACGGCGACCAAAAATAAAAGTTTTGCCGCCCTTTGGTCGCCAATTGCCACCAAGGGCCTACGAAATATTCATGTTCATGAAAATTTAAGTTGATTTAGAACATAAGAATTAATAATAACAAATAAATTACAAGTTTGTGTAAGATCTCTTTTGTTTTGTTTGAAAATATATTATAAGATTTACTCAATGATATAAAATTGTATTTATTTAATGACTATAATAAAAAATAATATTTAACTTAAAAGATCTGCTTAAAACAAAAGAATTGATTATATGAAATAAGTTTTATTTTTTGCATGGTAGTTCGTAGCCTCGTGGTGGCTATTGGCCACCAAATGGTGACCAAAAATAAAATTTTGGTCGCCCTTTGGTCGCCAATAGCCACCAAGGGGCTACGAAATACTCATGTTCATGAAAATTTAAGTTGATTTAGAAATAATAATTAATAATAACAAATACATTACAAGTTTGTGTAAAATCTCTTTTGTTTTGATTGAAAATATATTATAAGATTTACTCAATGATATAAAATTGTATTTATTTAATGACTATAATAAAAAATAATATTTAGCTTAAAAGATCTACTTAAAACAAAAGAATTGATTATATGAAATAAGTTTTATTTTTTGCATGGTAGTTCGTAGCCTCGTGGTGGCTATTGGCCACCAAACGGCGACCAAAAATAAAAGTTTGGTGGCCCTTTGGTCGCCAATAGCCACCAAGGGGCTACGAAATACTCATGTTCATGAAAATTTAAGTTGATTTAGAACATAAGAATTAATAATAACAAATACATTTCAAGTTTGTGTAAGATCTCATTTGTTTTGATTGAAAATATATTATAAGGTTTAATCAATGGTATAAAGTTGTATATATTTAATGACTATAAAAAAAGATAATATTTAGCTTAAAAGATCTACTTAAAACAAAACAATTTATTATATTAAATAAGTTTTATTTTTTGAATGGTAGTTTGCAGCCTCGTGGTGGCTATTGGCCACCAAACGGCGACCAAAAATAAATGTTTGGTCGCAAATAGCCACCAAGGGGCTACAAAATATTCACGTTCATGAAAATTTAAGTTGATTTAGAACATAAGAATTAATAATAACAAATACATTACAAGTTTGTGTAAGTTCTCTTTTCTTTTGATTGAAAATATATTATAAAAATTAGTCAATGTTATACAGATGTATATATTTAATGACTATAATAAAAGATAATATTTAGCTTAAAAGATCTATTTAAAACAAAACAATTGATTATATGAAATATGTTTTATTTTTTGCATGGTAGTTCGCAGCCTTGTGGTGGCTATTGGCCACCAAACTGCTACCAAAAATAAAAGTTTGGTCGCCCTTTGGTCGCCATTAGCCACCAAGGGGCTACGAAATATTCATGTTCATGATAATTTAAGATGATTTAACATAAGAATTAATAAAAACAAATACATTACAAGTTTGTGTAAGATCTCTTTTGTTTTGATTGAAAATATATTATAAGATTTACTCAATTATATAAAATTGTATATATTTAATTACTATAATAAAAAATAATATTTAGCTTAAAAGATCTGCTTAAAACAAAAGATTTGATTATATGAAATAAGTTTTATTTTTTGCATGGTAGTTCGTAGCCTCGTGGTGGCTATTGGCCACCAAACGGCGACCAAAAATAAAATTTTGGTCGCCCTTTGGTCGCCAATAGCCACCAAGGGGCTACGAAATACTCATGTTCATGAAAATTTAAGTTGATTTAGAACATAAGAATCAATAATAACAAATACATTACAAGTTTGTGTAAGATCTCTTTTGTTTTGATTGAAAATATATTATAACGTTTAGTCAATGGTATAAAGTTGTATATATTTAATGACTATAATAAAAGATAATATTTAGCTTAAAAGATCTACTTAAAACAAAAGAATTGATTACATTAAATAAGTTTTATTTTTTGCATGGTAGTTCGTAGCCTCGTGGTGGCTATTGGCCACCAAACGGCGACCAAAAATAAATGTTTGGTCGCCTTTTGATCGTCAATAGCCACCAAAGGGCTACGAAATATCCATGTTCATGAAAATTTAAGTTGATTTAGAACATAAGAATTAATAATAAAAATACATTACAAGTTTGTGTAAGATCTCTTTTGTTTTGATTGAAAATAAATTATAAAAATTAGTCAATGGTATACAGATGTATATATTTAATGACTATAATAAAAGATAATATTTAGCTTAAAAGATCTATTTAAAACAAAACAATTGATTATATGAAATATGTTTTATTTTTTGCATGGTAGTTCGCAGCCTTGTGGTGGCTATTGGCCACCAAACGGCGACCAAAAATAAAATTTTGGTCGCCCTTTGGTCGCCAATAGCCACCAAGGGGCTACGAAATACTCATGTTCATGAAAATTTAAGTTGATTTAGAAATAAGAATTAATAATAACAAATACATTACAAGTTTGTGTAAAATCTCTTTTGTTTTGATTGAAAATATATTATAAGGTTTAGTCAATGGTATAAAGTTGTATATATTTAATGAGTATAATAAAAGATAATATTTAGCTCAAAAGATCTACTTAAAACAAAAGAATTGATTATATTAAATAAGTTTTATTTTTTGCATGGTAGTTCGTAGCCTCGTGGTGGCTATTGGCCACCAAACGGCGACCAAAAATAAAAGTTTGGTCGCCTTTTGATCGTCAATAGCCACCAAAGGGCTACGAAATATCCATGTTCATGAAAATTTAAGTTGATTTAGAACATAAGAATTAATAATAAAAATACATTACAAGTTTGTGTAAGATCTCTTTTGTTTTGATTGAAAATAAATTATAAAAATTAGTCAATGGTATACAGATGTATATATTTAATGACTATAATAAAAAATAATATTTAGCTTAAAAGATCTTCTTAAAACAAAAGAATTGATTATATGAAATAAGTTTTATTTTTTGCATGGTAGTTCGTAGCCTCGTGGTGGCTATTGGCCACCAAACGGCGACCAAAAATAAAATTTTGGTCGCCCTTTGGACGCCAATAGCCACCAAGGGGCTACGAAATACTCATGTTCATGAAAATTTAAGTTGATTTAGAAATAAGAATTAATAATAACAAATACATTACAAGTTTGTGTAAAATCTCTTTTGTTTTGATTGAAAATATATTATAAGATTTACTCAATGATATAAAATTGTATTTATTTAATGACTATAATAAAAAATAATATTTAGCTTAAAAGATCTACTTAAAACAAAATAATTGATTATATGAAATAAATTTTATTTTTTGCATGGTAGTTCGTAGCCTCGTGGTAGCTATTGGCCACCAAACGGCGACCAAAAATAAAAGTTTGGTCGCCCTTTGGTCGCCAATAGCCACCAAGGGGCTACGAAATATTCATGTTCATGAAAATTTAAGTTGATTTAGAACATACGAATTAATAATAACAAATACATTACAAGTTTGTGTAAGATCTCTTTTGTTTTGATTGAAAATATATTATAAGGTTTAGTCAATGGTATAAAGTTGTATATATTTAATGAGTATAATAAAAGATAATATTTAGCTTAAAAGATCTACTTAAAACAAAAGAATTGATTATATTAAATAAGTTTTATTTTTTGCATGGTAGTTCGTAGCCTCGTGGTGGCTATTGGCCACCAAACGGCAACCAAAAATAAAAGTTTGGTCGCCCTTTGATCGCCAATAGCCACCAAAGGGTTACGAAATATTCATGTTCATGAAAATTTAAGTTGATTTAGAACATAAGAATTAATAATAAAAATAGATTACAAGTTTGTGTAAGATCTCTTTTGTTTTGATTGAAAATATATTATAAGATTTAGTCAATGGTATACAGATGTATATATTTAATGACTATAATAAAAGATAATATTTAGCTTAAAAGATCTATTTAAAACAAAACAATTGATTATATGAAAGAAATTTTATTTTTTGCATGGTAGTTCGCAGCCTTGTGGTGGCTATTGGCCACCAAACGGCTACCAAAAATAAAAGTTTGGTCGCCCTTTGGTCGCAAATAGCCACCAAGGGGCTACGAAATATTCATGTTCATGAAAATTTAAGTTGATTTAGAACATAAGAATTAATAATAACAAATACATTACAAGTTTGTGTAAGATCTCTTTTGTTTTGATTGAAAATATATTATAAGGTTTAGTCAATGGTATAAAGTTGTATATATTTAATGAGTATAATAAAAGATAATATTTAGCTTAAAAGATCTACTTAAAACAAAAGAATTTATTACATTAAATAAGTTTTATTTTTTGCATGGTAGTTCGTAGCCTCGTGGTGGCTATTGGCCACAAAACGGCGACCAAAAATAAAAGTTTGGTCGCCCTTTGATCGTCAATAGCCACCAAAGGGCTACGAAATATCCATGTTCATGAAAATTTAAGTTGATTTAGAACATAAGAATTAATAATAAAAATATATTACAAGTTTGTGTAAGATCTCTTTTGTTTTGATTGAAAATATGTTATAAAAATTAGTCAATGGTATAGAGATGTATATATTTAATGACTATAATAAAAGATAATATTTAGCTTAAAAGATCTATTTAAAACAAAACAATTGATTATATGAAATATGTTTTATTTTTTGCATGGTAGTTCGCAGCCTTGTGGTGGCTATTGGCCGCCAAACTGCTACCAAAAATAAAAGTTTGGTCGCCCTTTGGTCGCAAATAGCCACCAAGGGCTACGAAATATTCATGTTCATGAAAACTTAAGTTGATTTAGAACATAAGAATTAATAATAACAAATACATTACAAGTTTGTGTAAGATCTCTTTTGTTTTGATTGAAAATATATTATAAGATTTACTCAATTATATAAAATTGTATATATTTAATGACTATAATAAAAAATAATATTTAGCTTAAAAGATCTACTTGAAACAAAAGAATTGATTATATGAAATAAATTTTATTTTTTGCATGGTAGTTCGTGGCCTCGTGGTGGCTATTGGCCACCAAACGGCGACCAAAAATAAAAGTTTGGTCGCCCTTTGGTCGTCAATAGCCACCAAAGGGCTACGAAATATTCATGTTCATAAAAATTTAAGTTGATTTAGAACATAAGAATTAATAATAACAAATACATTACAAGTTTGTGTAAGATCTCTTTTGTTTTGATTGAAAATATATTATAAGGTTTAGTCAATGGTATAAAGTTGTATTTATTTAATGACTATAATAAAAAATAATATTTAGCTTAAAAGATCCACTTAAAACAAAAGAATTGATTATATGTAATAATTTTTATTTTTTGCATGGTAGTTCGTAGCCTCGTGGTGGCTATTGGCCACCAAACGGCGACCAAAAAAAAAGTTTGGTCACCCTTTGGTCGCCAATAGCTACCAAGAGGCTACGAAATACTCATGTTCATGAAAATTTAAGTTAATTTAGAACATAAGAATTAATAATAACAAATATATTACAAGTTTGTGTAAGATCTCTTTTGTTTTGATTGAAAATATATTATAAGATTTACTCAATGATATAAAATTATATTTATTTAATGACTATAATAAAAAATAATATTTAGCTTAAAAGATCCACTTAAAACAAAAGAATTGATTATATGTAATAATTTTTATTTTTTGCATGGTAGTTCGTAGCCTCGTGGTGGCTATTGGCCACCAAACGGCGACCAAAAATTAAATTTTGGTCGCCAATAGCCACCAAGGGGCTACGAAATATTCATGTTCATGAAAATTTAAGTTGATTTAGAAATAAGAATTAATAATAACAAATATATTACAAGTTTGTGTAAGATCTCTTTTGTTTTGATTGAAAATATATTATAAGATTTACTCAATGATATAAAATTATATTTATTTAATGACTATAATAAAAAATAATATTTAGCTTAAAAGATCTACTTAAAACAAAAGAATTGATTATATGAAATATGTTTTATTTTTTGCATGGTAGTTCGTAGCCTTGTGGTGGCTATTGGCCACCAAACGGCGACCAAAAATAAAAGTTTGGTCGCCCTTTGGTCGCCAATAGCCACCAAGGGGCTACGAAATATTCATGTTCATGAAAATTTAAGTTGATTTAGAACATAAGAATTAATAATAACAAATACATTACAAGTTTGTGTAAGATCTCTTTTGTTTTGATTGAAAATATATTATAAGGTTTAGTCAATGGTATAAAGTTGTATATATATTTAATGACTATAATAAAAGATAATATTTAGCTTAAAAGGTCTACTTAAAACAAAAGAATTGATTATATTAAATAAGTTTTATTTTTTGCATGGTAGTTCGTAGCCTCGTGGTCCCTATTGGCAACCAAACGGCGACCAAAAATAAAAGTTTGGTCGCCCTTTGATCGCCAATAGCCACCAAAGGGCTACAAAATATTCATGTTCATGAAAATTTAAGTTGATTTAGAACATAAGAATTAATAATAACAAATACATTACAAGTTTGTGTAAGATCTCTTTTGTTTTGATTGCAAATATATTATAAGATTTAGTCAATGGTATACAGTTGTATATATTTAATGACTATAATAAAAGATAATATTTAGCTTAAAAGATCTATTTAAAACAAAAGAATTGATTATATGAAAGAAATTTTATTTTTTGCTTGGTAGTTCGTAGCCTTGTGGTGGCTATTGGCCACCAAACGGCTACCAAAAATAAAAGTTTGGTCGCCCTTTGATCGCCATTAGCCACCAAGGGGCTACGAAATATTCATGTTCATGATAATTTAAGTTGATTTAGAACATAAGAATTAATAAAAACAAATACATTACAAGTTTGTGTAAGATCTCTTTTGTTTTGATTGAAAATATATTATACGATTTACTCAATTATATAAAATTGTATATATTTAATTACTATAAAAAAAAAAAATATTTAGCTTAAAAGATCTTCTTAAAACAAAAGAATTGATTATATGAAATAAGTTTTATTTTTTGCATGGTAGTTCGTAGCCTCGTGGTGGCTATTGGCCACCAAACGGCGACAAAAAATAAAATTTTGGTCGCCCTTTGGTCGCCAATAGCCACCAAGGTGCTACGAAATACTCATGTTCATGAAAATTTAAGTTGATTTAGAAATAAGAATTAATAATAACAAATACATTACAAGTTTGTGTAAAATCTCTTTTGTTTTGATTGAAAATATATTATAAGATTTACTCAATGATATAAAATTGTATTTATTTAATGACTATAATAAAAAATAATATTTAGCTTAAAAGATCTACTTAAAACAAAAGAATTGATTATATGAAATAAGTTTTATTTTTTGCATGGTAGTTCGTAGCCTCGTGGTAGCTATTGGCCACCAAACGGCGACCAAAAATAAAAGTTTGGTCGCCCTTTGGTCGCCAATAGCCACCAAGGGGCTACGAAATATTCATGTTCATGAAAATTTAAGTTGATTTAGAACATAAGAATTAATAATAACAAATACATTACAAGTTTGTGTAAGATCTCATTTGTTTTGATTGAAAATATATTATAAGGTTTAGTCAATGGTATAAAGTTGTATATATTTAATGACTATAAAAAAAGATAATATTTAGCTTAAAAGATCTACTTAAAACAAAACAATTTATTACATTAAATAAGTTTTATTTTTTGCATGGTAGTTCGTAGCCTCGTGGTGGCTATAGGCCACCAAACGGCGACCAAAGATAAAAGTTTGGTCGCAAATAGCCACCAAGGGGCTACAAAATATTCATGTTCATGAAAATTTAAGTTGATTTAGAACATAAGAATTAATAATAACAAATACATTACAAGTTTGTGTAAGATCTCTTTTGTTTTGATTGAAAATATATTATAAGATTTACTCAATGATATAAAATTGTATATATTTAATGACTATAATAAAAAATAATATTTAGCTTAAAAGATCTACTTAAAACAAAATAATTGATTATATGAAATAAATTTTATTTTTTGCATGGTAGTTCGTAGCCTCGTGGTGGCTATTGGCCACCAAACGGCGACCAAAAATAAAAGTTTGGTCGCCCTTTGGTCGCCAATAGCCACCAAGGGGCTACGAAATATTCATGTTCATGAAAATTTAAGTTGATTTAGAACATAAGAATTAATAATAACAAATACATTACAAGTTTGTGTAAGATCTCTTTTGTTTTGATTAAAATATATTATAAGGTTTAGTCAATGGTATAAAGTTGTATTTATTTAATGACTATAATAAAAAATAATATTTAGCTTAAAAGATCCACTTAAAACAAAAGAATTGATTATATGTAATAAATTTTATTTTTTGCATGGTAGTTCGTAGCCTCGTGGTGGCTATTGGCCACCAAACGGCGACCAAAAATAAAAGTTTGGTCTCCCTTTGGTCGCCAATAGCCACCAAGAGGCTACGAAATACTCATGTTTATGAAAATTTAAGTTAATTTAGAACATAAGAATTAATAATAACAAATATATTACAAGTTTGTCTAAGATCTCTTTTGTTTTGATTGAAAATATATTATAAGATTTACTCAATGATATAAAATTTTATTTCTTTAATGACTATAATAAAAAATAATATTTAGCATAAAAGATCTACTTAAAACAAAAGAATTGATTATATGAAATAAGTTTTATTTTTTGCATGGTTGTTCGTAGCCTCGTGGTGGCTATTGGCCACCAAACGGCGACCAAAAATAAAATTTTGGTCGCCCTTTGATCGCCAATAGCCACCAAGGGGCTACGAAATAATCATGTTCATGAAAATTTAAGTTGATTTAGAAATAAGAATTAATAATAACAAATACATTACAAGTTTGTGTAAAATCTCTTTTGTTTTGATTGAAAATATGTTATATGATTTACTCAATGATATAAAATTGTATTTATTTAATGACTATAATAAAAAATAATATTTAGGTTAAAAGATCTACTTAAAACAAAAGAATTGATTATATGAAATATGTTTTACTTTTTGCATGGTAATTCCTCGCCTTGTGGTGGCTATTGGCCCCCAAACGGTGACCAAAAATAAAAGTTTGGTCGCCCTTTAGTCGCCAATAGCCACCAAGGGCTACGAAATATTCATGTTTATGAAAATTTAAGTTGATTTAGAACATAAGAATTAATAATAACAAATACATTACAAGTTTGTGTAAGATCTCTTTTGTTTTGATTGAAAATATATTATAAGGTTTAGTCAATGGTATAAAGTTGTATATATATTTAATGACTATAATAAAAGATAATATTTAGCTTAAAAGGTCGACTTAAAACAAAAGAATTGATTATATTAAATAAGTTTTATTTTTTGCATGGTAGTTCGTAGCCTCGTGGTGGCTATTGGCCACCAAATGCCGACCAAAAATAAAAGTTTGGTTGCCCTTTGATCGCCAATAGCCACCAAAGGGCTACGAAATATTCATGTTCATGAAAATTTAAGTTGATTTAGAACATAAGAATTAATAATAACAAATACATTACAAGTTTGTGTAAGATCTCTTTTGTTTTGATTGAAAATATATTATAAGATTTACTCAATTATATAAAATTGTATATATTTAATGACTATAATAAAAAATAATATTTAGCTTAAAAGATCTACTTAAAACAAAAGAATTGATTATATCAAATATGTTTTATTTTTTGCATGGTAGTTCGTAGCCTTGTGGTGGCTATTGGCCACCAAACGGCGACCAAAAATAAAAGTTTGGTTGCCCTTTGGTCGCCAATAGCCACCAAGGGCTACGAAATATTCATGTTCATGAAAATTTAAGATGATTTAGAACATAAGAATTAATAATAACAAATACATTACAAGTTTGTGTAAGATCTCTTTTGTTTTGATTGAAAATATATTATAAGGTTTAGTCAATGGTATAAAGTTGTATATATATTTAATGACTATAATAAAAGATAATATTTAGCTTAAAAGGTCGACTTAAAACAAAAGAATTGATTATATTAAATAAGTTTTATTTTTTGCATGGTAGTTCGTAGCCTCGTGGTGGCTATTGGCCACCAAACGGCGACCAAAAATAAAAGTTTGGTTGCCCTTTGATCGCCAATAGCCACCAAACGGCTACGAAATATTCATGTTCATGAAAATTTAAGTTGATTTAGAACATAAGAATTAATAATAACAAATACATTACAAGTTTGTGTAAGATCTCTTTTGTTTTGATTGAAAATATATTATAAGATTTAGTCAATGGTATACAGTTGTATATATTTAATGACTATAATAAAAGATAATATTTAGCTTAAAAGATCTATTTAAAACAAAAGAATTGATTATATGAAAGAAATTTTATTTTTTGCATGGTAGTTCGTAGCCTTGTGGTGCCTATTGGCCACCAAACGGCTACCAAAAATAAAAGTTTGGTCGCCCTTTGGTCGCCAATAGCCACCAAGGGGCTACGAAATATTCATGTTCATGAAAATTTAAGTTGATTTAGAACATAAGAATTAATAATAACAAATACATTACAAGTTTGTGTAAGATCTCTTTTGTTTTGATTGAAAATATATTATAAGATTTACTCAATTATATAAAATTGTATATATTTAATGACTATAATAAAAAATAATATTTAGCTTAAAATATCTACTTAAAACAAAAGAATTGATTATATGAAATAAATTTTATTTTTTGCATGGTAGTTCGTATCCTCGTGGTGGCTATTGGCCACCAAACTGCAACCAAAAATAAAAGTTTGGTCGCCCTTTTGTCGCCAATAGCCACCAAGGGGCTACGAAATATTCATGTTCATGAAAATTTAAGTTGATTTAGAACATAAGAATTAATAATAACAAATACATTACAAGTTTGTGTAAGATCTCTTTTGTTTTGATTGAAAATATATTATAAGGTTTAGTCAATGGTATAAAGTTGTATTTATTTAATGACTATAATAAAAAATAATATTTAACTTAAAAGATCTACTTAAAACAAAAGAATTGATTATATGAAATAAGTTTTATTTTTTGCATCGTAGTTCGTAGCCTCATGGTGGCTATTGGCCACCAAACGGAGACCAAAAATAAAAGTTTGGTCACCTTTTGGTCGCCAATAGCCACCAAGAGGCTACGAAATACTCATGTTCATGAAAATTTAATTAATTTAGAACATAAGAATTAATAATAACAAATACATTACAAGTTTGTGTAAGATCTCTTTTGTTTTGATTGAAAATATATTATAAGATTTACTCGATGATATAAAATTGTATTTATTTAATGACTATAATAAAAAATAATATTTAGCTTAAAAGATCTACTTAAAACAAAAGAATTGATTATATGAAATAAGTTTTATTTTTTGCATGGTAGTTCGTTGCCTCGTGGTGGCTATTGGCCACCAAACGGCGACCAAAAATAAAATTTTGGTCGCCCTTTGATCGCCAATAGCCACCAAGGGGCTACGAAATACTCATGTTCATGAAAATTTAAGTTGATTTAGAAATAAGAATTAATAATAACAAATACATTACAAGTTTGTGTAAAATCTCTTTTGTTTTGATTGAAAATATATTATAAGATTTACTCAATGATATAAAATTGTATTTATTTAATGACTATAATAAAAAATAATATTTAGCTTAAAAGATCTACTTAAAACAAAAGAATTGATTATATGAAAGAAATTTTATTTTTTGCATGGTAGTTCGTAGCCTCGTGGTGGCTATTGGCCTCCAAATGGCGACCAAAAATAAAAGTTTGGTAGCCCTTTGGTCGCCAATAGCCACCAAGGGGCTACAAAATACTCATGTTCATGAAAATTTAAGTTGATTTAGAACATAAGAATTAATAATAACAAATACATTACAAGTTTGTGTAAGATCTCTTTTGTTTTGATTGAAAATATATTATAAGATTTACTCAATGATATAAAATTGTATATATTTAAGATATTAGAGTATGAAAATGAATTAATGATTAATAATTTTATATTTAACAAAAGTTGATTTAACATAAAATTAATAATATAAATCTAAAGTTGTTTTTAGATAATATAAAACATATTTACAAAATTTAATGTGAAATAAATTTAGTTATTTAATATTAAATTAATTAATTTATAATTTATTATAACAAATTTAAGTTTTTGAATATCATTTTGTAGCCCCGTGGTGGTCATTGGCCACCAAATGGCGACAAAAAATAAAATTTGGTGGCCATTTAGTCGCTAATATATATGAAGGGGCTACAAATTAAAAATATAAATTAAATTATTTATATAAATAAAAAAAATTATTTGGAATAAAATTAATAATATAACTCAAAAGTTGTTTTTAGATAATATAAAACATATTTACAAAATTTAATGTGAAATAAATTTTGTTATTTAATATTAAATTAATTAATTTATAATTTATTATAACAAATTTTAGTTTTTGAATATCATTTTGTAGCCCCGTGGTGGCCATTGGCCTCCAAATGGCGACAAAAAATAAAATTTGGTGGCCATTTGGTCGCTAATATATATGAAGGGGCTACAAATTAAAAATATAAATTAAATTATTTATATAAATAAAAAAAAATTATTTTCAATAAAATTAATAATATAACTCAAAAGTTCTTTTTAGATAATATAAAACATATTTACAAAATTTAATGTGAAATAAATTTTGTTATTTAATATTAAATTAATTAATTTATAATTTATTATAACAAATTTTTGTTTTTGAATATCATTTTGTAGCCCCGTGGTGGCCATTGGCCACCAAATGGCGACAAAAAATAAAATTTGGTGGCCATTTGGTCGCTAATATATATGAAGGGGCTACAAATTAAAAATATAAATTAAATTATTTATATAAATAAAAAAAATTATTTTGAATAAAATTAATAATATAACTCAAAAGTTGTTTTTAGATAATATAAAACATATTTACAAAATTTAATGTGAAATAAATTTAGTTATTTAATATTAAATTAATTAATTTATAATTTATTATAACAAATTTTAATTTTTGAATATCATTTTGTAGCCCCGTGGTGGCCATTGGCCACCAAATGGCGACAAAAAATAAAATTTGGTGGCCATTTGGTCGCTAATATATATGAAGGGGCTACAAATTAAAAATATAAATTAAATTATTTATATAAATAAAAAAATCTTTATTTAGAATAAAATTAATAATATAACTCAAAAGTTGTTTTTAGATAATATAAAACATATTTACAAAATTTAATGTGAAATAAATTTAGTTATTTAATATTAAATTAATTAATTTATAATTTATTATAACAAATTTTAGTTTTTGAATATAATTTTGTAGCCCCGTGGTGGCCATTAGCCACCAAATGGTGACAAAAAATAAAATTTGGTGGCCATTTGGTCGCTAATATATGAGAAGGGGCTATAAATTAAAAATATAAATTAAATTATTTATATAAATAAAAAAAATTTATTTTGAATAAAATTAATAATATAACTCAAAAGTTGTTTTTAGATAATATAAAACATATTTACAAAATTTAATGTTAAGTAAATTTAGTTATTTAATATTAAATTAATTAATTTATAATTTATTATAACATATTTATATATAATTAAACAATATAATTTATTATAACATATTTATATATAATTAATTTATAATATATTATCAAATATTAATATATATAAAAGATTTAAATTAACAAAAAAAAAAATTCATTAGGGCTTTGTGCGACCAAAGGGCCTCCAGCCCTTTGGTCGCGGCCCAAACTTAAATCAGAGGGCAGCGCTGCTGCCCTCTGATTTAAGTGGGCGACCAAAGGGCCCCTACGCTGCCCCCTGTTTTTAGTATGCAAAGTTAAAAAAAAAAAAATAACCCCCCACCCCACCCCCTACCCCACCGCCCCCCACCCCACTGCACCCCACCCCATCCCACCTGACCCCACCCGACCCCTACCCCTCTAAGGTATATATATATATTTTTTTTTTACTTTTTACATTATACATTTAGTAATATATATATGTAAATCTATATCTATATATATATGTGTGCATTCCTTTTTTTTCTGTTTTTCTTAATTTTTGTTTTTTTCTTTGTTATATAAACTACATATGTATATGTGTGCATTACTTTTTTTTTCTATTTTTCTTAATTTTGGTTTTTTTCTTTGTTTTATATATAGATCTTATATATATATATGATATATATGCATTTTGCTTTTTTCTGTTTTTTTATTTTCATTTTTTCCTTTTTTTATATATAGATCCTATTTTATATTTATAGATCTTATATATATATATATATGGATTTTGCTTTTATTTTTTATGTTTTTTTATTTTCTTTTATTTCTTATTTTCTTATTTTTTTCGTTTTCTTTTCATTTTTAACTTAAAAATATATATATGTATGTATGTTTGTGTATCCATTTTTTAGCTTCAAATAATTATATATATTATAATTTTTTTCTGTTTTTTTTATTTTTTTATTTTCTGATTTTTTTTTATTTTCTGATTTTATTCTTTTATTTCTGTTTTTTTTATTTTTTTTAATTTTCTGTTTTTATTCTTTTTTTTTGTATTTTCTGTTTTTTTTATTTTTTTATTTTCTGATTTTATTCTTTTTTTTTGTATTTTCTGTTTTTTTTATTTTTTTTATTTTCTGATTTTATTCTCTTTTTTTGTATTTTCTATTTTTTTTATTTTTTTATTTTCTGATTTTATTCTTTTTTTTTGTATTTTCTGTTTTTTTTATTTTTGTATTTTCTGATTTTATTCTTTTTTTTTGTATTTTATGTTTTTTTTCTGATTTTATTCTTTTTTTTTTGTATTTTGCATTTTTTAAATTTTGTTTTCGTTTTTATCAAACTAATCTTATTTTTGGGGTTTTTAATTTTTTTTTTGTTTTTTTAATTTTTGAATTTTCGGGTTTTTATTATTTGTTGTTTTGTTAGTTGTGGTTAGTTTGTTTTTAAATTTGTGATTGCTAATGATGCAATTGTTGGTTGTTTGCTATATTTTTTTGAAGGATTGAAGTTTGTTTAGTGTGATAGGCCAAACTTTCACGGCTCAGGTTAGTCTTCTAATCAATATGTTTTATATTCGTGTTGAGATATTATATTTGATATAATGTTGTAAATTGAGATGTATTGTTGTAAAGATAACTGTCTTTAGATATGTGATGTTGCGTTGTAGTTGAAATAATGTTGATAAAATGACTTTGAATTTAATGAAGGTTAATGTTGTAGGTGAGATATTGTTGTAGATATAATTGTATTTGAAAATGTGATGTTGCCTTATATATGAAATAATGTTAATCAAATGACTTTGAATTTAATGAATGTTTATGTTGTGGGTGAGATATTTTTGTAGATATAACTGTATTTAAAAATGTTATGTTGCCTTATAGATGAAATAATGTTAATCAAATGACTTTGAATTTAATGAATGTTAATGTTGTAGGTGAGATATTGTTGTAGATATAACTGTATTTGAAAATGTTATGTTGCCTTATAGTTGAAATAATGTTAATCAAATGACTTTGAATTTAACTATGTAAAAGGTAAATTTAAAGGACTTGGAATGTTACTTTGGAAAAATAAAATTAACCAAAATTACTTTGTAATTAATTTTTGTCTATTATTATTAATAACATTTTGTAGTTAATTAGTTTGGGAGTTGTGGAATATACAATAATGATGATTTGTGTATATAATTAGGTCAAATTGGTAATACAAATTTAGTCGAAATGGAAAGGGATCGGCGGTCCTGGATGAACAATCGCTTAACACCCGATGGAAGATCATTGAATCCTATTTTTGTTAAGGGTGTAGAAAATTTTGTTGTGTTTGCATGTAGCAAACCACAATACATAGATAAAACCAAAATTAGATGTCCTTGTGCGAAATGCAAAAATTGTCAATTTGAGGAACCCGAAGAGTGTACTCTTCATCTATTTAGAAAGGGATTTATGCGTCATTATTATGTATGGACTTCACATGGGGAATATGAAAATGTAAATGAGGATAACAATGATTGTAATAACGAGGATCATTTTGGGCATGATGAAGGAAACACTTATAGGACAATGATATTCGAAGCTGCTGGGCCAGAAATATTACCTCCCACGTGTAATAACAATGAACCGTATGAAGAAGAACCTAATATGCAAGCAAAACGGTTTTATGATCTATTAAAGGCCGCAGATGAGCCATTGTGGGATGGGTGTGAAGAATACAGTCGTTTGTCAGCGGTGTCTGAGTTATTGAATATCAAGGCAGAGGAGAACATGTCTGAGCAATGTTTTAATCGATTTGTTAGATCTGTACGAAGAATGTTGCCTAAGAATAATAAATTGCCAGAGAACTTCTATAGGTTCAATACTGATTTGAGGCCATTGGGTTTGACTTACCAAAAAATTGACGTGTGTATAAATGGGTGTGCATTGTATTTCTTGGACAGAATTGACCTCGAGTTGTGTCTGCAATGTGGCCACGAGCGGTACAAGCCATTCCCAGTCGGTAAAAAACGCGGTAGACCGATATCATACAAAAAACTGTGGTGGTTTCCGTTAACTCCTAGGTTGAAAAGATTATACTTGTCGCATGCAACCGCTAAACATATGCAATGGCATTATAGACACCACGTCGAGGATGGAAAGATATGTCATCCATCTGATGCTGAGGCATAGAAACACTTTGATAAAACTTATCCAACTTTTGCATCTCAGCCGAGGAATGTCCGTCTTGGACTTTGTTCAGATGGGTTTAATCCGTTCAACTCTAATTCTCAACCGTATTCTTGTTGGCCAGTGATAATCACACCGTACAACCTGCCACCATGGATGTGTATGAAGACTCCTGTCATGTTCTTGACCCTTCTTATTCCAGGTCCGAAAAGTCCAGGTAAGAACATAGACATATTCCTTGAGCCTCTAATTGAAGAGTTGAAAGAATTGTGGGTGGGAGTACCATGTTATGATGTGTCGTCCAATTTAAACTTTCAAATGAGGGCAGCTTTAATGTGGACAATTAATGATTTTCCAGCATATGGCATGTTGTCTGGTTGGAGTATGCATGGAAAATTTTCGTGTCCATATTGTATGGAGAATACTAAGGCATTTCAATTGCCTGCAGGGTGAAAAAATTGCTTCTTTGATTGTCATCGATAGTTCTTACCGAGTAACCATCCATTTCGACGCGACAAAAAGAACTTTCGCAAAGGTACGCTTGAAAGATCTGCACCTCCACCAAGATTGAGTGGTGAAGAGATTTGGAAGCGTGTTCAAAATTTACCAAAGATTAATGATTTGAAGGCCAAAAAACTAGCTGATTTTGGAGAGTTGCATAATTGGACAAAACAAAGCATCTTTTGGGATTTGCCTTATTGGCGGTCACATCTTTTGCGTCACAATTTGGACGTCATGCACATAGAGAAAAATGTTTTTGATAATATTTTCAACACTGTGATGGATGTGAAGGGCAAGACTAAGGATAATAAACATGCAAGGGATGATATTGAAAGATTTTGTGATCGCCCAGAATTATGTATTCAAGATGGCAAAATGCCTATGGCTGTGTACACACTCCCTGTTTCATCTAAGAAATTGCTTTTAGAATGGGTAAGTGAGTTGCAATTCCCTGATGGATATGCCTCAAATATAGCACGGTGTGTTGACATGAAGGATTTGAAGTTGTCACATATGAAAAGTCATGATTGCCATGTATTTATGGAGAGATTGCTTCCTATAGCCTTACGAGAGTTATTGCCAACATATGTGTGGGAAACTTTGACTGAACTGAGCTTATTTTTTCGAGACATTTGTTACACAACACTCCAACAAAATGAGCTTGAAAGGATGCAAATAAATATTGCAAACATTTCTTGTAAGTTGGAAAAGATATTTCCTCCATCATTCTTTGACTCAATGGAACATTTGCCTGTTCACATGGTTTATGAAGCAATATGTGGCGGTCCTGTACAATTTCGGTGGATGTATCCTTTTGAGAGGTTCTTGCATGTTTTGAAGATGAGGGTGAAGAATAAAGCATGGGTTGAGGGATCTATATGTCAAGCATATATTCTCCTTGAAACGTCGACATTTTGTTCTTATTATTTTGATCCTCATGTAGAAACTAAAACTAGGAATTTCGGTCGAAATGATGAATCCATGGATACAAATTACCCTGAAGGGTGTTTACCTATATTCAGTTACCCAGGTCGTCCGATGGGCCAAATGAACAATCCCTATTTAGACGACTGAGACATGAAGGCTGCACACTTGTACGTTTTGATGAATTGTGAAGAGGTGTCCCCATATATCAAGTAAGTTAATGACCCGACATATATGTATTAATTCTATTAACTAGATTAAAAGAAGGAATGCATTTACAGTTTAATAATTAATATTGTACAGGATGTTTGAAAATGAACTTCTTCTCAATTTCCCAACATTGACTGAATCGGAAATGATGTATAGCATGGATAACAATTTCCCAATATGGTTGCGCAATCATGTAAGTAAATGTTGAACCCTTTTTAACGTTTCGACCATAAAGTTCGTCTATACTTTGACATATATTATATTCGACTTTAATTAATGTGTTTTATAGCTTATCAACACTAATGGTCTAGATGATCGAGTAAAATATCTATCAATAGGACCTAGTAAGAAAGTGCACACATGGCCAGGGTACTTGGTAAATGGTTACCGATTCCACACTTTGACTTATGGAGCATCGAGGACTACTATGAATAGTGGAGTCTTTGTGAAAGGGTCAACAGACAATACGAATGAGAGTGATTATTATGGTTTGTTGACTGACATAATTGAGTTGGAATACCATAATCCAAGTCTCAAACATACAAGAGTTGTCCTTTTCAAGTGTAAGTGGTATGATTCTCAAATTAATAAGGGGTTAAAGGTTCATCCGAAATTTCCGTTGATTGATGTAAATGTGAAGAAAAAATACCCAAAGTATGAACCTTTTGTCTTAGCCGAACAGGCACATCAAGTTTACTATGTTAGATATCCTGGTGCTAAGAGAGACCGAGCAGATTGGTTGGCTGTATGCAAGATCAGACCAAGGAACCAATATGATGTGTCTAGGGTTGATGATGATAATGTTATAAATGAAGACACGACATTTCAAGCGGATGACATGGATGTGCCACTTGTACAACCAGATGAAAATGTTTTGCTCGTGCGATTTCACGAGTCAGGTGAATGCATTGAGGTAACTGAAGATGCTGAAGAAGAACATGATGAACAAAACAACGATGATGAAGATAATGAAAGTGCAGATGACGAAAGCATAGAATATGAAGAAGAGCATGATGACCATGACAACGATGATGAAGATACAGAAAGTTCAGATGATAACATACAATTTGAAGACGATGAATGACTTGAAAGAAATTTGTATTCACAACTTCAATATTGTGGTTCTTATTATTGTATAATGAAAAGTTTAAATATTTTCTATGTATTTATTGATATTTTTTATCTTATTATTATTTTTTTAAAATTTAGTGATGCCTAGACATAGAGGTAAAGGTAACAGCCCGTATAGTGATTGGTCACGATCGGGAAGACCATCATCTTCAACACCATCTGCATCACATGGTGATGAGGATAATATGGACACTCCTACCCACGTCGGGATATTACCTCCTTCTACAGGATTATCTGGGAACTTATCTGCGTTCCACGTACGCGACGAGGATGAGCACGTGGATGTGGTTGGTGTCACGCCTACTTCCAGTTGCCAGCGTCCATCCATAGATCAGGCAGAGTCATCAGCATGCGCCGAGGGTAGTATGGACTTTCAGGAATTAGGCTTCCATTCGTTGGAAGAGTACACTAGATGGCTGGGAGATACACGTACGCATCTTCGACTATATGAAAACGGCAAAGATATTTTTAATTTTTGTAAATAGATTTGTAAAAGTTCTAATTAGTTGTTGCAAATGAAACTAACAAAGATATTCTTTATTTTTTTTAATAGTTTTGTACCAGCTACAGTGGTGCAAAACTTCAGGATGATTTTTTCTGGCGGGTACGCGCAACCATGGATCACTTATGGAGAGGTCCCACAAAATGTCAAGGATTTATGTTTTCACAAATTTGAGGTACAAAATATTATTATTAATGCAATAAATATTTATTATTGCTTTTATATATTATGTAGACATGCATGTTGTATTAACTCATGTACTTGTTTTTATTCATTTTGGGTGTAGATGGATTTCAAGTGGTACCCGTGTGACACTGCCCTAATAAGGAGTCATTTCCATTTCAAAGCAAGAGAGAGGTTGAAGGACCTATTGAACAAGGCCCATAAAGTTGACAAGTGTCCTAAATGGATCACGGAGGAAAATTGGGCGCAAATGAAAATTAAATGGAGGGATCAAAAGTGGATAGGTATAGCTGGGAAGAACAAGGAAAATAGGAAGAAAAACACATCAATCCACTTTGCGGGTGCCACTGCTTTTCATGAGTACAAGAGAAGAATGGTATGTACAACAATTATGTAATAAATTCAAAAGTGGGATTATTTAATTTTATGTCTTGTCTTATCTTACAATTATGTACTAATTATGTGCAAATAATGCAGGAGTTAAAAGAAAGTCGTCCGGTCACCCACGCTGATGTTTTCAAAGCAACACATAGCAAAACAGTGGATGATGAAACCCATTACTCTGATGAAAAGGCTTCTCAGTTAATGGTAAATATTATTACAATGTACCAAGTGTGTTATAAAGTAATAAGAAAACTCATTATTTCAAATTTCTCTTTATAGGAGCGGTATAATGAGATACTCCAGCAACGTGAGGCTGTGAGTCAAGCCAACCCCACAACGCCGCCCGTTGACCCCGACCAGATCTTCTTCGAGGCGGCTGGTGGGTTGAGGATGGGACGCGTCTATGGACTCGGTACACAGGGAATTCGCATTGGGAAAGGATTACACGAAGCTTCCACCATTCCCCCAGCTAGATTAACGCAACAACAAGTCAACGCTGCTGTCAGTCAGGCAACCGAGACCATTAAACGACAGCTTGAGGAGCAGCAGCTGGCGCACTCGAAATTGCTGAGCATTGTGGCGCAGCTGCAAGATGACATAAACCGCATGCGAGACAAGCGCCCATCCCTTGATCTAGACCAGCACGATAATTAGTAGGTTTTAATTTGTTTTTTTAAAAAAATTCTAAATCTAATATTATGTACTTTATTTTGAAGATCTTTTAAATACTTAAATATGTATATATTAAATTAATTTTGGTTTTGTAAATATTAAATTTAATTTTTTTTTTAAATTATTGTGTGGCGACGAAAACATAGCTACCACGTGGCGACTATTATTGGCTAAAAAATAATTAAAAAATTTGGCTACCTAGTAGCGACGATAAAATAGCCACTATATGGCCACCAAAATGGGCTACAAATTTGGGCTACCAAATGGCGACCAACGTAAATAATGAAAATTAATGAATAAAAAAAATAATTAAAAAATTTGGCTACCTAATAGCGACGATAAAATAGCCACCATATGGCCACCAAAATCGGATACAAATTTTGGCTACCAAATGGCGACCAACGTAAATAATGAAAATTAATTAATAAAAAATAATAATTAAAAATTTGGCTACCTAGTGGCGACGATAAAATAGCCACCAGATGGCCACCAAAATCGGATACAAATTTTGGCTACCAAATGGCGACCCACGTAAATAATTAATAAAAAAAATTAAAATATTTGGCTACCTAATGGTGACAAAAGTATGGCTACCACATGGCCACCAAATTGTGGCTACATAAATTGGCTACCACATGGAGACGAAATTAAATAATTAACAAAAAATATTAAAAATAATTTGCTACCTAATGGCGACAAAGATTGGCCACCATGGGGCGACCAAATATAATTAATTGATACAAAAATTAACGAATTAATTAATAAAATTGCTAATAATAAAAATTAACTAATAATTTATTTTCTAAACATTGCGACCAAGGGGCTACGAAATGTAAAATTTTTTTTTTTCCGATTTGGCCACCAAAATGCGACCAAATAACAAAATGGCGACAAAGTGTTTCTCGACGCTCGATTTTTGGTCGCCCTTTGGTCGCCCAATGGGTATAGGCGACGAAAGGGCGACGAGAAATCTTCGTCGCCCCATACCAATTTTCTTGTAGTGTGACCCTCTTTGGGAAATGACTGTCTATGTTGCTTGCCCAGCATACAAGCTTCACATGGTCCTTCAATTTCTTCAATTGAAGGCAAGTCGGCCACCATCTTCTTCTTTTGCATTTCCTTTAACACAGGATAGGAAATGTGCCCGAACCTTTCATGCCAAAGTTGACTTGTTTTGGCATCCACGACAGCAGAAAGAGAGCTGATTTCGTAAAGATTATTTTTGCGAATACCTTTACTTACGATATTTTGATCCTTGTCAAGAATCAAAGCTTCCGTCTTCTTAAACCGCACTTCTAGATCATTATCTGTAATAGCAGATACAGATAGCAAATTTCTGGTGATCTGGGGTACAAAGAGTACGTTGGACAGCTTCTTGTTTCCTCCATCTTTAGACATGAGCGAGATGGTTCAGTGCCCTCAACGGGACACCTAGCATTATTCCCGACGATAACATTCATTGGTTCTTGTAGAGGTTTTATGGAGTCATATAACTCCTTCTTGCTGGTCATGTGTCGGGAAGCTCCACTATCTAACACCCATGCATTTGTTTGATGTACATGTACGCTAGTACACGTTTCTTCCGATACATCTGTTACAGTAAACAGATGCACTTTCGTTTCAGCCGTATTGGCAGATTCTTTATTTCTCCAATTTGGCTTTAAAGTTCTGTTCTTCTCGTCATAGATTCGTTTTCTGCAATTTTTGACAGCATGACCTTTCTTATTGCAGTAGTAGCACGATCCAGAGAACGTCTTCTTCTTTGATTTCTTCTTTTCTTCTTGGTTACTCCTCGCCTTGGCTGTAAAGGCAGAGTCAAGTTGATTTTCTCTGCTCCTCAGCCTCATCTCCTCCTCCATCAACATGGCAGTGAATTCTTCAAACGTCAAAGGAGGAATGCAAACTTGTGTATTGAGTGTTGTCACAAGGCCGTCAAATTTTGGAGGCAACACTCTAATGCACCTTCGAGCTAGTTCCTCGGTTGATTTGGCAATACCAACTGCAGCCATTTGATCACGTAGGTTTTTCATCCTACTGATAAATGACTCAGCTGCTTCATCTTCACTTAATCTCTCAGCAGCTAACTGATTCTCCAAGTTCTGAATGCGAATCTGGTTCCTTGTTTCATACTGATTTCTCAGTATGTTCCAAGCTTCAGTTGCCTTGGTTGTGTGTTGAATTAGAGTAAGGACGGAATCTTGAACACTTGTTACAATTGCACAAAGTGCATCAGCATTTCGTCTCCTCCATTCTTTAACAAGCTGAGGATCTGGAGGTGTGACCTTTTTTGTGTCATCTTCAGCACGAACTGCAACTGGTTCTGCATCTGTGCCTAACACTGTATCAAGGAGTTCGTAGGAGTCCAGAACTGTAGTGATTTTGAACTTCCACAAAAGATAGTTCGTGCCATCAAGCTTTCCTTCTGTGAAGGTAGGGGGATGGATACGAATTGTCGGTACTAAACCGGAACTAGAACTGGTAGAAGAAGAACTAGCACATTGAGTAGTCATAGTTGTTGAGCTTTACTAGACAAGATTGTTGTTAAGAGCCCCTTAAGCTCTTGATACCATGTAAGAATATAACCAATTTCCCAGAAACGTCTTAACAACAATCAAGTAGAAAGACAACACTACTCGTTATAACAATTCAATATAATACTTACAAGATAATTGTGCCACCGTGCGCTCTCAAGATTAGAGCTTCAATGGCTTCTGGACTTACAAGAAGAATACAAGAAAGAAAGACTAACTTAGGATTGTGTTTGGAGTTGTGTTGTGGATGAAAATGATGAACTAATACATGCCTATTTATAGAATTCAGCTAGCCCGCCACAGGAGACTTTCCTATCAAACATTTCAATCTTGGTTGGCTTTACCAACCATGTTCAAAGTATTAACCACCCATATTTATCACATGGGTGGCTACAATTGACCACATGGGTGGCTAGCATCCAAGTCAACTTCTAGGAAGTTTCCTTTGGTCAAATTGGCTAACTTTAGCATTGCATCAACCCGACGTCATCTTAGGTAATTCCAAATTCCCGAACTTCTTTCTTGTAGCAATCGCGATCTCTTTTGACCTCATCGACGTTTAAGTCGGAATCATTAATTTATGTTACCATATAATTAACGATACTTATTATGAAGAGGTGGATATTGACATATATCAACATCCAATAATTGTTTTCTTGAGAAATATTTATCAATGATTAAAGCTCTGTTTAATCTAGTTATAAAATTTTAGTTTTTTGAGTTGTAAAGTTTTTAACAATAAAATTTTGGTTAAAAATGTTGTTAGAACAAAAACTATTGACTGTTTGGTCTATGTTGGGTAATGATGAGCTTTTAGATAATTTGAGGATAATGTTGGACTTCAAAAAATATGAAGGGATATATTTAAGAAAGAAAAAGAATACAACTTCTCGCATTATGTAAAAATAATTTTGCAAAAACTTATTTTGAAAAGTTACAATTTGGAGTTTCTTATTTTTCACCTTCAACTTTTATCTAAAAACACTTTTAGAAATAGACCAAACAGGTTAGTTTTAATTTCTAAATTCACAAAAAATACTTTTAATTGTCAAAAAATTAAGCCAACAGCCAAAAAGGGGTAATAGAGCTCGATCTAAATGTGTTACATATACAAATGATAGATTTTTTACTGACAAGGACAACAAAAAAAGACTTGTCTGGTGGCTAAAATTTAACCTCGACCTAGATTCATCTTTATCCTAAAGATTAACTCTCCTAGTAACTATTGGTTGTGACCCACATGATTCATGGATTAACTGATCTTCATAAAATCAATCTGTACTTAAGTCTATACAAGCATGCCAGCCACCTTCAGAAGATCTGCTTTAGAATATTAGTTGTAGTTTATAAGATGGTTCTAGAAATGCTACAACTTTGTACTATTGCACCAAGGCTATATATGATTCTATATCTTAATTTCACAAAAAAAAGAAAAAAGGAAAAGAACTTCATCGTTTTTCTCCTTTGTACTTGGCAATAGTCGAATTCGTCAAACTAAACGTAGAACAACTTGCGGGAGCAGATTGTTTTTCTAGATTGGTTTAGCATTCTTTCTTCCATCAGCTAGCCCGTGCTCTATTGGCTTATCTTTTTAGGCTAGCTATTTGTTTTTCTTGTACTTGCTTGATGTAATTGGTCTTAAACCTTTTATGTACTTTTGTTTGATAAAATACAAATTACTTACCTAGCTAGCAAAAGAAAAGAAAAGAAAAAACATTGAACTACTTAATTAAGCCCCCTCAAAAAGAAAAAAAGAAACTTAGTAATATATCGTCGTTTGGAGTGATTAATTAACATTAAACTAATTATTAATCAAACATGAAATATTAAAGAACTTATCACTAGGCGTTTTGTCTAGTGCATGGTATGTTCTTTGCTATAAGTACAAGATGTTACAAGGTTAATTATCGTAAATGATATCTTTTAATATGTATTATACGGCGTAGGTCTCCCTTAAATATATTAAAGAACTTATCCGTTCATGCCATTAAAATAAGACCTTAGTGAATATTGATCAAATATAAATAAACCAAATCCATACAATGGCACGACTCTCTATCTCTATATATGAATACATACATACATACATGTATATATATATATATATATATCTAAAAATATGTGCAGATAATTAATGAAGATATTCTGGATTTTTCCGAAGTTTTCTAGTACGTTTATTTAACAAAGGCAACCAGATGTATGGATTCAAATGAAAGCACGAGAAACGCTCGTAACTTGTAGTCTGCAAATCGAACACAACAAGTATCATGTAGATTTTGGAACTTAGATAGCACCCAACTTCGTGATATTTGAATATTAGTTTGTTTTTTGTTGTTTTGATATAAAGAGCTTTTGTTGATCAATTTAATTATATCACTTTGATTACTTAACAACAACAAAAAAAAAAGTACGAATCTTGTCGTAAAAAGAACGTCGCTCGATAAACAATTTGAAGGAAATAGTGATGCTTCATACTCAATTCAATTGCAGCAGATTGTGAAACAATGGAACAATATTTATTATTGCTGGTCAACTAGTCGAATTAAGGAGTGATATCTCGGTTCAAGCCCGAGCACAACAATGTTAAAATAACCAACAAGACCCATCATGATTAGGGGCGATGTATGTTACTTTGAGAGGGACTTATAGGATTTACTCACGGACTTTACAATATAGTTTTAATTATGTTACTGTTTTTGGTGTAGTTAGGATTTATAATTTTAGTAATTTGATCTTTAAAATTACCTTAGCCGCCCCTACTAGCAAAATATCCTGAATTTGTCCCTTAACGATACTTCAAATATAGAGCTGCAAATTATTGAGCCGCTGATTTTGATGCAAAGCTTGCTAGGTTTCGAAATTCATCGCGGAGTCCAAAAGTCCATGCATGATTTGAATAAGCCGAGAACGAACATGAACAATTGTAATGTGAACATAATTATTGCAGAATTATAAATTCAAATAACATTTCAAGAAATCTATATCACTATTTTCTATATATAACATTAATTGTTAATATATTCTTTTATCTAGAATATTCATTACATAATTATTAGGCCAAGATAGAGCAAACGAGGTGGTATCTTCTTTTTAGATACTCTAATTAGTGTAATGGTGGGTGTAGTATACGTTAATTTGTATGACTTCAAATTGAACATGTTTACATAAATGTTGCCATAAATTCATAATATATAGTACTGATCATGTGATTGATAAATTCATAATTAACTGAAGTTGTACGAGAATCTGAAATTGCAAATTGCATAGTAAATTTTCCAAATCATGGGTCCCATCTTATTACAAACTACAATTTAACACATTTTAATAAGTAACAGAAAATAGAATGTACTCTCCCTTTGTTGCATAAATTTAGTCCAGCTAGCTTTTGTTTCTCGGTCAAAATTGAACCTCTTTAAAGCATTAATTGATATATTCTTCATTTTCATAGAAAAATATCTAAAGAATTGAAAGTGAAATAGATGATATTATCAATTATACATGTTCACAATTTTGTAAACTAAAGTTATCGGTTGGATTAAGGATTAGCTCTGCCTTCAAGTGATAGGGGGCTATCATAAATTTGACAATTTAATAATTAGAATGATAATCAATCGATCACAACATAGGGACATAATCTTTTTATTTTTGATAATTAGAAACTCATCATAGGCGAGATTATATCAGATTCACACCAAAACTATAAATTCTATAGTGGCGCATCCCAATGCATACTCTAAAATAAAAACATAACTTATGTTTTAATTTGTGTGCATTTTAAGGAAATGAGAGGTCAAGGGTTTAAAAACATCAGGTGCACACGTTTCTATCCACTCAAGCTGATCTTTCAACAGGTGCATATAAACAACCCAGTCTCCATTTCCAATAGGACTAGGCATTGGCATAACATACCCAGCTTGTCCTCCCCATGGAAAGTGGTACGAACCAAACGCTGGTTTTCCCCATCCAAAATCCATCTTTCTTACTGGAAAATGAAGCCCTGATGACACAACAATGGCTGGTTCTTCCTTTGTCACATTAGCAGCATACATCTTTGCCAACATCTGCGTAGGGCGATGAGCCTCCACCCAATCTACTAGTCCAAGAAAATGTTCCCTTGTCAATGATGGCTGCAAAAATTCATGAATTGCATTTGCTACCTCATTGATTGGCTTCTTCTTGGGTTCATCAATCTTCATCTTACCAAATGGGATCGAAAGCACGTTTCCGAAATATGCAGCCCACTTCTTGGCTTTCTTTTCATCTCCATTGACTAATCTTCTCCTTCCATCAACTACAATACCCATCCTGCAATTTTTGCCATAATTGCTTGCATACTTTCCTTCAGCTATTATCTTCCACAGGAAGGCGCAAAATGCCACTAGCTTGGTCTTCATACACTCTGGGTTAGTGTTGTCGCTATTGGCTAGTGATTGAAGCTTGATAATTTGGTTTGCTTCCATGTAATATATGCAGAGCCGTCTCAAACAATTTGGGGATCTTGGGCGATCATCTAAATAGGGGCCTTAATAATTAAGTTTTTTCTCAATAAAAAAACTCGAAATTTTCTACTAAAATAATTACTACAAATAAAAAAAACACCAAAATTAGAATTATAAATAGCATAATTATACAAGTTAACTAAAAGATAGACCTATATAAAATTTATTTATCCTATCTCTTGACCCCAATTAAAGAATACTAATTTAGGATAGACATTTATCTTAAAAAAAAAAGTAATTTCTTTAAATTGAGGCCCCTGGATTAAGGGGGCCTTGAGCACAGGCCCAAGCAGCCCATAGCTTGGGCCGGCCCTGAATATATGCGGCTTATTGTCACCTGATCAAGGTCATTCGCTTCAGGCTGTGATTTCTTTGAATCGGAAAGAGCTGAGCTGGTGGGCACGTACGTGTTAATCACTGAAACATCATAGAAGCCAGGACGCCGAGGAAAGAGCAATGAACGCTGAAATGATGGTAGTTGTGACGGTGGCTTTGATCAAGCCATCTCGGCCCATGACACTAGAAACATGTTGGCTGAGTAGGCATCAGCAACTCGATGATCAAACGTGCAAAATACCACAAATCCTCCACATTTAAATTGCGTAACCTGTCAGGAGGCACGATTCCATTTACGTTAGAAAATACAATCCCTCGTACATGATAAAATTATAAATTTTAAGATTATTTTATAAGATTTTGAATTACTTCACTCAGTATCTGTTTGTTTTTTTGATGAAACACTATGATTTTTAACACAATTAAAATGAACTGATAATGATTTTTTTAACAGTTAATATTGGGTGGTGGCGCAGCAGAATGATTGGGGCCAATCAGTATCACACAACTAAAATAAGATTGAGAACAATATATATAATTGAGACACTATATTTACGTAAAAAACCCCCTAAACAGATTGAGGGAAAAACCACAGAAAAGAATATGAAGATTTCACTATGCTATGAAGTATTTACAACACTTTCTCACTAATATAAGGAGAGACCTTACACTCTCTTTTATTATAAGAGAAACTAGCTCACCTTCTCTCTAATACAAGAAAAGAACTATTACACTTTTTCTTATAATAGGAGAAACTCACTCTCACTTATAAAATAAGGACAACAAGGAAGGAGAAGAAATTACTACAAGAAAACAGTGCACGGGCGATGGATTTTTTTCGTCGTAAATTGGCTACGGAATTGCTACGGGAAACTAAGTCCGTTGACCATCCGTAACCAACTTAGGCCAAGTTGAAATTGTGATAAAAAATGGCTACGGATTGACTACGGACAATAATTTTAATTAAAAAAAAAAATTATTCCGTAGCCTAAGTGTGACAATTTGTTACGGACTAGCTACATATTATTTAATTAATTCGGAAACAAAATTCATAACAAATTCCGTAGCCATGCGGTGGCCAAATAGTCACGGATTGGCTACGGACTATGTATTATTCAAAAAAATGTCCATAAAAAATAAAGGACCGAAAAGAAAAGTAAAAATAACAAAGTCCGTAGCTCATTCGTGGTAATTGGCTACGAATGGGCTACAGATTTCCATTTTTCCGTAGCCCATCCGTAGCCAATTACCACGGATGGGCTATAGACTTTCAGAAAAAAAATGAGGTTTAACGGTTTTAATTTAAATTATGGAATTTTGATTGCACTTACAATACAGTAAACTTCACTTGAGATGCTAGTTTTCTATATAAAAATAAACTTGGTCCGTATTTTATTATCGTGCGTATTTTAATAGGAAAATCTCCTATGAAGTCATTTGTCATTTAAATCGAAGTTATCATGTCCTCACTTAACATTGCGTTAATATTAATAAACGTTCAATCTAGAAGTCCAAAAACTTTTACATTGTGTCTAAACTTCATAAATAAGAAAAATATAAATATAAAAATACGCTTTAATACATTGTTCATACCTATTAATAAGTTAGAATACATACTATTAGGGGTCCGTAGCCCTTTCGTGGCAATTGGTTACGAATGGGCTACGGATTTCCATTTTTCCGTAGCCCATCCGTAAATAATTGTCACGAATGGGCTATGGACATTCAAAAAAAATTAGATTTATCGGTTTTAATTTAAATTACGGAATTTTGATTGTACTTATAACGTAATAAATTTCACTTGAGATGTTAGTTTTCAATTCTCAATTTTTAATCAAAAAACTAATAAAAAAATTAAAACTTATACTAATAAATAATAATATTAATAATGTTATAAACTAACTGCAAAAGACAACAATAGTATAGAGAGAAAACTGAAACTGTTATTCATTTCTGAATTATTAACATTTCAGTTATACTTTTCTATTTATAGAGTTTCAGAAGCTAGAAGCTGATGACTGCAAGCTGCTTACACTGCTGCTTGTAAGTTGCTGATGACTGCAAGCTACTTACGCTGCTGCTTGTAAGCTGTTTGGTAGCTGGTGACTGCAAGCTGCTTACGCTGCTACTTGTAAGCTACTTAAATTGATAGTGAATATCCACCAATCGATATTTCATAACACTCCCCCTTGGATATTCATTATAAAAATATGTCTCATTAAAACCTCGTCAAGAAAACCCAGTGGGATAAAAACTTGACTAAGGAAAAAGAGTATATTATCTTTATGAAGAATACTATTGCATTTGGCTTGCCTCGTTAAAACCTTACCAGGAAAAACCCAATTGGGATAAAAACCTTGGTGAAGGAAAAAGAGTACAATGCACAAATAGCCTCTCCCCCTCATGATGACAAATCTTTCAGGCGGCGCATTCTACATCTTTGTACATGTGATTTGAAGATCATTAGCGGTAATGCTTTAGTGAATAAATCTGCTGGATTTGACTCGACTGTACTAGCTGAATATCAACTATTCTGCTTGTTTGGAGCTCATGTAGACGAATTTCGGTGATGTATGCTTTGTTCTATCACTTTTGATATAACCACCTTAGATTTGTGTGATACATGCTGTGTTATCTTCATATAGTGTGGTTGGTCGGTCTTTGTCGGAGGGTAATCCACATGATTCTTGAATATGTTGGATGACCGATTTCAACCAAACACATTCTCGGCTAGCTTCAAGAATGGCTTATGAGGATCTGATAGATAACCAGCATCAGTATGACCAACTAATGAAGATCTTGATTGTCTTGAATAGAATAAACCCATATCTGGTGTTTCACGCTAATAGCGGAATATATGTTTAATTCCCTTCCAGTGTCTGCGAGTTGGAACCGCACTATACCTGGCTAATAAGTTAACAGGAAAAGCAATATCTGGCCTTGTATTATTAGCTAGGTACATTAATGCGCCAATGACACTAAGATATGGTGCTTCATGACCAAGTAACTTTTCTCCATCTTCTCGAGGGCGAAAATGATATTTTGTCACATCAAGTGGCCTAACAACCATAAGGGTTGTTAGTGGATGAGCTTTATCCATATAAAATCTTATTGTAAACTCAACCACTAACTCATTAAAAACCTTGCTAGGAAAACCCAAAGGGATAAAACCTAGGCGAAGGGAAAAAGAGTACAGTGTGTATTTGTCTTCCCCTCATCTGAGCATAACAAGAGTATTCTTTGAGTTGACAGAAATCAATCTTCAATTAACATCTGTTTTACTTCAACTTGGAGTTCATCCATGAAAAAGAACTTCGGCTCGACATGTTTCTATCATATCAAACATATTTGTCATGCTTCGTTAAAACCTTACCAGGAAAAACCCAGTGGGAGAAAAACCTTGGTGAAGGAAAAAGAGTACAGTGCATCAATATATCCTTCCCCTCATTGCAACATGAGTCATGGTGACAGATATTTCAGGTGATGCATTCTACACTTCTGAGTATGTCCTTTGTCATCTTTGTTGGTAAAACTTTAGTGAACAAATCTGCTAGATTGTCACCTGAGTGAACTTGTTGAATATCAACAATACCATTCTTTTGAAACTCATGTGTGTAGAAATATTTTGACGAAATATGTTTCATCATGTCGCCATAGCCACCTCTGAAGAGACTAGCTCTTTCAAAAGGTAAACCGTATGATTCCTGAATGTATTGTATAACAAATCTTAATCATATGCATTCTCAACTAGCCTCATGAATTTTCACAATCTCATCATGATTTGAAAGAGCAGCACTCATGTTCTGTTTCATGGAGCCATATTATAAGTAAATACATGAAATGTCTGTGATCTTTCTTTGTGGGGGTCAGGTAACTGGTCAGCATTTGCAGGGCTGACTATTATAAGATTGACATTCTTGGATAATATAAGTTCATATTTGATGTTCCACATAGATAGCACAAGAAGTGCTTATTTTCATTCCAATACCTTCAGGTTGGAACTACCTTATATTTTGCTAACAAATTAATGGAAGACAATTATCCGGCCTTCTATTATTAGCAAGATACATTAGTGGATCAATAGGACTGAGACATGGTACTTCAGGACCAATAGTTATCTCATTATCATCCCAAGCGTCCTTTTAAAGATTAGGACAGTAAACATATCATTCTAATGCTTTTCATATTATTTTGTTAATGAGTACTCGATCTTCAGGTCGATAAACTCTCACTTGTATAAGCTCTTCAGGAGCGTTTATGACATTCAAGAATTATCAGCATATATTTCAGCAATAATTGGCAAATTTAAATTATAAAACAATAAACAATTGATAGCAAATAGAGATCTACAAGGAGATAATACTTCTTAATAAGATATATGACCAACAAAATATCAACATATACTAAGAAGGTTATACAACATTCTTCTAGAATGTTTTCATTTGTACAAAGATCTTTGTAATCGATTACATTTCCCGGAATTTCGAGTCATATGCTTCAGGCATAGTAAGTTTTTCAAAAACTTCAATATCATATGTTTTAGTCATAATAAGTTCTTCAAGAACTTCAATATCAATAACACATGATTTATATTAGCAAGTTGTTGTCATTTCTATAAGAAGCATAGGAACTCATTAACAATGGTATTACAGTTACCATATGAGGATATAAGCCAAAGCATACCCATATAGCATACTAGTCCATTCCCTACAAAGCTTTAAGCAGTTTAAAGGATATATACCTATATAGTACAGTACTTACAAGTATCCAAGCGTTGTGGGATTGAAAATGACATAGGGTTTGCTTCACAATGCTCCCCCTTAATACCATATACGAGAATTTCACATTTGACATGTGAGCTGAGTTTCCACTATATTGCTTCTCTCTCTTTGACTGATCAGGTCTATGTCGACATTCATCTACACTTTGTGGTTTAGGATCCTAATCGCTTTATTCCAAATGTTTGATTTCTCCAAGGACCAACTATTTTTCAATCTCGACAGGGATTGTGCATTCACCAACATCGGTTGGTTTTGCTAGTTCTATCGTGCTTCTTAAAGATATGGCATCTTCAGGATTCATAATTCATATATTAGGTATAATATCATTTGCACCGATAGATACTTCACGCTTCTAGTGTGTCTCAGATGCATATGTTATGCGTTCACTATATGTCCTTCTGGGACAACAATTTGTGTCGACACATTTATAGCAAATATTTGTGATTTCACAATATTCTTTGCATCTGATAAATTATTTGCAATCCTCTACAAATGAAGAATCACTTGAACTTCAAGTTCATTGAGCTAATGTCTTAGATTCAAATGAAATAATAATATTGTCCTCCAACATACATTATATTGAGATATTAAAGATGTATCACGGTGAACTTCAGGTTCCTCTAAAATATCTCATGCTAATTTCAGGTAGCGATTTTCTTTCCCTTTAATGGAAGGAACAACAAGCACCAAAGCGGGATTTAACGTGATCATCAACTAGAGGTTCAAGATATCATTACGCCCTTAGGTAGGCAAGTTGATTATGCCAAATCATGAGAACAATTAGATTATGATATCTTTGCATTTGTACAATAGGTGATTTAATTGCTCGTATGATTGTATGATACAACCCATAAGAAAGAGCAAGAATTTTGAAATACATGCTTCTAGCATGGATTCAAAAGAAAATGCAAAGATATTCTTTATCACCATCATTTGTGGTCTCAATAAGATATTCATTTCAACAAATATCTTTAATCTTAGCAAAAATCTTCTAGACTTGCTAAAATATAATGAATCCACGATTCGAAATTATGAGCCACAAGTCTATGTTATATTAGCTCTGCTGGAACAAGTTAGGTTAGTAAAATCAAATAGCTAGTACATGTGCCTTGGGCCAAGTGTACGACAGGTACATACTTAATGTGCATTCAGACCACAAATGTTTATAGTAGTTTTGACTTCTCATGCTTTTCCTCATTATTCCACTACTAGTGGTGAGGATTATCAATCTTAGTATTGTTTGTGGGACATATTATCTCAACCACGGTCATGACTATGACCAATTTAATATTTAGATATTACAGTTAGTACAATAAGTGCATTGATCAGTCACTTTGGAGAACACAACTTTATTCACTCCGGGGAATATAGTTTCATCAGATGCAACGAATATAATGTTATTTTCTTCAGGAAAATAAATATCATCCACTTCAGGGGATATAAATTTCATTAGCTTCAGAGAATTTAATTTCACTCACTTTGGGGAATTATATTCCTTCAGGAAATTTCTATTTCATTCACTTCAGGGAATGTAATTCTACCCACTTTAATTTCATTCACTTCAGGGAATACAATTTTCGATTCACTTCGAGGAATCTAATATCAATTCACATCAGAGAATCTTAATTCCATTCACTTTAGGGAATGGTATTAAGCCAACTGAAAAATTTGGCTTTCTATAAATTCTAATAGGATTTTCACTATAACAATGAGAATTTCAATCTTTCAATGATAAGATAATAAAAGAAAAATACTCTTCTATAAATGACATACATAAGGTATAATATTCATACCTCCGTCCAAAATAGCTTCAAAAATTGCGACAAGGTTTTCCTTTTCATATTCAAAGAGTAAGATTTGATTCCCACCATAACTTTCTACCAAGTAACTCAATGGTAGAGACTCGTGCTGATAACGTGTTATAAACTAACTGCAAAAGACAACAATAGTGTAGAGAGAAAACTAAAACTGTTATTCATTTCTGAATTATTAACATTTCAATTATACTTTTCTATTTATAGAGTTTCAAAAGCTAGAAGCTGATGACTGCAAGCTGCTTACATTGCTGCTTGTAAGCTGCTGATGACTGCAAGCTGCTTACGCTGCTGCTTGTAAGCTGTTTGGTAGCTGGTGACTGCAAGCTGCTTACACTACTACTTGTAAGCTGCTTAGATTGATAATGAATGTTCACCAATCGATATTTCATAACAAATAATATGCATGTTATGTTTCAAAAGGTATTTTAGTCGTTTGATAAAATATCACAAATAATAAATAATAATAATAATAATAATAATAATAATAATAAAGTATTTAATGTACTCCCAGAAAAAAAATCAAGAAGAAAAGTATAATTATGAATAATGAATTCTTTTTCCCCGCCGGAGGAGGACGCCGGCCGGCCGGAGACCTCTTCTGGCTGGACACAATTTTAGCCCAACTCCATGACCCTTCCGGCAGATGGCACCGGCCGGCCGGCGACCTCGTCCGACAAGACTTTTTTTTTTTAATCTTTTGAGTGATAAGGTAGGTGATAAGGCACCTGATTCATTTTGAAAGCGTTTTTATTCCTTGTTCTCTCATCTTTCACCTTTCCCCCAAATCAAGCCCTAACCCCAAAATCTTCAAATCCTCTCTACCGCCATTACTTATCAGGCTCCACTTTTTTCTTTCTCTCCCTCTCTTTCTACATCAACTCCAACCTATACATACATATCACCTCACACGTATATAACAAATATATGTATCTATCGACGATGATGATGATGATGGATGAAGATCTCACCACAATTCACTACCCAAACGACGTTGTAATGGACGACGACTTTGGTTCTTCTTCTTCGCCGCCACCAATTTATCTCAGAAAAAAGCTATACCTTCTCAACTGGCTAAAAAGCTCGTCATTACTGTTTTTGAATCTGTTTTTCCCTTTTCTTCTATTATTATTATTATTATTATTATTTATTTTTTTTGCATTTTCTGATGATTTTCCAGAGGATAATTTGAATTTTAGAGACACTTTGGTGGCTCTTCAGATGATGCATGCTCAGTTTCGTACAATCATCTTTCTACTCTTGTCACTTTTGTTCCATTTTCTGTTTGTAGTTTTCATTGTCTTCTTTTCTTTATTCTTGTGTGGGAGAAGTTTAAGGGAATGGAGTTCTTTGGCTGCATGGTTCTGCTTGACATTGTCAGGCATCTTCCTCTGCATAGTTCAAGCCTAAACTTTTAGATTCTTTTATTTCTTTCTATTTTGATAAGTATAATCTTTTGCATCCTAATAGAATTTTGTCCTGGCCTTATACCAGGTCCTGTTAAATCTTTACCTGTATAACATCTTTTCTATTTTTTGGCAGATTGCAGAATGTGTCTGGAATGCTGCCGATGGTAGCTTAGTACATTCTTTAACTGGTCATACTGAATCTGTATACTCTTATTAACCCACTATCTCTTTCTCCCTTTTCTCTCTCTCTCTTTCTCTCTCTCTCTTTACGCTAGAAGAGCAAGGTCTGAACTCTTTTCCATGGTTCTACGATTGAATACTAAAGAGTCGTTCTGTTTGAAGTGTTTAGGAGACTTAGTGACAATTATTAAAAGGGACCAAAACAGTGGGGAGGGAGGCAAATCTATGGTCATTATTGAAGCGAAGATTATGTTATATTGGCTACCAAGATAGAGGGAGCTAATATGGAAAATACTTTTGAAGTATTCTTAATCTTCCAGTAAATAAAATATATGTGGAACTAAAAGCAATGGACAACAAACTCAAGAAATTGCCCATATGCATTTGCATTTGGATTTTGTAGCATAATCAACGTAGAAGTTGCATAATCAAATTGCAGAACTAGTGTCATAAATATGTACTATTAGCTGTCACAGATCAAGGTGTGGCATAACCTTGTGAATCTTTAATGTTATGTGAAAGTCAAATTAGAATGCATTTTAGATGATACAGACTCCCAATTTCGAATACTAAACTCTAGCTAGACAGCTTGAGGACTTGATCCGTGGACTGTATTTGTGAACTGTACTCTGTTATCTTTGCATTTCTTGATTATTAGTCACATAGTGGCTCATTTGATAATTTAAGTGAAAGTGGTACTAACTCGAGTAGTTTCAAATGCTGAGTTTGCATTTGGGTTTGATCAGTAATATTCACTTGACAGAAGTTTTAATGCCAAAAAACTAATATAAGGCGTCTGACCTTAGCTAACAGGTCCCAGGGTAAAGACATAGTATTGGGTTCTAACTAGTTGATCTGAGTTTAATTTTTAATAGTCAATAAGTACGTGAGTATATGTTAAAGTGCCTGTAATGTCTACCAAACATGCTTTTCTATGGTAGATTATCTTAATTAGGTGGAGCTGAAAGAAATTTTTAGTGAGCTTCTTCAGGCCTTTGGTCTAGAATACGGGTAAAGCAAAGAACAGAAGAGAAAAAAGTGTGACACGGGGAAATAATTTGACAGTATGACATCTTCGGCTCCTATTTGTTTTACACATGACCCACACTTGTCAGAATGAATAACCACAAGAAAAAACAGAGGAAGTTCTTAGATAAACAACTAGAAAGGAATGGATCAATTCACTATTGATCTGGGATACACGTACAAGCTTCAGAGCTGAGATCATCTTGTTGTAAATGTTAGCCTTCTTCTACATTTTTGAGTATAAAAGGAGAAGTTTTTTTTACAAGGAAAATGGTAAATCATATACACATATTTTAATTAGTATATCATCATTTTACATTTCTTTATGCTCTCAACCTGTGGAAATTCTTAAATGGTCACTTATGCTCTTGTTGTTCTATTTGTTGCTCTAGGTTCTGGGAAACATACATTCTTATATTGCAGAATGGCATTACCTGGCTAATTCTCTAATGTGATTTGTGCTTGATATGTGTACATATATTTGGCTAATAGTGTGTTATTTATGAAAAATATAATCTTTCTCTAAACATTTGTTGTCAATGATGTAGGGACTTTCTTATTTGCATTCAATTTTCAAGGTTCACCGGGATATCAAAGGTGGTAACAGTTTGTTGACAGACCAAGGAGAGGTCAAGTTGGGTAAGTCTATTTATCATCTTTATTCTTGTAGGTCAATCTTTCATTCTTCCAATTTTCTTTAATAAAGTTTGGTGACTTTTCTCATATTATATCTTTTAGTATTCTTGTCCACTTTTGCTTATGCAATTCTGTGAGGTCATATCTCCAATTCACACTTTAACATGCTTTCCATGGATCTCTATTTTTGTAAATAATATGAAGTTTTCATATTGAATTTGTTGCATATGATAGCGAACAGTTAAACATCTTCTATAACATATTTTAATATATTTTTTTCTATATCTCCTTAGGAAATCTGTAATCTTTTGGTGCATCTACTGTTTTTTTTTTTTTTTGTCATTGTAATGCCTTCAGAGTCTTTCTGTTGAGTGATTCTCGTTGTATAGTTCTCATAGTCCTAAGTTTATTAGAGTTATTACCCTCTTTTTGATTTGATCATATCAGTTTACTATTTCTTGTTGCTTTACTTTTGGGGATAATTGCATAGTTAGTTGGAAATTCTTATTCTCAAGTGCTTTTGTTTTCCAGTTTATTGGTACACCACATTGGATGGCTCCAGAAATCATTCAAGAAAGTCGTTATGATGGAAAGGTATTTGCATGTGAAGTAGTGTTTTTGAGAGCTTCTAAATACTCGCATATAATTCTGGCTATCTGAACACTGATTGACATCTTCGCAGGTAGATGTATGGGCTTTAGGAATATCTGCAATTGAAATGGCAGAGATACATATGATAATACCAGTGAAATGATAAATTTTGTCACCAGAAATTTGTTCTTTGCATTCCAAAAGTATCATTCTTTGGGTTACCTATGAATGACGTGGAACAAGATAGAAGATGTAAATTCGATTGTCAGTTTTGTTGATCCTTTAGTTAAATAGTTCATTTTGAATGGAATAAATCTAGTATTTGTATCTGTTATTGTTACTACTATGGTTAAGCCACTAAATTCAATCACCATAGAAGAACGAAACTCTTTCATGGTACAATTTGTGTACTCTCGTGATAGAAAATTGTTATTTGCTTACTATGTTAATTCTATGTCATCATTTTATTCGGGGCTTTCCTCCAAGAGCCACTGTGCATCCAATTAGTCAATGAATCTTAACTATATGTATCATTTATGTCTATTTTATTTTCATGATAGTTAAGGATTATGGGCTATTATATTGTTTTTACTTCCTTTCTTCCAAATTGAATGTCCACTTGGATTTTTCTTGGTCGACTTACCAATTTTTTGGGCAACTTTTTTTAATAGATTCATTCAAGTTTTGGCTTAATTGTTATGACTAATGACATTTATTGAAAATGCTACCTTATGGAGCATTTTTAACTATGTAGATTGTATTTGTCGACTTTGAAAGAGTATGAGAAAGTACAGAAAGAAAAACAGAAAACTTTGCAGGTATTAAAATCACGTGAGCGAGATGATTAGAAGACAATAGTAGATCTTAGCTTTTTTTAAAATTAATATTACTTTTGTATTAGTTTTTCTTTTGGGAAAAGGACATTCAGGTCTCTGTCTTTTTCTCTTTGTCTCAAACAGGTCCCTCAGTTCTTAAAAATATCTTGAGAGGTCCTTCATTAAAGGGTAATTTAGTCTTTTTAATAATAATTAAATAAAAAAATTTAAAAAATGTTAATAAAAGTTTAATAAATTATATACACACTCTAAAAGTTTAATAAATTATGCACACCAACATCACCACCAAAAAACATACAATCACACACAAACAACACATACTAACACACCTGAAAACACACACACACGAACACACAAACTCGAAGCCATCAAAAAAATCCACAAACACAAAAACAAAACCAACATCTGAGACAAAATCAAATGTAAATTAAGGAAATTTGTTTCAGGTAGTGGAGAAAGAAGAAGAAGATTATTATTATGCTGCAAAGGAGCTGAAACACAAAAACAAAAACATAATCAGTTGTGAATCTCCATTGGAGACACCTCGAAGGTGGTCAAATCTTTGGGTCAAGAACAAGAAAGCTCTCAATAATGTCATTTTCACCATGCGTCTTCAATCTCTAACCAAACAGAGTCCCAAAAGCCAAAACAAAAATCAATCAAACAAAGCTCAAGATTTTGTTGACCCAAAGCTTGTACAAGATCAAACATTGCTTTTACCAGATGAAATCCTTCTCCAAATCCTCTCAAAACCCCCTGAACACCACCCCTACCCACGCGAGCCCACCGCGAACACCATACCCCACCCACTCAAGCCCACCACGAACACCACACACACCCACACCCACGTGAACCCACTGCAAACCCCACCCCCACCCCCACCACCCGCGAGTTTGTGTATGTGTTTTTGGCTTTGTGTGTGTTCGAGTGTGTATAAAAGCCTACTTCGATAGAGGCACTCACTCAAACGCTTCAAGCAATGCACAAATCAGGGTGTTTGAATCTCGTTGATATTGTTGAAGGCAGGTTTCTTTTTCAAGTTGGAAATTCTCCTATTCTTTTACACTTATTGTATATATAATAATTTTGTCCAAATCATTCCTCATGGTCTTGTCAGATTCTTACTTTTCTATATCCATATTTTTCGTTATGTTGTAGCTGCAAGTTTTTAAGAAGGAAAATGCAGTGATAACATTTTCACTCGTGCCTTACGGTGGATATCCTATTCCCTTTACTCTCTTAAATAAGTATTTTCTTATGTAGTACAAGCATTTGCGCCGTCATAGCCTGATATTTTTTTTTTTACAGAAGTGAGCTCTTGTAGTGTGCTAGATACTAGTGTGTGTTTTTTGGTGTGTGTTCGTGTATGTGTGTTTTTGGGTGTGTTAGTGTGTGTTTTTTGTGTGAAATTGTGTGTTTTTTGGTGGTGATGTTGTTGTGTATAATTTATTAAATTTTTAGGGTGTGTGTATAATTTATTAAACTTTTATTACTATTTTTTTAATGTTTTTATTTAATTATTATTAAAAAAACTAAATTATCTTTTAGTGAAGGACCTCTCAAGACATTTTTAAGAACTGAGGACTTGTTTGAGACAAAGAGAAAAAGACAGGGACCTGGATGTCCTTTTTCCCTTTTTTTTGTAAATATTATAAATCTATTGTAAATATATTAAATTTTTTGTAAATATTAATTTTAATTTTTAATTTTTTTGTTAATATAATTTTTTTAAAATTAAATAATTAATTAGTAGGGTAATGTGCCGACAAAATGCTACGGATTGGTTACGGATATCCATAGCTGTGGGCGACGATCGATTTACGATCGAATTGGCTACTGCTTTGCTACGAATGTTAATAATTAATAATAAAATCAAAATTTTAGTTGGTTACGAATGGGTTACGGATTGACTATAGAAAATGGGCTACTGATATTTTACGGATATTAATCTGTAGTCATAGGTTACGGATGATTTACGACCGAAACGACTACGGATTTGTTACAGACGTTAATAATTAATTTTTTTTAAAAAAATTAGTTGGCTACGGTTATTTTGTTACGGAAGTTATAAAAAATAAATACAAATTAATTTTCAGAATTGGCTACGGATGGGTTACGGAATATTAAATTGGCGATGATATTTTTTATTACGGACAGTATTCCGTAGCCTACCGGTCGCTCGTTCCAATTGGGCTACTGTTAGGTTACGGATTTTGGTTGGCGCCTCAACCTTTTTTTCTTGTAGTGAACCTCAGGAGAAATCTATCATTATTCTCTCTGAAGCTCAAGAGGAACCTATATTTATCTCATCTGAGTTTGGGACTACTTTTTTAATATCTCAGAAAGAACCTACATTTTCTGGAACACTCATCTTTGATCAGAGAAGATGACTAATCAGAGAGATTCTCACTAATCCCTCTTTGATCCAAAGAGATTTGCTCTCTGATCTGATACACCAAGGGTGAGGAATAAACTTCTATTTATAAGGTCATTTCACACCAAAACTTCAATGCATCGCAGCAAATTCTGACGCAGCATTTCTCGAGCAATGTGCTTAGCTTGCATGCACTGTTCTTTTGTCTACCGCATCATTTAATTGTCAACAAACCAACTCTTTCTTTTCTTTGTTTAATCCTTTTCTTCCTTCCCTTTTTGACAACCATCTCAATCATTCTTATTTTATTTTTTCTTATTCTACTTTGTCTGCTGCGTTTCTCTTTTGTCAACAAAGCAAAAAAAGTTGTTGCTGTCTTTTGAATTCAAATGAGCATTACAGTTCAACAGTTAATAGCTTCTACATTCTTGATATGAATAGCATTTTGCCTTTTCTAGTTTTCTTGTTATCGTTTTAGGCCCTTCGATTCATGAGAGATCGATTGCTTTCAATTGTCAGCTGTCTTATATCATCATGTCCGCTCTTTTTAATGCAATACTTTTTTTCTCCTAAAGTACCAGTTCTATTGGAAATTGTCTTCAAAACAGAAACGTTCAAAACATCCTCTGATAGTGGGTGGGTGCTATCAGCACAAGTAATCAATGCCTTATAAATAGAATTGTAGGGTTCACGATATTTTGTAGCATAGCCGTTCTATTAGGACTCAATTATTTCTAATATAAAACGCACGCCATACTTCACTAATATTTGAAATTTACAATAAAAATTTTTCACTTCAAATACTGTAGTAAAATAATCGATTAGTTCAAGATGAAGAGAGGATATATTTTTTTCAACTTCTTTGTTCTCAAGACTATGAGACAATTTAAAGGATTAATCTATACATCCTCCTTCATTTGGAAGAAACTAAAAGACCAAAAGTTAATTACGAATAAAATAAATTTAGCTTTTTTTAGAGAAATAATAAATATGGTTGCTACAAAACCAACATATAGTGCTTGAGACTCGAGAATTAATACAAATTGTTAAGAATTATAATTAGCAATTACAAATCAACCTTCATATATTAATGAAAAAATTATAATATATAAGTTGATAAAAACTTGCACTCATTGTGGAGAGCATTAAACCTAACCACTTTTTGAATTGAGAGCCTCATTGCTTAGGATTAAAAGGAAAAGAAAAATACATCCAAAAATTGAATGAAATGATTAGATAATGATCAATTATAATAAAAAAATTTTAAGTTTAAATTACGATTTTGACTTTCATTATAATTATAAAAAAAGAAGAAGTAAAATTAGAACTGTTGTATTATTTCGATAGAGAAGTCAAGGTATGCAATTAAAAATAAAGTAGGGTAGATATGTATATATCCGCATTCCTACCAAACTGTCGCACAACTCTTTGCGTGAACGATGTAAACAATGCTGCTATAACCTTAGGTGGTCACTGATGATGACCAACAACGGATTACAAAATATATTATTAAAGAAAAACGCGTACATTATATCCAAGGAGTGGTGATAAGGGTTAAGCTTCAAAACGTCCAAAATATCTCTAGCTCATGAGTCTTTGTGTGTGCGCTCACGTACTTATTTTCGAGATGTTCAAACGTTTTACATGTTTTGAAGGCAATTATGTGGTGATAATAAGGGAAAATCTCACATTTTATTCTTATTGTTTGTAAAGTGTCTCAATTTAATTCATATTGTTTAAAATGTCTTAATTTAGTCCCTATCTTAAAAGTTTCAATTTCATCCCTATTGTTTAAAGTTTCTAATTTCGTCCTTATTGTTTTTCAAAAAGTTTCAATTTAGTCCCTATTATTTTCAAAAAAATTTAAATTCATCCCTATTGTTTCTAAAAAAAATTCAATTTAGTCCTTAGATAATAAGGACGAATTTGAAACTTTAAGAAAATAATATGGACAAAATTGAAACTTTTTAAAAATAATAGGGACAAAGTTAAAACTTTTTGGAAAATAATATGGACTAAATTGAGACATATTAAACAATAAGTATGAAATTAAAACTTTTGGTGAAACACTAAGAACTAAACTGAGACATTTTAAACAATAGGGACTAAACTAAGACACTTTGCAAATAATATGGACTAAATGTGAAATTTTCCCTGATAATAAACTGAAACAAAAAGATTAAGGAATACTACATCTTTTTGGGAGTATATACTTTTATATGTCTTCACATATATCTACATAAGTTTTTAGAAGGAACATTACAAAAAAAACTAGATTCTGCGACCGACGGTTTCCCTTACCGTGCCGTCACCAATTTGGTATTTGCGACGGTACGGTAAGAAGAAACGTCCGTTAGACACGAGGTGGTCGCCAAAATCATACCTCTCACCAAGCTGTCACCAATTTGGCGACAGTTACAAAACTATCTCTAGTCCGTCTCCAAATATTCTGTCACCATCCCCTCGCCATCATTTCCCGTCTCCAGGCCGTCACTACAGTTTGCCGTCACTGTGCCCTTGCCAACTTAGCCTGTCCCTAAACTGTCACAAACATTGTCCTCGCCAAGCCCTCGCCAACCTTTCCCGTCACCAATGTTTGCCGTCACCGAGCACTCGCCAACTTAACCCCTCACCAAACCATTACCAAAATTGGTGTCGCCAAGCCCTTGCCAACATTTCCCCTTGCCAATCCGTCACTAACTTTTCCTGTCACCAAGCCGTCTCCAAGCCCTCACTAACTTAACCTTTCAATATAATAATACATTCATAAATTTTACAAAAATCATCTCAAACTAAACTTGTTTGACATGTGAAATTCATTTCAAATAATGCTGAAACTACGATATGATTCATATAATTAAAATCAAGCCTGTAATTTAAAACTGTTACAAATATAAAAATATCAACATGGTAGTGTATTTAACTTCAAACTACAAAGTTAACATTATAACAAATTATTCTTCATTTTTATCACTAGGTGAAGATGAAGAATGCTGCTCTTCAGGTTGAGTACAGATCTTTGCGTATAGGGCATCCAACGCCAGGCTCTTCTTCTGCAATTGTTGCTGAAGTTGATTGATCAACTCGTTCTGACTCTGGATCTGCTACCCCTGAGATTGTAATTGGTCTTGCATTGTGGAGGTCACTCTCGTAACGGTATCATCTAAGGCTTGCTCTATGATTAGACACCAAGGCTGGGTATCAGTGTTTGCAACAGACTTAACTAAAACCTGTGAACGTACCCATAAGGGACCAAAGTGTCAATGAGATCAAAGATGACCAAAAGTGATATTAACCCATAATTTAAAGAGTTTATATGTTTGAACATTTGGAAGAGAGAGTCATTTCAAGAGGACATCAAAGTCTTCTTTTGGTCAAAAATGAATGTCCATATATAGGATATCAAAGTCAGACTCGATAAAGCAGGGTATTTTGAGGGGTATATCAAAAATAATAAACAAATAAATTAGAACTACTCTCTAACAATTGAGAATTTTAGATTACATGGTCATTTCAATATGGATGAGAGGATTTGGACCAATGTTCATTTTGTACATTGTGTGGTTGAATAAGAACATAAACATATCATAAATGTAAGTTTGCTAAATGTGAACTTAGATTTGTATTCCATTATTTTTCTTAAGAGAAATGCTATATACCACTTTAATTTTCATACTCAAATACCACTTCACATGTGTATGCTGAGTTGGCATATTAAAAGAAGAGAGAGAAATCAAAAAGTTAGTTATTTTAACTTGCCAACTAAATATCCACGTAAGAAGTGGTATTTGAGTGTAAAAATTAAAATAGGATATAACAATGCTCTTTTCTTAATATTCTCTTAAGAATTGTTACGTGTTTATATTGTTAAACATCATATTACATCTTAAAATATAGTATTAGGTAGAGTTCTCAAGATCTTAAAGATAAATTTTGAATTTTAAGATTTTTCTATGCGAGATGAATTATATATTCTAACACTAACCTCATATATGACCCGATTTGCTATTTGAAGAAGTAGCTTTTTGAATACGTGAACTGATAGTAAGATAAGCTGCATGCAAACCTAAGATGACGTTGAGGTGAGTGAGTCAATTAGGTAAGAGATGAGTCATATTGATGTCAATGAATCAATGATATGAACTACATATGTAAGCTGACATTGAATTCAGTGAGTCAACTATGTGAAAAATAGGTCACATGTGAATGGACAAAAGTGGACCAAGAGCATAGCTCGATTACCAAATCATAGGATTCTATCCTAATTCCTAATCCCAATTGATATTAGATGAATTAACATTACAAGAAAAATGGTTTTCGACGAGGGACAATTCCCGTCGCTGGGCCGTCGCAAAAAAGGTCTCAACGACGGCCCGGTGAGAGAAACCGTCCCTCGCCGAACCCTCTGTCATTGAAAAAATTTCCCTCGCCAAGCCCTCTCCATTCGACGAGGGACGAGTTTGGCTAGGGCTCTAGTCCTTCGCCAAACTCGTCCCACATTGCAGCCTCATGAAACTCGTCCCTCGCCAAGCCTTCACGAAATTCACCCCTCGTTGAGCCCTCACAAAATTTGTCCCTTGCCGAGCCCTTGCAAAATTAAAACCCTCACCGAGCCCTCGCAAAATTAAAACCCTCGCCAAGCCCTTGCAAAACTTGTCACTCACCGAGCCCTCGCCAAGTATCACATATTACACATAAATAAGATTGGTGGGGCGGCGAAATGAGTACACTTTAACTGGTACAAGTATCACATATTACACATAAATAAGAAAGGTAAACAAGAATCATGCATCGACCCAGATCTTAATTGCCAAGGTATATATTTGCTCACTGAGAATTGAATACAAATCTAAATTTAACCATGTCTTGTACTGTTAGTTAAAAAACCTAAAAAGGAAACAAGGGGAAAAAAGGCGCCAACTAATCCAAGGATGCCTCCAGCAACACTCTGAGAAATTGAATTCTTATAGCAGGATTGTGACTAAATAAGGCTCTGAATGCAAAAAATCCAACCAAATAGCCCGTAAACATTGTAACTGCAACATGTAACCCTGTCCAATAACCAGAAAACAACTTCAGTTTCTAACCAAGAAAACAAGAAGAAAAGTTGCTTTGTTTTTCAGCTTTGCTTAACTCGAACTGTATTTTATTACAATTAAAAAAAACAACTCATTCGTTCAAATAACTTGTAATCTTAGCTAAACACCCTCTCATTAACTATATGTTACATGTCCAATCTTTCATGAATGATTTAGTATTAAGCAAAGGGCCTAGAGAAAAGTAACACACGTCAGGTGAAGGGACTGTAAGTTTAGTAGTATTCTAGAAAATAGTAGAAATGCTCTTCCTGGTGCTCGGGAGCCAATGATATCACTTTTCAAAGATCTTCTCATGCATGATACTTAAGCTACTCTCAGCAAATCTTTAATAGAAATGTTCTTCAAGGAAACTACAGCACAGATCCAAAGTTCCAGTTCTTACACTTAACCCAGATCCCCAATCTAATAGAAAAGGATAATAAGGGAAGATTTTTATTAACCTCACTTGTCGGTCACCAAAAGGCCAGATTCACTCCATCAAACAATAACCAGACCAACGTAGACTTTTCTCTTTAGACGAACAAAGGAACTCCATTCATAAAAAGAAAACAGGAATAACAAATGAGAAGTAGAATTCATGTCTCATAGAAGGTAAACTAAAAACTTCACAATAAGATGCGAGGCCTTGATCCTCAAATAAACTAATGAAAAACAACTTGCTTTTATGTTTAACTTTCTTAATATAAAGATGAAAAAAATAAACTAATAAAAAAAAACTTGCTTTTACGTTTAAGTTTCTTGATATGAAGATGAAATCTATGCTATTAATTAAGTCTGTATCCACAAAATTTACCAGCACAGCAACACCTCAACAGATTATAAACCAAATTAAACCAAGCCTTATCCCAAAAGGAAATAAAGAAAAGAAAGGAACGAAAAATAGATGTGTCATGAAGAAACAAAAGCTTAGCATAGCAGCTTAGTCTTTTTACCACACTTAGGGCAGTGAAAGAAGTTCTCAGGACCCCCGACTCTGCATGGTCATAAATTTTATAATACAAACTAAAGAAATTTATAGAAGAGAGAGAGATATTTTCTGAAACTGATTCATTTCTCATTATGTCAAACTGTTTACAAGTACTGCTGTTTATAGTTGTTTTGGTAGTAGCAGTTCTACCTTTTACATTTTCTGCACATGCTCTAATTGTGCACATGCTAAATACTTAGCTGGATACAGCTGGCATCAACTATCTTCTAGTTAGATCAGTTCTGAGTTAATATCTCAGAACTGAGTTAGTTAGTCTAACTGAATCCTAACTCTATTGCACTATAAGAGAATACAACTGTAACAATACATGAGCTGACTTCTATACTTTATCACCCCCCCTCAAGATGTACTGGGTAGTGGCCAGTGGCAGCTTGCTAAGAAGATAAGAGAACTGCTTCAGAGGCAAGGACTTTGTCAACATAGCAGCTGTCTGTTCTGTTGTAGGGATGTAGGAAACTTGTAGTTGCTTGGCAGCCACCTGTTCCCACACAAAGTGGAAATCTATTTCCACATGTTTAGTTCTTGCATGGTAGACAGGATTAGCAGCAAGAACAAGTGTAGAGTTACTGTCATAGTGAAACACAGGTGTCTGAATTGGAATATGAAAGTCAGCCAGAACATATGTCAGCCATTTTAGTTCAGCTGTCGAGTGTGCAAGAGCTCTGTACTCGGCTCTGTAGAAGATCTTGCACAGTAGCTTGCTTCTTTGAGCACCAGGATATAACATTAGGTCCTACAAAGATGATATACCCTGTTGTTGATTTTCTAATGTGAGGTTCACTTGCCCAATCACTATCTGAAAAACCATGAAGATGCAATGGACTAGGCTGAAAGATTAGACCTCTGTGAACTGTCCCTTTAACAAATCTAAGAGCCCTTTTGAGAGCTTTGTAGTCTGTATTAGTAGGATGATGCATCTGTTGACACAAAGTGTTGACAGCATATTGCAGTTCAGGTCTAGTGATTGTTAGGTACTTAAGAGCACCCACTAGGCTTCTAAACTGAGTGACATTAGCATCTGGTATATTTGCATTTGGTGGATCTTTAGTGTGTTTTGAATATGTTGGAGTATCAGTAGATTTGCAGTTTTGAAGACCTGTTTTGTGAAGGATGTCTAGTGCATATTTGGACTGGTGGAGAAGTAGTGTGCCATTGATGGGAACAACCTCAATCCCTAAGAAATAGCACACAGATCCCAGATCTTTCATGGCAAAGTGAGTATGCATTTGAGTAATCAGTTCGGCTATAGAAGTAGATGAGGTACCTGTGAGAATGATAGGTACCTATGAGAATGATATCATCCACATAGACCAAGAGAATAGTCATGTGAGTAGGAGTTTTATGCACAAACAGGGAGGTATCAGCTTTATTGCAGGTGAAACCAAGGGATAGAAGAAAAGAATGCAGTCTGTTGTACCAAGCCCTTGGGGCTTGTTTCACGCCATATAAGGACTTAGTCAATCTGCACACAAAATGTGGAGTAGAAATGTCCTGAAACCCCTGAGGTTGTGTCATATAAATCTCTTTTGCCAAATGCCCATGCAGGAAGGCATTAGAGACATCTAATTAGTGGAGACGCCAGTTGTGATGTAGTGCTAATGAGAGGACAATTCTAATGGTTTGTGGCTTGACTACAGGGCTGAAAGTTTCAGTGTAGTCAATGCCATGTTCTTGGTGATAGCTTTTTGCTACTAATCTGGCCTTGTACCTTGCTATAGACCCATTTGAGTGCCTTTTGATTTTGTACACCCATTTGCAACCAATGGGTTCTCTGTTTGGTGGTAGTGGAACAAGTGTGTTGAGTTTGTAAAGCTTGGAATTCTTCTTCCATAGCTTTCTGCCAGGCTGTATGTTTGCAGGCTACTTTATAAGAATTTGGTTCAGTGGATGGTGGGGTAGTGATAAGATGATTAAGTTGATATCTGGGAGGGGGTAAACAGCCTGTTTTATTTCTAGTGAGCATAGAATGTAATGAATTTGGGGCTAGATGATTGAAGTTTTGGGGCTAGATGATTGAAGTTTTGGGGCTGCTGATAGTTGGAAGACTTTGTGGTTGCACTGTTTATAGGCCTGTGCGCAGAAGAAGATGAAGAAGACTCTATGGGCAGAGATGTGTTATCATGAATTTGTGGGTCAGACATTGATTGTGATAGATTGAAGTCTGAACTACTAGGACTGTGAGTAGATGTAGAAGGTTGAGATAGACCACTAGTAGGAGACTCTGTGGGTATCTGAGTTGATGGTGAAGTAGAGGACTGAAAAATTGGTGTCAGTGGTAGGTCTATATAGGGTTCAATTGGTGCAGATGACATTATGTTCGAGGTTGAAGAAACAGTTGAGAAAGGGAACTAATTTTCAATGAATCTAACATGTCTAGATATGTGGATTTTGTGAGTGTCTAAGGAGAGACATCTATACCCTTTAGTGTGAGGGCAATATCCTAAAAATACACAAGGCTGAGACCTATTCTCCAGTTTATTTTTAGTATAGGGCCTCAACCAAAGATAACACAGACATCCAAAGACTTTTGAGTAGTGAGTAGTCAGGTGTAGTGTGATAAAGAATCTCAAAAGGAGATTTATTTTGAAGGATGGGTATAGGTAATCTGTTAATGAGATAATTGGCTGTAGCAATGGCTTCAAGCTAGTATTGGGTAGGTAAATGAGAGTGATTGAGCAATGTCAAAGCAGTTTCTATTATGTGTAAATGTTTTCTTTCTACTTTGCCATTTTGCTCAGGTGTATGTGGGCATGATGTTTGATGAATGGTGCCTAGAATTTGTAAATAGGTGTTGAATTGATGATTGACATACTCCCTGCCATTGTCTGTTCTAAATGTCTTAATTGTAGTATTGTGTTGGTTTTTGACTAAGGCAGTAAATTGAAGAAAGGCAGAGTAGGCATCAGATTTATATTTAAGAGGGTAGAGCCAACAGTATCTGGAAAAATCATCCAAAAACACTATATAGTATCTAAAATTCATACAGGAAGGTATAGGGGTTGGGCCCCAAACATCTGAATGTATTAATTGAAAAGGAAAATGTGTTTTAGTAGTAGACAAAGAGAAAGGCAGCTTATGAGATTTAACTACGGAACACGCAGTACAAAGCAAAGTGTGATCAGGCAATTTTACATTCAGATGGAAAGATAACAGATTTGTAGCAGGTTTAGCTGTGTGGCCTAATCTCAAGTGCCATTGATAAGAAGTAGTATGTCCAACAGAAGCAGTAGTGCAACTAAGGACTTTATTGTAAACAGTTGATGGGGCTGAAACATCAAGTGCAGTTGTGTAGCTGAAAGTTTTATTGGAAGCAGAAACTGGCACAGAACTTGCAGGTAGTGGGTAAAGACCTTTTTCACAGGGGGCCTGGAAGACAATCCTGCTGGTAGCATTGTCCAAAATCTTGACCCCCTTTGCATAAAAAATTAAGGTGCAGTTATTGTCTTGTGCTATTTTAGAGACTAAAAGTAAATTTGAGGAAATATGTGAAACATAGAGAACAGACTTTAAAGAAAGAGAGGAGGAAGGAAGATAGAGAGTACCAGTGCCTATACTCTGTATAGGTAGAGTATTACCATTGCCAACTGCGACATTTTCTTGGCCTACATATGGTTGATAATGTTGCAGTTTAGCTAGATCAGGAGTGACATGAGTATTAGTACCTGAGTCATGGTACCACTGAGCCTCAGGAGCAGAAGAGGAGCCAATATGTGCAGCTATAACCTTTTTTTCTTCTGGAGGACAGGAGTAGTTGATGGCATCAAATATGTGCCAACATTCCAGTGCTGAATGGTTGGGCTTGCCACAGATTTGGCAAGCCAGGGATGAATTGATGGGAGTGGAGGAGTAGTGCTTTTGATAGTTGAAGTGTCCTGAGCTGTTTCTCTGACCTCTGCCCCCCTCCCCCCTTCCCCTGTTGTTAGATGAGTCTTGGGAGGGATTGGAGGTAGTGTAGAGGGCAGTAAAAAGCTCAAATGTAGTGGAGGAGGTTAGTTTGGTGGAATGAAGGAATTGTTGATTTAGTTCTTTAGAAAGAAGTAGGCTAGTGAGTTCAGGTAGACCAATATTGTCAACCTTAACCCTGATGGTGGTTCTGAAGGACTCATACTCTATTGGGAGACCTCTCAGGATATAGAGAATCAGGTCTTTCTCAGGTACAGGAGATGCTGCAGCAACAAGGCTATCAGAAAGAGTTTTGACTTCATCCAGGTAGGTCTGCATTGATTTTTGACCTTTTTGTAACATATGAAGTTTATTCTTTAGTTGATGGATATGTGTTCTGCTTAGAGAATTGAATCTCTTTTCCAATGTTTGCCAGACAGAGGAAACAGAGATGGGATGAAGGACCTGAGGGAGGACTGTGGATGTGATTGAAGCAATAAGGCAAGGTTTGAGATGTTTGTCCACTATGAGCCGTTTAGAGTACTTTGGATTAAGAGTGATGGTGCCATTGCTGGCAGTGAGTTGCTTTGTGGACAAGGTGTTACTCCTGTGATGTGATCAAGAACATCATAAGCATGGAAGATAGCCTCTAGCTGAGCTCTCCAAACTTGATAATTGGAGTTATTCAACTGGATTTTTACCAGAGAATTGAGGTTTTGTAAAAGCATTTTGAGGCCAAAGGGAAGATCTTGAGCTGAGATGTCAGCCATGGATGTTTAGGAAGAGAAAAGCTTGAAGATGAATTGATTATGGAGGAGAGTAACTAGGGAGAAGTAAGAAAGACCAGACAAGAAAATACTGAAGTGTAGGAGACGAAGGAAAAAGAAACAGTTGTTAGAGAGAGAAGCAAACCCTAGCTTGCAGAGCTTGGAGAAGACCTGCTTTGGAGGTCGCAAAGCTTCAGAAATAAGCTCCAATGGTGTCGGACCTTAGGAACAGATGAAAACAACTTGTTTAGCAGTTGTTTTCGAAAAAAAAATGGCAGCTTCAATGGCTGCTTTAATGGCGGCTTAGAGGATTCTTTTGGCTCTGGATACCATAAATAAATTTATAGAAGAGAGAGAGATATTTTCTGAAACAGATTCATTTCTCATTCTGAAACTGATTCATTTCTCATTATGTCAAACTGTTTACAAGTAATGCTATTTATAGTTGTTTTGGTAGTAGCAGTTCTACCTTTTACGTTTTCTGCACATGCTCTAATTTTGCACATGCTAAATACTTAGCTAGATACAGCTGGCATCAACTATCTTTCTAGTTAGATCACTTCTGAGTTAATATCTCAGAACTTAGTTAGTCTAACTGAATCCTAACTCTATTGCACTATAAGAGAATACAACTGTAACAATACATGAGCTGACTTCTATACTTTATCACAAACCACCAAAGTGAGAAGATCAATTATCATATTGAAGGAAATAACTTCTATAAGAACAAAACCAACGTCAAAAGGAAAAATAGAAAAAAAGATAAAAAATTTTCATCCAATTCTACCTACAAATTCCAGTCATCACAATGAAACTGCATCTTCGAGGTCTGCAATGTTAACAAGCAAATATTATTATCTATAGATCAACAGAAATTGCCCCAATCCCATCATTCAAAAAGAGTCTAACTAATGGAAATATTAGCATTACATCATCATCGTAAAATTTACAAATTTGGCAGAAGTATTCCCCAACTTTAACGCCGCAGTTCAAACAGATATTGGTAACCTACATAAGAGAAGAGAAACAAGATAAATTTGCAAAAATGCAACTCTCATCAATATAGTAAAAGTATCAGATTACGAGAAAATTAGATGAGTTTTATTGTGTAGCCTCAGATTCCGATCCATGATACTAAACCTCTTGTTCCGTGTAACAAACTGCACAAACAACCTAAAAGAATTGAAAAATTATAAAACAAAAGGAAAAGAAAAAGGAAATTAATCAGTCCTGTAAGCAAAAAAATAGAAAACTAAAATTAAAAAAAGGATTGGAAAAAAGCCCCTATGTTTTGCCAAACTTATAAGTCAGACCGTGTGGAATATTAATAATCGAATAACATTTATAAAAATGTGAGAAAAAAAAAATCCCCCAGTTACCATATTAAACATGCATTGTTCATCTATAGCTAATATTTGTCTTCAAAACACTTTGAAGGCCAAACCTGAACCACCAAATTTTTCATCCATTAAATTGGCTAGACGTTCGACCATCGAAAGAGTAAGATGATTCACCTAATCTCCCACATCACCTTTCCTGAACAAATTCTTATTTTCAAAGTTTGTTATAGCACATTTTCAATGTTTGTTCACATCCAAGTCTTTGAGGTTTTGGAAACTACACAGCTTTGCACAATTTGACACAAACAGAACAACAATTATTCATACAAACAGAAACACAACAACAATGATTCACCCAATCTCCCATCATAGTTTCTTGTTAACCTCAATTTGACACAAATAGAACAACAATTATTCAGCTAGAGTCCATGAGCAGCCATCGCCGCACAATACCAATCAAGAGATACATATATTTACATATATATACTTAAAAAAAATAGAAACAATGCTTACCTCAACAAAGTTGGTGAATTTGGGATCTTTGTTGAATTAGTTGAATCATAGTCATAAACTCTTTGTTGAACCTATACATACAAAATAAAAAAAAAAATAAAAAAAAACAGAACAAAAAAAGCATTAAAAAATAGAAAAATAAATTTGAAAATAAAAAGGTATAAATTAAAAAAATAAAACATAACGTGTATATATATATATATATATATATATATATATATCTATTTATGATATATATATGTTGTATATATGTACGTGGGGGTTGGGGGTGAGGGTAGGGGTGCGAGGGTAAGGGACGGGGAGTGGGGGTGGGGTCGCGCTGTGAGGTTGTAGGGAGTGGGCGCTGTGGGGTGGGGGTGGAGGGACTGGGGTGGGTGACAGGAAGTCGAGGGGGGGGGGGGGGGGGAGGGGGGGCGCTATGGGGTAGGGTGAGGGGACTGGGGTAGGTGACGTGAATAGGGGGTGGGAAGATGGAAGTGGAGCATGGGTGTTTTAATGTTTTATTTATAAATTTTAAATTTTTTTTAAATTAATTATACTCAATTATCTTTAATTATTTTTTTTAAAAAAATCATCTTTAAATTTTAAAAAAGTATATTAATAAATTTTAATATTTGAAAAATTATGTTAAACTATTTTTTATTTAATTTATTTTTTAAAAAAGTAAATTAAAATATATTTTAAAATTATACTTAAAATTTTAAAAGTTTTTAAAAATTATATTCAAAAAATTTAATTCGGCGACGAATCAATAGGTCCCTTACCAATTCGGCGAGGGACGACTCTCGTCGAATTTTGCGAGGGACGGCTCTTTCCCTCACAGATTCGGCGAGGGACATGCCCGTCCCTCTCCGAATAAGACTGTCCCTCGCCAATTCTCAATGGCAAACTTGTTCCTCGCCAAAGTGATGAGGGCACAGTGACGGGCTCAATGTGTCATCTCTAATCCCTTTTGCGTCAACCCTGTCTGTCATCGAGCCCTCGCTGACGCCGAATTGTGAGGGCTCGGCGATGTCCCGTCCCTGAAATTTTTTTTTCGTGTAGTGTAATTCATAATCTTATAAGTAGTATTAAAGTTTATGATTTTTCCACATATCATATATTCCAACATGTATTTAATCGATATTAAAAAGTTCCACTGTTGGATCACCAATGCGTACCTGAATGGCGATGACGCCTTGTTTCCTCTTTGGGACGAGTTTGCCATCAACATTCTCATGAGAATTGTAGAAGTTAAGGTCTTTGAGCTCTACATCAGCAAAAGCTTCAATGAAGTCCACACCACGGTTATTGCACAGAAGTTGAGGCTCGCCATCAGCATTTTGCCTCATCTCTGCAGCAAATGGATAGTAGTATGCTAAAATGTGAGCCAATGCCTTCTTAAGAATGCTGATGATTGATAAAAATGTATAGTTGTTGCCTGCAGCTTTAGGCTAACAAAAGAACACGCCTACATCAACTGCAGGCAAGAGCAAGTCGAGGTTGGAGAGTGGCAACAATTGTTCTTCCACTGACAAGATTGCTGCCACAACCTCATTATTGCTCACCTTCACCATGAACTCTAGTTTAACACTCATCTTTCACTCCTTGTGTTTCTTTCTTTCTTTGTTGTTCTACTCCCTTTTTTCATTGCTTTATTTTCTATTTATCCTTCTTTCATGTGGGAATCAAAGAAGGGCAGTTAAGGGAGGGGGTTGGTAGTCCTAAGGTTTATAAAACTTTTCTACTTTTACGGTCTATTTGCTCTAACTGTGAAATTTTAGTTGTTGCGTTATAAAATTTTTAGTAGTTGAACTTTGGGTAGAAGTGTTGTTGATCATAAGTCATTGATTGTTTGGCCTTGCTGGTCAGAAGTAGTGTTCACTGTTATAGATGAAGTGTATTATGAGTTATTAGATTTGGTTATTTTAAATATCAACCATTAAATTTATAGTGATAAACCAATTATCTATGAGAAAATAAATTGAAACAAATAGTCAAGATTTGAAAAGAATAAATATCATTGCTCATAATACATCTCATATATGATAGATTAGTAAAGGAAAGGGCCCAAACTCCAAACCTTAAATGGAAGATATAATTCAACTCATGGGAGATAAATATTTACAACTATCTTAATTTCCCAAAATTTTAAATTGAAGACATGGTTCAATTTGACGAAAAGTAGTTTTGGGCAAATAAATAATCCTTGCATTACCTAGCTAGTATCACCATTGGTACATTTCTTTAAGATAATCAGTTTTTAGGTTTTGTTTTCCTTCTAGTGAATAAAATTTTATCTCAAATATACAACAAGTATTAATTACTTGATAGATATGTTTTGAACTACATGGAAATTAGGCAGCCTAGCAATCTCATCAAAGATGATGAGTTGTATATATTTTGACTTCCAATTTAGAGGTAAGAAATTGATTGTTATCCTATAGTCCCTACTAAGTTGTGATTAGTTATATTCACCACCCTATTCTATCAACTTATTTAATCGGTTTTTACTCAAATAGGAATCGAAATTCACTTTTTATATATTATGGATTATTCTATTAGAAGCTGATAAGGGTGGAAAATAGATGTCCGTCCGAGCTCAGTGATTCGACCTCTGACCTGCAAAAACAGGAGAATGAATCGCGGGGGTGGCGGCCCGTCTTTTCCCTCAGGTATGAGAGTAAATTAGTGTGCCTAAGCTGAACAGTAAGTACTTGAGAGTAATAAATATGCACGAGTTATCTCATAATGAAGAATGAATGGGGTATTTATAATACTTCTAATGCCGGGCAGTAATTAATACTCTGGCCTACCCAATACTATTCATACCTGCCTGGTACTGTTTGCCTTTATGTCACATCGGAAGACAATTATGTCAGGGAAATAGAGCGAGGTCGAGCACAGGTTTGGCCGCTCAATCCTAGGTCGGGACGACTTAGCTGGGCTCGGATTTAGACCCCCATCATTTCCTGATCCCCCATTCCCAAGTCTAGAACTCAGAAGGGGTTCTAGAGAAGTCGTAGATTGTGAAGTGGCCCTCCGGTGGGTAGCAAGCAAAATCTTTCCGACCTAGGACTTTGAGCTCTTAATCTATGGCCACGACCCACTCACTCATTCGTTTGTTGGTCATGGATACGGTCGTGAGACATTCCCTCTGGTAGTAGACAAATATATGTTTGCCCTGACCTGATGAGGTGGCAACTTCTACACTCATTCTAGTTTTTGAGCTCAGCTGAAGCTCAACCGCTAAGAATCAGCCTGGACGATGCAACAGAACATGTTGTCAATGTTCTCTGTCGGAATCGGTAACCCCTTCAACTTATTCAAGGGCAATCTGTTGTCAACCCCATTCCTCCACGTCAGACAACCCAACCATGTAGTCCCCCTTGGCATCGTCCTCAACCTTTCTGACCTCAAGGATCTAGAATTCAACATTATTATTTCCTCTAGGCGAAGCTGGTTTTGACCTTTCATTTTGAGGGGCTGAAGTACTTGAGCTCTCCTCTGCTTGGTCCTGTTGGGAGGGGGTCCCGAGTTGGATGGGTTCTCCTTTTCGTCGCCATATGACATAGCCTTTATGCCTTGACTGTCCTCGGAATCTGATCTCTCCATGGGTAGATACAAATGTAAAGAGGAAAAGAAAGAAGAAGGGATTAAGGGCGTAACTAATGACTAAGTGAGCTGGAAGTGTTTCAGCTGATGAAACTGGGCTTAGGACTTTTAGTTCTTCGAGCTGAGGATCCCAAGCTTATCGGTAATGCTTTGGAGGATTCCTTGATCTTGATTGCAGAAAACTAGGAAGAAAATTCTTAAATGGTCAAGGCCTATTTATAGGCAAATGAGTGACCGTCTAGGGAATCTCAACTGTCGCATAAAAGTGATAACATGTCTACATCTCAACTGAAGAAAGGGTGATGTGGTCATTATCTTATCCAAGTCGAACTTGCCTGGCTCGGTCAAGGAATCCACTTCTCTAGAACCCCTTCTGAGTTCTAGACTTAGGGATGGAATGATGGGGGTATAAATCCGAGCCCAGCTAAGTCTTCCTGACCTAGGATTGAGCGGCCAGACCCGTGCCCTACTTCGCTCTATTCCTCTGACATAGCTTTCACTTCTGATGTGACATAAAGGCAAACAGTACCGGGCAAGTATGAACAATGTCAAGTATGACATAATATTAATTGATGCGTGACATTGAAAGTAGTATAAATAACCCATTCATTTTTCATTATAAGATAACTTGTGCACATTTATTACTCTCAACTATTTACCGTTTAGCTCAGATACACTAATTTACTCTCACACCCGAGGGGAAACACGGGCCGCCACTCTCGCGATTCCTTATCCTATTTTGCAGGTCAGGTAGTTGAGGTCGAATCTTTGGGCTCGGGCGGACATTTATTTTCCACCCTCATCAAAAGTGACTTTGTATCAGATCGATCACTATGCCTTTATTGGCACAATAAAGAAGTGAGAAGATATGAATGTGAAAACAATTATACATGGATAATCTACAATATTTTTTTAAAATTATCAATGTAACCCCCGCTTAAAGTTTAAATATACCCATTTGCATGTCATGTCAAATGAACTAAGCTGAAGCATCTTTACATGGAGAGTCTTGTCAAGATCAAATTTTAGCGTTTTTCTCTCCAAGGGTCCATTGAATTTTGTGAGAATTGTCTTTTCTTGGTACAATTTTGTTTGATTTTCTGTCCTTGGAGGCCACTTGATTGAGTTTTCATTTTTTTTTCGGGTCATGATCAGGTGTTTCAAATTTGTCAAACAACAACACTCCTTGATTAAGTTTTCATTTTTTTTTCCGATCATGATTAGGTTGTTCAAATCTGGCAAACAACAACATTCCTTGAGTGAACTTTTTTCTTTCCCGGTCATGAGTTCTCATTATTGTATCAGTTTCAAGTAGACAAGACTAGCTATACTAAGATGATGGAATCAAGCATATCACTTTGAAGTTCTTTTTCATGCACGTGCTCTCGAAGAAAGGATAAATGATGTTAATTAAGTTCTCCCAAGTGATAATTTAACAGGTTTATTCACGAAGAGATTGTCTACCACAATATTTGAAGAACTATTTCACAAGAATGACAAACGTGAAGTCACCAATCATTCTTGATATGCCAACATGAGGGGGAGACAAATATGCACTGTACTTTTTTTACCTTTGCCTAGGTTTTGTCCCACTAGGTTTTCCTTACAAGGTTTTTAATGAGGTAGTATAAAACATGTAATAAAAATATTGTACTTTTTTTTCTTCACTACGATTTTGTTCCACTGGGTTTTTTCCTGGTAAGGTTTTAACGATACATATTCTTAGGAGATGAATATCCACGGGGGAGTGTTATGTAATTATCGATATTAATGGATATTCATCCCGATGCAGATTTTGGTTCATAATTATCTCAACTTTATAGTGATAATGTTTATCTAAGCCTTGTATCCTGACTCTATACAAAGTCTAGCTGTAGACAACTTTTCTTGTATCTTTGGCTATAAATAGTGTCATCTGCATTGTAAAGTTACACCAAGAAATTAAATACAAGTTTCTTCTCTATCTTTCTCTATATATTTCTCTTTACTTGTACTGTATCTTCTAGTTCAATCTCTAATTTTATAACATCAACTACATTTTTTCCCCAAGCCTTACATTTTAGATTACATTTAGACTTCGTTTGTTTGCCATAAAATAACTTGTTGTTGAAAAATATTTACATGAAAAAATATTTCCCTAAAAAATAAAATATTTTCTAGTATTTGGTTGTTACACTGAAAAATATTTTTTAGTATTTGAATGTCACAATAAAAAATTGGTTAAAACTATTAATTTATTATTTTTTAAAAAAACTATTAATAATTAAACACTATTAATTAATTAATTGATTAAAATTATTATTTTATTAATTAATCAATTTAAAAAAATTTAGTCAATAATTCTAAAATAAATTAATAATAATTAATTAAAAATGTGACAGGAATGAGGTAGGAGTGGGATGGGTAAATGTGAGGTGGAGTGGGTAAAAAATATTTTATTCTCCCAAAGGAAATGAAAATATTTTCCACTCTTTTTAATTAAAGTTTTTTTATCAAAATTTTTCTTCCAGTTGACCAATTTAAAAATTAAAAAAAATATATTTTTCAAGAAAATATTTTATGGCAAACAAACGGAGCCTTAGCTGCATTAAGTTCTACAATTCAACAATATACTTCTTAAGGAATTGTAAATTAAGTCAATGTATAATTTTACAAGATAAAAAATAAGGTCAAGACATACAACACTTTTGCTATGTTATAAAAATCATATTATGAGTCTCGAATGTTCACTTTTGCTATGTTATAAAAATCATATTATGAGTCTCGAATGTTAGAATAAGTTGATAATAAGTTGACCATTTTCTTCATTTTTTTAATCAAATTGAATAAGAAACTACGAGATTACTTTCATATTCTTGTGAAATTACTTTTTTAAAATTTTATATTAATCTTTATTGTTTACTTAAATTTTTAAATTAACTTTTAAAAAGTAGCATATACGCAATCACATGACTCTTTTCTGTCTCATTTAATAAAAATATAAGATAACATAACAACTACAATTTTACTTGGAAAATCATGATTAACACTGAATACACATATATAATATTAGTTTTTGAAAAATTACAAACTATTTTAAAAATTCAAATAGACACCAAATACTCATAATATTAGTTTTGAAATATTAAAAACTATTTAAAAAATTTGAATAAAATTCAGAAACTACTCGCAAAATTCGACCATCATACACAACGTGTAGAAATTTTATGCCTTACAAATTTTCATTAAGCTTTCCTCTAAAGCCCTAAACCTTTAAAGCCATGAACCATCATGTCTTCCCTCATGCGCCACCTCAATCGCACCTTCTCCACCACAACCACCACCATTCCCACCGCCACCATCAAATCCCTATCAGAAGACCTCTTCAAAGAGCACAACCTCAAAAGACTCGTAGAAAAGTTCAAAAACTTTTCCAACAAAGACCACTTCTGTACAAAAACCGGCATGTAAGAAGAATAACTGGCTGAAATAAGCTCTTAGGCCATCCGTGTTATGGTCAATAAGCTCATATGAACAGACTTCTTGTAAGTTTTCATTTTACGTATGCACCATTCTTTCGTTGTTTCGACGAATAACTGGCTATAATACCCCCAATTTCTCAACTCATTGATTAGCCTAATTAATTTGTGCTTCCGTAGGACTAGATTGGACTTGTTGGTTGAGGACTAATTTGGGCAAGAGAAGAAAATGTTATTTTGATAATACTTTCTAAATAGGAAAATGAAGCTCACCCTAGACTATTTAATGTCTTTTTCAGTCTATGACTAGGGTAAAACCTATCAATATTTCAACAGCCCCACGCAAGAGAGAGGGGAGAATTCCTACGAAAATCAATAGTCACAAGCATTAGCTTTGAATCTTTGGGTTTTTCTCAGTATTTCACTCGTATGGGTAAGTATTTTGTGTTCTTTAATTTATGGTGTAGGAATCAAGTATAGTCAATTATAAAGTACAACTATGGGTACTTATATAGAATACTTGTGATATGAATAGGGTTTTGAGGATTTGTGAGAAATTTTGAATTTTAGACTTATAATTCGTCGAAGAGGTAAGTTGGCTAATCCCCCTTCGAAATTTCCTATAATGATATTGTATATATTGTACATATGAATTTCAAGCTTTTGAATGTATGATTTATAATATTATGCACATTGAATATGGATTAGATATTGAGTAGGAATCATGACATAAACAAATAATAGATTTTTGCGAAAAAGGCTTGTATATTTCTTGATTTGACAAAAGTTGCATATTTCAAACTCTTGAAAGAGAAGGATTTTGTTTGACCAAAAAAAAAAAAGAGAAACATTTTGGCATGGTTTGTAAACAATGGTGCATCAGAAAAAAAATAAAAAAATAACGTTGAAAAATTAATTTTACTGGTCACGTGAATAGTAACCTCAGTATTGTTCACGGTGAATAGTAACCGAAGTACTGTTCAAGATGAAAGAAACTGGGGTAGTATTCATCGTGAACTATTCATGAAAAAAAGGATTTATGGAATTTTTTTTTTAAAGTTAAGTTATAGTTTTGCTTTTGTTCCTCAGAAAACAAATACTTTTGAATGCCCTTTTTAGTTTGGACAAAAATATCAACCAAATTTCATATTACATGCTTTAGCATATCTTGAATCCTAACTTAGATTAATGATTCTTATGATGTCTTACAACGTGTTGTTATATTGGTTTAAATAGGGATGACCATAAGTATCCACTCTACCCGAAACCAATAGAGATGCCTGATAAAAACCTGATAACAAAAATCGATAGGGAATTCGTTAGGTTTTAGGTTTTAAAAGTGATAACCGATGGGTAAACCGATAGGTTTTAGTTTTTAATGTTAAAAAAAATTGAAACTCGAAACTCAATTATTAATTTATAATTTAAAAATATAATTAAAAATTTACCCAGAAAAAATAAATAAAATACTAAGAATGTGAGTAGCAAGAGTTGAACTTGCAGCCACCAAAAAGTTAACCATGACTTCTGCCACTTGGGCAAAGCACAAAATTGGGACTCTTATATAAATAGAAAGTACATATACTAAATAACTATGAATCAATTTTAACCCACATCACCAGCACAAAACTTCACACACGCTAACCACTCTCAAGACGTCTCCAACTCTTTCCCCATTATCTCTCTCTTTTTCTAAATTACATTAGCCCACTGACAGAAAAAAAAAACCCTTTCTCCCACTCTCGTTCTCACTGTCTCTATCCTTCTTTCTTCTTACTCTCTTGTTTCCAACTTACCTTGGTTGGTGTTCCATTTCAAGCTCTCAGTAAGAGAATGCAACATTATCTCCTTATGTAGATTATTTTTTTTTATTTTAGATCAATGATTTATGCTAGATCTGTAAGTTTGTTGTTGTTGTTGTTGTTGTGTGTGTATGTGTATGTGCATGTATATATATATATATATATATATACACACACACACACACATACATATCTGTGTGTGTGCATTTCTCTATATTTTCATATTATTTACAGTTTAATTTTTTTTCTTTTTTCTTTTTTTTTTTGTTTTATTTACTCATATTTATTTAAAATTATCCATTTCTACCCATCAAAAAAATATATATATATTATCCCTTTTGGTTTGAAATTTTAAAAACCGTTCGGTTTCGGTTTCAATTTTAGGTTTAGTTAATCAGTTTTGATTTTTTCAAAAACTGCGGTTAACCGACCCGCTGTCATTCCTAGGTTTAAAAGCATTAAATGATTTTAAAAACTTTATATAAAACCTTAGGACAAAAGTATTTGTATGATTTCAAATTATGATGCATTATAAAAATATTTTTCTATGAGAATTGTTTCATACATTATTCGATTACTGATTGCATATATGAAATATTTGAAACTCGAGACTTTAAAGGGCTGTGAAACTATGTCCCTTATTGGCTGGGGATAAATGCCAATAATTTTGACATTTGATTATTTAATACATGTGAAATATTCGAAACTGAGGAATTTGGAAGTACAGTGAAATTTTGACCTTTGTTGGCTAGGGATAAATGCCAATATTGCCAATAATTTTGACTATATGGTAAAGGATAAATGTCAATACTTTTGACTCTACGGCGGAGGATAAATTCCGATAAGACTCTCTAACGAAAGATAAATGTCAATACTTCTGACTCTCTGGCGGAGGATAAAAGCCTATTTAGACTTGTGCATTGATTTGTTTGACTATGGTCTCTTGGCATATGAATTTAGTTTGGCATGAACTTTTATAACTCTAGGCATGAACTATTATGATTTCACTTGAGCTTCATTGTTTTCAAATCTATGATATTTATGTACTATAATGATATGACTATTGGACATACAAGAATATTTTTAATGGTCCCAAGATGTTTTTTTGGGAATCGGCACTTATTGAGATTTGTGTCTCATTTTTGTAAAAAATGACTTTCTTTGTAGAAGGTGAGGGATAGACCTTGGTTATTGCTTGTGATAGAGGTTGCTTTGATGGGAGATTGATTGAGCAATTTAGATTATTAGTTATAACAATTTAATTATTGTGTCTAGGCATTGGATTGTGATTCTACTCTTGTTTAAGACCATGTAAGGGATTACTTATATTGGATATTGTATTTATTGAATTCAAAGATTTAATTCCACTGCACTTGAATTGATTTAGATGCTCTAAGAGATTGCCACCTATTTACTATTGTGGTTTTTAGTTTAATATTTGCTTAGCGCCTTGCAAATTTAGGAAGGTTGTTTCTTTTTAGTGCGCGACAGTCTCGTTCCTTAGATTCGCCTAGGCAGATTTTGATGGCGAGACACTGCGGGTGTCTATTGTTCGAATCTTTTGATCGGGCCTTAGTTGCCCTTTGCCTAGTTGGACTTAATGCTTCCTAGGTTTAGAACGACACTCCACCCTTTGCCCTTGTTGCACTTATCTTTTCTCGTCTTTTTACCCTTATAATTTTTTCTCCATTTTTTTAGGTGTTTTGTTCCTATAATTGTGTAGGATATTCACCTTCACATTACAATAAAAATCATCATACAACTCAACTGCTAGTATAAGAGTTTGAGATGATACTAATTAGTATATGAAATCTTGGTTTATGTATTCTTTATAGTAAATCTTAACTTTGAATACTTGGTCATGTAACTAGCGGTCTTTCCAAGAAGATTTGTTGTGTTATAATCTATGTATGAGATATTCATCGTTAAACAATCCCATTAAATGAATCTTGATCTACTGATATGCATTGGCTTTCTTGTACTGCTTTTAGACGTAATTTCAGAAAGATAAGAACTTCGAGAAAAACTTGTAGGTAATGCGTTGTAGTTACTTCATTAATTTAGGGGTGAGGTGTATAGGATTTTTTGTACTTTCATATAGTTACATAATACTCTTTGTAGTTTTAAAAGAGTACGGTACCTTCTTGTGGTTTCTGAAACTAAGCACAATAGTTTCTTGTGGTTTTGAAAGTGCACGGTACCCCCCTGTGGATTCTAAAACTAAACACAACAGTCCCTCTGTTAAAAAAATTATTTATTTTAACAGAAAGTATGATGCACGAGCATCAAATAATGTGTTCTTTGTTTTACTTAAATTATTAATTGTTTGGATAAAAATACCCATTTTTTCCGACCCTAAAGAAAAAAGTATGTGTCATACAAAGATATTTTTGTCTAAATAATTAATAATTTAAGGAAATAACTTTTGAATAATTGCATTTGACGCACGTGCATCGCATTTTTCATTAAAATAAATGGTTTTTTGACAGACAGAACTATTGTGCTTAGTTTTAGAAACTACAGAGGGGTACCGTACACTTTTAAAATGACAGAGAGATATTGTCCAACTTTACAAAAGTACAAGGAGGTCTTGTACACTTTACCCTTAATCTAATAAACAATTAGAGATTACAGCTTTATTGGTGCAATTTATATTTTACATGCAATAACTAATACATCTTGGTCTTTGTTCCAATAAAGACTGACAAGCGACACTTGAATCCTAACATAACATGTTATGAGGAAGATTTGATAATGATGAATTATTCATGTAATTACAATAAAATAATTTAAACCGTTATGAGCATGAATCTCCCTCGTAGTATTATAATGTTATACTCATGGGAGAGGGGTGGGTTTGACAAGTAATGAAACTATACGATCCTTCGTCTCACCATCTGGAACACCAAAACCATCCCCATGCTGGTACATGCATTTGCGCAATACGAGCAAGATTCATTGCAGTTCTAATGAAATCCTTGAAAAGATAGCGATCCATTAATATATCTTTGTTCATTTTCTTCCATGTAAGATTAATTAAGTGCACTATGTATTCACGAGCATCTTCCTCAGAGCAGCCTGTGTCGTGCATGTAACATTGGATTGATTTTGGAACATCACCTTTCTCCATTTCTTCCTGGATCATTTAGAATGAGTCAGTATACATGGAACATTTGAAATGGTACATGTACAGAGACGGATGTAACTTTAGGGAGGGATGTGCAGGTTATAGTCTCTGCTGACCCAAATTTTTTGTAAATATATAGGTATTTTTAGTTTTTAAAAACAATTAGCTCACACTAAAGCAAATTATTCATTTGTAAAAATTAAATTTTGTGTTATATTTCTCATTAAAAAAGATTCTAGATCCGACCCAATATATGTATTACCCTACTATTGCAGTAATTAACTTACAGATGATGTTCCCAAATCATCGGCAAGTTGAAGAATTAAGGATGGCCAGTGAATTACTCCAGGATATTGCTCTAAATGTTTCAAATCCTCATCCTTTATTGGATTTGTGATGCAAAAATAGGCCTGAAACAACAACACGGAACCACTGATTGATATCCAGGCATTGTCCAGAAACTCATTCAGGCTTGGTGTATATCCACTGTAATACCACTTTGCATCCACCAAATCCGCTTTACAAAGCTCTGCCCACTGCAATGTTGGTAGCTCAATTGAAATCAGATGAATAGAAATCACTAGATGAAAATAATGGTAGACTAAGCAAATATTTTTTGAATGCTTAAGTCCATGGTGACAGTAGTACAGAATCTAGATAATTATAAAACGAACATGTATCTTTTACAGAATTAATGTAGGATAAGATGTCACTGACATACTATACCGTTTTCCTCAAGTATGGAATGATATTGAAGCCTTGCTCTTTGAGAACATCATAAGCGATTTCATTAATAGAGTTGAAAACTGCAAAGAAACATATCTTCATGTAATCTGGAAGCCGATCTAAGGCATTGATGTCCTATCTGAAAATGCATAACAAAAGATTTAATTACTATGAACAAGTGATAAGCACTATGATAAGGAACAAATAATTAGAGTCTTAATCATATTAAGCCAAAATGATTGATGATCACTGACCTTTCAACTACATCGGTAAAGACCTCGAGTTCATCCAATGTACCATATACATCATATATATCATCAACTATTGTTATTAGTGCTGAAAGCTTCATTGACACCCTCCTGCAGTATCCATATTTTGGTTCTTGTAAGGAAATATTTTGCCACACAACTCTAAGCTGTCATGTATTGTATTTATAATCAATGTTACAACAGATGTGGTTACAAAGGATATACACAAACTAACAAAAAGAAGTGATAAGTTTAAGTAATAGTTGGACTCTCAAGTTTGAATAGATGCTAAGGCACAGAAATATCAGATTGGCTTAACACCCCCTTGCAAGCTGAAGGAGGGGCTAGCACCTGAAGCTTATCACACATAAAAATGAAGCGTGGTTTGTATAATGGCTTCGTGAAGACGTCAGCGACTTGATCACTAGATGTAACATACTGCAACCTGAAAGTACCATCAGCAATCCTATCACGCACGAAATGTATGTCTATCTCGATATGTTTGTTCTTTATATGTATTACCGGATTCGTGGCCATGTAAATTGAACTGATATTATCGCACAAGCTAATAGGTTGTAGTGCCAACTTGACCTTCAAAAACTGCAATAAATGAAGGACCCATAGGAATTCTGAGACCAAAGATGCTAGTGCGCGATATTCAGCTTCTGAACTAGACTTAGAAACTGTTGGCTGCTTCTTTGAGCTCCATGTCAAAAGATTCGACCCAAGATAAATTGCATATCTAGTAGTGGAACGACGAGTCTCTGGGCACCCAGCCCAATCCGCATCAGTATATCCGGTGAGAGCAACGCTAGAGGATGGAGTGAATAAAAGACCATGTTGCATTGTATTTTTGATATAATGAAGAATGCGTTTAGTTGCAACAAGGTAAGGTTGGCGAGATGAGTGCATAAATTGACAAACCGAATTTACTGCATAGGCAATGTCATGACGGGTCATAGTTAGATATTGTAAGGCACCCAATAATTGTCTGAACTCTGTTGGATCCAAAAGAAGCTCCCCATCATTACTATTTAGTCGTTGACTAGAAATTGGAGTAGAGACAGGCTTAGATCCATCCATTCCAAATTGGCGAAGTAATTGCAAGGAGTATTTGGTCTGCGTTAAGATTAATCCAGTACCACTTCTTCAAACTTCCATGCCAAGGAAATAGTGAAGAGGACCTAAGTCCTTCATGTCAAAAGTAGTAGACAAATGAGCAAGAAACTTAGAAATATTATGTGTAGAATCGCCTGTGACAATGATATCGTCAACGTAGATTAGGAAGATAATGGTATGTCCTGCGGAGTGTTGAACAAAAAGCGAGGCATCGTGATGAAAATGTAAAAACTCATTAGAGATCAAGAAATTGCTGAATTTTTGATACCAAGCACGCGGGGCTTGTTTTAGGCCATATAGAGACTTCTGAAGTTTGCAAACATAGTCTGGATATGTGGCATCTACGAACCCTTGTGGTTGGTGCATGTAAACCATCTCTGATGTAAGGAAATATTTTGCCACACAACTCTAAGCTGTCGTGTATTGTATTTATAATCAATGTTACAACAGATGTCGTTACAAAGGATATATACAAACTAACAGAAAGAAGTGATAAGTTTAAGTAATAGTTGGACTCTCAAGTTTGAATAGATGCTAAGGCACTGAGATATCAGATTGGCTTAATAGTTCTGAAGTGAATCCAACCGCCTACAAGAAACCTTCCATAAATCTGTCTCTGGCAAAGCTCATCTTGTTGGCAAGACAAAAGCTAGTATACCACCTACAGAACAAAAAAAAAAAAAAAAAAAACACACACATTATTATGGGGATAAAATAAAACAAGTCCCTCACTTATTAGTCCAAAATCATATAGGTCCCTGAGTTTTCAAAAACTCCTTAGGTGGTCCTTCAGCAAGGGGTAGTTTAGGCTTTTTATAATAATTTAATAAACAAAAGACAAAATAATTAAAAAATGATATCAATAATTTAATAAATTGTACTTTGATCCAAAAAAGAAAAAGTAATTAATGTCTAACTCCAAAAATTTAATAAATTATACACTTCTTCCTCATCTTCCCCTACCTCCACCACCATCACCACCACATTAAAGAACCTATCATCAATTTCATCCCAACTCCTAACTCCAACCATAAATATCAACACTACCATTACCACCACATTAACAAACCTATCAACTTTATCTCAACAACACCCATCAACACAACCACCACCACCAACGTTCACCAAAACCACCACCACCACATTCTCATTTTCAAACCTATCAATTCCATCCCAACTCTTAACTTCAACCACAAATATCAACACTACCATTGCCACCACATGTTAAAAATCCATCAACCCAACAACACAAACCCGGCCACCAGTATCACCAACGCAACCACGCCCATAGCGCCATCCATCGCAATCTATCCTCCAATCTGTCATAGTACCTCCCCCAAAAGTCATCAACCTCCATTGTTTTTTTTCGGATGAATCAACCTCCATTGTTGAAATCTGTATGTATGTAGATTTGCATGTGTGGTGTATGGTGTGTACATCTACATGTGTATAGTGTATAGTGTATAATGTTGTGGGTTTATTAATATGAAGGAGGTGATGGTGATGGTAGTGGTAGTGGTAGTGGTGGAATAATTTGGGGTTAGTTTCTAATTATTTTACTTTTTTAGGATGAATGTATAATTTATTGAACTTATGGTGTCATATTTTAATTATTTTTTCTTTTGTTTATTAAATTATTATAGAAAGACTAAATTACCCCTTGCTGAAGGACCTCCTAAGAGGTTTTTGAAAACTCAGGGACCTATATGATTTTGGACTAATAAATTAGGGACTTGTTTGATTTTATTTTGATAAATACATATATACTGATACAGGAATGTATCTAGAATTTTATTTCAGTGTGATTTGAATGCTATTTTTCTTCTTTCAGTCCGAGTTAATTTAATTTTTCATACTAAAAAAATTACATATATTATAAAACTTTCAAAGTAAATACATATATATATATATATATATATATGTTTTAAAAAAAGATTCGGGGCTGAGTCCCACGGGCACAAAGGTGAATTGGCCCTTGTGATACGTACTTTGACATCTGTTTTGTTTCATTTTGATATGTAGCTTGCACGATGTTGAAATCCAGTTTAGCTAGCTCAAGCAAAACTGGATTTGCGTTTTGTCTTCTTTCATATATTTCAATGAACCATCTTGCTTCTAGTCTCTGCATCCTCCAATGGAGTGGAACCTCTAAAGCATGCCTCACTTGCTCAACAAGATGTTGATCTATATATTGCTTGAGTTTTTCCTTAAGATAATGAATAGCAAATTCTTGAGCCACGTCCAAGATGGTTTCACCTTCCATAGCCAGATATGAAGCCTCATATAAACTAAGAATGCCCTTGGTATCCCCACGTAAGCTTTTCTTGAATTTGCCAAACTGCATGAAACTATTTAAAACCTCTGCAAAGAAGAAACAAAGAAGAAAAAGAAAAAAGCAAAAAAGAAAGAGTCATTCATGCGAAACTCTTTCAAATGGCTGGACATGTGCGGCTGTGAGAGGGGGTGCGTCCCACTCCCATGTTAGAGTTATATGGTCGCGTTTTGAAGTGCGTCCATGGGAATATAAATTTGTTACTTTTTTTTTTTGATAATGAATTAAAATTGAAGTTCTTGGATCGTATTCATTTATTAATTTGACCTAACTAAATTTTGTTACGTACAAATTTTACCTTTTACTGGAAGAGTTTTGATACATAGGGCTCACTAAAAGCATTAAAATCATAACATAAAAAATGCACTGTGGAAGAATTGATAGTTTCATTAAGCAAGAAGAATACCTTGAGGGATTTGGTAACCTTGCTGTCGGAGGAGTCTAAACTTCAGAGCCACAGCGTACAAGTCTTCATGCTGCTTCTTCTCATTGTATATGCAATTCAAAATACTTTCTATTTCATTTTCAAAGTGATAATATATGCCAAGCCTTTGCAAAACGTCAACAAGCTCAAGCTGATCCAATTGATCTGTTGTTTCATCTAATATTTTCTTCACATCTTGTTTTCGCTTCTCAGCTCGTTGTGAGTACTTTGATCCCTGTATGCAATATTCATAATATTGTAAGTAGCGATAGATTTGTGTATACAATCGAAATATTCTGGTATATTCAGTAGTATTCCTGAACAGGAAATTTTTGAGTCTACCTAGTCGAACCCAAACAGCTCACAGAAGACCGCATGGTCGGTCTCGCCAAACCCGATAGTTACTTCTCCTGATCTTACCGAGTATATACTCTCTAATCAGGGGTAGAGCCACATTTGGCATTGGGTGTGCAATGGAACACCTTAAAATTTTGGGTGTGTAGTCTTTTTTTTTTTACTCTCTTTTCATGAAAATAACATTTTTGTAGTAGAACACCCTGAAATTATAGTTCAATGTCATGAACACAACATTTTTTTGCAGTGGAACACCCTTATATTTGTGTTATAAAGTGTTTAAATTAAATATTGGTTTAGTTATAGTATAAAAATATAATTTTAGACATAAAACTATCAATTTTTTTATAGTTTATATAAAAATTTATGCATAAATAATTGTCTTATAATCTTGGTTACTGACTTTAATATTATAGTGCACACCCTAATATTCGGTGTCTGCCTCCACCACTGTCTCTAATGATTGCAGATCATCATCAACCCAAATGCTTGGCTTGTAGTTTCCTGACCTCCTGGTAGCCATTTGTTGGGGAATTAGTCGCGTAGCAGTTGCAAGACATGACATGACTATGTTACAACAGGTGAGTAATGATTAGTGTGTTTTTCAGTTGCAGCTAGCTACTTCAGACCAGGTTGCTCTTATATAGAAAATTTTTGCGTATCCAGATGATGTGACACATTCATTTGAAATGAAATCCACTGTATATGGTCCTACCCCATAGTGTGTCTCTGAGAGATCCACTATTTCATGGCCTTCTTACTCTCAAATACAGCAAGATTGGGTAGCCGAAATTGGCACAAATCACAATTATGTTTAAGATTGATAATAAAAAAATAAATCCTTCAGTTATAATTAAAATTTTTCAGACGAGGTGATTATGTAATATAATATGAGTTCAGTTAAAAAAATGTCTTGTGTTCAAGTCAAATATGACTACATGCAAGATTGCATTTTATCTCAACATGAAAGAGTGCATTACGAACAATAAATAAATCAAATGAATACATATCTAACAATTTAAACTTTTGAACAAGATAATCAATTAACGTCAATATTATAATCTCCGTATCCAACAATGAAGCAACAAGTGCCAACCACAACTGGTCCAAATATCAGGAGCTTAGACCTCTTTATATATATATTTCTCTCACATCGAAAAATTAAAAATTCTAAGACCATCTTATAAGATTCTAGGCTACTCCACTTAGCATCAATTGGTTTTAGGATGGAACCTCATAATTCTTAACATGATATCAGAGTTGGGCCTTGGTCCTATGTTATCCATCCACGTGTGATCCATTCATATTTCAGGCTTTGCACATCGACCGACTTTGGTATGCAATTGCACCATCAGCCATTGACTTTGTACAGCTATATTTGCTGTTTCTTCGATCACGTTAATTAGTTAATCGTGGGTCACATGTGATGGAGGGTGTTAGAATATACATTCCTCTCATATTGAAAAATCAGAAACTCTAAGACCACCTTATAAGATCTTGGACTATTTCACACTAATTGGTTTTAGGATGAAACCCCATGATTTCTAACATTGTTATCTCAATTTGTCCCTTGTACGAGGTTTACAACAGAAATTTCGAAAAAAACTTAATTTTCTTTTTGGTTGAGACACTTGAAACCTTCTTTCATTGTTGATATTCATTTTCGAGAATATTTTAAATTCTCATTTAAAGATGATTGAAGCTAGTTAACACGCAATGACCAAGTTCAAGAATGATCTCTCAGACCCCATCAACTATTATTGCGGCGTATTAATGTAAGAGATTACACATATTTTTCCAGCTTGAGGCCGGTGCGAGGTTAACTAGGATTGCTGATTTTTTTTAGCCAGTTGAAAGATTTCAAAATTTTGGATATTGTTTCTTACTATCGAGGAAGCTTATTAAATTCTTGATGATAAGTTCATGTTGTCTACAATTTATTTATTTTTTTATTTTAATTCAGAGGAAGTTTAAAGTCGTACAATATAACTAACAATACTTAAAATTATAATCTCTTGTATATACAACGAATAACATTACTTTTGGACCAAATCCCTAGTGGAAAATTCAAGTATATATTGACCCAAAATAATAAAAAGTACGTTGATCAGTCAAATATTTGCTTTTTTTTTTAGAAACATACTATGAATGATTAAGGAGTAAGAAAGCCAGATGGCCCAGATCTAAATCCTAATGGTAGATTTTTTATTGATGAGCCACAAGAAAAGACTTGTGCGGTGGCTAAATAAACATTAGTCTAATATTTGACTCCAATACGTACGAAAAAGAACCTTGAGTCCAATAATTGCTTTCTTGAGAAATATTTACCAATGATTAAGGCTCTGTTTAATCTAGTTATAAAATTTTAGTTTTTAAGTTATAAAGTTTTTAGCAGTAGAATTTTGATTAGAAGTATTGTTAGAACAAAAATTATTGACTGTTTGGCTTATGTTCAGTAATGATAAGCTTTTAGAAAATTTGAGGATAATGTTAGATTTTAAAAAAATATGAAGAGATATATTTGAGAAAGAAAAAGAATCCAGTTTCCAGCATTATATAAAAATAGTTTCGCAAGAACTTATTTTGAAAAGTTCAAATTTGGAGTTTTTTGTTTTTTATATTCAACTTTTATCTAAAATCATTTTTAAAAATAGACCAAATAGGTTAACCTAGTTTCTAAACTCACAAAAAATATTTTTGAGTGTCAAAAAATTAAGCCAACAGCCAAAAAGGGGTAATAGAGCTCGATCTAAATGCGTTATATATACAAATGATAGATTTTTTACTGACAAGGACAACAAAAAAAGACTTGTCTGGTGGCTAAAATTTAATTCATCTTTATCCTAAAGATTAAAGTGGACTCTGCTAGTGACTATTGGTTGTGACACACATGATTCATGGATTAAATGATCTTCATAAAATCAATCTGTACTTAAGTCTATACAAGCATGCCAGTCACCTTCCGAAGATCTGCTTTAGAATATTAGTTGTAGTTTATAAGTTGGTTCTAGAAATGCTACAACTTTGTACTATTGCACCAAAGCTATATATGATTCTATATCTTAATTTCACCAACAAAAAAAAAAAGGAAAGGAAAACAACTTCATCGTTTTTCTCCTTTGTACTTGGCAATAGTCGAATTCGTCAAACTAAACGTAGAACAACTTGCGGGAGCAGATTGTTTTTTTAGATTGATTTAGCATTCTTTCTTCCGTCAGCTAACCCGTGCTCTATTGTCTCATTTCTTTAGGCTTGCTATTTGTTTTTCTTGTACTTGCTTAATGTAATTGGTCTTAAACCCCCTATGTAAGTTTCTTTTATAAAATACAAAATGCTTACCTAGCTAGCAAAAAAAAATAAAAAATTGAACAACTTAATTAAGCCCTCTCAAAAAGAAAAAGAGAAACTTCTTAATCGTTTGGAGTGACTAGTTGACATTAAACTAATTATTAATCAAACACGAAATATTAATGAACTTACCACCAGGCGTTTTGTCTAGTGCATGGTATGTTCTTCGCTATAAGGGTAAGATGTTGCGAGATCAATTCTCATAAATGACATCATTTGATATATATTATACGACTTAAATCTCCCTTAAATATATTAAAAAAAATATTAAAGAACTTATCCAAATCCGAGTTCATGCCATTAAAATAAGAGCGTAGTGAATATTGATCAAATATAAATAAACCAAATCCATGCAATGGCACGACTCTCTATCTCTATATATGAATACATACATACATACATATATATATCTAAAAATATGTGCAGATAATTAATGAAGATATTCTGGATTCTTCCGAAGTTTTCTAGTTCGTTTATTTAACAAAGGCAACCAGATGTATGGATTCAAATGAAAGCACGAGAAACGCTCGTAACTTGCAGTCAGCAAATCGAACACAACAAGTACCGTGTAGATCTTGGAACTTAGATAGCACTCAACTTCATGATATTTGAGTATTAGTGTGTTTTTTGTTGTTTTGATGTAAAGAGTTTTTGTTGATGAGTTTAATAATATCACTTTGCTTATTTAACAAAAAAAAAAAAAAATACTACTCTTGTCGTAAAAGACCGTCGCTCGATAAACAATTTCTAGGAAATAGTGATGCTTCATACTCAATTCAATTGCAGCAGATTGTGAAACAATGGAACAATATTTATTGTTGCTGGTCAACTAGTCGAATTAAGGCGTGATATCTCGGTTGAAGCCCGAACACAACAATGTTAAAATAACCAACAAGACCCATTATGATTAGGGGCGATGTATGTTACTTTGAGAGGGACTTATAGGATTTACTCACTTTACAATAAAGTTTGAATTATTTTAATTGTGTGTAATCCTGTATATTCTGACAAATCCTTTTATGGGAGGGCCTGTTAGAATAAATTATAAATATATGACTAGGTCCCGTCTCTTGCTTAATTCTAACACTGTTCCCATAAATGGTAGTTATTCCTGAATAAAGCAGGGAGAGGAAGATCTTCGTCAGAAATCGGGTAATAATTTCAACTTTTAATTTGCTTTTATCATGTCTCAAACAGGTATGTGATTCCGTTGCAATTTATTTTGGAAGTCTGTGCTGTAAAATCATGTATACTGGAATTTATATATTTTATATATACTTACAATTCACCTTCACATTACAATAAAAATCATCATACAACTCAACTTCTAGTATAAGAGTTTGAGATGATACTATACTAATTAGTACATGAAATCTTGGTTCTGTATTCTTTATAGTAAATCTTATCTTTGAATACTTGGTCACGTAACTAGCGGTCTTTCCAAGAAGATTTGTTGGGTTATAATCTATGTATGAGATAATCATGTTAAATCATCCCATTAAATGAATCTTGATCTACTGATATGCATTGGCTTTCTTGTACTGCTTTTAGACGTAATTTCGGAAATATAAGAACTTAGAGAAAAACCAGCATAAACGTGTCGTAGTTACTTCATTAATCTAATAAACAATTAGAGATTACAACATTATTGGTGCAATTTATATCTTATTGCATGCAATAACTATACATCTTCTTGGTAATTTGTTCCAATAATTAATATTACAAACGGGACTTGAATCCTAATATAACATTTTTTGAGGAATATCTGATGGCGGAGAATTATTTATGTATTTAAACAGTTTATCAGAATTGAATCTCTGTCGTAATGTTATAACGTTATGCTTATTATGGGAGAGGGATGGGTTTAACAAGTAATGAACCTATACGATCCTTCGTCTCACCATCTGGAACACCAAAACCATCCCCATGCTGGTACATGCATTGCGCAATACAAGCAAGATTCATGGCAGTTCTAATAAATTCCTTAGGGAGATTGCGATCCATTAATATATCTTTGTTCATTTTCTTCCATGTAAGACTAATTAAGTGCTCTATGTATTCACGAGCATCTTCTTCAGAGCAGCCTGTGTTGTGCATGTAACATTGGATTGATTTTGGAACATCACCTCTCTCCATTTCTTCCTGGATCATTTAGAATGAGTCAGTATACATGGAACATTCGAAAGATACATGTGCAGGGACGGATGTAACTTTAGGGACGTGCGGGTTATAGTGTCTGCTAACCCCAAATTTTTGTAAATATATAGGTACTTTTAGTTTTGAAAAACAATTAGCTCACACTCAAGCAAATTATTTATTTGTAAAAATTAAATTTTGTGTTATAGTTCTCATTAAAAAAAATTCTAGATCCGATCCTATATCATCCTACGAGTACTGTAACTTACAGCTGATGTTCCCAAATCATCGGCAAGCCGAAGAATTAAGGATGGCCAGTGAATTACTCCTGGATATTGCTCTAAATGTTTCAAATCCTCCTCCTTTATTGGATTTGTGATGCAAAAATAAGCATGAAACAACAGCACAGGACCACCGACTGATATCCAGGCATTGTCCAGAAACACATTCAAGCTTGGTGTATATCCACTGTAATACCACTTTGCATCCACCAAATCCGCTTTACAAAGCTCTGCCCACTGCAATTTTGGTAGCTCAATTGAAATCAGTTGAACAGAAATCACTAGATGAAAATAATGGTAGACTAAGCAAATATTTTTTGAGCGCTTAAGTCCATGGTGACAGTAGTACATAATCTAGATAATTATAAAATGAACATGTATCTTTTATAGAATTAATGTAAGATGAGATGTCACTCACAGACTATACCGTTTTCCTCAAGTATGGAATGATATTGAAGCCTTGCTCTTTGAGAACATCATAAGCGATTTCATTAATAGAGTTGAAAACTGCAAAGAAACATATCTTCATGTAATCTGGAAGCCGATCTAAGGCATTGATGTCCCATCTGAAAATGCATAACAAAAGATTTAATTACTATGAACAAGTGATAAGCACTATGATAAGGAACAAATAATTAGAGTCTTAATCATATTAAGCCAAAATGATTGATGATCACTGACCTTTCAACTACATCAGTAAAGACCTCGAGTTCATCCAATGTACCATATACATCATATATATCATCAACTATTGTTATTAGTGCTGAAAGCTTCATTGACACCCTCTGCAGTATCCATATTGTGGTTCAGAAGTGAATCCAACCGCCCACAAGAAACTCTCCACAAATCTGTCTCTGGCAAAGCTCATCTTTTTGGCAAGACAAGAGCTAGTATACCACCTACAGAACAAAAAAAAAACATTATTGTGCTGGTTTTTGGTAAATACATATATATATATATATATATATATATACTGATACAGTAACGTATCTAGAATTTTATTTCAGTGTGATTAGAATGCTATTTTTCTTCTTTCAGTTCGAGTTAGTTTAATTTTTCATACTAAAAAAAATTACATATATTATAAAAACTTTCAAAGTAAATACACATATGTTTTAAAAAAGATTCGGGGCTGAGTCCAACTGGAACAAAGGTGAATTGGCCCTTGTGATACGTACTTTGACATCTGTTTTGTTTCATTTTGATATGTAGCTTGCACGATGTTGAAGTCCAGTTTAGCTAGCTCAAGCAAAACTGGATTTGCGTTTTGTCTTCTTTCATATATTTCAATGAACCATCTTGCTTCTAGTCTCTGCATCCTCCAATGGAGTGGAACCTCTAAAGCATGCCTCACTTGCTCAACAAGATGTTGATCTATATTTCGCTTGAGTTTTTCCTTAAGATGATGAATAGCAAATTCTTGAGCCACGTCCAAGATGGTTTCATCTTCCATAGCCAGATATGAAGCCTCATATAAACTAAGAATGCCCTTGGTATGATCCCCAAGTAAGCTTTTCTTGAATTTGCCAAACTCCATGAAACTATTGAAAACCTCTGCAAAGAAGAAAGAAAGAAGAAAAAGAAAAAAGCAAAAAAGAAAGAGTCATTCATGCTTAAATTTTTACTTTTCTTTTTCTTGTAACTCATTGTTTACTGAATGAGACATGCGAAACTCTTTAAAATGGCTGATGGACCTGTGCGGCTGTGAGAGGGGTGCGTCCTGCTCCCATGTTAGAGTCATATGGTCGCGTTTTGAAGTGCATCCCATGATAACAGAAATTTGTTACTTTTTCTTTCCAATAATGAATTAAAATTGAAGTCCTCGGGTCGTATCCATTTATTAATTCGACCTAACTAAATTTTGTTACGTACAAATTTTACCTTTTGCTGGAAGAGTTTTGATACATATGGCTCACTAAAAGTACTAAAATCATAACATAAAAAATGCATTGTGGAAGAATAGATAGTTTTATTAAGCAAGAAGAGTACCTTGAGGGATTTGGTAAACTTGCTGTCGGAGGAGTCTAAACTTTAGAGCCACAGCGTACAAGTCTTCATGCTGTTTCTTCTCATTGCAATCATGAGCATTGTATATGCAATTCAAAATACTTTCTATTTCATTTTCAAAGTGGTAATATATGCCAAGCCTTTGTAAAACGTCAACAAGCTCAAGTTGATCCAATTGATCTGTTGTTTCATCTAATATTTTCTTCACATCTTGTTTAAGCTTCTCAGCTCGTTGTGAGTACTTTGATCCCTGTACGCAATATACATAATATTGTCAGTAGCGATAGATTTGTGTATACAATCAAAATATTATGGTATATATATTTAGTAGTATTCTTGAACGGGAAATTTTTGGGTCTAGTTTGTCGAATCCAAACGGCTCACAGAATACCGCATGGTCTAACTCGCCAAACCCGATAGTTACTTCTCCTGATCTTACCGAGTATGTACTCTCTAATGATTGCAGATCATCATCATTCCAAATGCTTGCCTTGTAGTTTCCTGACCTCCTGGTAGCCATTTGTTGGGGAATTAGTCTCGTAGCAGTTGCAAGACAAGACATGACTATTTTACTACAGGTGAGTAATGATTAGTATGTGATTCAATTGCAGCTAGCTACTTCAGACCAGGTTGCTCTTATATAGAAAATTATTGTGCCGACAGGAAATGAAATCCACTGTATATGGTCCTACCCCACAGTGTGTCTCTGAAAGATCTACTATTTCAGAAAGGTCTATTAACATAAATGGTCATTTATCTTTGTCGCGTGTGCCAACTAACTCATTTATCTTTCAAGTGTGACATTGTGGTCCCTAATCTAATACGAAAGTGACGTCGTTAGTCCTAATGTGTAAAATCCGTCAAAAAAATAACAAAAATAACATGCTTCACTCACGTACTGACTTATGTAAGGGCAAAATAGTCTATTATAAGTCAGATACTCATTTTCACTGGATTAATGACACAAATGGTCCTTTATCTTTGTCTTGAGTGCCAATTAACTCATTTATCTTTTATTTGTGACGAATTGGTCCATGATCTTGAACTACTATGACAACGTTAGTCCTTACGTGCGAAATCCATCAAAATAAGACAAAAGTGGCACGCTGACCGTATATGCTCACACTTTGCGTGAAAAAACGGAGGATGAGCCAACTTTGGCAAGCTACTTGTACTCTACTATCCTTTCTCACTCCTTTTTGGCTCGCTTTTCGTATTTTAGTTTGGGCAACAAGCTTTGCTCATCCACACTTCTCTCCACATTTCTCTATGATTGTTTTCTCATTACTTTTTCTTCTGATCCGTCCACAAGCGTTGCCACTGTTGCTAACCTACGCGCCGCTCGGTACCGCAACTCTACTTGCATTACGTTCTCACATTGTTTGTTGAATTACAAAGGCTTCCTTTATATCCAAGTGCTAATAATATCTATTTTTTTAGGTTTTTCACACAAAGTGTGAGCACGTGCAGTCAGCATGCCACTTCCGTCTTATTTTTTATGGATTTCACATGCAAGGACTAACATTGTCCCTGTAGTTCAAGATCAAGGACCAATTCGTCACAAATGAAATATAAGGGAGTTAATTGGCACTCAAGGCAAAGATAAAGGACCATTTGTGTCATTAAACCCAAAAAAATAAGTATCTGACTTGTAATGGACTATTTTGCCCTCACATAAGTTAGCACGTGAGTAAAGCATGTCATTTCCGTCAGTTTTTTGACGGATTTCACACATTAGAACTAACGACGTCATTTTAGTATTAGATCAGGAACCAAAATGTCACACTTGAAAGATAAGGGAGTTAGTTGGCACACCCAACAAAAATAAAGGACCATTTGTGTTAATAACCCTTTCAGGAAAATTATTTTATCTGAACATTTACTATTGATATGACAAGCAAATTATCTATAGTGTGACACATGACATATAATAATGGTATGTCTTGCTGCTACTTTGAGCAGATAAGGCTTATTTATGAGTCTTTCTTTTATGCGGCAAAATTTTTCTCTCTCTACACATCATATCATCAATTTTTTAATGCATAAAGCACAAATAGGAGTAGCATTACCAATTTACCTTATTATATAATTAATTGTCCTTTTTATCTTGCAATACTGCTTTTACAAAATTAACCTTGTGGAATAACTTAGCATAAAAAATATCAACCTTTTTTACCTTTCTACCCTCGCGCACGAGATGAGCACACTTACTCGAATTTTTTTTTTAGTTCATTTATTTTGATGATGATGATGTATAGTTTAGGTGCAATTATGAGATGCATTTATGAGATTGTGACAACGGATTTGACTAATATTCTTACTTTTCAATTTCTTTTTTTTCTTTTTGTTTCGGTACTTTTCTATTTCTTTTTAAATGATTTTGAACCAAGGACATCGATCGCATGCATTCTATTTTTCTTGTTACTTTACTACACATTACTAGCCAAAATTAAATAATCAAATCCCTAAAAACATTAGAAAAAAACGCTCACAAAATGGTCGGTACATGTTTTCTGAAACACTAAAATAAAACAAAATATAGAATTAGCAATATCCGGGACCTAATTTAGTTAGTTGCAAAATCAAAGTTGTTACTTCATTATCCACTAATCATCTGATTTACAAATTTTATCTGTAATCAAGTCATGATCAAATTTTAAATTTAAGTTCCCGCTATAGCGTAATAAATTTAAATTGCAGATCCCTTTTGTACAGTGTTGAAATACAAATGAAAGTTTAATATCCCGCTAAAACGAATTTCAAATTATCATGAAAATTTTAATTTCCCGCTCTAAAAAAAATTAAGCGGAAATGAAAAATATTCAAATTCAAGCCATTGCAAAATTTTACTAATTTCATAGCGTAATAAATCAAAATTGAAGATCTCGCATGTACAATGTTGAAATACAATTGAAATTTTAATTTTCCGCTAAAATGAATTACAAATGGTAATGAAAAATTAATTTCCCGCTTTAACCAGTATGAAGCGGAAATGAAAAAATTCAAATTCATGACATAGCGAAATTGAACATTTTAGTACCCTCTCATAAATAGAATTTATTCTAACATTACATCATAACCACTCATTTGAAATTCAAATTATGAAAATTGGAAAGAACGTGATTTTGTTAAGTAAATAAACGACTAAAATGCATTGTCAAACAGTTAGAACAAAATTCTAGTTATGAAATAATCCAAATCCAGTAATTTTAGATACAAAAGTGAAGACACATTTTGATGACGTGACTTATCCCTCCAAAAGCACACAGTAGTATTTTGTGTATGGGTTAAGTTACATTTAATAAGAAAGGAAATATAACTACTTTCCATTAATACTAGCCAATGCATTAATTGAGCTGAATTTTTTTTATTATTTATAATAATTGTATCCTATATGACAGTTACATATTACGTAAGTAGTATTTTATTCTAGGTAATAATCGTATATGTAAACTTTATGGTTCAAGTTGTTGATGATGTTGAGGTAGTAATTAGGGGTATAAGAACAAAATAAATTGCAAATTTATTATTAACCGAAGACGATGAATCATTATTTATAAAAACACATAAGAAAAACAAAAGAAGTAAAACTCGCATGTTCATTACTCCAAACATTGAAAAATGTTATTGGTAGAGAGTGAAAATGGTGAGAGTTGAGGTGATAGGACATAGAGAATCTGCGAAATTTTCAATTTATGACACTCACGTGTCAAAAAGAGAATAAATGTTTTTGTTTGAACACTTACCCAAAAATTTTATTTTCTGCTATCACAAATTCAAATCAAAATCAACATAAGTTCCTGCTTTAACCAAATGCAAGTAAATATAATAATTCAAATTCTTGATATAGGAAAATTTAAGATAACAACAAAATTCAAATGCCCGCAATTATGAATTCCAAGTAAATACTTGGGATTTCGAGAATAAAAAATTAAATAAACTTGTAGTAGTGAGTATTGAATAATTATTATATATAAAATCATTAAAATAGCCATAATATTTATGAACACAATTTTTAATTTTTAAATGAGTTCCCTATGATGCGAAAATAACTAACTATTATATATATATATATATATATATATATATATACACTAGCGATTCGTACACTGAAATTTTTTTGGAAACATATATAGAATTAGATAAGGAACGGAATGTGACTGCGAATAGAATGAACATGAGAATATGAATGACATGTTTGGCATGCTCAAAGAATAAAGATAATAATAAAAGTATATTGATTTCATACCCACGTTTGGTGTGTTAGTATACAAGAGTAATATAGTAGTATTAAGTCTAAGAATAATCATTAACATAATTGTAAATAACAAAAACATGATAAACAATAACATTAATAATAATAAAATTAATAATATAAAATAATAATAATAATGAATATTAATTTTAAAACATTATTTTATCAATATTTATTAGTATTAACATTATTATTATTATTATTAGTTAGTATTATTATTATTATTGGTTATAGTAGTAGTAGTAGTATTAATTTTACCAAAAGAATATATATATATATATATATATACAAGGGACATGATTGTAGAATGTAATATTTTGATGGGTTAATATTAGTTATTTAAGAAATAAGTTTATTCCCAAACACATGAAAATGTGCTAATCTCATGTACGGGGGAATGTCATTTCATTCTCAAACGCATTCCAGTGTACCCATAAGAGTAAATATTTTATAATATGACATGGTTACCTTTTTATTAGTATAGTATTAAAATTAAAAGTAAACATTAACATAATTGTAAATAACATAAACATGATAAATAATAATAGTAATAATAGACATAATAATAATAACAATGAATAATAATTTTAAAACATTATGTATGATTATTTATTAGTATTATTATTATTATTAGTAGTAGTAGTAGTATAATTTTACCAAAAGAATCTATACATATAAGGGACATGATTGTAGAATGTAATGTTTTAATGGGGGTTATATTAGTCATATAAGAGATAAATTTATTTCCAAACATATGAAACTGTACTAAATCCCATATACAGGGGGAATCAGATTACCTTGGAATAGGATTTTTAAGTTAATTCCCTTATACCAAGTATGAGAATTGAAATAGAGTTGGGAATGTCATTTCATTGCCAAACGCATTACAATGATCCAATCGCTAATAGTATTTATCACTATTCATCTTCACTTCAAATTCTTAATGTGTATGTATGCCTATAGATTTTTTCATCTTGTTTTGCCATATCAAATAATGGAAATGACTTATAACACATGATATATGTGTTATCAAAATTAGGTGATAAATGTGTGATATAATCAATATTATAGTTATTAAATAATTATGTTAGCTTCTTACCTTAATCTAAATATTAAACACTTATATATCATTGGGAGTATGCAGTGCAACAAGTTCTTAAAATCCATGAAATTTCGGCCTAACACCAACTATAATTTGGCCGCTCTTACTAAAGAGAAGAGTCACTAGTAATTAATACGTTAACAAATACTCTATTTTTTTGTCTCACTATCCTTGCGCATACCTCAACTCTATTTGATGAAATCAAAAAAATATGTACCATAACATATGCACAAGTATGTATATTCTTACACACGCACACACATACATACATATATATCATTAATTAATATTATGTAACTACTATTGAAAAATTTGGACCATTAAAATATAAGCATATTCCAAATAGTGAAAACAAAAAAAAATATTCGAGCCACAATTCTTTACCTTATTTAAATGTTGTACACATAGTCATATTCATATATGAGTCACTCATGGACTTTTGCTGTGACATTGCCTAGTTGGCTTAGTTGGCCCAAGTTACATATACATACATCCTTGTCAAGTTGGGTTAACATTTCATATATGCTTATTTTTATAGGCCCAATACATGGAAAAAATAGGCAATTTAAAGATTTGGTGCTTCATAGACTAGCCATGACTTAATATGTTGATGAAGAGAGTGGTTTGTTGACACCTCTTGAAACAAAAGCCCATCGAGGATAACAAAAGCCCATTTAAATTGGTGTTTAGAATTAACATGTCACATATGCTTAACAACCACTAATTCAACAGTACTATTTTTGAATATTTACTAAACATACCTCATTTAAAATTGAATATGATTTTTTACTACAATCTTATCTATGTTTAACATCAATGTTGCGATTGAAAATTTGGCTATTAGAGAATAATATGATGATTGTTGTGATAATCTCGTCTTTCCTTGCTTATCTTATTTTTAAATATGAGATAATGTAATCATTGATCAACAGATTAGATATGATGAATCATACATTACTTTATTTATAAATAGAACAAAGTAAAGAAAGAAGAGGATCTAAACGTTAATTGCTTACTTGTGAATTAAAGAGATCTAAATATGATGCTGTGTAATTTACTTTATTCATATTCGTAGATTTTGGTTAAGTGTAGAGAGTTGCATGCACATTCGTATATTCTTTTTTGGTTATTTAGAGGAACCTAGACATGCATATTCATAGATTTTGAAATTCATTTGATATTTCTTATCATCATTTTTTATTGTTGAAGTTATTTTATATTTTTTGTCATATATCACCAAAATACTAAATATTAATTGAAATTTAATCATTAATTTTATAGATATCACGATTGTCACATTATATATGACATTTGTTGCACGATATAAACAAATTTGAGTTGTTTGTTTACTACACGTTTTGAACAAATGAAAAAAATAAAATATTACAATAAAGCAAACGTGGGAATCCCTATATATATAACATTTTTTGCACAATTAAAAACTAATTCCGGCTAATTTATAGATACCGACCTACATGTTCCTATATTTTGAGAAGAAGATAAAGTAATTTTCAATTACGTTTCGACAACGATTCGCTCGTGAATTAAATATTTGGTGTAAGACCATAATAATAATAAAAAAATCTTATCATATGAATAAAAAGAGTTATTTGGTTTGCTGAGACACTCTTGGATTGCATGCAATTTTGTGTTCATGGATCGCATGAAATGTGGAGAATAACTTTACTACACGTACAAACAAAAATATTGCATGCAACACTTTATTACAAGTAGACACAAAAATAAAATTAATGCATGCATAGAAGTAGGCGTGGGGACAAGTTTGAGGGAAAAAAACATATTTTAAAAAGCTAACTCTATACATACGGGACCTAATATGGTCATTTAGCAAAGTTTTTTGTTATCACTTGCTTGTCCAGTTTAGTCATTTGACATAAATAGTTTTTAAATGCATGTCTATATTATATTTTCGGACACCAAAGTAAAAAAGTTAATTATGTCTTTTTGGCTCAAAATTTTGACAAGACATGCCATTATTACCTGCCATGTGTCAATCAATGGATGATTAACTTGTCACATCAACTATAGTTTGCTGCTTAGAATAATTTTCCCTTATTTAGCCTTCATAGTTGGTGTCATTAAACGGACATGCATTTAAAAGGAATAAATGTCAAATGACCAAGAACAAGCAAGTCAAGACAAAAACTTTGCCAAATTACTAGATTAGGTCTTGTATAGAGTTAGATTTTGAACATTTTTTTCCCTCAAACTTGTCCCTATATGTTGTAGGGTTAATTTTAGACTTTGTTTTACAAAACGTGTTGCCACATGTTGTGTTAGGGTGAACATTTTAAATCAATTATTTGTTCAAAATGTGTAGTAAAGTGACTCTCGAAATTACATGCAATCCACGAGCCTATCAGCAAACTAACTAACTCACAATTTATCATAATTTTTTTTTGGATCTTACGCCAAATATTTAATTCACGATCAAATTATTGTCAAAATGTAATTGACAATTATTTTATCGTCTTCTCAGCAACCAATCGATGTTCCTTTAAGTTCTTTTTTATCGTGCACCAAGTATCATATATGATGTTAGAGTCAAGGTGAAAATCGCCACAAATATACAATTAGTAAAATATATATATATATATATATCACTATGTGATAACATTATATGATTTAAGCATCAAAATACATCATTATTGTTGGAGTTAATTTGGTGGTACAAAACGTACCACCCAAATAAGTAAATTATGAGATCACCTCAAAAAACGTAATAAATATTTTGAAATATAGAATAAACTTCAAAATATAGGAACATGTAGGTAGGTATCTATAAATTAGCCAAAAAAAGAAAATACAAAGATGTACGTAAGTGTTTATAAAAATCCAAAAAGTACGAATGTGAATAAAATAAATTATTCTCTAATAGCCTAAATTTTAATTGCTTCATCGCTTAAAACATAGATATGATTTTTGTCAAACAATCATATTCAATTTTAAATAAAATATTTGTTTAGTAACTTGGCAAAAAAAAAAGGTATTGTTGAATTAGTAGTTGTAAAGCATATGAGACATGCTAACTCTAGACACCAAATTAAAGGGGCTTTTCTTCTCCTTGGTGGGCTTTTATTTCAATAAGTGGCAACAAACGACTCTCTTTATCAATCCATGCAGACAAGGCTAGTCCGTGAAGCCCAAATATTTAAAGTGGCCATGGCCCTCCATAAAATAGGCCTAAAAAATGAGCATATATGAGAACTTGTTAACCCAACATGAAATAATATATGTATATGTAACTTGGCCCAACTAGGGAAGTCTACCAAAAAGGTCCATTACCGACATGCATATGACTAAGTGGTGAACATTTAAATAAGCTAAAAAAATTGTCATATGAAGTTTAAAATGAAAGGAAAAGGTAATTAAGCTCTTTTTTTAATTTTTTTGTTTTTACTATTTTGAATATGGTTATATTTTATTGGTCCAAATTTTTTAATAGTATATACATGCTATTAATTAATGAGTTCACACACACACACATATATATGTGTGCGTGTAATTATATATATACTTGTGCATATGTTATGGTTAAGATATTTTTTATTTTGTTGAATAGAGTTGCGCAAGGATAGTGAAGGGAAAATAGATAGCCTTTCTTAATGTATTAAATACTCGTGACTCTTCCCTTTAGTGAGAGTGACCTAGTTTAAGTTGGTGTTAGGTCGAGAATTCATGATTTTTGAGAACTTGTTTCACGGCATACTCCCGATGATATATAAGTATTTTGATATTTAGATTAAAGTAAGAAACTAATATGATAATTTAATAATTATAATATGGATCATATAACCCATTTATCACCAAATTTTGATTACCCTTTTAGCATGTCTATAAGTATCCTTATTTGATATGGCAAAATAAGATGAAAAAATATCAAAGTTATTTCTACAAGCATGTAGACTAGCCATACATACACATTAAGTAGAACATGAATAGGGATAAATACTATTTGATATTGGTACCCCGGATTCCAATCAGAATGGAATGACATTCTTAACTCTATTTCGATTCTCATATTTAGTATGAGAAAATACACTTATTTATCAAATGACTAACATAACCCCATCAAAACACAACATTTTAAAATTCTTGTCCCTTATATGTAGAGATTTTTTTTGTAAAAATAAATAATAATAATAATAATAATAATAATAATAATAATAACAAGTGTGCAAACAAATATAATGTAATAAAAAATAATAATAATTAATATTAATATTTCTATTATAAATATTATTATCATGTTTATGTTATTTACAATTATGATAATGTTTATCCTTATTTTTAATACTAGAATAATAAAAGGGTAATCATGTCATATTATAAAAGTCCTTTCCATTATTACTCTTGTATACTAACACACAAACATGCCTATGGAACCAATATACTTGTACATACCCAAATATCATATACATAAGTTATGGTAAATGTTATTTTGATTTCATCAAATAATGTTGAGTTATGAGCTAGGATACTGAGGGGAAAAAAGATAGTCTTTCTTAAGGTATTAAATACTCGTGGCTCTTCTCTTGAGTAAGTGCGGCCTAATTATAGCAGGAGTTGGACCGAGAATTCGTAGAGTTTGAGTACTTGTTTCACTGTATACTCCTGATGATCTATAAGTGTTTAGATATTTAGATTAAAGTATAAGCCAATATAATACTAAAAAATTATAATATGGACCGTATCACAATCCTTATAGTCACTTAAAAAAAATACCATGAATATAATATGTAATATTAGGCCAAAAAATTAAAATATCTCAATACTTGATAAATTGATCTCTTTCTAAATCAATTTCGCTATTGCATGAATTTGAATATTTTTCATTTTTGCTTCATTTTCGTTAAAGGGGGAAATTAATTTTTAATGCTAATTTAAAATTCGTTTTAGCGGGAAATTAAAATTTCAATTGTATTTCAACATTGTATAATTTATACTTCAATTATGCCATGGTAGGAACTTAAATTTAAATTTTGATTTTGACTTGGTTATAGTTGAAATTCATAAAAGTGAGTGCTAAATGGTTAATGAAGTAAAAACTTTGGTTTTCCAACTGACTAAATTAGGTCCCGGATATCGCTAATTTTATATTTTATTTTATTTTATTTAAAAAATGTACCCCGCCATTTTTAGCGTTTTTTGTCAATCTTAAGTTTTAGTGTTTTGATTATTAATTTTTTGCTAGTAATGTGCAGTAAAGTAATAGTAAAAATTGGATGCATGCAATCCAATATTTTGTCTCCAAATCGTTGGAAATAAAATAGAAAAATATTCGACAAAAAAATAATGAAATAGAAAAGTAAGCATAATAGTCAAATCGTTGTCACAATCTCATAAATGCATCTCATAATTACACTTATCCTAGACATCATCATCATAATAAATGACTGCCTCGAAAAGAACACCATGGGGTATGTTTGTACTTTGACGTAGGGGTATTTTTGTATTTGCAACGAAAAGGGTTTAAAAAAGCATTTTGCAATTTCATTTCCAAAGTATTACTTTTAAGGATAAATTGGTAATTACGCAACAAATAGTAATTTGACTCGAGTGATGTGACGTGTGTCAGACAAAAAAATTGTCCACATAGAAGAAAGACTCGCTATTTCATGGCAGTCTTACTCTCAAATAGAGCAAGATTGGGTAGCCCAAGTTGGCACAAATCACAATTATGTTTAAGATTGATAATAAAAAATAAATAAATCCTTCAGTTATAATTTAAGTTTTTCAGATGAGGTGATTACATAATATAATATGAGTTCAGTTAAAAAAATGTCTTTGTGTTCAAGTCGCATATGACTACATGTAAGATTGCATTTTATCTCAACATGAAAGAGCATATTACGCACAATAAATAAATCAAATGAATACATATCTAACAATTTAAACTTTGAACAAGATAATCAATTAACGTCAATATTATAATCTTCGTATCCAACAATGAAGGAACAAGTGCCAACCACAGCTGGTCCAAATATCAGGAGCTTAGACCTCTTTATATACATTTCTCCCATATTGGAAAATTAGAAACTCTAAGATCAGCTTATAAGATTTTGAGCTACTCCACTTAGTACAAATTGGTTTTAGGATGGAACTTCATAATTCTTAATATGATATAAGAGATGGGCCTTGGTCTTATGTTATCCATCCACGTGCGATCCATTCGTATTTCAGGCTTTGCGCTTCGACTTTGATACACAATTGCACCTTCAACCATTGACTTTGTGCAGCTCTATTCGCTGTTTCTTCTATCACGTCAATTAGTTAATCATGGGTCACACGCTAAGACCACTTTAATTATAAGATCTTGGACTACTCCACTTAACACCAATTGATTTTAAGATGGAATCCCATGATTCCTAACACTCTTATCCCAATTTGTCCCTTATAAGAGGTTTACAACATAAATTTCGAAAAAACTTAATTTTCTTTTTGGTTGAAACACTTGAAACCTTTTTTTTTTGTTGATATTCATTTTCGAGAATATTTTAAATTCTGATTTAAGGATGATTGAAGCTAGTCAACACCCAATGACCAAGTTTATTTTGAGAAGCTCCAATTTGGAGTTTCTTGTTTTTCACCTTCAACTTTTATCTAAAAACACTTTTAAAAATAGACCAAATAGGTTAATTTCAGTTTCTAAACTCACAAAATATATTTTTGAGTATCAAAAAATTAAGCCAATAGCCAAAAAAGGGTAATAGAGCTTGATCTAAACGTGTTATATATGCAAATGATAGATTTTTTATTGACAAGAACAACAAGAAAAGACTTGTCTGGTGGCTAAAATTTAACCTCAACCTAGATTCATCTTTATCCTAAAGATTAAAGTCGACTCTGCTAGTAACTATTGGTTGTGATCCACATGATTCATGCATTAAATGATCTTCGTAAAATCAATCTGTACTTTAGCCTATCCAAGCATGCCAGCCACCTTCAGAAGATCTGCTTTAGAAAATTAGTTGTAGTTTATAAGATGGTCCTAGAAATGCTAGAACTTTGTACTATTGCACCAAGGCTATATATGATTCTATATCTTAATTTCACCAAAAAAAAAAAAAAAAAGGAAAAGCACTTGATCGTTTTTCTCCTTTGTACTTGGCAATAGTCGAATTCGTCAAACTAAACGTAGAACAACTTGCGGGAGCAGATTGTTTTTTTAGATTGGTTTAGCATTCTTTCTTCCGTCAGCTAGCCCGTGCTGTATTTGTTTTTCTGGTACTTGCTTCATGTAATTGGTCTTAAACCCCTATGTACTTTTCTTTGATGAAATACAAAATGCTTTCCTAGCTAACAACAAAAAAAAAACATTGAACAACTTAATTAAGCCCTCTCAAAAAGAAAAAAAAGAAACTTATTAATCGTTTGAATTAACACTAAACTAATTATTATTCAAACACGAAATATTAAAGAACTTACTACCAGGCGTTTTGTCTAGTGCATGGTATGTTCTTCGCTATAAGTGTAAGATGTTGCGAGATCAATTTTCGTGAATGACATTCTTTGATATGTATTATACGACTTAGATCTCCTTTAAATATATTAAAAACTATATATTAAAGAACTTATCCGAATCCGAGTTCATGCCATTAAAATAAGAGCGCAGTGAATATTGATCAAATATAAATAAACCAAATCTATACAATGGCACGACTCTCTATCTCTATATATGAATACATACATACATACATATATATATATATATATATATATATCTGAAAATATGTGCAGAATATTAATGAAGATATTCTGGATTCTTCCGAGGTTTTCTAGTACGTTTATTTAACAAAGGTAGCCAGATGTATGGATTCAAATGAAAGCACGAGAAACGCTCGTAACTTGCAGTCTGCAAATCGAACACAACAAGTACCGTGTAGATTAACTTAGATAGCACCTAACTTTGTGATATTTGAGTATTGGTTTGTTTTTTGTTGTTTTGATGTAAAGAGCTTGTGTTGATCAGTTTAATAATATCACTTTGCTTACTTAACAAAATAAAAAAAAAACTATGAATCTTGTCGTAAAAGAACGTCGCTCGATAAACAATTTCTAGGAAATAGTGATGCTAACTCAATTCAATTGCAGCAGATTGTGAAACAATGGAACAATATTTATTGTGGCTGGTCAACTAGTCGAATTAAGGGGTGATTTCTCGGTCCAAGCCCGAGCACAACAATGTTAAAATAACCAACAAGACCCATTATGATTAGGGGCGATGTATGTTACTTTGAGAGGGACTTATAGGATTTACTGACAATATAGTTTGAATTATGTTAGTGTTTTTGGTGTAGGATTTATAACTTTTACTAATTTGATCTTTAAAATTACCTTATGTGAGCTGTCAAAGACAGTTAATGAGGTAAAGTCACATTTTGTGGCTTTACATTTTGGTGTAGGGATGGCAATGGGTATCCGTTCTACCCGAAACCGACGCGTATTCACGCGATAAAAATCCGATAACAAAAACCAATGGGAAATCCGTTAGGTTTTAGATTTAAAAAGTGATAACCAACGGGTAAACCGATAGGTTACAGTTTTTAATGTTAAAAAAAATCGAAACCCAAAACCCGATTATTAATTTATAATTTTAAAATATAATTAAAAATTTACCCATAAAAAATAAATAAAATACTAAGAATGTGACTAGCAAGATTTCAACTTGGAACCACCAAAGAGTTAACCATGACTTCTGCCACTTGGGCAAAGCACAAGCTTGGGACTTTTATATAAATAGAAAGTACATATACTAAATAACTATGAATCAATTTTAACCCACATCACCCGCACAAAACTTCACAAACGCTAACCACTCCTGGCTCCAACTCTTCCTCCATTCTCTCTTTCTTTTTCTAACTCACACTAACCTAATGACAGGAAAAAAAAACCCTAACTCCATCTCTCGTTCTCAATTTCTCTAGCCCTCTTTCTTCTTACTCTCTTGTTTCCAACTTAACTTACCTTGGTTGGTGCTCCATTTCAAGCTCTCAGTAAGAGAATGCAACATATGTCCTTATGTAGATTATTTTTTGTATTTTAGATCAATGATTTATGCTAGATCTGTAAGTTTGTTGTTGTGTGTGTGTATGTGTGTGTGTGTGTATATATATATATATAATCTGTGTATGGGGACTTTTTTTTATTTCTATAATTGTTTCAAGTTTAATTTTTAATTTTTTTTGTTTTACATATATATATATATATATATATATATATATATATATAGATATATATATACATACACGTATGTGTGTGTGTGCATTTCGCATTTCTCTATATTTTCATATTATTTACAATTTAATTTTTCTTTTTCTTTTTTCTTTTTTTAGTTTTAGCTACACATATTTATTTAAAATTATCCATTTCTACCCAGCAAAAATTATTTTTACCCAGCAAAAAATAAATAAAAAATTATCCCTTTCGGTTTCGGTTATCCGTGGGTTTTTTTTATTTTTGTCGGTTTTGATTTTGGTTTGCGATTTTAAAAACCATTCGATTTCGGTTTCGGTTTCGGTTTCGAATTTTTCAAAAACCATAGTTAACCGACCCACTGCCATTCCTATTTTGGTGAAATCAAAAGAAACAAAAGGAAAAGAAATGATATGATGAGTGATGTTGATGCTTCTTGGAAGCATTGTCAAAAAGTGACAGCAAAGGATTAAGAAAATATTGAAAGAAAGAGAGAGAAAAAAAATATTGCGTGAGGAAATTTGTTTAGTAGCGTAGACATTGGTTGAAATGGAATCAACGACGCATGAACGTTACAGCAGTTGACACATTGTTCGAGGAGAATTGCTGCGCAGAGTTGAAATTATCCATGCAGAGTGTTGAAGATTAGCATGGAACGAGCCTACAAATAGAAGGCTCATTCCTCTGCTTTGCACTAAGCTCGATCAGGGGAAATCTCCTCTGATCAGAGATGAGAGTCTCACATCTCAGAGAAGAAAATATAAATTCCTCCTGAGATGTAAAGAGAGAGGAGTGTTGTAATCTTAGAGAGGAAAAATATAGATTATTCTTAAGATTTAGAGAGAGTAGTCCAAACTCATAGGGAAAAATATAGGTTCATCCTGAGGCTCAAAGAATAATGATAGGTTTCTCCTGAGCATTTCTCCTCCATCTTTGTTGTCCTTATATGTATGAGTGAGAGTGAGTTTCTTCTATTATAAAAGAGAGTGTAATAGTTCTCTTCTTGTATTAGAGAGAAGGTAATCTAGTTTCTCCTATAACAAGAGAGAGTGTGAGGGTTCTTTCCTTATATTAGAGAGAAAGTGTTGTAAATACTCTACATCATAGTGAAAATTTCATATTATTGCCTATGGTTTTTTCCTCAATTTGTTTGGGGGTTTTCACGTAAATCTGGTGTCTCAATTATCCACTATTCTCAATCTTATTTTGGCTGCGTGATACTACTTGGCCCCAATTATTCTGTTGCGCTACCACTCAATAGTGGTATCAGAGCCACTGGTTGCGGAGTCACTAGTATACGTACGAGAATATTATTCACGATTACTATTCATACATACGATATCACGTATATGGCCAGGTACTATTCGCGTATACAATTATAACACTATTCTTGTATACAGTTTTGGTACTATTCACGTATACGGTACTATTCATGTAAATAGTACTATTCACAGTGAAATAATGGGAGCCTGTTCAGGTTGAGAAGCAGATTGTTATGAACATTATGGCGACAAAATAAGAAATGAGATGTTTAACAAAAATTAAGGATGATGGGCAGAGAAAGACAATTGTTTGGCAACAATTGAAGACCGATAGAAAGGATGGTTGACAACAAGATGAGTGAGATGGATGACAATGCTATTGCCAATAGGATTTAGCATTGGTAGGGTGTCAAGCTAGAATCAACAAAGAAATTTAGGATGTGCTAACTAAGTTCAAACCACTTCACGGAATGATCTTCTTACAATGAAGACTTTACACTATTTGAATGAGTAGTTCCATATCGGTGTGACATATGCTATGTTATCAATTCATTGTGTTGGATTGCAAAATAGCTGAGCTTGAACGTGCGGTGCTTCAAACTCTGAAGACTATCAAATTCGTAAGGTCAATTCACTATCAGTTGTTCGAGTAATGGTCTTTCAGGTTATCTAGTCTTCAGTGATGTTGTAGTTGTTAGTCCAAAAAGGGAGATCTCTTGGCACAACAACAGGTAGTCGATGGTGAGAGGTAGATCAACGGGACGTGGCTCGAGTGGGAGTCACAATCAAAGTCAAGAAGCAGATAAGTCTTAAATGCTGTAGTGTGGCAAACAAGGAGACGTCAAGAAGGATTGTTGGCACAACAAGTCAACTCTTGAGGTAACAAATTCTCAGGGATGTGTTATGGGTACATCCGACGATGGAGGTATATACACAGCGAAACAACAATTGTTATGTCTAAAGGTAGAAAAAAGCTCACTAATGAACGAATTAAGGATTCGAGAACGACATGACACATGACCTCTTGTCAAGAACGAATGTGAACATATAAACCTGTCTATGGAGGATCTGTATACATGTGTAATGGTCATGCCTTAGAGATCGTTGGTATTGGTACCATCAAGATGAAAAGGTACGCTGGTATAATTTGCACCATACAAAGAGTAAGTCGGTTAAAGGGTTTGAAGAAGAAGTTATTGTCTGATAGACAATAAGATAACCCTGGTTCATAGACCCATGTGGATAATGGGATCGTGAAGGTTATAGTCGCACTTCTAATGGAAAAGTCAGAGATCATAGTAAATCTATACATGCTTTGGGGAGATATACGTGGGAGGAAGCAGATGTATTGGTTGCATCAGCTAGTAAAAAAAATCAACAATAATGTGACATATGAGCCATATATTGGAACGAGGTTCGGAGATTCTCTTGGAACGTAATCTCTTACTTGGACTCAAATCAATAATATGAGCATCGTGTTATTAGTAAGCAGCATGGATTGGAATGGTAGATCTACTACCTGAAGAAATCTGGACTTGATGAATGGGAATTGCCGGTTTTATCCCTAGGAGTGGAAATAAAATATTCTGCATCATTTGTTAATGGTTACTCTAGGAGATTTTAGGCGTACCTAATCAAGATCAAGACAGATGTGTTTCCAGTAGAAGACTACAAAGTGAGGGTAAAACGGGAATCCAAGAAACACAGATTCTTGGGATATACTAATGATGTTTTGGGGTATCACCTGTGGATTCCCACTTTCCATAAAGTTATCGTCAACATGGATGTGATATTTGTAGAGGACAGTCTGCAAAGTGAAGATGACAGTACTTTGAAGGAGACTACTACAAGTTAAAATAAGGAGATATTTTTTTCTAAAGCTGCACCGGAGCACGAGGAACAAAAGTCAGATAAGGCCGAGGTAATACAACCCTATTATTATTTTGACAAGCGATGTTGCATATTGTCTTATAGCGGAGAACGGGAAGTCATTAACTTTCCATAATGAGTAATTAGCCTTGATGTTCTGCGGATGACAATAATGCAGGAAGAAAATTGAAGTTCTCCATAGAAATTGAATAAAGAGACTTGTTCCACTACTACCCAAAAGGAAAGCCATTGATAACAAATCGATCTACAAGATCAGATGACAATGGTTAGGTGGAGGAAATATACAATACTGGTGGTGATAGAATATGCTCAGAAAGAAGGTATTGACTCTAATGAAGTCTTGTTCTCCTATTGAGTAGTCTTGGTTATGTGTGCTAGTTTTACATCTAGAACAATTAGATGTAAAGATGACTTTTCTTCATGGTAAGGTTGAAGAAAAGGTTTATATGCTCCTACCAGAAAGATGTGTAGAAAAGAAAACTTGGTTTGCAGGATTTACCAAATCTCTGTACTGTCTAAAGTTGGTACCAAAGGTGTTAGTACAAGAGATTTGATTTCTTCATTGGCCTCGGGTACAACAGACAGTGTAGACCATTGTGGGTATTACAATAGGTTTGGAGATAGTTATGGTACTGTTGTACGGGGATGACATGCAGGTAGCAGGCCCCAGCAAAGATCGAGTCTAATAATCAAAGGCATAGTTGGCTAGAAAGTTTGAAATGAAAGACGGAGGACCAGCAAACAAGATTTATGTGATGCAATTTACCGAGACAAAAAAGTCAGGAAAGAGTGGATTTCCAGAAGAGTTATTTCCATAGAATCTTGTAGTGCTTCAACATGCAAAGATTGTAAAGAGATCCTGAGCCCACATCCTAATAGTTATCCTTATGTATATGTCCTAGCAAATAAGTAGTGAGGATGGTAAAGTCTCGAGTATGGTGTGTATCGGCAGTGGGAGGTCCTATGTTTGCTATGGTATATAAGAGACCAAACGTTACAGTCAGTATGGTCCACCGGTATATGGCGAGGTTTAGTAGAGATCAAAGAGTTGTTGTAAAGAGGATCCTGAGATAAAATAAGGATCATGAGATAAATGTACCTCAGATGTTGCATTACGTGGTATAGTAGATTCTCTTGTGGCCTAGCAAGGACGTAAGCAATATGGGATTGACAAGATTGGAGAGATTTGAAAGATCACCAAATATGACTTTAAGTGGGAGAATGTGAGCTGTCAAAGACAGCTAATGAGGTAAAGTCATATTTTGTGGCTTTACATTTTGGTGAAGTCAAAAGAAACAAAAGAAAAGGAAGGATATAATGAGTGATGTTGATGCTTCTTGGAAGCATTGTCAAAAAGTGACAACAAAAGATTAAGAAGATATTGAAAGAAAGAGAGATAGAGAGAAAAAATATTGCGTGAGGAAATTTGTTCAGCGACGCAGGCATTGGTTGAAATTGAATCACCGACGCATGAACGTTGTAGTAGCTGACACACTGCTTGAGAAGAATTGCCGCGCATAGTTGAAATTATCCATGCGGAGTGTTGAAGATTGGCATGTAACGAGCCTTAAATAGAGGGCTCATTCCTCTGCTTTGCACCAAGCTCGATCAGGGGAAATCTCCTCTGATTAGAGATGAAAGTCTCACATCTCAGAAAGAGAAATATAAGTTCCTCCTGAGTTGTAGAGAGAGAGAGATGAGTGTTGTAATTTTAGAGAGGAAAAATATAGGTTCTTCCTGAGATTTACAGATAGTAGTCCCAAACTCAGAGGGAAAAATATAAGTTCCTCATGAGGCTTAGAGATAATAATGATAGATTTCCACTGAGGATTACTCCTTCTTTGTTGTCCTTATTTTATAAGTGAGAGTGAGTTTCTCATATTATAAGAGAGAGTGTAATAGTTCTCTCCTTATATTAGAGAGAATGTGAACTAGTTTCTCCTATAACAAGAGCGAGTATGAGGGTTCTTTCCTTATATTAGAGAGAATGTGTTGTAAATACTCTATATCATAGTGAAATTCACTTATTCTTGTCCGTGATTTTTTTCTCAATTTGTTTGGGAGTTTTCCACGTAAATTTGGTGTCTTAATTATCCACTGTTCTCAATCTTATTTTAGTTGCGTGATACTTCTTGACTCCAATCATTCCGCTGTGCCACCACTCAACACCTTAGCCGCGCGCCCCCACTAACAAAATATCCTGGATTTGCCCCTTAACGATACTTCAAATATAGAGCTGCAAATTATCGAGCCACTGATTTTGTTGCAAAGCTTGCTAGGTTTTGAAATTTCATTGCGGCGTCCAAAAGTCCATGCATGATGTAGTTTGATTGAGTAAGCCGAGAACGAGCATGAACATTGTAATGTGAACATAATTATTGCAGTATTATAAATTTAAATAACATTTCAAGAAATCTATATCATTATTTTCCATATATAACATTAATTGTTAATATATTCTTTTATCTAGAATATTCATTACATAGTTATTAGGCCAAGATAGAGCAAACGACGTCGTATCTTCTTTTTAGATACTCTAATTAGTGTAATGGTGGGTGACTGGGTGTAGTATACATTAATTTGTGTGACTTCAAATTGAACATGTTTACATAAATGTTGTCATGGGCAAGTCCAACAAACTCTCTATTTTTTCTCCATAATAAATAATAAAATTAATAACTCTCTATTTTTATAAATTCTCTATTTTAATTTTACTCCAACAACACTCTCTATTTTGACTCTATCTTTTTCTTTTCACATTTCTTTTCCCACTTCCCCATTCATTTTTAGCCACCATCGTTGACTTTACTTGTCCTTTCCCACTTCTTACCTTTTCAACCATTGCTTTGTAGATAGCGAGCATGAAATCCTCACTGAATGCAGCGAGCAAATGGCACCAACTGGCGAGCTATGTAATCTGGCGAGATCATTTGGCTAGTTTGTTGGAGTATATTTTTTTAAGTTGACTCTCTACTTTGGCTAAAATGCCAAAGTAGAGAACTTGTTAGACTTGCTCTTTGGAAATTTCTAATATAATTCCTTCCGTCAAACAAGTTTGTTTTACTACATATACACGATGCATGCAAGAGTATGATTATTTTGTTTTTGATGGTACTAATTAAGTATTAAGGTTTAGCTACTCCTCTAAATATTCCTTTTTTCAAAAAGATTTGAATTTCGTATTGGGGGTCCTTCTTGCTTTTTTGTTTTTTCTGTTTTATATAGTTATGGAAAAGTTAAAAAAAAAGAAGAAAGAAGAAGATATATATAAGTTTATATCATGTATGTTGTTAAAAAAATGACTATGGAGTCCATGCCAAAGACATGAACAACGATGACAACACGACTTAAACTAGAGATCTCAATGTACATATATAGTACTGATGATCATGTGATTGATAAATTCATAATTAACTGAAGTTGTACGAGAAACTGCAATTTAACACATTTTAATAAGTAACAGAAAATAGAATGTACTCTCCCTTTGTTGCAAAAATTTAGTCCAGCTTTTGTTTCTCGGTCAAAATTGAACCTCTTTAAAGCATTAATTGATATATTCTTCATTTTCATAGAAAAATATCTAAAGAATTGAAAGTGAAATAGATGATATTATCAATTATACATGTTCACAATTTTGTAAACTAAAGTTATCGCTGTTAGATTAAGGGTTAGTTCTGTCTTTAAGTGATAGAGGGCTATCATAAATTTGACAAGTGAAAAGAGAAGCATTTTTAGTAATTATAATGATAATCAATCGCTTACAAGAGACGTAATTTTTTATTTTTATTTTTGATAATTAGAAACTCATCATAGGCGGGATTATATCAGATTCACTCCAGAACTATAAATTCTAGAGTGACGCCTCCCAACTCATACTCTAAAATAAAGACATAACTTGTGTTTTAATTTGTGTGCATATTAAGGAAATGAGAGGTCAAGGGTTTAAAAACATCAGCTGCACAAGTTTCTATCCACTCAAGCTGATCTTTCAACAGGTGCATATAAACAACCCAGTCTCCATTTCCAATAGGACTAGGCAATGGCATAACATACCCAGCTTGTCCTCCCCAGGGAAAGTGGTACGAATCAAACGCTGGTTTTCCCCATCCAAAATCCATCTTTCTTACTGGAAAATGCAGCCCTGAAGACACAACAATGGCTGGTTCTTCCTTTGTCACATTAGCAGCATACATCTTTGCCAACATCTGCGTAGGGCGATGAGCCTCCACCCAATCTACTAGTCCAAGAAAATGTTCCCTTGTCAATGATGGCTGCAAAAATTCAGGAATTGCATTTGCTACCTCATTGATTGGCTTCTTCTTGAGTTCATCAATCTTCATCTCACCAAATGGGATCGAAAGCACGTTTCCGAAATATGCAGCCCACTTCTTGGCTTTCTTTTCATCTCCATTGACTAATCTTCTCCTTCCATCAACTACAATACCCATCCTGTAATTTTTGCCATAATTGCTTGCATACTTTCCTTCGGCTATTATCTTCCACAGGAAGGCGCTAAATGCCACTAGCTTGGTCTTCATACACTCTGGGTTAGTGTTGTCACTATTGGCTAGTGATTGGAGCTTGATAATTTGGTTGGCTTCCATGTAATATATGCGGCTTATAGTCACCTGATCAAGGTCATTCGCTTCAGGCTGTGATTTCTTTGAATCGGAAAGAGCTGAGCTGGTGGGCACGTACGTGTTAATCACTGAAACATCATAGAAGCCAGGACGCCGAGGAAAGAGCAATGAACGCTGAAATGATGGTAGCTGTGACGGTGGCTTTGATCGAGCCATCTCGGCCCATGACACTAGAATCATGTTGGCTGAGTAGGCATCAGCAACTCGATGATCAAACGTGCAAAATACCACAAATCCTCCACATTTAAATTGCGTAACCTGTCAGGAGGCATGATTCCATTTTCGTTAGAAAATACAATCCCTCGTACATGATAAAATTATAAATTTTAAGATCATTTTATAAGATTTTGGATTACTTCACTCGATATTTGTTTGTTTTTTGACAGAATGTTATGATTTTTCACACAATTAAAAAGATTAAGGAACACTACATCTTTTTGTGAGTATATGTTTTTATACGCAAGAGTTTTTAGAAGGAATGTGCCCGTCACATCAGACACTTCGACGCGACGTTTAATCCACTTGATATATAATCCGCTAATGTGGCCTTAGATTATATATAATTATCTGCATATGCAAAGTTTTCGGAAAGTCTTATAAAAAATAAAAAAAAAGTTTTCGGAAAGGCATGTGTATATATCGTTTATGTTGGACAAATATCATACATATGCTTTCTATTTGCAACGGATATATATCAAAAATATATTACCGACTTTTTAAGAGTTTAAATTTTTATACGAGATAATTACTAAAATATAATATCAAAGTCAAGGAGTAAAAGGTTTTATGCTTGAATCTATCCGTCACAAGCACGGCGGATCTAAGGTTTTGGTTCAATGGGGGCTAAAAACATAATTAAAGACTCATATATGGATAATTTTTTCATTAGTACTAAATTAATTTTTTATCCTAAAAAAAAAAAAATTAAAAGTACACATATTTTCAAAAGATCTTCAAGGATGCAACGGGTAGCTAAGGTTTGTTGACAGATGTTGTAACAATCCAAACGATCCTACTACATCAGGACCCTTTCAACGTTACAAAAATCATTACTCTACATTCAACTAGCACTAAAAAAGCTACACCTATACATATTTTTAAAAAATACATCTTCAATTCACTTTTTAATAATTTCACTCTCAAGATTAGGAACTCCTGCTAACCCCAAATAAATTCGCCTATGGTCACAAGTTTAAAAGAAATTATCTCGTATTAAGTTCAATATAATTAGATTTATGCATGTACGTGCATGTCATTACTCAACTTTTTGTGGTTTTGTCGCGGTCTTCATACCGCATATAATCTAGAGGATATAAAATTCTCGTACATTACTTATTACATGTTTCCATGGTAGAGATGTATAATGTTGTTTCCGGCATTCCGGAGTGACAAGACAAAAAAGGAAAACCAGACAAGAGAGGTTGCCGCAACGATGTAAATGCTGTAAGGAAAATGTGTACGGTAGCTCCAACTTCCAAGCCTTCATCACTACCAGGAGTGGTGATAAATGATAAAAAGTTCAAGGAGTCTTTTTGCAAGTTTATATTTTTAAATAAATATTAGATATCACTTTATGTTTATCATTTATTTATCTTATTTTATGTATATGATTAATTGACACATTAATTTAACAAATTTGTCGTATTTCTCTCTCTTTCTTTATATGCCAATTAGACATAAATGTGACAAATAAATTATAAAAATAGAATGATATCTAATAGTACTTATATATATATTTTACATGTCTTCACAATTTTCTGCGTATGCAAGAGGTTTTGGATGGTATGTGCCATTACATCAACACTTTGACAGGGAATTTTAGGAGCCATTTGATAATCCATTGTGCGCTTGCAGACATATATAACTTATTTTTTATAATTATAATCTACATGATTAATATTGCAATGGATTATTGAAGATCATCAATAAATAATTTAAGGGTTAATACCACTTTTGATCTCTTATATTTGATCTCATTGACACTTTGGTCCCTTATTTTCAAAAGTGAGACATTTCAATCCCTTATTTTTTAAAGTTGGGACACCATTAGTCCTTTTCGTTCAATCCGTTAATTTCTTAACGGGAGAAGCATGTGTGCTGCACATGTGTTTTATTTTCTTGTTAAAAAATTAACGAATTGAGCGAAAATGACTAATGGTGTCCCAACTTTAAAAGATAAGACACTGAAATGTCTCACTATTAAAAATAAGAGACCAAAATGTCAATGAGATCAAAGATAATGGACCAAAAATAATATTAACCCATAATTTAAAAACTTTCTATGTTTTAACATTTGGAAGAGAAAATCATTTCAAGAGGACATCAAAGTCTTCTTTTGGTAAAAAATGAATGTCCATATATAGGATATCAAAGTCAGACTCGATAAAACAGGGTATTTTGAGGGGTATATAAAAAATAATAAACAAATAAATTTGACTACTCTCTAACAATTGAGAATTTTAGATTACATGGTCATTTCAATATGGATGAGAGGATTTGGACCAGTATTCATTTTGTACATTGTGTGGTTGAATAAGAACGTAAACATATCATAAATGTATGTTTGCTAAATGTGAACTTAGATTTGTATTCTATTATTTTTCTTAATATTCTCCTCATAACTGTTGCGTGTTTATATTGTTAAACATCGGATTCCATCCTAAAATATAGTATTAGGTAGAGTTCTCAAGATCTTAAAGATAGATATTGAATTTTAAGATTTTTCTATGTGAGACGAATTATATATTCTAACACTCAACTCACATATGACCCGATTTGTTATTTGAAGAAGTAGCTTTTTGAATACGTGAACTGATAGTAAGATAAGTTGTATGCAAACCTAAGATGACGTTGAGGTGAGTGAGTCAGTTAGGTAAGAGATGAGTCATATTAAGGTTAATGAGTCAATGATATGAACTATATATGTAAGCTGATATTGAGTTGAGTGAGTCAATTATGTGAAAAATAGGTCACATGTGAATGGACAAAACTGGACTAAGAACATAGCTCGATTACCATGTTAAAAATTATAGGATTCTATCCTAATTCCTAATCTCAATTGATATTAGATGAACTAATTCAGAATCTTCGAAATAGTACTAAAGTTTATGATTTTTCCACGTATCATATAATCCAACATGTATTGAATTGATATTAAAAAGTTCCACTGTTGGATCACCAATACATACCTGAATGGCGAGGACGCCTTGCTTCCTCTTTGGGACGAGTTTGCCATTAACATTCTCATGAGGATTGTAGAAGTTAAGGTCTTTGAGCTCTACATCAGCAAAAGCTTCAATGAAATCCACACCACGGTTATTGCACAGAAGTTGAGGCTCGCCATCAGTATTTTGCCTCATATCTGCAGCAAATGGATAGCAGTATGCTAAAGTGTGAGCCAGTGCCTTCTTAAGAATGCTGATGATTGATAAAAATGTGTAGTTATTGCCTGCAGCTTTAGGCTTCTTGTAACAAAAGAACACGCCTACATCAACTGCAGGCAAGAGTAAGTCGAGGTTGGAGAGCGGCAACAATTGTTCTTCCACTAGCAAGATTGCTGCCACAACCTCATTATTGCTCACCTTTACCATGAACTCTAGTTTAGCACTCATCTTTCACTCCTTGTGTTTCTTTCTTTCTTTGTTGTTCTACTCCCTTTTTTCATTGCTTTCTTTTCTATTTATCCTTCTATTAGGTGGGAATTAAAGAAGGGCAGTTAGGGGAGGGGTTGGTAGTCCTAAGGTTTATAAAATTTTTCTACTTTTACGGTCTATTTGCTTTAATTGTGAAATTTTAGCTGTTGCGCTATAAAATTTTTAGCAGTTGAACTTTGGATAGAAGTGCTGTTGATCAGAAGTAGTGTTCACTGTTATAGATGAAATGTATTATGGGTTATTAGATTTGGTTATTTTAAATATCAACCATTAAATTTATAATGATAAACCAATTATCTATGAGAAAATAAATTGAAAAAAATAGTCAAGATTTGAAAAGATTAAATATCATTGCTCATAATACATCTCATATAGAAGATGATAGATTAGTAAAGGAAAGGGTCCAAACTCCAAACCTTAAATGGAAGATATAATTCAACTCATGGGTGATAAATATTTACAACTATCTTAATTTCCTAAAATTTTAAATTGAAGACATGGTTCAATTTGAAGAAAAGTAGTTTTGGGCAAATAAATAATCCTTGCATTACCTAGCTAGTATCACCATTGGTACATTTCTTTAAGATAATATGTTTTTAGGTTTTGCTTTCCTTCTAGTGAATAAAATTTTGTCTCAAATATTCAACAAGTATTAATGACTTGATAGATATGTCTTGAACTACATGGAAATTAGGCAGCCTAGCAATCTCATCAAAGGTGATGAGTTGTATATATTTTGACTTCCAATTTAGAGGTAAGAAATTGATTGTTATCCTATTGATCCCTACTAAGTTGTGATTAGTTACATTCATCATTCTACTCTATCAACTTATTTGATCGGTTTTTACTCAAATAGAAATCGAAATTCACTTTTATATATTAAGGTTTATTCTATTATAAGTTGATGAGGGTGAAAAATAGATGTTTGCCCGAATTCAGTGATCCGACCTCAACTACCTGACCTGCAAAACTGGAGAAGGAATCACAGAGGTGGCAGCCCTTATTTCTCCTCAGGTGTGAGAGTAAATTAATGTATCCGAGTTGAACAGTAAGTAGTTGAGAGTAATGAATGTGCACGAGTTACCTCATAATGAAGAATGAATTAGGTATTTATATTACTTCCAAAGCTGGGCAGCAATTTATGTTCTGTCCTACCCGACAATGTTCATACCTACCTAGTACTGTTTGCCTTTATGTCACATCGAAAGTGACAACTATGTCAGGGAAATAGAGCGAGGTCCGGCACAGGTCTGGCCGCTCAGTCCTAGGTTGGGACGACTTAGCTGGGCTCGGATTTACAACCCCATCATTTCTTCCCCTCTCTCTCCTCCCAAGTCTAGAACTCATAAGGGGTTCTAGAGAAGTGGGGGTAGACAAATGACATCAAAGGCTAAGTCGTATATTGTGAAGTGGTCCTCTGGTGGGTAACAAGCAAAATCTTTCCAACCTAGGACTTTGAGCTCGTAGTCCATGGCCACGGCCTACTCACTCATCCGTTTGTTGGTCATGGATACGGTCGTGAGACATTCTTTCTAGCAACAGGCAAATATCTGTTTGCCCTGACCTGACGAGATGGTGACTTCTCCACTTGTTCCAGTTTTTTAGCTTAGCTGAGGCTCAATCGCTAATGACTCAGCCTGGACAATACAACGGAACATGTTGCCAATGTTCTCTGTCAGAATCGGTAATCCCTCCAACTTGTTCAAGGGCAATCCGTCGTCAACCCCCTTCCTCCATGTCAGAAAACCTAACCATGTGGTTCCCCTTGATGTCGTCTTCAACTCTTCTAACCTCAAGGATCTGGCATTCAGTATCACTATTTCCTCAAGGCAAAGGCAGTTTTGACCTTTCCTTTTTAGGGGCTAAAGTACTTGAGCTTTCCTCTACTTGGTCCTGCTGGGAGGGAGTCCTCGAGTTGGATGGGTTCTCCTCTTCCCCGCCATAGGATATAGCCTCCATGCCTTGATTGTCCTCAAAATCCGATCTCCCTATGTGTTAATATAAATGTAAAAAGGAAAAGAAAGAAGAAGGGATTAAGGGCGTACCTAAAGACTAAGTGAGTTGGAAGTGTTTGAGCTGATGAAACTAAGCTTAGGACTTTTAGTTCTTTGAGCTGAGGATCCTGAGCTTATTGGTAATGCTTTGGAGGATTCCTTGATCTTGATTGCGAAAAAGTGGGAAGAAATTTTGAAATAACGAAGGCCTATTTATAGGCAAATGAGTGACCGTCTCGAGAATCTCAACCGTCGCATCAAAGCGATGACGTGTCAGCATCTCAACTGAAGAAAAGATGATGTGGTCATTATCTCATCCATGTCAAACTTGCCCGGCTCGGTCATGGAATCTACTTCTCTAGAACCCCTTTTGAGTTCTAGACTTGGGAAGAGGAATGGAGAGAGGGGGAAGGGGAGGGGGAGGGAGGGGGGGAATGATAGGGGTGTAAATCTGAGCCACAGTTAAGTCGTCCCGACCTGGGACTGAGCGGCCAGACCTAAGCCCGACCTTGCTCTATTTCCCTAACATAGCTTTCACTTTCGATGTGACATAAAGGCAAATAGTATCGGGCATGTATGAACAGTGTTAGGTAGGACAACATTAATTGCTGCCCAACATTGGAAGTAGTATAAATACCCCATTCATTCTTCATTATGAGATAACTCGGGTACATTTATTACTCTCAATTACTTACTGTTCAGCTCGGGTACAATAATTTACTCTCACACCCGAGGGGAAACACCGGCCACCACCCCCGAGATTCCTTCTCCAATTTTTTAGGTCAGATAATTGAGGTCGGATCATTGAGCTCGGACGGACATCTATTTTCCACCCTCATCAGAAGTGACTTTGTGTGAGATCGATCACTATGCCTTTATTGTCACAATATAGAAATGAGAAGATATGGATGTGAAAAGAATTATACATGGATAATCTACAATATTTATTTAAAATTATCAATGTAACCCCCACCTAAAGTTTAAATATACACATTTGCATGTCATGTCAAATGAACTGAGCTGAAGCATCTTCACATGGAGAGTCTTGTCAAGATCAAATTTTAGCGTTTTTCTCTCCAAGGGTCCATTGAATTTTGTGAGAATTGTCTTTTCTTGGTACAATTTTGTTTGATTTTCTGTCATTGGAGGCCACTTGATTGATTTTTCATTTTTTTTGGGTCATGATCAAGTTGTTCAAATCTGGCAAACAACAACACTTATTGATTGAGTTTTCATTTTTTTCTTTCCAATCATGAACAGGTTGTTCAAACTGGAAAATAACAACATTCCTTGAGTGAACTTTTTTTTTCCCGATCATGAGTTCTCATTACTACATGAGTTTCAAGTAGAGAAGACTAGCTATTCTAAGATGATGGAATCAAGCATATCACCTCAAAGTTCTGTTTCATGCACGTGCTCTCGAAGAAAGGATAAATGATGTTAATTAAGTTCACTCAAGTGATAATTTAGCAGGTTTATTCACGAAAAGATTGTCTACCATAATATTTGATGAACTATTTCACAAGAATGACATACATGAAGTCACCAATCATTCTTGATATGCCAACATGAGGGGGAGACAAATACGCACTGTATTTTTTTTCCCTTCACCTAGGTTTTGTCACACTGGGTTTTCTTGACAAGGTTTTTAATAAGGTAGTATGAAACGTATAATAAGCATATTGTACGCTTTTTTTTCTTCACTACAATTTTTTTTTTCACTGGATTTTTTCTTAGTAGGGTTTTAACGAGGCATATTCTTAAAAGATGAATATCCAAGGAGGAGTATTATGTAATTATTGATATTAATGGATATTCATCCCGATACAGATTTTGGTTCATAATTATCTCAACTTTATAGTGATAATGTTTATTTAAACCCTGTATCCTGGCCCTATACAAAATCTAGCAATAGACAACTTCTATTGTATCTTTGGCTATAAATTGCGCCCTTTGTATTGTAAAGTTACACCAAAAAATTCAATACAAGTTTCTTATCTATCTTTCTCTATTATATTTCTCTTTACTTGCTTTGTCTCTTCTAGTTCTATCTCTAATTTTATAACATCAACTGCATTTTTTCCCCAAGCTTTACATTTTAGATTACATTTAGACTCCGTTTGTTTGTCGTAAAATAACTTGCTGTTGAAAAATATTTACAAGAAAAAATATTTCCCTAAAAAATAAAATATTTTCTAATGTTTGGTTGTCACATTGAAAAATATTTTCTAGTATTTGAATATCACAATGAAAAATTGGTTAAAACTATTAATCTATTATTTTTTTAAAAAAAATATTAATAATTAAAAACTATTAATTAATTAATTTAAAAAAATTTAGTCAATAATTCAAAAATAAATTAATAATAATTAATTAAAAATATGACAGGAATGAAGTGGGAGTGGGATGGTTAAAGGTGTGGTGGAATGAGTAAAGACTATTTTATTCTCCCAAAAGAAATGAAAATATTTTCACTCTTTTTAATTAAATATTTCTTTTGATCGATGTTTTTCTGGTTGACCAATTTAAAAATTTTTAAAAATAATATATTTTTTAAGAAAATATTTTATGGCAAACAAACGGAGCCTTAGTTGCATTAAGTTCTACAATTCAACCTTATACTTCTTAAGGATTGTAAATTAAGTCAATGTGTAATTTTACAAGGTAAAAAATAAGGTCAAGACATACAACACTTTTGCTATGTTATAAAAATCATATTATGACTCTCGAATGTTACAATAAGTTGTTAAGTTGACCCTTTTCTTCATTTTTATAATCAAATTGAATAAGAAACTACGAGATTACTTTCATATTTTTGTGAAATTACTTTCTTAAATTTTTATTCTGATCTTAATTGTTTACTTAAATTTTCAAATTAACTTTTAAAAAGTAGCATGTATGCAATCACATGACTCTTTTCCGTCTCATTTAATAAGAAAATAAGATAACATAACAACTACAATTTTACTTGGAAAATCATGATTAACACTGAATACCCTTATGTAATATTAGTTTTTGAAAAATTACAAATTATTTTAAAATTTTGAATTAAATTTAGAAACTACTCGCAAAATTCGACCATCATACCCAACGTTTAGAAATTTTATGCCTTACAAGTTTTCTTTAAGCTTTCCTTTAAAACCCTAAACCTTGAAAGCCAAGAACCATCATGTCTTCCCTCACGTGCTACCTCAATCGCACTTTCTCTACTACTACTACCACCACCACCACCACTACCACTGCCACCATCAAATCCCTATCAGAAGACTTATTCAAAGAGCGCAACCTCAAAAGACTCGTAGAAAAGTTCAAAAACTTTTCCAACAGAGACCACTTCCATACAAAAACCGGCATATACGAAGAATAACTGCCTGTAATAAACTCTTACGCCATCCGTGTTATCGTCAATAAGCTCTTATGAAGGGACTTCCTGTAAGTTTCCATTTTACGTATGCACCAACGTATGCACCATTCTTTCGTGGTTTTGACGAATAACTGCCTGTAATACCCTAATTTTTCAACTCATTGATTAGCCTAATTAATTTTGTGTGTACTAAGTTATGCTTCCGTAGGACTAGATTGGACTTGTTGGTTGAGGACTAATGTGGGCAAGAGAAGAAAATGTTATTTTGATAATACTTTCCAAACAGGAAAATAAAGCTCACCCTAGACTATTTTTAATGTCTCTTTCAGTCTATGACTAGGGTAAAACCTATCAATATTTCAAGAGCCCTACGCAAGAGAGATGGGAGAATTCCTACGAAAATCAATAGTCACAAGCATTAGCTTTGAATCTTTGGGTTTTTCTCAGTATTTCACTCGTATGGGTAAGTATTTTGTGTTCTTTAATTTATGGGGTAGGAATCAAGTATAGACTATTATAAAGTACAACTATGGGTACTTATATAGAATATTTGTGATATAAAATAGGGTTTTGAGAATTTGTGAGAAATTTTAAAGTTTAGACTTAGTTCGTCGAAGAGGTAAGTTGGTTGATCCCCCCTTTGAAATTTCCTATAATGATATTGTATATATTGTACATATGAATTTCAAGCTTTTGAATTTATGATTTATGAATATTATGCACATTGAATATGGATTAGATATTGGGAAGGAATCATGACATAAAAAAATAATAGATTTTCACAAAAAAGGCTTGTATATTCCTTGATTTGACAAAAGTTGCATATTTCAAACTGTTGAAAGAGAAGGATTTTGTTTGACCAAAAAAAAAAGAGGGATTTTGGCATGGTTTGTAAACAATGTTGCATTAGAAAAAAAATAAATAAATAAAGTTGAAAATTTAATTTTACTGGTCACATGAATGGTAACCTCGGTGTTGTACTACTGTTCATGGTGAATTACTCATCGTGAACTATTCATAAAAATATATATATATTTATGGAATATATTTTTTTTTTAAGTTAAGTTATAGTTTTGCTTTTGTTCCTAAGAAAACAAAAACTTTTAAATGCCCTTTTTAGTTTGGACAAAAATATCAACCAAATTTCATATTATATGTTTTAGCATTTCTTGAATCCTAATTTAGATTAATGATCCTTATGATGTCTTACAGCGTGTTGTTATATTGGTTTAAAAGCATTAAATGATTTTAAAAACTCAAAATAAAACCTTGGGACAAAAGTATTTGTGTGATTTCAAAGTATAATGCATTATAAAAATATTTTCTATGAGAATTGTTTCATACATTATTCAATTACTGCATGCATACATGAAATATTTGAAACTCGAGACTCTAAAAGCCTGTGAAATTATGCCTCTTATTGGTTGGGGATAAACTCCAATAATTCTGACATTTGATAATCGAATACATGTGAAATGTTTGAAACTGAGCAATTTGGAAGGGTAGTGAAATTTTGACCTTTGTTGGCTGGGATAAATACCAATATTTTGACTCTATGGTGGATGATAAATGCCAATAATTTTGACTCTATGGTAGAAGATAAATGTAAATACTTTTGACTCTATGGTGTAGGATAAATGCTGATAAGACTCTTTGACGGAGGATAAATGCCAATATTTTTGACTCTCGGGCGAAGGATAAAAGTCTACTTAGACTTGTACATTGATTCGTTTGACTATGATCTCTTGGCATATGAATTTAGTTTGGCATGAACTTTTATAAATCTAGGCGTGAACTATTATGATTTCACATGAGCTTTATTGTTTTCAAATCTATGATATTTATGTACTATAATGATATGACCATTGCACATACAAGAATATTTTTAATGGTCTCAAGGGATTTTTTTGGGGATCGCTACTTACTGAGATTTGTATTTCATTTTTGTAAAAAATGACTTTCATTGCAGAAGGTGAGGGATAAACCTTAGCAATTACTTGTGATAGAGGTCGCTTTCACGGAAGATTGAATGGGCAATTTAGATTCTTAGTTATGACAATTTAATTATTGTGTCTAGGCATTGGATTATTATTCTACTCTTGTTTAAGACCATGTAAGAGATTACTTATATTGGATATTGTATTTATTGAATTCGGAGATTTAATTCCACTGCACTTGAATTGGTTTAGATGCTCTAATGGATTGCCACCTATTTACTATTGTGGTTTTTAGTTTAATGTTTGTTTAGAGTCTTGCAAATTTAGGAAGATTGTTCCTTTTTAGTGCTCGGCAGTCTCGTTCCTCATATTCGCCTAGGCAGATTTTGGGGGTGAGACACTATCAGTGTCTATTGTTCGAATCTTTTGACTGGGCCTTGGTTGCCCTTTGCCTAGTTGGAATTCATGCTTCCCACGTTTAGAAGGACACCCCACCCCTTGCCCTTGCTGCACTTATCTGTGCTCGTCTTTTTACCCTTATAATTTCTTCTCCATTTTTTTAGGTGCTTTGTTCTTGTAATTGTGTAGGATTTACCTTCACATTACAATAAAATTAATCATCATAGAACTCAACTGCTAGTATAAAAGTTTCAGATAATACTAATTAGTATATGAAATCTTGGTTTCTGTATTCTTTATAGTAAATCTTAACTTTGAATACTTGGTCACGTAACTAGTGGTCTTTCCAAAAAGATTTGTTGTGTTATAATCTATGTATGAGATATTCATCGTTAAATAATCCCATTAAATGAATCTTGATCTACTGAAATGCATTGGCTTTCTTGTACTGCTTTTAGACGTAATGTCATAAAGATAAGAACTTCGAGAAAAATCTGTAAGTAACGCATCATAATTACTTCATTAATTTAAGGGTGAAGTGCATAGGATTCCTTGTACTTTTGTAAAGTTGCACAATATCTCCTATAGTTTTAAAAGTGCACGATATCCACTTGTGGTTTCTGAAACTAAGCACAATAGTAACTTGTAATTTTAAAAGTGGATGGAACCTACCTGTGGTTTCTGAAATTAATCACAACATCCCCCTCTATTATAAAATTCGTCTATTTTAACAGAAAATATGATGCACGCACGTCAAATGCATTTTTTTTAATTAAATTATTAATTGTTTGGATAAAAATACGGTCGCTAAAGCCAATAGTTTGGTGCCCGGGCAACAGCCACTCATCTTTGGTTGCAGCTTCGGCCGAAGCCTATGCTTTCAGTTCAACCCTCTATTTACATAGCGAAGAAAGGCAAAGGCTCTTGCTCGAATGCGTGACTATGGTGTGCCTATCGACCCGTCACGGCACTCTAAAATTCATATTGGGTTGAGCAAGAATACTGCGACTAGGAAGACAAAGAATGGAATTGAAAGCATAGTCTCAGCGCTTGTTCACCCCTTCGACTTCTTCCATTCCAATAGGTAATGCCCTAACCTAAGAAGTTCCCTTTCTCTGGAGTTGAGTGATCTTTCTCTTTTTACGTTCAACCCCAAAGAAAAATGTACATGTCATATAAGGATATTTTTATCTAAATAATTAATAATTTAAGCAAAAAAATCTTGAATAATCCTATTTAACGCATGTGCATCACTTTTTTCATTAAAATAATAGATTTTTTGACTGAGGGGGACTATTGTGCTTAGTTTTAAAAATCACAGGGATGTATCGTGCACTTTTAAAATCACAGAGAGATATTATGTAACTTTACAAAAGAACAAGGAGGTTCTCTACTTTACCCTTGCTCTAATAAAGAATTAGAGATTATAGCTTTATTGGTGCAATTTATATCTTACATGCAATAACTAATACATCTTCTTGGTCTTTGTTCCAATAAAGAATTACAAACGACACTGGAATCCTAACATAACATGTTACGAGAAAGATTTGATGATGGTGAATTATTTATGTAATTATAATAAAATAATTTAAACAGTTTCCAGCATTGAATCTCCACTCGTAGTGTTATAGCGTTATGCTTATGGGAGAGGGATGGGTTTGACAAGTAATGAAACTATACGATCCTTCGTCTCACCATCTGGAACACCAAAACCATCCCTATGCTGGTACATGCATTGCACAATACGAGCAAGATTCATTGCAGTTCTAATGAAATCCTTGGAAAGATAGCGATCCATTAATATATCTTTGTTCATTTTCTTCCATGTAAGACTAATTAAGTGCACTATGTATTCACGAGCATCTTCCTCAGAGCAGCCTGTGTCGTGCATGTAACATTGGATTGATTTTGGAACATCACCTTTCTCCATTTCTTCTTGGATCATTTAGAATGAGTCAGTATACATGGAACATTTGAAAGGGTACATGTGCAGACGGATGTAATTTTAGGGAGGGATGTGCGAGTTATAGTCTCTGCTGACCCCAAATTTTTGTAAATATGTAGGTATTTTTAGTTTTTAAAAACAATTAACTCACACTAAAGCAAATTATTCATTTATAAAAATTAAATTTTGTGTTATATTTTTCATTAAAAAAAATTCTAGATCCGATCCTATATGTGTATTATCCTACGAGTGCAGTAATTAACTTACAACTGATGTTCCCAAATCATTGGCAAGCCGAAGAATTAAGGATGGCCAGTGAATTACTCCAGGATATTGCTCTAAATGTTTCAAATCCTCCTCCTTTATTGGATTTGTGATGCAAAAATAAGCGTGAAACAACATCACAGGACCAGTGATTGATATCCAGGCATTGTCCAGAAACTCATTCAGGCTTGGTGTTTATCCACTGTAATACCACTTTGCATCCACCAAATAGGCTTTACAAAGTTCTACCCACTGCAAAGTTGGTTGCTCAATTGAAATCAGATTAACAGAAATCACTGGATGAAAATAATGGTAGACTATAAGAAAATATTTTTTGAATGCTTAAGTCCATGTTCACAGTAGTAGAAAAACTAAATAATTATAAACTGAACACGTATCTTTTATAGAATTAATGTAGGACGAGATGTAACTAACATACTATACCATTTTCCTCAAGTATGGAATGATATTGAAGCCTTGCTCTTTGAGAACATCATAAGCGATTTCATTAATAGAGTTGAAAACTGCTAAGAAACATATCTTCATGTAATCTGGAAGCCGATCTAAGGCATTGATGTCCCATCTGAAAATGCATAACAAAAGATTTAATTACTATGAACAAGTGATAAGCACTATGATAAGGAACAAATAATTAGAGTCTTAATCATATTAAGCCAAAATGATTGATGATCATTGACCTTTCAACTACATCAGTAAAGACCTCGAGCTCATCCAATGTACCATGTACATCATATATATCATCAACTATTGTTATTAGTGCTGAAAGCTTCATTGACACCCTCCTGCAGTATCCATATTGTGGTTCAGAGGTGAATCCAACCGCCCACAAGAAACCCTCCACAAATCTGTCTCTGGCAAAGCTCATCTTTTTGGCAAGACAAGAGCTAGTATTGTGAGGTGTTAAAGTTAGCTTTTGGAATATGCACATGAGAAAAGGAATGCTTCACATGAGGTATGTTGGGAAAAGCAAAAAGCAAATATAGTAAAATATTATAAAGGGAGTTGGCACATGGAATTGAAATGGAAAAGTGCTGCAGACTTTGATCAAGATGCATTCACATTGCACGCAGAAACAAAGTTGAAGACATTGCACGTTGTTAAACGTGGAGGACAACGAAGCATGAATTAGATCTGAAGATGGATGAAGCAACTCCTCGGTTATAAATAGCAGGCCATTCTTTAGTTCAATTGCATCCAAAAATTCCAGAAATCAGAGAGAAAATATTGAGATTTTTTCCTGAGAGTTTTCTTCCATATTAATTTTCTTAACTTGTAAGTAAGAATTAGTTTCTCCTTATATTAGAGAGAAGGATATTGTAATTTATTCTTACATCATAGTGAAACCTCCTATACTTGCCCGTGATTTTTTTTCCCTTAATTTGTTTAAGGGTTTTCCACGTAAAAATATTGTGTCTCAATTATCATTTTCTCAGTCTTATTTTAGCTGTGTGATACCGCTTCGCCCCAAACATTCCGCTGCACTGATACCCAACAGTGGTATCAGAGCCATTGGTTACGGGGTTACTATTCATGGTTACTATTCACGTGTACGGTACTTTTCACAGTGAAATAGTGGGAGCCGGTTCAAGTTGAGAAGTAGATCGTTGTTAACACTATGGCGGCAAAATTTGAAATCGAGAAGTTCAACGGGAGCAAATTTTCCCTTTGGAAATTGAAGATGAAGGCAATCTTGAGAAAGGAGAATTGCTTGGCAGCAATCGGAGACAGACCAGCGGAGGTGACAGATGACAATAAGTGGACAGAAATGGATAACAATGCTATGGCTAATTTGCATCTGGCGTTGGCAGATTCGGTACTGTCAAGCGTGGAGGAAAAGAAGTCAGCAAAGGAAATTTGGGATGCACTAACCAAACTGTACGAGGTCAAGTCACTTCACAACAAGATTTTCTTGAAGAGAAAATTGTATACTCTTCGAATGAGTGAATCCACATCGGTAACTGATCACATCAATACCTTAAATACATTATTTTCTCAACTAACTGCGTTGGGACAGATAATAAAGGAGCTTGAACGTGCGGAGATTCTACTTCAAAGTCTACCTGATTCGTATGATCAACTTATCATTAGTTACACTAATAATGTTCTTTCAGAATCTGTTACTTTTGATGATGTTGCAGCTGCTATTCTAGAAGAGGAAACTAGGCGCAAGAGTAAATAAGACAGAGCTGAAAGTTCACAACAAGCAAAGGCACTACCAATGGTGAGAGGCAGATCAACAGAACATGGCTCGAGTGGGAGCAACAAACATGGTAGATCAAAGTCCAGGAGTAGAAAGAATATCAAATGCTACAACTGTGGTAAGAAAGGGCACATCAAGAAGGATTGTTGGAGCAACAAAAAGAATCCCGAGGTGATAAATTCTCAGGGATGTGTTGCAACTGTACCTGATGATGGAGATATTTTATACAGCGAAGCAGCAATTGTATCATAAGGTAGAAAAGAGCTCACTGATGCTTGGATAATGGATTTGGGAGCAACATGGCATATGACCTCTCGTAGAGAATGGTTTCACACATATGAACCTACCTCTGGGGGATCTGTGTACATGGGTAATGATCATGCCTTGGAGATTGCTGGCATCGGTGCCGTCAAGATAAAAATGTATGATGGTACCATTCGTACCATTCGTACCATTCAAGGGGTACGACATGTGAAGGGCTTGAAAAAGAACCTATTGTCTATTCGACAATTGGATGACCTCTGCTGCAAGACCCATATCCAGGATGGGATCATGAAGGTCGTCAAAGGAGTGCTTGTGGTGATCAAGGCAGAAAAGATAGCGGTAAATCTATACATGCTTTTGGGAGATACGTTGCAGGAGGCAGACGCGTCAGTTGCATCAGCCAGACAAGAAGAATCAACTATTATGTGGCATCGCAGATTGGGCCACATGACAGAACGTGGCTTGAAGATTCTCGCTGAACGTAATCTCCTACCCGGGCTCAAGACGGTAAACTTACCTTTCTGTGAGCACTGTGTTATCAGTAAGCAGCATAGATTGAAATTTGGGAGATCTACTGCCAGAAGCAAACACATTCTAGACTTGATTCATTCAGACGTTTGGGAATCACCGGGTTTGTCCCTAGGAGGAGCCAAATACTTTGTATCATTTATTGATAATTACTCTAGGAGACTGTGGGTGTATCCAATCAAGAACAAGTCAGATGTGTTTCCAATATTCAAAACATTCAAAGCGCTGGTGGAACTTGAATCCGGAAAAAGGATCAAGTGTCTGAGGACAGACAACGGAGGAGAATACACTGACGGGAACTTTCTAACATTTTGCAATCAAGAAGGCATTCAGAGGCAGTTCACTGTTGCAAACACACCTCAGCAAAATGGAGTGGCAGAGCGGATGAACAGAACTCTTCTTGAAAGAATGAGAGCTATGTTGGAAACTGCTGGACTAGCAAAATCATTTTGGGCAGAAGCAGCCAGAACCGCCTGTTACGTGATAAACCGGTCACCATCAACTGCAATTGAGTTGAAAACACCAATGGAAATGTGGACCGAAAAACCCGCAGATTATTCTACCTTGCACGTATTTGGATGTCCGACATATGTGATGTATGGTTCCCAAGAAAGAACAAAACTGGATCCAAAGTCCAGGAAATGCATATTCTTGGGATATGCTAATGGTGTTAAGGGGTATCGCTTGTGGGATCCTACTGCCCACAAGATTATCATCAGCAGAGATGTGATATTTGCAGAAGACAAACTGCAAAGTGAAGATGACAACAACACTGCAAAGGAGACTACTACAATACATATCGAAGATAACCCAAGAAATGAAGATACTTCTTCTGAAGCAGCACCAGAGCACGAGGAACAAGAAGCAGATGAGGCTGAGATTACAGATGTTCGACGTTCATCGCGTCAAACATCAACACCGCCTTGGCACTCAGACTATGTCATGGCAAGTAATGCTGCATATTGTCTTCTAACGGAGGATGGAGAGCCATCTACTTTTCACGAGGCTATGAATAGTCCCGATATGGCTTTGTGGAAGATAGCAATGCAGGAAGAAATTGAAGCTCTACATAGAAACAAAACGTGGGAGCTCGTTCCTCTACCACCTGGACGAAAAGCCATCGGTAACAAATGGGTCTTCAAGATCAAGCGAGATGGAAATGACCAAGTGGAGAGATATCGTGCAAGACTGGTGGTGAAAGGATTTGCTCAAAAAGAAGGTATTGACTTCAATGAAATATTTTCTCTTGTGGTTAGACTTACAACTATCAGAGTAGTCTTCACCATGTGTATTGTATTTGATTTACATCTAAAACAATTAGATGTAAAGAATGCTTTTCTTCATGGTGAACTTGAAGAAGAGATTTACATGCTCCAACCAGAAGGTTTTGTTGAGAAAGAAAAAGAAAACTTGGTTTGCAGGTTGACCAAATCTCTATACGGTCTAAAGCAGGCGCCGAGATGCTGGTACAAGAGATTTGATTCCTTCATAATTAGCCTCGGGTACAACAGACTCAATTCAGACCATTGTACGTATTACAAAAGGTTTGGAGATAATGATTTCATCATTCTGTTGTTGTATGTGGATGACATGCTGGTAACAGGCCCCAGCAAAGATCGAGTCCAAGATTTGAAGGCACAGTTGGCTAGGGAGTTCGACATGAAGGATTTAGGACAAGCAAACAAGATTTTAGGGATGCAAATTCACCGAGACAGAAAAGGCAGGAAAATATGGATTTCCCAGAATAATTACTTCAAGAAAATCTTGCGGCGCTTCAACATGCAAGACTGTAAGGAAATCTCAACCCCATTTCCTGTTAATTATAAATTATCCTCAAGTATGTGCCCTAGTGATGAAGCAGAGAGGATGGAAATGTCTCGAGTACCGTATGCATCAGCAGTGGGAAGTCTCATGTTTGCTATGATATGTACGAGACCAGATATTGCTCAAGCAGTCAGCTCAGTTAGTAGGTTCATGGCGAATCCTGGTAGAGAGCACTGGAACGCAGTTAAGAGGATCCTAAGATACATTAAAGGAACCTCGGATGTTACATTATGTTATGGAGGATCAGAATATATTGTAAATGGTTTTGTTGATTCAGATTTTGCAGGTGATTTTGACAAACGAAAATCCACTACAGGCTATGTGTTTACAGTTGCAGGAGGCGCGGTAAGCTGGGTATCTAAGTTACAGACTGTTATAGCTTTATCTACAACAGAGGCTGAATACATGGCGGCTACACATGCTTGTAAAGAAGCAATCTGGATTAAAAGGTTAATAGAGGAGCTCGGGCACAAACAAGAGAAAATTCTCTTGTATTGTGACAGTCAGAGTGCCTTGCACATTGCAAGGAATCCAGCTTTTCATTCCAGGACAAAGCACATAGGGGTTCAATATCACTTCGTTCGTGAAGTAGTGGAGGAAGGAAGTGTGGATATGCAGAAGATCTACACTAATGACAACCTAGCAAATGTCTTGACAAAGCCAATCAACGTTGACAAGTTCGTTTGGAGTAGATCCTCTTGTGGCCTAACGAAGACGTAAGCAAGATGCACGGCAGGTATGGAGAGATTTGGAAGACAATCAAAAGCAAACTTTAAGTGGGAGAATGTGAGGTGTTAAAGTTAGCTTTTGGAATATGCACATGAGAAAAGGCATGCTTCACATGAGGTATGTTGGGAAAAGCAAAAAGCAAATATAGTAAAATATTATAAAGGGAGTTGGCACATGGAATTGAAATGGAAAAGTGCTGCAGACTTTGATCAAGATGCATTCACATTGCACGCAGAAACAAAGTTGAAGACATTGCACGTTGTTAAACGTGGAGGACAACGAAGCATGAATCAGATCTGAAGATGGATGAAGCAACTCCTCGGTTATAAATAGCAGGCCATTCTTTAGTTCAATTGCATCCAAAAATTCCAGAAATCAGAGAGAAAATATTGAGAGTTTTTCCTGAGAGTTTTCTTCCATATTAATTTTCTTAACTTGTGAGTAAGAATTAGTTTCTCCTTATATTAGAGAGAAGGATATTGTAATTTATTCTTACATCATAGTGAAACCTCCTATACTTGCCCGTGGTTTTTTTCCCTTAATTTGTTTGAGGGTTTTCCACGTAAAAATATTGTGTCTCAATTATCATTTTCTCAGTCTTATTTTAGCTGTGTGATACCGCTTCGCCCCAAACATTCCGCTGCGCTGATACCCAACAAGTATACCACCTACAGAACAGAAAAAACACATTATTGTGCTGGTTTTTGGTAAATACATATATATATATATATATATATATATATATACTGATACAGTAACGTATCTAGAATTTTATTTCAGTATGATTCGAATGCTTTTTTTCTTCTTTCAGTTCGAGTTAATTTAATTTTTCATACTAAAAAAATTACATATATTATAAAAACTTTAAAAGTATATACATATATGTTTTAAAAAAAGATTCGGGGCTGAAACCCACTGGCACAAAGTTGAATCGGCCCTTGTAATACGTACTTTGACATCTGTTTTATTGCGTTTTGATATGTAGCTTGCACGATGTTGAAATCCAGTTTAGCTAGCTCAAGCAAAACTGGATTTGCGTTTTGTCTTCTTTCATATAGTCATGTTATAGTCATATGGTTGTGTGTTCAAGTACGTTCCATGAGAACAGAAATTTGTTACTTTTCTTCCCGATAATGAATTAAAATTGAAATTCTTGGGTCATATCATTAATTCAACTTAACTAAATTTTGTTACGTACAAGTTTTACCTTTTGCTGGAAGAGTTTTGACACATAGGGCTTACTAAAAGCACTAAAATCATAACATAAAAAATGCATTGTGGAAGAATCGATAGTTTCATTAAGCAAGAAGAGTACCTTGAGGGATTTGGTAACCTTGCTGTCGGAGGAGTCTAAACTTTAGAGCCACAGCGCACAAGTCTTCATGCTGCTTCTTCTCATTGCAATCATGAGCATTGTATATGCAATTCAAAATACTTTCTATTTCATTTTCAAAGTGATAATATATGCGAAGCCTTTGCAAAACGTCAACAAGCTCAAGTTTATCCAATTGATCTGTTGTTTCATCTAATATTTTCTTCACATCTTGTTTATGCTTCTCAGCTCGTTGTGAGTACTTTGATCCCTGTATGCAATATACATAATATTGTAAGTAGCGATAGATTTGTGTATACAATCGAAATATTATAGTATACTTAGTAGTATTCCTAAACGGGAACCGGTTGGGTCTAACTAGTCGAACTCAAACGCCTCACAAAATACCGCATGGTCGGACTCGCCAAACCCGATAGTTACTTCTCTTGATCTTACCGAGTATATACTCTCCAATGATTGCAGATCATCATCATCCCAAATGCTTGGCTTGTAGTTTCCTGACCTCCTGGTAGCCATTTGTTGGGGAATTAGTCTTGTAGCAGTTGCAAGACAAGACATGACTATTTTACAACGGGTGAGTAATGATTAGTGTGTGATTCAATTGCAGCTCGCTACTTCAGACCAGGTTGCTCTTATATAGAAAATTCTTGTGCCGTATATCGGATGGTGTGACACATTCATCGGAAATGAAATCCACTGTATATAGTCCTACCCCACAGTGTGGCACTGAGAGATCCACTATAGTCCTACCCCACAGTGTGGCACTGAGAGATCCACTATTTCATGGCAGTCTTTCTCTCAAATAGAGCAAGATTGGGTAGCCCAAATTGGCACAGATCACAATTATGTTTAAGATTCATAATAAAAAAATAAATTCTTCAGTTATAATTTAAGTTTTTCAGACGAGGTGATTACATAATACAATACGAGTTCAGTTAAAAAAAAGTCCTACGTTCAAGTCATATATGACTACATGCAAGATTGCATTTTATATCAACATGAAAGAGCATTTTACGAACAATAAATAAATCAAATGAATACATATCTAACAATTTAAATTTTTGAACAAGATAATCAATTAACGTCAATATTATAATCTTCGTATCCAACAATGAAGGAACAAGTGCCAACCACAACTGGTCCAAATATCAGGAGCTTAGACCTCTTTATATACATTTCTCCCACATCGGAAAATCAGAAATTCTAAGACCACCTTATAAGATTTTGGGCTATTCTACTTAGCACCAATTGATTTTAGGATGGAACTCTATAATTCTTAACATGATAGCAGAGCTGGACCTTGATCCTATGTTATCCATATCCACGTGCGATGAATATATATTTCTCCCACATTGAAAAACTAAAAACCTTAATACCACCTTAATTTTAAGATCTTGGACTACTTCTCTTATCCCAATTTGTCCCTTGTACGAGGTTTATAACAAAAATTTCGAGAAAACTTACTTTTTTTTTGGTTGAAACACTTGAAACCTTCTTTTATTGTTGATATTCATTTTTGAGAATATTTTAAATTCTGATTTAAAGATGATTGAAACTAGTTAACACGCAATGACCAAGTTCCAAGAATGATCTCTCAGACCCCCATCAACTATTATTGTGGCGCATTAATGTAAGAGATTACACATATTTTTCCAGCTTGAGGCCGGTGCGAGGTTAACTAGGATTGCGCTTCTTTTTTTTCTTTTTTTTTCTTGAGCCAGTTGAAAGATTTCAAAATTTTGAATATTGTTTCTTACTATCGAGGAAGCTTATTAAATTCTTGATGATAAGTTCATGTCGTCTACAATTTATTTTTATTTTTATTTTTAATTCATGGGAGATTTAAAGTCATACAACGTAACCATCAAGACTTGAACTTGCAACCTCTCACATACACAACGAGTAACATTTCTTTTGGATCAAAGCTCTTGTGGCAAATTCAAGTATATATTGACCCAAAATAATAAAAAGTACTTTAATCAGTCAAATATTTGTTTTTTTTTAGAAACTACTATGAATGATTAAGGAGTAAGAGAGTCAGATGGCCCAGATCTAACAGCTAGTTTGGATTAGATTTTTTAAAGGAGAGGAAAGGATGGGGAGGGAATAAGTAATTCCTCTCTTTGATTGGATTGAAATTTTAAAAGAGGAAAATGTTATGTAGGGGTTCCAAATCCCCTCCATTTCTTTTAAATAGAAGGATTTTATAATCCTTTCAATTTGAGATTTTTTGGGAGAAAATGAAAGATTTAAAGACAAAAGTTTTTATTGTCCCTGACCTTTCGTTTTATTTTGACAATTATCTTTATTGCACCTTAAACCCTACATTATTTTATTTTCAGTATTTCTTACGTTTTCTTATCTTTGTTCCTGCGCCGCTCGACTTCATCAAGAAAAGAAAATATGGAATTTAGCCCCAAAAAAATTGAAATTGCTTATTAAAAATATTAATTTTATGGTTGAATATGAAAAGGGCACTCAAGTAATTTTTCGTTTAAAATTATCTTTTTTTTTGCCTTTCCTTCTCCGATCCAAACAAAGTATTATAAAATATTTTCCTTTCATTTCCATTATTATTTTATTACAATCTAAACAAGAAAATATTTTTCCTTTCTTTTCCTTTATTTTTCTTCCCCTACTTTCTTTTCATTTCCATTCCTTTGTGCAATCCAAACACTATGTAAATGTCTTATATACCCTAATGGCAGATTTTTGATTGATGACCCACAAGAAAAGACTTGCGTGGTGGCTAAAATAAACACTAGTCTAATATTTGACTCCAACACGTACGAAAACGAACCTTGAGTCCAATAATTGCTTTCTTGAGAAATATTTATCAATGATTAAAGCTCTGTTTAATCTAGTTATAAAATTTTAATTTTTTGAGTTGTAAAGTTTTTAACAATAGAATTTTGGTTAAAAATGTTATTAGAACAAAAATTATTGACTGTTTGGCCTATGTTGGGTAATGATGAGCTTTTAGAAAATTTGAGGATAATGTTGGACTTTAAAAAACATGAAGGGATATATTTGAGAAAGAAAAAGAATACAGCTTCTGGCATTATGTAAAAATAATTTCGCAAAAACTTATTTTGAAAAGTTACAATTTGGAGTTTCTTATTTTTCACCTTCAACTTTTATCTAAAAATACTTTTAGAAATAGATCAAACAGGTTAGTTTTGGTTTCTAAATTCACAAAAAACACTTTTAATTATAAAAAAATTAAGCCAACAGCCAAAAAGAGGTAATAGAGCTCGATCTAAATGTGTTATATATACAAATGATAGATTTTTTACTGACAAGGACAAAAAAAAAAGACTTGTCTGGTGGCTAAAATTTAAAGTCGACTCTCCTAGTAACTATTGGTTGTGACCCACATGATTCATGGATTAACTGATCTTCATAAAATCAATCTGTACTTAAGCCTATCCAAGCATGCCAGCCACCTTCTGAAGATCTGCTTTAGAATATTAGTTGTAGTTTATAAGATGGTTCTAGAAATGCTACAACTTTGTACTATTGCACCAAGGCTATATATGATTCTATATCTTAATTTCACAAAAAAAAAAAAAAAAAAAAGGAAAAGAACTTCATCGTTTTTCTCCTTTGTACTTGGCAATAGTCGAATTCGTCAAACTAAACGTAGAACAACTTGCGGGAGCAGATTGTTTTTTTAGATGGGTTTAGCATTCTTTCTTCCATCAGCTAGCCCGTGCTCTATTGTCTTATCTTTTTAGGCTAGCTATTTGTTTTTCTTGTACTTGCTTGATGTAATTGGTCTTAAACCTTTTATGTACTTTTGTTTGATGAAATACAAAATACTTACCTAGCTAGCCAAAAAAAAAAGAAAAAAGACATTGAACTACTTAATTAAGCTCTCTCAAAAAGAAAAAAAAAGAAACTTAGTAATATATCGTTTGGAGTGACTAATTAACATTAAACTAATTATTAATCAAACATGAAATATTAAAGAACTTACCACCGGGCGTTTTGTCTAGTGCATGGTATGTTCTTCGCTATAAGTATAAGTTGTTGCATGGTTAATTATCGTAAATGACATCCTTTAATATATATTATACGACGTAGGTCTCCCTTAAATATATTAAAGAACTTATCCGTTCATGCCATTAAAATAAGACCTTAGTGAATATTGATCAAATATAAATAACCCAAATCCATACAATGGCACGACTCTCTATCTCTATATATGAATACATACATACATATATATATATATATATCTAAAAATATGTGCAGATAATTAATGAAGATATTCTGGATTTTTCCGAAGTTTTCTAAATTAATGGAGTTTTTAGAAGGAATGTGCCCGTCACAGCAGACACTTCGACGCGACGTTTAATCCACTTGATATATAATCCGCTAATGTGGCCCTAGATTATATATAATTATCTGCATATGCAAAGTTTTCGGAAAGTCTTATAAATAAATAAAAAAAAAGTTTTCGGAAAGGCATGTGTATATATCGTTTATGTTGGACAAATATCATACATATGCTTTCTATTTGCAACGGATATATATCAAAAATATATTATCGACTTTTTAAGAGTTTAAATTTTCATACGAGATAATTACTGAAATATAATATCAAAGTCAATGAGTAAAAGGTTCTATGCTTGAATCTATCCATCACAAGTAGGACGGATCTAAGATTTTGGTTCAATGGGGGCTAAAAACATAATTAAAGACTCATATATGAATAATTTTTTCATTAGTACTAAATTAATTTTTTATCCTAAAAAAAAAAAACTTAAAAGTACACAAATTTTCAAAAGATCTTCAAGGATCCAACGGGTAGCTAAGGTTTGTTGACAGAGGTTGTAACAATCCAAACGATCCCACTACACCAGGACCCTTTCGACGTTGCACAAAAATTATTACTCTGTATTCAATTCACTTTTTAATAATTTCACTCTCAAGATTAGGAACTCCTGCTAACCCCAAATAAATTAGATTTATTTATTTAAAAGAAATTATCTCGTATTAAGTTCAATATAATTAGATTTATGCATGTACGTGCATGTCATTACTCAACTTTTTGTGGTTTTGTCGCGGTCTTCATACCTCATATAATCTAGAGGATATAAAATTCTCGTACATTACTTATCACATGTTTCCATGGTAGAGATGTATAATGTTGTTTCCGGCATTATGGGGTGACAAGACAAAAAAGGAAAACCAGACAAGAGAGGTTGCCGCAACGATGTAAATGCTGTAAGGAAAATGTGTACGGCAGCTCCAACTTCCAAGCCTCCATCACTACTAGGAGTGGTGATAAATGATAAAAAGTTCAAGGAGTCTTTTTGCAAGTTTATATTTTTAAATAAATATTAGATATCACTTTATGTTTATCATTTATTTATTTTATTTTATGTATATGATTAATTGGCATATCAATTTAACAAATTTGTCGTATTTCTCTCTCTTTCTTTATATGCCAATTAGACATAAATGTAACAAATAAATTATAAAAACAGAATGCTATCTAATAATACTTATATATATATTTTACATGTCTTCACAATTTTCTGCGTATGCAAGAGGTTTTGGATGGTATGTGCCATTACATCAACACTTTGACAGGGAATTTTAGGAGCCATTTGATAATCCATTGTGCGCTTGCAGACATATATAACTTATTTTTTATAATTATAATCTACATGATTAATATTGCAATGGATTATTGAAGATCATCAATAAATAATTTAAGGATTAATACCACTTTTGATCTCTTATATTTGATCTCATTAACACTTTGGTCCCTCATTTTCAAAAGTTAAACATTTCAATCCCTTATCTTTTAAAGTTGGGACACCATTAGTCCTTTTCGTTCAATCCGTTAATTTTTTAACGGGAGAAGCATGTGTGCTGCACACGTGTTTTATTTTCTTGTTAAAAAATTAACGAATTGAGCGAAAATGACTAATGGTGTCCTAACTTTAAAAGATAAGGCACTGAAATGTCTCACTATTGAAAATAAGGGACCAAAATGTCAATGAGATCAAAGATAATGGACCAAAAATAATATTAACCCATAATTTAAAAACTTTATATGTTTGAACATTTGGAAGAGAGAGTCATTTCAAGAGGACATCAAAGTCTTCTTTTGGTAAAAAAATGAATGTCCATATATAGGATATCAAAGACAGACTCGATAAAACAGGGTATTTTGAGGGGTATATCAAAAATAATAAACAAATAAATTAGACTACTCTCAAACAATTGAGAATTTTAGATTACATGGTCATTTCAATATGGATGAGAGGATTTGGACCAGTGTTCATTTTGTACATTGTGTGGTTGAATAAGAACGTAAACATATCATAAATGTATGTTTGCTAAATGTGAACTTAGATTTGTATTCTATTATTTTTCTTAATATTCTCCTAAGAATTGTTACATGTTTATATTGTTAAACATTGGATTCCATCCTAAAATATAGTATTAGGTAGAGTTCTCAAGATCTTAAAGATAGATTTTGAATTTTTAGATTTTTCTATGTGAGATGAATTATATATTCTAACACTCACCTCACATATGACCCAATTTGCTATTTGAAGAAGTAGCTTTTTGAATACGTGAACTGATAGTAAGATAAGTTGTATGCAAACCTAAGATGACGTTGAGGTGAGTGAGTTAGTTAGGCAAGAGATGAGTCATATTGAGGTCAATGAGTCAATGATATGAACTATATATGTAAGATGACATTGAGTTGAGTGAGTTAATTATGTGAAAAATAGGTCACATATGAATGGACAAAACTGGACTAAGAGCGTAGCTCAATTACCATGTTAAGAATTATAGGATTCTATCCTAATTCCTAATCTCAATTGATATTAGATGAACTAATTCAGAATCTTAGAAGTAGTATTAAAGTTTATGATTTTTCAACGTATCATATAATCCAACATGTATTGAATTAATATTAAAAAGTTCCACTGTTGGATCACCAATGCGTACCTGAATGGCGAGGACGCCTTGCTTCCTCTTTGGGACGAGTTTGCCATCAACATTCTCATGAGGATTGTAGAAGTTAAGGTCTTTGAGCTCTACATCAGCAAAAGCTTCAATGAAATCCACGCCACGGTTATTGCACAGAAGTTGAGGCTTGCCATCAGCATTTTGTCTCATCTCTGCAGCAAATGGATAGTAGTATGCTAAAGTGTGAGCCAGTGCCTTCTTAAGAATGCTGATGATTGATAAAAATGAATAGTTGTTGCCTGCAGCTTTAGGCTTCTTGTAACAAAAGAACACGCCTACATCAATTGCAGGCAAGAGTAAGTCGAGGTTGGAGAGCAGCAACAATTGTTCTTCCACTGGCAAGGCTGCTGCCACAACCTCATTATTGCTCACCTTCACCATGAACTCTAGTTCAGTACTCATCTTTCACTCCTTGTGTTGCTTTCTTTCTTTGTTGTTCTACTTCCTTTTTTCATTGCTTTCTTTTCTATTTATCCTTATTTCATGTGGGAATTAAAGAAGGGCAGTTAGGGGAGGGGGTTGGTAGTCCTAAGGTTTATAAAACTTTTCTACTTTTACGGTCTATTTGCTTTAATTGTGAACTTTTGGCTATTGCTTTATAAAATTTTTAGCAATTGAACTTTGGATAGAAGTGTTGTTGAGCATAAGTCGTTGATTGTTTGGTCTTGCTGATCAGAAGTAGTGTTCACTGTTATAGATGAAGTGTATTATGGGTTATTAGATTTGGTTATTTTAAATATCAACCATTAAATTTATAGTGATAAACCAATTATCTATGAGAAAATAAATTGAAACAAATAGTCGAGATTTTAAAAGATTAAATATCATTGCTCATAATACATCTCATATAGAAGATGATAGATTAGGAGAGGAAAGGGTCCAAACTCCAAACCTTAAATGGAAGAAATAATTCAACTCATGGGATATCAATATTTACAACTATCTTAATTTCCCAAATTTTTAAATTGAAGACATAGTTCAATTTGAAGAAAAGTAGTTTTGGGCAAATAAATAATCCTTGCATTACCTAGCTAGTATCACCATTGGTACATTTCTTTAAGATAATCTGTTTTTAGGTTTTGCTTTCCTTCTAGTGAATAAAATTTTGTCTCAAATATTCAACAAGTATTAATGACTTGATAGATATGTCTTGAACTACATGGAAATTAGGCAGCCTAGCATCTCATCAAAGGTGATGAGTTGTATATATTTGGACTTCCAATTTAGAGGTAAGAAATTGATTGTTATCCTATTGATCCTTACTAAGTTGTGATTAGTTACATTCACCACTCTATTCTATCAACTTATTTAATCAGTTTTTACTCAAATAGGAATCAAAATTCACTTATATATATTAAGGTTTATTCTATTACAAGTTGATGAGGGTGAAAAATAGATGTCTGCCCAAATTCAGTGATCCGATCTCAACAACCTGACCTACAAAACAGGAAAAAGAATCACAGGGGTGGCAGCCCGTATTTCTCCTCAGGTGTAAGAGAAAATTAGTGTGCCTGAGTTGAACGGTAATTAATTGAGCATAATAAATGTGCACAAGTTACCTCATAATGAAGAATGAATAAGGTATTTATACTACTTCCAAAGCTGGGCAGCAATTAATGCTCTGTCCTACTCGATACTATTCATACCTGCTTGGTACTCTTTGCCTTTATGTCACATCGGAAGTGACAACTATGTTAGGGAAATAGAGTGAGGTCAGGCACAGGTCTGGCCGCTTAGTCCCAGGTTGAGACGACTTAGCTGGGCTCGGATTTACACCCCCATCATTTCTTCCCCTCCCTTTCCCCCCAAGTCTAGAACTCAGAAGAGGTTCTAGAGAAGTGGGGGTAGACGGATGACATCAAAGGCTAAGTCGTATATTGTGAAGTGGTCCTCCAGTGGGTGGCAAGCAAAATCTTTCCAACCTGGGACTTTGAGCTCGTAGTCCATGGCCACGGCCCACTCACTCATCCATTTGTTGGTCATGGATACGGTCGTGAGACATTCTCTCTGGCAACAGGCAAATATTTGTTTGCCCTGACCTGACGAGATGGTGACTTCTCCACTCGTTCCAGTTTTTTAGCTCGACTGAGGCTCAATCGCTAACGACTCAGTCTAGACGATGCAACGGAATATGTTGCCAATGTTCTCTGTCAGAATCGGTAACCCCTCCAACTTGTTCAATGGCAATCCGTCGTCAACCCCTTTCATCCATGTTAGACAACCCGACCATGCGGTTCCCCTCGGTGTCATCTTTAACCCTTCTAACCTCAAGGATCTGGCATTCAACATCACTATTTCCTCGAGGCAAAACCGGTTTTGACCTTTCCTTTTGAGGGGCTGAAGTACTTGAGCTTTCCTCTACTTGGTCCTGCTGGGAGGGGGTCCTCGAGTTGGATAGATTCTCCTCTTCCCCGCCATAGGATATAGCCTCTATGCCTTGATTGTCCTCAAAATCCGATCTCCCTATGTGTAGATATAAATGTAAAGAGAAAAAGAAAGAAGAAAGGATTAAAAGCGTACCTAACGACTAAGTGAGCTGGAAGTGTTTGAGCTGATGAAACTGAGCTTAGGACTTTTAGTTCTCCGAGCTGAGGATCCTGAGCTTATCGGTAACGCTTTGGAGGATTCCTTGATCTTGATTGCGAAAAAGTGGGAAGAAATTCTGAAATAACGAAGGCCTATTTATAGGCAAATGAGTTATCGTCTCGAGAATCTCAACCGTCGTATCAAAGCGATGACGTGTCACCATCTCAACTGAAGAAATGTGACGTGGTCATTATCTTATCCAGGTCAGACTTGCCCGGCTCGATCGTGGAATCTACTTCTCTAGAACCCCTTTTAAGTTCTAGACTTGGGGAGAGGGAGGGAAGGGGGAATGATGGGGGTATTAATCTAAGCCACAGTTAAGTCGTCCTGACCTGGGACTGAGCAGCCAGACCCGAGCCCGACCTCGTTTGATTTCCCTAACATAGCTTTCACTTCGATGTGACATAAAGGCAAATACTATCGAGCAGGTATGAACAGTGTTAGGTAGGACAAAATATTAATTGTTGCCCGACATTGGAAGTAGTATAAATACCCCATTCATTCTTCATTATGAGGTAACTCGTGCATATTTATTACTCTCAATTACTTACTGTTCAGCTTAGGCACAATAATTTACTCTCACACCCGAGGAGAAACAAGGCCGACCACCCCGCGATTCCTTCTCCTATTTTTCAGGTCAAATAGTTGAGGTTGGATCATTGAGCTCAGACGAACATCTATTTTTCACCCTCATCATAAGTGACTTTGTGTAAGATCGATCACTATGCCTTTATTGTCACAATAAAGAAATGAGAAGATATGGATGTGAAAAGAATTATACATGGATAATCTACAATATTTATTTAAAATTATCAATGTAACCCCCGCCTAAAGTTTAAATATACCCATTTGCATGTCATGTCAAATGAACTGATCAGCTAAAGCATATTCACATGGAGAGTCTTGTCAAGATCAAATTTTAGCATTTTTCTCTCCAAGGGTCCATTTAATTTTGTGAGAATTGTCTTTTCTTGGTACAATTTTGTTTGATTTTCTGTCATTGGAGGCCACTTGATTGATTTTTCTTTTTGTTTTTTGGGGTCATGACCAGGTTGTTCAAATCTGGCAAACAACAACACTCATTGATTGAGTTTTCATTTTTTTTTCCAGTCATGATCAGGTTGTTCAAATATGGTAAATAACAACATTCCTTGAGTGAACTTTTTTTTTTCCCGGTCATGAGTTCTCATTATTGCATGAGTTTCAAGTAGAGAAGACTAGTTATTCTAAGATGATGGAATCAAGCATATCACCTCAAAGTTCTTTTTCATGCATGTGCTCCCGAAGAAAAGATAAATGATGTTAATTAAGTTCACTCAAGTGATAATTTAGCAGGTTTATTCACGAAAAGGTTGTCTACCAGAATATTTGAAGAACTATTTCACAAGAATGGCATGCATGAAGTCACCAATCATTCTTGATATGCCAACATGAGGGGGAGACAAATACGCACTGTACTCTTTTTCCCTTCACCTAGGTTTTGTCACACTGGGTTTTTCTGACAAGGTTTTTAATAAGGTAGTATGAAACGTATAATAAGAATATTGTACGCTTTTTTTCTTCACTACGATTTTTTTTTCACAGAATTTTTTCTTAGTAAGGTTTTAACGAGACATATTCTTAAGAGATAAATATCCAAGGGGGAGTGTTATGTAATTATTGATATTAATGGATATTCATCCGGATACAGATTTTGGTTCATAATTATCTCAACTTTATAGTGATAATGTTTATCTAAACCCTACATCCTGGCCTTATGCAAAATCTAGCAATAGACAACTTCTTTGGCTATAAATTGGGCCCTCTGCATTGTAAAGTTACACTAAGAAATTCAATACAAGTTCTTATCTATCTTTCTCTATTATATTTCTCTTTACTCGCATTGTCTCTTCTAGTTCTATCTCTAATTTTATAACATCAACTACATTTTTTCCCCAAGCTTTACATTTTAGATTACATTTAGACTCTGTTTGTTTGCCGTAAAATAACTTGCTGTTGAAAAATATTTACAAAAAAAAATATTTCTCTAAAAAATAAAATATTTTCTAGTGTTTGGTTGTCACATTGAAAAATATTTTCTAGTATTTGAATATCACAATGAAAAATTGGTTAAAACTATTATTTTTTTTTAAATATTAATTAATTAATTTTAAAAAATTTAGTCAATAATTCTAAAATAAATTAATAATGATTAATTAAAAATGTGACAGGAATGAGGTGGAAGTGGGATGGGTAAAGGTGTGGTGAAGTGAGTAAAAAATATTTTATTCTCCCAAAGGAAATGAAAATATTTTTCACTCTTTTTAATTAAATATTTTTTTTATCAAAATTTTTCCAGTTGACTAATTTAAAAATTAAAAAAAATATATATTTTTTAAAGAAATATTTTATGGAAAACAAACGGAGCCTTAGTTGCATTAAGTTCTATAATTCAACTGTATACTTCTTAAGGATTGTAAATTAAGCCAATGTATAATTTTACAAGGTAAAAAATAAGGTCAAGACATACAACACTTTTGCTATGTTATAAAAATCATATTATGAGTCTCGAATGTTACAATAAGTTGTTAAGTTGACCCTTTTCTTCATTTTTATAATCAAATTGAATAAGAAACTACGAAATTACTTTCATATTTTTGTGAAATTACTTTTTTAAATTTTTATTTTGATCTTTATTGTTTACTTAAATTTTCAAATTAACTTTTAAAAAGTAGCATGTACGCGATCACATGACTCTTTTTCGTCTCATTTAATAAGAAAATAAGATAACATAACAACTACAATTTTACTTGGAAAATCATGATTAACACTAAATACCCATATGTAATATTAGTTTTTGAAAAAATACAAACTATTTTAAAATTCAAATAGACACCAAATACTCATAATATTAGTTTTGAAATATTAAAAACTATTTTAAAATTTTGAATTAAATTCAGAAACTACTCACAAAATTTGACCATCATACTCAACATATAGAAATTTTATGCCTTACAAGTTTTCATTAAGCTTTCCTCTAAAACCCTAAACCTTTAAAGCCACAAACCATCATGTCTTCCCTCACGTGCCACCTCAATCGCACCTTCTCCACCACTACCACCACCACTACCACTGCAACCATCATATCCCTATCAGAAGACCTATTCAAAGAGTGCAACCTCAAAAGACTCGTAAAAAAGTTCAAAAACTTTTCCAACAAAGACCACTTCCGTACAAAAACCGGCATATACAAAGAATAACTGCCTGTAATAAGCTCTTCGGCCATCCGTGCTATGGTCAATAAACTCTTATGAAGGGACTTCCTATAAGTTTCCATTTTACGTATGCACCAACGTATGCACCATTCTTTCGTTGTTTCGACGAATAACTGCCTGTAATACTCCAATTTTTCAACTCATTAATTAGCCTAATTAATTTTGTGTGAATTGAGTTATGCTTCCGTAGGACTAGATTGGACTTGTTGGTTGAGGACTAATTTGGGCAAGAGAAGAAAATGTTATTTTGATAATACTTTCCAAACAAGAAAATAAAGCTCACCCTAGATTTTTTAATGTCTCTTTCAGTCTATGACTAGGGTAAAACCTATCAATATTTCAACAGCCCCAAGCAAGAGAGATGGGAGAATTCCTACGAAAATCAATAGTCACAAGCATTAGCTTTGAATCTTTGGGTTTTTCTCAGTATTTCACTCGTATGGGTAAGTATTTTGTGTTCTTTAATTTATGGGTTAGGAATCAAGTATAGACTATTATAAAGTACAACTATGGGTACTTATATAGAATATTTGTGATATGAAATAGGGTTTTGAGGATTTGTGAGAAATTTTAAAGTTTAGACTTAATTCGTCGAAGAGGTAAGTTGGTTGATCCCCCCTTTGAAATTTCCTATAATGATATTGTATATATTGTACATATGAATTTCAAGCTTTTGAATGTATGATTTATGAATATTATGCACATTGAATATGGATTAGATATTGAGTAGTAATCATGACATAAACAAATAATAGATTTTCACGAAAAAGGCTTGTATATTCCTTGATTTGACAAAAGTTTCATATTTTGAACTCTTGAAAGAGAAGGATTTTGTTTGACCAAAAAAAAGAGGGATTTTGGCATGGTTTGTAAACAATGTTGCATCAGGAAAAAAATAATTAAAAAAATAAAAAAATAAAGTTGAAAAATTAATTTTACTGGTCACGTGAATAGTTATAGAAACCTTGGTGTTGTACTACTACTGTTCACGGTGAACTATTCATCGTGAACTATTCATAAAAAAAAATATATTAATGGAATATATATATATTTTTTAAGTTAAGTTATAGTTTTGCTTTTGTTCCTAAGAAAACAAAAACTTTTAAATGCCCTTTTTAGTTTGGACAAAAATATCAACCAAATTTCATATTATATGTTTTAGCATTTCTTGAATCCTAACTTAGATTAATGATCCTTATGATGTCTTACAAAAATATCAACCAAATTTCATATTATATGTTTTAGCATTGTAAAAATATTTTCTATGAGAATTGTTTCATACATTATTCAATTACTGCATGCATACATGAAATATTTGAAACTCGAGACTCTAAAAGGCTGTGAAATTATGCCTCTTATTAGTTGGGGATAAATGCCAATAATTCTGACATTTGATAATCGAATACATGTGAAATATTTGAAACTGAGCAATTTGGAAGGGTAGTAAAATTTTGACCCTTGTTGGCTGAGATAAATGCCAATATTTTGACTCTGTGGTGGATGATAAATGCCAATAATTTTGACTCTATGGCAGAAGATAAATGTAAATACTTTTGACTCTACAGTGTAGGATAAATGGTTATAAGACTCTTTGATGGAGGATAAATGTCAATACTTTTGACTCTCTGGTGGAGGATAAAAGCCTACTTAGACTTGTGCATTGATTCGTTTGACTATGATCTCTTGACATATGAATTTAGTTTGGCATGAACTTTAATAACTCTAGGCGTGAACTATTATGATTTCACATGAGCTTTATTGTTTTCAAATCTATGATATTTATGTACTATAATGATATGACCATTGGACATACAAGAATATTTTTAATGGTCCCAAGGAGTTTTTTTGGGGATCGCCACTTACTGAGATTTGTATTTTAATTTTTGTAAAAAATGACTTTCATTGCAGAAGGTGAGGGATAGACCTTAGCTATTGTTTGTGATAAAAGTTGTTTTCATATAAGATTGAATGGGCAATTTAGATTCTTAGTTATGACAATTTAATTATTGTGTCTAGGCATTGGATTATAATTCTACTCTTATTTAAGACCATGTAAAAGATTACTTATATTGGATACTGTATTTATTGAATTCGGAGATTTAATTCTGCTGCAATTGAATTGGTTTAGATGCTTTAATGGATTGCCACCAATTTACTATTGTGGTTTTTAGTTTAATGTTTGTTTAGAGCCTTGCAAATTTAGGAAGATTGTTCCTTTTTAATACTCGGCAGTCTCGTTCCTCAAATTCACCTAGGCAGATTTTGGGGGCGAGACATTGCCGGTGTCTATTGTTTGAATCTTTTGACCGGGCCTTGGTTGCCCTTTGCCTAGTTGGAATTCATGCTTCCCAAGTTTAGAAGGACACCCCACACCTTGCCCTTGTTGCACTTATCTGTGCTCGTCTTTTTACCCTTGTAATTTCTTCTCCATTTTTTTAGGTGCTTTGTTCTTGTAATTGTGTAGGATTCACCTTCACATTACAATAAAAATCATCATACAACTCAACTGCTAATATAAGAGTTTGAGATGATACTAGTTAGTATATGAAATCTTGGTTTCTGTATTCTCTATAGTAAATCTTAACTTTGAATACTTGGTCACGTAACTAGAGGTCTTGCCAAAAAGATTTGTTGTGTTATAATCTATGTATGAGATATTCATCGTTAAATAATCCCATTAAATGAATCTTGATCTACTGAAATGCATTGGCTTTCTTGTACTGCTTTTAGACGTAATGTCAGAAAGATAAGAACTTTGAGAAAAACCTGTAAGTAACGCATCGTAATTACTTCATTAATTTAAGGGTGAAGTGCATAGGACTCTTTGTATTTTTATAAAGTTGCATAATATCTCCTATAGTTTTAAAAGTGCACGATATCCACTTGTGGTTTCTGAAACTAAGCACAATAGTCACTTGTGGTTTTAAAAGTGCATAGTACCTACCTGTGGTTTCTGAAACTAAACACAACAGCCCCCTCTATTAAAAAATTTGTCTATTTTAATAGAAAATATGATGCACGTGCGTTAAATGTGTTTTTTTTTTATTAAATTATTAATTGTTTGGATAAAAATATCTATTTTTTAACCCTAAAGAAAAATGTACGTTTCATATAAGGATATTTTTGTCTAAATAATTAATAATTTAAGCAAAAAAAATCTTAAATAATCGTATTTAACGCACGTGCATCACTTTTTTTGTTAAAATAATGGATTTTTTGACTGAGAGGGACTATTATGCTTAGTTTTAGAAACCACAAGAGTGTACCGTGCACTTTTAAAATTACATGAAGATATTATGTAACTTTACAAAAGAACAAGAAGGTTCTGTGCACTTTACCCTTAATCTAATAAACAATTAGAGATTACAGCTTTATTGGTGCAATTTATATCTTACATGCAATAACTAATACATCTTTTTGGTCTTCGTTCCAATAAAGAATTACAAACGGCACTGGAATCCTAACATAACATGTTAGGAGAAAGATTTGATGATGGTGAATTATTTATGTAATTACAATAAAATAATTTAAACAGTTTCCAGCATTGAAACTCCCTTCACAGTGTTATAACGTTATGCTTATGGGAAAGGGATAGGTTTGACAAGTAATGAAACTATATGATCCTTCGTCTCAGCATCTGGAACACCAAAACCATCCCCATGCTGGTACATGCATTGCGCAATACGAGCAAGATTCACTGCAGTTCTAATGAAATCCTTGGAAAGATAACGATCCATTAATATATCTTTGTTCATTTTCTTCCATGTAAGACCAATTAAGTGCACTATGTATTCACGAGCATCTTCCTCAGAGCAGCCTGTGTTGTGCATGTAACATTGGATTGATTTTGGAACATCACCTTTCTCCATTTCTTCCTGGATCATTTAGAATGAGTCAGTATACATGGAACATTTGAAAGGGTATATGTGCAGAGACGGATGTAACTTTAGGGAGGGATGTGTGGGTTATAGTCTCTACTGACCCCAAATTTTTGTAAATATATAGGTATTTTTAGTTTTTAAAGACAATTAACTCACACTAAAGCAAATTATTCATTTAAATTAAATTTTGTGTTATATTTCTCATTAAAAAAAATTCTAAATCTGATCCTATGTGTATAATCCTACAAGTGCAGTAATTAACTTACAGCTGATGTTCCCAATGTTGGGAAAAATACATGACAATTAAAATAATTGCGCAGCGGAAAATAATATCATATATCCATCCATATTTAATTATGCAGATCTAAATCAGATAATAATTTAATCTAATTAAATTAAATCTGCTAACAGTTCAGGATTACCTCTTGAAGTGTAGATCGATGTAGAATCTGAATCAAGCTCCCCACGTGTGAAGCCTCAAAGATTGATCCACACAGAATCTGCACTTGCTAACTAGATTTCACCCCCACTAGGTTTTCTAAAGAAATCCTATATTTTAATTCTGACTATGAAAAGTATGCTAGTTATTTCTCTGTCAGAATAATTCTATATATAGAAAACACATATGACCTATGTCATAAGTGGGCTGGTCTTAAACTTACTAGTCTTGGACTCCACATCAATCAGATCACCATCTAATTATTACAAGCCCAATTTAGGACAATCCTAAATTTAATTTAATCTTTTTCTCTAGTCCAATTAATCTGCAAATTCCATTTGTGTGTGACCTCTCAGGTTCATTTTTAATCGGCAGCGAATAATTAATTCAACCAATTAATTAAATTAGAACTCTTTCTAATTAATTCGCAAATCGTGAGTGACACCTAGCAGTGTATCACGATTATCCAATTAAAGATGAAGTGCAAGCATGCGAACCCAAATAGTAATTTATATACAATCAAATCCTACTGTCTCAATTATCCTGATCAAGCTAGAGTCATGGATTGGGTCGTCAAACTCTCTTACTCGACCATATGCCAAAACCTAATTAATCAGTGACTAATGAATAATTCGTTAAACGACTTCCACTATTCTACCTCGGCCAAGGATTTCAAGTCACTCAATTAATCAGATTGCATAGGACACCCAATTGACAGTTTCCGTGTCTACACATACATTTCTCCATGACAGAATAAATCACAACCACTGAATACATTGTCTAATCCATTATTAGGACTAGCTTATTCGTACCAGCAAATAATGACATTCTTAATTATAAGATAATCGTAGTGTCTTAGGTCTAAGGACTAATTGCATAATTACATAATTACATAATACAACGAACCATTGACATTCCACGTAATTAGTTGTATTAGTGGTCATGTCCAGTTACTTATTTATAATAAGTACTTATACATCTATTATAACGATATGAGACAAATCGCCCAAATTGATATCTCATATAATTTGGTTAATAGACTGTAATCCGATCTTTTCGGATAAACTAACGCCCAACTAGTTTATCCTATGATCGGGGACAACCTTTTTAGAATATATTTATGATTATAGATTCTGTCACTCATATCCTTACTCCTAAGGATAGAATCTATCAATAGTATTCTAAGGACTTTATTTATTTAATCAAGACATTAATAATAAATTAATAAACTGCCCATATTAAATAAATTAATAAATTAAATAACATATTATCCATAATTCCAAAATACAATTTATTGACTTTTTGGGCATTATTCCTAACAATCCCCCACTTGCACTAAAGCCAATCAGAATGGTATCTCATACCCATCCCCTCTAAGTGTCGATCCAAAGACTGCTTAGTTAGAGCCTTGGTCAACGGATCAGCAGTGTTATCTGTTGAAGCAACTTTCTGCATTACTATGTCGCCTCTCCCCACAATTTCTTGGATAATGTGGTAACGCCTCTCTACATGTTTGGATTTTTGGTGAGACCTAGGTTCCTTAGCTTGCGCTATCACTCCATTATTATCACAATGTAACGGCACTACGACCTCAATGGAGGGAACCACTCGAAGTTCCGAGATGAACTTCTTGATCCAAACGGCCTCTTTTGCTGCATCTAATGCTACGATGTATTCGGCTTCTGTAGTGGAATCTGCAGTCGTACTCTGTTTGGAACTCTTCCAACTGACTGCTCCTCCATTACAAATGAAAATGAATCCAGATATGGATTTATAATCATCCACATCAGACTGAAAATCTGAGTCAGTGAAACCCTCGATTTTCAATTCCCTTCCTTCATATATCAAGACCATATCCTTAGTCCTATTCAAGTACTTCAGGATATTCTTGACTGCTATCCAGTGTTCTTCACCTGGATCTGACTGATATTTGCTAGTAACACTTACAGCATGAGCGATATCAGGCCTAGTACATAGCATAGCATACATAAGGCTTCCAATTGCTGAAGCATATGGAATCCTATTCATCATATCTCTTTCTTCAGCTGACTTAGGATTCATAGCCCTAGAGAGATTAATGTCATGTCTAAAAGGTAACAGTCCCCTTTTAGAATCTTGCATGTTAAACCTCTTTAACACCTTGTCTATGTACGTACTCTGGGAGAGACCTATCAATCCTTTCGATCTATCTCTATAGATTCGAATTCCTAGGATATAGGTTGCTTCTCCCAAGTCTTTCATGGAGAATGTCCCTGATAACCAGACCTTGACAGATGTCATCATACCAATGTCATTCCCAATCAGTAGTATGTCATCTACATACAAGATGAGGAATTTAACTGCTTTATTGCTGACTTTCTTGTAAACACAAGACTCGTCTTCATTCTTAATGAAGCCAAATGTTCTGACGACCTCGTCAAAACACTTGTTCCAACTCCTTGAGGCTTGTTTGAGTCCATAGATGGATCTCTTTAGCTTGCACACTTTGTGACTTTCACCCACAGATTCAAAACCCATTGGCTGTTCCATATAAATGTCTTTTTCAATGAAGTCATTAAGAAAAGCCGTTTTGACATCCATCTGCCATATCTCATAATCATAGTGTGCAGCTATAGCCAATAAAATCCTAATGGATTTGAGCATTGATACTGGCGAGAAGGTTTCCTCATAGTCAACTCCTTGTCTCTTACGGTAACCTTTTGCCACTAACCTTGCTTTGAAGGTCTCCACCTTCCCATTTGCACCCCTCTTTCTCTTATAAACCAATTTGTACCCAATAGGTACCATACCCTCAGGTGGGTCTACAAGATTCCAGACTTGATTGGTGTGCATTGAATCCACTTCTGATTTCATTGCTTCAAGCCATTTTTCTGAGTCCCTATCAGAAATAGCTTCTTCATAGATTAGGGGATCATCAATATGATCACCATCATCCAATGTGAACAACTCTTGTCCTTGGCTATGAATGTAACTATATCTTGGGGGGGAACAAACAGTCCTTAAAGATTTGCGTATCTGTGGTGAAACAATTGGTTCTTCTTGAATAGTTTCATCTTGGATCAAATCCTGGGTTTCTACCTGGTCAATTGGTTGCTCAATGTTTCCTTCATTAAGCTCTACTTTTCTTCCCAAACCATCTTCTTGAATGAACACTTCCTCCAAGAATATGGCGTGTCTGCTGATGAAGACTCTCTGATCAGTAAGGGAATAAAAGTTGTATCCCAACGAATCTTTGGGATAACCAATGAATCTGACTTTGTCAGATCTTGCTTCTAATTTCTCAGTTTTAAGCCTTTTAATATAAGCAGGACAACCCCATACTCTAATGTGATTAAAGCTGGGCTTCTTATTTCTCCAGATCTCATAAGAAGTGCTTATAACTGATTTAGAAGTGACCCTATTGAAGATGTATGTTGCGGTGAGAAGAGCATGGCCCCAAAGGCTAATAGGTAAATCAGTATAACTCATCATTGATCTGACCATGTCCAGCAGAGTCCTATATATCCTTTCTGACACACCATTAAGCTCAGGTGTTCCAAGTGGAGTCAATGATACGATTATACTGTTTTCTTTGAGATACTCTTAGAATTCAGTACTAAGGTATTCCCCTCCTCGATCAGACCGAAGAGCCTTAATCCTTTTTCTAGTTTAGTTTTCTACTTCTGCTCTGTATTCTTTGAACCTTTCAAATGATTTAGATTTGTGTTTCATAAGATACACATACTCATACCGAGACACATCATCAGTAAAAGTAATGAAGTAGGCAAACCCACCTCGGGCCAATTCACCAAAAGGCCCACACACATCAGTGTGTATTAATTCTAAAATGTTTGTGGCTCTTTGCCTTTGTCCCACAAAGGGTGATTTGGTCATTTTACCTAAGATGCAAGATTCACATGCTGGGAATGGACTTGGGCCACATGCGCTTATAAGTCCTTCTTTCTCCAACTTCGTGATTCTAGCTTCCCCTATATGACCTAATCTTAAGTGCCACAAATATTTAGAATTAATAGTATCTCTAGACCTTTTAAAAGTCTGTACATTCATGCATTGCTCATTTTTATTGTCGTCTTTCTTTATATCAAGTATATAAAGCCCATTTACTAATTTACCAGTGCCAACACATTTATTTCGCAAATAAATAAAACATCCATTATCCATGAACTTAAATTCAAAACCATTTTGAACTAAAACTGAAACGAAAATGATGTTTCTCAAAGCATTGCAAAAATAAACAATTATCCAGAATTAAAGTAAATTCAAACGACAAAGTAAGACAACATGTCCCAATAACTAACACAGCAACCATTGCTCCATTTCCCACCTTCAGGACTACGTCGCCTTCTCCCAAAACTCTACTTCTCCTCAGTTCCTGTATAGAAGTACAAATATGAGAAGTGGCACCAGAATCTAGCACCCATGAAGTAGAATCATGATTAATCGAAAGACTAATCTCAAACATGAGCAATCGAGACATACCTGCAGAAGCTTTGCCCTTTCCCTTCAAACTCTTGAGGTACTCTGGACAATTCATCTTCTAATGTCCTTCATTCTCACAGTGAAAGCAAGTTCCAGGTTTTGCAACCTTCCCCTTCTTCTTGGACACACCTCCAGTGGGCTTGCCCTGAGGGGCCTTTTTACATTTCTTCTTGTTATTTTTCTGCTTCTTAGCAGATGAAGAAGAGGCAAATGCCAACACAGTTTCCTTACCTTTTCCTTTCATCTGCCCTTGGTATATAACCAACATATTCAAGAGCTGAGGTAAAGTGTGCTTAATGTCATTCATATGAAAATTGACAATAAAGGAATAGAAGGATTCATGTAGAGATTGAAGTATCAAGTTAGTCTGCAAGTTCGAATCCATAAAGAAATTCAAGGATTCAAGACGCTCGATCAAACCGATCATTTTAAGAACATGCGTATTGACATCTGATCCCTCACTCATCCTCAATCAGAACAATTCCCTAGATATCTCATACCTAGCAACCCTGTTCTTCACACCATACAACTTTTGTAAGTGTTTGATGATTTCAGTGACATCTTCCATGTCCTCATGTTGACGTTGAAGCTCATTTGTCATTGAAGCCAAAACGTAGCTTTTGACCTTCAACGCATCATCTCGCCATTTCCTAATGGTTTCCAGTTCCTCTTCAAATGCCCCTTGAGCCTCTTCAGGAAGTGGACCATCAAGCACGTACTCAATCTTTTCAGAACTTAATATGATTTTCAAGTTGCAGAACCAGTCAGCATAGTTTGGTCCAGTCAAACAGTTCTTATCTAGGATAGTTGCAAGAGGATTCATTTTTGACATATAACTGTAGAAAATAATTAATTGAAATTAGATAACATATTATTAACTACTTGACTTGGGTCTTTAAATCAAATAGTACCCCCACTAAAATTTTTCGAATTCTACACTTCCCTAGTAGCAAATGGAAAATCAAATAAATGATTTTCTTAGTGGATTGGGGGCCCATTAATTTTTGTTTCACCTCATATTATAGATTATTGGTGATACAAACACTAATGAGTGAATAACACCTTATTCAATGCATCACATACAAATCCCAATTTTCTTGCCTACAATTCCCTTGACCTCACATTATAGATTTTTGGTCTCTAAGAATTGTTTAAGTCAAACCTATTATCCTAGGAAATTTAGATTAATGCAATACCGACACCTCACATGATAGATTTTTGGTAGCCAGTAAGAATCTAAATTCTCCTACATCTCATGTTTTATAGACTTAGTTTACATATTAATACAAATAAATGGCTCCTATGTGTCCACAGCCAACTACTTACTTGCCTAACATATAAACTAATCTATGATAATAGAAGGCAATGATATAATCTACTCTTAGACTACATCATTATTAACTTAATATTTGGAGTGGGAAGATTTGCCGGTCTTTTATTAAGGTCTCACTTTTCACATGCTTCTGGTTTCAATTTATCATATAAACTAAACTAGAAACATCCACGCATTTAATATATATCACATAATAAATAAATTCATGTAAATAAATAGGATGACCATGGACTAGGAGCACTATCAACCCGAGCCACTGGGTTGAATTCCTAGAATAAATTAGGGCCCAATAGTTGGGCTACTCCTTGTTGGGATACTCCTTGTTGGGCTTAACAAAACTCCTTCTGCGAACCAGGTCTACCAACTCCTTGATGCGTCCTGCTTGATATTCTTGTTACATTTATGTAAATAGATTCCTAATCTAGTGGGATACATAAATGGGAATATGGGTTTTACATTATCAAAATGGGTAAGAGGCATGCAAGCCCCATTTAAATAATTATATAAAACCCAAATGAATAAATAAATAAATAAACATACATCCATTCATTAATCCATTCTAGTCCATGATCATCCAAGCACATAATCATAAAATAGGTAATCCACGAATATGGCACAATTAATTTTTTTGATATAATCTCATTATATCTAGTTGTCTAAATTTAATAAACTATTTATTAAATAAACAAAAATATCTCATAAAATAAATAAAACACCTTATATATATATATAATATAATTAATAAACAATTTATTAATTAAATCTCTTAATATCCTTTTTGGGCTTTTAAATAAAATAGTGTTTTATTAAAATAAAGTTATGGGCTAAATTAATAAAACCAACCTTTTATTAGAACATAGTTAGCCCAAACATTTTAAAACCACTATTTTAAAACAACTCATCAAAGCCCAAAACTCTTTAATAGCCCAGTTAGAAAAGAAATAAAATAAAACAAAGCAAGGCCCAAAACCTATCAACCCATGACACTTGGGTCATGGATTTTAGACTTGGATCCAGATCCAAAACGGATCCAGATTTGGGTCAGGAAACTCTAACCCAAAAATATATATATATTTTTTCTTTTCTTTTCCCTTCTCTTCCCTGCGCCCCCCCTCCCCCTCCCCCTCCTCCCCCCCCCCCCCCCTTTTTTTCTCCCCCGTGCATGCACCTTGCACCCATGGTGTCTGCCTCGGCAGCGGTGCTGCCTCCAAGGCAGCATGGCTGCTGCCGAGGTAGCAGCGTGTAGCAGCACCAGCCTTGCGACACTACTATTGCAGCAGCGCCGCAGCGCTGCTGGGGAAGGCAGCGGCACCCATGGGGCAGCTGTGGCAGAAGCGCCCAGCGCTGCTGCCACAACAGTGCCGTGCGCCGCTGCCGGCAGTAGCCGTGCCACTACTGACAGCGGCGGCGCTACTGCCTGGGGTGGGTGGGGGAAATTTTTTTTTTTTTTAAACGTTTTTCAAAATTCTGAAAAATATATACAATATACATAAAAACAGAATAATTAAAATTTTCAGAAATACGCTTTTCTTAAAAATTTTAAATTATGAAAAACCCTTTTTTCATATAAATTGAGAAGGAAGATTATGGGCTATTTTTCAATCACAAAATTGAACAACTTTAATTCAATATAAGAGATATAGGAAACTGTGCCATAAACATTAAATCGCATAACAAACATGAACGGTGGCTCTGATACCACTGTTGGGAAAAATACATGACAATTAAAATAATTGCGCAGCGGAAAATAATATCATGTATCCGTCCATGTTTAATTATGCAGATCTAAATCAGATAATAATTTAATCTAATTAAATTAAACCTGCTAACAGTTCAGGATTACCTCTTGAAGCGTAGATCGATGTAGAATCTGAATCAAGCTCCCCACGTGTAAAGCCTCCAAGATTGATCCACACAGAATCTGCACTTGCTAACTGGATTTCACCCCCACTAGGTTTTCTAGAGAAATCCTATATTTTAATTCTGACTATGAAAAATGTGTTAGTTATTTCTCTGTCAGAATAGTTCTATATATAGGAAACACATATGACCTAAGTCATAAGTGGGCTGGTCTTAAACTTACCAGTCTTGGACTCCACATCAATCAGATCACCATCTAATTACTACAAGCCCAATTTAGGACAATCCTAAATTTAATTTAATCTTTTTCTCTAGTCCAATTAATCTGTAAATTCCATTTGTGTGTGATCTCTCGGGTTCATTTTTAATCGGCAGCGAATAATTAATTCAACCAATTAATTAAATTAGAACTCTTTCTAATTAATTCACAAATCATGAGTGACACCTAGCAGTGTATCACGATTACCCAATTAAAGATGAAGTGCAAGCATACGAACCTAATTAGTAATTTATATGCAATCAAATCCTATTATCTCAATTATTCTAATCGAGCTAGAGTCATGGATTGGGTCGTCAAATTCTCCTACTCGACCATATGTCAAAACCCAATTAATTAGTAACTAATGAAGAATTCGTGAAACAACTTCCACTATTCCACATCGGTCAAGGATTTCAAGTCACTCAATTAATCAGATTGCATAGGACACCCAATTGACAGTTTCCGTGTCTACACATATATTTCTCCATGACAGAATAAATCACAACCACTGAATACATTGTCTAATCCGTGATTAGGACTAGCTTATTCGTACCAGCAAATAATGACATTCTTAATCATGAGATAATCGTAGTGTCTCACGTCTAAGGACTAATTGCATAATTACATAATACAACGAACCATTGACATTCCACGTAATTCGTTGTATCAGTGGTCATCTCCAGTTACTTATTCATAATAAGTACTTATACATCTATTATAATGATATGAGACAAATCGCCCAAATTGATATCTCATATAATTTGGTTAATAGATTGTAATCCGATCTTTCCGGATAAACTAACGCCCAACTAGTTTATCCTATGATCGGGGACAACTTTTTTAAAATATATTTATGATTATAGATTCCGTCACTCATATCCTTACTCCTAAAGATATAATCTATAAATAGTATTCTAAGGACTTTATTTATTTAATCAAGACATTAATAATAAATAAATAAATTGCCCATATTAAATAAATTAATAAATTAAATAACACATTATCCATAATTCCAAAATACAATTTATTGACTTTTTGGGCATTATTCCTAACACCCAAATCATCGGCAAGCCGAAGAATTAAGGATGGCCAGTGAATTACTCCAGGATATTTCTCTAAATGTTTCAAATCCTCCTCCTTTATTGGATTTGTGATGCAAAAATAAGCGTGAAACAACAGCACAGGTTCAGTGATTGATATCCAGGCATTGTCCAGAAACTCATTCAGGCTTGGTGTATATCCACTGTAATACCACTTTGCATCCACCAAATAGGCTTTACAAAGTTCTGCCCACTGCAAAGTTGGTTGCTCAATTGAAATCAGATTAACAGAAATCACTGGATGAAAATAATGGTAGACTATAAGAAAATATTTGTTGAATGCTTAAATCCATGTTCACAATAGTAGAAAAACTAAATAATTATAAACTGAACACGTATCTTTTATAGAATTAATGTAGGACAAGATGTCACTGACAGACTATACCGTTTTCCTCAAGTATGGAATGATATTGAAGCCTTGCTCTTTGAGAACATCATAAGCGATTTCATTAATAGAGTAGAAAACTGCTAAGAAACATATCTTCATGTAATCTGGAAGCCGATCTAAGGCATTGATGTCCCATCTGAAAATGCATAACAAAAGATTTAATTGCTATGAACAAGTGATAAGCACTATGATAAGGAACAAAAAATTAGAGTCTTAATCATATTAAGCCAAAATGATTGATGATCACTGACCTTTCAACTACATCAGTAAAGACCTCGAGCTCTTCCAATGTACCATATACATCATATATATCATCAACTATTGTTATTAGTGCTGAAAGCTTCATTGACACCCTCCTGCAGTATCCATATTGTGGTTCAGAAGTGAATCCAACCGCCCACAAGAAACCCTCCACAAATCTGTCTCTGGCAAAGCCCATCTTTGTGGCAAGACAATTGCTAGTATACCACCTACAGAACAAAACAAAAAAAACACATTATTGTGCTGGTTTTTGGTAAATACATATATACTGATACAGGAACGTATCTAGAAATTTATTTCAGTGTGATTAGAAAGCTTTTTTTCTTCTTTCAGTTCGAGTTAATTTAATTTTTCATACTAAAAAAATTGCATATATTATAAAAACTTTCAAAGTAAATACATATATGTTTTAAAAAAGATTCGGGGCTGAGTCCTACTGGCACAAAGGTGAATCGGCCCTTGTAATACGTACTTTGACATCTTTTTTATTTCGTTTTGATATGTAGCTTGCACGATGTTGAAATCCAGTTTAGCTAGCTCAAGCAAAACTGGATTTGCGTTTTGTCTTCTTTCATATATCTCAATGAACCATCTTGCTTCTAGCCTCTGCATCCTCCAATGGAGTGGAACCTCTAAAGCATGCCTCAGTCCTCACTTGCTCAGCAAGATGTTGATCTATTTTTTGCTCGAGTTTTTCCTTAAGATGATGAATAGCAAATTCTTGAGCTACGACCAAGATGGTTTCACCTTCCATAGCCAGATATGAAGCCTCATATAAATTAAGAAAGCCCTTGGTATGATCCCCACGTAAGCTTTTCTTGAATTTGCCAAACTCCATGAAACTATTGAAAACCTCTGCAAAGAAGAAAGAAAGAAGAAAAAGAAGAGAGAAAAAAAAAAAGAAAGAGTCATTCATGCTTAAATTTTTACTTTTTCTTTTTCTTGTAACTCATTGTTTACTGAATGAGACATGCGAAACTCTTTAAAATAGCTGATGGACCTGTGCCGCTGTGAGAGGGGGTGTGTCCCACTCCCATGTTAGAGTCATATGATTGTGTTTTCAAGTACGTTCCATGATAACAGAAATTTGTTACTCTTTTTTCCCGATAATGAATTAAAATTGAAGTCCTTGGGTCATATCATTAATTCAGCCTAACTAAATTTTGTTACGTACAAGTTTTACCTTTTGCTGGAAGAGTTTTGATACATAGGACTCACTAAAAGCACTAAAATCATAACAAAAAAAATGCATTGTGGAAGAATCGATAGTTTCATTAAGCAAGAAGAGTACCTTGAGGGATTTGGTAACCTTGCTGTCGGAGGAGCCACAGCGTACAAGTCTTCATGCTGCTTCCTCTCATTGCAATCATGTGTTACATGTGAGGGAGGGTGTTGGAATATATAAATACAGCATGGTCGGACTCGCCAAACCCGATAGTTACTTCTCTTGATCTTACCGAGTGTATACTCTCCAATGATTGCAGATCATCATCATCCCAAACGCTTGGCTTGTAGTTTCCTGACCTCCTGGTAGCCATTTGTTGGGGAATTAGTCTTGTAGCAGTTGCAAGACAAGACATGACTATTTTACAACGGGTGAGTAATGATTAGTGTGTGATTCAATTGCAGCTAGCTACTTCAGATCAGGTTGCTCTTATATAGAAAATTCTTGTGCCGTATATCGGATGGTGTGACACATTCATCGGAAATGAAATCCAATGTATATGGTCTTAGCCCACAGTGTGGCACTGAGAGATCCACTATTTCATGGCAGTCTTGCTCTCAAATAGAGCAAGATTGGGTAGCCCAAATTGGCACAAATCACAATTATGTTTAAGATTCATAATAAAAAAATAAATCCTTCAGTTATAATTTAAAATTTTCAGATCAGGTGATTACATAATATAATACGAGTTCAGTTAAAAAAAAGTCTTATGTTCAACTCGCATATGACTACATGCAAGATTGCATTTTATATCAACATGAAAGAGCGTATTACGAATAATAAATAAATCAAATGAATACATATCTAACAATTTAAATTTTTGAACAAGATAATCAATTAACGTCAATATTATAATCTCCGTATCCAACAATGAAGGAACAAGTGCCAACCACAACTGGTCCAAATATCAGGAGCTTAGACCTCTTTATATACATTTCTCCCACATCAGAAAATTAGAAATTTTAAGACCACCTTATAAGATTTTGGGCTATTTCACTTAGCACCAATTGGTTTTAGGATGGAACTCCATAATTCTTAACATGATAGTAGAGCTGGGTCTTGATCCTATGTTAAGATTTTTGTTTTTTACATGGTATCAGAGTTAGGTTTATGGTCTAGTCTCATTCATCTTCCGTGTGCAACCTATCTCAAATCAGGTCCACTTGTTGTTCAATCTTTCGCGTGTGCATAGTCTACACACCTTCAATCCTCCACATGTCTTATCTACCACATGTGTGTTCAATCTTTCATGTGTGACTTATCTCAAAAAAAAAAAAAAAAAAATTCGGTTCACACGTATATGAGAAAATTATAAATTTTAAGATTATTTTATAAAATTTTGAATTACTTCACTCGGTATTTGTTTGTTTTTTAATGGAACGCTATAATTTTTAAGACAATTAAAGTGAACTCATAGATGATTTTTTTAACAGTTAATAGCTTCTACATTCTTGATATGAATAGCATTTTGCCTTTTCTAGTTTTCTTGTTAGCGTTTTAGGCCCTTCGATTCATGAGAGATTGATTACTTTCAATTGTCAGCTGTCTTATATCATCATGTCCGCTCTTTTTAATGCAAAACTTTTTTTCTCCTAAAGTACCAGTTTTATTGGGAATTGTTTTCAAAATGGGAGACGTTCAAAACATCCTCTAGACGAAAGACGTTCAAAACATTCTCTAATAGTGTGTGGCGCAGATATGTATCCATGTTCCTACCAAACTGTCGCACATTTCTTACCACATATTTTAGGTCAGATATATACATATAGATATTGTTGTTCCTCATACGAACCACAAAAAAGGAAACACAACTCTTTGCGTGAACGATGTAAACAATGCTGCTATAACCTTAGGTGGTCACTGATGACGACCAACAACGGATTACATGTTTTGAAGGCAATTCAGAATGAATGTGCCCGTCACATCAGACACTTCGACACGAAGTTTAATACACTTGATATATAATCCGCTAATGTGGCCTTAGATTATTTATAATTATATGCAAAGTTTTCGGAAAGTCTTATAAAATAAAATTTAAAAAAAATGTTTTCGGAAAGGCATGTGTATATATAGTTTATTTTTGACAAATATCATACATATGCTTTCTATTTGCAATGGACATATATCAAAAATATATTATCGACTTTTTAAGAATTTAAACTTTCATACGAAATAATTACTGAAATATAATATCAAAGTCAAAGAGTAAAAGGTTCTATGCTTGAATCTATCAGTCACAAGCAGACGGATATAGGGTTTTGATTCAATAGGGGTTAAAAACATATAATTAAAGACTCATATATGGACAATTTTTTCATTGATACTAAATTAATTTTTTAACTTAAAAATAGCTTAAAAGTATACAAATTTTCAAAAGATCTTCAAGGATCCAACGGATAGCTAAAGTTTGTTGACAAAGGTTGTAACAATCCAAATGATCCCACTACATCAGGACCCTTTCGACGTTGCACAAAAATCATTACTCTACGTTCAACTAGCACTAAAAAGGCTACGCCTACACATATTTTTAGAAAATATATCTTCAACTTACTTTTTAATAATTTCGCTCTTAAAGTTAAAAGCTCCCGCTAACCTCAAATAAATTCGCCTATGGTCACAAGTTTAAAAGAAATTATCTCGTATTAAGTTAAATATAATTGGATTTATGCATGTACGTGCATGTCATTACTCAACTTTTTGTGGTTTTGTCGCGGTCTTGATACCTCATATATTCTGAAGGATATAAAACTCTCGTACATCACTTATCACATGTTTCCATGGTAGAGATGTATAATGTTGTTTCTGTTGGGAATCATGCATGGTATTTAATAATTTTATAATTAAATAAAACGCAGCGGAAACAAATAATAACACTTATGCATCATGTTCATAGCTAATTACGTAGATTACATACATGCATAATAATCAACTATTAATTACGCATTAAAAGATTTCAGAATTACCTTTCCATGATGACGAATCTGATGTAGAATTTGAAAGCTCCCCAATTGTAAAGCCTCCGAAAGTATCCATACAGAATCTGCACCCTCAATTGAATTTCACCCCCACTAGGTTTTCTAGAGAAATCCTATATATTATTCTGACTATGATTTTTGTACTAGCTAAACCTGTGTCAGAATATTACATTATATAGGAAACATACATAACCTAGGGCCACATATGGATCAGTCTTAAACAGACTAGTCTTGGACTCATAATAACCAGATCAATATCAAGTTACTACGAGACCAGTTAAATTAATATTAGGACGATCCTAAAATTAATTTAATCTTTTTCTATAATCCAATTAATTTACAAATTCCATTTGTGTGTGACCTCTCAGGTTCATAATTAATTGGCAGCGAAATAATATTATTCTAATTAATATTTAATTAGAACTCTTTTAATTTAATTCTCGTAGGTCGTGAGTGATACCTAGCAGCATATCATGACTACCCAACTAATAATGAAGTGAAATTTTACGAACCCTTTAGTAACAATTATGCAAGCAATTCCTTCTGTCTAAATTATCCCGATTGAGACAGAGTCATGGATAGGGTCGTCAAACTCTATTACTCAATCATATGTTCAAATCTATTTAATCAGTAACTTATAAATAATACGTGGAACGACTTCCACTATTCTACCTCGGCCAAGGATTTCTAGTTACTTGATTAATAGATCGCATAGGATCCCTAAGTGACAAATTCCATATTTACACACACACCTATCTCCATGCCGGAATAGATCGTAACCACTAAATAAATTATCCAATCCTTGATGAGGACTAGCTTTATTGCACCAGCAAATTACGTTATCTCTAACACAAGATAACCGTGGTGTCTCAGGTCTAAGGACTTAATTGCACCATTACACTGTACAATGAATTAATGACCATTTCATGTAATTCATTGTACTAGTGATCATGTCCAGTCACTTGTTCTCAACAAACACTTATACATCTACCCTTACGATATGAGACTAATCGCTCAAATCAATATCTCATATTATTTGGATGGTAGACTGCAATCCGATCTTTCCGGATAAATTAGCGCCTAATTAATTTATCCTATGATCGGGGACTATTTTAGAATATATTTATGAATATAAATTCTGTCACTCTGATAAGAATGCAAAATGTCATATTTCTCTCCATTAATATTTAATCTTTCACACCTATTTGATGCCTAAATACACTCATTATTTTTATATTTTGATTTAGGATGCAAATAGAGGCGTTAAGTGCAAAACGAAGTTAAATCGCGCAATTCTGGACAGCTCTAACACTGTTATGTTTTTTGGGAATAACTCTCTAATCCGAACTCCGATTGAGGCAATTCAAGATGTTCTGGAAAGGCAAGAAGAAGATCTACAACTTTTATGTTTTGAGTTGTGAGAAATAAAAGCTACATCAAAGCCAAAATTGGACGTGAAGTTCCTGCACCTGTGCTATTTAATGTTCTGGAATGTTCTTTATCTAGAAGCTTCTAGTTGATAGTGGAGGATGTGGTGCACGAAAAATTCCAACTATTTTAGCTATCCTAATTGTATTAGGACTTTTTCTAGTTGTTTTAGGTTTTCCTAGTTATATTAGGAGTTTACTTCACCTTTAATATTTTCTTATTCTATTTAGATTAGGATTCCATTATCTTAGGGGATTAGGTAGGCTTCACGAACTATTAATAAAAGGAGAAATCATAAGATTTGGACCTCTTTTTCTCTCCCCTTTTCTCCTTCGAAATTTCTTTATGGCTCTACGTGGCAAAACTTTTATTCTTGGTCGAAGGAAATTAAAGCCTCGGAATCAAGAGAAGTGTGAGATCTAATTAGTTTTTATTGTTCAATTTATGCTTTGAGTATTGAATGTTCTTATGTTTTATTTATATGATTCTTTCGTTTAATTGCTAGGTAGGCCTACTAGTTTATTTTTCGTTATAATCTACTGCTAAGTTAGATATCAAATCCGTAATTGTTTGATCCCTCTAATTTGCGAAGCAACTAAGATTTAATAATTTGCTGCGTCAGAGATTATTAGATTTTAGGAAGAACATTCAACTAAATTAAATGCAACCGCGTGTGCTTGTGTTGTTTAGCTTCATCGATCTCTCTAGTTCTTAATGCTGCTACTAGATTAAACCTTTAGCGCGTGTCTGAGGTTGTTTAGTGGTTAGGGTTAATTAGATCGCATGTATTCTAATTAACTACGACTAAGGAGAGATAAGAAAATAATTACAACGGTGAATATTTAAAGTTTGAATTGAAATATACTTGCATCAATGATCAGTTGCAAGATTCCGACGGTGGACATCAAGGTTCATCTTCTTGATTAAATTCAACATTTTTAAATTCAGTAATTTTTCTTAAGTTTTCTTTATATACTCAAACCCCCCAACCTTGTTTACGTAACATAAAATTAGACTAGGAACTCTCTGTGGGAATGATCCTTACTCACACTACTACATATATTTTTCGGAGTACAGGTTTTATTTTTGGCTGCTTGCGACAGCACACCACACTCATATCCTTACTCTTAAGGATAGAACCTATAAATATTATTCTAAGGACTCTTATTTAAATAATTAATGGCATTAATTATATTTAAATAAACTACCCACATTAAATAAATAATATAATTATTATGTCATAAAATTGGCTTTTAGGGCATATAATCCAACAGTTTCCGGCATTCCGGGGTGACAAGACAAACAAGGAAAAACAGACAAGAAGAGGTTGCTGCAACGATGTAAATGCTGTAAGAAAAATGTGTACGGTAGCTCCAACTTCCAAGCCTCCACCATCTACCAAGAGTAGTGATAAATGATAAAAATTTCAAGGAGTCTTTTTGCAAGTTTATATTTTTAAATAAATATTGGATATCACTTTATTTTAATCGTTTATTTATCTCGTTTTATGTATATGATTAATTGGCACATTAATTTAACAAATTTCTCGTATTTCTCTCTCTTTCTTTATATGCCAATTAGACATAAATATGACAAATAAATTATAAAAATAGAATGATATTTAGTAATACTTATATATATATATATATATATATATATATATATATATATATATTAGTTGCTTGGCAAGGTTATTTTGACTCTATTTCTAATCTCGAGCATGTTAGTTTAACTATGTGTGGTATAATGTGATAATGTCTTGTTTTGAATAGGGTAAAGTTGAATGTAGCTAAATAGTTTAGGTGCTTTAGTGGAATTAACTTAACAATCTTAGCTTAATGAATGAACCTAGCCTTTCTAAGAGCCTTAGAATCCCGAGCATGCTTAAAATGATAGTTAGTGGTGTTGTGTGAAAATGCCTTGTTTTGATGAAAGATTGAGAATGAACTAGTTAAGAGTTTTCGTGTTTTACTTGTGTTAACTTAGTGATTCTTGTTTAATGAATGCGTTTAGCGAAGTTAAATGCTTTAGAATCTCGTACTTGCTTAGTGGAATGTTCAAGAACAAATGCAAGCTTCATGAATTAAAGAGCGTCCTAATAGCTATTTATGTGGTTTAAAGTGGTTAATGCATGTTTAATGATATTAGAGCATGTGAATGAGTATGTGCATGAGAGTAGCCTTTTTTGTCATTTCTCGTTTATGTGCATTTAGCGTAAACTAATGATTAAGTGCTCCAATGTGTTATGTGATATAAATTGTTCTTAAACGAACTAACAATGTTAACAAGCGTCCAGCGTAGCGAAGGTTGCAACCTTAAGCGTCGGCCCAGATGTGGTGATCATTCACTAGGCAGCAGCGGGCTTACCAGTGGATGCTAACCCGCCGAGGACTAGTCCCTAGTCGCATGGACATAGCGTTCCATAGACGGGGTCGTAGGATCGGGGTACATCTGGAGTACAGCCAGCGGAGCGATAAGTGATGCCGGCAAGTGAAGTGTAAGAGAAAGAGAAATGAACCCGCATGGACGGAACGTTCTATGGGGTTAGCGATATCCTTTTTAAATTTTTTATTTAACGATTAATGCTTTAATGCTTATAATGTTAGCGTTTCAATATTAATGTTTTCAAGTGTTAGCGTACAATGATAAGTCCTCGTGTTCAAAAATGATTAGTTAATGTTTTAGAATTCTTAATGCCTTAAAGTTTATCATGTTAATGTAGCTTTCTGTGTAGCTTATAATGCTTAGTTAAATGCCATTTGAATGCCTTATATGCATTGCACAAAAAAGATTTTCAAAAACTCTCTATTGTCCCTTCCCTCACTGAGTATATATGTGTTGTATGCTCACCCATCTTTTCTAACACTTTTTAGGTAAGATAGTTTCCGCTTCTCTGGAATCTGAGGAAAAAAAGGCTCAGAGTTTCCTTGTGTGGTTGTGTTAGCTTGTTTGCTTGTAGATCAAGGTAGATGTTGTGTAATATGTGGTTGTAATTGTATGTATATGGTTTAAGTTGTTGGGTTGTATAAAGTTAAATTAAGTTGTTGTTAGTTGTAATAGTTGGTATGAAGTTGGCTTGTGAATGGTTTGGTTGGAACATAATTTCTAAGTTAAATTAGTAGAAAATGTTAAAGTAGTAAGATAAGCGGAGTTATGATCCTTGAATGCTATAAACTAATGGACTGATGCATGTATGTCTATTTTTGCTAGTAAAGAGGCTCGGATGGCCTTAGGAACTTGAATATATTCTGATATGAATGTTATGTTATGTATTATGGTTCATTTCTTCTGAGTGCAGGTATGTGGTTTGGCCTAAAAACAGGAGAGACTCTGTCTGTTTTTTTCCATTTTTCGAGCCTAGGGTTAAGGTCGGGTTACTACTAGTGGAGTGAATAGGAATCCTGGCTCCGTGAAGGGTTGGGGAACGACATGGGCTCTCTCTTGAGCTTGAGTTGTTACATTCTTGGGTTTATATTGTTACATTGGTACTTTCATTGAGAGTGGACTCCATGGAGGAGTGCAGCCGCCAAGAGGTGTGGTATGCCACAATGAATACTGATAGACGAGTGTAGCCGTCAAGAGAAAAGGGCTACATCCGAGTTAGTATCGATAGGTGACTATAGACTGGATTAAGGTATGGTAAGTGTCACACTAAATACTAATAGACGAGATCAGCCGCCAAGGAAAAAGGGCTATCGCTGGGCCAGTGTCGATAGACTAGCCAGACATGCGCGTCGGCATTTAATTTAAGGGGGGTGAAATGTAATGATCCCACATAAGAATCTCACCCTCATAATGGGTGCTTCTTAAGTGCAATGGGTTCTCCCTTTGGGCTTGAATTGTTATATTCTTGGATTTATTTTGTTACAGTTTGCTCTATGCATAATATGTTCAAGTAGTCTCTGATACTCATTATCATGAGCACCAATTGATTGGGATAGTTTATGTTTTGTCGTATAACTGTTCTGTTATTACTTGTAAATTACAGTATGAATTTGCATAAGTTCTTCATTCTTTGTTGATCTCTAATGGAAATTTCTCTTCAGAATTTGACCTCGGCCTCATGAAATAAAAAAGTGTTGGGCCCACATGCTTTGTAGGAGTTTACGAAATGCCAAATTCCGGATAGAAACACTTCCCATCTTGCATACTACTGTCGTAGGTAGGAACATGCCAGTTAACGTGAATGTTATATCCATCATTCTTCTGAGTTCATTTTAATCTTCCAACACCCTTGGCCCAAATATTGTGTAATCATAGAAAGATTAAATAATAGGAAACTATTTTGTTCCAGACGGACGCCAGTCTGTTCATATGGTGTTGGCTTTATATATGTGTGGGTCTCGCCTCCTTCTCACAGACTGACATCAATCTAGACAAATGTAATAATTTTCCCTAAATGATTCCAAAGGGTAGTTTATTGGTCAAGGTCTAGAATCGAGATAGAATTGATGCTTTTAGGCCATCCATACTATGGTCAATAATCTCTTATGAAGGGATTTCTGTAAGTTTTCATTTTACGTATACACCATTCTTTCGTTGTTTCGACGAATAAAGGCCTGTGTCTATTGTTCGGATCTATTGACTGGGCCTTAGTTGCCCTTTGCCTAGTTGGACTTAATGCTTCCCAGGTTTAGAAGGACACCCCACCCCTTGTTGTACTTGTCTTTACTCGTCTTTTTACCTTTGTAATTTCTTCTCCATTTTTTTAGGTGCTTTGTTCCAATAATTGTCTAGGATATTTACCTTCACATTACAATAAAAAAAACATCATACAACTCAACTGCTAGTATAAGAGTTTGAGATGATACTAATTAGTACATGAAATCTTGGTTTTTGTATTCTTTATAGTAAATTTTAACTTTGAATACTTGGTCACGTAACTAGCGGTCTTTCCAAGAAGATTTGTTGTGTTATAATCTATGTATGAGATAATCATCGTTAAATCATTCCATTAAATGAATCTTGATCTACTGATATGCATTGGCTGTCTTGTACTGCATGCTTTTAGGCGTAATTTTAGAAAGATAAGAATTTAGAGAAAAACATGTATGTACCGTGTCGTAGTTACTTTATTAATCTAATAAACAATTAGAGATTACAGCATTATTGGTGCAATTTATTTTTTACATGCAATAACTAATACATCTTCTTGGTCTTTGTTCCAATAAAGAATTACAAACGGGACTTGAATCCTAATGATATATTCATATTTTTAGATCTATTTTTTTTTTGTTTTTTAGAACTAATTATGCTTATTTATTGAAAAGTTTGATCATTTTTATTATGTATTTGTGCATGTAGCAATTGAATGATGAAAGAGCATTTGGGATCAAATTAAAAAAAAAAAAATTAGATGAAGAAAATAAGTCTGAAGTTTATTGCACAATCTTCGTTGAAATAAAGCAAAAAAGAAAAAGGAAAAAAAAAAAAAGAAAGTTGACCAAGGCTTAAAAGCCTTGGCCGTACATTGCCACATGGACAAGTTCAATTTGGACTTTGAAGAGAAAATGGTTCTGGTCAACGTAAGTCTAAGTTGGACTTTGCACGGTGAACCAAGATTTGAAAGAAAAAAAGGCCATGTGAAGTTAAAGCCTACAAACCCGGCCTCCTTCACAAAGATGGAAGGAGTGTTATGATCTCGAAATTTGTATTAATATAATAGGTTATTTTTCTCTTGAAACAAAAAAAGAAAAAAGAAAAAAAGCCTACAAACTGAAAAGTTAAGGCGGCGTAGGTATGTTATAAAAGAAAGGCAGCAGCAAGAAAAAAACGGGAGGAGCTGCGAGAGAGAAAGAGAGAGAGAGAGAAAGAGAAGAGCTCCGAATTAAGGACTCAACGTATGATTGGGACGCGAATCAATCTTTCAATAGCGTTTTTAACAGATTAAATTTATTTTATGGGGAAGTTCGCTTCAATTTCTTTTCCTAATTTCAGTTTAATTCTTTTGAATATAAACAAATAATTTATTATTTAGGGTAAGATTTATATGTAATAATCTTGATTATATGGTCTTGGACTTGGATTTACTATTTTGATGCTTTATATATATATATATTTATGATTTATGTTTTTCAATATTTATTATCTATTATTTCATTATGCTTATAGATAATGCGTGATAGATATTCTTATGCTAAATCATATAAATATATAGTTGGGCTTTATTACAAAAACCATAGGTTGTACCATAATTTTTTTACACTTAATTTATTAAGGCATTATCCTAGGATTTTAGGACAAATTTACACTCCAACTAGATAAATGACTTGGAGATAGCGTTGCACCTTTAAACTAGCTTTGACTTATTAATCAATTAGACATAGGTGATTAATTAATTAGGCTTGTAGTCTAATCCCGCATTAGAATAGGAAAATCCTAAGTTAGAACCTAGAATTCAATCTTTGCATAGGAATTCGATCCCTAAACTTTCCCAATTGTGATTAAATCTCAATTTTAGCTTTTAGATTTAATTCTAGTTTTATTTTATTTTTCATTAGTTTTAATTGAAAACACCAATTCATTGTTTAATTTACTACAATCACTTAAGCACTTTACACACACTTGTCCACGAATTTCCAAACTATCTCCCTCTAGATTCGACCTCGCACTAAACAACACTACAATCACTCATGCACTTGCGAGTAAAACTTGGCTTAGAATTGATCTTAACTTTTATAACCTAAGCTAAGCATCCATCCAGTTTTGGGAACATAACATGTTAAGAGGAGGATTTGATGACGGTGAATTATTCATATATTTATAATAAAATAATTTGAACAGTTACCAACATTGAATCTCCCTCGTAATGTTATAACGTTATACTTATGGGAGAGGGATGGGTTTGACAAGTAATGAAACTATACGATCCTTCGTCTCTCCATCTGGAACACCAAAACCATCGCCAAGCTGGTACATGCATTGCGCAATACGAGCAAGATTCATTGCAGTTCTAATGAAATCCTTGGAAAGATAGCGATCCATTAATATATCTTTGTTCATTTTCTTCCATGTAAGACTGATTAAGTGCACTATGTATTCACGAGCATCTTCTTCAGAGCAGCCTGTGTTGTGCATGTAACATTGGATTGATTTTGGAACATCACATTTCTCCATTTCTTCCTGGATCATTTAGAATGAGTCAGTATACATGGAACATTTGAAAGGGTACATGTGCAGAGACAGATGTAACTTTAGGGAGGGACGTGAGGGTTATAGTCTTTGTCAGTGGCGGAGCTAACCACCCGGGATCATGGTGTACAACTATAGTGATGGAATCAATAACCGGAGATCGGGGGATTATAGCAACTACAAAAGTATAAGCACTAAAACGCATATAAAGTATTTGTAAATTGAGAAAATACCTTTTATAATTGTCCATGCTTTCATATTTTGATAAGATAAAATTTAAGGACGTAACCCAAGATCTACTTGTAAATCTACTAAATTGGTTTCAATTCGAGATTTCTTTGAACAATTATGTACATTATCTTCACAGTCCATTTGATTAAATTCAAAAGAAATTTGTTACTTCAAAATTAATTGTGATATTATAAATTTATCCAACAATCGAAAAATCAATAACCTATATGTGAAAAAAATAATTACATTAAAATAAATAAATAAAAAATAATAAATGAAAATCAAAACAAAAAAACATTAATAACAGCTAAATTAAATTAATAATCAACTAACCTAACTAAAACTAAGAATAAGAAATTAACAACAATTATAACTGAAAATTAATAAACAAGTGAAACTATAAGTAAAAAATTAAAACTACTTATTAAACTAAAAATAAAATAATAATGAACCTTCACAAAAGAAAAACTTCCAATAAACAAAATATTAAAATTAAACATAAATATTAGACATAAATAAATATTAAAAGTAAGTTTCTCATTTTCTTTGCTAAAAAAGAAAAAACACTTACAACTGCATCTGTGTAGAAGGAGGCGTTGAGTTGCTGTCTGATGGTGTGTGAGGATGTGAGGTAGGGTGTAAGTCGTCGTGTTGATATTTTTTTGTTTGTTGATCACTTCTTTTTTGAGGTCAAAGTTATTGATTAAAAGGTGGACATGATAGAACAAATTGCCTCTTTAATTTGTTGGGGTTAGTGGGCTTGGTTGGCCAGGTGTCATTTTTTTATAATTTTAAATATAAAATAATAAAATTATGAAATAACCCCTGAACTATGAGGGAAAGTTTGGAGTGTGCAAGTGTACACCCAATGTTGAACGTGGTTTTGCCACTATAGTCTCTGCTGACCCCAAATTTTTGTAAATGTATAAGTATTTTTTTTTGAAAAACAATTAGCTCACACTAAAACAAATTATTCATTTGTAAAAATAAAATTTTGTGTTATATTTCTCATTAAAAAAAAAGGGTAAATAGCACCACAACTCCCTATAGTTTAGTAAAAATGCACATGACCCCCTTGTGGTTTAAAAAGTGCACCGTAACCCCCTATGATTTTCAAACTATACACACGCACCCCCTTTCTAATTTTTCGTCAACAAATTTAACTGAATTGTATAAAAAGACTAAAATGCCCTTCAATTTTTTATTTTTTATTTCTCTTTTTCTTTTCTTTTTTGTTTACACACACACACACACACACACACACATGCACACACAGACACACACACACACAGACACACACACACACACACACACACACACACACACACACACACACACACACATACACACAGACAGACACACACACACACATACACACACACACAGAGACATACACACAGACACACACACAAACAGACACACACACAGACACACACACACACATATATATATATACACACGCACACACATATATATATATAATATACACACGCACACACACATATATATATATACACACGCACACACATATATATATAATATACACACGCACACACACACGGGGTGGGTGTGATGGTGGGGTGGGTGGGGGTGGGGGTGGGGGTGGAGGGTTGACGGTGGGGGTGGGAATGGTGAGGGTAGGGGGGGGGGGGGCGGTGGTTTGAGGAAGATGGGTTTTTATTATTATTTTTTTATTTTTTGTGAAAATTGCATTGGGAGAAAAAAAAACATATATAAGGGCATTTTTGTCCAATTAAGTAATAATTTAAGCCTAAAAACATGAAAAATAGCACTGAACGCGCGTGTAACGCACTCTCCGTTAAAAGTAACGATTTTTTTAACGGAGGGGGCTGTGGTGCTACACTTTTGAAATCACAGGGGGTTACGGTGCACTTTTTAAACCACAGGGGGATAATGTGCACTTTTGTTAAAGCATAGGGGGTTGTGGTGCTATTTACCCTAAAAAAAATTCTAGATTCGACCTATATGTGTATTATCCTACAAGTGCAGTATTTAACTTACAGCTGATGTTCCCAAATCATCGGCAAGCCGAAGAATTAAGGATGGCCAATGAATTACTCCAGGATATTGCTCTAAATGTTTCAAATCCTCCTCCTTTATGGGATTTGTGATGCAAAAATAAGCATGAAACAACAGCACAGGACCACTGATTGATATCCAGGCATTGTCCAGAAACTCATTCAGGCTTGGTGTATATCCACTGCAATACCACTTTGCATCCACCAAATAGGCTTTACAAAGTTCTGCCCACTGCAAAGTTGGTTGCTCAATTGAAATCAGATGAACAGAAATCACTGGATGAAAATAATGGTAGACTATAAGAAAATATTTTTTGAATGCTTAAGTCCATGGTGACAGTAGTAAAGAATCTAAATAATTACAAACTGAACACGTATCTTTTACAAAATTAATGTAGGACGAGATGTCACTGACAAACTATACCGTTTTCCTCAAGTATGGAATGATATTGAAGCCTTGCTCTTTGAGAACATCATAAGCGATTTCGTTAATAGAGTTGAAAACTGCTAAGAAACATATCTTCATGTAATCTGGAAGCCGATCTAAGGCATTGACGTCCCATATGAAAATGCATAACAAAAGATTTAATTACTATGAACAAGTGATAAGCACTACGATAAGGAACAAATAATTAGATTCTTAATCATATTAAGCCAAAATGATTGATGATCACTGACCTTTAAACTACATCAGTGAAGACCTCGAGCTCATCCAATGTACCATATACATCATATATATCATCAACTATTGTTATTTGTGCTGAAAGCTTCATTGACTCCCTCCTGCAGTATCCATATTGTGGTTCAGAAGTGAATCCAACCGCCCACAAGAAACCCTCCACAAATCTGTCTCTGGCAAAGCTCATCTTTTTAGCAAGACAAGAGCTAGTATACCACCTACAGAACAAAACAAAAAAAAAACACATTATTGTGCTGGTTTTTGGTAAATACATATATACTGATACAGGAACGTATCTAGAAATTTATTTCAGTGTGATTAGAAAGCTTTTTTTCTTCTTTCAGTTCGAGTTAATTTAATTTTTCATAATAAAAAAATTACATATATTATAAAAACTTTCAGAGTAAATACATATATGTTTTAAAAAAGATTCGGGGCTGAGTGACCTACTGGCACAAAGGTGAATCGGCCCTTGTAATACGTACTTTGACATCTGTTTTATTTCGTTTTGATATGTAGCTTGCACGATGTTGAAATCCAGTTTAGCTAGCTCAAGCAAAACTGGATTTGCGTTTTGTCTTCTTTCATATATCTCAACGAACCATCTTGCTTCTAGCCTCTGCATCCTCCAATGGAGTGGAACCTCTAAAGCATGCCTCACTTGCTCAACAAGATGTTGATCTATATTTTGCTTGAGTTTTTCCTTAAGATGATGAATAGCAAATTCTTGAGCCACGTCCAAGATGGTTTCACCTTCCATAGCCAGATATGAAGCCTCATATAAATTAAGAATGCCCTTGGTATGATCCCCACGTAAGCTTTTCTTGAATTTGCCAAACTCCATGAAACTATTGAAAACCTCTGCAAAGAAGAAAGAAAGAAGAAAAAGAAAGAGTCATTCATGATTAAATTTTTACTTTTCTTTTTCTTGTAACTCATTGTTTACTGAATGAGACATGCGAAACTCTTTAAAATGGCTCATGGACCTGTGCCGCTGTGAGAGGGGGTGCGTCCCACTCCCATGTTATAGTCATATGGTTGTGTGTTCAAGTACGTTCCATGAGAACAGAAATTTGTTACTTTTTCTTCCCGATAATTAATTAAAATTGAAATTCTTGGGTCATATCATTAATTCAATCTAACTAAATTTTGTTACGTACAAGTTTTACCTTTTACTGGAAGAGTTTTGATACATAGAGCTCACTAAAAGCACTAAAATCATAACATAAAAAATGCATTGTGGAAGAATCGATAGTTTCATTAAGCAAGAAGAGTACCTTGAGGGATTTGGTATCCTTGCTGTCGGAGGAGTCTAAACTTTAGAGCCACAGCGTACAAGTCTTCATGCTGCTTCTTCTCATTGCAATCATGAGCATTGTATATGCCATTCAAAATACTTTCTATTTCATTTTCAAAGTGATAATATATGCCAAGCCTTTGCAAAACGTCAACAAGCTCAAGTTGATCCAATTGATCTGTCGTTTCATCTAATATTTTCTTCACATCTTGTTTATGCTTCTTAGCTCGTTGTGAGTACTTTGATCCCTGTATGCAATATACATAATATTGTAAGTAGCGATAGATTTGTGTATACAATCGAAATATTATAGTATACTTAGTAGTATTCCTGAACGGGAAATGTTTGGGTCTAACTAATCGAACTCAAACGCCTCACAAAATACCGCATGGTCGGACTCGCCAAACCCGATAGTTACTTCTCTTGATCTTACCGAGTATATACTTTCTAATGATTGCAGATCATCATCATCCCAAATGCTTGGCTTGTAGTTTCCTGACCTCCTGGTAGCCATTTGTTGGGGAATTAGCCTTGTAGCAGTTGCAAGACAAGACATGACTATTTTACAACGGGTGAGTAATGATTAGTGTGTGATTCAATTGCAGCTAGCTACTTCAGACCAGGTTGCTCTTATATAGAAAATTCTTGTACCATATATCAGATGGTGTGACACATTCATCGGAAATGAAATCCAGTGTATATAGTCCTACCCCACAGTGTGGCATTGAGAGATCCACTATTTCATGGCAGTCTTGCTCTCAAATAGAGCAAGATTGGGTAGCCCAAATTGGCACAAATCACAATTATGTTTAAGATTCATAATAAAAAAATAAATCCTTCAGTTATAATTTAAGTTTTTCAGACGAGGTGATTACATAATATAATACGAATTCAGTTAAAAAAAAGTCTTATATTCAAGTCGCATATGACTACATGCAAAATTGCATTTTATATCAACAGGAAAGAGTGTATTACGAACAATAAATAAATCAAATGAATACATATCTAACAATTTAAATTTTCGAACAAGATAATCAATTAACGTCAATATTATAATCTCCGTATCTAACAATGAAGGAAAAAGTGCCAACCAAATATCAGGAGCTTAGATCTTTGTATATACATATCTCCCACAAAGGAAAATCAGAAATTCTAAGACCACCTTATAAGATTTTGGACTATTCCACTTAATACCAATTGGTTTTAGGATGAAACTCCATAATTCTTAACATGATAGCAGAGTTGGGTCTTGGTCCTATGTTATCCATTTAATAAATATATATTTCTCCCACATCGAAAAACTAAAAACTTTAATACCACCTTAATTATAAGATCTTGGACTACTTCTCTTATCCCAATTTGTCCCTTGTACGAGATTTACAACAGAAATTTCGAAAAAACTTACTTTTTTTTTGATTGAAACACTTGAAACCTTCTTTTATTGTTGATATTCATTTTCGAGAATATTTTAAATTCTGATTTAAAGATGATTGAAACTAGTTAACACGCAATGACCAAGTTCCAAGAATGATCTCTCAGACCCCCATCAACTATTATTGTGGCGCATTAATGTAAGAGATTACACATATTTTTCCAGCTTGAGGCCGGTGCGAGGTTAACTAGGATTGCGCTTTTTTTTTTTTTTTTTTTCTTGAGCCCGTTGAAAGATTTCAAAATTTTGAATATTGTTTCTTACTATCGAGGAAGCTTATTAAATTTTTGATGATAAGTTCATGTTGGTAACAATTTATTTTTATTTTTATTTTTAGAGAAATGTTATATACCACTATAATTTTCACACTCAAATATCACTTCCCATGTGTATACTTAGTTGGCATATTAAAAAAGGAGAGAGAAATCAAAAAGTTAGGTATTTTAACATGCCAACTAAATATTCTCGTAAGGAGTTGTATTTAAGTGTTTAAATTAAAGTGGGATATAGCAGTGCTCTTATTTTTAATTCATGGGAGATTTAAAGTCATACAATGTAACCACCAAGACTTGAACTTGCAACCTCTCACATACACAACGAGTAACATCACTTTTGGACCAAAGCCCTCGTGGCAAATTCAAGTATATATTGACCCAAAATAATAAAAAGTACTTTGATCAGTCAAATATTTGCTTTTTTTATAAACTACTATGAATGATTAAGGAGTAAGAGAGCCAGATGGCCCAGATCTAACAGCTTGTTTGGATTGGATTTTTTAAAGGAAATGAAAGGATGAGGAGGGAATAAGTAATTCTTCCCTTTGTTTGGATTGAAATTTTAAAAGAGGAAAATGTTATGTAGGGGTCCCAAATCCCTTCCATTTCTTTTAAAGGGAAGGATTTTATAATCCTTTCAATTTGAGATTTTTTGGGAGAAAATGAAAGATTTAAAGACAAAAGTTTTTATTGTCCCGGGCCTTTTGTTTTATTTTGACAATTATCTTTATTGCACCTTAAACCCTACATTGTTTCATTTTCAGTATTTCTTACGTTTTCTTATCTTTGTTCCTGTGCCGCTCGACTTCATCAAGAAAAGAAAATATGGAATTTAGCCCCAAAAAAATTGAAATTGCTTATTAAAAATATTAATTTTATGGTTGAATATGAAAAGAGCACTCAAATAATTTTTCGTTTAAAATTGTCTTTTCTTTTCCTTTATTTTTCTTCCTCTACTTTCTTTTCCTTTCCATTCCTTTGTGCAATCCAAACACTATGTAAATGTGTTATATACCTTAATGGTAGATTTTTGATTGATGACCCACAAGAAAAGACTTGAGTTGTGGCGAAAATAAACACTAGTCTAATATTTGACTCCAATACGTACGAAAACGAACCTTGAGTCCAATAATTGCTTTCTTGAGAGATATTTATCAATGATTAAAGCTCTGTTTAATCTAGTTATAAAATTTTAGTTTTTGAGTTGTAAAGTTTTTAACAATAGAATTTTGGTTAAAAATGCTGTTAGAACAAAAACTATTGACTGTTTGACCTATGTTGGGTAATGATGAGCTTTTAGAAAATTTGAGGATAATGTTGGATTTTAAAAAACATGAAGGGTTAATAAAGAAAAAGAATACAGCTTTCCGCATTATGTAAAAATAATTTCACAAAAACTTATTTTGAAAAGTTCCAATTTGGTGTTTCTTATTTTTCACCTTCAACTTTTATCTAAAAACACTTTAAAAAATAGACCAAACAAGTTAGCTTTAGTTTTTAAATTCACAAAAAATACTTTTAATTATCAAAAAATTAAGCCAACAGCCAAAAAGGGGTAATAGAGATCGATCTAAATGTGTTATATATACAAACGATAGATTTTTTTACTGACAAGGAAAACAAAAAAAGACTTGTCTGGTGGCTAAAATTTAACCTCGACCTAGATTTATCTTTATCCTAAAGATTAAAGTCGACTCTCCTAGTAACTATTGGTTGTGACCCACATGATTCATGGATTAACTGGTCTTCATAAAATCAATCTGTACTTAAGCCTATCCAAGCATGCCAGCTACCTTCAAAAGATCTGCTTTAGAATATTAGTTGTAGTATATAAGATGGCTCTAGAAATGCTACAACTTTGTACTATTGTACCAAGGCTATATATGATTCTATATCTTAATTTCACAAAAAAGGGAAAAGAACTTCATCGTTTTACTCCTTTGTACTTGGCAATAGTCGAATATGTATTATATTGACGCAGAATGGAAACGAAACACTAGATTCGTTCTAGCAAAACGTCCTAGATACAAGAAAAAACTTTAAATATTACAACTAGAATACAAAAGAGGAAGTATACAATACTAGCTTTGTATTGATTGAGGTGTGTTTAATGAGCTTGGGGAGTCATCTATTTATAGGAGCTCTTAGGCCTTAAAATTTGCTAAACTTCCTATGTGGGATAAAACAAACTAAATGATACTATTCATAACAAAACAATACTATTCGTAAAATAAGAAAAATATGAAGGTTTATTTGTTCTTCTTCTTGGATTTGATTTTGTCAATCTTTTTCATCAACTCCTTTGAATCATGTTCCGCATCAATCTCCTCCACTTGAGAAAAACTCGCCCTCGAGTTAATTTCCGGATATAAAGAACCTTCATGTGGATAGTAATCATATAAATTAGCAACATTGAAGGTTGATGAAATTCCCCAATCATCCGAAAGATCAACCACATATGAATTGTCATTGATCTTCTTTAAAATTTGGTAGGGACCATACTTCTTCGAATTCAGCTTGTTGTAGGTACCCACTGGAATTCTTTCTTTCCTCAAGTAGACCATGACTATATCTCCTTTTTTAAATACCTTCACCCTTTTATGTTTATCAACTGTAGCCTTGTATTTGGCATTTGAGGCTTCCAATTTCTATTTCACCTCTTCTTGAATAGATTGTACTTGTTTTGCCATTTTATTTGCTGCAATGCTCTTATCAGAGAATTTCGACAGTTTAACCAAATCTAGAGCATGCTTTGGTACCTTCTTGTAGACAATGAAAAATGGTGATACTCCAGTTGAGTTGTGGATTGCACTATTATAGGCAAACTCAGCTTGTGCAAGTGTAAAATCCTATTGTCTCGGCTTATCTTGGCAAATACAACGAATCAAATTTCCCAAGGTTCTGTTGGTTGCCTCGGTTTGACCATCAGTTTGAGGATGAGCTGTTCTGCTGAACTTCAAACTTGCATCGAAGAGCTTCTATAATGTGAGCCAAAAGTGAGATAAAAATTTAGAATCTCTATCAGAAGTGATAGATTTTGGGACTCCATGGAGTCGTACAATCTCTTAGAAGAATAGTCTCGCAATGTGCACTGCATCTGAAGTCTTCTTGCAATGGATGAAATGCGCCATCTTTGAAAATCTATCTACGACCACAAATACATAGTCTACTTCTCTTTGGGTTCTTGGCAATCCCAAGACGAAATCCATAGAAAAATCTTCCCAAATATCTTTTGGTATAGGCAACGGCATATAGACTCGTGTTTTGTGTCTGGCCTTTTGCAGTTTGACAAATTGGACATTGTCTCACGAACTTGCCCACATCTTTTTTGATTTGTGGCCAGAAATATCTTTCCTCCACACTTACAATAGTATTATCTCGTCTAAGATGTCCACCGAGTCCTTCTCCATGCAAGTCTCGAATGATTTTATCCCTTAAGGATTTCATCGGGATGCAAAGTCTGTTACCTTTGAATAGGTAATTATCATGGACGTGGAAGTCTCCAGTTGGTTGCTTTGACAAGTGTTTATGCCAAACTTCATTAAAATCTTCATCCTCTGGATAGAGATCCTTCAGACATTCAAACCCTACAACTTTGCCACTTAAAGTAACCAGCAAAGTTACCCTTTTACTCAAGGCATCGGCAAAGGATTGTCAAAAAATGACAGCAAAGGATTAAGAAAATATTGAAAGAAAGAGAGAGAAAAAATACTGCGTGAGAAAATTTCACTACAAAAAAAACTGAATTCTGCGACAGACAGTTCCCCTCACAGTGCCGTCGCCAATTTCCACTTTGCGACAGTACGGTGACGGGAAACGTCCGTCAGACATGTGGTTGTCGCCAATATCCTCCCACTCACCAAGTTGTCCCCCTATTGCAACGCCTCGTCACCAGGCCGTCACTAATGATTGCCGTCACCGAGCTCTCGCCAATGTTTTCCCTCACTAAGCCCTCGCCAATTTATCCCCTCACCACGCCGTCACAAAAATTTCCCATCACCATGTCGTCACAAACAATTCCTGTCACCATACCCTCGCCAATTTTACCCGTCTCCATGTCGTCACCAAAACAGTCGTCGCCAAGCCCTCACCAAAACTACATGCAACAGTTTATCTTTTCTCTCTTCCCAAAACCCCCTCCTCTCTCTATGTGTATGTTGTTAATTATTTTAACCTATTTTGTCTCACATGTAACCCATTTATATTCTTACTAGTCATGGCCGCCTGTGCAAATCCACAGGCTGAGCCAAATGAAATTATATCAAGATATATATATATATATATATATATATATATATATATATATATATATATATATATATGTTCTATAGAATTGCAAAAGTTCATATTTTTTTTACTATAATAAGATGATAAGTACAATATGAAGTAGAAAATATTTGTAGAACTAACTGAAACTTGTGAAAAAGATATGACACATTTGATGATTCAATCAATTTTCCATTCTAGTCCACGAAATTATGCATTTACCCTAGAGAAAAAACATTAATGAGAAAAAAAAACACTAATATATCCACTTAACAACTATAACAAAATATGTTCACGTCATTGTGACGAGTATTCTATACAATTTGAGAGCTCATAGATCTAAATGCTATCAACATTACAACTTTATCACTGTCTGTTGAATTAAAAAAATGATTAATTACAGTCAGTACCTTTTTCCCAGCTGGTTGTTGTAAAAAATGTGTTATATCAGCCACCTGCACCATGTTAAAATAATTAATTTATTAGAAAATAGCACGAAACATGCAAGCACTCTTGCAACCATTACTCAGTGAAACAGATAATCCTAATTTTTTTTGCGTCTATACATATTACAAGGAAACATATAAAGATAAGTGATAATCTTACAACTGGACAATTGGCCTCCGAGTTTCGTGGATCAATGATAAAATCATCTGCATAATAGCACAAATACGTGATTGCAATGCATCAGTAACTAAACATATGAAAAGCTAACTTCTTGGAGAAAAGAAATTCCATCAGATACCAACTTCAACAAAAGATAAGCCACATAATCAGTTAGATTCTTTGAGAAATATATTGTCAAATACATATTTCTATTTTATCCTGCACTCGAGGAAGGCTTGGTTGCTTAAATGAGGGGAATAGTGAACTGAAGCATTCAATATGGATGACATATGAGATAGACCACATATATGCACAAGCCAAATTGCAATAATTAGACTTTTGTTGATAGCATCAATTCCCATTGATTAAACTGATTAGCAGATTGGACATATCAAGCTTTGTTAAATTTTGCTTAGTTAACGTTTCAAGATGACTTACTATAACCAAACATAATTATCAAACCACATTTCAAAGCAACAAAATTAGACTTTAAGTTGTAAGTGACTACTTTGACGGCCAAGGGTGACTTTAATTAGTCGACCGTACAATTAGGACTGTCATATTTTTTCACCTCACATTCCATGGGAAGAATTTGTGAACTTCCCACACAATTGGACATGGCAAGTTTTGTGTCAATAGTGACCCAAAATTGACATGCATAAGAGAATTTTAACTAAATTGCCTTCAAATGGAACAAAAAAAATCCAAGGATGATTATATATAGGTCTCTCAGAAAGGTTAATATATCTAAAATTGATTCAACCAAAGGTCTTGCATCTAAATAAACTTGGAAATAGATTTTTAAATCTCATATGCATATAAGTTTTGGTATAATTTAAAAGTTGGAATATCCAATAATAATTTTATCCAATGAAAATTATTGATTCTTAATACATTTTCAAGTTGTACCATAAGTGTATACATATAGTACACAGAGAAACAACTCAAATTGATGTCATTCTTATAATTCTATTGACAAAAGACTTTGACATGGAAATGGCACTTTACTCATATCATAAAGCAAGAAAAATGTATTTAAAAATAATCTCCTAGAAATTGAAAGGCATTCTTGTACCTAGAGATTGAGAGATATGTCGTAAGCATTAAACACATCACATTTGTACTATTAAGTTATATAAGGCCGTAAACTATAGGATTTAAACATTTGAATCCATATTGATTTTTCTCAATTGCTACTAGGTCAACATAAATAAAAGAATATCAAAACAACTTAATGATAGTTTGTTTCTATATGAAGAAGAATTAACACAACATGCATAATTTAAAAGAGATTGAACAATAATACTTCATGATGCATTTCTATCCCTAATCATCTACGTGCTGCATAAGATCACATGCAATTATGAATAAACTTCTAGACAATGAGAAAGAAATATATAAATGGTTAGCTATATCTAGAATTCTAAAATAGTAATCGGCTATCTTATTGTTTTAATTTAAAGAAGTACAAAAATTAGTAGCACTATTGATATTGCTTAGATCACATATATAAATTGCTTATTAAATACACTTTATTTAACCTAATTCTTATATTTTATAGATTTTCATCAATGATTTTATAAAAACTTTGATAATTTAGGCTAGTATTTTTTCTTTTCTTTTTTAAAAATAAGGAAGAGAATTCATGTAGATAACTAAATTAAGTAAATTTGATCATGCTAATTAAGATATCTTATCTTTACAACTTCTACTTTGTTTTTTAGGTATTCACTATTAAACATATACCTGTATGGAATTTCTCTGCCTAATTGCTATAATGTGGATTGTATTGAGTTATTATTCTTTCTAATTGCATATAAAATTATTACTGTATTTTAGAATGAAAACCAACTTCATAATTGCAATTACATTACATTAACTTTCTAAGTGAAGTTTAAATCTCGTAAAAAATTAGCGTATTTATTTTAACTTGCCATTATTTCATAAAAGTAATTCTTCACATCGAAAGAAAAAATAAGGTGGACTTTGCGGTGGCACGAAGAGGAAACCAATTTCACACCGAGATGTACAACTAATCATTATGCCTTTTAAGAATTTTGCATTAGAAAATATGTTTATCTCCACAAGTATGTGTGAAAGAGGAAGAGTTGAATGATTCTTTCCAACAACTTTTATCCATTGCAACTAATATTGCAAAACTGATTAGTTGACCATCTACGTGATGGTTAAATTGCTAATTATATGTTGGCAAATCTTTATTCACAACTTCATAACAAATCTAACAAAATGCATAACCATTACTAGTCTTCTATTATCAAATGCAAATTGATAAGATAGTTAAGATTTAAAAGAAATTAGAAGGCTACCATAAGTATCATAGTTTCTCTAGAGAAGTTACTGTCCATTCAAAAAATCCTCATAGGACCGATAAGAAACCCTGTTCCTTTTTCTATTTATGAGACATACAATAAAATAATATACATTCTCATTGATTTAAATTAAACAAGAATTAAATTCTAAAAACAAACAATAATTGCAATTTCTTTATGTAAATAATTAAAAGATCATTTCCTTTACATATGAGTTGAGCAAATTTGTAGAAAAAATTGAATTCTAGTATTTATGTTTTCACTGTTGATCAGTTATCTCACAACTATTTCAATCAATTAGCTTCATAATTATGAAAATATATTAACTCCATTTTCTATAATACTAAAAATAAAAAATTAAAAATATTCAAACCTTTACCTCTTCGACAGATTCTCCTTTAAGAAGATCCGAATGCTTCTTCAAATGGCACGCCTATTCTCGGTGAATATCTTCACATAGGGGGGGAGAAGGGTCACTATAGGGGTAGGGGACTGGGGTGGGTCGCAGGGTGGGGATAGGGGACTGGGATGGGTCGCAGGGTGGGGGTAGAGGACTAGGGTGGGTCGCGGGGTGGGGGTAGGGGACTGGGGTGGGTCGCTAGGTGGGGGTGAAGGACTGGGGGGTCACGTGAAGGGTAGAGGAGTGGGGTAGGTGGGGGACTTGGGGGGGGAGGGGGGGGGAGGTAGAGGAGGGGGATGTCACGGGAATGGGGGTGGGAGGTTGTTTTTAAAATAAGAACAATTTTTTTTTTTTAAGATTTGTGATCACTGTTTTTGATATTTTTTAAAAAAAATGAATTTTTTTTTGAACAATAAGAATGCTATTTTAATTTTTTTTTTGTGGAAATCCCGTCTCCAATAATGTTATTTTAATTTTAATTTTTTTGTGGAGACGGGATTCAAACCCCGTCTCCAAATAGCATTCTTGGAGACGGGATTCAATCTCCCGTCTCCAATAAAAATGCAATTTGATTTTTTTTTTTTGGAGAGGGGATTCAAACCCCATCTCCAATAATGGAATTTTAATTTTTTTTTTTTGGTGGAGACAAGATTAAAACCCCGTCTCCAATAATGGAATTTTTTTTTTTTTTTTTTTTTGTGGAGACGGGATTCAAACCTCGTCTCCAAATAGCATTCTTGGAGACGGGATTCAATCTCCCGTCTCCAATAAGAATGCAATTTATTATTATTTTTTTTTAGTGGAGACGGGATTCAAACCCCGTCTCCAATAATATAATTTTTTTTTATTTATTTTTTTTTTTGTGGAGACGGGATTCAAACCTCGTCTCCAAATAGCATTCTTGGAGACGGGATTCAATCTCTCGTCTCCAATAAGAATGTAATTTAATTTTTTTTTTTTATGGACACCGGATTCAAACCCCGTCTCCAATAATGGAATTTTTTTTTTTTGTGGAGACAGGATTCAAACCCCATCTCCAATAATGGAATTTTTTTTTTTGTGGAGACGGGATTCAAACCCCGTCTCCAATAATGCTATTTTAATTTTTTTTTTTTTTTGTGGAGACGGGATTCAAATCCCGTCTCCAAATAGCATTCTTGGAGACGGGATTCAATCTCCCGTCTCCAATAAGAATACAATTTAATTTTTTTTTTTTTGTGGAGACGGGATTCAAACCCCGTCTCCAATGTTGGAGACGGGGTTTATCTTCCGTCGCCAATAAGAATGCTATTTTAATTTTTTTTTTGTGGAGACGGTATTCATCTCCCGTCTCCATTGGAGACGGGGTTTCGCTCCCATCTCCAATATTGGTGACGAGACTGATCCCCGTCTCCAATACAGAGACATAAAAAATTATAATTTTTAATTTTTTTAAATAAAAATAATAAGAAAATTGTATATTTTAAAATATAATTTTAATCTTAGTAATTAAATAAAAATTATAAGAAAATTAAAATTTTCCCATCACCCAGCCGTCGCCAATTTGGTGACGGTCTAGCTTGGCCGTCACCAAATTGGAGACAGAAGGCACTGCCATCACAGTTGGTGATGATTTTGTGACGGTTTGTTCCGTCTCACACTATACCGTCACTGTCTTGTCACAAAATTGGTGTTAACTTTTCCCTTCATCAAGTCGTCGCCGTATTGGTGACGGAATGGCGACGGCCCATCGCAAAAATCAATTGTTTTTGTAGTGTTTGTTTAGCAGCGCAGACATTGGTTGAAATGGAATCAATGACGCATGAACGTTGCAGCAGCTGATACACTGCTCGAGGAGAATTGCTGCGCATAGTTGAAATTATCCATGCAGAGTGTTGACGATTAGCATGGAACGAGCCTATAAATAGAAGGCTCATTCCTTTGCTTTGCACTAAGCTCGATCAAGGGAAATCTCCTCTAATCAGAGATGCGAGTCTCACATCTCAGAGAAGGAAATATAAGTTCCTCATGAGATGTAGAGAGAGAGGAGTGTTGTAATCTTAGAGAGGAAAAATATAGATTCTTCCTAAGATTGAGAGAGAGTAGTCCAAACTCAAAGGGAAAAATATAAGTTCTTCCTGAGGCTCAAATAGAATAATGATAGGTTTCTTCTAAGGGTTTCTCCTTATTCATTGTTGTCCTTATTTTATGAGTGAGAGTGAGTTTCTTATATTATAAGAGATAGTGTAATAGTTTTCTCTTTGTATTAGAAAGAAGGTAAGCTAGTTTCTCCTATAACCAAAGAGAGTGTGATGGTTCTCTCCTTATATTAGAGAGAAGGTGTTGTAAATATTCTACATTATAGTGAAATTTTCATATTATTGCCTATGATTTTTCCCTCAATTTGTTTGGGAGTTTTTCACATAAATCTGGTGTCTCAATTATCTACTGTTCTCAATCTTATTTTGGCTGCGTGATACTACTTGGCCCCAATTATTCTGTTGCGCTACCACTCAACAATGGTATCAGAGCCACTGGTTGTGGAGTCACTAGTATACGTACAAGGATATTATTCACGATTATTATTCACACATAAGATATCACGTATACGGTCAGGGTACTATTCACGTATACGATTACGACACTATTCCTGTATATATTTTAGTACTATTCACGTATATGGTACTATTCATGTAAATAGTACTATTCACAGTGAAATAATGGGAGCCTGTTCAGGTTGAGAAGCAGATTGTTATGAACATTATGGCGACAAAATAAGAAATGAGATGTTTAACGAAAGTTGAGGGTAATGGGCAGAGAAAGACAATTGTTTGGCAACAATTGAAGACCGATAAAGAGAATGGTTGACAACAAGAGGAGTGAGATGGATGACAATGCTATTGCCAATAGGATTTAGCATTGGTAGGGAGTCAAGCTGGAATCAACAAAGAAATTTAGGATGTGCTAACTAAGTTCAAACCACTTCACGGAATGATCTTCTTACAGTGAAGACTTTATACTATTTGAATGAGTAGTTCCATATCGGTGTGACATATGCTATGTTATCAATTTATTGTGTTGGATTGCAAAATAGCTGAGCTTGAACGTGCGGTGCTTCAGACTCTAAAGACTATCAAATTCGTAAGGTCAATTCACTATCAGTTGTTCGAGTAATGGTTTTTCAGGTTATCTAGTCTTCAGTGATGTTGTAGTTGTTAGTCCAAAAAGGGAGATCGCACAACAACAGGTAGTCGATGGCGAGAGATAGATCAACGGGACGTGGCTCGAGTGGGAGTCACAATCAAAGTCAAGAAGTAGAGAAGTCTTAAATGCTGTAGTGTGGCAAACAATGAGATGTCAAGAAGGATTGCTCGCACAACAAGTCAACTCCCAAGGTAACAAATTCTCAGGGATGTGTTATGGGTACATCCGATGATGGAGGTATATACATAGCGAAACAACAATTGTTATGTCTAAAGGTAAAAAGAAGCTCACTAATGAACGAATTAAGGATTCAAGAACGACATGACACATGACCTCTTGTCAAGAACGGATGTGACCATATGAACCTGTCTATGGAGGATCTGTATACATGTGTAATGGTCATGCCTTAGAGATCGTTGCTATTGGTACCTTCAAGATGAAAATGTACGCTGGTATAATTTGCACCATACAAAGAGTAAGTCGGGTAAAGGGTTTGAAGAAGAAGTTATTGTCTGATGGACAATAAGATAACCCTGGTTCATAGACCCATGTGGATAATGGGATCGTGTAAGTTATAGTCGCGCTTGTAGTGGAAAAGTCAGAGATCATAGTAAATCTATACATGCTTTGGGGAGATATACGTGGGAGGAAGCAGATGTATCGGTTGCATCAGCTAGTAAAAAAAAATCAACAATAATGTGACATATGAGCCACATATTGGAACGAGGTTCAGAGATTCTCTTGGAACGTAATCTCTTACTTGGACTCAAATCAATAATATGAGCATCATGTTATTAGTAAGCAGCATGGATTGGAATGGTAGATCTACTACCTGAAGAAATATTCTGGACTTGATGAATGGGAATCGCCGGTTTTATCCCTAGGAATGGAAAAAATATATTCTGCATCATTTGTTAATGGTTACTCTAGGAGATTTTGGGCGTACCTAATCAAGATCAAGATAGATGTGTTTCCAATAGAAGACTACGAAGTGAGGGTAAAACGGGAATCCAAGAAACACAGATTCTTGGGATATACTAATGATGTTTTGGGGTATCACCTGTGGATTCCCACTTTCCATAAAGTTATCGTCAGCATGGATGTGATATTTGCAGAAAACAGTCTGCAAAGTGAAGATGACAGTACTTTGAAGGAGATTACTACAAGTTAAAATAAGGAGATATTTTTTTCTAAAGTTGTATCGGAGCACGAGGAACAAGAGGCAGATGAGGCTGAGGTAATACAACCCTATTATTATTTTGATGAGCGATGTTGCATATTGTCTTCTAGCGGAGAACGGGAAGTCATTAACTTTCCATAATGAGTAATTAGCCTTGATGTTTTGCGGATGACAATAATGCAGGAAGAAAATTGAAGTTCTCCATAGAAATTGAATAAAGAGACTTGTTCCATTACCATCCAAAAGGAAAGCCATTGATAACAAATCGATCTACAAGATCAGATGACAATGGTTAGGTGGAGAAAATATGCAATATTGATGGTGATAGAATATGCTTAGAAAGAAGGTATTGACTCTAATGAAGTCTTGTTCTCCTGTTGAGTAGTCTTGGTTATGTGTGCTGGTTTTACATCTAGAACAATTAGATGTAAAGATGACTTTTCTTCATGGTAAGGTTGAAGAAAAGGTTTGTATGCTCCTACCAGAAAGATGTGTAGAAAAGAAAACTTGGTTTGCAGGATTTACCAAATCTCTGTACTGTCTAAAGTTGGTACCAAAGGTGTTAGTACAAGAGATTTGATTTCTTCATTGGCCTCGGGTACAACAGACAGTGCAGACCATTGTGGGTATTATAATAGGTTTGGAGATAGTCATGGTACTGTTGTACAAGGATGACATGCAAGTAGCAAGCCCCAGCAAAGATCGAGTCTAATAATCAAAGGCATAGTTGGCTAGAAAGTTTGAAATGAAAGACGGAAGACCAGCAAACAAGATTTCTGTGATGCAATTTACCGAGACAGAAAAGTCAGGAAAGAGTGGATTTCCAGAAGAGTTATTTCCACAAAATATTGTAGTGCTTCAACATGCAAAGATTGTAAAGAGATCCTGAGCCTAAATCCTGATAGTTATCCTTAGGTATATGTCTTAGCAAATAAGTAGTGAGGATGGTAAAGTCTCGAGTACGGTGTGTATCGGCAGTGGGAGGTCCTATGTTTGCTATGGTATATAAGAGACCAAACGTTACAGTCAGTATGGTCCACTGGTACATGGCGAGATTTAGTAGAGAGCAAGGAGTTGTTGTAAAAAGGATCCTAAGATAAAATAAGGATCATGAGGTAAATATACCTCAGATGTTGCATTACGTGGTGTAGTAGATACTCTTGTGGCCTAGCAAGGACGTAAGCAATATGGGATTGACAAGATTGGAGAGATTTGAAAGATCACCAAATATGACTTTAAGTAGGAGAATGTGAGCTGTCAAAGACAGCTAATGAGGTAAAGTCATATTTTGTGGCTTTACATTTTGGTGAAGTCAAAAGAAACAAAAGAAAAGGAAGGATATAATGAGTGATGTTGATGCTTCTTGGAAGCATTGTCAAAAAGTGACAACAAAGGATTAAGAAAATATTGAAAGAAAGAGAGAGAGAGAAAAAAAATATTGCGTGAGGAAATTTGTTCAGCGACGCAGGCATTGGTTGAAATTGAATCACCGACGCATGAACGTTGTAGTAACTGACACACTGCTTGAGAAAAATTGTTGCGCATAGTTGAAATTATCCATGCGGAGTGTTGAAGATTGGCATGTAACGAGCATTAAATAGAGGGCTCATTCCTCTACTTTGCACCAAGCTCGATCAGGGGAAATTTCCTCTGATCAGAGATGAAAGTCTCACATCTCAGAAAGAGAAATATAAGTTCCTCCTGAGATGTAGAGAGAGAGAGAGATGAGTGTTGTAACTTTAGAAAGGAAAAATATAGGTTCTTCCTGAGATTTAGAGATAGTAGTCCCAAACTCAGAGGGAAAAATATAAGTTCCTCGTGAGGCTTAGAGATAATAATGATAGATTTCTACTGAGGATTACTCCTTCTTCCTTGTTGTCCTTATTTTATAAGTGAGAGTGAGTTTCTCATATTATAAGAGAAAGTGTAATAGTTCTCTCTTTATATTAGAGAGAAGGTGAACTAGTTTCTCCTATAACAAGAGAGAGTGTGAGGGTTCTTTTCTTATATTAGAGAGAATGTGTTGTAAATACTCTATATCATAGTGAAATTCACTTATTCTTGTCCGTGATTTTTTTCTCAATTTGTTTGGGAGTTTTCTACGTAAATTTGGTGTCTTAATTATCCATTGTTCTCAATTTTATTTTAGTTGCGTGATACTGCTTGACTCCAATCATTCTGTTGTGCCACCACTCAACACCTTAGCCACGCGCCCCCACTAACAAAATATCCTGGATTTGCCCCTTAACGATACTTCAAATATAGAGCTGCAAATTATCGAGCCACTGATTTTGTTGCAAAGCTTGCTAGTTTTGAAATTTCATCACGGCGTCCAAAAGTCCATGCATGATGTAGTTTGATTGAATAAGCCGAGAACGAGTATGAACATTGTAATGTGAACATAATTATTGCAGTATTATAAATTTAAATAACATTTCAAGAAATCTATATCACTATTTTCTATATATAACATTAATTGTTAATATATTCTTTTATCTAGAATATTCATTACATAGTTATTAGGCCAAGATAGAGCAAATGACGTCGTATCTTCTTTTTAGATACTCTAATTAGTGTAATGGTGGGTGACTCGGTGTAGTATACATTAATTTGTATGACTTCAAATTGAACATGTTTACATAAATGTTGCTATGGGCAAGTCCAACAAACTCCTTATTTTTTCTCCATAATAGATAACAAAATTAATAACTCTCTATTTTTATAAACTCTCTATTTCAATTTTACTCCAATAACACTCTCTATTTGACTCTCTATCTTTTTCTTTTCACCTTTCCTTTCCCACTTCCCCTTTCCTTTTCAGCCACCATCTTTGACGTTACATTTTCTTTCCCACTTTTCCTTACCTTTTCAACCACTACTTTGTTGATAGCGAGCATGAAATCCTCATTGAATGCAGCGAGCAAATGGCACCAACTAGCGAGCTATCTAATCTGGCGAGATCATTTGGCTAGTTTGTTGGAGTATATTTTTTTAAGTTGACTCTCTACTTTGACTAAAAAGTCAAAGTAGAGAACTTGTTAGACTTACTCAAATAAGGAAATTTCTAATATAATTCCTTGCGCCAAACTAGCTTGTTTTACTACATATACATGATGCATGCAAGAGTATGATTAATTTGTTATTGATGGTACTAATTAAGTATTAAGGTTTAGCTACTCCTCTAAATATTCCTTTTTTTAAAAAGAGTGAATTTCGTATTGAGGGTCCTTCTTGCTTTTTTGTTTTTTCTGTTTTATATAGTTATGGAAAAGTTTAAAAAAAAAAAGAAAAAAAAAGAAGAAGATATATATAAGTTTATATCATGTATGTTGTTAAAAAAATGACTGTGGAGTCCATGCCAAAGACATAAACAACGATGACAACACGACTTAAATTAGAGATCTCAATGTACATATATAGTATAGATGATCATGTGATTGATAAATTCATAATTAACTGAAGTTGTACGAGAATCTGAAATTGCAAATTGCTTAGTTTTTTTTCAAAATCATGGGTTCTACTTTATTACAAACTGCAATTTAACACATTTTAATAAGTAACAGAAAGTAGAATGTACTCTCCCTTTGTTGCATAAATTTAGTCCAGCTTTTGTTTCTCGGTCAAAATTGAACCTCTTTAAAGCATTAATTGATATATTCTTCATTTTCATAGAAAAATATCTAAAGAATTGAAAGTGAAATAGACGATATTATCAATTATACATGTTCACAATTTTGTAAACTAAAGTTATCATAAATTTGACAAGTGAAAAGAGAAGCATTTTTAATAATTAGAATGATAATCAATCGCTCACAACATAGAGACATAATCTTTTTTATTTTTGATAATTAGAAATTTATCATAGACGGGATTAGATCAGATTCGCTCCAGAACTATAAATTCTAGAGTGGCGCCTCCCAACGCATACTCTAAAATAAAGACATAACTTGTGTTTTAATTTGTGTGCATATTAAGGAAATGAGAGGTCAAGGGTTTAAAAACATCAGCTGCACAAGTTTCTATCCACTCAAGCTGATCTTTCAACAGGTGCATATAAACAACCCAGTCTCCATTTCCAATAGGACTAGGCAATGGCATAACATACCCAGCTTGTCCTCCCCATGGAAAGTGATACGAACCAAACGCTGGTTTTCCCCATCCAAAATCCATCTTTCTTACTGGAAAATGCAGCCCTGAAGACACAACAATGGCTGGTTCTTCCTTTGTCACATTAGCAGCATACATCTTTGCCAACATCTGCGTAGGGCGATGAGCCTCCACCCAATCTACTAGTCCAAGAAAATGTTCCCTTGTCAATGATGGCTGCAAAAATTCATGAATTGCATTTGCTACCTCATTGATTGGCTTCTTCTTGAGTTCATCAATCTTCATCTCACCAGATGGGATCGAAAGCACGTTTCCGAAATATGCAGCCCACTTCTTGGCTTTGTTTTCATCTCCATTGATTAATCTTCTCCTTCCATCAACTACAATACCCATCCTGCAATTTTTGCCATAATTGCTTGCATACTTTCCTTCAGCTATTTTCTTCCACAGGAAGGCGCTAAATGCCAGTAGCTTGCTCTTCCTACACTCTGGGTTAGTGCTGTCGCTATTGGCTAATGATTGGAGCTTGATAATTTGGTTGGCTTTCATGTAATATATGCGGCTTATAGTCACCTGATCAAGATCATTCACTTCAGGCTGTGATTTCTTTGAATCGAAAAGAACTGAGCTGGTGGGCACGTACGTGTTAATCACTGAAACATCATAGAAGCCAGGACGCCGAGGAAAGAGCAATGAACGCTGAAATGATGGTAGCTGTGACGGTGGCTTTGATCGAGCCATCTCGGCCCATGACACTAGAAACATGTTGGCTGAGTAGGCATCAGCAACTCGATGATCAAACGTGCAAAATACCACAAATCCTCCACATTTAAATTGCGTAGCCTGTCAGGAGGCACGATTCCATTTTCGTTAGAAAATACAATCCCTCGTACATGATAAAATTATAAATTTTAAGATCATTTTATAAGATTTTGGATTACTTCACTCGATATTTGTATGTTTTTTGACAGAACGCTATGATTTTTAACACAATTAAAATGAACTGATGATTTTGCCTTTTCTAGTTTTCTTGTTAGCGTTTTAGGCCCTTCGATTCATAAGAGATCGATTGCTTTCAAATGTCAGCTGTCTTATACCATCATGTCCGCTCTTTTTAATGCAATACTGTTTTTCTCCTAAAGTTCCAGTTTCTATTGGGAATTGTCTTCAAAACTGGAGACGTTCAAATCATCATTTAATAGTGTATGGGTGTTACCAGCACATGTAGTCAATGCGCTAGAAATAGAATTGTAGGGTTCAAAATGTTTTGTAGCATAGCCATTCTATTGGGACTCAATTATTTCTAATATAAAATGCACGCCAGACTTCACTAATATTTGAAATTTACAATAAAATCTTTCACTTCAAATACTGTAGTAAGTTAAGTAAAATAATCGATTAGTTTAAGATAAAGAGAGAATATATTTTTTTCAACTTCTTTGTTCTCGAGACTATGAGCCAATTTAAAGGATTAATCAATACATCCTTCTTCATTTGGAAGAAACTAAAAGACCAAAAGTTAATTACGAATAAAATAAATTTAGCTTTTTTTAGAGAAACAATAAATGGTTGCTACAAAACCAACATATAGTGCTTGAGACTCGAGAATTAATACAAATTGTTAAGAATTATAATTAGCAATTACAAATCAGCCTACATATATTAATCAAAAAATTATAGTATATAAGTAGACAAAAACTTGCGCTCATTGTGGAGAGCATTAAACCAAACCACTTTTTGAATTGAGAGCCTCATTGCTTAGGATTAAAAGGAAAATAAAAATACATCTAAAAATTGGATGAAACGATTAGATAATGACCTGTTGTAATCAGAAATTTTAAGTTTAAATTATGATTTCGACTGTCATTGTAATTAAAAAAAAAAAAAAGAAGTAAAATTAGAACTGTTGTGTATTACTTCGATAGAGAAGTCAAGGTATGCAATTAAAAATCAAGTAGGGCAGATATGTATCCTTGTTCCTACCAAATGTGTTTAATTTTTTGATGAATGTAAGATGACAAGCTGAATGCTTGTTTTCCCATTGGAATTCTGTGTGCTCTGTGTTTGTGTGATGTTGCAGATGTATATGATTTGTGTATAAATGGGCTTGTGTTATTTATCCAATTGTTTGGTGTAGTTTGAACATTAAAATTTAACGGATGTGTTAATGAGTCTATGTTGTTTTCTAGGAGGATGATATGTGGAGAAGAAGGATGGAAAGTTGAGATTATGGCTTAACAGCGGCGTTTGCCAAGAGGGCAATAAGCAACATATTGATCGGTCCAAATTGCCCAATATACAGAATACGAACCCAGGGTACACTACTTTTGCGTATCCTATCAGTATGTTGTTTCATATGTGTATGCCCTATATGTTCCTTTAAGTCCACATGTTTGTTTTATAGGTTTACTTATTTGGTACGATGATGTATAAAGGTTCTGTTTGTTGAACTCTAGTTAACCTCATTGATGATGATTCTAGGGGCAAACAGATGTTATAATGGCACACCCCATTAGTTGGATGGTATAATGTGCCATTACATCAACACTTTGACAGGGAATTTTTTGAGCCATTTGATAATCCATTGTGCGCTTGCAGACATATATAACTTATTTTTTATAATTATAATCTACATGCTTACTATTGCAATGGATTATTGAAGATCATCAATAAATAACTTAAAGACTTTCGATGTTTGAACATTTGGAAGAGAGAGTCATTTCAAGAGGACATCAAAGTCCTCTTTGGTCAAAAATGAATGTCCATATATAGGATATCAAAGTCATAGACTCAATAAAACAGGGTATTTTGAGGGGTATGTCAAAAATAATAAACAAATAGATTAGACTACTCTCTAACAATTGAGAATATTAGATTACATGGTCATTTCAATATGGATGAGAGGATTTGGACCAGTGTTCATTTTGTACATTGTGTGGTTGAATAAGAACATAAACATATCATAAATTTAAGTTTGCTAAATGCGAACTTAGATTTGTATTCTATCATTTTTCTTAATATTCTCTTAAGAATTGTTACGTGTTTATATTGTTAAATATCGAATTCCATCCTAAAATATAGTATTAGGTAGAGTTTTCAAGATTTTAAAGATGATTTTGAAGTTTAAGATTTTTACATGTGAGACGAATTATATATTTTAACACCCACTTCATATATGACCTGATTTGTTATTTGAAGAAGTAGCTTTTTAAATACGTGAACTGATAGTGAGATGAGCTGCATGCAAACCTAAGATGACGTTGAGGTGAATGAGTCAGTTAGGTAAGAGATAAGTCACATTGAGGTCAGTGAGTCAATGATGTGAACTATATATATATGTAAGCTGACATTAAGTTGAATGAGTCAATTATGTGAGAAATATGTCACATGTGGATGGACAAAACTGGATCAAGAGCATAGCTCGATTACCATATTAAGAATCATAAGATTCTATCTTAATTCCTAATCCCAATTGATATTAGATGAACTAATTCAGAATTAGTATTGAAGTTTATGATTTTTTCACGTATCATATATTCCAACATGTATTGAATTGATATTAAAAGTTCCGCTGTTGGATCACCAATGCGTACCTGAATGGCGAGGACGCCTTGCTTCCTCTTTGGGGCGAGTTTGCCATCAACATTCTCGTGAGGATTGTAGAAGTTAAGGTCTTTGAGCTCTACATCAGCAAAAGCTTCAATGAAGTCCACGCCACGGTTATTGCACAGAAGTTGAGGCTCGCCATCAGCATTTTGCCTCATCTCTGCAGCAAATGGATAGTAGTATGCTAAAGTGTGAGCCAGTGCCTTCTTAAGAATGCTGATGATTGATAAAAATGTATAGTTGTTGCCTGCAGCTTTAGGCTTCTTGTAACAAAAGAACACGCCTACATCAACTGCAGGCAAGAGCAAGTCGAGGTTGGAGAGCGGCAACAAATGTTCTTGCACTGGAAAGATTGCTGCCACGACCTCATTATTGCTCACCTTCACCATGAAGTCTAGTTTAGCACTCATCTTTCTCTCTCTCACTCCTTGTGTTTCTTTCTTTCTTGCCTTTCTTTGTTGTTCTCCTCCCTTTTTCATTGCTTTCTCTTCTATTTATCCCTGTTTCTTTTAGCTAGGTGGGAACGAGGGCTATTAGGGTAGTTAAGGGAGGGGGTTGGTAGTCCTAAAGTTATAAAACTTTTCTATCTGTCCTAGCTGTAAAAATTTTTAGCTGTTGCGCTATAAAATTCTTAACAATTAAATTTTAAATAGAAGTGTTGTTAAGTAGAAACTGTTAATTATTTAGTCTTATATACTGGTAGAAGTTAGTCTTATATACTGTTACAAGTAGTGTTCACTATTATAAATAAAGTGTATTAAAAAAAAAAGTAAAAGTAGAACTGTTGTGTATTACTTCGATAGAGAAGTCAAGGTATGCAATTAAAAATCAAGTAGGGCAGATGTATCCTTGTTCCTACCAAACTTTCATACCACATATTGTTGTTCCCCATACGAACCACAAAAAAGGAAACACAACTCTTTGCGTGAACGATGTAAACAATGCTGCTATAACCTTAGGTGGTCACTGATGATGACCAACAAACGGATTACGAAATATCTCCACCGACGCCACAATTTATTAAAGAAAATGGCGTACGTTACATCCAAGGAGTGGTGATAAGGGTTAAGCTTCAAAACGTCCAAAATATCTCTAGCGCATGAGTCTTTGTGTGTGGGCTCACGTACTTATTTCAGAGATGTTCAAACGTTTTACATGTTTTGAAGGCAATTCTGTGGTGATAATAAACTGAAACAAAAAGATTAAGGAACACTACATCTTTTTGTGAGTATATGTTTTTACACGCAAGAGTTTTTAGAAGGAATGTGCCCGTCACATCAGACACTTCGACGCGACGTTTAATCCACTTGATATATAAACCGCTAATGTGGCCTTAGATTATATATAATTATCTGCATATGCAAAGTTTTCGGAAAGTCTTATAAAAATAAAAATAAAAAAGGTTTTCGGAAAGGCATGTGTATATATAGTTTATTTTGGACAAATATCATACATATGCTTTCTATTTGCAACGGATATATATCAAAAATATATTATCAACTTTTTAAGAGTTTAAATTTTCATACGAGATAATTACTGAAATATAATATCAAAGTCAAGGAGTAAAAGGTTCTATGCTTGAATCTATCCGTCACAAGCAGGCCGGATCTAAGGTTTTGGTTCAATGGGGGCTAAAAACATAATTAAAGACTCATATATGGACAATTTTTTCATTAGTACTAAATTAATTTTTTATCCTAAAAAAAAATATTAAAAGTACACAAATTTTCAAAAGATCTTCAAGGATCCAACGGGTAGCTAAGGTTTGTTGACAGAGGTTGTAATAATCCAAACAATCACACTACATCAGGACTCTTTGGACGTTGCACAAAAATATTACTCTACATTCAACTAACACTAAAAAGGCTACACCTATACATATTTTTAGAAAATACATCTTCAATTCACTTTTTAATAATTTTGCTCTTAAGATTAGAAACTCTTGCTAACCCCAAATAAATTCGCCTATGGTCACAAGTTTAAAAGAAATTAGATTTATGCATGTACGTGCATTTCATTACTCAACTTTTTGTGGTTTTGTCGCGGTCTTCATACCTCATATAATCTAGAGGATATAAAATTCTCGTTCATTACTTATCACATGTTTCCATGGTAGAGATGTATAATGTTGTTTCCGGCATTACGGGGTGACAAGACAAAAAAGGAAAACCAGACAAGAGAGGTTGCCGCAACGATGTAAATGCTGTAAGGAAAATGTGTACGGCGGCTCCGACTTCCAAGCCTCCATCACTACTAGGAGTGGTGATAAATGATAAAAAGTTCAAGGAGTCTTTTTACAAGTTTATATTTTTAAATAAATATTAGATATCACTTTATGTTTATCATTTATTTATCTTATTTTATGTATATGATTAATTGGCACATCAATTTAACAAATTTGTCGTATTTCTCTCTCTTTCTTTATATGCCAATTAGACATAAATGTGACAAATAAATTATAAAAATAGAATGCTATCTACTAATACTTATATATATATTTTACATGTCTTCACAATTTTCTGCGTATGCAAGAGGTTTTGGATGGTATGTGCCATTACATCAACACTTTGACAGGGAATTTTAGGAGCCATTTGATAATCCATTGTGCGCTTGCAGACATATATAACTTATTTTTTATGATTATAATCTACATGATTAATATTGCAATGGATTATTGAAGATCATCAATAAATAATTTAAGGGTTAATACTACTTTTGATCTCTTATATTTGATCTCATTGACACTTGGGTCCCTTATTTTCAAAAGTGAGACATTTCAATCCCTTATCTTTGAAAGTTGGGACACCATTAGTCCTTTTTGTTCAATCCGTTAATTTTTTAACAGGAGAAACACATGTGCCGCACATGTGTTTTATTTTCCTGTTAAAAAATTAATGGATTGAGCGAAAATGACTAACGGTATCCCAACTTTAAAAGATAAGAGACTGAAATGTCTTACTTTTGAAAATAAGGAACCAAAATATCAATGAGATCAAAGATAAGGGACCAAAAGTAATATTAACTCATAATTTAAAGACTTTCCATGTTTGAACATTTGGAAGAGAGAGTCATTTCAAGAGGACATCAAAGTCTTCTTTTGGTAAAAAATGAATGTCCATATATAGGATATCAAAGACAGACTTGATAAAACAGGATATTTTGAGGGGTATGTCAAAAATAATAAACAAATAAATTAGACTACTCTCTAACAATTGAGAATTTTAGATTACATGGTCATTTCAATATGGATGAGAGGATTTGGACCAGTATTCATTTTGTACATTGTGTGGTTGAATAAGAACGTAAACATATCATAAATATATGTTTGCTAAATGTGAACTTAGATTTGTATTCTATTATTTTTCTTAATATTCTCCTAAGAACTGTTGCGTGTTTATATTGTTAAACATCGGATTCCATCCTAAAATATAGTATTAGGTAGAGTTCTCAAGATCTTAAAGATAGATTTTGAATTTTAAGATTTTTCTATGTGAGACGAATTATATATTATAACACTCACCTCACATATGACCCGATTTGCTATTTGAAGAAGTAGCTTTTTGAATACGTGAACTGATAATAAGATAAGCTGTATGCAAACCTAAGATGGCGTTGAGGTGAGTGAGTCAGTTAGGTAAGAGATGAGTCATATTGAGGTCAATGAGTCAATGATATGAACTATATATGTAAGCTGATATTGAGTTGAGTGAGTCAATTATGTGAAAAAATAGGTCACATGTGAATGGACAAAATTGGACTAAGAACATAGCTTGATTACCATGTTAAAAATTATAGGATTCTATCCTAATTCCTAATCTCAATTGATATTAGATGAACTAATTTAGAATCTTAGAAATAGTACTAAAGTTTATGATTTTTCCACGTATCATATAATCCAACATGTATTGAATTGATATTAAAAAGTTCCACTGTTGGATCACCAATGCGTACCTGAATTGCGAGGACGCCTTGCTTCCTCTTTGGGACGAGTTTGCCATCAACATTCTCATGAGGATTGTAGAAGTTTAGGTCTTTGAGCTCTACATCAGCAAAAGCTTCAATAAAATCCACGCCACGGTTATTGCACAGAAGTTGAGGCTCGCCATCAGCACTTTGCCTCATCTTTGCAGCAAATGGATAGTAGTATGCTAAATTGTGAGCCAGTGCCTTCTTAAGAATGCTGATGATTGATAAAAATGTATAGTTGTTGCCTGCAGCTTTAGGCTTCTTGTAACAAAAGAACACGCCTACATCAACTGCAGGCAAGAGTAAGTCGAGGTTGGAGTGCGGCAACAATTGTTCTTCCACTGGCAAGATTGCAGCCCCAACCTCATTATTGTTCACCTTCACCATGAACTCTAGTTTAGCACTCATCTTTCACTCCTTGTGTTTCTTTCTTTCTTTTTTGTTCTACTCCCTTTTTTCATTGCTTTCTTTTCTATTTATCCTTCTATCAGGTGGGAATTAAAGAAGGGTAGTTAGGGGAGGGGATTGGTAGTCCTAAGGTTTATAAAACTTTTCTACTTTTACGGTCTATTTGCTTTAATTGTGAAATTTTAGCTATTGCGCTATAAAATTTTTAGCAATTGAACTTTGGATAGAAGTGCTGGTGAGCATAAATCGTTGACTGTTTGGCCTTGCTGATCAGAAGTAGTGTTCACTGTTATAGATGAAGTGTATTATGGGTTATTAGATTTGGTTATTTTAAATATCAACCATTAAATTTATAGTGATAAACCAATTATCTATGAGAAAATAAATTGAAACAAATAGTCGAGATTTGAAAAGATTAAATATCATTGCTCATAATACATCTCATATAGAAGATGATATATTAGTAAAGGAAAGGGTCCAAACTCCAAACCTTAAATGGAAGATATAATTCAACTCATGGGAGATAAATATTTACAACTATCTTAATTTCCCAAAATTTTAAATTGAAGACATGGTTCAATTTGAAGAAAAGTAGTTTTGGGCAAATAAATAATCCTTGCATTACCTAGCTAGTATCACCATTGGTACATTTCTTTAAGATAATCTGTTTTTAGGTTTTGTTTTCCTTCTAGTGAATAAAATTTTGTCTCAAATATTCAACAAGTATTAATGACTTGATAGATATGTCTTGAACTACATGGAAATTAAGCAGCCTAGCAATCTCATCAAAGGTGATGAGTTGTATATATTTTGACTTCCAATTTAGAGGTAAGAAATTGATTGTTATCCTATTGATCCCTACTAAGTTGTGATTAGTTACATTCACCATTCTATTCTATCAACTTATTTAATAGGTTTTTACTCAAATAGGAATCGAAATTCACTTTTATATATTAAGGTTTATTCTATTATAAGTTGATGAGGGTGAAAAATAGATGTTTGCCCGAATTCAGTGATCCAACCTCAACTACCTGACCTGCAAAACAGGAGAATGAATCGCAGAGGTGGCATCCCGTATTTCTCCTCAGGTGTGAGAGTAAATTAATGTATCCGAGCTGAACGGTAAGTAGTTGAGAGTAAAAAATATGCACGAGTTACCTCATAATGAAGAATGAATGAGGTATTTATACTACTTCTAAAGCTGGGCAGCAATTAATGTTCTGTCCTACCCGACAATGTTCATACCTGCCTAGTACTGTTCGCCTTTATGTCACATCGGAAGTGACAACTATGTCAGGGAAATAGAGCGAGGTCGGGCACAGGTTTGGCCGCTCAGTCCCAGGTTAGGACGACTTAGCTGGGCTCGGATTTACACCCCCATCATTTCTTCCCCTCCCTCTCCCCCTAAGTCTAGAACTCATATGAGTTCTAGAGAAGTGGGGGTAGACGGATGACATCAAAGGCTAAGTCGTATATTGTGAAGTGGTCCTCCGGTGGGTAGCAAGCAAAATCCTTCCAACCTGGGACTTTGAGCTCGTAGTCCATGGCACGGCCCACTCATTCATCCGTTTGTTGGTCATGGATACGGTCGTGAGACATTCTCTTTAGCAACAGGAAAATATATGTTTGCCCTGACCTGACGATATGGCGACTTCTCCACTCGTTCCAGTTTTTTAGCTCAGCTGAGGCTCAATCGCTAATGACTCAGCCTCGACAATGCAACAGAACATGTTGCCAATGTTCTCTGTCAGAATCGGTAATCCCTACAAATTGTTCAAGGGCAATCTGTCGTCAACCCCCTTCCACTATGTCAGAAAACCCAGGCATGAGGTTCCCCTCGATGTCATCTTCAACCCTTCTATTAAGAAAATCAGATTGATTGACAATTAAATTGATTGGATTTTGATTGTTAAGGCAATTAAATTAATTGGGATTTGATTGGTTATGTTTTACCAAAACTTATGATATTACCATACTTGTGGGTTTACCTTTTATATTGTGCAGGAAAAATCTTATAATAACTTACCATATGAGAAGAAGATTTGTGCTAATTAAGGAATGACATTAATTGCATATTCATAAGGAAAGTGAGATTAGGGTTTTATGAGTAAAGGTTTTCTTGCAGCCCAAGATGATCTGCAGCAGCAATTGGTTATAAATATGAGGCAAAAGGTCGCAGCAAAGATGGAGTAGATGTCGGCAAAAACCAAAGAGCAACAAGAGAAACTACAAGACAGTTTTCTGCCCAGTGTTCCAAGTGATGTTGCAACATGATCTGTGTTTCAGTCTTTTATTGTATTAAGTGTTGCATCTTTGTTTTGTTTGACAGTAAGACATGAGTGATTTGTATGAGTCTTTGAGTGATTAGATTACTGTCTCTTTTATTCATTCTTCGGGAGAAGAATGTGTAGTTCTCAGGAGAGAACGTTTCAAGTCGAGGGGAGCTCGCCAAACCGAAGTTCGTTAAGGGGTTCTTCATCTAGGCGTCAAAGGCCAAGAGGGAGTCTTTACTTGTGTAAGTTCATTGATGTTGTAATTTGTAGTTTCTTAATGAATAGGTTTGTTGGACCAGGGGAGGTCCCGTGGACGTAGACCGCACAGTTGAATCACGTTAAATCTTGGTGTTCTTTAATTCTGTTATAGCTTTTTATTTTTTTTGCTATTTACTGTTACTACTCATGTTGGAACATTAAGTGGAATAAACTAAGGAATTAGAGAAACAGATTGTTAACGGTCTGTAATAGAACTAATATTCCAATTAATGTTGCAACATCATCTATAACAGAATTGTAACAGACTCAGTTTACACCAAGTTATTGCGTCTATTTTTTGTTTTCATCAAAAAGGTTCATCGATTAAGCATATTGGTCATCTTGCTATGAGATTAATCTATACTTATACTACACAACTTATAACAAGTGGCATCAAGAGCAGGTTACGAACTAATTCGGTTAGATTCTTGGGAGTTTTGAGTTGTTGTCTTGCAGGAATAGGATGGACACTTTGCGTGAAGGAGGTTTAATCTCTAAACCACCACTGTTGGATGGAGTGAATTACTCGTACTAGAAGGCTCGAATGAGGGCGTTCATCAAGTCTATTGATGAGAAGGCATGGAAAGTAATCTTGACTGGCTGGACAACTCCCACCACAACAGATGATTAGGACAATGTTGCAACTAAATCTGAAACAAAATGGACCAAGGCTGAAGACCTTCTGGCAAGTTGGAATTCGAATGTACTAAATGCGGTATTCAATGTTGTTGACTTGAATCAATTCAAGTTAATTTCGACGTGTGAATCTGCTAAGGAAGCTTGGGAGATTTTGCAAACAGCATATGAGGGTACAACATCTGTTAGAAGACCAAAGTTGCCGATGCTTACCACTAGATTTGAAGAACTGAGGATGCAGAAGGGTGAAACAATTGCTGATTTTAATGCCAAATTGTGTGGCATTACTAATAAATCTTTTGCTTTGGAAGAAAAATATTATGATGCTAAGCTTGTAAGAAAAACTCTATGATCTCTCTCAGACATGTTTGGAATCAAGGTGTCTGCCATAGAAGAATCAAAAAACGTTGATGAAATCAAGATTGATGAACTCATGGGGTCACTTCAAACCTTTGAGATGAAGTTTAAGCATAAGAAGAAAGAAAAAGGCATTGCTCTTTGTACTGATGTGGAGAGAAAAGAAGCAATAACCTCTTCCGATGATGAGGACACGGAGATGTCTGAATCCTTAGCCGTGCTTACCAAAAATTTCGACAATATTTTGAAAAAATGGGACAAACGAAGAAAAGGGTTTAGGCAGTCAAATTTTGACAAAAAACCTCAGGTTGCGACAGTGGTTGACACATTCAAGAAGCAAAAGTTCAAACCAACTGATGAAAGAAAAAAAAGGTAAAGGAATTCAATGTCATGAATGTGGGGGTTTTAGTCACATCCAATCTGAATGTGCAAACACTTTGAAAAAAAAGAAAAGGGTAATAAAGGTTACCTGGAGTGATGATGAATCAGAGGAATTCTCAGAGAGTGATGAGGAGCATACCAGTAACTTTGTTGCATTCAATGTTGTTATAACATCTCTTGAAAATAGTCTGAACGAGGAAGCTGGTACAACTGTTGCAGTACTGGATGAAACAGACGATGAAATTAGTGAATCTGATTGCCTTGAGTCAGACAGTGATGGTGAACTGGATAATGAAGAAGTCATGAAAACGTACAAGAACATGTACGAAAAATGGGTGATCGTGTGCAAGAAAAACCAGGGACTAGAGTTGAGGATCCTAGATTTGAAGAAACAAAAATCAGAACTAGAGAAATTGGATGCCGAAAGATTGCAGGAAGTGCAGATGCTGCAACATGACTTAAAACAGATGCAGCGAAATATAAAGATGCTAAATTCTGTAACTGAGAAATTGGATCACATGTTATCCATTCAAAAATTAAGCAGTGATCATACTGGACTTGGTTTTTATGAAGGAGAATCCTTTGAAAAAACTATTTTTGTCAAAAGTTCAAAGAATCCAGAATTTGAGCATAAGGTTGCAACTGCACAGAATAACAGTCAAAATGCCCTAGTTACAAATGTTATGACAACGACTGCAACATCGCAAAGACAATATAGGAAAAATAAGAACAAGTTCATTCCCATTTGTCACTACTGCCTTGCACCTGGACACATCAAACCTCACTGCTTCAGGCTCCAAAGAATGCAGGAAAAATGTAAGTCTTTCAATCAGCAAAATAGATCCTCATATATGTTTTTGTAACACAAGGTAAGACAATTTTGGGTTAAAAAATCTGATTTAAATTGTTTTGCTGCTTATACGTCTACACAAGCCTGTGCTGCTAACTCTTGGTATGTTGATAGTGAATGTTCTATGCACATGACAGGTATGCATAAAGATCGCAACAACTACAGGAAATGTGATGAAGGGCAAGTTACATTTGGAGATGGTTGTCATATGTTAGATGTATCTAATAATTATGTGCTTACAGGGAAAAGATCATCTGACAACTGTTACATGCTTACACTATCTCATGAAGAATCATTGTCATGTTACAAAAATACCTGTGCAGTTCGAGGTGTGCTAAAGCTAAGGAGCAAGCAGATAGGAAAATCGATAGAAGAAGGAAGCACCAGTAAGATGAATACTAATGTTGTAGACGGTATTGCAACACAGACCAAGAAATCTGCTGTGACAGATACTATTGCAATGCCAGAAACAGAAACTGAGCAGGAAGACATTGGTTTGTAAGATGTTACAACAAGCAATGTAACAACATAAGTTAGCACTAAAGAAATTCAAGCTGAAATGCCTCAAGTTTACAAAAATCATGCTACAGAGGATGTGATTGGATCAATACATGATAGAATCTGAACTAGAGGTAAATCCAAGCTGAACTATTGGGACATGGTAAGGTATAGGTGCTATACCTCTCTCTTAGAACCCAAAACTGTGAAAAATGCTTTAGGAGATGAATTTTGAATAAATGTTATGGAATTAAATCAGTTTATCTGTGAACTTGTTAAAATTGGAATCATTGTTTTAGACCATGTTGCAACAGAAAATCAACTGACAGATATCTCCACTAAAGCTTTAGATCCTTTGAGAATTGAAACCCTAAGAAAAGTTTTAGGAATTTGTAGTCTATAATATTGTATCATGGATTGTCACAGGAGCTTGAAAGAAGTTTGAAAAATCTGAAAGTCTAATATTCAATTCAACTTGTGATTTAGTTAGTGAACCATACTTCCTTGTACACACTGAATACTGATTAAGGAAGCTAATCTTGATGGTCTGCAAGTGCATGAGCTTTAACTTTCTGATAACTAGGGATAAAGAGATAAGTCTCTCTAAATCCATTCCTGTATTCTATTCATCCTTGAGATAAAAAAAAAAGGCAGGAAATATTGTGGTTATCAAGCACTGGAAAGAGCTACCTAATCCAAAATAAAAGAGATTAGTGTGAAAGCTACCAGTTGCAACATGAGCTGGCACAAGAAAATATTGTGTTTTCCTGCGAGATAAACAGACGATCAGGTATGTTTGAGTTGATTGGGAAAGTTCTTACACCTTGCAGGTTTAATTGTGAAAGTTGTCTATTTTAGAATTCAGCCTCACACACACACATGGTTCATTAATTTAATCCTTGACTGAAATGAGTATTGATGAGTAAAGTTTCTTGAGTGACTTCATGCTTCCTGAACATATCATGCATTTTAATTCTGTTTTAATTTTCAAGAAAAAAAAAAAACCAAAAAAGGGTGTAATCTCGAGGGATTTTGAGCAAATTGGAAATACTGTGAAAAATATTGTTGCAATATCGGTTCAAAATTGATTTTGAATAATCTGATGCAGCTTTTGTCAATGACGTTTTTTCTTGTTGGTTTATATTGCTGAACAATTTGTTTTACAGTTTTTACTATTTTGCTTACAATTTGTCTCTTTACCTTTGCTTCATGAGACTTACAGTTTACATACTTAATTGTTTTTATTCTACTATTGTGTTACTTAGTTACTACAATTGTGCTACTTAACTGCTCAAAAGGTTGTCCACGATCAAGTTGAATCCCTTGTGAAGTTATCCCCTCAATTCCATCTTTTTCACAAGTTTTTGCAGGAATCTGATATTCAGGGGGAGCCTTGAGTTGAAAGCAATGTTGGACTAGCTTCTGAAATAACTACTACTTGAATGTTGGTTGTTTAATGATTACCGCTCTGGTACTCTACTTTGTTTAATTTCTGATGCTCTACTTTGGGTACATGTTTGTGTTTGCTAATTTTTGCTAAGTCCTTTGGTCTGGTACTTTGGTTTTTTTTTTTTGCAAAAGGGGAGACTATATTATTGCTATTACAGCGTGTTGATTGTTGCTTGAGGGGGAGATGATTATTGTAACAGGTTTAGCTATTCTATTGGTGCGGCTAGTGATTGTTGTTGCTATTGAGTTTGGTTGCTACTTCTTATTCTCTTCCTGATATAATGACTGGGTTGTTTGGGATGGTTTACTAATTGTTGCAACAGGATTATCATCTTTGGGTTACTATCTTTTGCAGGGTCATTATCTTTGTTGCTTTAATACTTTCTTATCTATGTTTCCATTATGCTATAAGTGACTGTTGAAACATGACCATCTTTGCTCTGATACATCCTTATGTGTGTTACTGATTATTTATTTTGCTAGCTTTATTGCTCTGATACTCTGCTTCTGCTTCTTTGCCTTTGGTTTGGCAAAAAGGGGGAGAAAGATATGTTATGCTGCTACTGACTGATCATTGTTCTAATACTGTTGTTCTACTGAATGTTGCACCAAGGATGTTCATTTTTGGGTTACTATCTTTGTGCACTTGGGCAATAGGAGGTTACATTGACTATGATATCAGGGTTTTGCCAAAACAAAGCCAAAGGGGAAGATTGTTAAGAAAATCAGATTGATTGGATTTTGATTGTTAAGGCAATTAAATTAATTGGGATTTGATTGGCTATGTTTTAGCAAAACTTATGATATTACCATACTTGTGCTTTTACCTTTTATATTGTGCAGGAAAAATCTTATAGTAACTTACCATATGAGAAGAAGATTTGTGCTAATTAAGGAATGACATTAATTGCATACTCATAAGGAAAGAGAGATTAGGGTTTTATGAGTAAAGGTTTTTCTTGCAGCCCAAGATGATTTGCAACCGCAATTGGTTATAAATATGAGGCAAAAGGTCGCAGCAAAGATAGAGCAGATGTAGGCAAAAACCAGAGAGCAACAAGAGAAACTACAAGAGAGTTTTCTGCCCAGTGTTCCAAGTGATGTTGCAACACGATCTGTGTTTCAGTCTTTTATTGTATTAAGTGTTGCATCTTTGTTTTGTTTGACAGTAAGACATGAGTGATTTGTATGAGTCTTTGAGTGATTAGATTACTGTCTTTTTTATTCATTCTTCGAGAGAAGAAGGTGTAGTTCTCGGGGGAGAACGTTCCAAGTCGAGGGGAGCTCGCCAAACCGAAGTTCGTTAAGGGGTTCTTCATCTAGGCGTCAAAGGTCAAGAGGGAGTCTTGTGTAAGTCCATTGATGTTATATTTTGTTGTTTCTTAATGAATAGGTTTGTTGGACCAGGGGAGGTCCCGTGGACGTAGACCACACGGTTGAACCATGTTAAATCTTAGTGTTATTTAATTCTGTTATAACTTTTTATTTCCGCGGCTATTTACTGTTACTACTCATATTTGAACATTAAGTGGAATAAACTAAGGAATTAGAGAAATAGATTGTTAACGGTCTGTGATAGAACTAATATTCCAGTTAATGTTGCAACATCATCTATAACAGAATTGTAACAGACTCAGTTTACACTAAGTTATTGCATATGTTTTTTGTTTTCATCAAAACGGGTCATCGATTAAGCATATTGGTTATCTTGCTGAAAAATGAATCCATACTTATTCTGCACAACTTCTAACACCTTCTAACCTCAAGGATCTGGCATTCAGCATCACTATTTCTTCAAGGCGAATGCGGTTTTGACCTTTCCTTTTGAGGGGCTAAAGTACTTGAGCTTTCCTCCACTTGGTCCTGCTAGGAGGGGATCCTCGAGTTGGATGGGTTCTCCTCTTCCCCTCCATAGGATATAGCCTCCATGCCTTGATTTTCCTCAAAATCCGATCTCCCCATGTGTTAATATAAATGTAAAGAGGAAAAGAAAGAAGAAGGGATTAAGGGCGTACCTAAAGACTAAGTGAGCTGGAAGTGTTTGAGTTGATGAAACTGAGCTTAGGACTTTTAGTTCTCCGAGCTGAGGATCCTGAGCTTATCGGTAACGCTTTGGAGGATTCCTTGATCTTGATTGCGAAAAAGTGGGAAGAAATTTTGAAATAACGAAGGCCTATTTATAGGCAAATGAGGGACCGTCTCGAGAATCTCAACCGTCGCATCAAAGGGAGGGTGTGTCAGCATCTCAACTGAAGAAAATGTGTGGTCATTATCTTATCCAGGTCAGACTTGCCCGGCTCGGTCATGGAATCTACTTCTCTAGAACCCCTTTTGAGTTCTAGACTTGGGAGGAGGAAGGGAGAGAGGGGAGGAATGATAGGGGTGTAAATCTAAGCCACAGTTAAGTCGTCCCGACCTAGGACTGAGTAGCCAGACCTGAGCCCGACCTCGCTCTATTTCCCTAACATAGCTTTCACTTCCGATGTGACATAAAGGCAAATAGTATCGGGCATGTATGAACAGTGTTAGGTAGAACAAAACATTGATTGCTGCCCGACATTGGAAGTAGTATAAATACCCCATTCATTCTTCATTATAAAGTAACTCGTGTACATTTATTACTCTCAATTACTTACTGTTCAGCTCGGGTACAATAATTTACTCTCACACCCTAGGGGAAACACGGGTCACCACCCCCAACATTCCTTCTCCTATTTTTCAGGTCAGGTAGTTGAGGTCGGATCATTGAGCTCGGACGAACATTTATTTTCCACCCTCATCAGAAGTGACTTTGTGTAAGATTGATCACTATGCCTTTATTGTCACAATAAAGAAATGAGAAGATATGGATATGAAAAGAATTATACATGGATAATCTACAATATTTATTTAAAATTATCAATGTAACCCCCGCCTAAAGTTTAAATATACCCATTTGCATGTCATGTCAAATGAACTGAGCTGAAGCATCTTCACATGGAGAGTCTTGTCAAGATCAAATTTTAGCATTTTTCTCTCCAAGGGTCCATTGAATTTTGTGAGAATTGTCTTTTCTTGGTACAATTTTGTTTGATTTTCTGGAGGTCACTTGATTGATTTTTCATTTTTTTTTGGGGTCATGATCAGGTTATTCAAATCTGGCAAACAACAACACTCATTGTTTGAGTTTTGATTTTTTTTTCTTTCCAATCATGAACAGGTTGTTCAAACTGGCAAATACCATCATTCCTTGAGTGAACTTTTTTTTCTTCCCGGTCATGAGTTCTCATTACTACATGAGTTTCAAGTAGAGAAGACTAGCTATTCTAAGATGATGGAATCAAGCATATCACCTCAAAGTTCTGTTTTATGCACGTGCTCTCGAAGAAAGGATAAATGATGTTAATTATAAGTTCACTCAAGTGATAATTTAGCAAGTTTATTCACGAAAAGATTGTCTACCACAATATTTGAAGAACTATTTCACAAGAATGGCATACATGAAGTCACCAATCATTCTTGATATGCCAACATGAGGGGGAGACAAATACGCACTGTACTTTTTTTCCCTTCACCTAGGTTTTGTCACACTGGGTTTCCTGACAAGGTTTTTAATAAGGTAGTATGAAACATATAATAAGCATATTGTACGTTTTTTTTCGTCACTACGATTTTTTTTTCACTGGATTTTTTCTTAGTAAGGTTTTAACGAGGCATATTCTTAAAAGATGAATATCCAAAGAGGAGTGTTATGTAATTATTGATATTAATGGATATTCATCCCGATACAGATTTTGGTTCATAATTATCTCAACTTTATAGTGATAATGTTTATTTAAACCCTGTATCCTGGCCCTATACAAAATCTAGCAATAGACAACTTCTATTGTATCTTTGGCTATAAATTGCGCCCTCTGTATTGTAAAGTTACACCAAAAAATTCAATACAAGTTTCTTATCTATCTTTCTCTATTATATTTCTCTTTACTTGCATTATCTCTTCTAGTTCTATCTCTAATTTTATAACATCAACTACATTTTTTCCCCAAGCTTTACATTTTAGATTACATTTAGACTCCGTTTGTTTGTCACAAAATAACTTGTTGTTGAAAAATATTTACAAGACATGCATATTCTTACACCCATGGACCTCATTTTGAGGTGGTCAAAAGGTCAGCGAATTGGCTTACTACCTATTGGTTGTATGTCTAATATATCCTTTGAGTTAGCGGACAACTTTGTTACTCGTGTTGTATAATGCATATTCATTTTTGAATAGTACCTACGCATAATACAGATGTGAACAATAACCACTATATGCCGTCAGTGAAATGATTGAACGGTATTAGGATAAAATTATTTTTATAATATTACAGATTTAACATTTTTTATATTTAAGAGTTTTGTTCATGAATGACTTGGTACATGTGTGGAATGGAATGTATCGCTGCACTAAAAAATTTATTAATTAGTGGTAAAGCTCTTCAAAATAATCTAATTGTCAAACTCCACCAATTAAGTTCTTATGTTATTAAAAAAAACAATAACTTTTTTTTTGGCCGGAAACAATAACCACTATACAGTAACTCTTGTGAATGTATAGTAATTCATCGTAAAATGGTACCACCTGAACGACAAACTCTGAATGAATAGTGATATACAATACCCGTGAATAGTAACACGTGCATGAACAATATTGTACATTAATCACGCATAGTAACTATATTTTGCTGATTAATATGACTTCATTTTAATTCAAAATTTACAGCTTCATTCAAATTTGAAATTTATGATGAAGTTAATAAAATTCTCTTTAATTACTCTCGATTCTCTATTATTATATTTCTCTATGTTGTTCATTATTATACATCGGACAATTATTTAATAATAACTTGAAAATTTTTTGAGGAAATTGATTGAAATGTAACATTTCTTGATTATTAATACAAGTTATTATTTAAAAAAAAAAACAAAATCTCACACCCAAAATTTTCTTGTCCAATAAAATTAGTGGACCCAAAGCTAGCTGGTGGGCATGATAAAGATATTTTAAGTCACACCGTGAAGCATATACAAGGATGATCCCCAGGAATCATGCTGCTTAAGAATAGAAATCTTTAGCCCCACATTGCTGCTCATAAAGTTGCTGCACATTATACAATGAAAAAGAATTTCATTTTCTTAAATACACCAGGTGGTGCATTTGATGGACCCACGGCTGCTAGATTGCTCCAACAGTATTTGAATTATTGAAAGGACCTTCCCATGGCCCTGGTCAACTCAGGTTTAGTTTCTTCATTGCTGTATCCTATTATTATTTGGACAAACGTAGAAGTATCCTAATTTTTTTTAAAACAAACATCTTCACTTCAACTAGCCCACAATAAATACATGAATCGAATTAGACACTATTATGGAATATCGAACCCCTATGATGGGCATGTCGACATTCCACTGCCTGATCTAACGGTTGGATGTAAATCAAAGCCCGAATATAGTTATTTGACCCAAAATATGTACCAGTTCAGTCAATAGTATAATCTCTAGTGACAATTAGCAGGACCTAAGACATCCTACCGCCTAGCATAATGACCTATCTAATTTTGGTCTCTATCTACTTTTTATTTACTATAAAATAAAATGTCTATTATACTTTTTCTTTGAACATGTAGATTTTTTTTCCTCTGTTTTATGACACAATAAACATGTCTATTTCACTTAATCTCTCTCTAAACAATGCCCAAATCGTGGGTTGAAACTTCCATGTGTAGCCCTATAAAATTCTGGTTACCACTTCATATCTCGTGGATGTGAATAACAGTAAACCAGTTATATTACTCAATGTGAACACTTTTGGATTGAAATTGGATTTTCAGAATTATCTAAAGCAGCCTAATTTAAACCATAATAATTTTCGGCAATAAGTAACCAAGTAACTTTATGTTTATTACTAGGTCTTCTAAAGGGAGTACATTTTTCAGGTTAGGTAGTTGAGGTCGGATCATTGATCTCGGACGAACATCTATTTTCCACCCTCATCAGAAGTGACTTTGTGTGAGATCGATCACTATGACTTTATTGTCACAATAAAGAAATGAGAAGATATGGATGTGAAAAGAATTATACATGGATAATCTACAATATTTATTTAAAATTATCAATGTAACCCCCGCCTAAAGTTTAAATATACCCATTTGCATGTCATGTCAAATGAACTGAGATGAAGCATCTTCACATGGAGAGTCTTGTCAAGATCAAATTTTAGCATTTTTCTCTCCAAGGGTCCATTGAATTTTGTGAGAATTGTCTTTTCTTGGTACAATTTTGTTTGATTTTCTGTCATTGGAGGTCACTTGATTGATTTTTCATTTTTTTTTTGGGTCATGATCAGGTTATTCAAATCTGGCAAACAACAACACTCATTGATTGAGTTTTCATTTTTTTCTTTCCAATCATGAACAGGTTGTTCAAACTGGCAAATAACAACATTCCTTGAGTGAACTTTTTTTTCTTCCGGGTCATGAGTTCTCATTACTACATGAGTTTCAAGTAGAGAAGACTAGCTATTCTAAGATGATGGAATCAAGCATATCACCTCAAAGTTCTGTTTTATGCACGTGCTCTCAAAGAAAGGATAAATGATGTTAATTATAAGTTCACTCAAGTGATAATTTAGCAAGTTTATTCACGAAAAGATTGTCTACCACAATATTTGAAGAACTATTTCACAAGAATGGCATACATGAAGTCACCAATCATTCTTGATATGCCAACATAATTGAGAGACAAATACGCACTGTACTTTTTTTCCCTTCACCTAGGTTTTGTCACACTGGGTTTCCTGACAAGGTTTTTAATAAGGTAGTATGAAATGTATAATAAGCATATTGTACGTTTTTTTTCGTCACTGTGATTTTTTTTCACTGTATTTTTTCTTAATAATGTTTTAACAAGGCATATTCTTAAAAGATGAATATCCAAAGAGGAGTGTTATGTAATTATTGATATTAATGGATATTCATCCCGATACAGATTTTGGTTCATAATTATCTCAACTTTATAGTGATAATGTTTATTTAAACCCTGTATCCTGGCCTTATACAAAATCTAGCAATAGAGAACTTCTATTGTATCTTTGGCTATAAATTGCGCCCTCTGTATTGTAAAGTTACACCAAAAAATTCAATACAAGTTTCTTATCTATCTTTCTCTATTATATTTCTCTTTACTTGCATTGTCTCTTCTAGTTCTATCTCTAATTTTATAACATCAACTACATTTTTTCCCCAAGCTTTACATTTTAGATTACATTTAGACTCCATTTGTTTGTCGTAAAATAACTTGTTGTTGAAAAATATTTATAAGAAAAAATATTTCGCTAAAAAATAAAATATTTTCTAGTGTTTGGTTGTCACATTGAAAAATATTTTCTAGTATTTGAATATCACAATGAAAAATTGGTTAAAACAATTAATCTATTATTTTTTTAAAAAAATATTAATAATTAAAAGCTATTAATTAATTAATTTAAAAAATTTTAGTCAATAATTCTAAAATAAATTAATAATAATTAATTAAAAATGTGACAGGAATGAGGTGGGAGTGGGATGGGTAAAGGTGTGGTGGAATGAGTAAAAAATATTTTATTCTTTAAAAGGAAATGAAAATATTTTTCACTCTTTTTAATTAAATATTTTTTTTGATCGAAATTTTTCTAGTTGACCAATTTAAAAATTAAAAAAATATATATTTTTGAAGAAAATATTTTATGGCAAACAAATGGAGCCTTAGTTGCATTAAGTTCTACAATTCAACCGTATACTTCTTAAGGATTGTAAATTAAGTCAATATATAATTTTAGAAGGTAAAAAAAAAGGTAAAGGCATACAACAATTTTGCTATGTTATAAAAATCATATTATGACTCTCGAATGTTACAATAAGTTGCTAAGTTGACCCTTTTCTTCATTTTTATAATCAAATTGAATAAGAAACTATGAGATTACTTTCATATTTTTGTGAAATTACTTTCTTACATTTTTATTTTGATCTTTATTGTTTACTTAAATTTTCAAATTAACTTTTAAAAAGTACCATGTACGCAATCACATGACTCTTTTCCATCTCATTTAATAAGAAAATAAGATAACATAACAACTACAATTTTACTTGGAAAATCATGATTAACACTGAATACCCATATGTAATATTAGTTTTTGAAAAATTACAAACTATTTTAAATTTTTGAAATAAATTTAGAAACTACTCGCAAAATTCAACCATCATACTCAACGTTTAGAAATTTTATGCCTTACAAGTTTTCTTTAAGCTTTCCTTTAAAACCCTAAACCTTTAAAGCCAAGAACCATCATGTCTTTCCTCACGTGCTACCTCAATCGCACTTTCTCTACTACTACTACCACCACCACCACCACCACCACTGCCACCATCAAATCCCTATCTGAAGACCTATTCAAAGAGCACAACCTCAAAAGACTCGTAGAAAAGTTCAAAAACTTTTCCAACAGAGACCACTTCTGTACAAAAACCGGCATATACGAAGAATAATTGCCTGTAATAAGCTCTTAGGCTATCCGTGTTATGGTCAATAAGCTCTTATGAAGGGACTTCCTGTAAGTTTCCATTTTACGTATGCACCATTCTTTCGTTGTTTCGACGAATAACTGCCTGTAATACCCCAATTTTTCAACTCATTGATTAGCCTAATTAATTTTGTGAGAACTAAGTTGTGCTTCCGTAGGACTAGATTGGACTTGTTGGTTGAGGACTAATTTGGGCAAGAGAAGAAAATGTTATTTTGATAATACTTTCCAAACAGGAAAATAAAGCTCACCCTAGACTATTTTTAATGTCTTTTTCAGTCTATGACTAGGGTAAAACCTATCAATATTTCAACAGCCCCACGCAAGAGAGATGGGAGAATTCCTACGAAAATCAATAGTCACAAGCATTAGCTTTGAATCTTTGGGTTTTTCTCAGTATTTCACTCGTATGGGTAAGTATTTTGTGTTCTTTAATTTATGGGGTAGGAATCAAGTATAGACTATTATAAAGTACAACTATGGGTACTTATATAGAATATTTGTGATATGAAATAGGGTTTTGAGAATTTGTGAGAAATTTTAAAGTTTAGACTTAGTCGTCGAAGGTTGATCCCCCTTTGAAATTTCCTATAATGATATTGTATATATTATACATATGAATTTCAAGCTTTTGAATGTATGATTTATGAATATTATGCACATTGAATATGGATTAGATATTAGGAAGGAATCATGACATAAACAAATAATAGATTTTCACGAAAAGGGCTTGTATATTCCTTGATTTGACAAAAGTTGCATATTTCAAACTCTTGAAAGAGAAGGATTTTGTTTGACCAAAAAAAAAGAGGGATTTTGGCATGGTTTGTAAACAATGTTGCATCAGAAAAAAAAATAATAATAATAAAGTTGAAAAATTAATTTTACTGGTCACGTGAATAGTAACCCCGGTGTTGTACTACTGTTCACGGTGAACTATTCATCGTGAACTATTCATAAATATATATATATATATATATATTTATGGAATATATTTTTTTTTAAGTTAAGTTATAGTTTTGCTTTTGTTCCTAAGAAAACAAAAACTTTTAAATGCCCTTTTTAGTTTGGACAAAAATATCAACCAAATTTCATATTATATGTTTTAGCATTTCTTGAATCCTAACTTAGATTAATGATCCTTATGATGTCTTACAGCGTGTTGTTATATTGGTTTAAAAGCATTAAATGATTTTAAAAACTCAAAATAAAACCTTGGGACAAAAGTATTTGTATGATTTCAAAGTATAATGCATTATAAAAATATTTTCTATGAGAATTGTTTCATACATTATTTGATTACTGCATGCATACATGAAATATTTGAAACTCGAGGCTCTAAAAGCCTGTGAAATTATGCCACTTATTGGTTGTGGATAAATGTCAATAATTCTGACATTTGATAATCGAATACATGTGAAATATTTGAAACTGAGCAATTTGGAAGGGTAGTGAAATTTTGACCCTTGTTGGCTGGGATAAATACCAATATTTTGACTCTATGGTGGATCATAAATGCCAATAATTTTGACTCTATGGCAGAAGATAAATGTAAATACTTTTGACTCTATAGCGTAGGATAAATGCTGATAAGACTCTTTGACTGAGGATAAATGCCAATATTTTTTACTCTTGGGCGGAGGATAAAAGCCTACTTAGACTTGTGTATTGATTTGTTTGACTATGATCTCTTGGCATATGAATTTAGTTTGGCATGAACTTTTATAACTCTAGGCGTGAACTATTATGATTTCACATGAGCTTTATTGTTTTCAAATCTATGATATTTATGTACTATAATGATATGACCATTGGACATACAAGAATATTTTTAATGGTCCCAAGGGATTTTTTTAGGGACCGCCACTTACTGAGATTTGTATTTCATTTTTGTAAAAAATGACTTTCTTTGCTGAAGGTGAGGGATAGACCTTAGCAATTACTTGTGATAGAGGTCGCTTTCACGGAAGATTGAATGGGCAATTTAGATTCTTAGTTATGACAATTTAATTATTGTGTCTAGGCATTGGATTATTATTCTACTCTTGTTTAAGACCATGTAAGAGATTACTTATATTGGATATTGTATTTATTGAATTTGGAGATTTAATTCCGCTGCACTTGAATTGGTTTAGATACTCTAATGGATTGCCACCTATTTACTATTGTGATTTTTAGTTTAATGTTTGTTTAGAGCCTTGCAAATTTAGGAAGATTGTTCATTTTTAGTGCTCGGCAGTCTCGTTCCTCAAATTCGCCTAGGCAGATTTTGGGGGCGAGACACTGTCAGTGTTTATTGTTCGAATCTTTTGACCGGGCCTTGGTTGCCCTTTGCCTAGTTGGAATTCATGCTTCCCAGGTTTAGAAGGACACCCCACCCCTTGCCCTTGTTGCACTTATCTGTGCTCGTCTTTTTACGCTTATAATTTCTTCTCCATTTTTTTAGGTGCTTTGTTCTTGTAATTGTGTAGGATTCACCTTCACATTACAATAAAAATCATCATACAACTCAACTGCTAGTATAAAAGTTTGAGATGATACTAATTAGTATATGAAATCTTGGTTTCTGTATTCTTTATAATAAATCTTAACTTTGAATACTTGGTCACGTAACTAGCGGTCTTTCCAAAAAGATTTGTTGTGTTATAATCTATGTATGAGATATTCATCGTTAAATAATCCCATTAAATGAATCTTGATCTACTGAAATGCATTGGCTTTCTTGTACTGCTTTTAGACGTAATGTTATAAAGATAAAAACTTCGAGAAAAATCTGTAAGTAACGCATCGTAATTACTTCATTAATTTAAGGGTGAAGTGTATAGGATTCCTTGTACTTTTGTAAAGTTGCACAATATCTCCTATAGTTTTAAAAGTGCATGATATCCACTTGTGGTTTCTGAAACTAAGCACAATAGTAACTTGTAATTTTAAAAGTGGATGGTACCTACCTGTGGTTTCTGAAATTAAACACAACATCCCCCTCTATTAAAAAATTCATCTATTTTAACATAAAATATGATGCACTCACGTCAAATGCATTTTTTTTTTATTAAATTGTTAATTGTTTGGATAAAAATACGATCGCTAAAGCCAATAGTTTGGTGCCCAGGCAACAGCCACTCATCTTTGGTTGCAGCTTCCGCCGAAGCCTATGCTTTCAGTTCAACCCTCTATTTACATAGCGAAGAAAGGCAAAGGTTCTTGCTCGAATGCGTGACTGCGGTGCGCCTATCAACTCGACACGGCACTCTAAAATTCATATTGGGTTGAGCAAGAATACTGCGACTAGGAAAACGAAGAATGGAATTGAGAGCATAGTCTCAGTGCTCGTTCACTCCTTCGACTTCTTCCATTCCAATAGGTAATGCCTTAACCGAAGAAGTTCCCTTTCTCTGGAGTTGAGTGATCTTTCTCTTTTTACGTTCAACCCCAAAGAAAAAGGTACATGTCATATAAGGATATTTTTATCTAAATAATTAATAATTTAAGCAAAAAAATCTTGAATAATCGCATTTAACGCACGTGCATCACTTTTTTCATTAAAATAATGGATTTTTTGACTGAGGGAGACTATTGTGCTTAGTTTTAAAAACCATAGAGATATACCGTGTACTTTTAAAATCACAGAGAGATATTATGTAACTTTACAAAAGAAGAAGGAGGTTCTCTACTTTACCCTTAATCTAATAAACAATTAGAGATTACAGCTTTATTGGTGCAATTTATATCTTACATGCAATAACTAATACATCTTCTTGGTCTTTGTTCCAATAAAGAATTACAAACGGCACTGGAATCCTAACATAACATGTTACGAGAAAGATTTGATGATGGTGAATTATTTATGTAATTATAATAAAATAATTTAAACAGTTTCCAGCATTGAATCTCCTCTCGTAGTGTTATAACGTTATGCTTATGGGAGAGGGATGGGTTTGACAAGTAATGAAACTATACGATCCTTGTCTCACTATCTGGAACACCAAAACCATCCCCATGCTGGTACATGCATTGCGCAATACGAGCAAGATTCATTGCAGTTCTAATGAAATCCTTGGAAAGATAGCGATCCATTAATATATCTTTGTTCATTTTCTTCCACGTAAGACTAATTAAGTGCACTATGTATTCACGAGCATCTTCCTCAGAGCAGCCTGTGTCGTGCATGTAACATTGGATTGATTTTGGAACATCACCTTTCGCCATTTCTTCCTGGATCATTTGGAATGAGTCAGTATACATGGAACATTTGAAAGGGTACATGTGCAGACGGATGTAACTTTAGAGAGGATGTGCGGGTTATAGTCTCTGCTAACCCCAAATTTTTGTAAATATATAGGTATTTTTAGTTTTTAAAAACAATTAACTCACACTAAAGCAAATTATTCATTTATAAAAATTAAATTTTGTGTTATATTTTTCATTAAAAAAAATTCTAGATCCGATCCTATATGTGTATTATCCTACGAGTGCAGTAATTAATTTACAGTTGATGTTCCCAAATCATCGGCAAGCCGAAGAATTAAGGATGGCCAGTGAATTACTCCAGGATATTGCGCTAAATGTTTCAAATCCTCCGACTTTATTGGATTTGTGATGCAAAAATAAGCGTGAAACAACAGGACAGCACCAGTGATTGATATCCAGGCATTGTCCAGAAACTCATTCAGGCTTGGTGTATATCCACTGTAATACCACTTTGCATCCACCAAATAGGCTTTACAAAGTTCTGCCCACTGCAAAGTTGGTTGCTCAATTGAAATCAGATTAACAGAAATCACTGGATGAAAATAATGATAGACTATAAGAAAATATTTTTTGAATGCTTAAGTCCATGTTCACAGTAGTAGAAAAACTAAATAATTATAAACTGAACACGTATCTTTTATAGAATTAATGTAGGACGAGATATGACTAACAGACTATACCATTTTCCTCAAGTATGGAATGATATTGAAGCCTTGCTCTTTGAGAACATCATAAGCGATTTCATTAATAGAGTTGAAAACTGCTAAGAAACATATCTTCATGTAATCTGGAAGCCGATCTAAGGCATTGATGTCCCATCTGAAAATGCATAACAAAAGATTTAATTACTATGAACAAATGATAAGCACTATGATAAGGAACAAATAATTAGAGTCTTAATCATATTAAGCCAAAATGATTGATGATCACTGACCTTTCAACTACATCAGTAAAGACCTCGAGCTCATCCAATGTACCATATACATCATATATATCATCAACTATTGTTATTAGTGCTGAAAGCTTCATTGACACCCTCCTGCAGTATCCATATTGTGGTTCTGAAGTGAATCCAACCGCCCACAAGAAACCCTCCACAAATCTGTCTCTGGCAAAGCTCATCTTTTTGGCAAGACAAGAGCTAGTATACCACCTACAGAACAAAAAAAAAAAAAACACATTATTATGCTGGTTTTTGGTAAATACATATATACTGATACAGGAATGTATCTAGAATTTTATTTCGGTGTGATTTGAATGCTATTTTTCTTCTTTCAGTCCGAGTTAATTTAATTTTTCATACTAAAAAAATTACATATATTATAAAAACTTTCAAAGTAAATATATATATATATATATATATATATATATATATATATATATATATATGTTTTAAAAAAGATTCGGGGCTGAGTCCCACGGGCACAAAGGTGAATTGGCCCTTGTGATACGTACTTTGACATCTGTTTTATTTCATTTTGATATGTAGCTTGCACGATGTTGAAATCCAGTTTAGCTAGCTCAAGCAAAACAGGATTTGCGTTTTGTCTTCTTTCATATATTTCAATGAACCATCTTGCTTCTAGTCTCTGCATCCTCCAATGGAGTGGAACCTCTAAAGCATGCCTCACTTGCTCAGCAAGATGTTGATCTATATTTTGCTTGAGTTTTTCCTTAAGATGATGAATAGAAAATTCTTGAGCCACGTTCAAGATGGTTTCACCTTCCATAGCCAGATATGAAGCCTCATATAAATTAAGAATGCCCTTGGTATGATCGCCACGTAAGCTTTTCTTGAATTTGCCAAACTCCATGAAACTATTGAAAACCTCTGCAAAGAAGAAAGAAAGAAGAAAAAGAAAGAGTCATTCATGCTTAAATTTTTACTTTTGTTTTTCTTGTAACTCATTGTTTACTGAATGAGACATGCGAAACTCTTTAAAATGGCTCATGGACCTGTGCCGCTGTGAGAGGGGGTGCGTCCCACTCCCATGTTATAGTCATATGGTTGTGTGTTCAAGTACGTTCCATGAGAACAGAAATTTATTACTTTGTCTTCCCGATAATAAATTAAAATTAAAATCCTTGGGTCATATCATTAATTCAACCTAACTAAATTTTGTTACGTACAAGTTTTACCTTTTGCTAGAAGAGTTTTGATACATAGGGCTCACTAAAAGCATTAAAATCATAATATAAAAAATACATTGTGGAAGAATCGATAGTTTCATTAAGCAAGAAGAGTACGTTGAGGGATTTGGTAACCTTGCTGTCGGAGGAGTCTAAACTTTAGAGCCACAGCGTACAAGTCTTCATGCTGCTTCTTCTCATTGCAATCATGAGCATTGTATATGCAATTCAAAATACTTTCTATTTCATTTTCAAAGTGATAATATATGCCAAGCCTTTGCAAAACGTCAACAAGCTCAAGTTGATCCAATTGATCTGTTGTTTCATCTAATATTTTCTTCACATCTTGTTTATGCTTCTCAGCTCGTTGTGAGTACTTTGATCCCTGTATGCAATATACATAATATTGTAAGTAGCGAATATAGATTTGTGTATACAATCGAAATATTATAGTATACTTAGTAGTATTCCTGAACGGGAAATGTTTGGGTCTAACTAGTCGAACTCAAACGCCTCACAAAATACCGCATGGTCGGACTCGCCAAACCCGATAGTTACTTCTCTTGATCTTACCGAGTATATACTCTCCAATGATTGCAGATCATCATCATCCCAAATGCTTGGCTTGTAGTTTCCTGACCTCCTGGTAGCCATTTGTTGCGGAATTAGTCTTGTAGCAGTTGCAAGACAAGACATGACTATTTTACAACGGGTGAGTAATGATTAGTGTGTGATTCAATTGCAGCTTGCTACTTCAGACCAGGTTGATCTTATATAGAAAATTCTTGTGCCGTATATCGGATGGTGTAACACATTCATCGGAAATGAAATCCACTGTATTTGTTGTTTCTTCTATCACATCAACTGGTCCTACCCCACGTTGTGGCACTGAGAGATCCACTATTTCATGGCAGTCTTGCTCTCAAATAGAGCAAGATTGGGTAGCCCAAATTGGCACAAATCACAATTATGTTTAAGATTCATAATAAAAATATAAATCCTTCAGTTATAATTTAAGTTTTTTCAGACGAGGTGATTACATAATATAATACGAATTCAGTTAAAAAAAAGTCTTATATTCAAGTCGCATATGACTACATGCAAAATTGCATTTTATCTCAACATGAAAGAGTGTATTACGAACAATAAATAAATCAAATGAATACATATCTAACAATTTAAATTTTTGAACAAGATAATCAATTAACATCAATATTATAATCTTCGTATCCAACAATAAAGGAACAAGTTCCAACCACAACTGGTCCAAATATCAAGAGCTTAGACCTCTTTATATACATTTCTCCTACATCAAAAAATCAGAAATTTTAAGACCACCTTATAAGATTTTGGGCTACTCTACTGCCACCATCAAATCCCTATCTGAAGACCTATTCAAAGAGCACAACCTCAAAAGACTCGTAGAAAAGTTCAAAAACTTTTCCAACAGAGACCACTTCTGTACAAAAACCGGCATATACGAAGAATAATTGCCTGTAATAAGCTCTTAGGCTATCCGTGTTATGGTCAATAAGCTCTTATGAAGGGACTTCCTGTAAGTTTCCATTTTACGTATGCACCATTCTTTCGTTGTTTCGACGAATAACTGCCTGTAATACCCCAATTTTTCAACTCATTGATTAGCCTAATTAATTTTGTGTGAACTAAGTTGTGCTTCCGTAGGACTAGATTGGACTTGTTGGTTGAGGACTAATTTGGGCAAGAGAAGAAAATGTTATTTTGATAATACTTTCCAAACAGGAAAATAAAGCTCACCCTAGACTATTTTTAATGTCTTTTTCAGTCTATGACTAGGGTAAAGCCTATCAATATTTCAACAGACCCACGCAACAGAGATGACAGAATTCCTACGAAAATCAATAGTCACAAGCGTTAGCTTTGAATCTTTGGGTTTTTCTCAGTATTTCACTCGTATGGGTAAGTATTTTGTGTTCTTTAATTTATGGGGTAGGAATCAAGTATAGACTATTATAAAGTACAACTATGGGTACTTATATAGAATATTTGTGATATCAAATAGGGTTTTGAGAATTTGTGAGAAATTTTAAAGTTTAGACTTAGTCGTCGAAGGTTGATCCCCCTTTGAAATTTCCTATAATGATATTGTATATATTATACATATGAATTTCAAGCTTTTGAATGTATGATTTATGAATATTATGCACATTGAATATGGATTAGATATTAGGAAGGAATCATGACATAAACAAATAATAGATTTTCACGAAAAAGGCTTGTATATTCCTTGATTTGACAAAAGTTGCATATTTCGAACTCTTGAAAGAGAAGGATTTTGTTTGACCAAAAAAAAAGAGGGATTTTGGCATGGTTTGTAAACAATGTTGCATCAGAAAAAAAAAATAAAAAAATAAAGTTGAAAAATTAATTTTACTGGTCACGTGAATAGTAACCCCGGTGTTGTACTACTGTTCACGGTGAACTATTCATCGTGAACTATTCATAAATATATATATATATATATATATATATATATTTATGGAATATATTTTTTTTAAAGTTAAGTTATAGTTTTGCTTTTGTTCCTAAGAAAACAAAAACTTTTAAATGCCCTTTTTAGTTTGGACAAAAATATCAACCAAATTTCATATTATATGTTTTAGCATTTCTTGAATCCTAACTTAGATTAATGATCCTTATGATGTCTTACAGCGTGTTGTTATATTGGTTTAAAAGCATTAAATGATTTTAAAAACTCAAAATAAAACCTTGGGACAAAAGTATTTGTATGATTTCAAAGTATAATGCATTATAAAAATATTTTCTATGAGAATTGTTTCATACATTATTTGATTACTGCATGCATACATGAAATATTTGAAACTCGAGGCTCTAAAAGCCTGTGAAATTATGCCTCTTATTGGTTGTGGATAAATGTCAATAATTCTGACATTTGATAATCGAATACATGTGAAATATTTGAAACTGAGCAATTTGGAAGGGTAGTGAAATTTTGACCCTTGTTGGCTGGGATAAATACCAATATTTTGACTCTATGGTGGATCATAAATGCCAATAATTTTGACTCTATGGCAGAAGATAAATGTAAATACTTTTGACTCTATAGCGTAGGATAAATGCTGATAAGACTCTTTGACTGAGGATAAATGCCAATATTTTTTACTCTTGGGCGGAGGATAAAAGCCTACTTAGACTTGTGTATTGATTTGTTTGACTATGATCTCTTGGCATATGAATTTAGTTTGGCATGAACTTTTATAACTCTAGGCGTGAACTATTATGATTTCACATGAGCTTTATTGTTTTCAAATCTATGATATTTATGTACTATAATGATATGACCATTGGACATTCAAGAATATTTTTAATGGTCCCAAGGGATTTTTTTAGGGACCGCCACTTACTGAGATTTGTATTTCATTTTTGTAAAAAATGACTTTCTTTGCTGAAGGTGAGGGATAGACCTTAGCAATTACTTGTGATAGAGGTCGCTTTCACGGAAGATTGAATGGGCAATTTAGATTCTTAGTTATGACAATTTAATTATTGTGTCTAGGCATTGGATTATTATTCTACTCTTGTTTAAGACCATGTAAGAGATTACTTATATTGGATATTGTATTTATTGAATTTGGAGATTTAATTCCGCTGCACTTGAATTGGTTTAGATACTCTAATGGATTGCCACCTATTTACTATTGTGATTTTTAGTTTAATGTTTGTTTAGAGCCTTGCAAATTTAGGAAGATTGTTCATTTTTAGTGCTCGGCAGTCTCGTTCCTCAAATTCGCCTAGGCAGATTTTGGGGGCGAGACACTGTCAGTGTTTATTGTTCGAATCTTTTGACCGGGCCTTGGTTGCCCTTTGCCTAGTTGGAATTCATGCTTCCCAGGTTTAGAAGGACACCCCACCCCTTGCCCTTGTTGCACTTATCTGTGCTCGTCTTTTTACGCTTATAATTTCTTCTCCATTTTTTTAGGTGCTTTGTTCTTGTAATTGTGTAGGATTCACCTTCACATTACAATAAAAATCATCATACAACTCAACTGCTAGTATAAAAGTTTGAGATGATACTAATTAGTATATGAAATCTTGGTTTCTGTATTCTTTATAATAAATCTTAACTTTGAATACTTGGTCACGTAACTAGCGGTCTTTCCAAAAAGATTTGTTGTGTTATAATCTATGTATGAGATATTCATCGTTAAATAATCCCATTAAATGAATCTTGATCTACTGAAATGCATTGGCTTTCTTGTACTGCTTTTAGACGTAATGTTATAAAGATAAAAACTTCGAGAAAAATCTGTAAGTAACGCATCGTAATTACTTCATTAATTTAAGGGTGAAGTGTATAGGATTCCTTGTACTTTTGTAAAGTTGCACAATATCTCCTATAGTTTTAAAAGTGCATGATATCCACTTGTGGTTTCTGAAACTAAGCACAATAGTAACTTGTAATTTTAAAAGTGGATGGTACCTACCTGTGGTTTCTGAAATTAAACACAACATCCCCCTCTATTAAAAAATTCATCTATTTTAACATAAAATATGATGCACGCACGTCAAATGCATTTTTTTTTATTAAATTGTTAATTGTTTGGATAAAAATACGGTCGCTAAAGCCAATAGTTTGGTGCCCAGGCAACAGCCACTCATCTTTGGTTGCAGCTTCCGCCGAAGCCTATGCTTTCAGTTCAACCCTCTATTTACATAGCGAAGAAAGGCAAAGGTTCTTGCTCGAATGCGTGACTGCGGTGCGCCTATCAACTCGACACGGCACTCTAAAATTCATATTGGGTTGAGCAAGAATACTGCGACTAGGAAAACGAAGAATGGAATTGAGAGCATAGTCTCAGTGCTCGTTCACTCCTTCGACTTCTTCCATTCCAATAGGTAATGCCTTAACCGAAGAAGTTCCCTTTCTCTGGAGTTGAGTGATCTTTCTCTTTTTACGTTCAACCCCAAAGAAAAAGGTACATGTCATATAAGGATATTTTTATCTAAATAATTAATAATTTAAGCAAAAAAATCTTGAATAATCGCATTTAACGCACGTGCATCACTTTTTTTCATTAAAATAATGGATTTTTTGACTGAGGGAGACTATTGTGCTTAGTTTTAAAAACCACATGGATATACCGTGTACTTTTAAAATCACAGAGAGATATTATGTAACTTTACAAAAGAAGAAGGAGGTTCTCTACTTTACCCTTAATCTAATAAACAATTAGAGATTACAGCTTTATTGGTGCAATTTATATCTTACATGCAATAACTAATACATCTTCTTGGTCTTTGTTCCAATAAAGAATTACAAACGGCACTGGAATCCTAACATAGCATGTTACGAGAAAGATTTGATGATGGTGAATTATTTATGTAATTATAATAAAATAATTTAAACAGTTTCCAGCATTGAATCTCCTCTCGTAGTGTTATAACGTTATGCTTATGGGAGAGGGATGGGTTTGACAAGTAATGAAACTATACGATCCTTGTCTCACTATCTGGAACACCAAAACCATCCCCATGCTGGTACATGCATTGCGCAATACGAGCAAGATTCATTGCAGTTCTAATGAAATCCTTGGAAAGATAGCGATCCATTAATATATCTTTGTTCATTTTCTTCCACGTAAGACTAATTAAGTGCACTATGTATTCACGAGCATCTTCCTCAGAGCAGCCTGTGTCGTGCATGTAACATTGGATTGATTTTGGAACATCACCTTTCGCCATTTCTTCCTGGATCATTTGGAATGAGTCAGTATACATGGAACATTTGAAAGGATACATGTGCAGACGGATGTAACTTTAGAGAGGATGTGCGGGTTATAGTCTCTGCTAACCCCAAATTTTTGTAAATATATAGGTATTTTTAGTTTTTAAAAACAATTAACTCACACTAAAGCAAATTATTCATTTATAAAAATTAAATTTTGTGTTATATTTTTCATTAAAAAAAATTCTAGATCCGATCCTATATGTGTATTATCCTACGAGTGCAGTAATTAATTTACAGTTGATGTTCCCAAATCATCGGCAAGCCGAAGAATTAAGGATGGCCAGTGAATTACTCCAGGATATTGCGCTAAATGTTTCAAATCCTCCGACTTTATTGGATTTGTGATGCAAAAATAAGCGTGAAACAACAGCACAGGACCAGTGATTGATATCCAGGCATTGTCCAGAAACTCATTCAGGCTTGGTGTATATCAACTGTAATACCACTTTGCATCCACCAAATAGGCTTTACAAAGTTCTGCCCACAGCAAAGTTGGTTGCTCAATTGAAATCAGATTAACAGAAATCACTGGATGAAAATAATGGTAGACTATAAGAAAATATTTTTTGAATGCTTAAGTCCATGTTCACAATAGTAGAAAAACTAAATAATTATAAACTGAACACGTATCTTTTATAAAATTAATTTAGGACGAGATGTGACTAACAGACTATACCATTTTCCTCAAGTATGGAATGATATTGAAGCCTTGCTCTTTGAGAACATCATAAGCGATTTCATTAATAGAGTAGAAAACTGCTAAGAAACATATCTTCATGTAATCTGGAAGCCGATCTAAGGCATTGATGTCCCATCTGAAAATGCATAACAAAAGATTTAATTACTATGAACAAATGATAAGCACTATGATAAGGAACAAATAATTAGAGTCTTAATCATATTAAGCCAAAATGATTGATGATCACTGACCTTTCAACTACATCAGTAAAGACCTCGAGCTCATCCAATGTACCATATACATCATATATATCATCAACTATTGTTATTAGTGCTGAAAGCTTCATTGACACCCTCCTGCAGTATCCATATTGTGGTTCTGAAGTGAATCCAACCGCCCACAAGAAACCCTCCACAAATCTGTCTCTGGCAAAGCTCATCTTTTTGGCAAGACAAGAGCTAGTATACCACCTACAGAACAAAAAAAAAAAACACATTATTATGCTGGTTTTTGGTAAATACATATATACTGATACAGGAATGTATCTAGAATTTTATTTCGGTGTGATTTGAATGCTATTTTTCTTCTTTCAGTCCGAGTTAATTTAATTTTTCATACTAAAAAAATTACATATATTATAAAAACTTTCAAAGTAAATATATATATATATATATATATATATATATATATATATGTTTTAAAAAAGATTCGGGGCTGAGTCCCACGGGCACAAAGGTGAATTGGCCCTTGTGATACGTACTTTGACATCTGTTTTATTTCATTTTGATATGTAGCTTGCACGATGTTGAAATCCAGTTTAGCTAGCTCAAGCAAAACAGGATTTGCGTTTTGTCTTCTTTCATATATTTCAATGAACCATCTTGCTTCTAGTCTCTGCATCCTCCAATGGAGTGGAACCTCTAAAGCATGCCTCACTTGCTCAGCAAGATGTTGATCTATATTTTGCTTGAGTTTTTCCTTAAGATGATGAATAGCAAATTCTTGAGCCACGTTCAATATGGTTTCACCTTCCATAGCCAGATATGAAGCCTCATATAAATTAAGAATGCCCTTGGTATGATCGCCACGTAAGCTTTTCTTGAATTTGCCAAACTCCATGAAACTATTGAAAACCTCTGCAAAGAAGAAAGAAAGAAGAAAAAGAAAGAGTCATTCATGCTTAAATTTTTACTTTTGTTTTTCTTGTAACTCATTGTTTACTGAATGAGACATGCGAAACTCTTTAAAATGGCTCATGGACCTGTGCCGCTGTGAGAGGGGGTGCGTCCCACTCCCATGTTATAGTCATATGGTTGTGTGTTCAAGTACGTTCCATGAGAACAGAAATTTATTACTTTGTCTTCCCGATAATAAATTAAAATTAAAATCCTTGGGTCATATCATTAATTCAACCTAACTAAATTTTGTTACGTACAAGTTTTACCTTTTGCTAGAAGAGTTTTGATACAAAGGGCTCACTAAAAGCATTAAAATCATAATATAAAAAATACATTGTCGAAGAATCGATAGTTTCATTAAGCAAGAAGAGTACCTTGAGGGATTTGGTAACCTTGCTGTCGGAGGAGTCTAAACTTTAGAGCCACAGCGTACAAGTCTTCATGCTGCTTCTTCTCATTGCAATCATGAGCATTGTATATGCAATTCAAAATACTTTCTATTTCATTTTCAAAGTGATAATATATGCCAAGCCTTTGCAAAACGTCAACAAGCTCAAGTTGATCCAATTGATCTGTTGTTTCATCTAATATTTTCTTCACATCTTGTTTAAGCTTCTCAGCTCGTTGTGAGTACTTTGATCCCTGTATGCAATATACATAATATTGTAAGTAGCGAATATAGATTTGTGTATACAATCGAAATATTATAGTATACTTAGTAGTATTCCTGAACGGGAAATGTTTGGGTCTAACTAGTCGAACTCAAACGCCTCACAAAATACCGCATGGTCGGACTCGCCAAACCCGATAGTTACTTCTCTTGATCTTACCGAGTATATACTCTCCAATGATTGCAGATCATCATCATCCCAAATGCTTGGCTTGTAGTTTCCTGACCTCCTGGTAGCCATTTGTTGGGGAATTAGTCTTGTAGCAGTTGCAAGACAAGACATGACTATTTTACAACGGGTGAGTAATGATTAGTGTGTGATTCAATTGCAGCTTGCTACTTCAGACCAGGTTGATCTTATATAGAAAATTCTTGTGCCGTATATCGGATGGTGTAACACATTCATCGGAAATGAAATCCACTGTATTTGTTGTTTCTTCTATCACATCAACTGGTCCTACCCCACGTTGTGGCACTGAGAGATCCACTATTTCATGGCAGTCTTGCTCTCAAATAGAGCAAGATTGGGTAGCCCAAATTGGCACAAATCACAATTATGTTTAAGATTCATAATAAAAATATAAATCCTTCAGTTATAATTTAAATTTTTTCAGACGAAGTGATTACATAATATAATACGAATTCAGTTAAAAAAAAGTCTTATATTCAAGTCGCATATGACTACATGCAAAATTGCATTTTATCTCAACATGAAAGAGTGTATTACGAACAATAAATAAATCAAATGAATACATATCTAACAATTTAAATTTTTGAACAAGATAATCAATTAACATCAATATTATAATCTTCGTATCCAACAATAAAGGAACAAGTTCCAACCACAACTGGTCCAAATATCAAGAGCTTAGACCTCTTTATATACATTTCTCCTACATCAAAAAAACAGAAATTCTAAGACCACCTTATAAGATTTTGGGCTACTCTACTTAGCACCAATTGGTTTTAGGATGGAACTCCATAATTCTTAATATGATAGCAGAGCTAGGCCTTGGTCCTATGTTATCCATCCACGTGCGATCCATTCGTATTTCAGGCTTTGCGTGTCGACTTTGGTACGTAATTGCACCTTCAGCCATTAACTTTGTGCAGCTCTATTTGTTGTTTCTTCTATCACGTCAATTAGTTAATTATGTGTCACATGTGAGGGAGGGTGTTAGAATATATATTTCTCCCACATCGAAAAATAAAAAACCTTAATACCACCTTAATTATATGATCTTAGACTACTTCTCTTATCCCAATTTGTCCCTTGTACGAGGTTTACAACAGAAATTTCGAGAAAACTTACTCTTTTTTTTTTGTTGAAACACTTGAAACCTTCTTTTATTGTTGATATTCATTTTCGAGAATATTTTAAATTCTGATTTAAATGATTGAAACTAGTTAACACGCAATGACCAAGTTCCAAGAATGATCTCATCAACTATTATTGTGGCGCATTAATGCCAGAGATTACACATCTTTTTCCAGCTTGAGGCCGGTGCGAGGTTAACTAGGATTGCTGTTTTTTTTCTTGAGCCAGTTGAAGGATTTCAAAATTTTGAATATTGTTTCTTACTATCGAGGAAGCTTATTAAATTCTTGATGATAAGTTCATGTTGTCTACAATTTATTTTTATTTTTATTTAAAAACTACTATGAATGATTAAGGAGTAAGAGAACCAGATGGCCCAGATCTAACAGCTTGTTTGGATTGGATTTTTTAAAGGAAATGAAAGGATGGAGAAGGAATAAGTAATTCCTCCCTTTGTTTGAATTGAAATTTTAAGAGAAGACAATATTATGAAGGGGTGCCAAATCCCTTCCATTTCTTTTAAATGGAAGAATTTTAGAATCTTTTAAAGTTGAGAATTTTTGGGAGAAAATGAAAGATTTCAAGACAAAAAGTTTTTATTGTCCCTGACCTTTCGTTTTATTTTGACAATTATTTTTATTACACCTTAAATTCTACATTGTTTCATTTTCAATATTTCTTACGTTTTCTTATCTTTATTCTTGCGCCGCTCGACTTCATCAAGAAAAGAAAATATGAAATTTAGCCAAAAAAAAAATTGAAATTGCTTATTAAAAATATTAATTTTATGGTTGAATATGAAAAGGGCACTTAAGTAATTTTTCGTTTAAAATTATATTTTCTTTTCCTTTCCTTCTCCTATCCAAACAAAGTATTATAAAATCTTTTCCTTTCATTTTCATTATTATTTTATTACAATCCAAACAAAAAAATCTTTTTTCTTTCTTTTCCTTTATTTTTCTTCCTCTACTTTCTTTTCCTTTCCATTCCTTTGTACAATCCAAACACTATGTAAACGTGTTATATACCCTAATGGTAGATTTTTGATTGATGACCCACAAGAAAAGACTTTCGTGGTGCTAAAATAAACACTAGTCTAATATTTGACTCCAATACGTACGGAAAAGAACCTTGAGTCCAATAATTGCTTTCTTGATAAATATTTATCAATGATAAATATTTAGTTATAAAATTTTAGTTTTTGAGTTGTAAAGTTTTTAACAATAGAATTTTGGTTAAAAGTGTTATTAGAACAAAAACTATTAACTGTTTGGCTTATGTTGGGTAATAATGAACTTTTTGAAAATTTGAGGATAATGTTAGATTTTTAAAAATATGAAGGGATATATTTGAGAAAGAAAAAGAATACAACTTTTCACATTATGTAAAAATAATTTTGCAAAAACTTATTCTGAAAAGTTCTAATTTGGAGTTTCTTATTTTTTAGCTTCAACTTTTATTTAAAAACACTTTCAAAAATAGACCAAACAAGTTAGTTTCATTTTCTAAATTTACAAAAAATATTTTTGATAGTCAAAAAATAAACCCAACAGCCAAAAAAGGGTAATAGAGCTCGATCTAAACGTGTTATATATACAAATGATAGATTTTTTACTGACAAGAACAAGAAGAAAAGACTTATCGGGTGACTAAAATTTAACCCATCTTTATCCTAAAGATTAAAGTCGACTCTCCTAGTAACTATTGGTTGTGACCCACATGATTCATGGATTAACTGATCTTCATAAAATCAATCGGTACTTATCCGTTCATGCCATTAAAATAAGAGCACAGTGAATATTGATCAAATATAAATAAACCAAATCCATACAATGGCACGACTCTCTATCTCTATATATGAATACATACATACATACATGTATATATATATATATATATATATATATATATATATATATATATATATATATATATATATATATATATCTAAAAATATGTGCAGATAATTAATGAAGATATTCTGGATTTTTCCGAAGTTTTCTAGTACGTTTATTTCACAAAGGCACCCAGATGTATGGATTCAAATGAAAGCACGAGAAACGCTCGTAATTTGTAATCTGCAAATCGTACACAACAAGTAACTTGTAGATTTTGGAATTTAGATAGCACCCAACTTCGTGATAATTGAGTATTAATTTATTTTTTGTTGTTTTGTTATAAAGAGCTTTTGTTGATCAATTTAATTATATCACTTTGATTACTTAACAAAAAAAAGTACGAATCTTGTCGTAAAAGAACGTCGCTCGATAAACAATTTCTAGGAAATGGTGATGCTTCATACTCAATTCAATTGCAGCAGATTGTGAAACAATGGAACAATATTTATTATTAATTGCTGGTCAACTAGTCGAATTATGGAGTGATATCTCGGTTCAAGCCCCAGCACAACAATGTTAAAATAACCAACAAGACCCATTATGATTAGGGGCGATGTATGTTACTTTGAGAGGGACTTATAGGATTTACTCACGGACTTTACAATATAGTTTTAATTATGTTACTGTTTTTGGTGTAGTTATAGGATTTATAACTTCTACTAATTTGATCTTTAAAATTACCTTAGCAGCTCGCCCCCACTAGCAAAATATCCTGGATTTGCCCCTTAACGATACTTCAAATATAGAGCTGCATGCAAATTATGGACCCACTGATTTTGTTACAAAGCTTGCTAGGTTTAGAAATTTCATCGCGGCGTCCAAAAGTCCATGCATGATTTGAATAAGCCGAGAACGAGCATGAACATTGTGATGTGAACATAATTATTGCAGTATTATAAATTTAAATAACATTTCAAGAAATCTATATCACTATTTTCTATACATAACATTAATTGTTAATATATTATTTTATCTAGAATATTCATTAAATAGTGACTAGGCCAAGATAGAGCAAACGACGTCGTATCTTCTTTTAGATACTCTAATTAGTGTAATGGTGGGTGACTAGGTGTAGTATACATTAATTTGTATGACTTCAAATTGAACATGTTTACATAAATGTTGCCATAACAGTTGGATCAAAGACTCTCTCTTTGAAGGAAATTTCTAATATAATTCCTTGCGCCAAACTAGCTTGTTTTACTACATATACATGATGCATGCTAGAGTATGATTAATTTGTTATTGATGGTACTAATTAAGTATTAAGGTTTAGCTACTCCTCTAAATATTCCTTTTTTTTAAAAGAGTGAATTTCGTATTGAGGGTCCTTCTTGCTTTTTTGTTTTTTCTGTTTTATATAGTTATGAAAAAGTTAAAAAAAAAAAAGAAAAAAAAGAAAGAAGAAGATATATATAAGTTTATATCATGTATGTTGTTAAAAAAATGACTATGGAGTCCATGCCAAGACATAAACAACGATGACAACACGACTTAAACTAGAGATCTCAATATACATATATAGTACTGATGATCATGTGATTGATAAATTCATAATTAACTGAAGTTGTACGACAATCTGAAATTGCAAATTGCATAGTATATTTTCCAAATCATGGGTTCCACCTTATTACAAACTGCAATTTAACACATTTTAACAAGTAACAGAATAGAATGTACTCTCCCTTTGTTGCATAAATTTAGTCCAGCTTTTGTTTCTCGGTCAAAATTGAACCTCTTTAAAGCATTAATTGATATATTCTTCATTTTCATAGAAAAATATCTAAAGAATTGAAAGTGAAATAGACGATACTATCAATTATACATGTTCACAATTTTGAAAACTAAAGTTATCGCTGTTAGATTAAGGGTTAGTTCTGCCTTTAAGTGATAGAGGGCTATCATAAATTTGACAAGTGAAAAGAGAAGCATTTTTAGTAATTATAATGATAATCAATCTCTCACAACATAGACATAATTTTTTTTTTTTTTATAATTAGAAACTCATCATAGGTGGGATTATATTAGATTCACTTCAGAACTATAAATTCTAGAGTGACGCCTCCCAACGCATACTCCAAAATAAAGACATAACTTGTGTTTTAATTTGTGTGCATATTAAGGAAATGAGAGGTCAAGGGTTTAAAAACATCAGCTGCACAGGTTTCTATCCGCTCAAGCTGATCTTTCAACAGGTGCATATTAACAACCCAGTCTCCATTTCCAATTGGACTAGGGATTGGCATAACATACCCAGCTTGTCCTCCCCATGGAAAGTGGTACGAACCAAACGCTGGTTTTCCCCATCCAAAATCCATCTTTCTTACTGGAAAATGCAGCCCTGAAGACATAACAATGGCTGGTTCTTCCTTTGTCACATTAGCAGCATACATCTTTGCCAACATCTGCGTAGGGCGATGAGCCTCCACCCAATCTACTAGTCCAAGAAAATGTTCCCTTGTCAATGATGACTGCAAAAATTCATGAATTGCATTTGCTACCTCATTGATTTACTTCTTGTTGAGTTCACCAATCTTCATCTCACCAAATGGGATCGAAAGCACGTTTCCGAAATATGCAGCCCACTTCTTGGCTTTCTTTTCATCTCCATTGACTAATCTTCTCCTTCCATCAACTACAATACCCATCCTGCAATTTTTGCCATAATTGCTTGCATACTTTCCTTCAACTATTATCTTCCACAGGAAGGCGCTAAATGCCACTAGCTTGGTCTTCATACACTCTGGGTTAGTGTTGTCGCTATTGGCTAGTGATTGGAGCTTGATAATTTGGTTTGCTTCCATGTAATATATGCGGCTTATAGTCACCTGATCAAGGTCATTCGCTTCAGGTTGTGATTTCTTTCAATCGGAAAGAGCTGAGCTGGTGGGCACGTACGTGTTAATCACTGAAACATCATAGAAGCCAGGACGCCGAGGAAAGAGCAATGAACGCTGAAATGATGGTAGCTGTGACGGTGGCTTTGATCGAGCCATCTCGGCCCATGACACTAGAAACATGTTGGCTGAGTAGGCATCAGCAACTCGATGATCAAACATGCAAAATACCACAAATCCTCCACATTTAAATTGCGTAACCTGTCAGGAGGCACGATTCCATTTACGTTAGAAAATACGATCCCTCGTATATGAGAAAATTATAAATTTTAAGATTATTTTATAAAATTTTGAATTACTTCACTCGGTATTTGTTTGTTTTTTTTTGATGAAACACTATGATTTTTAACACAATTAAAATGAATTGATAATGAATTTTTTAACAGTTAATATTGGGTGGTGGCGCAGTAGAATGATTAGGACCAATCAGTATCACACAACTAAAATAAGATTGAGAACAATATATATAATTGAGACACCATATTTATGTGAAAAACCCCCAAACACATTGAGAGAAAAACCACAGGCAAGAATATGAAGATTTCACTATGCTATGAAGTATTTACAACACTTTCTCACTAATATAAGGAGAGACCTTACACTCTCTCTTATAATAAGAGAAACTAGCTCACCTTCTCTCTAATACAAAAAAAGAACTATTACACTTTTTTCTTATAATAGGAGAAACTCACTCTCACTTATAAAATAAGGACAACAAGGAAGGAGAAGAAACCACTACAAGAAAACAGTGTACGGGCGACGGATTTTTTCCATCGCAAATTGGCTACGGAATTGCTACGGGCAACTAAGTCCGTAGACCATCCGTAACCAACTTAGGCCAAGTTGAAATTGTGATATAAAATGGCTACGGATTGACTACGGACAATAATTTTAATTTAAAAAAAAAAATTATTATGTAGCCTAAGTGTGACAATTTGCTACGGACTAGCTACATATTATTTAATTAATTCGGCAACAAAATTCATAACAAATTCCGTAGCCATGCGGTGGCCAAATAGTCACGGATTGGCTACAGACTATGTATTATTCAAAAAAATGTCCATAAAAAATAAAGGACCGAAGAGAAAAGTAAAATTAACAAAGTCCGTAGCTCATTCGTGGTAATTGGCTACGGATGGGCTACGAATTTCCATTTTTCCGTAGCCCATCCATAGCCAATTGCCATGGATGGGCTATAGACTTTCAGAAAAAAATGAGATTTATCAGTTTTAATTTAAATTATGGAATTTTGATTGCACCTATAACGTAGTAAACTTCACTTGAGATGCTAGTTTTCCATATAAAAATAAACTTGGAATGTATTTTATTATCGTGCATATTTTAATAGAAAAATCTCTTACGAAGTCATTAGCCGTTTAAATCGAAGTTATCATGTCATCACTTAACATTGCGTTAATATTAATAAATGTTCAATCTAGAAGTCCAAAAACTTTTACATTTTGTCTAAACTTCATAAATATAAAAAATATAAATATAAAAACACGCTTTAATACATTGTTCTTACCTATTAATAAGTTAGAATTCATACTATTAGGGGTCCGTAGCCCATTCGTAGCAATTGGTTACGGATAGATTATGGATTTCCATTTTTCTGTAGCCCAACCGTAACTAATTGACACGAATGGGCTACGGACATTCAAAAAAAATTAAATTTATCGGTTTTAATTTAAATTATCGAATTTTTATTGTACTTATAACGTAATAAATGTTACTTCAGATGTTAGTTTTCAATTCTCAATTTTTAATCAAAAAACTAATAAAAAAATTAAAACTTATACTAATAAATAATAATATTAATAATATGCATGTTATGTTTCAAAAGGTATTTTAGTTGTTTGATAAAATATCACAAATAATAAATAATAATAATAATAATAATAATAAAGTATTTAATGTACTCCCAGAAAAAAAATCAAGAAGAAAAGTATAATTATGAATAATGAATTCTTTTTCCCTGCCGGAGGAGGACGCCGGCCGGCCGGAGACCTCTTCTGGCTGGACACAAATTTAGCCCAACTCCATGACCCTTCCGGAAGATGGAACCGGCCGGCCGGCGACCTCGTCCGACAAGACTTTTTTTTTTAATCTTTTGAGTGATAAGGCACCTGATTCATTTTGAAAGCGTTTTTTTTCCTTGTTCTCTCATCTTTCCCTTTCCCCCAAATCAAGCCCTAACCCCAAAATCTTCAAATCCTCTCTACCGCCATTACTTATCAGGCTCCACTTTTTTCTTTCTCTCCCTCTCTTTCTACATCAACTCCAACCTATACATACATATCACCTCACACGTATATAACAAATATATGTATCTATCGACGATGATGATGATGATGGATGAAGATCTCACCACAATTCACTACCCAAACGACGTTGTAATGGACGACGACTTTGGTTCTTCTTCTTCGCCACCACCAATTTATCTCAGAAAAAAGCTATACCTTCTCAACTGGCTAAAAAGCTCGTCATTACTGTTTTTGAATCTGTTTTTCCCTTTTCTTCTATTATTATTATTATTATTATTATTATTTATTTTTTTTGCATTTTCTGATGACTTTCCAGAGGATAATTTGAATTTTAGAGACACTTTGGTGGCTCTTCAGATGATGCATGCTCAGTTTCGTACAATCATCTTTCTACTCTGTCACTTTTGTTCCATTTTCTGTTTGTAGTTTTCATTGTCTTCTTTTCTTTATTCTTGTGTGGGAGAAGTTTAAGGGAATGGAGTTCTTTGGCTGCATGGTTCTGCTTGACATTGTCAGGCATCTTCCTCTGCATAGTTCAAGCCTAAACTTTTAGATTCTTTTATTTCTTTCTATTTTGATAAGTATAATCTTTTGCATCCTAATAGAATTTTGTCCTGGCCTTATACCAGGTCCTGTTAAATCTTTACCTGTATAACATCTTTTCTATTTTTTGGCAGATTGCAGAATGTGTCTGGAATGCTGCCGATGGTAGCTTAGTACATTCTTTAACTGGTCATACTGAATCTGTATACTCTTATTAACCCACTATCTCTTTCTCCCTTTTCTCTCTCTCTCTTTCTCTCTCTCTCTTTACGCTAGAAGAGCAAGGTCTGAACTCTTTTCCATGGTTCTACGATTGAATAGTAAAGAGTCGTTCTGTTTGAAGTGTTTAGGAGACTAGTGACAATTATTAAAAGGGACCAAAACAGTGGGGAGGGAGGCAAATCTATGGTCATTATTGAAGCGAAGATTATGTTATATTGGCTACCAAGATAGAGGGAGCTAATATGGAAAATACTTTTGAAGTATTCTTAATCTTCCAGTAAATAAAATATATGTGGAACTAAAAGCAATGGACAACAAACTCAAGAAATTGCCCATATGCATTTGCATTTGGATTTTGTAGCATAATCAACGTAGAAGTTGCATAATCAAATTGCAGAACTAGTGTCATAAATATGTACTATTAGCTGTCACAGATCAAGGTGTGGCATAACCTTGTGAATCTTTAATGTTATGTGAAAGTCAAATTAGAATGCATTTTAGATGATACAGACTCCCAATTTCGAATACTAAACTCTAGCTAGACAGCTTGAGGACTTGATCCGTGGACTGTATTTGTGAACTGTACTCTGTTATCTTTGCATTTCTTGATTATTAGTCACATAGTGGCTCATTTGATAATTTAAGTGAAAGTGGTACTAACTCGAGTAGTTTCAAATGCTGAGTTTGCATTTGGGTTTGATCAGTAATTTTCACTTGACAGAAGTTTTAATGCCAAAAAACTAATATAAGGCGTCTGACCTTAGCTAACAGGTCCCAGGGTAAAGACATAGTATTGGGTTCTAACTAGTTGATCTGAGTTTAATTTTTAATAGTCAATAAGTACGTGAGTATATGTTAAAGTGCCTGTAATGTCTACCAAACATGCTTTTCTATGGTAGATTATCTTAATTAGGTGGAGCTGAAAGAAATTTTTAGTGAGCTTCTTCAGGCCTTTGGTCTAGAATACGGGTAAAGCAAAGAACAGAAGAGAAAAAAGTGTGACACGGGGAAATAATTTGACAGTATGACATCTTCGGCTCCTATTTGTTTTACACATGACCCACACTTGTCAGAATGAATAACCACAAGAAAAAACAGAGGAAGTTCTTAGATAAACAACTAGAAAGGAATGGATCAATTCACTATTGATCTGGGATACACGTACAAGCTTCAGAGCTGAGATCATCTTGTTGTAAATGTTAGCCTTCTTCTACATTTTTTAGTATAAAAGGAGAAGTTTTTTTCACAAGGAAAATGGTAAATCATATACACATATTTTAATTAGTGTATCATCATTTTACATTTCTTTATGCTCTCAACCTGTGGAAATTCTTAAATGGTCACTTATGCTCTTGTTGTTCTATTTGTTGCTCTAGGTTCTGGGAAACATACATTCTTATATTGCAGAATGGCATTACCTGGCTAATTCTCTAATGTGATTTGTGCTTGATATGTGTACATATATTTGGCTAATAGTGCGTTATTTATGAAAAATATAATCTTTCTCTAAACATTTGTTGTCAATGATGTAGGGACTTTCTTATTTGCATTCAATTTTCGAGGTTCACCGGGATATCAAAGGTGGTAACAGTTTGTTGACAGACCAAGGAGAGGTCAAGTTGGGTAAGTCTATTTATCATCTTTATTCTTGTAGGTCAATCTTTCATTCTTCCAATTTTCTTTAATAAAGTTTGGTGACTTTTCTCATATTATATCTTTTAGTATTCTTGTCCACTTTTACTTATGCAATTCTGTGAGGTCATATCTCCAATTCACACTTTAACATGCTTTCCATGGATCTCTATTTTTGTAAATAATATGAAGTTTTCATATTGAATTTGTTGCATATGATAGCGAACAGTTAAACATCTTCTATAACATATTTTAATATATTTTTTTCTATATCTCCTTAGGAAATCTGTAATCTTTTGGTGCATCTACTGTTTTTTTTTTTTTTTGTCATTGTAATGCCTTCAGAGTCTTTCTGTTGAGTGATTCTCGTTGTATAGTTCTCATAGTCCTAAGTTTATTAGAGTTATTACCCTCTTTTTGATTTGATCATATCAGTTTACTATTTCTTGTTGCTTTACTTTTGGGGATAATTGCATAGTTAGTTGGAAATTCTTATTCTCAAGTGCTTTTGTTTTCCAGTTTATTGGTACACCACATTGGATGGCTCCAGAAATCATTCAAGAAAGTCGTTATGATGGGTATTTGCATGTGAAGTTGTGTTTATGAGAGCTTCTAAATACTCGCATATAATTCTGGCTATCTGAACACTGATTGACATCTTCGCAGGTAGATGTATGGGCTTTAGGAATATCTGCAATTGAAATGGCAGAGGTACATATGATAATACCAGTGAAATGATACATTTCGTCACCAGAAATTTGTTCTTTGCATTGCAAAAGTATCATTCTTTGGGTTACCTATGAATGACGTGGAACAAGATAGAAGATGTAAATTCGGTTGTCAGTTTTGTTGATCCTTTAGTTAAATAGTTCATTTTGAATGGAATAAATCTAGTATTTGTATCTGTTATTGTTACTACTATGGTTAAGCCACTAAATTCAATCACCATAGAAGAACGAAACTCTTTCATGGTACAATTTGTGTACTCTCATGATAGAAAATTGTTATTTGCTTACTATGTTAATTCTATGTCATCATTTTATTCAGGGCTTTCCTCCAAGAGCCACTGTGCATCCAATTAGTCAATGAATCTTAACTATATACATCATTTATGTCTATTTTATTTTCATGATAGTTAAGGATTATGGGCCATTATATTGTTTTTACTTCCTTTCTTCCAAATTGAATGTCCACTTGGATTTTTCTTGGTCTGACTTACCAATTTTTTGGGCAACTTTTTTTAATAGATTCATTCAAGTTTTGGTTTAATTGTTATGACTAATGACATTTATTGAAAATGCTATCTTATGGAGAATGTTTAACTATGTAGATTGTATTCGTCGACTTTGAAAGAGTATGAGAAAGTACAGAAAGAAAAACAGAAAGTTTTGCAGGTATTAAAACGCGAGATGATTAGAAGACAATAGTACATTTTAGCTTCTTTTTTTTAAATTAATATTACTTTTGTATTATTTTTTTTTGTAAATATTATAAATCTATTGTAAATATATTAAATTTTTTGTAAATATTAATTTTTATTTTTAATTTTTTTGTTAATATAATTTTTTTAAAATTAAATAATTAATTAGCGACGGAATAGCTACGGCAATGTGCCGACAAAATGCTACGGATTGGCTACAGATATCCGTAGCCGTGGGCGACGATTGATTTACGATTGAATTGGCTACTACTTTGCTACCGATGTTAATAATTAATAACAAAATTAAAATTTTAGTTGGTTACGAATGGGCTATGGATTGACTACAGTAAAGGAGTTACCGATATTTTATAGATACCAATCTGTAGTCGTAGGTTACGGACGATTTACGATCGAAACGACTACGAATTTGCTACGGACGTTAATAATTAATTTTAAAAAAAATTTAGTTAGCTACGGATGGGCTACGGTTATTTTGCTACGGAAGTTATAAAAAATAAATACAAATTAATTTTCAGAATTGGCTACGGATAGGTTACGAAATATCAAATTAGCGACGGAGCTTTTTACTACGGACGGTATTTTGTAACCTACCGATCGCTCGTTTCAATTTGGCTACTGCTAGGCTACGGATTTTAGTTGTCGCCTCATCTTTTTTTTCTTGTAGTGAACCCTCAAGAAAAACCTATCATTATTCTCTCTGAGGCTCAAGAAGAACCTATATTTATCCTATCTGAGTTTGGGACAACTTTTTTAATATCTCAGGAAGAACTTACATTTTTCTCTCTAAGTTTGGAACACTCATTTCTGATCAGAGAAGATGACGGATCAGAGAGATTCTCACTAATCCCTCTTTGATCAGAAGAAATTTGCTCTCTGATCTGATATACCAAGGGTGAGGAATAAGCTTCTATTTATAGGGTCATTCCACATCAAAACTTCAATGTATCGCAGCAAATTCTGACGCAGCATTTCTCGAGCAATGTGCTTAGCCTGCATGCACTATTCTTTTGTCTACCGCATCATTTAATTGTCAACACACCAACTCTTTCTTTTCTTTGTTTAATCTTTTTCTTCCTTCCCTTTTTTACAATTCTCTCGATCATCCTTATTTTATTTTTTCTTTTTCTACTTTGTCTGCTGCTTTTCTCTTTTGTCAACAAAGCAAAAAAAGTTGTTGCTGTCTTTTGAATTCAATGAGCATTACAGTTCAACAGTTAATAGCTTCTACATTCATGATGTGAATAGCATTTTGCCTTTTCTAGTTTTCTTGTTAGCGTCTTAGGCCCTTTGATTCATGAGAGATCGATTGCTTTCAATTGTCAGCTGTCTTATATCATCATGTCCGCTCTTTTTGCTGCAATACTTTTTTTCTCCTAAAGTACCAATTCTATTGGAAATTGTCTTCAAAACGGAAACGTTCAAAACATCCTCTAATAGTGGGTGGATGCTATCAGCACAAGTAATCAATGCCTTATAAATAGAATTGTAGGGTTCAGGATGTTTTGTAGCATAGCTGTTCTATTGGGGCTCAATTATTTCTAATATGAAACGCACACCAGACTTCACTAATATTTGAAATTTACAATAAAAATCTTTCACTTCAAATACTGTAGTAAGTAAAGTAAAATAATCTATTAGTTTAAGATGAAGAGAGGATATATTTTTTTCAACTTCTTTGTTCTCAAGACTATGAGACAATTTAAAGGATTAATCTATACATCCTTCTTCATTTGGAAGAAACTAAAAGACCAAAAGTTAATTACGAATAAAATAAATTTAGCTTTTTTTAGAGAAATAATAAATATGATTGCGACAAAACCAACATATAGTGCTTGAGACTCGAGAATTAATACAAATTGTTAAGAATTATAATTAGCAATTACAAATCAACCTTCATATATTAATTAAAAAATTATAATATATAAGTTGATAAAAACTTGCGCTCATTGTGGAGAGCATTAAACCTAACCACTTTTTGAATTGAGAGCCTTATTGCTTAGGATTAAAAGGAAAAGAAAAATAAATGATTAGATAATGATTAATTATAATAAAAAAAATTTAAGTTTAAACTACGATTTCGACTTTTATTATAATTAAAAAAAGAAAGAGTAAAATTAGAACTGTTGTATTACTTCGATAGAGAAGTCAAGGTATGCAATTAAAAATCAAGTAGGGCAGATACGTATATATCCTTGTTCCTACCAAACTGTCGCACATTTCTTACCACATATTTTTAGGTCAGATATATACATATAGATATTGTTGTTCCTCATACGAACCACAAAAAAGGAAACACAACTCTTTGCGTGAACGATGTAAACAATGCTGCTATAACCTTCAAAATATATTATTAAAGAAAAACGCGTACGTTATATCCAAGGAGTGGTGATAAGCGTTAAACTTCAAAACGTGCAGGATATTTCTAGCGCATGAGTCTTTGTGTGTGGGCTCACGTACTTATTTCAGAGATGTTCAAACGTTTTACATGTTTTGAAGGCAATTCAGAAGGAATGTGCCCGTCACATCAGACTCTGCGACGCGAAGTTTAATGCCACTTGATATATAATCCGCTAATGTGGCCTTAGATTATTTATAATTATATGCAAAGTTTTCGGAAAGTCTTATAAAAAAAAAAAAAGGTTTTCGGAAAGGCATGTGTATATATAGTTTATTTTTGACAAATATCATACGAGTAAATTGTTTGCCGTCCCTCTGTGTTTTGCTCGAAATACTCATTCACTCCCTGTGTTTTTAAAATAGACTCATTACCCCTCTATGATTTTCGAAATGTAGCTGACCGGCCCCCTCCGTTAGAAAAATCGTCTAATTTAACGTCAATTGTAACACACGCGCTTAAAATGTAATTTTTTTATGTTTTTGGTTAAAATAAATTATTTGTTGGATAAAAATACCCTTTTAGTAAATTGTTTGCCGCCCCCCTGTATTTTTCCTGAAATACTCATTCACCCCCTGTATTTTTAAAATTGGTTCATTACCCTCCTGTATTTTTTCGATTTTAACTTTATGTAAGGGTATAACGATCAATTAATTAATTTGGTAACGTTTGCTAACGGAATAAGCGATTTTGGGTGCGTCACCTTAATCGAAAAAACACAGAAGGGTAATGAACCTATTTTAAAAACACAGAGGGTGAATGAGTATTTCGGGCAAAACACAGGGGGGCGGCAAGCAATTTACTACTCAATATCATACATATGCTTTCTATTTGCAACGGATATATATCAAAAATATATTATCGACTTTTTAAGAGTTTAAACTTTCATACGAGATAATTACTAAAATATAATATCAAAGTCAAGGAGTAAAAGGTTCTATGCTTGAATCTATTAGTCACAAGCAGGCGGATTTAGGGTTTTGGTTTAATGGAGGCTAAAAACATATCATTGAAGACTCATATATGGACAATTTTTTCATTGATACTAAATTAATTTTTTAACCTAAAAATACCTTAAAAGTACACAAAATTTTAAAAGATCTTCAAGGATCCAGCGGGTAGCGAAGGTTTTGTTGATAGAGATTGTAACAATCCAAACGATCCTACTACATCAGGATTCTTTCGACATTGCACAAAAATCATTACTCTACGTTCAACTAGCACTAAAAAAGCTACACCTACACATATTTTTAGAAAATACATTTTCAACTCACTTTTTAATAATTTCGTTCTTAAAGTTATGAGCGCCTCTGGTTAGAAGTTTTAAAGAAATTATCTCTTATTAAGTTCAATATAGTTTTAAAGAAATTATCTCTTATTAAGTTCAATATAATTGGATTTATGCATGTACGTGCATGTCATTACTCAACTTTTGTGGTTTTGTCGCGGTCTTGATACCTCATATAATCTAGAGGATATAAAATCCTCGTTCATTACTTATCAACACTTTGACAGGGAATTTTTGGATGGTATAATGTGCCATTACATCAACACTTTGACAGGGAATTTTTTGATCCATTTGATAATCCATTGTGCGCTTGCAGACATATATAACTTATTTTTCATAATTATAATCTACATGCTTAATATTGCAATGAATTATTGAAGATCATCAATAAATAATTTAAAGACTTTCGATGTTTGAACATTTGGAAGAGAGAGTCATTTCAAGAGGTCATCAAAGTCCTCTTTGGTAAAAAATGAATGTCCATATATAGGATATCAAAGTCATAGACTTGATAAAACAGGGTACTTTGAGGGGTATATCAAAAATAATAAACAAATAGATTAGACTACCCTCTAACAATTGAGAATTTTAGATTACACGGTCATTTCAATATGGATGAGAGGATTTGGACCAGTGTTCATTTTCTACATTGTGTGGTTGAATAAGAACGTAAACATATAATAAAAGTAAGTTTGCTAAATGCGAACTTAGATTTGTATTCTATCATTTTTCTTAATATTCTCTTAAGAATTGTTACGTGTTTATATTGTTAAATATCGGATTCCATCCTAAAATATAGTATTAGGTGGAGTTCTCAAGATTTTGAAGTTTAAGATTTTTATATGTGAGACGAATTATATATTCTAACACTCACTTCATTTATGACCTGACTTGTTATTTGAAGAAGTAGCTTTTTGAATACGTAAACTGATAGTGAGATGAGCTGCATGCAAACCTAAGATGACGTTGAGGTGAGTGAGTCAGTTAGGTAAGAGATGAGTCACATTGAGGTCAGTGAGTCAATGATGTGAACTATATATCTGTGTAAGCTGATTTTGAGTTGAATGAGTCAATTATGTGAGAAATACGTCACATGTGGATGGACAAAACTAGATCAAGAGCGTAGCTCGATTACAATATTAAGAATCATAAGATTTTATCCTAATTCCTAATACCAATTGATATTAGATGAACTAATTCAGAATTAGTATTGAAGTTTATGATTTTTTCACATATCATATATTCCAACATGTATTGAATTGATATTAAAAGTTCCGCTGTTGGATCACCAATGCGTACCTGAATGGCGAGGACGCCTTGCTTCCTCTTTGGGGCGAGTTTGCCATCAACATTCTCGTGAGGATTGTAGAAGTTGAGGTCTTTGAGCTCTACATCAGCAAAAGCTTCAATGAAGTCCACGCCACGGTTATTGCACAGAAGTTGAGGCTTGCCATCAGCATTTTGTCTCACCTCTGCAGCAAATGGATAGTAGTATGCTAAAGTGTGAGCCAGTGTCTTCTTAAGAATGCTGATGATTGATAAAAATGTATAGTTGTTGCCTGCAGCTTTAGGCTTCTTGTAACAAAAGAACACGCCTACATCAACTGCAGGCAAGAGCAAGTCGAGGTTGGAGAGCGGCAACAAATGTTCTTGCACTGGAAAGATTGCTGCCACGACCTCATTATTGCTCACCTTCACCATGAAGTCTAGTTTAGCACTCATCTTTCTCTCTCACTCCTTGTGTTTCTTTCTTTCTTGCCTTTCTTTGTTGTTCTCCTCCCTTTTTTCATTGCTTTCTCTTCTATTTATCCCTGTTTCTTTTAGCTAGGTGGGAACGAGGGCTATTAGGGTGGCTAAGGGAGGGGGTTGGTAGTCCTAAAGTTATAAAACTTTTCTATCTGTCCTAGCTGTAAAAATTTTAGCTGTTGTGCTATAAAATTTTTAACAATTAAATTTTAAATAGAAGTGTTGTTAAGTAGAAATCGTTAATTATTTAGTCTTATATACTGTAAGAAGTCGTGTTCACTATTATAAATAAAGTGTATTAAAAAAAAAGTAAAAGTAGAACTGTTGTGTATTACTTCGATAGAGAAGTCAAGGTATGCAATTAAAAATCAAGTAGGGCAGATATATATCCATGTTCCTACCAAACTGTCGCACATTTCTTACCACATATTTTTACTGTCGCACATTTCTTACCACATATTTTTAGGTCAGATATATACATATAGATATTGTTGTTCCTCATACGAACCACAAAAAAGGAAACACAACTCTTTGCGTGAACGATGTAAACAATGCTGCTATAACCTTAGGTGGTCACTGATGATAGCTAGTTGTTCATGCTATTCAGAATAATAAATTAGGTAATTGGGAGAATTCTTATGATATCTGTAAAGCTAAAAGTTTACTCAAAGATTGTCAAGGCTTCATCTCGCACATTTATAGGGAAGGAAATCAACCTGCCGACCTGCTTGCCAACCAAGGTGCTTTTGCGGAAACTTGCTGCATTTTTGAAAATACAAATGATCAAAAGCAATTAAGAGGTATGATCAGAATTGATAAACTTCAATTACCACAATTTAGATTTACCTGGAAAGAGGTTCTTGCTTCTGTTCTCCTTTCCCGTTAACAGTTCATTATGCGTTGCATGTTTGTTTTATCATTTTCTTTTGTTTAGGCTCTTGTAAAAAGGAACAAGTTGTGTTTCTTTTAGATTAACTGGGCTTTTGGGGCAGGTAAGTTCCCCAATCCCCGTGGAGGTTCCGGCCTTTGTCCCCTTCCACTTTTGTACTTTTCTTTTGATATTAATAAAATTCTCGGAGGGAAGAACCCCTCCTTTTATAAAAAAAAAAAAAACCTTAGGTGGTCACTGATGATGACCAACAACGGATTACAAAATATATTATTAAAGAAAAACGCGTACGTTATATCCAAGGAGTGATGATAAGGGTTAAGCTTCAAAACCTCCAAAATATCTCTAGCTCATGAGTCTTTGTGTGTGCGCTCAAGTGCTTATTTCAGAGATGTTCAAACGTTTTACATGTTTTGAAGGCAATTCTGTGGTGATAATAAGGGAAAATCTCACATTTAATTCTTATTATTTGTAAAGTGTCTCAATTTAATTCATATTATTTAAAATGTTTTAATTTAGTCCCTATCTTAAAAGTTTCAATTTCATCCCTATTGTTTAAAGTTACAAATTTCGTCCTTATTGTTTCCAAAAAGTTTCAATTTAGTCTCTATTATTTTCAAAAAGCTTTAAATTCATCCCTATTATTTCTAAAAAAAAATCAATTTAGTCCTTGGATAATAATGACGAATTTGAAACTTTAAGAAAATAATAGGGACGAAATTGAAACTTTTTAAAAATAATAGGGACAAAGTTGAAACTTTTTGGAAAACAATATGGACTAAATTGAGACATATTAAACAATAAGTATGAAATTAAAACTTTTGGTGAAACAATAGGAACTAAACTAAGACATTTTAAACAATAGGGACTAAACTGAGACACTTTGCAAACAATAGGGACTAAATGTAAAATTTTCCCTGATAATAAACTGAAACAAAAAGATTAAGGAATACTAAATATTTTTGGGAGTATATGCTTTTATATGTCTTCACAGATATCTACATAAGTTTTTAGAAGGAATACTACAAAAAAAATTAGCGACGGTCCCCCTTACCGTGTCGTCGCCAATTTGGTATTTGCCATAGCACGGTGAGAAGAAACGTCCGTTAGACATGAGGTGGTCGCCAAAATCGTACCTCTCACCAAGCCGTCACCAATTTGGCAACAGTTACGAAACTATCTCTAGTCTGTCTCCGAATATTCTATCACTATTCCCTCGCCATCATTTCTCGTCTCCAGGCCGTCACTACAGTTTGCCATCACCGTACCCTCGCCAACTTAACCCGTCCCCAAACTGTCACAAAAATTGTCTTCGCCAAGCCCTCGCCAACCTTTCCCGTCACCAATGTTTGCTGTCACCGAGCACTCGCCAACTTAACCCCTTACCAAACCATCGCCAAAATTGGTGTCGCCAAGCCCTTGCCAGCCTTTTCCTTTGCCAATCCGTCACTAACTTTTCCTATCACCAAGCCATCTCCAAGCCCTCACTAACTTAACATTTCAATATAATAATATATTCATAAATTTTACAAAAATCATCACAAACTGAACTTGTTTGATATGTGAAATTCATTTCAAATAATGCTGAAACTACAATATGATTCATATAATTAAAATCAAGCCTGTAATTTAAAACTGTTACAAATATAAAAATATCAACATGGTAGTGTATTTAACTTCAAACTACACAGTTAACATTATAACAAATTATTCTTTATTTTCATCACTAGGTGAAGATGAAGAATGCTGCTCTTCAGGTTGAATACAGATCTTTGCGTATAGGGCATCCAACGCCTGGCTCTGCTTCTGCAATTGTTGCTGAAGTTGATTGATCAACTCGTTCTGACTCTGGATCTGCTGCCCCTGAGATTGTAATTGGTCTTGCATTGTGGAGGTCGCTCTTGTAACAGCGTCATTCAAGGCTTTCTCTATGATTAAACGCCGAGGCTGGGTACCAGTGTTTGCAATAGACTTAACTGAAACCTGTGAACGTACCCATAAGGGACAAAGTGTCAATGAAATAAAAAATGACCAAAAATGGTATTAACCCATAATTTAAAGACTTTCTATGTTTGAACATTTGGAAGAGAGAGTCATTTCAAGAGGACATCAAAGTCTTCTTTTGGTCAAAAATGAATGTCCATATATAGGATATCAAAGTCAGACTCGATAAAGCAGGGTATTTTGAGGGGTATATAAAAAATAATAAACAAATAAATTAGACTACTCTCTAACAATTGAGAATTTTAGATTACATGGTCATTTCAATATGGATTAGAGGATTTGGACCAATTTTCATTTTGTACATTGTGTGGTTGAATAACGTAAACATATCATAAATGTAAGTTTGCTAAATGTGAACTTAGATTTGTATTCTATTATTTTTCTTAAGAGAAATGCTATATACCATTTTAATTTTCACACTCAAATACAACTTCCTATGTGCATGCTGAGTTGGCATATTAAAAGAAGAGAGAGAAATCAAAAAGTTAGTTATTTTAACATGCCAACTAAGTATCCACGTAAGAAATGGTATTTGAGTGTGAAAATTAAAATGGGATATACCAATGCTCTTTTCTTAATATTCTCTTAAGAATTGTTACTTGTTTATATTGTTAAATATCGGATTACATCCTAAAATATAGTATTAGGTAGAGTTCTCAAGATCTTAAAGATAAAGTTTGAATTTTAAGATTTTTCTATGTGAGACGAATTATATATTCTAACACTAACCTCATACATGACCCGATTTGCTATTTGAAGAAGTAGATTTTTGAATACGTGAACTGAAAGTAAGATAAGCTGCATGCAAACCTAAGATGATGTTGAGGTGAGTGAGTCAGTCAGGTAAGAGATGAGTCATATTGAGGTCAATGAATCAATGATATGAACTACATATGTAAGCTGACATTGAATTCAGTGAGTCAATTGTGTGAAAAATAGGTCACATGTGGATGGACAAAAGTGGACCAAGAGCATAGCTCGATTACCAAATCATAGGATTCTATCCTAATTCCTAATCCCAATTGATATTAGATGAATTAACATTACAAGAAAAATGGTTTTCGACGAGGGACAATTCCCGTCGCTGGGTCGTTGCAAAAAGGGTCTCGACGGCGGCCCGGCGAGGGAAACCGTCCCTCGCCGAACCCTTTGTCATTGAAAAAATTTCCCTCGCCAAGCCCTCTCCATTCGACGAGGGACGAGTTTGGCTAGGGCTCTAGTCCTTTGCCAAACTTGTCCCACATCGCAGCCTCACGGAACTCGTACCTCGCCAAGCCCTCACGTAATTCGCCCCTCGCCGTGCCCTTGCAAAATTAAAACCCTCGCCAAGCCCTTGCAAAATTTGTCACTCACCAAGCCCTCGCTAAGTATCACATATTACACATAAATAAGATTGGTAGGGCGCCAGAAGCAGTACACTTTAATGGGTACAAATATCACATATTACACATAAATAAGAAAGGCAAACAAGAATCATGCATCAACCCAAATCTTAATTGCCAAGGTATATATTTGCTCACTGAGAATTGAATACAAATCTAAATTTAACCATGTCTTGTACTGTCAGTTAAAAAACCTAAAAAGGAAACAAGGGAAAAAAAGGCGCCAACTAATCCAAGGATGCCTCCAGCAGCACTCTAAGAAATTGAAATACCATAGCAGGATTGTGGCTAAATAAGGCTCTGAATACAAAAAATCCAACCAAATAGCCCGTAAACATTGTAACTGCAACATGTAACCCTGTCCAATAACCAGAAAACAAGAAGAAAAGTTGCTTTGTTTTTCAGCTCTGCTTAACTCGAATTGTATTTTATTACAATTAAAAAAACAACTCAGTTGTTCAAATAACTTGTAATCTTAGCTAAATACCCTTTCGTTAACTATATATTACATGTCCAATCTTTCATGAATGATTTAGTATTCAGCAAGGGGCCTAGAGAAAAGTAACACACGTCAGGTGAAGGGACTGTAAGTTTAGTAGTATTCTAGAAGATAGTAGAAATGCTCTTCCTGGTGCTCGGGAGCCAATGATATCAATTTTCAAAGATTTCTCATGCATGATACTTAAGCTACTCTCAGCAAATATTTAATATAAATGTTCTCCAAGGAAACTACAACACGGATCCAAAGTTCCAGTTCTTACACTTACCCCAGCTCCCCAATCTAATAGAAAAGGATAATAAGGGAAGATTTTTATTAACCTCACTCGTCGGTCACCAAAAGGCCGGATTCACTCCATCAAACAATAACCAGACCAACATAGACTTTTCTCTTTAGACAAACAAAGGAACTCCGTTCATAAAAAGAAAACATGAATAACAATGAGAAGTAGAATTCATGACTCATAGAAGGTAAACTAAAAACTTCACAATAAGATGCGAGGCCTTGATCCTCAAATAAACTAATGAAATACAACTTGCTTTTATGTTTAACTTTCTTAATATAAAGATGAAAAAAATAAACTAATAAAAACAACTTTCTTTTACGTTTAAGTTTCTTGATATGAAGATGAAATCTATGCTATTAATTAAGTCTGTATCCACAAAATTTACCAGCATAGCAACACCTCAACAGATTATAAACCAAATTAAACCAAGCCTTATCCCAAAAGGAAATAAAGAAAAGAAAGGAAAGGAAAACAGATGTATCATGAAGAAACAAAAGCTTAGCATAGTAGCTTAGTCTTCTTACCACACTTAGGGCAGTGAAAGAAGTTCTCACGACCCTCGACTCTGCATGGTCATAAATTTTATAATACAAACTAAAGAAATTTATAGAAGAGAGAGATATTCTCTGAAACTGATTCATTTCTCATTATGTCAAACTGTTTACAAGTACTGCTATTTATAGTTGTTTTGGTAGTAGCAGTTCTACCTTTTACATTTTTTGCACATGCTCTAATTCTGCACATGCTAAATACTTAGCTGGATACAGCTGGCATCAACTATCTTCTAGTTAGATCAGTTCTGAGTTAATATCTCAGAATTGAGCTAGTTAGTCTAACTGAATCCTAACTCTATTGCACTGTAAGAGAATACAACTGTAACAATACTGAAAGATAATATTTTGGACGCAATCACAATTGTGTAGCTTGCCATTCATTTATAGTACAGTACATCAAGAGGTTTACATAAGTTAGAATTGTAAATGAGTTATACAACAATTCCTATATTCTTGCTATAGCATATCAGTTAGTTAACTATAACAAAGGATAAGATCACAATGGATCTAACACCCTCCCACAAGTTGACGGTAGGGGAGCCACTGGCAGCTTGTCCCGCAAAAATTCAAACCGCGAACGATATAGAGGCTTAATGAACATATCCGCGAGCTGATCATGACTGGAAACATATTGAATGCAGAAAGTTCCATCCTTCACTTTATCGCCAACAAAATGAATGTCTATTTCTATATGCTTGCTGCGATTATGAACCACTGGATTTGAGGCCATGTAAATGGCGCTAATGTTGTCACACATAATGGTCGGAGCCTGAACTAAGGTGATACCCAAAAAATCAACAAGATGAAGTACCCATAATAACTCCGAAGCAAGAGATGCAACTGCTCTATATTCGGCCTCAGAGCTTGACTTCGAGACTGTAGATTAGCATTTCAAACTCCAGGAAATAAGATTAGACCCCAGATATACTAAGAACCCAGTAGTAGAACGACGAGTGGCCAGACAACCCGCCAAATCAGCATCACTATAACCAGTCACCATGAGTGAGGAAACGGGCCGGAAAATCATCCCATGTGACAGAGTATGTTTGATATACCGTAAAATACGTTTAGCTGCAATTAAGTGTGGCACTCTTGGTGCATGCATGAATTGGCATACCGAATTGACAGCATAAGAAATTTCTAGACGTGTCAACGTCAAATACTGCAAGGCACCAACCAATTGACGAAATTCCAATGGGTCAGGCAAAACATCACCCTCATCACAAGTTAAGCGAGAGCCGCTCATGGGGGTACTGGCAGGTTTAGCATCGTCCATGCCAAATTGCCGAAGAAGTTGAATTGCATATTTTGTTTGTGTGAGTGTAATATGGCGCCCATGATAACCAACTTCTATACCAAGAAAGTAATGCAGCCTACCAAGATCCTTCATGGCAAAGGTTTGTGAAAGAGTACCAATGAGAGTAGTGATCACCTCTTGAAAATCACCTGTGATCACTATGTTGTCGACATAGATAAGAAGGATTATAATATGATACGAGCGGCGTTGAATAAATAGAGATGCGTCGTGCTGTGAGTGAACAAAACCACGAGATAATAGAAAGGTACTAAATTTTGTATACCAAGCACGAGGCGCCTACTTCAATCCATAAAGGGATTTACGAAGCTTGCAGACATAATCAGGACGATTGGAATCAATAAAACCCTGTGGTTGCTGCATATAAATAGTTTCAGTGATATCGCCATGCAAAAAGGCATTTTTGACATCTAATTGACGAAGTGGCCAGGCATAAGAAACTGCCAAGGTGAGAATTAAACGAATGGCGACCTGGTTGCTGTGTGTATCCCTTCGCAACAAGACGTGCCTTATAACATTCCAAGGTGCCATTAGAGTTTTGTTTGACCCGGAACACCCAGCGGCAACCAATGATATTCGCATGTTTTGGAGGTAAAACCAGGGTCCAAGTTTTATTTTGAAGAAGAGAATTAAACTCGTCCTTCATGGCCTCTCTCCACTGCGGATGTTTATTTGCTTGAGTGTAACAAGTAGGCTCCGGTGGTAGAGTCGATGCAGACGCGAGAAGACATTGAGGAAGTGGGTATCGCGTTGCAAGGAGCACTTTTGGCTTAAAAATACCATGCATAGAACGAGTGGTCATTCTGTGAGTGTTGTGATAGGCCTAGACTAATTTAGAGAACTAGAACTTATGTAGAAAATATTTAGGAAGTGGAAGAGGAGAATTTTAGAGGAACTAGAGAATTTGTATTGAAGAGAAGATTACAACTTTGGCTTGGTTACAAATGCTTGAAGTTGCCCCCTATTTATAGGTGTTTAAGGAGCATTCTACACACAAGATATTTTGAAGATTCTTAGAATATGCTAGATAATATTCCTAGATCTTTCTAGCTAGTCAAATAAAATATTTCTCTCTAGATACTTCCTAGAAAATATCTCAACTTCAAGATTTCTCTAGATATAGGGCTTGGGCTTATAATTGGGCAATGCTCTTATTCTTTTGGGCCAAGTGAGTAAATATTTTAGCTAGCCCAAATGCTTTAGTATTAATACTTAGCCCAAATACTTGATGTCCAATCCTTAGCCCAAATTTACCTTAGCCCAAATTCAAGTTTACTTTCCAACACCCCCTCTTAAACTTGAATTTGTCATTCCAAGGCAAGATCTCAGCTTGAGAAAAACTTCAGTTGAGAGAGGCTTGGTGAAGATATCTGCTACCTGGTCTTGCGACTTCACGTACTTTATCTGGACATCCTTCTTTGTCACACATTCTCTGATGAAGTGATATCTGGTATCAATGTGTTTGCTTCTATCATGGAAGACAGGATTCTTGGCCAACGCAATTGCTGATTTGTTGTCCACGAATATTTCTATTGCTTCATCTTGAGAAATGTTGAGCTCCTTAAGCAAATTCTGTAGCCATAGCGCATGACACACAGTTGCAGTAGCGGCTACATACTCAGCTTCACATGTCAATAATGTGACTATTGGTTGCTTCTTTGAGGTCCATGTGACTGGTGTGTCTCTTAAGTAGAATACGAACCCTGTTGTACTTTTTCGATCATCCATATCTCCAGCCCAATCACTATCACTATATCCCACTAACTTGAAGTTGCTTGTAGAGGGATAGAGGATACCGTAATCAATAGTGCCTTTTATATATCGAAGGATTCTTTTTGCAACCTTGAAGTGATGAGTTGTTGGAGTCTCCATGAACCTGCTGATGAGTCCTACTCCAAATAGGATGTCCGATCTTGTGCAACTGAAATATCGTAGGCTCCCGCCCAGGCTCTTGTACAATGTTGGATCTACCTTCTCAGCTTCATCATATCTTGATAGTTTTACTCCACATTCTACTGGGGTACTTATCGGCTTGCAGTTGTCCATATTGAACTTCTTGAGGATTTCATTTGCATATCCTTCTTGGGATATAAAGATGCCATCATCCCTTTGTTTCACTTCAATTCCGATATAGTATGTCATGAGCCCGATGTCCGTCATTTCGAATTCTCGTGCCATTGCCTTCTTGAAGTCTTCGAACATATTTGGATTGCTTCCAGTGAAGATCAAGTCATCCACGTACAGACAGACAATCATAATATCTCATTTTTCATCCACCTTTGTGTATAGTGCGTGCTCGTGAGGACATTTCTTGAAATTATTCTCTTCAAAATACTTGTCGATTCTGGTGTTCCATGCCCAATGAGCTTGCGTCAACCCATACAAAGCCTTTTTTAACTTCAAGACTTTGTCTTCATGGCCTCGAACGATGTAGCCTTCAGGTTGCTCAAGGTATACTTCTTCTTCGAGAAATCCATTAAGAAATGCTGATTTAACATCCATCTGATAGATCTTCCACTTCTTCTGAGCTGCTAATGAAATCAGCAATCTTATTGTTTCTAGTCGAGCAACAGGAGCGAAGACTTCATCATAGTCAATACCAGCTCTCTGCTTGTATCCTTTGGCCACCAATCTTGCTTTGTATCTTTCAACTTCTCCTTTGACGTTCTTCTTAACTTTGTAGACCCACTTTACTCCGATTGCCTTGTGTCCTTTTGGTAAGGTTGCCAGCTCCCACGTTTCATTCTTCTCTATTGCTTTAATTTCCTCATCCATAGCTTTTCTCCATTCTTTGCTTTTTACTGCTTCTTCATAGTTGAGGGGCTCGCAATCAGCAAACAGACAGAATAGAGTGAGGTCATTTTGATTCTCTGTTACCTCATAAATTTCTTGTAGAGTCTTCATTCGGTAAGGCCTTTCATTCGAGCTCTCCGTTGATGATGATGTTACTTCTTGTGGTGTTATTGGTGATGAAGGCGGGGTCTCATGATTGGTTGCTTCTTCAATTCTTGGCGGTTCTTCTTCGTGCCTTTGAAAGAACTAGTACTGATCCTTTTCTTCTTTACTCCAATCCCACGAGCTCTTCTTATCAAACTCTACGTCTCTGCTTATGGTGGACTTCCTTGTACTTGGATTGTATAACTTGTATCCTTTTGAGTTTTGATCATAGCCGATGAGGATATACTTCTCGCTCTTATCATCGAGCTTTGTTCTTCTTTGGTCTGGAACATGTACATAGGCTATGCTTCCAAATACTCGTAGGTGTGCAACACTTGGCTTGTGCCCGCTCCATGCTTCTTGGGGTGTTTTATTCCATACGCTCCTTGTGGGAGAACGATTTGACAGATACACTGCACAATCCACAGCTTCAGCCCAGAATTCCTTTGACAGCATCTTACTCTTGAGCATGCTTCTTGCCATGTCGAGGATGGATCTGTTCTTCCTTTCTGCGACTCCATTTTGTTGTGGTGAGTAAGGAAGAGTGAGTGGACGTTTGATTCCATTTTCTTCACAATATGACTTGAACTCTTGTGAGTTGAATTCTCCTCCTCTGTCGGATCTCATCGCCTTTATTGTATATCCACTTTGTTTCTCCACAAGAGCCTTGAATTTCTTGAAGGCATTGAAGACCTCTGATTTTTCTCTTAGGAAATACACCCATGTCTTTATGCTGAAATCATCAATGAAGAGAAGGAAATACCTGTTTTTGCCAAAAGATGCTGGGTTAATTGGGCCGCACACATCGGTGTGAACTAATTCCAATGGCCTCCTTGTTCTTGATGATGCCTCTTGTGGGAAGCTTTTCCGAAATTGCTTTCCAAGTAGACATCCTTCACATAGTTGATCAGGGTGATCGATGGAAGGTAGCCCTTTGACCATATGCTTCTTTGATAACAGCTTTAGTCCTCCAAAATTGAGATGGCCCAACCTCAAATGCCATAGCCAAGAAGTGTCTTCCAAGCATGCTTTCAAACATTTGAGGCTATCATTTTGAATGTTTAATAGAAACATTCTATTCTTGGTCATGGGCACTTGGGCAATTAAGTTTCCTCTATGATCTCTTAGGAAGAGACTATGATTTTTCATATGGATATCATAGCCTTTTTCTAAGAGTTGGCCCATGCTCAAGATATTAGCCTTCATGTTGGGCACGTAGTATACATTGGAGATGAATTGGTGTCTACCATCTTTCACGGGGAAGAGTATTTTACGTTTGCCCATTACCGGAGTCTTAGATAGGTCTCCAAACGTGACATTTCCATTCACCGATTCATCAAGCTCGACAAACATGTTCTTGTTGCCGCACATGTGATTGCTTGCACCTGTGTCGAGGTACCATGTATGTTGTTCTCCATCTCCGTATCCCTTGTATGCAAGCAAAAGAGTTGAATCTACCTCATCATTCTTTTGCTCGACATAATTAGATCTCTCCTCTACATTCTTGGTTGAACTTCGGCATTCTGAGGCATAATGACCGAATTTGTGGCAATTGTAACATTCAACTTCTGACTTTTCATACCTTGGTCTTTGAGCACCTCCTCTTCCATATCTACTTGATGATTTATTGTTATCCTCCTTCTCGTTGTAGGACATGTTGTATCCTCCTCTTCCTCGGCCACGACCACGACTGCGTCCACGTCCACGTCCACGTCCTTGTCCTTGTCCACATCCTCGTCCTCTTTGGCTTCTTCCATCGCCAAGGTCTCGATCTCCTCGATTGAGGTTGAGTTTCGCTTGTAAGACGTGGTCTAGTGATTCCTTATTCCTTCTCTTGATCTTCTCTTCATGTACTTGAAGCTTACCGGTGAGTTCATCAATAGTCATTTTATCTAGATCATTAGATTCTTCAATTGCTACTACTATATGGTCAAATTTTGAATCTGATGATCGGAGAATTTTTTCAACGACCCGAACATCACCCATGCTTTCACCATTTGTTTGTAGTTGATTAACTATGGATTGAACTCTTGAAACATAACCGGAGATTGACTCGGATTCTTTCATTTGTATATTTTCGAACTCAACTCTAAGAGCTTGAAGACGGACTTTTCTTACCTTATGAACTCCTTGGAATGTTTTCTCAAGAATCTCCAAAGCTTTCTTAGTTGTTGAAGCTTGGGCAATCTTCTCAAATGTGGCATCATCCACGGCTTGTTGAATGATTGAAAAAGCCTTTTGATCTTTCATCTTAGACTCTTTCAAAGCCTTCTTTTGTGCTTGACTAAGAGTGGCCTCATCTTCGGGAACCTCATAACCTTCTTCAACAATATCCCATAAATCTTGGCCGCCAAGATATTTCTTCATTTGGATGTTCCACCTTCTGTAGTTGTCATTGGAGAGCCTTGGAAATGGGAATACTACACTTCATGTCGCCATAACCTAGTTCTTGATACCACTTTGTTGTGAAAGGCCTAGACTAATTTAGAGAACTAAAACTTATGTAGGAAATATTTAGGAAGTGGAAGAGGAGAATTTTGGAGGAACTAGAGAATTTGTATTGAAGAGCAGATTACAACTTTGGCTTGGTTACAAATGCTTGAAGTTGCCCCCTATTTATAGGTGTTTAAGGAGCATTCTACACACAAGATATTTTGAAGATTCTTAGAATATGCTAGATAATATTCCTAGATCTTTCTAGCTAGTCAAATAAAATATTTCTCTCTAGATACTTCCTAGAAAATATCTCAACTTCAAGATTTCTCTAGATATAGGGCTTGGGCTTATAATTGGGCAATGCTCTTATTCTTTTGGGCCAAGTGAGTAAATATTTTAGCTAGCCCAAATGCTTTAGTATTAATACTTAGCCCAAATACTTGATGTCCAATCCTTAGCCCAAATTTACCTTAGCCCAAATTCAAGTTTACTTTCCAACAGTGAGCACGTGTAGAATCAAGTTGAGCAAGCAACGAAGACAAATTGGTATCAACATTGGACTGAGCAGATTCATGCCTTGAGAAAAGCGGACTAGTAGTTTCTCGATGCGGTGCAGACATCATGGACAATGGAGTACTAAGAGAGTCCGCAGGACTAGATACATTAGTAGAAGATGTTTGAGACTCTTGTAGTGCATCAACCTCCAAGGGTTGTAAAGACGATAAAGTTGATAGAAGGGCAGGCTTAGCAGTAGGCATATTAGAATCCAGTAGAAGTGTTGGGAAAGGCCTGAACCGAAACTGCATGGTAGATGAAGTAGTAGTAGAAAAAATTGTTACAGCTGGAAATACATGTTCATCAAACACCACATGTCTAGAAATAAGTATTTTGCCTGTGGACGGATCATAGCACTTGTACCCTTTGTGCGTTGGACTGTATCCCATAAAGATGCATTTTAAAGTCTTGAAATCCAATTTTTGGCGACCAAAAGGTGATAAGCATGGGTAGCATAGTGAGCCGAAGGTCCGAAGAATCCCATAATCTGGTGACTGACCATGTAAGACAAAGTAAGGAGATTGGAAATTGAGAAGAGCAGTCGGCATCCGATTAATAAGATAGATGGCAATAGAAAGTGAATAATTCCAAAAGGCCTGCGGCAAATGGCTATGAGCAAGCAACGTAAGTCTAGTCTCAACTAGATGTCGATGCTTCCGTTCTGCCACTCCGTTTTGTTCAGGAGTGCCGGGACAGGATAAACAATGAATGATGCCATGCTTTTGAAATAAGAGCCGAAGTCTGTGATTAACAAACTCACCCCCACCATCACTTTGGACACACTTAATCCTGGCATTAACCTGATTGTGAACCATGGTAATAAACGAATGAAATATTGATGCAACATCACTTTTGCGAAACAAAGGATAGGACCATGCAAAACGTGAGCAATCATCTATTAAAATCAAATAATAACGATAACCTTCCAGAGAAGGAACGGGGGCTGGCCCTCATACATCGCAATGTATTATTTCAAGAATACTGCGTGATCGCTGAACTACATTATCAAAAACAAGTCTTCTACATTTGCCAAACTGGCAGCTAGCACAAGGCCCTAAAGAACATGCTGAAGAAGAAAAAGACAACTCCTTATTAAGGCGAGACAAAATTCTTGCCGAGGGATGAACAAGGTGCGCATGCCATACGTCCCGAGTCACTTTATTTGCCACAAATAGTGCCTTATCAGTCTGGTGCAAAGAATAAAGACCTCCATTAAGTGGACCCTGATGAAGGAGATGCCCTGTCTTCATGTCCTTAATGCAATAACCAAAAGGAGTGAAAACAAAATAACAATAGAGATCGTGAGTGAGCTGAGCAACAGATAGTAATCGTTTTGCAAGATTAAGAACACATAAGACAGGGCAATTGATAGTAGAGCCAGTAGATAAAGATATAGATATATGACCAGTATGTGTGATTGGTAAGCCAGTGCCATTACCAATCATCACACAATCAGTACCTGAATAAGGCGCCTTACCATGAACGTGATCATCAGCCGAAGTCATATGGTAAGTTGCACCAGTATCAAAATACCATTGCGAATCAGTTGGGTCAGCAACGTTCATGGCATTAAACGCTTTAGCAGTAGAGTTGATCACATCATCAGGAGCCCAACAATTGTTGGCCTTGTGGTAGGGAAAACTACAACGATAACAAACAACCTTAGAATTATCCACTGTAGCCTGGTGGGTTGAGGACTGCGAACGACCACGTCCTCTGCCAGAATTACGACCACCTCGACGGCCTCTGGTTGAATGACCCTGTTGAGTACCACGACCTGGGCCAGAATTCGGCATATTATGAGTAGTAGATGAACCACGATTGGGAGAAGAAGCAACACTGATCGTTGTAGATTTATCAGCCATGATAGTTGATGTAGTAATCCGTAGCTCAAAATCAAGGAGAAGGCCACAGACTTCCACAAAAGATAGAAAAACAGGTCGTGAATTAATAGCAGCCACAATTGGATCAAATTCAGAGCCAAGACCACGGAGTGTCCACAAGATTAAATCGTCATCGTCTACCGGCTTCCCGGCAGTGGCAAGCACGAGCGAAAGAGACTTGGCATGTTGAAGATAGGTATGAATAGACTGAGAGCCTTTAACAAGTGATTGGAGTTCAGTCTTGACTTGTTGAATACGTGCGCGAGACTGGGAGCCATACAGAAGCTGTAACGTAAGCCACACATCACGAGCAGTAGTTTTGTCAACAACTTGAGATAACACTGAGTCAAAGAGGGAGACAAGAATCCACCCAAGAACCATCTGATCGAGCTTGTACCAGTTAGTAAGATTTGCGGGAGATGAGGGCTTCACGATAGAGCCATCAAGGAAGCCAAGCAAACCATGACAACGAAGGATAGGGAAAATTTGAGTTTTCCAGAGTAAAAAGTTGTCAGCAGCAAGCTTAAGAGAGATCTCCTGAGGAATATTGGCAACAATCGGTAAAGAGACAGAGGCAGAACCAGAGCTAGAGGTAGAGTCCTTAATGTGGGCCGAAGAGCCTTGAGCCAGAGGAGGAGAGGTGTCCATGGCAAATGACAGGAAAAAGAAATGATAAATATATGCTAGAGGAGAAAAAAAAAGAACCTAAGCTCTTGATACCATGAAAGATAATATTTTGGACGCAATCACAACTGTGTAGCTTGCCATTCATTTATAGTACAGTACATCAAGAGGTTTATATACGTTAGAATTGTAAATGAGTTATACAACAATTCCTATATTCTTGTTATAGCATATCAATTAGTTAACTATAACAAAGGATAAGATCACGATGGATCTAACAAATACATGAGCTGACTTCTATACTTTATCACCCCCCCTCAAGATGTACTAGGTAGTGGCCAGTGGCAGCTTGCTAAGAAGATAAGAGAACTGCTTCGGAGGCAAGGACTTTGTCAACATATTAGCTGTCTATTCTGTTGTAGGGATGTAGGAAACCTGTAGTTGCTTGGCAGCCACATGTTCCCTTACAAAGTAGAAATCTATTTCCACATGTTTAGTTCTTGTATGGTAGATAGGATTAGCAGCAAGAGCAAGGGCAGCGTTATTGTCACAATGAAGCACAGGTGTCTGAATTGGAATATGAAGGTCAGCCAGAACATATGTCAGCCATTTTAGTTCAGCTGCCGAGTGTGCAAGAGCTCTGTACTTGGCTTCTGTGGAAGATCTTGCCACAATAGCTTACTTCTTTGAGCACCAGGATATAGCATTAGGTCCTAGAAAGATGATATACCCTGTTGTTGATTTTTTAATGTGAGGATCACTTCTCAATCACTATCTGAAAAACCATGAAGATGCAGTGGACCAGGCTGAAAGATTAGACCTATGTGAACTGTCCCTTTAACAAATTTGAGAGCCCTTTTGAGAGCTTTGTAGTCTGCATTAGTAGGATGATGCATCTGTTGACACAAAGTGTTGACAGCATATTACAGTTTGGGTCTAGTGATTGTTAGGTACTGAAGAGCACCCACTAGGCTTCTAAACTGAGTGGCATTAGCATATGGTGTATCTACATCTAGTGGATCTTTAGTGTGTTTTGAATATGTTGGAGTATCAGTAGATTTGCAGTCTTGAAGACCTGCTTTGTGAAGGATGTCTAATGCATATTTGGACTGGTAGAGAAGTAGTGTGCCATTGATGGAAACAACCTCAATCCCTAAGAAATAGGACAGAGATCCCAGATCTTTCATGGCAAAGTGAGTATGCATTTGAGTAATCAGTTGGACTATAGAAGTAGATGAGGTACCTGTGAGAATGATATCATCCACATAGACAAAGAGAATAGTCATATGAGTAGGAGTTTTATGCACAAACAGGGAGGTATCAGCTTTACTGCAGGTGAAACCAAGGGATAGAAGAAAAGAATATAGTCTGTTGTACTAAGCCCTTGGGGCTTGTTTCAAGCCATATAAGGACTTAGTCAATCTGCACACAAAATGTGGAGTAGAAGTGTCCTGAAACCCCTAAGGTTGTGTCATATAAATCTCTTTTTCCAAATGCCCATGTAGGAAGGCATTAGAGACATCTAATTGGTGGAGAGGCCAGTTGTGATGTAGTGCTAAAGAGAGGACAATTCTGATGGTTTGTGGCTTGACTACAGGGCTGAAAGTTTCAGTGTAGTCAATGCCATGTTCTTGGTGATAGCCTTTTGCTACTAATCTGGTCTTGTACCTTACTATAGACCCATCTAAGTGCCTTTTGATTTTGTACACCCATTTGCAACCAATGGGTTCTCTGTTTGGTGGTAGTGGAACAACAATCCAAGTGTGTTGAGTTTGTAAAGCTTGGAATTCTTCTTCCATAGCTTTCTGCCAAGCTGCATGTTTACATGCTTCTTTATAAGAATTTGGTTCAGTGGATGGTGCGGTAGTGATGAGATGATTAAGTTGATATCTGGGATGGGGTAAACAACCTGTTTTATTTCTGGTGAGCATAGGACGTAATGAATTTGGGGCTAGATGATTGAAGTTTTGGGGCTGCTGATAGTTGGAAGACTCTGTGGTTGTACTGTTTATAGGACTGTGCAGAGAAGAAGATGAACAAGACTCTGTGGGCAGAGATGTGTTATCATGAATTTGTGGGTCAGACATTGATTGTGATAGATTGGAGTATGAACTACTAGGACTGTGAGTAGATTTAGAAGGTTGAGATAGACCACTAGTAGGAGACTCTGTGGGTATTTGAGCTGATGGTGAAGTAGAAGACTGGAAAATTAGTGTAAGTGGTAGGTCTATATAGGGTTCAATTAGTGCAGATGACATTATGTTCGAGGTTGAAGAAACAGTTGAGAAAGGGAACTGGTTTTCAATGAATTTAACATGTCTAGATATGTGGATTTTGTGACTGTCTAAGGAGAGACATCTATACCCTTTGGTGTGAGGGCAATATCCTAAAAATACACAAGGCTGAGACCTATTCTCCAGTTTATTTTTAGTATAGGGCCTTAACCAAGGATAACATAGACAGCCAAAGACTTTTGAGTAGTGAGTAGTCAGGTGTAGTGTGATAAAAAATCTCGAAAGGAGATTTATTTTGAAGGATGGGTGTAGGTAATCTGTTAATGAGATAATTGGCTGTAGCAATGGCTTCAAGCCAGTATTGGGTAGGTAAATGAGAGTGATTGAGCAATGTCAAAGTAGTTTCTACTATGTGTAAATGTTTTCTTTCTGCTTTGCCATTTTGCTCAGGTGTATGTGGGCATGATGTTTGATGAATGGTGCCTAGAGTTTGTAAATAGGTGCTGAATTGATGGTTGACATACTCCCTGCCATTGTCTGTTCTAAATGTCTTAATTGTAGTATTGTGTTGGTTTTTGACTAAGGCAGTAAATTGAAGAAAGGCAGAGTAGGCATCAGATTTATATTTAAGAGGGTAGAGCCAACAGTATCTGGAAAAATCATCCAAAAACACTATATAGTATCTAAAATTCATACAGGAAGGTACAGGGGCTGGGCCCCAAACATCTGAATGTATTAATTGAAAAGGAAAATGTGTTTTAGTAGTAGAGAAAGAGAAAGGCAGCTTATGAGATTTAACTACTGAACACGCAGTACAAAGCAAAGTGTGATCAGGCAATTTTACATTCAGATGGGAAGATAACAGAGTTGCAGCAGGTTTAGCTGGGTGGCCTAATCTCAAGTGCCATTGATAAGAAGTAGTCTGTCCAACAGAAGCAGTAGTGCAACTAAGGACTTTATTGTAAACAGTTGATGGGGCTGAAGCATCAAGTGCAGTTGTGCAGCTGAAAGTTTTATTGGAAGCAGAAACCGGCACAGAACTTGCAGGAAGTGGGTAAAGACCTTTTTCACAGGGGGCCTGGAAGACAATCCTGCTTGTAGCATTGTCCAAAATCTTGACCCCCCTTTGTATCAAAAATTAAGGTGCAATTATTGTCTTGTGCTATTTTAGAGACTGAAAGTAAATTTGAGGAAATATGTGGAACATAGAGAACAGACTTTAAAGAAAGAGAGGAGGAAGGAAGATAGAGAGTACCAGTGCCTATACTCTGTATAGGTAGAGTATTACCATTGCCAATTGCGACATTGTCTTGGCCTGCATAGGGTTGATAGTGTTACAGTTTAGCTAGATCAGGAGTGACATGAGTATTAGAACCTGAGTCCAAGTACTACTGAGCCTCAGGAGTAGAAGAAGAGCCAATCTGTGCAGCCATAACCTTTTTTTCTTTTGGAGGACAGGAATAGTTGATGGCATCAAATATGTGCCAACATTCCAGTGCTGAATGGTTGGGCTTGCCACAAATTTGACAGGCCAGGGATGAATTGATGGGAGTGGAGGAGTAGTGCTTTTGATAGTTGAAGTGTCCTAAGCTATTTCTCTAACCTCTGCCCGCCCCCCCCCCCCCCCCCCCTGTTGTTAGATAAGTCCTGGGAGGGATTGGAGGTAGTGTAGAGGGCAGTAGAAAGCTCAGATATAGTGGAGGAGGTTAGTTTGGTGGAATGAAGGAATTGTTGATTTAGTTCTTCAGAGAGAAATAGGCTAGTGAGTTCAGGTAGACCAATATTGTCAACCTTAACCCTGATGGTGGTTCTGAAGGACTCATACTCCATTGGAAGACCTCTCAGGATATAGAGAATCAGGTTTTTCTCAGGTACAGGAGATGCTGTAGCAACAAGGCTATCAGAAAGAGTTTTGACTTCATCCAGGTAGGTCTGCATTGACTTTTGACCTTTTTGTAACAGATGAAGTTTATTCTTTAGTTGATGGATATGTGTTCTGCTTAGATAATTGAATCAATTTTCCAATGTTTGCCAGACAGAGGAAGCAGAGGTGAGATGAAGGACCTTAGGGAGGACTGTGGATGTGATTGAAGCAATAAGGCAAGGTTTGAGATGTTTGTCCACTATGAGCCATTTAGAGTACTCTGGATTAGGAGTGGTGGTGCCATTGCTGGCAGTGAGTTGCTTTGGTGGACAAGGTGTTACTCCTGTGATGTGATCAAGAACATCATAAGCATGGAAGATAGCCTTTAGCTGAGCTATCCAAACTTGATAATTGGAGTTATTCAACTGGATTTTTACCAGAGAATTGAGGTTTTGTAAAAGCATTTTGAGGCGAAAGGGAAGATCTTGAGCTGAGATGTCAGCCATGGATGTTTAGGAAGAGAAAAGCTTGAAGATGAATTGATTATGGAGGAGATTAGCTATGTAGAAGTAAGAAAGAACAAACAAAAAAATACTGAAGTATAGGAGACGAAGGAAAAAGAAATAGTTGTTAGAGAGAGAATTGAGAAGAGAGAAGCAAACCCTAGCTTGCAGAGCTTGGAGAAGACCTGTTTTGGAGGTTGCAAAGCTTCAGAAGTAAGCTCCAATGGCGTCGGACCTTAGGAACAGATGAAAACAACTTGTTTAGCAGTTGTTTTCAGAAAAAAATGGCAGCTTCAATGGCTGATTTGATGGCGGCTTAGAGGATTCTTCTGGCTCTGGATACCATAAAGAAATTTATAGAAGAGAGAGAAAGATATTTTCTGAAACTGATTCATTTCTCATTATGTCAAACTGTTTACAAGTACTGCTATTTATAGTTGTTTTGGTAGTAGCAGTTCTACCATTTACATTTTCTGCACATGCTTTAATTCTGCACATGCTAAATACTTAGCTGGATACAGCTGGTATCAACTATCTTTCTAGTTAGATCAGTTCTGAGTTAATATCTTAGAACTGAGTTAGTTAGTCTAACTGAATCCCAACTCTATTGCACTATAAGAGAATACAACTGTAACAATACATGAGCTGACTTCTATACTTTATCACAAACCACCAAGGTGAGAAGATCAATTATCATATTGAAGGAAATAACTTCTATAAGAACAAAACCAACGTCAAAAGGAAAAATAGAAAAAAAGATAAAAAATTTCATCCAATTCTACCTACAAATTCCAGTCATCACAATGAAACTGCATCTTCGAGGTCTGCAATGTTAACAAGCAAATATTATTATCTATAGATCAACAGAAATTTCCCCAATCCCATCATTCAAAACGAGTCTAACTAATGGAAATATTAGCATTACATCATCATCGTAAAATTTACAAATTTGGCAGAAGTATTCCCCAACTTTAACGCCGCAGTTCGAACAGATATTGGTAACCTACATAAGAGAAGAGAAACAAGATAAATTTGCAAAAATGCAGCTCTCATCAATATAGTAAAAGCATCAGATAATGAGAAAATTAGATGAGTTTTATTGTGTAGCCTCAGATTCCGATACATGATACTAAAACTCTTGTTACGTGTAACAAACTGCACAAACAACCTAAAAGAATTGAAAAATTATAAAACAAAAGGAAAAGAAAAAGGAAATTAATCAGTCCAGTAAGGAAAAAAACAGAAAACTAGAATTAAAAAAAGGATTGGAAAAAAGCCCCTATGTTTTGCCAAACTTACAAGTCAGACCGTGTGGAATATTAATAATCGAATAACATTTATAAAAATGTGAGAAAAAAAAAAATCCCCCAGTTACCATATTAAACATGCATTGTTCATATATAGCTAATATTTGTCTTCAAAACACTTTGAAGGCCAAACCTGAACCACCAAAATTTTCATCCATTGAATTGGCTAGACGTTCGACCATCAAAAGAGTAAGATGATTCACCTAATCTCCCACATCACCTTTCCTGAACAAATTCTTATTTTCAAAGTTTGTTATACCACATTTTCAATGTTTGTTCACATCCAAGTCTTTGAGGTTTTGGAAACTACACAGCTTTGCACAATTTGACACAAACAGAACAACAATTATTCATACAAACAGAAACACAACAACAATGATTCACCCAATCTCCCATTATAGTTTCTTGTTAACCTCAATTTGACACAAATAGAACAACAATTATTCAGCTAGAGTCCATGAGCAGCCATCGCCGCACAATACCAATCAAGAGATACATATATTTACATATATATACTTAAAAAAAATAGAAACAATGCTTACCTCAACGAAGTTGGTGAATTTGGAATCTTTGTTGAATTAGTTGAATCATAGTCATAAACTCTTTGTTGAACCTATACATACAAAATAAAAAATAAAAAAAAATAAAAACAGAACAAAAAATGCATTAAAAAAATAGAAAAATAAATTCAAAAATAAAAAGGAATAAATTAAACAAAATAAAACATGACGTGTATATATATATATATATATATATATCTATATATATCTATATATGATATATATATGTTGTATATATGTACGTGGGGGTTGAGGGTGAGGGTAGGGGTGCGGGGGTAAGGGACAGGGGGTGGGGGTGGTGTCGCGCTGTGATGTTGTAGGGGGTGGGCGCTGTGGGAAGGGGATACATAGGTGGGGCGCTGTGGGGTGGGGGTGGAGGTACTGGGGTGGGTGACGGGAAGTCGGGGTGGGGGGGAGGGCGCTGCGGGGTAGAGGTGAGGGGACCGGGGTAGGTGACGGGAATGGGGGGTGGGAAGATGGGAGTGAGGGATGGGTGTTTTAATGTTTTATTTATTTTTTAATTTTAAAAAAAAAATAATTATACTAACTTATCTTTAATTTTTTTTTTTTATAAAAAAAAAAATCATCTTTAAATTTTAAAAAATTATATTAAAAAATTTAAATATTTTAAAAATTATATTAAAACTATTTTTTATTTAATTTTTTTTTAAAAAAAGTACATTAAAATATATTTTAAAATTATACTTAAAATTTTAAAAGTTTTTAAAAATTATATTCAAAAAATTTAATTCGGCGACGAACCAATAGGTCCCTTGCCAATTCAGCGAGGGACGACCCTCATCGAATTTTGCGAGGGACGGCTCGGCGAGGGACATGCCCGTCCCTCGCTAAACAGGACTGTCCCTCGCCAATTCTCGACGGCAAACTTGTTCCTCGCCAAAGTGACGAGGGCACAGTGACAGGCTCAATGTGTCATCTCTAATCCCTTTTGCGTCAACCCTTTCTGTCGTCGAGCCCTCGCCGACGTCGAATTGCAAGGGCTCGGCGATGTCCCGTCCCTGAATTTTTTTTTTCGTGTAGTGTAATTTAGAATCCTATAAGTAGTATTAAAGTTTATGATTTTTCCACATATCATATATTCCAACATGTATTTAATCGATATTAAAAAGTTCCACTGTTGGATCACCAATGCGTACCTGAATGGTGATGACGCCTTGTTTCCTCTTTGGGACGAGTTTGCCATCAACATTCTCATGAGAATTGTAGAAGTTAAGGTCTTTGAGCTCTACATCAGCAAAAGCTTCAATGAAGTCCACACCACGGTTATTGCACAGAAGTTGAGGTTCGCTATCAGCATTTTGCCTCATCTCTGCAGCAAATGGATAGTAGTATGCTAAAATGTGAGCCAATGCCTTCTTAAGAATGCTGATGATTGATAAAAATGTATAGTTGTTGCCTGCAGCTTTAGGCTTCTTGTAACAAAAGAACACGCCTACATCAACTGCAGGCAAGAGCAAGTTGAGGTTGGAGAGTGGCAACAATTGTTCTTCCACTGACAAGATTGCTGCCACAACCTCATTATTGCTCACCTTCACCATGAACTCTAGTTTAACATTCATCTTTCACTCCTTGTGTTTCTTTCTTTCTTTGTTGTTCTACTCCCTTTTTTCATTGCTTTATTTTCTATTTATCCTTCTTTCATGTGGGAATTAAAGAAAGGCAGTTAGGGGAGGGGGTTGGTAGTCCTAAGGTTTATAAAACTTTTCTACTTTTACGGTCTATTTGCTCTAACTGTGAAATTTTAGTTGTTGCATTATAAAATTTTTAGTAGTTCAACTTTGGGTAGAAGTGCTGTTGATTATAAGACGTTGATTGTTTGGCCTTGCTGATCAGAAGTAGTGTTCACTGTTATAGATGAAGTGTATTATGAGTTATTAGATTTGGTTATTTTAAATATCAACCATTAAATTTATAGTGATAAACCAATTATCTATGAGAAAATAAATTGAAACAAATAGGCAAGATTTGAAAAGAATAAATATCATTGCTCATAATACATCTCATATATGATAGATTAGTAAAGGAAAGGGCCCAAACTCCAAACCTTAAATGGAAGATATAATTCAACTCATGGGAGATAAATATTTACAACTATCTTAATTTCCCAAAATTTTAAATTGAAGACATTGTTCAATTTGAAGAAAAGTAGTTTTGGGCAAATAAATAATCCTTGCATTACATAGCTAGTATCACCATTGGTACATTTCTTTAAGATAATCAGTTTTTAGGTTTTGTTTTCCTTCTAGTGAATAAAAATTTATCTCAAATATTCAACAAGTATTAATTATTTGATAGATATGTTTTGAACTACATGGAAATTAGGCAGCCTAGCAATCTCATCAAAGGTGATGAGTTGTATATATTTTGACTTCCAATTTAGAGGTAAGAAATTGATTGTTATCCTATTAGTCCCTACTAAGTTGTGATTAGTTATATTTACCACCCTATTCTATCAACTTATTTAATCGGTTTTTACACAAATAGGAATCGAAATTCACTTTTTTATATTATGGTTTATTCTATTAGAAGCTGATAAGGGTGGAAAATAGATGTCCATCTGAGCTTAGTGATTCGACCTCTCACCTGCAAAACAGGAGAATGAATCGCGGGAGTGGCGGCCCGTGTTTTCCCTCAAGTATGAGAGTAAATTAGTATGCCTAAGCTGAACAGTAAGTAGTTGAGAGTAATAAATATACACGAGTTACCTCATAATGAAGAATGAATGGGGTATTTATAATACTTCCAATGCCGGGCAGTAATTAATACTCTGGCCTACCCAACACTGTTCATACATGCCTGGTACTGTTTGCCTTTATGTCACATCGGAGGTGACAACTATGTCAGGGAAATAGAGCGAGGTCGGGCACGGGTCTGGCCGCTCAGTCCTAGGTCGGGAAGACTTAGCTGGGCTCGGATTTAGACCCTCATCATTTCCTGATCCCCCCTTCCCAAGTCTAGAACTTAGAAGGGGTTCTAGAGAAGTCGTAGATTGTGAAGTGGCCCTCCAGTGGGTAGCAAGCAAAATCTTTCCGACCTAGGGCTTTGAGCTCGTAATCCATGGCCACGGCCCACTCACTCATTTGTTTGTTGGTCATGGATAAGGTAGTGAGACATTCCCTCTGGCAGCAGACAAATATCTGTTTGCCCTGACTTGACGAGGTGGCAAATTCTATACTCATTCTAGTTTTTAAGCTCGGCTAAAGCTCAATCGCTAACGAATCAGCCTGGACGATGCAACAGAACATGTTGCCAATGTTCTCTGTCGGAATCGGTAACCCCTCCAACTTATTCAAGGGCAATCTGTTGTCAACCCCATTCCTCCACGTCAGACAACCCGACCATGTAGTCCCCCTTGGCATCGTCCTCAACCTTTCTGACCTCAAGGATCTGGCATTCAACATCACTATTTCCTCGAGGCGAAGCCGGTTTTGACCTTTCCTTTTGAGGGGCTGAAGTACTTGAGCTTTCCTCTGCTTGGTCTTGTTGGGAGAGGGTCCCGAGTTGGATGGGTTCTCCTTTTCGCCGCCATATGACATAGCCTTTATGCCTTGACTATCCTCGGAATCTGATCTCAATGTAAAGAGGAAAAGAAAGAAGAATGGATTAAGTGCGTAACTAATGACTAAGTGAGCTGGAAGTGTTTCAGCTAATGAAACTGGGCTTAGGACTTTTAGTTCTCCGAGCTGAGGATCCCGAGCTTATCGGTAATGCTTTGGAGGATTCCTTGATCTTGATTGCGGAAAAGTAGGAAGAAAATTCTTAAATGGTCAAGGCCTATTTATAGGCAAATGAGTGACCGTCTAGGGAATCTCAACTGTCGCATTAAAGCAATAACGTGTCAGCATCTCAACTGAAGAACGGGTGATGTGGCCATTATCTTATCCAGGTCAAACTTGCCTGGCTCGGTCAAGGAATCCACTTCTCTAGAACCCCTTCTGAGTTCTAGACTTTGGGAGGGAATGATGGGGGTATAAATCCGAGCCCAGCTAAGTCTTCCCAACCTAGGATTGAGCGGCCAGACCCGTGCCCTACTTCGCTTTATTCCTCTGACATAGCTTTCACTTCTGATGTGACATAAAGGCAAACAGTACCGGGCAGGTATGAACAATATCAGGTAGGACATAATATTAATTGCTGCCCGACATTGGAAGTAGTATAAATACCCCATTCATTCTTCATTATAAGATAACTTGTGCACATTTATTACTCTCAACTATTTACCATTTAGCTCGGACACACTAATTTACTCTCACATCCGAGGGGAAACACGGGCCGCCACTCTCGCGATTCGTTCTCCTGTTTTGCAGGTCAGGTAGTTGAGGTCGAATCATTGGGCTCAGGCGGACATCTATTTTCCACCCTCATCAAAAGTGACTTTGTCTGAGATTGATCACCATGCCTTTATTGGCACAATAAAGAAGCGAGAAGATATGAATGTGAAAAGAATTATACATGGATAATCTATAATATTTATTTAAAATTATCAATGTAACCCCCGCTTAAAGTTTAAATATACCCATTTACATGTCATGTCAAATGAACTAAGCTGAAACATCTTTACATGAAGAGTCTTGTCAAGATCAAATTTTAGCGTTTTTCTCTCCAAGGGTCCATTGAATTTTATGAGAATTGTCTTTTCTTGGTACAATTTTTTTTGATTTTCTGTCATTGGAGGCCACTTGATTGAGTTTTCATTTTTTTTTTCGGTCATGATCAGGTGTTTCAAATTTGTCAAACAACAACACTCCTCGATTAAGTTTTCATTTTTTTTTCCGGTCATGATTAGGTTGTTCAAATCTGGCAAACAACAACATTCCTTGAGTGAACTTTTTTCTTTCCCGGTCATGAGTTCTCATTACTGCATCAGTTTCAAGTAGACAAGACTAGCTATACTAAGATGATGGAATCAAGCATATCACCTCGAAGTTCTTTTTCTTGCACGTGCTCTCGAAAAAAGGATAAATGATGTTAATTAAGTTCACTCAAGTGATAATTTAGCAGGTTTATTCATGAAGAGATTGTCTACCACAATATTTGAAGAACTATTTCACAAGAATGACAAGCATGAAGTCACCAATCATTCTTGATATGCCAACATGAGGGGGAGACAAATACGCACTATACTCTTTTTACCTTCGCCTAGGTTTTGTCCCACTGGGTGTTCCTTACAAGGTTTTTAATGAGGTAGTATGAAAAGTGTAATAAAAATATTGTAATTTTTTTTCTTCACTACGATTTTGTTCCACTGGGTTTTTTCCTGGTAAGGTTTTAACGATACATATTCTTAAGAGATGAATATCCACGGGAGGGTATTATATAATTATCGATATTAATGGATATTCATCCCGATGCAGATTTTGGTTCATAATTATCTCAACTTTATAGTGATAATGTTTATCTAAGCCTTGTATCCTGACTCTATACAAAGTATAGCTGTAGACAACTTCTCTTGTATCTTTGGCTATAAATAGTGTCATTTGCATTGTAAAGTTACACCAAGAAATTAAATACAAGTTTCTTCTCTATCTTTCTCTATATATTTCTCTTTACTTGTATTGTATCTTCTAGTTCAATCTCTAATTTTATAACATCAACTACATTTTTTCCCCAAGCCTTACATTTTAGATTACATTTAGACTCCGTTTGTTTGCCATAAAATAACTTGTTGTTGAAAAATATTTACATAAAAAAATATTTCCGTAAAAAATAAAATATTTTCTAGTGTTTGGTTATTACACTGAAAAATATTTTTTAGTGTTTGAATGTCACAATAAAAAATTGGTTAAAACTATTAATTTATTATTTTTTTGAAAAAACTATTAATAATTAAACACCATTAATTAATTAATTGATTAAAATTATTATTTTATTAACTAATCAATTTTAAAAAATTTAGACAATAATTCTAAAATAAATTAATAATAATTAATTAAAAATATGATAGGAATGAGGTAGGAGTGGGATGGGTAAATGTGAGGTGGAGTGAGTAAAAAATATTTTATTCTCCCAAAGGAAATGAAAATATTTTCCACTCTTTTTAATTAAATTTTTTTTATCGAATTTTTTTTCCAATTGACCAATTTAAAATTTTAAAAATATATATTTTTCAAGAAAATATTTTATGGCAAACAAACGGAGCCTTAGTTGCATTAAGTTTTGTAATTCAACAGTATACTTCTTAAGGAATTGTAAATTAAGTCAATGTATAATTTTACAAGATAAAAAATAAGGTCAAGACATACAACACTTTTGCTATGTTATAAAAATCATATTATGAGTTCGAATGTTAGAATAAGTTGACCATTTTCTTCATTTTTTAATCAAATTGAATAAGAAACTACGAGATTACTTTCATGTTCTTGTCAAATTACTTTTTTAAAATTTTATATTAATCTTTATTGTTTACTTAAATTTTCAAATTAACTTTTAAAAAGTAGCATGTACACGATCACATGACTCTTTTCCGTCTCATTTAATAAGAAAATAAGATAACCTAACAACTACAATTTTACTTGGAAAATCATGATTAACACTGAATACCCAAAAAAAATAAATAAAATACTAAGAATGTGAGTAGCAAGAGTTGAACTTGCAACCACCAAAGAGTTAGCCATGATTTCTACCACTTGGGCAAAGCACAAAATCGGGACTCTTATATAAATAGAAAGTACATATACTAAATAACTATGAATCAATTTTAACCCACATCACCAGCACAAAACTTCACAAACGCTAACCACTCCCAAGACGTCTCCAACTCTTTCCCCATTATCTCTCTCTTTTTCAAACTAACACTAGCCTAATGACAGAAAAGAAAAATACCCTAACTCCATCTCTCGTTCTCACTCTCTCTATCCTTCTTTCTTCTTACTCTCTTGTTTCCAACTTAACTTACCTTGGTTGGTGTTCCATTTCAAGCTTTCAGTAAGAGAATGCAACATTATCTCCTTATGTAGATTATTTTTTGTATTTTAGATCAATGATTTATGCTAGATCTGTAAGTTTGTTGTTGTTGTTGTTGTTGTTGTTGTTGTTGTTGTTGTTGTGTGTATGTGTGTGTGCATGTATATAAATATATATATATATATACACACACACACGTATCTGTGTGTGTATATTTCTCTATATTTTCATATTATTTACAGTTTAATTATTTTTTCTTTTTTCTTTTTTCAGTTTTAACTACACATATTTATTTAAAATTATCTATTTCTACCCAGCAAAAAAAAAATTATCCCTTTTGGTTTGCAATTTTAAAAACCGTTTGGTTTCAGTTTTGGTTTTAGGTTTAGTTAATCAGTTTTGATTTTTTCAAAAACTGCAGTTAACCGACCCGCTGTCATTCCTAGGTTTAAAAGCATTAAATGATTTTAAAAACTCTATATAAAACCTTAGGACAAAAGTATTTGTATGATTTCAAATTATGATGCATTATAAAAATATTTTTGTATGAGAATTGTTTCATACATTATTCGATTACTGATTGCATACATGAAATATTTGAAACTCGAGACTCTAAAGGGCTGTAAAACTATGTCCCTTATTGGCTGGGGATAAACGTCAATAATTCTGACATTTGATTATAGAATACATGTGATATATTTGAAACTGAGAAATTTGGAAGGACAGTGAAATTTTGACCCTTGTTAGCTAGGGATAAATGCCAATATTGCCAATAATTTTGACTATATGGTAGAGGATAAATGTCAATACTTTTGACTCTACGGCGGAGGATAAATGTCGATAAGACTCTCTAACGAAAGATAAATGTCAATACTTCTGACTCTCTGGCGGAGGATAAAAGCCTACTTAGACTTGTGCATTGATTAGTTTGAATATGATCTCTTGGCATATGAATTTAGTTTGGCATGAACTTTTATAACTCTAGGCGTGAACTATTATGATTTCACTTGAGCTTCATTGTTTTCAAATCTATGATATTTATGTACTATAATGATATGACTATTGGACATACAAGAGTATTTTTAATGGTCCCAAGATGTTTTTTTGGGGATCGGCACTTATTGAGATTTGTGTCTCATTTTTGTAAAAAATGACTTTCTTTGCAGAAGGTGAGGTATAGACCTTGGTTATTGTTTGTGATAGAGGTTGCTTTGACGGGAGATTGATTGAGTAATTTAGATTATTAGTTATGACAATTTAATTATTGTGTCTAGGCATTGGATTGTGATTCTACTCTTGTTTAAGACCATGTAAGGGATTACTTATATTGGATATTGTATTTATTGAATTCGGAGATTTAATTCCACTGCACTTGAATTGATTTAGATGCTCTAATGGATTGCCACATATTTACTATTGTGGTTTTTAGTTTAATGTTTGCTTAGTACCTTGCAAATTTAGGAAGGTTGTTTCTTTTTAGTGCGCGACAGTCTCGTTCCTCAGATTCGCCTAGGCAGATTTTGAGGGCGAGACACTGCAGGTGTCTATTGTTCGAATCTTTTGATCGGGCCTTAGTTGCCCTTTGCCTAATTGGACTTAATGCTTCCCAGGTTTAGAAAGACACCCCATCCCTTGCCCTTGTTGCACTTATCTTTACTCGTCTTTTTACCCTTATAATTTCTTCTCCATTTTTTTAGGTGCTTTGTTCCTGTAATTGTCTAGGATATTCACCTTTACATTACAATAAAAATCATCATACAACTCAACTGCTAGTATAAGAGTTTGAGATGATACTAATTAGTATATGAAATCTTGGTTTCTGTTTTCTTTATAGTAAATCTTAACTTTGAATACTTGGTCACGTAACTAGCGGTCTTTCCAAGAAGATTTGTTGTGTTATAATCTATGTATGAGATATTCTCGTTAAATAATCCCATTAAATGAATCTTGATCTATTGATATGCATTGGCTTTCTTGTACTGCTTTTAGACGGAATTTCAGAAAGATAAGAACCTTGAGAAAAACCTGTAGGTAACGCGTTGTAGTTACTTCATTAATTTAGGGGTGAGATGTATAGGATTTTTTGTACTTTCATAATGTTACATTGTACTCTTTGTAGTTTTAAAAGTGTACGGTACCGTCTTGGGATTTCTGAAACTAAGCACAATAGTTTTTTGTGATTTTGAAAGTGCACGGCACCCCCCTGTGGATTCTAAAACTAAACACAACAGTCCCTCTGTTAAAAAAATTGTTTATTTTAACAGAAAGTATGATGCACAAGCATCAAATAATGTGTTCTTTGTTTTACTTAAATTATTAATTGTTTGGATAAAAATACCCATTTTTTCCGACCCTAAAGAAAAAAGTATGTGTCATACAAAGATATTTTTGTCTAAATAATTAATAATTTAAGCAAATAACCTTTGAATAATTGCATTTGACGCACGTGCATCACATTTTTCATTAAAATAAATGGTTTTTTGACAGACGGAAGTGTTGTGCTTAGTTTTAGAAACCACAGAAGGGTACCGTACACTTTTAAAATGACAGAGAGATATTGTCCAACTTTACAAAAGTACAAGGATGTCTTGTACACTATACCCTTAATCTAATAAACAATTAGAGATTACAGCTTTATTGGTGCAATTTATATCTTACATGCAATAACCAATACATATTGGTCTTTGTTCCAATAAAGAATGACAAACGGCACTTGAATCCTAACATAACATGTTATGAGGAAGATTTGATAATGATGAATTATTCATGTAATTACAATAAAATAATTTAAACTGTTATGAGCATGAATCTCCCTTGTAGTATTATAACGTTATGCTTATGGGAGAGGGATGGGTTTGACAAGTAATGAAACTATGGGATCCTTCGTCTCACCATCTGGAACACCAAAACCATCCCCATGCTGGTACATGCATTTGCGCAATACGAGCAAGATTCATTGCAGTTCTAATGAAATCCTTGGAAAGATAGCGATCCATTAATATATCTTTGTTCATTTTCTTCCATGTAACACTAATTAAGTGCACTATGTATTCACGAGCATCTTCCTCAGAGCAGCCTGTGTCGTGCATGTAACATTGGATTGATTTTGGAACATCACCTTTCTCCATTTCTTCCTGGATCATTTAGAATGAGTCAGTATACATGGAACATTTGAAAGGGTACATGTGCAGATGAATGTAACTTTAGGGAGGGATGTACGGGTTATAGTCTCTGCTGACCCAAAATTTTTGTAAATATATAGGTATTTTTAGTTTTTAAAAACAATTAGCTCACACTAAAACAAATTATTCATTTGTAAAAATTAAATTTTGTGTTATATTTCTCATTAAAAAAGATTCTAGATCCGAACTAATATATGTATTATCCTACTATTGCAGTAATTAACTTACAGCTGATGTTCCCAAATCATCGGCAAGCCGAAGAATTAAGGATGGCCAGTGAATTACTCCTAGATATTGCTCTAAATGTTTCAAATCCTCCCCCTTTATTGGATTTGTGATGCAAAAATAAGCATGAAACAACAGCACAGGACCACCGACTGATATCCAGGCATTGTCCAGAAACACATTCAGGCTTGGTGTATATCCATTGTAATACCACTTTGCATCCACCAAATCCGCTTTACAAAGCTCTGCCCACTGCAATGTTGGTAGCTCAATTGAAATCAGATGAACAGAAATCACTAGATGAAAATAATGGTAGACTAAGCAAATATTTTTTGAACGCTTAAGTCCATGGTGACAGTAGTACAGAATCTAGATAATTATAAAATGAACATTTATCTTTTACAGAATTAATGTAGGATGAGATGTCACTGACAGACTATACCGTTTTCCTCAAGTATGGAATGATATTGAAGCCTTGCTCTTTGAGAACATCATAAGCGATTTCATTAATAGAGTTGAAAACTGCAAAGAAACATATCTTCATGTAATCTGGAAGCCGATCTAAGGCATTGATGTCCCATCTGAAAATGCATAACAAAAGATTTAATTACTATGAACAAGTGATAAGCACTATGATAAGGAACAAATAATTAGAGTCTTCATCATATTAAGCCAAAATGATTGATGATCACTGACCTTTCAACTTCATCAGTAAAGACCTCCAGTTCATCCAATGTACCATATACATCATATATATCATCAACTATTGTTATTAGTGCTGATAGCTTCATTGACACCCTCCTGCAGTATCCATATTGTAGTTCAGAAGTGAATCCAACCGCCCACAAGAAACCCTCCACAAATCTGTCTCTGGCAAAGCTCATCTTTTTGGCAAGACAAGAGCTAGTATACCACCTACAGAACAAAAAAAACACATTATTGTGCTGGTTTTTGGTAAATACATATATATATATACTGATACAGTAACGTATCTAGAATTTTATTTCAGTGTGATTAGAATGCTATTTTTCTTCTTTCAGTTCGAGTTAATTTAATTTTTCATACTAAAAAAAATTACACATATTATAAAAACTTTCAAAGTAAATACATATATGTTTTAAAAAAGATTCGGGGCTGAGTCCAACTGGCACAAAGGTGAATTGGCCCTTGTGATACGTACTTTGACATCTGTTTTGTTTCATTTTGATATGTAGCTTGCTCGATGTTGAAGTCCAGTTTAGCTAGCTCAAGCAAAACTGGATTTGCGTTTTGTCTTCTTTCATATATTTCAATGCACCATCTTGCTTCTAGTCTCTGCATCCTCCAATGGAGTGGAACCTCTAAAGCATGGCTCACTTGCTCAACAAGATGTTGATCTATATTTTGCTTGAGTTTTTCCTTAAGATGATGAATAGCAAATTCTTGAGCCACGTCCAAGATGGTTTCATCTTCCATAGCCAGATATGAAGCCTCATATAAACTAAGAATGCCCTTGGTATGATCCCCAAGTAAGCTTTTCTTGAATTTGCCAAACTCCATGAAACTATTGAAAACCTCTGCAAAGAAGAAAGAAAGAAGAAAAAGAAAAAAGCAAAAAAGAAAGAGTCATTCATGCTTAAATTTTTACTTTTCTTTTTCTTGTAACTCATTGTTTACTGAATGAGACATGCGAAACTCTTTAAAATGGCTGATGGACCTGTGCGGCTGTGAGAGGGGTGCGTCCCGCTCCTATGTTAGAGTCATATGGTCGCGTTTTGAAGTGCATCCCTTGATAACAGAAATTTGTTACTTTTTCTTTCCGATAATGAATTAAAATTGAAGTCCTTGGGTCGTATCCATTTATTAATTCGACCTAACTAAATTTTGTTACATACAAATTTTACCTTTTGCTGGAAGAGTTTTGATACATAGGGTTCACTAAAAGCACTAAAATCATAACATAAAAAATGCATTGTGGAAGAATCGTAGTTTTATTGAGCAAGAAGAGTACCTTGAGGGATTTGGTAACCTTGCTGTCGGAGGAGTCTAAACTTTAGAGCCACAGCGTACAAGTCTTCATGCTGTTTCTTCTCATTGCAATCATGAGCATTGTATATGCAATTGATATGCAATTCAAAATACTTTCTATTTCATTTTCAAAGTGATAATATATGCCAAGCCTTTGCAAAACGTCAACAAGCTCAAGTTGATCCAATTGATCTGTTGTTTCATCTAATATTTTCTTCACATCTTGTTTAAGCTTCTCAGCTCGTTGTGAGTACTTTGATCCCTGTACGCAATATACATAATGTTGTAAGTAGCGATAGATTTGTGTATACAATCAAAATATTCTGGTATATATATTTAGTAGTTTCTTGAACGTGAAATTTTTGGGTCTAGTTTGTCGAATCCAAACGGCTCACAGAATACCGCATGGTCTAACTCGCCAAACCCGATAGTTACTTCTCCTGATCTTACCGAGTATGTACTCTCTAATCATGGCAGATCATCATCATTCCAAATCCTTCCCTTGTAGTTTCCTGACCTCCTGGTAGCCATTTGTTTGGGAATTAGTCTCGTAGCATTTGCAAGACGAGACATGACTATTTTACTACAGGTGAGTAATGATTAGTGTGTGATTCAATTGCAGCTAGCTACTTCAGACCAGGTTGCTCTTATATAGAAAATTCTTGTGCCGACAGGAAATGAAATCCACTGTATATGGTCCTACCCCACAGTGTGTCTCTGAAAGATCTACTATTTCAGAAAGGTTTATTAACACAAATGGTCCTTTATCTTTGTTGTGTGTACCAACTAACTCTTTTATCTTTCAAGTGTAACATTGTGGTCCCTAATCTAATACTAAAGTGACGTCGTTAGTCCTAATGTGTGAAATCCGTCAAAAAAATAACGAAAATGACATACTTCACTCACGCACTGACTTAGGTAAGGGCAAAATAGTCTATTACAAGTTAGATACTCATTTTCACTAGGTTAATGACACAAATGGTCCTTTATCTTTGCCTTGAGTGCCAATTAACTCCTTTATCTTTTATTTGTGACAAATTGGTCCATGATCTTGAACTACTGTGACAACGTTAGTCCTTGCGTGCGAAATCCATCAAAAATAAGACGGAAGTGGCACGCTGACCGTATATGCTCACACTTTGCGTGAAAAAACGGAGGATGAGCCAGCTTTGGCAAGCTACTTGTACTCTACCATCATCTTTCACTCCTTTTTGGCTCGCTCTTCGTCTTTCAGTTTGGGCAACAAGCTTTGCTCATCCTCATTTCTCTCTATGCTTCTCTATGATCGTTTTCTCATTACTTTTTCCGTCCACAAGCGTTGCCACTGTCGCTAACCTACGCACCGCTCGGTACCGCAACCCTACTTGCATTACGTTCTCACATTGTTTGTTGAATTACAAAGGCTTCCTTTATATCCAGTGCTAATAATATCTATGTTTTAGGTTTTTCACACAAAGTGTGAGCACGTGCAGTCAGCGTGCCACTTCCGTCTTATTTTTTATGGATTTCACATGCAAGGACTAACATTGTCACTGTAGTTCAAGATCAGGGACTAATTCGTCACAAAAGAAAGATAAAGGAGTTAGTTGACACTCAAAGCAAAGATAAAGGATCATTTATGTAATTAAACTGATAAAAATGAGTATCTGACTTGTAATGGACTATTTTGCCCTCGCATAAGTCAGCACATGAGCAAAGCATGTCATTTCCGTCAGTTTTTGACGGATTTCACACACTAGGACTAACGACGTCATTTTAGTATTAGATCAGGGACCAAAATGTCACACTTGAAAGATAAGGGAGTTAGTTGGCACACGCAGCAAAGATAAATGACCATTTGTGTTAATAACCCTTTCAGGAAAATTATTTTATCCGAACATTTACTATTGATGTGACAAGAAAATTATCTATAGTGTGACACATGACATATAATAATGGCATGTCTTGCTGTTACTTTGAGCAGAGAAGGCTTATTGATGAGTCTTTCTTTTATGCGGCAAAAATTTTCTCTCTCTACACATCACATCATCAATTTTTTAATGCATAAAGCATGAATAGGAGTAACATTACGAATTTACCTTATTATATAATTAGTTGTCCCTTTTATCCTGCAATACTGTTTTTACAAAATTAACCTTGTGGAATAACTTAGCATAAAAAATATCAACCTTTTTTACCTTTCTACCCTCACGCACGAGATGAGCACACTTACTCGAATTTTTTTTAGTTCATTTATTTTGATGATGATGATGTATAGTATAGGTGCAATTATGAGATGCATTTATGAGATTGTGACAACGGATTTGACTAATATTCTTACTTTTCAATTTCTTTTTTTTCTCTTTGTTTTGGTACTTTTCTATTTCATTTATAACGAGTTTGAGCCAAAGAGTTCGATCGCGTGCACTCCAGTTTTCTTGATAGTTTACTACACATTACTAGCAAAAATTAAATAATCAAATCCCTAAAAAGATTAGAAAAAAAGGCTCACAAAATGGTCGGTACATGTTTTCTGAAACACTAAAATAAAACAAAATATAGAATTAGCAATATCCGGGACCTAATTTAGTTAGTTGCAAAATCAAAGTTGTTACTTCATTATCCACTAATCATCTGCTTTACAAATTTTATCTGTAACCAAGTAATGATCAAATTTTAAATTTAAGTTCCCGCTATAGCGTAATAAATTAAAATTGCAAATCCCGTTTGTATAGTGTTGAAATACAAATGAAAGTTTAATATCCCGCTAAAACGAATTTCAAATTATCATGAAAATTTTAATTTCCCGCTCTAACGAAAATTAAGCGGAAATGAAAAATATTCAAATTCAATCCATAGCAAAATTTTACTAATTTCATACCGTAATAAATCAAAATTGAAGATCTCGCATGTACAATGTTGAAATACAATCGAAATTTTAATTTTCCACTAAAATGAATTACAAATGGTAATGACAAATTAATTTCCCGCTTTAACCAGTATGAAGCGGAAATGAAAAATATTCAAATTCATGACATACCGAAATTGAACATTTGAGTACCCTCTCATAAATAGAATTTATTCTAACATTACATCATAACCACTCATTTGAAATTCAAATTACGAAAATTGGAAAGAACGTGATTTTGTTAAGTAAATAAACGACTAAAATGCATTGTCAAACAGTTAGAACAAACTTCTAGTTATGAAATAATCCAAATCCAATAATTATAGAAACAAAAGTGAAGACACATTTTGATGATGTGACTTATCCCTCCAAAAGCACACAGTAGGATTTAGGTTAAGTTACATTTAATAAGAAAGGAAATATAACTACTTTCCATTAATACTAGCCAATGCATTAATTGAGCTGAATTTTTTTTATTATTTATAATAATTGTATCCTATATGACAGTTACATATTACGTAAGTAGTATTTTATTCTAGGTAATAATCGTATATGTAAACCTTATGGTTCAAGTTGTTGATGATGTTGAGGTAGTAATTAGGGGTATAAGAACAAAATAAATTGCAAATTTATTATTAACCGAAGACGATGAATCATTATTTATAAAAACACATAAGAAATAATAAAAAAAAGAAGTAAAACTCGCATGTTCATTACTCCAAACATTGAAAAATGTTATTGGTAGAGAGTGAGAATGGTGAGAGTTGAGGTGATAGGACATAGAGAATCCGCGAAATTTTCAATTTATGACACTCACGTGTCAAAAAGAGAATAAATGTTTTTGTTTGAACACTTACCCAAAAATTTTATTTTTTGCTATCACAAATTCAAATCAAAATCAAAATATAAGTTCCTGCTTTAACCAAATGCAAGTAAATATAATAATTCAAATTCTTGATATAGGAAAATTTAAGATAACAACAAAATTCAAATGCCCGCAATTATGAATTCCAAGTAAATACTTGGGATTTCGAGAATAAAAAATTAAATAAACTTGAAGCAGTGAGTATTGAATAATTATTATATATAAAATCATTAAAATAGCCATAATATTTATGAACACAATTTTTAATTTTTAAATGAGTTCCCTATGATGCGAAAACAACTAACTATTATATATATATATACACTAGCGATTCGTACACTGAAATTTTTTTGGAAACATATATAGAAAAGATAAGGAACGAAATGTGACTGCGAATGGAATGAACATGAAAATATGAATGACTTGTTTGGCATACTCAAAGAATAAAGATAATAATAAAAGTATATTGATTTCATACCCACGTTTGGTGTGTTAGTATACAAGAGTAATATAGTAGTATTAAGTCTAAGAATAATCATTAGCATAATTGTAAATAACATAAACATGATAAACAATAAAATTAATAATAATAAAATTAATAATATAAAATAATAATAATAATGAATATTAATTTTAAAACATTATTTTATCAATATTTATTAGTATTAACATTATTATTATTATTATTATTAGTTAGTATTATTATTATTATTGGTGGTAGTAGTAGTAGTAGTATTAATTTTACCAAAAGAATATATATATATATATATACAAGGGACATGATTGTAGAATGTAATATTTTGATGGGTTAATATTAGTTATTTAAGAAATAAGTTTATTCCCAAACACATAGAAATGTATTAATCTCATGTACGGGGGAATGTCATTTCATTCTCAAACGCATTCCAGTGTACCAATAAGAGTAAATATTTTATAATATGACATGCTTACCTTTTTATTAGTGTAGTATTAAAATTAAGAGTAAACATTAACATAATTGTAAATAACATAAACATGATAAATAATAATAGTAATAATAATTATCTTAATAATAGACCTAATAATAATAATTACAATAAAAAATAATTTTAAAACATTATGTATGATTATTTATTAGTATGATTATTATTCTTATTAGTAGTAGTAGTAGTATAATTTTACCAAAAGAATCTATACATATAAGGGACATGATTGTAGAATGTAATATTTTAATGGAGGTTATATTAGTCATATAAGAGATAAATTTATTTCCAAACATATGAAACTGTACTAAATCCCATGTACAGGGGGAATCAAATTACCTTGGAATAGGATTTTTAAGTTCATTCCCTTATACCAAGTATGAGAATTGAAATAGAGTTGAATATCATTTCATTGCCAAACGCATTCCAATGATCCAATCGCTAATAGTATTTATCACTATTCATCTTCACTCCAAATTCTTAATGTGTATGTATGCCTATAGATTTTTTCATCTTGTTTTGCCATATCAAATAATGGAAATGACTTATAACACATGCTATATGTGTTATAAAAATTAGGTGATAAATGTGTGATATGATCAATATTATAATTATTAAATAATTATGTTAGCTTCTTACTTTAATCTAAATATTAAACACTTATATATCACTGGGAGTATGCAGTGAAACAAGTTCTTAAAATCCATGAAATTTCGGCCTAACACCAACTATAATTTGGCTGCTCTTACTAAAGAGAAGAGTCACTAGTAATTAATACATTAACAAAAACTCTATTTTTTTCGCTCACTATCCTTGCGCATACCTCAACTCTATTCGATGAAATCAAAAAAATTTGTACCATAACATATGCACAAGTATGTATATTCTTACACGCGCACACACATACATACATATATATCATTAATTAATATTATGTAACTACTATTGAAAAATTTGGACCATTAAAATATAAGTATATTCCAAATAGTGAAAACAAAAAAAATATTCGAGCCACAATTCTTTACCTTATTTAAATGTTGTGCACATAGTCATATTCATATATGAGTCACTCATGGACTTTTGCTGTGACATTGCCTAGTTGGCTTAGTTGGCCCAAGTTACATATACAGACATCCTTGTCAAGTTGGGTTAACATTTCATATATGCTTATTTTTATAGGCCCAATAAATGGAAAAAATAGGCAATTTAAAGATTTGGTGCTTCATGGACTAGCCATGACTTAATATGTTGATTAAGAGAGTGGTTTGTTGACACCTCTTGAAACAAAAGCCCATCGAGGATAACAAAAGCCCATTTAAATTGGTGTTTAGAATTAACATGTCACATATGATTAACAACCACTAATTCAACAATACTATTTTTTGAATACTTACTAAACATACCTCATTTAAAATTGAATATGATTTTTTACTACAATCTTATCTATGTTTAACATCAATGGAGTGATTGAAAATTTGGCTATTAGAGAACAATATGATGATTGTTGTGATAATCTCGTCTTTCCTTGCTTCTCTTATTTTTAAATATGAGATAATGTAATCATTGATCAAAAGATTAGATATGACGATTCCTACATTACTTTATTTATAAATAGAACAAAGTAAAGAAAGAAGAGGATCTAAATGTTAATTGCTTACTTGTGTATTAAAGAGATCTAAATATGATGCTGTGTAATTTACTTTATTCATATCTGTAGATTTTGGTTAAGTGTAGAGACTTGCATGCACATTCGTATATTCTTTTTTTGGTTATTTAGAGGAATCTAGACATGCATATTCATAGATTTTGAAATTCATTTGATATTTCTTCTCATCATTTTTTATTGTTGAAGTTATTTTATATTTTTTTTCCGGTAGGTTATGCATTACGTATCACCAAAATACTAACTATTAATTAAAATTTAATCATTAATTTTATAGATATCGCGATTGTCACATTATCGTTCACATTATATATGACATTTGTTGCACGATATAAACAAATTTGAGTTGTTTGTTTACTGCACGTTTTGAACAAATGAAAAAAATAAAATATTACAATAAAGCAAACGTGCGAATCCCTATATATATAACATTTTTTGCACAATAAAAAACTAATTCCGGCTAATTTATAGATATCGACCTACATGTTCCTATATTTTGAGAAGAAGATAAAGTAATTTTCAATTACGTTTCGACAATGAATCGCTCGTGAATTAAATATTTGGTGTAAGACCATAATAATAATAAAAAATCTTATCATATGAATAAAAAGAGTTATTTGGTTTGCTAAGACACTCTTGGATTTTATGCAATTTTGTGTTCATGGATCGCATGAAATTTGGAGAATAACTCTACTACACGTACAAACAAAAATATTACATGCAACACTTTATTACAAGTAGACACAAACATAAAATTAATGCACGCATAGAAGTGGGCGTGGGGACAAGTTTGAGGGAAAAAAACATATTTTAAAAAGCTAACTCTATACATATGGGACCTAATATGGTCATTTAGCAAAGTTTTTTGTTATCACTTGCTTGTCCAGTTTAGTCATTTGACATAAATAGTTTTTAAATGCATGTCTATATTATATTTTCGGACACCAAAGTAAAAAAGTTAATTATGTCTTTTTGGCTCAAAATTTTGACAAGACATGCCATTATTACCTGCCATGTGTCAATTAATGGATGATTAACTTGTCACATCAACTATAGTTTGCTGCATAGAATAATTTTCCCTTATTTAGCCTTCATAGTTGGTGTCATTAAACGGACATGCATTTAAAAGGAATAAATGTCAAATGACCAAGAACAAGCAAGTCAAGACAAAAACTTTGCCAAATTACTAGATTAGGTCTTGTATAGAGTTAGATTTTAAACATTTTTTCCCCTCAAACTTGTCCCTATATGTTGTAGGGTTAATTTTAGACTTTCTTTTACAAAACGTGTCGCCACATGTTGTGTTAGGGTGAACTTTTTTAATCAATTATTTGTTCAAAATGTGTAGTAAAGTGACTCTCGAAATTACATGCAATCCATGAGCCTATCAGCAAACTAACTAACTCACAATTTATCATAATTTTTTTTTTGATCTTACGCCAAATATTTAATTCACAATCAAATTATTGTCAAAATGTAATTGACAATTATTTTATCGTCTTCTCTGCAACCAATCGATGTTCCTTTAAGTTCTTTTTTATCGTGCACCAAGTATCATATATGATGTTAGAGTCAAGGTGAAAATCGCCACAAATATACAATTAGTAAAAAAAAAATATATACACATACACACACACACACACACACATATATATATATCACTATGTGATAACATTATATGATTTAAGCATCAAAATACATCATTATTGTTGGAGTTAATTTGGTGGTACAAAACGTACCACCCAAATAAGTAAATTATGAGATCACCTCAAAAAACGTAATAAATATTTTGAAATATATAATAAACTTCAAAATATAGGAACATGTAGGTAGGTATCTATAAATTAACCAAAAAAGAAAATACAAAGATGTACGTAAGTGTTTATAAAAATCCAAAAAGTACGAATGTGAATAAAATAAATTATTCTCTAATAGCCTAAATTTTAATCGCTTCATCGCTTAAATCATAGATACGATTTTTGTCAAACAATCATATTCAATTTTAAATGAAGTATTTGTTTAGTAACTTGGCAAAAAAAAGTATTGTTGAATTAGTGGTTGTAAAGCATATGAGACATGCTAACTCTAGACACCAAATTAAAGGGGCTTTTCTTCTCCTTGGTGGGCTTTTATTTCAAAAAGTGGCAACAAACCACTCTCTTTATCAATCCATGCAGACAGGGCTAGTCCGTGAAGCCAAAATATTTAAAGTGGCCATGGCCCTCCATAAAATAGGCCTAAAAAATGAGCATATATGAGAACTTGTTAACCCAACATGAAATAATATATGTATATGTAACTTGGCCCAACTAGGGAAGTCTACCAAAAAGGTCCATTACCGACATGCGTATGACTAAGTGGTGAACATTTAAATAAGCTAAAAAAATTGTCATATGAAGTTTAAAATGAGAGGAAAAGGTAATTGAGCTTTTTTTTAAAAATTTTTTTGTTTTTACTATTTTGAATATGGTTATATTTTATTGGTCCAAATTTTTCAATAGTATATACATGCTATTAATTAATGAGTTCACACACACACATATATATGTGTGCGTGTAATTATATATATACTTGTGCATATGTTATGGTTAAGATATTTTTGATTTTGTTGAATAGAGTTGCGCAAGGGTAGTGAAGGGAAAAGAGATAGCCTTTCTTAATGTATTAAATACTCGTGACTCTTCCCTTTAGTGAGAGTGACCTAGTTTAAGTTGGTGTTAGGTCGAGAATTCATGATTTTTGAGAACTTGTTTCACGGCATACTCCCGATGATATATAAGTATTTTGATATTTAGATTAAAGTAAGAAACTAATATGATAATTTAATAATTATAATATGGATCGTGCCACCCATTTATCACCAAATTTTGATTACCCCTTTAGCATGTCTATAAGTATGCTTATTTGATATGTCAAAAGAAGATGAAAAAATATCAATGTTATTTCTATAAGCATGTAGACTAGCCATACATACACATTAAGTAGAAGATGAATAGGGATAAATACTATTTGATATTGGTACACCGGATTCCAATCAGAATGGAATGACATTCTCAACTCTATTTCGATTCTCATATTTAGTATGAGAAAATACACTTATTTATCAAATGACTAACATAACCCCATCAAAACACAACATTTAAAAATTCTTGTCCCTTATATGTAGAGATTTTTTTGTAAAAATAAATAATAATAATAATAATAATAATAATAATAATAATAATAATAATAATAATAATATAATAACAAGAGAACAAACAAATATAATGTAATAAAAAATAATAATAATTAATATTAATATTTCTATTATAAATATTATTATCATGTTTATGTTATTTACAATTATGATAATGTTTATCCTTATTTTTAATACTACAATAATAAAAGGGTAATCATGTCATATTATAAAAGTCCTTTCCATTATTACTCTTGTATACTAACACACAAACATGCCTATGGAACAAATATACTTGTACATACCCAAATATCATATACATAAGTTATGGTAAATGTTATTTTGATTTCATCGAATAATGTTGAGTTATGAGCTAGGATAGTGAGGGGAAAAAAGATAGTCTTTCTTAAGGTATTAAATACTCGTGACTCTTCTCTTGAGTAAGTGCGGCCTAATTATAGCTGGAGTTGGACCGAGAATTCGTAGAGTTTGAGTACTTGTTTCACTATATACTCCTGATGATCTATAAGTGTTTAGATATTTAGATTAAAGTATAAGCCAATATAATACTAAAAAATTATAATATCGACCGTATCACAATCCTTATAGTCACTTAAAAAAATACCATGAATATAATATGTAATATTAGGCCAAAAAATTAAAATATCTCGATACTTGATAAATTGATCTCTCTCTAAATTAATTTCGCTATTGCATGAATTTGAATATTTTTCATTTTTGCTTCATTTTCGTTAAAGGGGGAAATTAATTTTTCATGCTGATTTGAAATTCGTTTTAGCGGGAAATTAAAATTTCAATTGTATTTCAACATTGTATAATTTATACTTCAATTATGCCATGGCAGGAACTTAAATTTAAAATTTGATTTTGACTTGGTTATAGTTGAAATTCGTAAAAGTGAGTGCTAAATGGTTAATGAAGTAAAAACTTTGGTTTTCCAACTAACTAAATTAGGTCCCGGATATCGCTAATTTTATATTTTATTTAATTTTATTTTTTTAAAAAAATGTACCCCACCATTTTTAGCATTTTTTTGTCAATCTTAATTTTTAGTGTTTTGATTATTAATTTTTTGCTAGTAATGTGCAGTAAAGTAATAGTAAAAATTGGATGCATGCAATCCATAACTTTGTCTCCAAATCGTTGGAAATAAAATAGAAAAATATTCGACAAAAGAATAATGAAATAGAAAAGTAAGCATAATAGTCAAATCATTGTCACAATCTCATAAATGCATCTCATAATTACACTTATCCTAGACATCATCATCATAATAAATGACTGCCTCGAAAAGAACACCATGGGGTATGTTTGTACTTTGACGAAGGGGTATTTTTGTATTTGCAACGAAAAGGGTTTAAAAAAGCTTTTTGCAATTTCATTTCTCAAAGTATTACTTTTAAGGATAAATTGGTAATTACGCAACAAATAGTAATTTGACTCGAGTGATGTACATGTGTCAGACAAAAAAATTGTCCACATAGAAGAAAGACTCGCTATTTCATGGCAGTCTTACTCTCAAATAGAGCAAGATTGGGTAGCCCAAATTTACACAAATCACAATTATGTTTAAGATTGATAATAAAAAATAAATAAATCCTTCAGTTATAATTTAAGTTTTTCAGATGAGGTGATTACATAATATAATATGAGTTCAGTTAAAAAAATGTCTTTGTGTTCAAGTCGCATATGACTACATGTAAGATTGCATTTTCTCTCAACATGAAAGAGCATATTACGCACAATAAATAAATCAAATGAATACATATCTAACAATTTAAACTTTTGAACAAGATAATTAATTAACGTCAATATTATAATCTTCGTATCCAACAATGAAGGAACAAGTGCCAACCACAGCTGGTCCAAATATCAGGAGCATAGACCTCTTTATATACATTTCTCCCAAATTGGAAAATTAGAAACTCTAAGATCAGCTTATAAGATTTTGAGCTACTCCACTTAGCACAAATTGGTTTTAGGATGGAACTTCATAATTCTTAACATGATATTAGAGATAGGCCTTGGTCTTATGTTATCCATCCATATGTGATCCATTCGTATTTCAGGCTTTGCGCGTCGACTTTGGTACGCAATTGCACCTTCAATCATTGACTTTGTGCAGCTCTATTCGCTTATCACGTCAATTAGTTAATCATGGGTCACACGTGAGGAAGGGTGTTGGAATATACATTCCTCCCACATCGAAAAATTAGAAATTCTAAGACCACTTTAATTATAAGATCTTAGACAACTCCACTTAACACCAATTGATTTTAAAATGGAATCTCATGATTCCTAACACTCTTATCCCAATTTGTCCCTTATAAGAGGTTTACAACATAAATTTCGAAAAAACTTAATTTTCTTTTTGATTGAAACACTTGAAACCTTTTTTTTTATTGTTGATATTCATTTTCGAGAATATTTTAAATTCTGATTTAAGGATGATTGAAGCTAGTCAACACCCAATGACCAAGTTCCAAGAATGATCTCTCAGACCCTATCAACTATTATTGTGGCGGATTAATGTAAGAGATTACACATATTTTTCCAGCTTGAGGCCGGTGCGAGGTTAACTAGGATTGCAGTTTTTTTTTTTTTTTTTTGAGCCTGTTGAAAGATTTCAAACTTTTGAATATTGTTTCTTACTATCGAGGAAGCTTATTAAATTCTTGATGATAAGTTCATGTTGTTTACAATTTATTTTTATTTTTATTTTTAATTCAGGAAAGATTTAAAGTCATATAATGTAACTAGTAAGACTTGAACTTACAACTTCTCATATATATATAATGAGTAACATTGCTTTTAGATCAAAGCCCTAGTGACAAATTCAAATATATATTGACCCAAAATAATAAAAAGTAATTTGATCAGTCAAATATTTTCTTTTTTTTAGAAACATACTATGAATGATTAAGGAGTAACAGAGCCAGATGGCCCAAATAAATGTGTTTTTTTATCCTAGTGGTAGATTTTTGATTGATGAGCCACAAGAAAAGACTTGTGTGGTGGCTAACATAAACATTAGTCTAATATTTGACTCCAATACGTACGAAAAAGAACCTTGAGTCCAATAATTGCTTTCCTGAAAAATATTTACCAATGATTAAGGCTCTATTTAATCTAGTTATAAAATTTTAATTTTTTAGTTGTAAAGTTTTTAGAAGTAAAATTTTAGTTAGAAGTATTGTTAAAATAAAAATCGTTGACTGTTTGACCTATATTGAGTAATGATGATCTTTTAAAAAATTTAAGAATAATGTTGGACTTTAAAAAATATGAACGGATATATTTGAGAAAGAAAAAGAATACAACTTCTTGCATTACGTAAAAACAGTTTCGCAAAAGCTTATTTTGAGAAGCTCCAATTTGGAGTTTCTTAATTTTCACCTTCAACTTTTATCTAAAAACACTTTTAGAAATAGACCAAACAGGTTAATTTCAGTTTCTAAACTCACAAAATATACTTTCAAGTATCAAAAAATTAAGCCAACAGCCAAAAAAGGGTAATAGAGCTTGATCTAAACGTGTTATATATGCAAATGATAGATTTTTTATTGACAAGAACAACAAGAAAAGACTTGTCTGGTGGCTAAAATTTAACCTCGACCTAGATTCATCTTTACCCTAAAGATTAAAGTCTACTCTGCTAGTAAGTATTGGTTGTGATCCACATGATTCATGCATTAAATGATCTTCGTAAAATCAATCTGTACTTAAGCCTATCCAAGCATGCCAGCCGCCTTCAGAAGATCTGCTTTAGAAAATTAGTTGTAGTTTATAAGATGGTCCTAGAAATGCTACAACTTTGTACTATTGCACCAAGGCTATATATGATTCTATATCTTAATTTCACAAAAAAAAAAAAGGAAAAGAACTTCATCGTTTTTCTCCTTTGTACTTGGCAATAGTCGAATTCGTCAAACTAAACGTAGAACAACTTGCGGGAGCAGATTGTTTTTTTAGATTGGTTTAGCATTCTTTCTTCCGTCAGCTAGCTCGTGCTGCATTTGTTTTTCTGGTACTTGCTTCACGTAATTGGTCTTAAACCCCTATGCACTTTTCTTTGATGAAATACAAAATGCTTACCTAGCTAACAAAAAAAAAAAAAAACATTGAACAACTTAATTAAGCCCTCTCAAAAAGAAAAAAAAGAAACTTATTAATCGTTTGGAGTGACTAATTAACACTAAACTAATTATTATTCAAACACGAAATATTAAAGAACTTACCACCAGGCGTTTTGTCTAGTGCATGGTATGTTCTTCGCTATAAGTGTAAGCTGTTGCGAGATCAATTTTCATGAATGACATTCTTTGATATGTATTATACGACTTAGATCTCCTTTAAATATATTAAAAAATATATATTAAACAACTTATCCGAATCCGAGTTCATGCCATTAAAATAAGAGTGCAGTGAATATTGATCAAATATAAATAAACCAAATCCATACAATGGCACGACTCCCTATCTCTGTATATGAATACATACATATATATATATATATATATATATATATCTGAAAATATGTGCAGAATATTAATGAAGATATTCTGGATTCTTCCGAAGTTTTCTAGTACGTTTATTTAACAAAGGCAGCCAGATGTATGGATTCAAATGAAAGCACGAGAAACGCTCGTAACTTGCAGTCTGCAAATCGAACACAACAAGTACCGTGTAGATTAACTTAGATAGCACCTAACTTTGTGATATTTGAGTATTGGTTTGTTTTTTGTTGTTTTGATGTAAAGAGCTTTTGTTGATCAGTTTAATAATCTCACTTTGCTTAACAAAATAAAAAAACTATGAATCTTGTCGTAAAAGAACGTCGCTCGATAAACAATTTCTAGGAAATAGTGATTCTAACTCAATTCAATTGCAGCAGATTGTGAAACAATGGAACAATATTTATTATTGCTAGTCAACTAGTCGAATTAAGGAGTGATTTCTCGGTCCAAGCCAGAGCACAACAATGTTAAAATAACCAACAAGACCCATTATGATTAGGGGCGATGTATGTTACTTTGAGAGGGACTTATAGGATTTACTGACAATATAGTTTGAATTATGTTAGTGTTTTTGGTGTAGGATTTATAACTTTTACTAATTTGATCTTTAAAATCACCTTATGTGAGCTGTCAAAGACAGCTAATGAGGTAAAGTCACATTTTGTGGCTTTACATTTTGGTGTAGGGATGGCAATGGGTATCCGTTCTACCCGAAACCGATGGGTATCCTCCCGAGAAAAAATCAATAACAAAAACCAATGGGAAATCCGTTAGGTTTTGGGTTTTATAAGTAATAACCAACGGATAAATAGATAGGTTTTAGTTTTCAATTTTAAAAAAAAATAAAAACCCAAAACCCGATTATTAATTTATAATTTTAAAATATAATTAAAAATTTACCCATAAAATATAAATAAAATACTAAGAATGTGACTAGCAAGATTTCAACTTGCAACCACCAAAGAGTTAACCATGACTTCTGCCACTTGGGCAAAGCACAAGCTTGGGACTTTTATATAAATAGAAAGTATATATACTAAATAACTATGAATCAATTTTAACCCACATCACCCGCACAAAACTTCACAAACGCTAACCACTCCCGTCTCCAACTCTTCCCCCATTCTCTCTTTCTTTTTCTAACTCACACTAACCTAATGACAGGAAGAAAAAAAAAAACCCTAACTCCATCTCTCGTTCTCACTTTCTCTAGCCCTCTTTTTTCTTACTCTCTTGTTTCCAACTTAACTTACCTTGGTTGGTGCTCCATTTCAAGCTCTCAGTAAGAGAATGCACCATATCTCTTTATGTAGATTATTTTTTTTATTTTAGATCAATGATTTATGCTAGATCTATAAGTTTGTTGTTGTGTGTGTGTATGTGTGTGTGTGTGTGTGTGTATATATATATATATAATCCGTGTATGGGGCCTTTTTTATATTTCTATAATTGTTTAAAGTTTAATTTTTAATATTTTTTTTTGTTTTACATATATATATATACATACACGTACGTGTGTGTATGCATTTCGCATTTCTCTATATTTTCATATTATTTACAATTTAATTTTTCTTTTTCTTTTTCTTTTTTCTTTTTTTAGTTTTAGCTATACATATTTATTTAAAATTATCCATTTCTACCCAGCAAAAATTATTTTTACCCAGCAAAAAAAAAAAAATTATCCCTTTCGGTTTTGGTTATCCGCGGGTTTTTTTTTTTTTGTCAGTTTCGATTTTGGTTTGCGATTTTAAAAGCCATTCGATTTCGGTTTCGGTTTCGGTTTTAGATTTAGTTAATCTGTTTCAGTTTCGGTTTTTTCAAAAATCGCAGTTAACCGACCTGCTGCCATTCCTATTTTGGTGAAATCAAAAGAAACAAAAGGAAAAAAAAGGATATGATGAGTGATATTGATGCTTCTTGGAAGCATTGTCAAAAAGTGACAGCAAAGGATTAAGAAAATATTGAAAGAAAGAGAGAAAAAAAATACTGCGTGAGGAAATTTGTTTACGGCGCAGACATTGGTTGAAATGGAATCAACGACACATGAACGTTGCAGCAGTTGACACACTACTCGAGGAGAATTGCTGCGCAGAGTTGAAATTATCCATGCAGAGTGTTGAAGATTAGCATGGAACGAGCCTATAAATAGAAGGCTCATTCCTCTGCTTTTCACTAAGCTTGATCAGGGGAAATCTCCTCTGATCAGAGATGAGAGTCTCACATCTCAGAGAAGGAAATATAAGTTCCTCATGAGATGTAGAGAGAGAGGAGTGTTGTAATCTTAGAGAGGAAAAATATTGATTCTTCCTAAGATTTAGAGAGAGTAGTCCAAACTCAGAAAGAAAAATATGGGTTCATCCTGAGGCTCAGAGAATAATGATAGGTTTCTCCTGAGCATTTCTCCTCCTTCTTCGTTGTCCTTATTTTATAAGTGAAAGTGAGTTTCTCATATTAGAAGAGAGAGTGTAATAGTTCTCTCTTTGTATTAGAGATAAGGTAAGCTAGTTTCTCCTATAACAAGAGAGAATGTGACGATTCTCTTCTTATATTAGAGATAAGGTATTGTAAATACTCTACATTATAGTGAAATTTTTATATTCTTGCCTATGGTTTTTCCCTCAATTTGTTTGGGGATTTTTCACGTAAATCTAGTGTCTCAATTATCCACTATTTTCAATCTTATTTTGGCTGCGTGATACTACTTGGCCCCAATTATTCTGTTGCACTACCCCTTAACAGTGGTATCAGAGCCACTGGTTGCGGAGTCACTAGTATACGTACGAGGATATTGTTCACAGTTACTATTCACACATACGATATCACGTATACGATTATGATACTATTCATGTATACAATTTTGATACTATTCATGTATACGGTATTATTCATGTAAATAATACTATTCACAATGAATAATAGGAGTCTGTTCAGGTTGAGAAGCAGATTGTTATGAACATTATGGTGACAAAATAAGAAATGAGATGTTTAACGAAAATTGAGGATGATGGGCAGAGAAAGACAATTGTTTGGCAACAATTGGAGACCGATAGAGAGGATGGTTGACAACAAGAGGAGTGAGATGGATGACAATGCTATTGCCAATAGGATTTAGCATTGGTAGGGTGTCAAGCTGGAATCAACAAAGAAATTTAGGATGTGCTAACTAAGTTCGAACCACTTCACGGAATGATCTTCTTACAGTGAAGACTTTACACTATTTGAATGAGTAGTTCCATATCGGTTTGACATATGCTATATTATCAATTCATTGTGTTGGATTGCAAAATAGCTGAGCTTGAACGTGCGATGCTTCAGACTCTGAAGACTATGAAATTCGTATGGTCAATATTCACTATCAGTTGTTCGAGTAATGGTCTTTCAGGTTATCTAGTCTTCAGTGATGTTGTAGTTGTTAGTCCAAAAAGGGAGATCTCTTGGCACAACAACAGGTAGTTGATGGTGAAAGGTAGATCAACGGGATGTGGCTCGAGTGGGAGTCACAATCAAAGTCAAGAAGCATAGAAGTCTTAAATGTTGTAGTGTGCCAAACAAGGAGACGTCAAGAAGGATTGCTGGAGCAACAAGTCAACTCCCGAGGTAACAAATTCTCAGGGATGTGTTATGGGTACATCTAATGATGGAAGTATATACACAGCGAAACAAAATTTGTTATGTCTAAAGGTAGAAACAAGCTCACTAACGAACGAATTAAGGATTCGAGAACGACATGACACATAACCTCTTGTCGAGAATGGATATGAACATATGAACCTGTCTATGGAAGATCTGTATACATGTATAATGGTCATGCCTTAGAGATCATTGGTATTGGTACCATCAAGATGACTAGGTACGCTGGTATAATTTGTACCATACAAAGAGTAAGTCGGGTAAAGGGTTTGAAGAAGAAGTTATTGTCTGATGGACAATAAGATAACCCTGGCTGATAGACCCATATGGATAATGGGATCGTGAAGGTTATAGTCGCGCTTGTAGTGGAAAAGTCAGAGATCATAGTAAATCTATACATGCTTTGGGGAGATATACGTGGGAGGAAGCAGATGTATCGGTTGCATCAGCTAGTCAAAAAAAATCAACAATAATGTGACATATGAGCCACATATTGGAACGAGGTTCGGAGATTCTCTTGGAACGTAATCTCTTACTTGGACTCAAATCAATAATATGAGCATCGTGTTATTAGTAAGCAGCATGGATTGGAATGGTAGATCTACTACCTGAAGAAATCTGGACTTGATGAATGGGAATCGCCGATTTTATCCCTAGGAGTGAAAAAAAAAATTCTGCATCATTTATTAATGGTTATTCTAGGAGATTTTGGGCGTACCTAATCAAGATCAAGACAGATGTATTTCCAATAGAAGACTACAAAGTGAGGGTAAAATGGGAATCCAAGAAACACAGATTCTTGGGATATACTGATGATGTTTTGGGGTATCACCTGTGGATTCCCACTTTTCATAAAGTTATCGTCAACATGGATGTGATATTTGCGGAGGACAGTCTGCAAAGTGAAGATGACAGTACTTTGAAGAAGACCACTTCAAGTTAAAATAAGGAGATTTTTTTCTAAAGCTGTATCGGAGCACGAGGAACAAGAGTCAGATGAGGCCGAGGTAATACAACCCTATTATTATTTTGACGAGTGATGTTGCATATTGTTTTCTAGCTGAGAACGGGAAGTCATTAACTTTCCATAAGGAATAAGTAGCCTTGATGTTTTGCGGATGACAATAACGCAGGAAGAAAATTGAAGTTCTTCATAGAAATTGAATAAAGAGACCTGTTCCACTACTACCCAGAAGGAAAGTCGTTGGTAACAAATTGATCTACAAGATTATATGGCAATGGCTAGGTGGAGGAAATGTGCAAGACTGGTGGTGACAAAACATGCTCAGAAAGAAGGTATTGACTCTAATGAAGTCTTATTCTCCTGTTGAGTAGTCTTGGTTATGTGTGCTGGTTTTACATCTATAACAATTAGATGTAAAGATGACTTTTCTTCATGGTAAGGTTGAAGAAAAGGTTTGTATGCTCCTACCAGAAAGATGTGTAGAAAAGGAAACTTGGTTTCCAGGATTTACCAAATCTCTGTACTGTCTAAAGTTGGTACCAAAGGTGTTAGTACAAGAGATTTGATTTCTTCATTGGCCTCGGGTACAACAGACTGTGCAGACCATTGTGGGTATTACAATAGGTATGGAGATAGTTATGGTACTGTTGTACGGGGATGACATGCAGGTAGCAGGCCCTAGCAAAGATCGAGTCTAATAATCAAAGGCATAGTTGGCTAGAAAGTTTGAACTGAAAGACGGAGGACCAGCAAACAAGATTTCTGTGATGCAATTTACCGAGACAGAAAAGTCAGAAAAGAGTGGATTTCCAGAAGAATTATTTCCACAGAATCTTGCAGTGCTTCAACATGCAGAGATTGTAAGGAGATCCTGAGCCCACATCCTGATAGTTATCCTTAGGTATATGTCCTAGCTAATAAGTAGTGAGGATGGTAAAGTCTCGAGTACGGTGTGTATCGCCAGTGGGAGGTCCTATGTTTGCTATGGTATATAAAAGACCAAACGTTACAGTCAGTATAGTCCACCGGTACCTGGCGAGGTTTAGTAGAGAGCAAGGAGTTGTTGTAAAGAGGATCCTAAGATAAAATAAGGATCATGAGGTAAATGTACCTCAGATGTTGCATTACGTGGTGTAGTAGATTCTCTTGTGGCTTAGCAAGGAAATAAGCAATATGGGATTGACAAGATTGGAGAGATTTGAAAGATCACCAAATATGACTTTAAGTGGGAGAATGTGAGCTATCAAAGACAGCTAATGAGGTAAAGTCACATTTTGTGGCTTTACATTTTGGTGAAGTCAAAAGAAACAAAAGAAAAGGAATGATATAATGAGTGATGTTGATGCTTCTTGGAAGCATTGTCAAAAAGTGACAACAAAGGATTAAGAAAATATTGAAAGACAGAGAGAGAGAGAGAAAAAATACTGCGTGTGGAAATTTGTTCAGCGACGCAGGCATTGATTGAAATTGAATCAACGACGCATGAACGTTGTAGTAACTGACACACTGCTTGAGAAGAATTGTTGTGCAGAGTTGAAATTATGCATGCGGAGTGTTGAAGATTGGCGTGTAATGAGAATCAAATAGAGGGCTCATTCCTCTGCTTTGCACCAAGCTCGATCAGGGGAAATCTCCTCTGATCAGAGATGAAAGTCACATCTCAGAAAGAGAAATATAAGTTCCTCCTGAGATGTAGAGAGAGAGAGAGGAGTGTTGTAATTTTAGAGAGGAAAAATATAGGTTCTTCCTGAGATTTAGAGATAGTATTCCCAAACTCAGAGGGAAAAATATAGGTTCCTCATGAGGATTAGAGATAATAATGATAGATTTCTGCTGAGGATTACTCCTTCTTCCTTATTGTCCTTATTTTATAAGTGAGAGTGAGTTTCTCATATTATAAGAGAGAGTGTAATAGTTCTCTCCTTATATTAGAGAGAAGGTGAACTAGTTTCTCCTATAACAAGAGATAGTGTGAGGGTTCTTTCCTTATATTAGAGAGAAGGTGTTGTAAATACTCTATATCATAGTGAAATCCACTTATTCTTGTCCGTGATTTTTTTCTCAATTTGTTTGGGAGTTTTTCACGTAAATTTGGTGTCTTAATTATCCACTGTTCTTAATCTTATTTTAGTTGTGTGATACTGCTTGACTCCAATCATTCCGATGTGCCACCACTCAACACCTTAGCCGCGCGCCCCCACTAACAAATATCCTGGATTTGCCCCTTAACGATACTTCAAATATAGAGCTGCAAATTATCGAGCCACTGATTTTGTTGCAAAGCTTGCTAGGTTTTGAAATTTCATCGCGGCATCCAAAAGTCCATGCATGATGTAGTTTGATTGAATAAGCCGAGAACGAGCATGAACATTGTAATGTGAACATAATTATTGCAGTATTATAAATTTAAATAACATTTCAAGAAATCTATATCACTATTTTCTATATATAACATTAATTGTTAATATATTCTTTTATCTAGAATATTCATTACACAGTTATTAGGCCAAGATAGAGCAAACGACGTCGTATCTTCTTTTTAGATACTCTAATTAGTGTAATGGTGGGTGACTAGGTGTAGTATACATTAATTTGTATGACTTCAAATTGAACATGTTTACATAAATGTTGCCATAACAGTTGGATCAAAGACTCTCTCTCTTTGAAGGAAATTTCTAATATAATTCCTTGCGCCAAACTAGCTTGTTTTACTACATATACATGATGCATGCAAGAGTATGATTAATTTGTTATTGATGATACTAATTAAGTATTAAGGTTTAGCTACTCCTCTAAATATTCCTTTTTTTTTAAAAAGAGTGAATTTCGTATTGAGGGTCCTTCTTGCTTTTTTGTTTTTTCTGTTTTATATAGTTATGGAAAAGTTATAAAAAAAAAAAGAAGAAGATATATATAAGTTTATATCATGTATGTTGTTAAAAAAATGACTATGGAGTCCATGCCAAAGACATAAACAACGATGACAACACGACTTAAACTAGAGATCTCAATGTACATATATCGTACTGATGATCATGTGATTGATAAATTCATAATTAACTGAAGTTGTACGACAACCTGAAATTGCAAATTTCATAGTATATTTTCCAAATAATGGGTTCCACCTTATTACAAACTGCAATTTAACACATTTTAATAAGTAACAGAAAATAGAATGTACTCTCCCTTTGTTGCATAAATTTAGTCCAGCTTTTGTTTCTCGGTCAAAATTGAACCTCTTTAAAGCGTTAATTGATATATTCTTCATTTTCATAGAAAAATATCTAAAGAATTGAAAGTGAAATAGACGATATAATCAATTATACATGTTCACAATTTTGAAAACTAAAGTTATCGCGGTTAGATTAAGGGTTAACTCTGCTTTTAAGTGATAGGGGGCTATCATAAATTTGACAAGTGAAAAGAGAAGGATTTTTAGTAATTATAATGATAATCAATCGCTCACAACATAGAGACATATATATATATTTTTTTTTGATAATTAGAAAATCCATCTTTCTTACTGGAAAATGCAGCCCTGAAGACACAACAATGGCTGGTTCTTCCTTTGTCACATTAGCATCATACTTCTTTGCCAACATCTGCGTAAGGCGATGAGCCTCCACCCAATCTACTAGTCCAAGAAAATGTTCCCTTGTCAATGATGGCTGCAAAAATTCATGAATTGCATTTGCTACCTCATTGATTGGCTTCTTCTTGAGTTCATCAATCTTCATCTCACCAGATGGGATCGAAAGCACGTTTCCGAAATATGCAGCCCACTTCTTGGCTTTGTTTTCATCTCCATTGATTAATCTTCTCCTTCCATCAACTACAATACCCATCCTGCAATTTTTGCCATAATTGCTTGCATACTTTCCTTCAGCTATTGTCTTCCACAGGAAGGCGCTAAATGCCACTAGCTTGGTCTTCATACACTCTGGGTTAGTGCTGTCGCTATTGGCTAATGATTGAAGCTTGATAATTTGGTTGGCTTTCATGTAATATATGCGGCTTAGAGTCACCTGATCAAGATCATTCGCTTCAGGCTGTGATTTCTTTAAATCGGAAAGAACTGAGCTGGTGGGCACGTACGTGTTAATCACTGAAACATCATAGAAGCCAGGACGCCGAGGAAAGAGCAATGAACGCTGAAATGATGGTAGCTGTGACGGTGGCTTTGATCGAGCCATCTCGGCCCATAACACTAGAAACATGTTGGCTGAGTAGGCATCAGCAACTCGATGATCAAACGTGCAAAATACCACAAATCCTCCACATTTAAATTGCGTAGCCTGTCAGGAGGCACGATTCCATTTTCGTTAGAAAATACAATCCCTCGTACATGATAAAATTATAAATTTTAAAATCATTTTATAAGATTTTGGATTACTTCACTGGATATTTGTTTGTTTTTTTGACAGAACGCTATGATTTTTAACACAATTAAAATGAACTGATGATTTTGCCTTTTCTAGTTTTCTTGTTAGCGTTTTAGGCCCTTCGATTCATAAGAGATCGATTGCTTTCAAATGTCAGCTGTCTTACACCATCATGTCCCCTCTTTTTAATGCAATACTTTTTTTCTCCTAAAGTACCTGTTCTATTGGGAATTGTCTTCAAAACCGTAGACGTTCAAAACATCATCTAATAGTGTATGGGTGTTACCAGTTCTTTTTACGCTAGAAATAGAATTGTAGGGTTCAAAATGTTTTGTAGTATAGCCGTTCTATTGGGACTCAATTATTTCTAATATAAAACGCACGCCAGATTTCATTAATATTTGAAATTTACAATAAAAATCTTTCACTTCAAATACTGTAGTGAGTCAAGTAAAATAATTGCAAAGTTTAAGATGAAGAGAGAATATATTTTTTTCAACTTCTTTGTTCTCGTGACTATGAGCCAATTTAAAGGATTAATCTATACATCTTCATTTGGAAGAAACTAAAAGACCAAAAGTGAATTACGAATAAAATAAATTTAGCTTTTTTTAGAGAAACAATAAATGGTTGCTACAAAACCAACATATAATGCTTGAGACTCGAGAATTAATACAAATTGTTAAGAATTATAATTAGCAATTACAAATCAGCCTTCATATATTAATCAAAAAATTATAATATATAAGTAGACAAAAACTTGCGCTCATTGTGGAGAGCATTAAACCTAACCACATTTTGAATTGAGAGCCTCATTGCTTAGGATTAAAAGGAAAAGAAAAATACATCTAAAAATTGGATGAAATGATTAGATAATGATCTGTTGTAACCAGAAATTTTAAGTTTAAATTACGATTTCGACTGTCATTGTAATTAAAAAAAAAAAAAGTAAAATTAGACTGTTGTGTATTACTTCGATAGAGAAGTCAAGGTATGCAATTAAAGTTCAAGTAGGGCAGATATGTATCCTTGTTCCTACCAAACTGTCGCACATTTCTTACCACATATTTTTAGGTCAGATATATACATATAGATATTGTTGTTACTCATACGAACCACAAAAAAGGAAACACAACTCTTTGCGTGAACGATGTAAACAATGCTGCTATAAACTTAGGTGGTCACTGATGATGACCAACAACGGATTACAAAATATCTCCTCCGACGCCATAATTTATTAAAGAAAAACGCGTACGTTATATCCAAGGAGTGGTGATAAGGGTTAAGCTTCAAAACGTGCTTAGATTATATATAATTATCTGCATATGCAAAGTTTTCGGAAAGTCTTATAAAAAAAAAAGTTTTGGGAAAGGCATTTGTATATATCGTTTATGTTGGACAAATATCATACATATGCTTTCTATTTGCAACGGATATATATCAAAAATATATTATCGACTTTTTAAGAGTTTAAATTTTCATACGAGATAATTACTGAAGTATAATATCAAAGTCAAGGAGTAAAAGGTTCTATGCTTGAATCTATCTGTCACAAGCAGGGCGGATCTAAGGTTTTGGTTCAATGGGGGCTAAAAGCATAATTAAAGACTCATATATGGATAATTTTTTCATTAGTACTAAATTAATTTTTTATCCTAAAAAAAAATCTTAAAAGTACACAAATTTTCAAAAGATCTTCAAGGATGCAACGGGTAGCTAAGGTTTGTTGACAGAGATTGTAACAATCCAAACGATCCCACTACATCAGGACCCTTTTGACGTTGCACAAAAATCATTACTCTACATTCAACTAGCACTAAAAAGGCTACACCTATACATATTTTTAGAAAATACATCTTCAATTCACTTTTTAATAATTTCACTCTCAAAATTAGGAACTCCTGCTAACCCCAAATAAATTCGCCTATGGTCACAAGTTTAAAAGAAATTATCTCGTATTAAGTTCAATATAATTAGATTTATGCATGTACGTGCATGTCATTACTCAACTTTTTGTGGTTTTGTCGCGGTCTTCATACCGCATATAATCTAGAGGATATAAAATTCTCGTACATTACTTATCACATGTTTCCATGGTAGAGATGTATCATGTTGTTTCCGGCATTCCGGGGTGACAAGACAAAAAAGGAAAACCAGACAAGAGAGGTTGCCGCAACGATGTAAATGCTGTAAGGAAAATGTGTACGGTAGCTCCAACTTCCAAGCCTCGATCACTACCAGGAGTGGTGATAAATGATAAAAAGTTCAAGGAGTCTTTTTGCAAGTTTATATTTTTAAATAAATATTAGATATCACTTTATGTTTATCATTTATTTATCTTATTTTATGTATATGATTAATTGGCACATCAATTTAACTAATTTGTCGTATTTCTCTCTCTTTCTTTATATGCCAATTAGACATAAATGTGACAAATAAATTATAAAAATAGAATGATATCTAATAATACTTATATATATATTTTACATGTCTTCACAATTTTCTGCGTATGCAAGAGGTTTTGGATGGTATGTGCCATTACATCAACACTTTGACAGGGAATTTTAGGAGCCATTTGATAATCCATTGTGTGCTTGCAGATATATATAACTTATTTTTTATAATTATAATCTACATGATTAATATTGCCATGGATTATTGAAGATTACCAATAAATAATTTAAGGGTTAATACCACTTTTGATCTCTTATATTTGATCTCATTGACACTTAATTTGGTCCTTTATTTTTAAAAGTGAGACATTTTAATCCGTTATCTTTTAAAGTTGGGACACCATTAGTCCTTTTCGTTCAATCTATTAATTTTTTAACGGGAGAAGCATGTGTGCTGCACAAGTGTTTTATTTTCTTGTTAAAAAATTAACGAATTGAGCGAAAAGGACTAACAGTGTCCCAACTTTAAAAGATAAGGGACTGAAATGTCTCACTATTGAAAATAATGGACCAAAATATCAATGAGATCAAAGATAATGGACCAAAAGTAATATTAACCAATAATTTAAAGACTTTTTATGTTTGAACATTTGGAAGAGAGAGTCATTTCAAGAGGACATCAAAGTCTTCTTTTGGTCAAAAATGAATGTCCATATATAGGATATCAAAGTCAGACTCGATAAAACAGGGTATTTTGAGGGGTATATCAAAAATAATAAACAAATAAATTAGACTACTCTCTAACAATTGAGAATTTTAGATTACATGGTCATTTCAATATGGATGAGAGGATTTGGACCAGTATTCATTTTGTACATTGTGTGGTTGAATAAGAACGTAAACATATCATAAATGTATGTTTGCTAAATGTGAACTTAGATTTGTATTCTATTATTTTTCTTAATATTCTCCTAAGAACTGTTGCGTGTTTATATTGTTAAACATTGGATTCCATCCTAAAATATAGTATTAGGTAGAGTTCTCAAGATCCTAAAGATAGATTTTGAATTTTAAGATTTTTCTATGTGAGACGAATTATATATTCTAATACTCACCTCACATATGACCCAATTTTCTATTTGAAGAAGTAGCTTTTTGAATACGTGAACTGATAGTAAGATAAGTTGTATGCAAACCTAAGATGACGTTGAGGTGAGTGAGTCAGTTAGGTAAGAGATGAGTCATATTGAGGTCAATGAGTCAATGATATGAACTATATATGTAAGTTGATATTGAGTTGAGTGAGTCAATTGTGTGAAAAATAGGTCACATGTGAATGGACAAAACTGGACTAAGAACATAGCTCGATTACCATGTTAAAAATTATAGGATTCTATCCTGATTCCTAATCTCAATTGATATTAGATGAATTAATTCAGAATATTAGAAATAGTACTAAAGTTTATGATTTTTCCATGTATCATATAATCCAACATGTATTGAATTGATATTAAAAAGTTCCACTGTTAGATCACCAATGCGTACCTGAATGGCGAGGACGCCTTGCTTCCTCTTTGGGACGAGTTTGCCATCAACATTCTCATGAGGATTGTAGAAGTTAAGGTCTTTGAGCTCTACATCAGCAAAAGCTTCAATGAAATCCACGCCACGGTTATTGCACATAAGTTGAGGCTCGCCATTAGCATTTTGCCTCATCTCTGCAGCAAATGGATAGTAGTATGCTAAAGTGTGAGCCATTGCCTTCTTAAGAATGCTGATGATTGATAAAAATGTATAGTTGTTGCCAGCAGCTTTAGGCTTCTTGTAACAAAAGAACACGCCTACATCAACTGCAGGCAAGAGTAAGTCGAGGTTGGAGAGCGGCAACAATTGTTCTTCCACTGGCAAGATTGCTGCCACAACCTCATTATTGCTCACCTTCACCATGAACTCTAGTTTAGCACTCATCTTTCACTCCTTGTGTTTCTTTCTTTCTTTGTTGTTCTACTCCCTTTTTTCATTGCTTTCTTTTCTATTTATCCTTCTATCAGGTGGGAATTAAAGAAGGGCAGTTAGGGGAGGGGGTTGGTAGTCCTAAGGTTTATAAAACTTTTCTACTTTTACGGTCTATTTGCTTTAATTGTGAAATTTTAGCTGTTGCGCTATAAAATTTTTAGCAGTTGAACTTTGGATAGAAGTGCTGTTGAGCATAAGTCGTTGACTATTTGGCCTTGCTGATCAGAAGTAGTGTTCACTGTTATAGATGAAGTGTATTATAGGTTATTAGATTTGGTTATTTTAAATATCAACCACTAAATTTATAGTGATAAACCAATTATCTATGAGAAAATAAATTGAAACAAATAGTCGAGATTTGAAAAGATTAAATATCATTGCTCATAATACATCTCATATAGAAGATGATAGATTAGTAAAGGAAAGGGTCCAAACTCCAAACCTTAAATGGAAGATATAATTCAACTCATGGGAGATAAATATTTACAACTATCTTAATTTCCCAAAATTTTAAATTGAAGACATGGTTCAATTTGAAGAAAAGTAGTTTTGGGCAAATAAATAATCCTTGCATTACCTAGCTAGTATCACCATTGGCACATTTCTTTAAGATAATATGTTTTTAGGTTTTGCTTTCCTTCTAGTGAATAAAATTTTGTCTCAAATATTCAACAAGTATTAATGACTTGATAGATATGTCTTGAACTACATGGAAATTAGGCAGCCTAGCAATCTCATTCAAAGTGATGAGTTGTATATATTTTGACTTCCAATTTAGAGGTAAGAAATTGATTGTTGTCCTATTGATCCCTACTAAGTTGTGATTAGTTACATTCACCATTCTATTCTATCAACTTATTTAATAGGTTTTTACTCAAATAGGAATCGAAATTCACTTTTATATATTAAGGTTTATTCTATTATAAGTTGATGAGGGTGAAAAATAGATGTTTGCCCTAATTCAGTGATCCGACCTCAACTACCTGACCTGCAAAACAGGAAAAGGAATCGCAGAGGTAGCGGCCCGTATTTCTCCTCAAGTGTGAGAGTAAATTAATGTATCCGAGCTGAATGGTAAGTAGTTGAGAGTAATAAATGTGCACGAGTTACCTCATAATGAAGAATGAATGAGGTATTTATACTACTTCCAAAGCTGGGCAGCAATTAATGTTCTGTCCTATCCGACAATGTTCATACCTGCCTAGTACTATTTGCCTTTATGTCACATCGAAAGTGACAACTATGTTAGGGAAATAGAGCGAGGTCGGGCGCAAGTCTGGCCGCTCAGTCCCAGGTTAGGACCACTTAGCTGGGCTCGAATTTATACCCCCATCATTTATTCCCCTCCCTCTCCCCCCAAGTCTAGAACTCATAAGGGGTTCTAGAGAAGTGGGGGTAGACGGATGACATCAAAGGCTAAGTCGTATATTGTGAAGTGGTCCTCTGGTGGGTAGCAAGCAAAATCTTTCCAACCTTGGACTTTGAGCTCGTAATCCATGGCCACGGCCCACTCACTCATCCGTTTGTTGGTCATGGATACGATCGTGAGACATTCTCTCTAGCAACAGGCAAATATATGTTTGCCCTGAACTGACGAGATGGCACCTCCTCCAGTCGTTCCAGTCTTTTAGCTCAGCTGAGGCTCAATTGCTAATGACTCAGCCTGGACACTGCAACAGAACATGTTGCCAATGTTCTCTGTCAGAATCGATAATCCCTCCAACTTGTTCAAGGGCAACCCGTCGTCAACTCCTTCATCTCACTACAAGAAAATAGCCTTGAGGCTACCAAAAATGGCGACGAAAAAAGTTTGGTAGCCATTTGCAATGAATGGCGACGAAATAAATATTTTGTCACCGTTTGGCGACTAAAATGTGCGAAAAAAAATATGTTAATGGGAAAATTACAAATTGACCAAATGGCGACGAAATAGTGACAAACAAAGATAATATTTGATTAATTAGTTTTTGGTCGCCATTTGGCCAGCGTTATCATTAATTTTTGTTCGTATCTTAATTACCAAAAAAAAATTATAAAAAATAATTATAAAATAGAAAAAAAATATAAATATGGTATCCATTTGGTCGCTATTTAGCGACCAAATGGCGACAAAAAAATATAAATATTTATAGAAGTAAAAATTATAAAAAAATAAATTGACAAAAAAAAAGTTAAATAAATAAACTAAATAAGGGTCACCCTTAGGTCGCACAAGGGCGACCCATACGCAACAAATATCATTTGATTTTTCAAAAAGAAATTACAAAAAATAAAAAAGTTATAAAATAAAAGAATTAATTATATCAACTAAATTCTATATTCTGAATGATAGTTCGTAGCCCCGTGGTGGCCATTGGCCACCAAACGGCGACAAAACGTAAAAGTTTGGTCGCCCTTTGGTCGCTAATGGCCACGAAGGGGCTACGAAGTATCTATGTTCATAAAATGTTAGGTAGATTTAAAATATAAAAATTAATAATAACAAATACATTAGAAATTTGTTTAAAATTTATTTTGTTTTAATTGAAAATATATTATAAGGTTTACTCAATAGTATAAAGTTATACATATTTAAGATATAAGAGTATGAAAATGAATTAATAATTAATAATTCTATATTTAACAAAAGTGAGATTATGAAATATAAAGTGAAAAACAATGAACATTGTATCATTGTCATTAGTTTTTCGCACACCAATCAAATTGTAATTTTGCACTAACATCAATGAATTAGTATAAATTGAAGAATGACTATAATAAAAGATAATATTTAGTTTAGAAGATCTACTTAAAATAAAAGAATTGATTATATGAAAGAAATTTTATTTTTTGCATGCTAATTCGTAGCCTCGTGGCGGCCATTGGCCACCAAATGGCGACAAAAAGTAAAAGTTTGGTCGCCCTTTCGTCGCCATTAGCTACGAGGGGCTACGAAATATTAATGTTCATGAAAATTTAAGTTGATTTAGAACATAAGAATTAATAATAACAAATACATTACAAGTTTGTATAAGATCTCTTTTGTTTTGATTGAAAATATATTATAAGATTTACTAGTTCGTAGACTCTTGGTGGCCATTGGCTACCAAATAGAAGAAGTGATTATATGAAATAAATTCAATCTTTAGCATAATAGTTCGTAGCCTCGTGGTGGCTATTGGCTACCAAATGGCGACGAAAAGTAAAATTTTGATCGCCCTTTGGTCGCCAATGGTTACGAAGGGGTGACGAAATGTCCATGTTCATAGAAGTTAGATTAATTTAAAATTTAAGAATTAATAATAACAAGTACATTACAAGTTTGTGCTAGATCTATTTTCTTTTGATTGAAAATATATTTTATGGTTTATTTAATGGTATGAGATGCACATATTTAAGATATAAGAGCACGAAAATAAATTGATGATTAATACTTCTATATTCTAATTAATAAAAAGTAGTGTTGCTGAAATACAAAGTGAAAAACAATGAAGATTTTATGCATTATCATTAGTTTTTCATATACTAATCAAATTCTAACTTCACACTAGTATCAATGAATTAGCGTAAATTGAAGATTGACTATAATAAAAGATGATATTTAGCTTAGAAGAGCTATTTAAAACAAAAGAAGTGATTATATGAAATAAGTTCTATCTTTTGCATAATAGTTCGTAGCCCCATGGTGGCCATTGGCCACCAAATGGTGACGAAAAGTAAAAGTTTGGTCGCCCTTTGGGCGCCATTAGCTACGAAGGGGCTACGAAATATTAATGTTCATGAAAATTTAAGTTGATTTAGAACATAAGAATTAACAATAACAAATACATTACAAGTTTGTGTAAGATCTCTTTTGTTTTGATTGAAAATATATTATAAGATTTACTAGTTCGTAGACTCGTGGTGGCCATTGGCTACCAAATAGAAGAAGTGATTATATGAAATAAATTCAATCTTTAGCATAATAGTTCGTAGCCTCGTGGTGGACAATGGCTACCAAATGGCGACGAAAAGTAAAATTTTGGTCGCCCTTTGGTCGCCAATGGCTACGAATGGGCAACGAAATATCCATGATCATAGAAGTTAGATTAATTTAAAACATAAGAATTAATAATAACAAGTACATTACAAGTTTGTGCTAGATCTATTTTCTTTTGATTGAAAATATATTTTATGGTTTATTTAATGGTATGAGATACACATATTTAAGATATAAGAGCACGAAAATAAATTGATGATTAATACTTCTATATTCTAATTAACAAAAAGTAGTGTTGCTGAAATACAAAGTGAAAAACAAAGAAGATTTTATGCATTATCATTAGTTTTTCATATACTAATCAAACTCTAACTTCGCACTAGTATCAATGAATTAGCATAAATTGAAGGTTGACTATAATAAAAGATGATATTTATGTTAGAAGAGCTATTTAAAACAAAAGAAGTGATTATATGAAATAAGTTCCATCTTTTGCATAATAGTTCGTAGCCCCATGGTGGCCATTGGCCACCAAATGGCGACGAAAAGTAAAACTTTGGTCGCCTTCTGGTCGCCATTAGCTACGAAATATTAACGTTCATGAAAATTTAAGTTGATTTACAACATAAGAATTAATAATAACAAATACATTACAAGTTTGTGTAAGATCTCTTTTGTTTTGATTGAAAATATATTATAAGATTTACTAGTTCGTAGACTCGTGGTGGCCATTGGTTACCAAATAGAAGAAGTGATTATATGAAATAAATTCAATCTTTAGCATAATAGTTCGTAGCCTCGTGGTGGCCATTGGCTACCAAATGGCGACGAAAAGTAAAATTTTGATCGTCCTTTGGTCGCCAATGGCTATGAAGGGGCGACAAAATGGCCATGTTCATAGAAGATAGATTGATTTAAAACATAATCATTAATAATAATAAGTACATTACAAGTTTGTATTAGATCTATTTTCTTTTGATTGAAAATATTTATGGTTTATTTAATGGTATGAGGTTGCACATATTTAAGATATAAGGGCACGAAAATAAATTGATGATTAATACTTCTATATTCTAATTAACAAAAAGTAGTGTTGGAGAAATACAAAGTGAGAAACGATGAAGATTTTATGCATCATCATTAATTTTTCATACACTAATCAAATTCTAACTTCGCACTAGTATCAATAAATTAGCGTAAATTGAAGATTGACTATAATAAAAGATGATATTTAGCTTAGAAGAGCTATTTAATACAAAAGAAGTGATTATATGAAATAAATTCCATCTTTTGCATAATAGTTCGTAGCCCCGTGGTGGCCATTGGCCACCAAATGGCGACAAAAAGTAAAATTTTGGTCGCCCTTTGGTCGCCAATGGCTACGAAGGGGCGACGAAATATCCATGTTCATAGAAGTTAGATTGATTTAAAACATAAGAATTAATAATAACAAATATATTACAAGTTTGTACTAGATCTATTTTCTTTTGATTAAAAATATATTTTATGGTTTATTTAAAGGTATGAGGTTGCACATATTTAACATATAAGAGCACGAAAATAAATTGATGATTAATACTTCTATATTCTAATTAACAAAAAGTAGTGTTGTTGAAATACAAAGTGAAAAATAATGAAGATTTTATGCATTGTCATTAGTTTTTCGTATACCAATCAAAAATTTAACTTTGCACTAGTATCAATGAATTAGCGTAAATTGAAGATTGACTATAATAAAAGATGATATTTAGTTTAGAAGAGCCATTAAAACAAAAGAAGTAATTATATGAAATAAATTCCATCTTTTGCATAATAGTTTGTAGCCTCGTGGTGGCCATTGGCTACCAAATGGCGACGAAAAGTAAAATTTTGGTCGCCTTTGGTCGCCAATGGCTACGAAGGGGCGACGAAATGTCCATGTTCATAGAAGTTAGATTGTTTTAAAACATAAGAATTAATAATAACAAATATATTACAAGTTTGTACTAGATCTATTTTCTTTTGATTAAAAATATATTTTATGGTTTATTTAAAGGTATGAGGTTGCACAAATTTAACATATAAGAGTAAGAAAATAAATTGATGATTAATCCTTCTATATTCTAATTAACAAAAAGTAGTGTTGTTGAAATACAAAGTGAAAAATAATGAAGATTTTATGCATTGTCATTAGTTTTTCGTATACCAATCAAAAATTTAACTTTGCACTAGTATCAATGAATTAACGTAAATTGAAGATTGACTATAATAAAAGATGATATTTAGTTTAGAAGAGCCATTTAAAACAAAAGAAGTGATTATATGAAATAAATTCCATCTTTTGCATAATAGTTTGTAGCCTCGTGGTGGCAATTGGCTACCAAATGGCGACGAAAAGTAAAATTTTGGTCGCCCTTTGGTCGCCAATGGCTACGAAGGGGCGACGAAATATTCATGTTCATAAAAGTTAGATTAATTTAAAATATAAGAATTAATAATAACAAGTGCATTACAAGTTTGTGCTAGATCTATTTTCTTTTGATTGAAAATATATTTTATGGTTTATTTAATGGTATGAGGTTGCACATATTTAAGATATAAGAGCACGAAAATAAATTGATGATTAATAATTCTATATTCTAATTAACAAAAAGTAGTTTTGCTGAAATACAAAGTGAAAAACAATGAAGATTTTATGCATTGTCATTAGTTTTTTGTATACCAATCAAATTCTAACTTCGCACTAGTATCAATGAATTAGTGTAAATTAAAGATTGACTATAATAAAAGATGATATTTAGTTTAGAAGAGCCATTTAAAACAAAAGAAGTGATTATATGAAATAAATTCCATCTTTTGCATAATAGTTCGTAGACTCGTGGTGGCCATTGGCTACCAAATGGCGACGAAAAGTAAAATTTTGGACGCCAATAGCTACGAATGGGCAAAGAAATTAGAAACATATAAATTAAAAATTTAAAATTATAAAAAAAATTTAAAAAAATAGGGTTTTTGGGCGACCAAAGTGCTCGTCGCCCTTTGGTTGCGAGAACCACTTAAATTAGAGGGCAGCGCCGCTGCCCTCTAATTTAAGAGGGCGACCAAAGGGCTTGGTGGCCCTTTGCTCGTCCCCTTTTACTAAAAACAGGGGGCAGAACGTTGCCCCCTAGTTTTAGTAAGACTTAGAATTTTTTTTTCTTTCAAAAACCCCACCCCATCCCACCCTATCCCACCCCTCCCCCCCAGGCGCTGCCCTCTAATTTAAGAGGGAGAACAAAAAGCTTGGTGGGCCCTTTGTCGTCCCCCTTTTCTAAAAACAGGGTGCAGAACGTTGCCCCCTAGTTTTAGTAAGACTTTGAATTTTTTTTTTCTTTCAAAAACCCCACCCCATCTCACTCTATCCCACCCCTCACCCCACCCCACCCCACCCTACCCCACCCCACCCCACCCTACCCCATACCACCACCCTACCCGACCCCTCAAAGGTATGTATTATTTTTTACTTTGTTTATTACATTATGAATATAGTATGTATGTATATGTATATATATATATATGTATATATATAGCTTAAAATAGATATATGTATAGCTTAAACTTTATACATATAGGTATATGCATTCTTTTTTTCTATTTTTTTTTTTATTTTCGTTTTTGCCTTTTTTTTTAATATGTAGATCATACTTTTTATATAGATCCTATATATATATATATATATATATGCATTTAGCTTTTATTTTAATGTTTTTTTTTATTTTCATTTTTTTCAGATTTTTATTTTTAGTTTTTTTTTTATTTTCTTCTTTCACTTTTTTCTATTTTTTTTATTTTCTCTTTTCCCTTTTTTTTTATATATAGATCCTATATATGTGTGTGTGTGTGTGTGTGTGTGCATTTAGCTTTTATTTTACTGTTATTTTTTTCATTTTTTTTAGATTTTTTTATATACATTTTCCCTTTTTTCTGTTTTATTTTATTTAATTGTAGATTTTTTTTTCTGTTTTTATTAATGTTGGATATTTTAAATATTTTTTTGTAGGATTGGAGTTTGTTTTGTGTGATAGACCAGACTATTACAGCTCAAGTTAGTCTTCTAATTCACTATCTTTTATATTCGTGTTGAGATATTATATTTGAAATAATGTTGTAGGTGAGATATTGTTATGATGTTTGTTGAGATAATAATTGCGTATATAATTGATTATTTATGATGTTTGTTGAGATATTTAGCTAAAATTTAAGTTGATTCTTGAGTTATTTCTTGTATATGAAGTGTATATGCGTACTTGTATCAATATTACATAGCATAATGACCTTACAACGCAAAATGGTAGAAATGTTTGTGGTGTTTATGGGCTGAATTTTCCAGCGCCGACAGTGGGTTTGCCAACGCTGGTTGGGCTGATTTTGGGGGCTATTTGGGCTACCCTCGGGGTGGTTTAGGTGCATGCTTCGTTGGTTAATTGATAGGTGGTTTTTTGGGTGTTGTTTGATTGAGTAATTGCGGAATGTGTTGCTAAAAAGTTGAAGTATTGTTAAAGAAAGTTAGTTTAAGTGTTGTTTTACATTCTTTTGTGTTGTGTTGTTAGAGCTTGAGTTGGAATCAAGTAGGGTCAGAATTGGTTAATATATGGACATGTATGCTTGAGGTTAGGTAACTTACTTCGTTACCTAATCAATGTATTTTAAGTGATTTTTACATGTGGAATTACTAAGTGTTGCATTATTTAAAGTGTTGAAGTGTTATTGTTGAAGTGTCGAGGGGTATCCTCTTTGAGTCGTGGAAACTCACCATCATTTACTAACATTAATTTCAGGTGAACCAGAGTTGGGATTCATGGCTCAAGAGGCTGAGGTCGAGCCATTTGATGTCATGCATTATGTGAATGAGTCTTATGCTCAAGAGCCCCATCCTTGTTAGTGCTTGCTTGGATATTTCCTATGTTATCTTTGTGTTTATGGTTATAATGTATGAAAGACTTACACTTATGTAATATGTAATGTTGTAGCTTTACTTTAAGTTAGTAGTTTATAGTCTTTTTGTTGAATGATCAAAGTAAGCATGACTTGAGGAGCAGCAACTGGCGCACTCGAAATTGCTGAGCATCGTGACGCAATTGCAGGATAACATGACCCGGATGGGAGACAAGCGCCCATCCCCTGATCCAGACCAACACGATAATTAGTAGGTTTTAATTTGTTTTAAAAAAAAATTCTAAACCTAATATTATCTACTTTATTTTAAAGATCTTTTAAATATTTAAATATACATATATTAAATTAATTTTGGTTTTGTAAATATTAAATTTAATTTTTATTTTTTTAAAAATTATTGTGTGGCGACGAAATGGCGACAAAAACTTAGCTACCACATGGCGACTATTATTGGCTACCACACGGAGATGAAAATTAATGATTAAAAAAAATAATTAAAAAATTTGGCTACCTAGTGGCGACGATTAAATAGCCACCATATGGCCACCAAAATCGGCTAAAAATTTTGGCTACCAAATGGCGACCAACGTAAATAATTAATAAAAAAAAAAGTTAAAATTTTTGGCTACCTAATGGTGACGAAAGTATGGCTACCACATGGCCACCAAATTGTTGCTACAAAAATTGGCTACCACATGGCCACCAAATTAAATAATTAACAAAAAATATTAAAAATAGTTTGTGACCTAATGGCGACAAAAAATGGCCACCATGGGGCGACCATGCATAATTAATTGATACAAAAATTAATGAATTAATTAATAAAATTGCTAATTATGAAAATTAACTAATAATTTATTTTTTTAAATAATGCGACCAAGGGGCTACGAAATGTAAAAAAATTACATATATATATATTTTTCCGATTTGGCCACCAAAATGCGACCAAATGATAAAATGGCGACAAGGGTTTTCTCGACGCTCGGCTTTTGGTCACCCTTTGGTCGCCCAATGGGTGTAGGCAACGAGAAACCTTCGTCGCCCCAGACCAATTTTCTTGTAGTGGCTATGTCAGAAAACCCAACCATGTGGTTCCCCTCGATGTCGTCTTCAACCCTTCTAACCTCAAGGATTTGGCATTCAGCATTATTATTTCCTCAAGGCGAAGGTGGTTTTGACCTTTCCTTTTGAGGGGCTAAAGTACTTGAGTTTTCCTCTACTTGGTCCAGCTGGGAGAGGGTCCTCGAGTTGGATGGGCCCTCCTCTCCCCCGCCATAGGATATAGCCTCCATGCCTTGATTGTCCTCAAAATCCGATCTTCCCATGTGTTAATATGAATGTAAAGAGGAAAAGAAAGAAGAAGGGATTAAGGGCGTACCTAAAGACTAAGTGAGCTGGAAGTGTTTGAGTTGAGGAAACTGAGCTTAGGACGTCTAGTTCTCCGAGCTGAGGATCCTGAGCTTATCGGTAACGCTTTGGAGGATTCCTTGATCTTGATTGCGAAAAAGTGGGAAGAATTTTTGAAATAACGAAGGCCTATTTATAGGCAAATGAGTGCCCGTCTCGAGAATCTCAACCATCGCATCAAAGCGATGACGTGTCAGCATCTCAACTGAAGAAAAGGTGATGTGGTCATTATCTTATCTAGGTCAGACTTGCCCGGCTCGGTCATGGAATCTACTTCTCTAGAACCCCTTTTGAGTTCTAGACTTAGGAGGAGGAAGGGAGAGAGAGGGGGAAGGATGGGGGTGTAAATCTGAGCCACAGTTAAGTCATCCCGACCTAAAACTGAACGGCCAGACCTGAGCCCGACCTCGCTCTATTTCCCTAACATAGCTTTCACTTCCGATATAACATAAAGGCAAATAGTATCGGGCATGTATGAACAGTGTTAGGTAGGACAAAACATTAATTGTTGCCCGACATTGGAAGTAGTATAAATACCCCATTCATTCTTCATTATAAGGTAACTCGTGTATATTTATTACTCTCAATTACTTACTGTTCAGCTCGGGTACAATTATTTACTCTCACACCCGAGGGGAAACACGGGCCACCACCCCCGAGATTCCTTCTCTTATTTTTCAGGTCAGGTAGTTGAGGTCAGATCATTGAGCTCGGATGGACATCTATTTTCCACCCTCATCATAAGTGACTTTGTGTGAGATCGACCACTATGCCTTTATTGTCACAATAAAGAAATGAGAAGATATGGATGTGAAAATAATTATACATGGATAATCTACAATATTTATTTAAAATTATCAATGTAACCTGCGCCTAAAGTTTAAATATACCCATTTGCATGTCATGTCAAATGAACTGAACTGAAGCATCTTCACATGGAGAGTCTTGTCAAGATCAAATTTTAGCATTTTTCTCTCCAAGAGTCCATTGAATTTTGTGAGAATTGTCTTTTCTTGGTACAATTTTGTTTGATTTTCTGTCATTGGAGGCCAGTTGATTGATTTTTCATTTTCTTTTTGGGTCATTATCAGGTTGTTCAAATCTGGCAAACAACAACACTCATTCATTGAGTTTTCATTTTTTTCTTTCCAATCATGAACAGGTTGTTCAAACTGGCAAATAACAACATTCCTTGAGTGAACTTTTTTTTTTCCCGGTCATGAGTTCTCATTACTACATGAGTTTCAAGTAGAGAAGACTAGCTATTCTAAGATGATGGAATCAAGCATATCACCTCAAAGTTCTGTTTCATGCACGTGCTCTCGAAGAAAGGACAAATGATGTTAATTAAGTTCACTCAAGTGATAATTTAGCAGGTTTATTCACGAAAAGATTGTCTACCACAATATTTGAAGAACTATTTCACAAGAATGGCATACATGAAGTCACCATTCTTGATATGCCAACATGAGGGGTAGACGAATACGCACTGTACTTTTTTTTCCCTTCACCTAGGTTTTGTCACATTGGGTTTTCCTGATAAGGTTTTTAATAAGGTAGTATGAAACGTATAATAAGCATATTGTACGTTTTTTTTCTTCATTACGATTTTTTTTCACTGAATTTTTTCTTAGTAAGGTTTTAACGAGGCATATTCTTAAAAGATGAATATCCAAGGAGGAGTGTTATGTAATTATTGATATTAATGGATATTCATCCGGATACAGATTTTGGTTCATAATTATCTCAACTTTATAGTGATAATGTTTATTTAAACCCTGTATCCTGGCCCTATACAAAATCTAGCAAAAGACAACTTCTATTGTATCTTTGGCTATAAATTGCGCGCTCTATATTGTAAAGTTACATCAAAAAATTCAATTCAAGTTTCTTATCTACCTTTCTCTATTATATTTCTCTTTACTTGCATTGTCTTTTCTAGTTCTATCTCTAATTTTATAACATCAACTACATTTTTTCCCCAAGCTTTACATTTTAGATTACATTTAGACTCCATTTGTTTGTCGTAAAATAACTTGTTGTTGAAAAATATTTACAAGAAAAAATATTTTCCTAAAAAATAAAATATTTTCTAGTGTTTGGTTGTCACATTGAAAAATATTTTCTAGTATTTGAATATCACAATGAAAAATTGGTTAAAACAATTAATCTATTATTTTTTAAAAAAAAATATTAATAATTAAAAACTATTAATTAATTAATTTAAAAAAATTTAGTCAATAATTCTAAAATAAATTAATAATAATTAATTAAAAATGTGTCAGGAGTGAGGTAGGAGTGGGATGGGTAAAGGTGTGGTGGAATGAGTAAAAAATATTTATTCTCCCAAAGGAAATGAAAATATTTTTCACTCTTTTTAATTAAATATTTTTTTTGATCGAAATTTTTCTAGTTGACCAATTTAAAAATTAAAAAAAAATATATATATATATTTTTAAGAAAATATTTTATGGCAAACAAATGGAGCCTTAGTTGCATTAAGTTCTACAATTCAACTATATACTTCTTAAGGATTGTAAATTAAGTCAATGTATAATTTTACAAGGTAAAAAATAAGGTCAAGACATACAACACTTTCACTATGTTATAAAAATCATATTATGACTCTCGAATGTTACAATAAGTTGTTAAGTTGACCCTTTTCTTCATTTTTATAATCAAATTGAATAAGAAACTACGAGATTACTTTCATATTTTTGTGAAATTACTTTCTTAAATTTTTATTTTGATATTTATTGTTTACTTAAATTTTCAAATTAACTTTTAAAAAGTAGCATGTACGCAATCACATGACTGTTTTCCGTCTCATTTAATAAGAAAATAAGATAACATAACAACTACAATTTTACTTGGAAAATCATGATTAACACTGAATACCCATATGTAATATTAGTTTTTGAAAAATTACAAACTATTTTAAAATTTTGAATTAAATTTAGAAACTACTCGCAAAATTCGACCATCATACTCAACGTTTAGAAATTTTATGCCTTACAAGTTTTCTTTAAGCTTTCCTTTAAAACCTTAAACCTTTAAAGCCAAGAACCATCATGTCTTCCCTCACGTGCTACCTCAATCGCACTTTCTCTACTATTACCACCACCACCACCACTACTACCACTGCCACCATCAAATCCCTATCAGAAGACCTATTCAAAGAGCGCAACCTTAAAAGACTCGTAGAAAAGTTCAAAAACTTTTCCAACAGAGACCACTTTCGTACAAAAATCGGCATTTACGAAGAATAACTGCCTGTAATAAGCACTTAGGCCATCCGTGCTACGGTCAATAAGCTCTTATGAAGGGACTTCCTGTAAGTTTCCATTTTAAGTATGCACCAATGTATGCACCATTCTTTTGTTGTTTTGACGAATAACTGCCTGTAATACCCCAATTTTTCAACTCATTGATTAGCCTAATTAATTTTGTGTGAACTAAGTTGTGCTTCCGTAGGACTGGATTGGACTTGTTGGTTGAGGACTAATTTGGGCAAGAGAAGAAAATGTTATTTTGATAATACTTTCCAAACAGGAAAATAAAGCTCACCCTAGACTATTTTTAATGTCTCTTTCAGTCTATGACTAGGGTAAAACCTATCAATATTTCAACAGCCCCACACAAGAGAGATGGGAGAATTCCTACAAAAATCAATAGTCACAAGCATTAGCTTTGAATCTTTGGGTTTTTCTTAGTATTTCACTCGTATGGGTAAGTATTTTGTGTTCTTTAATTTATGGGGTAGGAATCAAGTATAGACTATTATAAAGTACAACTATGGGTACTTATATAGAATATTTGTGATATGAAATAGGGTTTTGAGAATTTGTGAGAAATTTTAAAGTTTAGACTTAGTTCGTCGAAGAGGTAAGTTGGTTGATCCCCCCTTTGAAATTTCCTATAATGATATTGTATATATTGTACATATGAATTTCAAGCTTTTGAATGTATGATTTATGAATATTATGCACATTGAATATGGATTAGATATTGGGAAGGAATAGATTTTCACCAAAAAGGCTTGTATATTCCTTGATTTGACAAAAGTTGCACATTTCGAACTCTTGAAAGAGAAGGATTTTGTTTGACCAAAAAAAAAGAGGGATTTTGGCATGGTTTGTAAACAATGTTGCATCTAAATAAAAAATAAAAAAATAAAGTTGAAAAATTAATTTTACTGGTCACGTGAATAGTAACCTTGGTGTTGTACTACTGTTCACGGTGAACTACTCATCGTGAACTATTCATAAAAAAATATATATATTTATGGAATATTTTTTTTTTTAAAGTTAAGTTATAGTTTTTCTTTTGTTCCTAAGAAAACAAAAACTTTTAAATGCCCTTTTTAGTTTGGACAAAAATATCAACCAAATTTCATATTATATGTTTTAGCATTTCTCGAATCCTAACTTAGATTAATGATCCTTATGATGTCTTGCAGCGTGTTGTTATATTGGTTTAAAAGCATTAAATGATTTTAAAAACTCAAAATAAAACCTTGGGACAAAAGTATTTGTATGATTTCAAAGTATAATGCATTATACAAATATTTTCTATGAGAATTGTTTCATACATTATTCGATTACTGCATGCATACATGAAATATTTGAAACTCAAGACTCTAAAAGCCTGTGAAATTATGCCTCTTATTGGTTGGGGATAAATGCCAATAATTCTAACATTTGATAATCGAATACAAGTGAAATATTTGAAACTGAGCAATTTGGAAGGGTAGTGAAATTTTGACCCTTGTTGGCTGGGATAAATACCAATATTTTGACTCTATGGTGGATGATAAATGCCAATAATTTTGACTCTATGGCAGAAGATAAATGTAAATACTTTTGACTCTATGGCGTAGGATAAATGCTGATAAGACTCTTTGACGGAGGATAAATGCCAAAAATTTTGACTCTCGGGCGGAGGATAAAAGCCTACTTAGACTTGTGCATTGATTCGTTTGACTATGATCTCTTGGCATATGAATTTAGTTTGGCATGAACTTTTATAACTCTAGGCGTGAACTATTATGATTTCACATGAGCTTTATTGTTTTCAAATCTATGATATTTATGTACTATAATGATATGACCATTGGACATACAAGAATATTTTTAATGGTCCCAAGGAGTTTTTTTGGGGATCGCCACTTACTGAGATTTGTATTTCATTTTTGTAAAAAATGACTTTCATTGCAGAAGGTGAGGGATAGACCTTAGCTATTGCTTGTGATAAAAGTCGCTTTCACAGAAGATTGAATGGGCAATTTAGATTCTTAGTTATGACAATTTAATTATTGTGTCTAGGCATTGGATTATAATTCTACTCTTATTTAAGACCATGTAAAAGATTACTTATATTGGATACTGTATTTATTGAATTCGGAGATTTAATTCTGCTGCAATTGAATTGGTTTAGATGCTTTAATGGATTGCCACCAATTTACTATTGTGGTTTTTAGTTTAATGTTTGTTTAGAGCCTTGCAAATTTAGGAAGATTGTTCCTTTTTAATACTCGGCAGTCTCGTTCCTCAAATTCACCTAGGCAGATTTTGGGGGCGAGACACTGCCGGTGTCTATTGTTCGAATCTTTTGACCGGGCCTTGGTTGCCTTTTGCCTAGTTGGAATTCATGCTTCCCAGGTTTAGAAGGACACCCCACACCTTGCCCTTGTTGCACTTATCTGTGCTCGTCTTTTTACCCTTGTAATTTCTTCTCCATTTTTTTAGGTGCTTTGTTCTTGTAATTGTGTAGGATTCACCTTCACATTACAATAAAAATCATCATACAACTCAACTGCTAATATAAGAGTTTGAGATGATACTAGTTAGTATATGAAATCTTGGTTTCTGTATTCTCTATAGTAAATCTTAACTTTGAATACTTGGTCACGTAACTAGCAGTCTTTCCAAAAAGATTTGTTGTGTTATAATCTATGTATGAGATATTCATCGTTAAATAATCCCATTAAATGAATCTTGATCTACTGAAATGCATTGGCTTTCTTGTACTGCTTTTAGATGTAATGTCATAAAGATAAGAACTTCGAGAAAAATCTGTAAGTAACGCATCGTAATTACTTCATTAATTTAAGAGTGAAGTGCATAGGATTCCTTGTACTTTTGTAAAGTTGCACAATATCTCCTATAGTTTTAAAAGTGCACGATATCCATTTGTGGTTTCTGAAACCAAGCACAATAGTTACTTGTAATTTTAAAAGTGGATGGTACCTACCTGTGGTTTCTGAAATTAAACACAACATCCCCCTCTATTAAAAAATTCATATATTTTAACAAAAAATATGATGCACGCGCGTCAAATACATTTTTTTTTATTAAATTATTAATTGTTTGGATAAAAATATGGTCGCTAAAGCCAATAGTTTGGTGCCCGGGCAACAGCCACTCATTTTTGGTTGCAGCTTCGGCCGAAGCCTATGCTTTCAGTTCAACCCTCTATTTACATAGCGAAGAAAGGCAAAGGCTCTTGCTCGAACGCGTGACTACGGCGCGCCTATCGCCCCGGCACGAAACTCTATAATTCATGTTGGGTTGAGCAAGAATACTGCGACTAGGAAGACGAAGAATGAAATTGAAAGCATAGTCTCAGCGCTCGTTCACCCCTTCGACTTCTTCCATTCCATAGGTAATGCCCTAACCTAACAAGTTCCCTTTCTCTAGAGTTGAGTGACCTTTCTCTTTTTACGCTCAACCCCAAAGAAAAATGTACATGTCATATAAGGATATTTTTATCTAAATAATTAATAATTTAAGCAAAAAAAATCTTGAATAATCACATTTAACACACATGCATCACTTTTTTCATTAAAATAATGGATTTTTTGACTGAGGGGGATTATTGTGCTTAGTTTTAAAAATTACAGGGATGTACCGTGCACTTTTAAACTCACAGAGAGATATTTTGTAGCTTTACAAAAGAACAAGGAGGTTCTCTACTTTACCCTTAATCTAATAAACAATTAGAGATTACAGCTTTATTGGTGCAATTTATATCTTACATGCAATAACTAATACATGTTCTTGGTCTTTGTTCCAATAAAGAATTACAAACGGCACTGGAATCCTAACATAACATGTTACGAGAAAGATTTGATGATGGTGAATTATTTATGTAATTATAATAAAATAATTTAAACAGTTTCCAGCATTGAATCTCCCCTCGTAGTGTTATAACGTTATGCTTATGGGAGAGGGATGGGTTTGACAAGTAATGAAACTATACAATCCTTCGTCTCACCATCTGGAACACCAAAACCATCCCCATGCTGGTACATGCATTGCGCAATACGAGCAAGATTCATTGCAGTTCTAATGAAATCCTTGGAAAGATAGCGATCCATTAATATATCTTTGTTCATTTTCTTCCATGTAAGACTAATTAAGTGCACAATGTATTCACGAGCATCTTCCTCAAAGCAGCCTGTGTCGTGCATGTAACATTGGATTGATTTTGGAACATCACCTTTCTCCATTTCTTCCTGGATCATTTAGAATGAGTCAGTATACATGGAACATTTGAAAGGGTACATGTGCAGACGAATGTAACTTTAGAGAGGGATGTGCGGGTTATAGTCTCTGCTGACCCCAAATTTTTATAAATATATAGGTATTTTTAGTTTTTAAAAACAATTAACTCACACTAAAGCAAATTATTCATTTATAAAAATTAAATTTTGTGTTATATTTTTCATTAAAAAAAATTCTAGATCCGATCCTATATGTGTATTATCCTACGAGTGCAGTAATTAACTTACAGCTGATGTTCCCAAATCATCGGCAAGCCGAAGAATTAAGGATGGCCAGTGAATTACTCCAGGATATTGCTCTAAATGTTTCAAATCCTCCTCCTTTATTGGATTTGTGATGCAAAAATAAGCATGAAACAACAGCACAGGACCAGTGATTGATATCCAGGCATTGTCCAGAAACTCATTCAGGCTTGGTGTATATCCACTGTAATACCACTTTGCATCCACCAAATAGGCTTTACAAAGTTCTGCCCACTGCAAAGTTGGTTGCTCAATTGAAATCAGATTAACAGAAATCACTGGATGAAAATAATGGTAGACTATAAGAAAATATTTTTTGAATGCTTAAGTCCATGTTCACAGTAGTAGAAAAACTAAATAATTATAAACTGAACACGTATCTTTTATAGAATTAATGTAGGACGAGATGTGACTAACAGACTATACCATTTTCCTCAAGTATGGAATGATATTGAAGCCTTGCTCTTTGAGAACATCATAAGCGATTTCATTAATAGAGTTGAAAACTGCTAAGAAACATATCTTCATGTAATCTGGAAGCCGATCTAAGGCATTGATGTCCCATCTGAAAATGCATAACAAAAGATTTAATTACTATGAACAAGTGATAAGCACTATGATAAAGGAACAAATAATTAGAGTCTTAATCATATTAAGCCAAAATGATTGATGATCACTGACCTTTCAACTACATCAGTAAAGACCTCGAGCTCTTCCAATGTACCATATACATCATATATATCATCAACTATTGTTATTAGTGCTGAAAGCTTCATTGACACCCTCCTGCAGTATCCATATTGTGGTTCAGAGGTGAATCCAACCGCCCACAAGAAACCCTCCACAAATCTGTCTCTGGCAAAGCTCATCTTTTTGGCAAGACAAGAGCTAGTATACCACCTACAGAACCAAAAAAACACATCATTGTGCTGGTTTTCGGTAAATACAAATATATATATACTGATACAGTAACGTATCTAGAATTTTATTTCAGTGTGATTAGAATGCTATTTTTCTTCTTGCAGTTCGAGTTAATTTAATTTTTCATACTAAAAAAATTAAATATATTATAAAAACTTTCAAAGTAAATACATATATGTTTTAAAAAAGATTCGGGGCTGAGTCCCACTGGCACAAAGGTGAATCGGCCCTTGTAATACGTACTTTGACATCTGTTTTATTTCGTTTTGATATGTAGCTTGCACGATGTTGAAATCCAGTTTAGCTAGCTCAAGCAAAACTGGATTTGCGTTTTGTCTTCTTTCATATATCTCAATGAACCATCTTGCTTCTAGCCTCTGCATCCTCCAATGGAGTGGAACCTCTAAAGCATGCCTCACTTGCTCAGCAAGATGTTGATCTATTTTTTGCTCGAGTTTTTCCTTAAGATGATGAATAGCAAATTCTTGAGCCACGTCCAAGATGGTTTCACCTTCCATAGCCAGATATGAAGCCTCATATAAATTAAGAATGCCCTTGGTATAATCCCCACGTAAGCTTTTCTTGAATTTGTCAAACTCCATGAAACTATTGAAAACCTCTGCAAAGAAGAAAGAAAGAAGAAAAAGAAAGAGTCATTCATGCTTAAATTTTTACTTTTCTTTTTCTTGTAACTCATTGTTTACTGAATGAGACATGCGAAACTCTTTAAAATGGCTCATGGACCTGTGCCGCTGTGAGAGGGGGTGCGTCCCACTCCCATGTTATAGTCATATGGTTGTGTGTTCAAGTACGTTCCATGAGAACAGAAATTTGTTACTTTTTTCTTCCCGATAATGAATTAAAATTGAAATCCTTGGGTCATATCATTAATTCAACCTAACTAAATTTTGTTACGTACAAGTTTTACCTTTTGCTGGAAGAGTTTTGATACATAGGGCTTACTAAAAGCACTAAAATCATAACATAAAAAATGCATTGTGGAAGAATCGATAGTTTCATTAAGCAAGAAGAGTACCTTGAGGGATTTGGTAACCTTGCTGTCGGAGGAGTCTAAACTTTAGAGCCACAGCGTACAAGTCTTCATGCTGCTTCTTCTCATTGCAATCATGAGCATTGTATATGCAATTCAAAATACTTTCTATTTCATTTTCAAAGTGATAATATATGCCAAGCCTTTGCAAAACGTCAACAAGCTCAAGTTGATCCAATTGATCTGTTGTTTCATCTAATATTTTCTTCACATCTTGTTTAAGCTTCTCAGCTCGTTGTGAGTACTTTGATCCCTGTATGCAATATACATAATATTGTAAGTAGCGATAGATTTGTGTATACAATCGAAATATTATAGTATACTTAGTAGTATTCCTGAACGGGAAATGTTTGGGTCTAACTAGTCGAACTCAAACGCCTCACAAAATACCGCATGGTCGGACTCGCCAAACCCGATAGTTACTTCTCTTGATCTTACCGAGTATATACTCTCCAATGATTGCAGATCATCATCATCCCAAATGCTTGGCTTGTAGTTTCCTGACCTCCTGGTAGCCATTTGTTGGGGAATTAGTCTTGTAGCAGTTGCAAGACAAGACATGACTATTTTACAACGGGTGAGTAATGATTAGTGTGTGATTCAATTGCAGCTAGCTACTTCAAACCAGGTTGCTCTTATATAGAAAATTCTTGTGCCGTCGTATATCGGATGGTGTGACACATTCATCGGAAATGAAATCCACTGTATATAGTCCTACCCCACAGTGTGGCACTGAGAGATCCACTATTTCATGGCAGTCTTGCTCTCAAATAGAGCAAGATTGGGTAGCCCAAATTGGCACAAATCACAATTATGTTTAAGATTCATAATAAAAAAATAAATTCTTCACTTATAATTTAAGTTTTTCAGACGAGGTGATTACATAATACAATACGAGTTCAGTTAAAAAAAAGTCCTATGTTCAAGTCATATATGACTACATGCAAGATTGCATTTTATATCAACATGAAAGAGCGTTTTACGAACAATAAATAAATCAAATGAATACATATCTAACAATTTAAATTTTTGAACAAGATAATCAATTAACGTCAATATTATAATCTCCGTATCCAACAATTAAGGAACAAGTGCCAACCACAACTGGTCCAACTATCAGGAGCTTAGACCTCTTTATATACATTTCTTCCACATCGAAAAATCAGAAATTTTAAAACCACCTTATAAGATTTTGGGCTATTCCACTTAGCACCAATTAATTTTAGGATGAAATTCCATAATTCTTAACATGATAGCAGAGCTGGACCTTGGTCCTATGTTATCCATATCCACGTGCGATGAATATATATTTCTCCCACATTGAAAAACTAAAAACCTTAATACCACCTTAATTATAAGATCTTGAACTACTTCTCTTATCCCAATTTGTCCCTTGTACGAGGTTTACAACAAAAATTTCGAGAAAACTTACTCTTTTTTGGGTTGAAACTCTTGAAACCTTATTTTATTGTTGATATTCATTTTCGAGAATATTTTAAATTCTGATTTAAAGATGATTGAAACTAGTTAACACGCAATGACCAAGTTCCAAGAATGATCTCTCAGACCCCCATCAACTATTATTGTGGCGCATTAATGTAAGAGATTACACATATTTTTCCAGCTTGAGGCCGGTGCGAGGTTAACTAGGATTGCGCTTCTTTATCTTTTTTTTCTTTTTCTTGAGCCAGTTGAAAGATTTCAAAATTTTGAATATTGTTTCTTACTATCGAGGAAGCTTATTAAATTCTTGATGATAAGTTCATGTTGTCTACAATTTATTTTTATTTTCATTTTTAATTTATGGGAGATTTAAAGTCATACAACGTAATCACCAAGACTTGAACTTGCAACCTCTCACATACACAACGAGTAACATTACTTTTGAATCAAAGCCCTCGTGGCAAATTCAAGTATATATTGACCCAAAATAATAAAAAGTACTTTGATCAGTCAAATATTTGCTTTTTTTAGAAACTACTATGAATGATTAAGGAGTAAGAGAGCCAGATGGCCCAGATCTAACAGCTTGTTTGGATTAGATTTTTTAAAGGAAAGGAAAGGATGGGGAGGGAATAAGGAATTCATCTCTTTGATTGGATTGGAATTTTAAAAGAGGAAAATAATATGCAGGGGTTCCAAATCTCCTCCATTTCTTTTAAATGGAAGGATTTTATAATCCTTTCAATTTGAGATTTTTTGGGAGAAAATGAAAGATTCAAAGACAAAAGTTTTTATTGTCCCTGACATTTTGTTTTATTTTGACAATTATCTTTTTTGCACCTTATACCCTACATTATTTTATTTTCAGTATTTCTTACGTTTTGTTATCTTTGTTCCTGTGCCGCTCGACTTCATCAAGAAAAGAAAATATGGAATTTAGCCCAAAAAAAATTGAAATTGCTTATTAAAAATATTAATTTTATGGTTGAATATGAAAAGGGCACTCAAGTAATTTTTTATTTAAAATTATCTTTTTTTTTGCCTTTCCTTCTCCGATCCAAACAAAGTATTATAAAATATTTTCATTTCATTTCTATTATTATTTTATTACAATCTAAACAAGAAAATATTTTTCATTTCTTTTCCTTTATTTTTCTTCCTCTACTTTCTTTTCATTTCCATTCCTTTGTGCAATCCAAACACTATGTAAATGTGTTATATACCCTAATGGTAGATTTTTGATTGATGACCCACGAGAAAAGACTTGCGTGGTGGCTAAAATAAACACTAGTCTAATATTTGACTCCAACACGTACGAAAACGAACCTTGAGTCCAATAATTGCTTTCTTGAGAAATATTTATCAATGATTAAAGCTCTGTTTAATCTAGTTATAAAATTTTAGTTTTTTGAGTTGTAAAGTTTTTAACAATAAAATTTTGGTTAAAAATGTTGTTAGAACAAAAACTATTGACTGTTTGGCCTATGTTGGGTAATGATGAGCTTTTAGAAAATTTGAGGATAATGTTGGATTTTAAAAAATATGAAGGGATATATTTGAGAAAGAAAAAAAAATATAACTTCCTGCATTATGTAAAAATAATTTCGCAAAAACTTATTTTGAAAAGTTACAATTTGGAGTTTCTTATTTTTCACCTTCAACTTTTATCTAAAAACACTTTTAGAAATAGACCAAACAGGTTAGTTTTAATTTCTAAATTCACAAAAAACACTTTTAATTGTCAAAAAATTAAGCCAACAGCCAAAAAGGGGTAATAGAGCTCGATCTAAATGTGTTATATATACAAATGATAGATTTTTTACTGACAAGGACAACAAACAAAAACTTGTCTGGTGGCTAAAATTTAACCTCGACCTAGATTCATCTTTATCCTAAAGATTAAAGTCGACTCTCCTAGTAACTATTGGTTGTGACCCACATGATTCATGGATTAACTGATCTTCATAAAATAAAATCTGTACTTAAGTCTATACAAGCATGCCAGCCACCTTCAGAAGATCTGCTTTAGAATATTAGTTGTAGTTTATAAGATGGTTCTAGAAATGCTACAACTTTGTACTATTGCACCAAGGCTATATATGATTCTATATCTTAATTTCACAAAAAAAAAAAAAAAGGAAAAGAACTTCATCGTTTTTCTCCTTTGTACTTGGCAATAGTCGAATTCGTCAAACTAGACGTAGAACAACTTGCGGGAGCAGATTGTTTTTTTAGATGGGTTTAGCATTCTTTCTTCCATCAGCTAGCCCGTGCTCTATTGTCTTATCTTTTTAGGCTAGCTATTTGTTTTTCTTGTACTTGCTTGATGTAATTGGTCTTAAACCTTTTATGTACTTTTGTTTGATAAAATACAAATTACTTACCTAGCTAGCAAAAAAAAAAAAGACATTGAACTACTTAATTAAGCCCCCTCAAAAAGAAAAAAATAAACTTAGTAATATATCGTTTGGAGTGATTAATTAACATTAAACTAATTATTAATCAAACATGAAATATTAAAGAACTTATCACTAGGTGTTTTGTCTAGTGCATGGTATGTTCTTCGCTATAAGTACAAGATGTTACAAGGTTAATTATCGTAAATGATATCTTTTAATATGTATTATACGACGTAGGTCTTCCTTAAATATATTAAAGAACTTATCCGTTCATGCCATTAAAATAAGACCTTAGTGAATATTGATCAAATATAAATAAACCAAATCCATACAATGGCACGACTCTCTATCTCTATATATGAATACATACATACATACATGTATATATATGTATATATATATATATATCTAAAAATATGTGCAGATAATTAATGAAGATATTCTGGATTTTTCCGAAGTTTTCTAGTACGCTTATTTAACAAAGGCAACCAGATGTATGGATTCAAATGAAAGCACGAGAAACGCTCGTAACTTGTAGTCTGCAAATCGAACACAACAAGTATCATGTAGATTTTGGAACTTAGATAGCACCCAACTTCGTGATATTTGAATATTAGTTTATTTTTTGTTGTTTTGATATAAAGAGCTTTTGTTGATCAATTTAATTATATCACTTTGATTACTTTTAAAAAAAAAGTACGAATCTTGTCGTAAAAAGAACGTCGCTCGATAAACAATTTCTAGGAAATAGTGATGCTTCATACTCAATTCAATTGCAGCAGATTGTGAAACAATGGAACAATATTTATTATTGCTGGTCAACTAGTCGAATTAAGGAGTGATATCTCGGTTCAAGCCCGAGCACAACAATGTTAAAATAACCAACAAGACCCATCATGATTAGGGGCGATGTATGTTACTTTGAGAGGGACTTATAGGATTTACTCACGGACTTTACAATATAGTTTTAATTATGTTACTGTTTTTGGTGTAGTTAGGATTTATAATTTTAGTAATTTGATCTTTAAAATTACCTTAGCCGCCCCTACTAGCAAAATATCCTGAATTTGTCCCTTAACGATACTTCAAATATAGAGCTGCAAATTATTGAGCCGCTGATTTTGATGCAAAGCTTGCTAGGTTTCGAAATTCATCGCGGAGTCCAAAAGTCCATGCATGATTTGAATAAGCCGAGAACGAGCATGAACATTGTGATGTGAACATAATTATTGCAGTATTATAAATTTAAATAACATTTCAAGAAATCTATATCACTATTTTCTATACATAACATTAATTGTTAATATATTATTTTATCTAGAATATTCATTAAATAGTGACTAGGCCAAGATAGAGCAAACGACGTCGTATCTTCTCTTTAGATACTCTAATTAGAGTAATGGTGGGTGACTGGGTGTAGTATACATTAATTTGTATGACTTCAAATTGAACATGTTTACATAAATGTTGTCATGGGCAAGTCTAACAAACTCTTTATTTTTTCTCCATAATAGATAATAAAATTAATAATTCTCTATTTCTATGAACTCTCTATTTCAATTTTATTCTAACAACACTCTCTATTTGACTCTCTATCTTTTTCTTTTCACCTTTCTTTTCCCACTTCCGCATTCATTTTCAGCCACCATCGTTGACTTTACTTGTCCTTTCCCAATTTTCCTTACCTTTTCAACCACTGTTTTGTAGATAGCGAGTATGAAATCCTCACTGAATGCAGCGAGCAAATGGCACTAACTGGCGAGCTATCTAATCTGGCAAGATCATTTGGCTAGTTTATTGGAGTATATTTTTTTAAGTTGACTCTCTACTTTGGCTAAAAAGTCAAAGTAGAGAGCTTATTGAACTTGCTCAAAGAATGAAATTTCTAATATAATTCCTTGCTCCAAACTAGCTTGTTTTACTACATATACATGATGCATGCAAGAGTATGATTAATTTGTTATTGATGGTACTAATTAAGTATTAAGGTTTAGCTACTCCTCTAAATATTCTTTTTTTTAAAAAGAGTGAATTTCGTATTGAGGGTCCTTCTTGCTTTTTTGTTTTTTCTGTTTTATATAGTTATCGAAAAGTTTTAAAAAAAGAAAGAAAGAAAGAAGAAGATATATATAAGTTTATATCATGTATGTTGTTAAAAAAATGACTATGGAGTCCATGCCAAGACATAAACAACGATGACAACACGACTTAAACTAGAGATCTCAATGTACATATATAGTACTGATGATCATGTGATTGATAAATTCATAATTAACTGAAGTTGTACGAGAATCTGAAATTGCAAATTGCATAGTATATTTTCCAAATCATGGGTTCCACCTTATTACAAACTGCAATTTAACACATTTTAATAAGTAACAGAAAATAGAATGTACTCTCCCTTTGTTGCATAAATTTAGTCCAGCTTTTGTTTCTCGGTCAAAATTGAACCTCTTTAAAGCATTAATTGATATATTCTTCATTTTCATAGAAAAATATCTAAAGAATTGAAAGTGAAATAGACGATACTATCAATTATACATGTTCACAATTTTGAAAACTAAAGTTATCGCTGTTAGATTAAGGGTTAGCTCTGCTTTAAGTGATAGGGGGCTATCATAAATTTGACAACTGAAAAGAGAAGTATTTTTAGTAATTATAATGATAATCAATCGCTCACAACATAGACATAATTTTTTTTTTATTTTTGATAATTAGAAACTCATCATAGGCGGGATTATATCAGATTCACTCCAAAACTATAAATTCTAGAGTGACGCCTCCCAATGCATACTCTAAAATAAAGACATAACTTGTGTTTTAATTTGTGTGCATATTAAGGAAATGAGAGGTCAAGGGTTTAAAAACATCAGCTGCACAAGTTTCTATCCACTCAAGCTGATCTTTCAACAGGTGCATATAAACAACCCATTCTCCATTTCCAATAGGACTAGGCATTGGCATAACATACCCAGCTTGTCCTCCCCATGGAAAGTGGTACGAACCAAACGCTGGTTTTCCCCATCCAAAATCCATCTTTCTTACTGGAAAATGCAGCCCTGAAGACACAACAATGGCTGGTTCTTCCTTTGTCACATTAGCAGCATACATCTTTGCCAACATCTGCGTAGGGCGATGAGCCTCCACCCAATCTACTAGTCCAAGAAAATGTTCCCTTGTCAATGATGGCTGCAAAAATTCATGAATTGCATTTGCTACCTCATTGATTGGCTTCTTCTTGAGTTCATCAATCTTCATCTCACCAAATGGGATCGAAAGCACGTTTCCGAAATATGCAGCCCACTTCTTGGCTTTCTTTTCATCTCCATTGACTAATCTTCTCCTTCCATCAACTACAATACCCATCCTGTAATTTTTGCCATAATTGCTTGCATACTTTCCTTCAGCTATTATCTTCCACAGGAAGGCGCTAAATGCCACTAGCTTGGTCTTCATACACTCTGGGTTAGTGTTGTCGCTATTGGCTAGTGATTGGAGCTTGATAATTTGGTTGGCTTCCATGTAATATATGCGGCTTATAGTCACCTGATCAAGGCCATTCGCTTCAGGCTGTGATTTCTTTGAATCGGAAAGAACTGAGCTGGTGGGCACGTACGTGTTAATCACTGAAACATCATAGAAGCCAGGACGCCGAGGAAAGAGCAATGAACGCTGAAATGATGGTAGCTGTGACGGTGGCTTTGATCGAGCCATCTCGGCCCATGACACTAGAAACATGTTGGCTGAGTAGGCATCAGCAACTCGATGATCAAACGTGCAAAATACCACAAATCCTCCACATTTAAATTGCGTAACCTGTCAGGAGGCACGATTTCATTTACGTTAGAAAATACAATCCCTCGTACATGATAAAACTATAAATTTTAAGATCATTTTATAAGATTTTGAATTACTTCACTCGATATCTGTTTGTTTTTTTGATGAAACACTATGATTTTTAACACAATTAAAATGAACTGATGATTTTGCCTTTTCTAGTTTTCTTGTTAGCGTTTTAGGCCCTTCGATTCATAAGAGATCGATTGCTTTCAAATGTCAGCTGTCTTATACCATCATGTCCGCTCTTTTTAATGCAATACTTTTTTTCTCCTAAAGTACCAGTTCTATTGGGAATTGTCTTCAAAACCGGAGACCTTCAAAACATCATTTAATAGTGTATGGGTGTTACCAGCACATGTAGTCAATGCGCTAGAAATAGAATTGTAGGGTTCAAAATGTTTTGTAGCATAGCCATTCTATTGGGACTCAATTATTTCTAATATAAAACGCACGCCAGACTTCACTAATATTTGAAATTTACAATAAAAATCTTTCAATTCAAATACTGTAGTAAGTCAAGTAAAATAATCGATTAGTTTTAAGATGAAGAGAGAATATATTTTTTTCAACTTCTTTGTTCTCGAGACTATGAGCCAATTTAAAGGATTAATCTATACATCCTTCTTCATTAGGAAGAAACTAAAATACCAAAAAGTTAATTACGAATAAAATAAATTTAGCTTTTTTTAGAGAAACAATAAATGGTTGCTACAAAACCAACATATAGTGCTTGAGACTCGAGAATTAATACAAATTGTTAAGAATTATAATTAGCAATTACAAATCAGCCTTCATATATTAATCAAAAAATTATAATATATAAGAAGACAAAAACTTGCGCTCATTGTGGAGAGCATTAAACCTAACCACTTTTTGAATTGAGGGGCTGATTGCTTAGGATTAAAAGGAAAAGAAAAATACATCTAAAAATTCAACGAAATTATTAGATAATGACCTGTTGTAATAAAAAATTTAAATTTAAATTACGATTTTGACTATCATTGTAATTAAAAAAAAAGTAAAATTAGACTGTTGTGTATTACTACGATAGAGAAGTCAAGGTATGCAATTAAAAATCAAGTAGGGCAGATATGTGTCCTTGTTCCTACCAAACTCTTGCACATTTCTTACCACATATTTTTACTGTCGCACATTTCTTACCACATATTTTAGGTCAGATATATACATATAGATATTGTTGTTCCTCATACGAACCACAAAAAAGGAAACACAACTCTTTGCGTGAACGATGTAAACAATGCTGCTATAACCTTAGGTGGTCACTGATGATGACCAACAGCGGATTACAAAATATCTCCTCCGACGCCACAATTTATTTTAAGAAAATGGCGTACGTTACATCCAAGGAGTGGTGATAAGGTTAAGCTTCAAAACGTCCAAAATATCTCTAGCGCATGAGTCTTTGTGTGTGGGCTCACGTACTTATTTCAGAGATGTTCAAACGTTTTACATGTTTTGAAGGCAATTCTGTGGTGATAATAAACTGAAACAAAAAGATTAAGGAACACTACATCTTTTTGTGAGTATATGTTTTTATACGCAAGAGTTTTTAGAAGGAATGTGCCCGTCACATTAGACACTTCGACGCGACGTTTAATCCACTTGATATATAAACCGCTAATGTGGCCTTAGATTATATATAATTATCTGCATATGCAAAGTTTTCGGAAAGTCTTATAAAAATAAAAATAAAAAAGGTTTTCGGAAAGGCATGTGTATATATAGTTTATTTTGGACAAATATCATACATATGCTTTCTATTTGCAACGGATATATATCAAAAATATATTATCGACTTTTTAAGAGTTTAAACTTTCATATGAGATAATTACCGAAATATAATATCATAGTCAAGGAGTAAAAGGTTCTATGCTTGAATCTATCAGTCACGAGTAGGGCGGATCTAAGGTTTTGGTTCAATGAAGGCTAAAAACATAATTAAAGACTCATATATGGACAATTTTTTCATTAGTACTAAATTAATTTTTTATCCTAAAAAAAAACCTTAAAAGTACACAAAATTTCAAAAGATCTTCAATTGGATCCAACGGGTTGCTAAGGTTTGTTGACAATGGCTGTAACAATCCAAACGATCCCATTACATCAAGACTCTTTCGACATTGCACAAAAATCATTACTCTACGTCCAATTAGCACTAAAAAAGCTACACCTACACATATTTTAAAAAATATATTTTCAACTCACTTTTTAATAATTTCACTCTTAATGTTAGGAGCGGCTATGGTCACAAGTTTTAAAGAAATTATCTCTTATTAAGTTCAATATAATTGGATTTATGCATGTACGTGCATGTCATTACTCAACTTTTTGTGGTTTTGTCGCGGTCTTGATACCTCATATAATCTAGAAGATATAAAATTCTCATACATTACTTATCAACACTTTGACAGGGAATTTTTGGATGGTATAATGTGCCATTACATCAACACTTTGACAGGGAATTTTTTGAGCCATTTGATAATCCATTGTGCGCTTGCAGACATATATAACTTATTTTTTATAATTATAATCTACGTGCTTACTATTGCAATGGATTATTGAAGATCATCAATAAATAATTTAAAGACTTTTCGATGTTTGAACATTTGGAAGAGAGTCATTTCAAGAGGACATCAAAGTCCTCTTTGGTAAAAAATGAATGTCCATATATAGGATATCAAAGTCATAGACTCGATAAAACAGGATATTTTGAAGGGTATGTCAAAAATAATAAACAAATAGATTAGACTACTCTCTAATAATTGAGAATATTAGATTACATGGTCATTTCAATATGGATGAAAGGATTTGGACCAGTGTTCATTTTGTACATTGTGTGGTTGAATAAGAACATAAACATATCATAAATTTAAGTTTGCTAAATGCGAACTTAGATTTGTATTCTATCATTTTTCTTAATATTCTCTTAAGAATTGTTTCGTGTTTATATTGTTAAATATCGAATTCCATCCTAAAATATAGTATTAGGTAGATTTCTCAAGATTTTAAAGATGATTTTGAAGTTTAAGATTTTTATATGTGAGACGAATTATATATTCTAACACCCACTTCACATATGACCTGATTTGTTATTTGAAGAAGTAGCTTTTTGAATATGTGAATTGATAGTGAGATGAGTTGCATGCAAACCTAAGATGACGTTGAGGTGAGTGAGTCAGTTAGGTAAGAGATAAGTCACATTGAGGTTAGTGAGTCAATGATGTGAACTATATATATATGTAAGCTGACATTGAGTTGAATGAGTCAATTATGTGAGAAATATGTCACATGTGGATGGACAAAACTGGATCAAGAGCGTAGCTCAATTACCATGTTAAGAATTATAAGATTCTATCCTAATCCCTAATCCCAATAGATATTAGATGAACTAATTCAGAATTAATATTGAAGTTTATGATTTTTTCACATATCATATATTCCAATATGTATTGAATTGATATTAAAAGTTGCGTACCTGAATGGCGAGGACGCCTTGCTTCCTCTTTGGGGCGAGTTTGCCATCAACATTCTCGTGAGGATTGTAGAAGTTAAGGTCTTTGAGCTCTACATCAGCAAAAGCTTCAATGAAGTCCACGCCACGGTTATTGCACACAAGTTGAGGCTCGCCATCAGCATTTTGCCTCATCTCTGCAGCAAATGGATAGTAGTATGCTAAAGTGTGAGCCAGTGCCTTCTTAAGAATGCTGATGATTGATAAAAATGTATAGTTGTTGCCTGCAGCTTTAGGCTTCTTGTAACAAAAGAACACGCCTACATCAACTGCAGGCAAGAGCAAGTCGAGGTTGGAGAGCGGCAACAAATGTTCTTGCACTGGAAAGATTGCTGCCACGACCTCATTATTGCTCACCTTCACCATGAAGTCTAGTTTAGCACTCATCTTTCTCTCTCACTCCTTGTGTTTCTTTCTTTCTTGCCTTTCTTTGTTGTTCTCCTCCCTTTTTTCATTGCTTTCTCTTCTATTTATCCCTGTTTCTTTTAGCTAGGTGGGAACGAGGGCAATTAGGGTGGTTAAGGGAGGGGGTTGGTAGTCCTAAAGTTATAAAACTTTTCTATTTTTGGGGTCTATCTGCCCTAACTGTAAAATTTTTAGCTTTTGCGCTATAAAATTTTCAGCAATCGAATTTTAGGTAGAAGTATTGTTAAACAGAAGCCGTTAATTGTTTGGTCTTATATATTATTAGAAATAGTGTTCACTGTTATAGATAAAGTGTATTATAAGTTATTAAATTTTGTTATTTTAAATATCAACCACTAAATTTACAGTAATAAACTATTAAATATCATTGTCCATAATACATCTCATTTAGAAAATAAGAAATTAGTAAAGGAGAGTGTCCAAACTCCAAAGCTTAAATGGAAGATATTATTCAACTTTGGGTGAGATAAATAGTTACAACTATCTCACTTTCCCAAAATTTTAAATTGAAGACATGGTTCAATTTGAAGAAAAGTAGTTTTGGGCAAATAAATAGGCCTTGCATTACCTAGCTAGTATTACCATTGGTAATGTTTTTAGTTAGGTTTTGCCATTTTCTTTTAGTGAATAAAATTTTATTTTAAATATTCAACAAATATTAATTACTTGATAGATATGTTTTGAACTACATGGAAATTAGGCAGCCAAGCAATCTCATCAAAGGTGATGAGCTGTATACATTTTGACTTCCAATGTAGAGGTTAGAAGATATGTATGTATTCCCTTTTGCATGTTCCGTAACATGTTTATCATCTTTCAGCAAAAAAAAAAAAAAAAACATGTATATCATCTGATCATATCAAATGAATTGAGAAGTATCTTCACATGGAGAGTCTTGTCAAGATCAAACTTTAGCGTTTTTCTCTCAAATGGTCCATTAAATTTGGTCAGAATTGTCTCTTTTTGGAAGAATTTGTTTTATTCTCTGTCATTGGAGGCGATTTGATTGAGTTTTCATTTTTTTTTTTCGGTTATGATCAGGTTGTTTAAATCTGACAAACAACAACGCTCATTTTTTGTATGAAATTTGGAATTCAAAGGCAATGGTTAAGTGATTTGTATTGTTATATGATTCGAAATTTGAACATAAACAGAGTGAACGCGACTGAAAACTTTATATTGCCCAAATCTCATTGTTTCTGGAGAAGAAAAGAAAAATGATCCAATGACTACTTTTATAATATCATACGTTCATCTATATTCCACGTTTTATAAATGGCCAATTGAGAAATGAAAATTTATTTTTTCTAAACATATACAACTTAGTTTTAACACTTTTGCCAAAGACACACAACAATTTTGCTATGTGTCTTTGCTATTAGATTATTTGTTCCACCATTATTACCCAAAAAAAAAAAAAAAGAAGAAAAATATTACTTGTTTCACACATGCATGAGACCAGTGAATTAGATAATAGTCTCATAGCTCTTAGCCCTTTTTTCTAAATCAGGGCTCTTAGCCTTCTTCACACACTATCAAATGTAACCTGAAATTTCAAATATGATCTACAACTTAGTTGATCTTAATGTCTACTTGAATTTTTAAATTAGTTACTAATGTCTTAAAAATCACATTATGAGTCTCGAATATTAGAATAAGTTATTAAGTTGGCCATTTTCTTCATTTTTTTAATCAAATTTGAATAACACACTACGAAATTACGTTTTTTATTTTTTATATTAGTCCTTAGTGTTTACTTCAATTTTCAAATTAATTTCTAAAAAGTAGCATGTACACGATCACAACTCTTTTCCGTCTCATTTAATAAAATAAAATAAATAAAGATAACATAACAACTACAGTTTTACTTGAAAATTCATAATTAACACTGAATCCCCATAATAATAGTTTTGAAATATTAAAAATTATTTTAAAATTTTGAATAAAATTTGGAAATTACTAGTAAAATTCGACCATCATACTCAACGTTTAGAAATTGGATAAATTATTGAAACGGTCACTTATCTTTGAGCTTTTGTAATATTTTCGTCCCTTATCTACTAAACGTGATAAATTAGTCTTTTATCTTTAAATGGGCGATGTCATTAGTCTTTTTAATAAATTCTTTCAATTTTTTTTTAACACGGATTGCATGCGTCCGACACGTGAACAATTTAAGTTAGATTTTGGAAAGGTAATGAACTAATTGATCACGTTCTGGGCACATATAATTTATGTTAAAAAATTAAAGAAATTTTTTAAAAATACTAACAACGTCGTAAATTTAAAGATAAGAGACTAATTTATCACGTTTGGTACATAAATGACGAAATATCATAGAGCCCAAAAATAAAGACCATTTCAGTAAGGGTAAATTTCACATTTAGTCCCTATAATTTTCATATTTTTTTAAAATTATCCTTAATATCTCAAAAAATTCATAATAGTCTCTTATGTTTATAAAAACGATTCAAAATGATCCTTATTGTTCAAAATTAGTCAATTTGATCCTTATTATTTTTAAAAAATTTAACTTATTCCTTATTATTTCTTAAAATAATTGAATTTAGTCCCTACAAGTGATTCCTATTTAGGGACTAAATTGAAATTTTCTGAAAATAATAAAGACTAAGTTGATTAGTTTTCAACAATATGAATCATTTTAAATTAATTTTATAAATATTAGAGACTAATATGATTTTTTTAAAATATTAAAAACCAACTTAAAAAATATGTAAATAATAATAAGTACTATATGCATAATTTACTCTTCAGAAATTTTATGCCTTGCAAATTTTCATTAAGCTTTCCTCTAAAACACTAAACCCTTAAAACCACGAACCATCATGTCTTCCCTCACGCGCCACCTCAATCGCACCTTCTCCACCACCACCACCACTACTACCACCGCCACTATCAAATCCCTATCAGAAGACCTCTTCAAAGAGCGGAACCTCAAAAGACTCGTGGAAAAGTTCAAAAACTTTTCCAACATAGACCACTTCCGTGCGAAAACCGGCATATACGAAGACACAGTTCGCCGCTTAGCCTCCGCTAAACGCTACAAATGGATCGAAGAAATCATAAAACACCAAAAGCAATACAAACCCGACATCTCCAAAGAGGGTTTTAATGTACGCCTCATTTCATTGTACGGAAAATGGTGCATGTTCGAACACGCTTTAAAAGTGTTTGATGAAATGCCTGAACGAAACTGTGTTCGTACAACAAAATCGATGAATGCCCTTTTGTCTGCTTGTGTAAATTCAGGTTGGATTTGATAGAATTGAGGGTTTGTTTAGGGAGTTGAGCGAGAAGTTGAAGGTTAAGCCGGATATTGTGTCGTATAATGTGTTGATCAATGGGTATTGTAAGATGGGGAGGTTGGAAAATGCAGTGGGAATAGTTGATGAGATGGAGAAGAGTGGGATAAGGCTTGATTTGATCACGTTTAATACGATTCTTGATGGGTAATATTCGACTGGTAGATTTATGGAGGGGGAGAGAATGTGGGGGAGAATGGTGGAGAAGGGTGTGAAACCGGATATTAGGAGTTACAATGCACGGCTTGTAGGGTTGGTTAATGAGAAGAAGTTACAGGAAGGGGTTGAGTTAGTTGCTGAATTGGGAAGTGAGGGGCTGAAAGTGGATGTTTTTAGTTATGTTGCGTTGATTAGAGGGTATTGTAATGAGGGGAACTTAGAGGAGGCAAAGAGGTGGTACGGAGAGTTGGTGACGGGTGGACATGCTCCGGATAAGTCAGTGTTTGGGACAATTGTTTCATTTGCTTGCGAAAAGGGTGATTTAGATTGGGCATTTGAGCTTTGCAAGGATATCATAGATAGGAAGTGCATTGTTGACGCACAGTTATTGCAGAGTGTAGTGGATGGCTTGGTGAAAGAGTCAAGAATTCAAGAAGCTAAGAAAGTTGTGCAGATGGGGAATTCGAATAATTATTTACGTTATAAGCTAAGCCTTCCTTCAGAGTAGTTGAGTCACTGGTAACCTTTTCAATGCTCTGTATTGCATTTTCCGTGCAGACGGGGAATTGGAATAATTATTTATGTTATAAGCTAAGCCTTCCTTCGGAGTAGTTGAGTCACTGGTAACCTTTTCAATGCTCTGTATTGCATTTTCTGGTAGCTGGTGATATTGTACCATGGGAGTTGAATGGATATTAGTAGCTAGAAATTGAGCAAAGCTCTGAAAGTTGAAGAATTTTTTTTCCTAATTTTCTTCATTTAAGAGCTAGAAATTTCATTTACTGAGTTCTGCAGCTTCTCTTGCTTCACTGCTTAGGTATTTTCTCTGTTCCAGTTGAATAAAAATGAATACCGATTTCAATATACGTCGATCTCATTCTCAAGGTTGCTTGACTTTTTTATGAAGGTTCTTTTGTTAGGCATGACACTAAACGAGATGTAAAATGAAATCTATAAGCAAGTAACTTATATTCTTCTCTATGATTTTTAATGATGTTTGGCTTTATGTAAAAAGAGATGAATACTTTAAGTAGCTTTTACTTGGTTGGCGTAGTATCAGTTGTTGCAAGACAAAAGAGCTTTGGGTGTTTCTTGGTTTTTTTCCTTTTGATTACAGAGGTCTAAGCCAGAGATTACGCCCTATAAATCGCCCTATAAATCTGGAGATGTCTCACCCCTCCTATTTCTGTCTAACAGCAAGCACAAGGGTGTAGAGGTATGCTCAACTGTGTGGCTTCCTAAAGTGTAACTCAAACCAAAGTTTGTCAACCAGTCTACACATTGGTTCGCTTAACAATAGACATGAATTATGTTGAATTCAGTCTGTACATTTGATCTCCTCTCAATAGATATGAATTATCTTGAATGCAGGTCTGCTTTGCAAAATTGTTCTGCAATCTTCAATGATAGGCATGAATGGGCTATGGTATGGTGGTGAGCTTCAGTTGTTCTGCAATCTTCAATGATGAATGGGCTATGGTATGGTGGTGAGCTTCAGTTGTTCTGCAATATCATTATAACCTCTACTTGTGTTTATCTATTGAAGGAGCGCGGAAAGGTAGAGAAAATCTGGAAATATTTTGTACTTGCTGATTAACTTATAAACATCATCGTCCGATACATGGTCTTTAATCTTAAAATACATTGTCAACATTTGCATTGTTGCTAAGCTAGACATTAACGTTTGCTTCACGATATATATATGTTAAACCCGGAGTCTGGCCTGGTTGAGAAAGGCCTTTTTGCAATCATCAATCAAACTGGAGTGGACCCTTCTAAAAGTTTCATGGTGACCGGTGAATTTGCTTCTATCTATCCCTTTTTTTTTTATTTTTTTTTTTGAGAAGTGAAGCTTCTATCACAAGACGTTGTACCCTTAGCTCTAACACCAGTTGTTCCCACGTGTCCTTTTGGGCAATCATCAATATTTAAGAAGCTCGCAGATTGTAAATTGTATTGTGAATCAAAGTATTATATTTTTGAATTTAAAATAGATTTTGAATTGTATATTTGGATGGATCTTTAAAGTAGCTTGGCAAAAGACCATCAAATCAACTATATCAAGAAAAAACTATCAATAATAAAAACCACAAATACTTTTTTTTTTTTAAGGAAAAAACCACGAATACTTCTCTTTGTACTTTCTTTTTTTCACTGAGGATTCTAGCGATTGTATTAGACGTGGTCTTTGTTCTTCACCTTCGCTTGGTTGGCTAAGCTTTACTATTGTTTAAATAATTTTTTTAGAAAGGTAAAAGAAAAATACCAGAAAATTACACTTACCTAATTATTGCACAAGGAAAGGGAACAATCTGCTGCTAATTCAGTACAAATGATATTCAATGCTCGTCAAATCTACCAACATAATCCGATGACTATTTTATGGAATAACTTGGAAACGCCAAGTAAAATAATAACACGTGTTCATTTTTAGTGGTCCACATACTCTTTATTGTTTGTAAACATGACCCCTATTTCATTTCTAATAGGAAGTCAATTTACTGCTGAAATTTAATCTGATCCACCTAGACGACTATTGAGATATGATATTCCATTGTTTTCAGTTACCATGAGAAACTCTCTCTCTCTCTCTCTCTCTCTCTCTCTCATGCTAGAAATGAGTCTTTGAACACCCAAAAACAACATGATCATTTGATAGCTGTATGGATGCCCAACAAACTACAACAAGAAGATTCCCACCTCTCTCTCTAGTCTCTACCCTCTCCTTGGTTGTGACCAGCACTTATTTAAACAGCTTTCCACCCATGAATTTGAAGCAGTGCACTACTACATTACTCAGCTGCACTCTGCAACTAATTAGGCCTAATCAACCCCCCTCCACCACCCGTCCCCCCTCCCCCCGGGCCGCCTCCGGAACCAACTCTCTCACTATTGTTATGATTTGTGAATGTGCAAGAATGGAATTTGCAAACACTGCATTTGATAATTTATACATGGCTAAAGAAGTTAAAGATGGGGGAAGAATGGACAGAATGCAGCACATTGACAATGATGATGATGAAAATGGCGACGCAGTCTTTAAATCCAAGAACCTCCAAACTGAGAGGAGGCGGCGAAAAAAACTAAGTGACAGGCTCTTGGAGCTGCGCTCATTAGTCCCTATCATCACAAATGCAATGATCTTTAATTTTTCTGTCAACATTTTTCCAGACAACACGTTATGTCCATAGTTCTATACATCTGATTTTTTTTCTGATACATGTTTTTAAATTTGTCTTGTGACAGCTGACTAAAAAAGCCATTATCACTGATGCAATCACTTACATTGAGGAGCTACAGAAGCAAGTGGGAGATCTTAGTTACCAACTTCACGAAATGGAGGCAACCCATGGAGAGGAACTGAAAATGCAGAGTGAAGAAACCATTGATGCTGCACAAGAGATGGAAAAATGGGGGATAAAGGTGATATTTGCAGCATGTTAAAAACGGAAACTTTTAGCACACGGGCGGTGACAGCAAAATTTGAACCCATGACCTGAGCTACTGTCTCATCTAAAAGTTTAAACTGTTCGAAAGAAGTTTATTGTATTTATTTAGCGTGTTCAATATTTATTCTTAATCTTTGCGATGATTGATTGATTTCTGGCATTGTTTTAAACAGACAGAAGTTGATGTGAGTCGAGTAGATGAAGCAAAATTGTGGATAAAAATAGTCTACCAGAAGAAAAAAGGTGCATTCACTAAACTGATGGAGGCCATGAGTATCCTTGGACTTGATCTCAATGACACCAGTGTCACCAGCTCTAGAGGGGCGCTTCTTGTCACTTCGTGTGTGGAGGTAGGATTCTGCAATTTAATAATCCCCTTTCTCCAACCTGTTTTCGGACCCGTGAATAATGAGAGTTTCATGTTTCGAGCACTACTTAGAAAAGGATCTTCCCTGGATTAATGTCAATGTTTTGTCCTACTATGACTTATTTCAGGCGACCCGTGGAGGATTGGCTGAAGCTGACAAGATTAGAGAGTTTCTGTTGGAGATCATTAGAAGCATATAGAACATCAAGAAGTGACATTGATTATGCAGTGAAGCTTGAAACTAAAGAAGCTCATTGAACATTAAATTTTTAATATTCGAAGTAGTATATTTACTCATTCTTATCGGAATGCCGTTTATGTAATTTTCATTGAACTAGCATGAATATCATTTCAGGTTCCTTTCTATGTTATTACTCTTTTTTTTAAATAATAATAAAACCTCCTTAGGTACAACTATATTGAATACGACCCGAGTTAATTCTGTGGTACAACAATGAATTCCAATATATGTTTTAAATTAGTAAAGAATTAGATAATAGGGTAAATTGGACAAATAATCCCTATTGTTTATAAGTTTTGGAGAAATAGTCTTCATTGTTTTAAAAGTCATGCAGTTAGTTTTTATTATTTGCAAAAGTCCACAAATAGTCCCCATTATTTCAAAAGTCACTCATTTAGTCCATATTGTTTGCAAAAGTCTCTCTATTAGTCCTTAATATTTGCAAATGTCTCACCATTAGTGGTAAAATTTTTGCAAACAATAGAGACTAATGGTGAGACTTTATCAAATAATGGGGACTAACCGCGTGACTTTTGAAACAATAGAGACTAATAGTGAAATTTTTACAAATAATAAGGACTAACCGCGTGACTTTTGAAACAATATGGACTAATTGTCTAAAATAGGTAAACAATATGAACTAATTATGAGATTTGCCCTAAATAATATTTGTAATGGAAGGATAGAGGTACAAACTTAAAACTATAGCCACAACAATGCGTTACCCATTCACTCCACCCACTCTTGGAGGCAATTGTTACTACCATTATTGAAAGAAGAGCAACTATTCATTATGCACGCAATTAGCAGTTACAACCAACCATTATGCCCATTAAGGGGCGGCTACCAGTAAATCTCAAGGCCATAAGGGGCGTTACAAAAATGAATTAGTTTTTTTATGCAGATTTACCATCTACAAGTTCATAGGAAGAGTGAAATTTCATAATCTAAAAAATCATTTTATATGAGCATAATGATTTACGATCTACAAAAATCATTTTCTATGTAATATAGTTTTTACCATATAAACAAAAAAATTGATATTTAATATATGAACTCAGTAGTTATATAAAGGAATAATGAAAAGTGAAGGGGTTACAAAATATTACATTATTATTTTTGGTTGTAAAATAGTACATCAGTTTTCTGACTAAGCTCAAATATTCTTTTTTTTTGGTACAATGGATATTAAATTCATAATTCGACCACAGAACCTCTTATTACGTACAATAGATCGCTACCCGACTATTCTACCCAACTATTGGATAAGCACAAATATTCTTGATAACGAGTATCCAGGGCTTATTTCTTCTTTGTATAATGTTAGCTGAGACGTGCCTCTTTATTGAGAATGGTTATGGAAACAGAAGCTTAGACCCCTCGGCACCAATGAAAATGTCCAGGGCTGATACACATGCCTTCACATCAGGGCACATAGCAGCACCAAGTCCAGCTCCATTTCAAAGTGGAATTAAAACAGAAGCAGGTGAAGCACCTGGGATCACACACATTTATAGGCACCATTCGAGTAACAAGTCTGTCACGAGAAAAAAAAAACATGATACTCAAAAGGCGGATTTAAGATTTTGTTTCAGTTTGGACTAAAACACAAGAATTAGCACTCATATATAATTTTTTTTTTCTTCAGCGAAGATCAATTGATTTTTCAAATTAAAAACTCCTTTAGATACTTGTATATTTGGAAAGATTTTAGAAAATCAATCAGGATTGTACGTCCCATTCCGAAAGGTACATCTGCTAATAATCATAGGTGATGAGAAGTTGTTCTTTTTTCTCTTAATTTTTACGACATGGAACATCCTATGTGTACAGTGGCGGAGCCAGACATCTAATGTTAGGGTGTGCACATGATTAAATTCGGAAGAAAATTGTTGTTTAGAAACTGATATATTTTTAAATATTTATTCCTCAATCCAAAAATCAGTAACTAAATATTAAAATAAAAATTGCATCTATTAAAATATGCATATGAAAACAACGAATATAAATTAAAACAACAAACACTAATTCAACCAATACGGGTAAAGATGCATTGCCAAGACATCAATTAAATTTGGTTATTTTAAAAATATGTCATAGAATCTTATGGACAAACAAAACCGTCAAAAATAAAGTTTTAATAACATAATTTTTTTTTCTTTTTTTTTATCTGAGATATTTTTTTTCATTTGTTCCTCTTTTTGTGGAATGAAAGATTAATTATTATATGTTATTGTATCTATTAAAACAACATTTAGAAATAATAATTCAAAACAACAGCAAAAGATAATAAACACTATAATTAAAAATAAAAAAATAATAAACAACTAAAACTAAAAGTGAAAGTGTGAAACTATAACTAAAAAAAAATTCATAAACAAGTAAAAATACGATAAAAAAAAAAAATCAAAACAACTGTACCTAAAAATAATAATTAACTACTATAACTAAAATTGATCTAACATTTTTTTTTTGCTAAAAAAAAAAGGAAAATACCTCAAACCTCGTTGTTGTCAAGTTGTGGGAAGGGGGGAGGGTTTGTCTTACCGTATTGGTGAGTATGGTGACTGGAGAGGTGTTGGTTTTGTTAGGATAAAATTTAAGGGTCAAAACCATTTTAGTCCCTGAAGTTTACTTTAAAGATCAAATTAGTCCTTCAGGTTTGTAAAAAGACCAAATTGGTCCCTTCAATTAATTTTTATTAGTCAAATATTAATAGTCAAAGGGTTGACCGAGTTAAAAGACCATTATATCCTTAGGCAACATATATTATAAAAGAAAATTACGATAAAAGTTTAAATCAGTCTAAAAAAATATAATTCACAACATTTGTGCAGGAAAAAAAAACTAAAACTAAAAAATATCAAGTCAAACATAAACAAATTAAATTCAGTAATATATCGTTAAAAAATGAACAATAATTATCGACATAATTAACAGCGAAGGTACCACTCAGAAAAGAGAATGAATCATGATTGTTCATTTTTTAACGATATATTACTGAATTTAATTTGTTTATGTTTGAATTGATATTTTTTAGTTTTAGTTTTTTTTTTTCCTGCACAAATGTTGTGAATTATATTTTTTTAGACTGATTTAAACTTTTATCGTAATTTTCTTTTATAATATATGTTGCCTAAGGATATAATGGTCTTTTAACTCAGTCAACCCTTTGACTATTAATATTTGACTAATAAAAATTAATTGGAGGGACCAATTTGGTCTTTTTGCAAACCTGAGGGACTAATTTGATCTTTAGAGTAAACCTGAGGGACTAAAATGGTTTTTGCCCTAAAATTTAATTTCTTAAAAATTGAAGTAGTTTGAACCAAAAAAAAAAAAACAAAGTAAAGTGTTTGCTTTTGAAAAAGTTGATGTGATGATTGGACATAAAAGAAAATTTTTGTTGAGTCGGTGGCTTGCTGGTGCGACAGTTTGCAGAGCTGTTCTGTTTTTCTTTTTCTTTTTTTAAGTGAAGTTACCAAAATACCCCTCACTAAGTGAGGGGTAAGCACCCCAACTAGTATGTAGCTCCGCCCCTGTATGCACAGGACTCTTTGGATTCATCCCAAGCGGCAAAACTAAAAGTGTAACAATGTATTTTAACACGTGTATCAGATTAATCAAAACACTTAACTAATAATCAAGAGGATTCAAATTAACCAGCACCGAAGCATGAAACTTCCCCTCTTGTTACCAACGAAACTACCCCTTCGGGGCATAAGTTGTTCTTTCTTTTTCCAAATTTTGTTTGATCAAGGAAAATAACATATTAGCAGTAGATGGGTTTTTAGTCTCTTTTAATATTCTACCTTTCCTTTCCATATATTTTTCAAGTATTTGTGATATTCTTGTGCATAATATATGAGAAATTATATGTCGAGTCGCATTTTTCGCCTCTCAACCTTTAATGATTAAAAATTAAGGTTATTGAAAATAGAGCTGCAAATGAGCGGTTTTGAAATTGCCTGCATATTAATCAGAATTAAATACTTTTATCGCCAACAACAGACACTATCAAATATTAGAAATCAGTGACTCCGTTAGTTGGGTTTTCACGTCAACAAAATAAATATTGGAAACAGTGCATATAAAATAACCAAAAGATTTAGTATTTTTCAGCTAAGGTAAGAATAATTAAGTTGCTGGTCACTCCTGTCTTCTTATAAGTCAAGTTTCAATTCGGTTCCTTTTATTCAAAGCGTTTGGCGGGGCAACAGAAAGCAAGAAGCAATTATTAATGTATATATATATATATAATTGGGTTGGCAAATTTGTTTTCATAATTTTTTTTCTTGTTTTTTGAAAATTAAAGGTAAAGCAAAAATTACTTTAGCCTAAAAGCTTAGAATGGTTTTCTACCATATAATAATTATCCGCTTTATCTCCTAAAGGGTTGAGACATGCATATTCTTACACCCATAGACCTCATTTTGAGGTGGTCAAAAGGTCAGCGAATTGGCTTACTAGCTATTGATTGGATGTCTAATATATCCTTTGAGTTAGCGGACAACTTTGTTACTCGTGTTGTATAATGCATATTCATTTTTGAATACTACCTACGCATAATACAGATGTGAACAATAACTACTATATGCCGTCAGTGAAGTGGTTTAGCATATTGAAATGAAATTATTTTTATAAAATTACGGGTTTAATATTTTTTATACTCTAGAGTTTTTTTTATAAATGATTTAATGTATGTGTAGAGTGGAGTGCATCGCTGTACTAAAAAATTTATTAATTAGTAATAAAATTCTTTCAAATAATTTAATTATCAGACTCCATCAATTAAGTTATTATGTTATTAAAAAAAACAATAACTTTTTTTTTTGTTCGGAAACAATAACCACTATTCAGTAACTCTTGTGAATGTATAGTAATTCATCGTAAAATGGTACCACCTGAACGACAAACTCTGAATGAATAGTGATATACAATACCCGTGAATAGTAACACGTGCATGAACGATATTGTACATTAATCACGCATAGTAACTATATTTTGCTGATTAATATGACTTCATTTTAATTCAAAATTTACAGCTTCATTCAAATTTGAAATTTATGTTGAAATTAATAAAATTCTCTCTAATTACTCTCAATTCTTTATTATTATATTTCTCTACGTTGTTCATTATTATATATCGGATAATTATTTTATAACAACTTGAAATTTTTCTGAGGAAATTGATTAAAATGTAACATTTCTTGATTATTAATACAAGTTATTATTTAAAAAAAAAACAAAATCTCACACCCAAAATTTTCTTGTCCAATAAAATTAGTGGACCCAAAGCTAGCTGGTGGGCATGATAAAGATATTTTAAGTCACACCGTGAAGCATATACAAGGATGATCCCCAGGAATCATTCTGCTAAAAGCTTAAGAATAGAAATCTTTAGCCCCACATTGCTGCTCATAAAGTTGCTGCACATTATACAATGAAAAAGAATTTCATTTTCTTAAATACACCAGGTGGTGCATTTGATGGACCCACGGCTGCTAGTTTGCTCCAACAGTAATTGAATTATTGAAAGGACCTTCCCATGGCCCTGGCCAACTCAGGTTTAGTTTCTTCATTGCTGTATCCTATTATTATTTGGACAAACGTAGAAGTATCCTAAATTTTTTTTAAATAAACCTCTTCACTTCAACTAGCCCACAATATATATGTAAATTGAATTAGACACTATTATGGAATATCGAATCCTTATGATGGGCATGTCGACATTCCACTGTCTGATCTAACGGTTGGGTGTGTGAATCAAAGCCTAAATACAATTATCTGACCCAAAACATATACCAATTCAGTCAAGAGTATGATCTCTAGTGACAATTAGGAGGACCTAAGACATCCTACCCCCTAGCATAATGACCTATCTAATTTTGGTCTCTATCTACTTTTTATTTACTATAAAATAAAATGTCTATTATCCTTTTTCTTTGAACATGTAGATTTTTTTCCTCTGTTTTATGACACTATAAACATGTCTATTTCACTTAATCTCTCTCTAAACAATGCCCAAATCGTGGGTTGAAACTTCCATGTCTAGCCCTCTAAAATTCTGGTTTCCACTTCATATCTCGTGGATGTGAATAACAGTAAACCAGTTATATTACTCAATGTGAACTCTTTTGGATTGAAATTGGATTTTCAGAATTATCTAAAGCAGCCTAATTTAAACCATAATAATTTTCGGCAATAAGTAACCAAGTAACTTTATGTTTATTACTAGGTCTTCTAAAGGGAGTACATTTTACCTTGTTAGAGCTCTCTTTAACCTGCTCATGGCTATATCGATCGGTTTTGTGTCAAATACCTAGTATTTACCGTGAATCCCCGATTAATTAATTGTGCATAACGATAGGAACTCTCAATACTCAAGCAAATATATTTCTAGTTTTTCAGACTATGCAAAAAGAAGAGGAGATTGAAAATTTTGCACAAATCTTACAAGATCCTTCTTTATTGGGTTCTAGTTCCATAAATCGATTGCAACTTGAAGGACAAAAAACTTTCAAAACTTTCTCATTTCTCTTCAAAACTTCATGGTCAGTCTCCATATGTTACAATCCTAGAGGCATCTAACAAGACTCTCATTCCACCTTCAATTTTTCCCAGTTTCAACAACACACATAACAAACCCAAGAACACATCAACAAAGGCGAAATCATATCAGAATTTGAAAAAAATGAAAAAGGAGTTAGCCATTTATCTCTGATTAGATTTGTATCACTCAACATGAATTCCCAGCTTTTTCCTCCCATTCTTCTCCATTAACACACCTGCATTCCAGAAATAATTCAACTACTATTAGTTGCTAATTAAAGTAATTAATGTTAAGAATCCAGTCCTTTTAGTAACCATTTCATTCCACTTCTAAAAACGTGTCGACCATTTACTAATCGTAAAGAATCTAGTTGTTCATACTACACTAAGTTGGACATAAAATCTTCCAAAAGCGAAAAAAGGACAAGACAAGAAAAAATTGAAATGAGCACATCACAGATAAATCTAGTATTACGTTACAGCAAATTTTATTTATTTTATTATTTTAAAATGACCCAAAAAAGACAAACGATTATTCCAAGGAGAAGATCAGAAAATGAAGTTTTTTCTTTTGTTCGACAGATAGAAAATGAAGTTGAATCATCACAAAAGATAGCAGTGGAAGCAACAGAAAATAACAATAACATGTTGTAATTAGAGATAATGAGTTTAAACTAGGGTCTCGACTTCTATCGTGAAAAAAAAAAGTACATTTCAAAAATTTAGCACATGAACATCGTTAATACCGAGAGGAAAATGAAATTACCTTGAGGTTTACATAGAGGAGGCTCTTCAAAGAGAGAAAGAGACATCTGTTTATGAGCCAAACCAATGTCAAACAGTATAAGGCCAGAGGAAGGATCATAGACTATGATATCTTTAACTGGTAGCCATAGAAAAAGCTCTTCTTGAGATAGACCCTCCACACCAATGAGTCCACCATAGCTAAGATTAGCTCTCACAACACTGTCAAAGAAAACCCTTGTCTCAAACTTAGCCACACATGGCTCATCCAAGTACACTTGGAGATGACCATCTTCATCAAGATCATATGATTTTACTGCATTCTTTGGAAACAAACCAGCTGGTAAGCCTCTACTTCGAAGAAGCTCATGAATGGAGGTTGATGTGGTGGTGAGAAGGAGGAGAGAGAGGTGTAGAAGAAGTGTATATATCATGGAGGGTGTGAGGAGGCTGTGAAAGTTGGCCATGGCTGGTGGGTGGTGAAATGCACAAGGAATGGGAAGTCAAGAGGGAGATCTTAATGGGGTTTATGGTGTGAAATGTTGAGGGGCCAAAGATGAGTTTGTTTTGTTTTGCTTCCTAAATTAACCTTGTTTAATGATTAATCTTTTGTCCACATTTTGCTAATGGTGTTGAGGTGTCTTGATTGCTGTTACCAAATGATTTGGTTTGGGTAATTCAAATGGTTAACCACATCTTAACGTGTAGCTGAATTCTCTAGCCAGCGGTGATTTCGAACAAAATGATTAAAAATAATCAGAGAAAATTGCTGACCATCTACTAGATGTTAACTCTAAAAGTAAACCAAACACTCAAGAGCGATGAAATGGTTATTAAATAATGAGCTGATATAATTAAAAGTTTTGAAATCGAATTACGGTTTTAATCTTTATTATAATAAAGAAAAAATAAAATTAGATCTCAAAGATGTTTTTTTTTTTTTGAACTAAATACTCAATGTATTCTCTAAATAAGTTAATCAAATAAAAAGAAATCAAGTTGAAAATTGCTCAATTTGTTTGTTTGGTTGAAAACAAAATTAGACTTGTTTTATTAATTTACACAAATGCATAATACATGAGAAATAAAGTTATAAGCAGATAACAGGTATTTATTTTACAAAATTTTATGTTTTTGCCATTTATAGAAATCACATTAACCGTAAAATTATTATTTTCAAAACACCAAAATTGGTTGTGTTACAATTTATGGGTAGTGGCTAATTAAATTTAATTTTACTTGGACACTTTAGGGTGATAAATGGGAAGTGACAAAGCTTGATTTTTGTTATAATGAATTCTTAATTACTTTAGTTTCAAATATTTTTTTTCAATAGATTCCAATGGCTAATTAAGCACGCATTTTAATATAATTTTAACCCAAAAAGCTTTAACCTTTTTTAAATTCATTAATTTGGTATAAGTTCGGATTAAATTTTCATATTTTATTTCTCAAAAAATACTAAATATCGCTCTATTTTTATTATTTATTTATCAATTCATACATAGATATTTAGTGACAGAATTTTTTAATACTTTATTGCTTGGATTGTTTTAGAGAAATAGGTTGGGAGTCTTTCCATGTCTTTATATTGCATGCTTCTCATGTCATGATGAGTATTCACTTAATTTAATTTGTGAGAGAGACTCATGTAGCGGGAACACATGAAGGGTAACATGGTAAATTAACAGAAATGTATCAGACACCAGACAAATGGACAATTGGATTAAGGTTAAAGGATTGTTGTGCATGGTAAAAGAGAATCCTGTCAGAAGAATCATTTCTAAGAAGAAGAAGAAGAAAACCGCTGTCTTCTTCTCCTTTTCAGCGAATCTAAGGACAAACGACGGAAACTGCGAGGTCCAAAACCTACTTTGGATCTTTAACTTCCGTATTTGAAGCTTACAAGAATTTCTATTTCGATAAAAAAAATGTTAAATATCACCTTATTTTTATCGATTATTTATTAATTCTTATATTTATACAAAGTCAGTATGCTAAAAAGATAGATAAATAAAAAAATTTGGTTATTTTGATATATCAACTAAACATACATATAAGAAATAATAAATAGATAAAAAAAAATAGAGTAACATCTAACAACGCTTTTCAATAGATGTGTCCTGCATATAAATAATGGCACACAACTTGTAATCTATATATTAAGAAGGTGTGGTTCAATACAATTTGTGAAGCAATGGAAATTTTCATAATATATCATACAATTGGGATTAAGATTAATGGATGATCCATAATGTATTATCCCAACTATTTTTATTTTTTTTAATTATTGGTGATTAATCCATGAAGGCCCTCTTTAAGAATAAATAAGAACAATTTCAATGGGGACCATAAAAATATATGAAGAAACTTATTGTCGGGCACTTATATAAGCCAATATAATCAATTCAGAATAGATTGATGACAATATTAATCTCTATCATGAACATCAAATATAAGTACATAGCAAGCATAAATATTTTTTATGTAGCTATAGGCCTCTCAACTAGATTGGCTATAGAGGAATTACAGTCTGTTATATTACGCTAAGGATGGCACCAGAAATTAAAAGCTCGGAATGGAACAAACAAGTAATTATTCAAATTTCACATCTCATTTATATAATAAAAAAGCATGTAAGCTAATATGAGAAATTAATGTTGATGATAGTATTAATTATATATGATAGTGTTTGCACATTTGAACTAACCTTATGTCATAGCTAACCTCATGAACGTTAACGGAAAAATAAATTAATTAGTGATAAATCTATATGCTTTTCTCAAACTTCCCTTAATCACGGATGATGTGGACAAAGAAGAGCATTATAAAACAAATAAATAATATGGGCTTGAGCTCTTCACTTGAGGCTAAAGCTTGCTAATTAATTAAACCAAGAAATATGATCATACATAATCATATTCTAGACAGCCACTGTCTTCCCCTTCATGATTTTCTAGGATTCTTAATGATATTTTCGTACGTAAATTGATTGGAATGTCTTGTGCTTTGTCTTGACCCATGACCTACCTGCCGGGGCACCTTCATACCTTTTCTTACCTTTCCGCTTCGTGCTCCTATTCCTGCAATGAGGATTGCTTGACTAAGGAAGGCCTATGTGATGAGAGTATGGGTACTTTTTGGAGGCTTCCCCAATAAAATACTACACTTCTTATAGAGTATTTTCTTAGTATTATAGTCCCGTATACGAAGTTTTTGTTTTGAGAGTAGAACGAAGTTTAAGTAAGTGAAGTATATTTCCCATTCACACAATAAGTCGTAGTTCCATTTTTAGAATTTTGGAAAAATTAGAATTTTCTATGTCATAGAATTCTATCATGTCAATCAAAATAAGAATCTTATGTGTATTACAATCTTCATTCTAGATCATTGGCATCGGATAATATGCATTACTTTATGCTTAAAAGTTGAAATTCAAATTATTTTTTCCCTATTTTTTTCTTGTTCTAACACTCGTCATTTCTTCTATCTGTTCTATCTATGTTCTTTTTATCCATGAGGTGGAAGTAGACGTGAGACCTTTGATGAATCCCGATCAATGTGAAAAATTTCTTACCGATAGAATGAGATTATGAAAGAGATTTATATATGTTTTACTATAATAATAATAATAATAATAAGAATAAGAATAATTTTTAAACCTCTATCTCCACCCTCAAAGAGAGCCAAAGAGTATGTCTGAAAATTATGATCACTCAACTACTATACCAACAGATCTTCCTTAAGAGAGATGTATATTGTTACTTACACTTTATTTAATCTAGCATATTTCTCTCAATTCGAAAATTCAGGAATCAGATGAAGTCTGGCCATTTATCAGAGAAAAAAAAAACAATTTTTAATTATAATTATTATAAAAAAAAATATTTATTTAAAATTAGTAACAAGTACAAATAGTAAATCGCACCCACCCAAAAAAAATAAAAGGAAAACGATTTTATATGAAGATTCGAATTTGTAAAATTCTCTATGATATTTGATGGGAAAATAGACCCAATTTGGGACAAGTTGTTCATTACGTGCCAAGAAACAATTATTGCTTTGTACACGATACTGTGACCACAACGTTGTATTGCAACAATTGGTCTTGTGCATGTGTCCCCAATGTGTACTCTTTTTCTTTTCGGAGTTGATTGAAGGAAACCAACAGGATGTTCGAAGAAAACAATCAAATGAATCTACCCTGGCCTCTTCAACTCGAAAAAGACTGAAAATGTGCAACGTATGGCTTAAGATGTCGAAGTCTAATTCATTTTGTAGTTTGTTTGTTTTTTTTATAACGAAGAACTCATCTAGACACAAGATACTCGTAGTTTTCTTTTTTAGTTTTTTGTTGTTGAATAGTAGCACCAACAGTTTTGAAAGCAACCGGACATAATTTATACACCAATACTTCTATTATTAAATATTAAACAATTCTTATGTAATGTTTACATTGGTATAGGAGACATGATAAATAAGTAACATATAAGTAGGTGTTGTAGATTTCGATAATAATTTGAGTTAATCATTTTGAGCTAGTAAATTTGAAACTCAAATAAGATTTTTTATGCTCACAAGACTAGTCTTACTTACGAGTTTGGGACGTAAAACCTTAATTTAATAGAGCAACCATTTTTTGGATCGGAGACGAAAACAAAGCTTAGTAGAATAAACGAATTTGTGGTCTACGTGTGATGGCCAATATGCAGAAAATATTGAGTCTATGTCATTTGAATCCACAATGAAAATGAGCCCATGACATGTTTTCTGTTCAAAAGACTGCTTCAAATCTATCCTTTTCAAAGCAGGCCCAGTCAATTTCTTAAACCAAACAGATCTTAAACATGAGGCTTCAATCGATTAAGAAAAAAATTGATTGTCTAATGATTAATGAAAAAATTGATTGTCTAATGATTAATGAATCAGAGCTGAAAGATCAAGAAATAATACCTAGCTCAGTGGCTCTGAATAATCATTTGCACGCATGAAGTACACAGCATAAAAACGAAGCAAGGTTGGACCCTCCAGAGGACATTGGCTATAAAGAGGCCTTGGAATTTCACTAATATTCATATCAATAATCCTTTTTTTTTTTTTTTTTGGGTACGGCAAAACCGTAATTTTAACATAGAACCCCTGATAATTACTGTAGTTGACCATTCTACCCAATGCTCAATGCTCGGTGTTATCATACACCATTTACTACCATCCGTGCTGAGCATAACTTCCATGGCTATAGGCATAATCCCCATAACCTCCATCTTTTTGCTCACCATATCCACCAAATGGCCACCCAAAGAGATAATCTGCTGTGCTTTTCCAGGGATCACTATTGCTTTCTCTTTGAAAAGCTTCCTGATTTGCACTTCTTTCTCGATTCATTTTGTCTAAGCATGGCCAGTGACCAAATATACACTCACAAAGATCCATAGCCTCCAATCCAGATCCATACGGCATATTTGGCACTTGCCTGCTACATTCATAACCATATTCTCCAATTCCTCCATTTCCAACCTTATCATCATGATCAGAAGCATGATCATCCTCTCTTTTTTCATCTTTCGTGGTGACCTGATCTCCATTGTCGCGATGCGTCTCTAGATCCTCATCATCTTTGGTGCTATGATCACCTTGTTTGCCTCCATTTTGAGGCTTGGTAGAATTGTCATCCTCTTTGCCATAAGGTGAAGGAATAGATGCAAACGAGAAACCCTCCAGGGAATAGCCGTCGGCTCGCTGATCGGAAAGGGGGTAACAGATTTCGTCCGAGGGAGGAAGAGGTTTGCCATAGACTTGAGTAGAATCATAGCCTCCTCCATAAGGGGTTGGATCATACTCTTCAAATTCAGGCACAATCAATTCTTGAATAGAGTAAGAGATAGTGTACTTTGTCTCAGAAGAAATATATCCAGTGATATAAGGGGCTGGCTCATACTGGAGAAGTTTAGGCTCACTGAAGCTGTAGGTGGAGTAGTTAACTTCTGGCGTAGTTGCAAACAATTCAGAATAATTGTCCGGAGGGTTGTCACACCCCCAAAATCCGCCATAGCGAATCTCAGGACAAGAGGCATGTTCAATCAGTTCGGACTGATTGCATTGATCATGATAGGAGTATGCTGATGAAACCTGACCTGGATCATAATCATGGTCGTAATTGCTAGTATAAGGAGTCCAGTAACACTCACCTGCATCACCATTGTAGCCATAGAAAGCCATTTTAGGGGTTTAACATCAAGAGATGAGCAATTATCATGCCCTTCTATGATATGCCAAAGTGATCTATAATTGAAGATGTTGCATCTATAATCCTTTCAACTACCCTGTTGCTTTCTGATAGCCATTGATTTCTTATCCAAATCGATGCAGAAAACATGTGAAACGTGTGAAATATCTACATCTAATGTACAACTCTTGGTTGTTGTAGTTCGAACTCAAAAATTATATGTAACATCTGAAATTGTAATTTAAACTCATAACCTCTAATTATAGAGGATTGTTTTTCGACGATTTCACTTAATTCTTGACGCAAGTTAAAGCTTTTCTGTAGTACAAAGTGTGTGCGCCTTAGTTAGCAAAAAAAAAAAAAGTGTGTGCGCCTTAACTTAGCAAAGAAAAAAGGTGTACATGTGCGCCTTAGTGCTATGTGTCTAAAGATGAGACGAAAATGTCAAACTCATATAATTGATGGCTACCTACCATTTTCAAGACTTACAATGAGATTTTTATCATGCGTTAACTGTGATATCAAATGGGTAACATTTCAGCTTAATGGCAATGCATCCTAGAAAAATTGCAGATTGTGTAAGTGCGGTATTGCCTTCCAGGGAGCACTTCACATTTTGACACTTATTTAACTTTCTTTATACACGTGTCAGATATTTTTCTACATGTGTCGAATTAAAAATTATTGATTTATTCTTTGACACTTCGATGCCTCGTTGACACTCTTTCGATACAGTAAACATTTTCTGAACATGAATAAGACATAATCCAAACATTTTAACATAAAAATGATTTTTTTTTTTTTATCAATTTCTTTTGACATATCAAGTCTTTTTTGAACTCTTTTTCTCCGTGTTAGGTTCTAATATAATAGAGAATCAATGGAAGCTAACGTTTTAATGAAAATAAAAGTATCTGTAATGTGGTGAGCATTTTTTATATAGAATGTGCACTAATATTTGAGATTCATTTATTTGATGTTGACAATTTACCCATAAAGTTTTACTAACTTAACGATCAAAATTAATAATTATGTTTAAGTGGGATATTATTAGCCCAAATACAAACAAGATTATCAAGATTAGTAACAAACTAGTTTCGATTGAAAGTATTCATTAGTGAATATTTTTAACATTTTTTTGAACTAATGGGGTCTGCACCTTTACTAGCCCTAATGTGTTTCCGCTAGTTGACATACTTTTTTTTTTTTTTTTTTTGGGTGAAGTGGACACATACTTCATTAAGTACACAAATGAGGTAGAGTTGGAATATTTTATTTCGAATAAAATATGAAAGAAAGTATTACTTCAAATTTGGAACTTTGGGTTGATCTTTCATGAACTACAACTATTTCTTTCTTTTCTTTACTTTTTTTTTTTTTTGATGAAGAACATGAACTACATCTCTTAACTTTTATGTTATTTTCAAAAAGCAATTAAAGCACAAATAGCTCAAGATGAAAAGCTGGTGTGTGTGTGTGTGTTTTTATTTTATTTTTTGTGATTCAAGGGAGGCATAAATTATAAAAATATATATATATATATCAAATAATGTTACTCACAAGAATTATCTTACAATCTCTTCCACTCACAACAAGTAGCATACCATTAGATCAAAGGGCTGGTAGTAAAAGCTTGTATTTTACTCTTACAGCTTGTTTGGATTGGATTTTTTAAAGGAAAGGAAAGAATGGAGAGGGAACAAGTAATTAATTTCTTTGTTTGGATTGAAATTTTAATTGAGTGAAAAATTATGGAAGGGTTCCAAATTCCAAAAAAATGGGATTTTTTGGGGGGAAAGGAAATATTTAAAGAGATAAATAAATCTTTATTGTTCCTAACCTTTCTTTTTATTTTCACAATTACTCTTATTACACTTTAAACCCTACATTGTTTCATTTTCACTTCTTATATTTTCTTATCTTTGTTCCTGTGCCGCTTGACTTCATCTGGAAAAAAAAATATGGAATTTAGCAAAAAAAAAAAATTGAAATTGCTTATTAAAAAGATTAATTTTATGGTTGAGTAAGAAAAGCGTACTCAAATAATTTTTTATTTAAAATTATTTTTTCATTTCATTTTCTTCTCCGATCCAAACAAAAGATTATAAAATTTATTCCTTTCATTTTCCTTTATTTTTCTTCCTCTACTTTCCTTTCCTTTCCATTATTTTGTGCAATCCAAACACCATGTTAAAGCGATTATCAAGTTAACATAAAGTGAGGAACCTTGAAAGTTGAAAGACTCCCTAAAGAAGATTGAAAGTCCAATCACAGGTATGCCCAAAATTTTCAAATTCACTCAGAGACAGGCCGATGGAACTGAAACCGTCTCCAAGGCCGCCCAACCACGAGGGCTTTTTTTATTTTTATTTTTTTTACGAGGTAAAGTATGGTGGCAAAAATAATCTTTACAAGTCTAATTAAAATTCCTTTTCACTAAATCAAAATGGTCAATTAAAAACTTGGAATAGGGTAATAGATATTTTGGCCAAAATAGATATTTCACTAAATCAAAATGGTCAAATTTTATTACTAGTTAACTCCATCCTAATTGAGATAGGAATTCGAATAGATGGCCCTTATGCAAGCAGATTACAAGCTAGATGGCACTATTGCATTTACGATTTTACCTCAAATTCAGCTTACACTTTTCTGAATTTGAGGCCCAATTACTAGCTTTTTTTCCAAATTTTGTTTCAAAGAATTGGCCTCTCTCTAAACTCTTGGGTCACGTGTCAAGAATCATAATCCACCTTGTCAAAAAGGGCTCTGTCCGACGAGAATAGCTGGGTTGGACTGGACTAGAATTTCTAATTTGGAGTGTGTATCACTGATGGGTTTACGGGTGTGAATCTTTAAGGTAAGATTACATATGATATACTCTGCTCAGTTGTATGCATCAAGTTAGAGCTAGTATTTGGGCCAACTCAATCCAGTTTATACGAGTCATGGGTCGAGAAAATTGAGCCCAATTCAGCTCAGGTTTTTGGTGGGCTAAGTTATGTTGGGTTTATTTTTCAAAACACATTACTCAACTCAGCCCATGAGCCCACTATCATGGATCACGAGTTGGGCTAGACTGGATTGGGTCAACCTATTTTTTTTATTAGTTTATTTCTAATATACTATATATACTAACATACATATACAAACACTAATACACATATGCATACATACATATATATAATAAAAATGAATTGGAGGTACTTGGATAGTTGGATTAATAGAAAAAAATCTAAGTAAAATATAAACTTGACGAATTGAAGAAAAGTTAATTTAACGGTTAATGAGACACAAATAGATTGATAATATTAACATAAATGATAAAATATTATATAACAAGCTATAACTTCACAAGACACAAGTACATTAATAGCATAAACATATAAATCAAATAGACCTGAGCTGGGCTGGGTTGGTTTCAAGTCGAAATGGGCCTGGGCTCAAATATGCTGAGTCATAAATTTGATGACCCAATTCACCTAGATATGGTGGGTTGGGCTAAGTCAAGTCCGATTTAATTAGACTGAGCTAGATTTGAATTTTCGTGTAGTGAATTGTACTGGGCCTGAACCGACCCAGTCCAACCCAAATGCCAGCCCCACATCGAGCTGTCACTTTTAGCTCTTGCTAATGAGCGGATGAAGCCCTGGGGGTTAAAAGAGGAAGCTATGGTGAGGGATACTAGCATAAGGGCCATCTAGCTTGTAATCTACTTGCATAATTATACAAATAAGATTGAACTTACCCAGAAAACAAGTAATTAATATTATATTATGCAAATTTTGACTTATATGATTCATCATGTTGGTCTATCCGCAGTCAGCCCACTTGACGCCATTGTTTTTCTTCAGCATCATTAAACTATAGAATACGCGTTGAATGGAGTATTAAATCTTTATTATAGATAACATTAATTCTAAAGCTTTTAGCCTACGATGGCTACATGTATTGACGAGATACTAATTAATGAAATGATTTGAGAACTTACAAGATTAGGTGAAAATCCAGCAGAACATAATCAAGAAAAAGGTCCAACTTGATACGTCAATGATAATTCAGTTTCGTATGAGACAGAATTTGACTTGTACAAAACTTGCAAGCTACTCATCTAAAGTTGACGTTTCTTTTTATTTTATTCAATATTATCTGACCAAATCTTTTTTTTTAATCAGTGGTTTAACACGCTTTTTAATGAAAACGATTTTAATTTGATTATAAACATATTAAGAGACAACACAAGGAAACAGAAGAGTCGTATTAACTACTATCTATTTTATTTAAAAGCCAGTTTGCTACAAAAATTTCTGGAAGAAAAGTAATGGGAATTGATATGCTTCAAAAGGTTGCAGATTTCAAGAGCCAATCTCTTTTTTATTTAAACTAATCAACAGGAGAAGTAATGTACAACGCGGATTTGAACCCGCAATTTTTATTGAGGTGACTTTCGCTACCAAATCTGAGCGGACCTATATATCGGCCAATGAAGACTGCACCCCATTAATGAGTAAGTTAATGATAGAAAAAAAAAATACCCGAGTACCCAACCTCTATATAAAAATGCTAACCAAGACCCTAATCAATCTGAGTAGTTTACAATAATAAGACAGGTCTGGAATAATCGACTGAAGAGACAATGTCCGAGAACACGATCCCTTTTAAGACGTAGTATTTATCCTCTCTAACTTATCCATTAATAGAATATACTTAATCCTCCGCATATCATGGGGGAAAATTCTAGGCCTACACCGCAGTTCACAGGAGTGTTGTCTGAGCATATTCCCTTGGAGCTGGAGGAATCAGGACCTCGGGAAGTCATGTCGGCACTCGTGAAATCTAGGAGATTATTCCCTAAAATAATATAAATATCTCATTCATTTACAATAAAAGGTAAATGATCTCTCTTTTTTTTTCCCGACTTAAATATTTTTATGTACTTAGGTCATTCATAATACTGACTTAGGCGTCGGAGTTATCTCCTGGAATTGAGCCCATACTTTCCTTCTTTGTGCAAGACATGTAGCTCAGATTTTGTCCGAAAAGTATAAAATCAACTTTTGACCTTAACAGTTAGAATTATATTTTTTGAAATATGTGTATTTTAAAGATACTTTAATCTTCACTTAAAAATAATTACTCATATATGAGTTAATAAATTGTATGATTTTAACTTCATTAAATATAAATCTTGGACTCGCCCCTACAAGTCATCCTCCAAGCAACCGTATGCCAACATTTGAATATCAAGAACTTGTTAAAATAAAGCGTAAGATTCCCCAAAGGACTTGTTCTTAGAAGTTATTGCACCATAGCTTCATATAATTCAGATAAATTTATCAGCTGATTCATGATATTAATTTATCTTGGTTTTCATACCCTTTCCTAATGGAGCTTCGATTTGCCTTCAACATAAAATGGACCATGTTATGGCTTCGGATAAGATCTTAGTAGTATTTTTTTTTTTTGGATGACATGGAAATCCAACTGATAGAGCTTGATTATCAGATTATTCGACGGAGTCTGACCACTAATTGATAAACTCCCGGGTGTAACAGCGAGGTCCTACACATGCACCTGGTCAATCAAGGATAAAACTCTAGAGTATGGATAAGTGTCGAACCCGCAACTCTACATGAATGATTTCACCTCTATTATCACTGGATCATATCCCTAAAACAAGATGTTAGCAGTTGGTAAGCTTGGAAATCATTCACTATTCATATAGTTTTCTTCTTTGGTATATATCAATCCTGTGCTAGAGTAGATTAGGCTTCCAAACGCAAAGTAGTTTCATTGTTTAATTTATTTCACAAAATATTGTGCATGATTCACGCGAGCAGTTTAACCTGCCCTAAGAGTTTCTGTAGTTTGGCAAGTAGCTCTGGGAGTTAACTAATTGAACCTTACTAGATAAGAGCCATATGACTTGTTAATGAAAACTTTAAACGCATATATCGTGATCATCTACCCTTCTTTGAGACATAAAATATGATAATTAATTGAAATAAATTTTTGTAGGTAAAAGTTTTGCTTTTTAACTTGAACTGATTAACTCTCTTACTTTTTAACCACACACATAAATTTTTGGAGACAAAAATTAATCTTTGAGTCTATTATCTTATAACTACGATAGAATTAAAATATTTTATCTTGAGACAAGATCAGAGTTAAGAATTTAATATTAAGGGGTTAAAATATTTTTTTAATAATACTATATAAATTTTTTTAAAAAAAATAAGATTAATAATTTTATTTAACGATATTACATAAATATTTTTAAAAAAATTAAAAACCTTAGAAAGCTGGAACTCCGTCGGCCCCATAGATACCATCCCTGTCTTGAGAACCTCGGATGTGTCCTCGTTTACGGTGAAGATGAGAGACATTTGTCTTTTCTTATCCCCATAAAGGCCCCTCTCCACCAATAGAAAAGAGAAAACGTAGTGATCACTATTTTTTTAGCTTTACTTATAGTTAAGTTAGACTTTAGACATTGTCATCTCTTGAGGGCGACAAATTAGATGAAGAAAACGTGCCACATATATGGACATAAAAATAGGACATGGAGACTTTCTTTCGTTACAATAATGAGCAACGGAGAAAACGAACTAGGAGTTTTGGTCTAACCTCTCTGATCAACTCCATCATTACATCACATCTCCTGGGATTTGTAACAATCCCTCACGGATACCCCTCGGGCTTGGCCTCTAGAAATTCTTTTATCATTATAGTACAATTGACCTGTCTCATGTTAGTCCATACATATTTGTATATATATATATATATATATATATATATATATATGTTTTTGCAATAATTTTTTAACTCCAAAGTTACTCCCTTTAGAAGTTGTTTAATTCTATTTATAAATGTATGCGTGGGGAAAATTCTGTCGAAGTCTCCAAGAGTAATAACAAATAACATCAAAAAGTAATTATATATATAAGTGTCGAGGTCGGATTCTCGCAGTTGAGTTAGTCGGCTACGCTTGCCGAACTGAACTTTCAGGTTGGCCTCCGAGTTGAACTTTTTGGGTCGGCTACCTGACCTGCACAAGGAAAATGAAGGAAAATGCAGGGTGACGACCCAGATTTTCTCCTCGGGCGTGCGAATGATTAGTATATCCGAGCTGGCAAGGTAGCTGAGAGCATTTAATGACGAGTTACCCCCGAAATGAAGAGGGTGGAGCTCTATTTATACTAAATTCAGGTCTGACAGCATTTAATGCGGTGCAGCTTTATGTCTCATCAATACTTTATGTCCCATTGGAACAGTTGGCACTGAGGTTGGGGTTTTCCGGGGTCGGATCAGCATCCAGGTTGGGCATTTAGCTGAATGCGCTGGGCTTGACTCTGATTAGCACGTCTCAGCTCGGTGTGGGTAACTTACCTCAGCTCGGGGACCCCTCGTCAATCCCTCCCCTCCCCCCTAAGTCGAGATCGAGGGGGTGAGATCTAGAATTGGGAGTTTCTCTTAAGCTGGAGGTGCCCGACCCCGGTAGAGTAGGGATGGCCACGTCAGCGGTGCATGCCCTTCAGATGGCTGACACGTCACCTGGCGGTTTTGACAAGACGCGACGTTTGGGCTCTCCAAGGCGATTTTCAGAAGTGCCTATAAATAGGGCCTTGACATCCGAGATTCATTTCACACTTCGCTTTCAACTTTCAAGAGTTTTAGGTCGGATACTAGAGTGGTCAGACGCATTTAGCTCGGAAAGAATCTTCTCGGGATTTTCAGCTCGGAGCCAGCTAGGTCGGGTCATATTCCGCAGCCAAGAGCAGTAGGTACATCCCGACTCCCTTTAGTTATTCCTGTACATTTATATTTAGTCTGTAGACAGGATGGGGAGGTCGGAGTCGTAAGATTCCCAGGCAATGGAGGTGAGGTCCTACGGTGGGGATAAGAGTCCGTCGAGCTCGGAGTCTACCTCGAATAGAGACCAAGGTGGAGAGAGCACCAGTGCGTCTCATGGATCGGCTCGGAGATCTGGGCCCGGGGAGAGCGATGATGATTACCAAGTTATTGGGGTCAGACTGGCACAAGAGGAGGTTGAGGCAGATCCTTTGGCCGACCTGGGAGACTTGGAAGATAGAGAGGATGAGGAGCCGCTGAATCAACTGGAAGGGGTTGAGATGCCACAAGAGTATCTAGCTGGAGTTTCTGCCGTCGAGCCTATCGAAGCAGTCCCGGTTTGTCCTGTTCGACCTCGAAGCTCGGCCACAGCCAGTGCTTTTTCAACTCGGGGGAAGAGGATTGAGCAGCTGTTCACCTGTTGCAAGCGTGAGTGCCATTCCACGGTGCAAATGGCCAACGCTAGGCTGAGGAACTGGTCGGTGGATCGTCATCACAAACTGAAGGTTCTAGGTCGGAACGAATCGGCTTGCTATCCTCCGGCCGACCACTTTACCATATACGACCTCGCATTCGACGTTATCCAGCTTCCCCTCCCCAGTTTTGTTGTCAACATCTTGAACTACTTCGAGCTCAGCCCAGGTCAGATGTCGCCGAATGGTTGGGCTGTGATGGTAGCCTTCTACATGTTCTGTCTCGAGAAGAAAGTGGAGCTGAACTTGCGCAGGTTTAGGCATTTCTTTGTGTGCAAACTCAACCCGAAGCAGCCAGGGTGGTTCCACTTCGCAGCTCGGGTCGGCAACTCCATATTCACCAAATGGCATTCTTCAAACAAGGGCTGGCATAACGACTATTATTGGGTGGAGCCGGCTGTGAACTCTGGGTGCAGGTTGGTCTGGACTCCAAGCTTGAGGAAGACCGTCAATGATGACCCCAAGCTCTCAGATGAGGAACTTGAGGAAGTCGCGGTGCTCAGGCCTGCGCCCGGGATGCTGATAGATATTGACAGTGCGCTCAAATGAGAGCGGATCTGGGATTCCAAGCTGTTTGGTAGAGAACCCGACCTCTCGAGGGATCATCCCAACCTGCTTCCCGAGCTTGAAGGGGACGCGGGGTCTAGCTCAGAAGAGGGTCAATTTGCAAGATCGGCGTCCAACTCCCCATTATTCTGCCTGCCAGTCTTTTAGGTTGGCCTCCTGCTCTTTTTCATTTCTTTCCTCTACCTTTTGCAGATATGGAGGATATGAGGAAACTGATGTATGCCCAGGTGCGAAAGAAGAGCGAGGCCAGCGGCGAGGCTTCAGCTCGGTCCAGCTTGGGAGGTGCTGTTCAAGGTCAGAGGCAGCGGCCCAATGGCCAAGTGCGGGAAATCGGCTCCGAGGTCTCCTCCAAAGGGGCTTCGGGGTCCCCCATGACTAAGAGATCGAGCTCGGTAGTGGTTATTTCGGAGCACTCAGCATCCCGACTTGAGAGTAGAAAGCGGCCTCGGGCCGAATACTCGGGGAAGGGTAAAGCCGCGGAGATGAGCCCTCCCAGCAAGGACTTCATGGAGGCGTCCAAGGTGGCCCGTGACCCCAAGCTGGCGACGGTCCCGGCAGAGCAGCTCTCGCTCGACTTGAGGACGGCCATAGTCACGGTGAGTCTTATCCAACTTCTGGTAAGGTTGTTTTTTAGCTCGGATGATTGTTTTGCTTTCTTCTAAACAGGCTGAGTCCTACATCCTTTCAGCTCCCAGCTTCCTTGTCAAGGCCCAGACTCATTGCGTTGAGCTCGAGCAGCGATACATTGATGCCCGTGCCGAGCTTGAGACTCTGAGGGAGGAGGCCGCCCAGAGGCACAAGGCGGACACAACGGAGATCGACCGTCTAAAGAAGGAGCTTGATGCGGAAAAGTCCCGGCGCGAGGCCGCGGCCAAGGACGTCGAGCGCTACAAGCTGGAGAAGCGTGAGGCCAAGACGAAGCTCCGGGATTTGGTCGACCCGGTCGGCGCCGAATGAGAGAAGGCAGTGGAAGCTTTCAAATCCAGTGATGCGGCCGTGGACTGGTTGGCCATAGAAGGCGGGGCCATGGAAAAATATGCCAAGATGGAATTCTACTTTCGGGGTCAAGTCGCAGCTCGGGAGAGAGCGAAGACCTTTTTTCTAGCCACCAAGAACGATTATATTGAGATCTTGGAGGCTCCGCCGCCGAAGTTCTAGGAGATTCTTGAGCTTCCATCCAACCTGACGTCCCAAGTTAAGGAGGTGATTGAGTCTGTCCAGAAGGGTATGGACCAGGTCGGGGATGAAGCCAAAGCCACCACCTCTGCCACTGCGCCCAAGTAAATTTTGTAAAATTGCCCGAGATGGGCTTTTGTAATTTCGCCCAGGTTGGGCTCTTTGTAATTGTATTTCGATTTAATGAAATGAATATTTTGCGTTTTACCCAAGTTCGTACTTGTGTACTTTTCTTTTTGCAAATTTAAGTTGAATATAAGGAACCAAGCTGGACGCGATTAATGAATTATCATCATAATCTGAGCTGGTTAATTGGACAACTGTATAATCGTCGCCGACCTAGACTCGTCAGTCCGATTTAAAATTGGTCAAACTAATGTTGACGAGTGTTGAGTTCGAGTTTAGACCTAAACTAATATGCCGACCGAAGTCGGATTACATCGAGTTGGACCTTAATCCGAACTGGTAAAGCTAATCAAATTGTCGTTTGATTATTCCCGAGCTGGAACATAGTCCGAGCTGGTTTACTTGGTCATTAGCTCGTGATTAAGCGTGGCCACCGCGTTAATCCGAGTTGGTAGTAGCTTTGTGGCTGAGGCGCTTGGGCCCGGGTCGGGTATTGCACTGATTTACAACATGTATTGTATTGAATTTGTATACGAAGTACTTAGGCTCGGGTGCCGATTACAAGTAATGTTTTGGCTCGGGGCCTCAACAAGAGATTTCGGCTCGGGACCGTTACAAAATATTTTCGCTCGGGGTTGTTTACAAGAAATTTTAGCTCGGGGTCATTTAGACAAAATACCGCTTCAGGTGTTCTGAGTGCCATGCGTTCTTCAATAGTTTCCTGTTCTTGTCGCGGAAGTAGAAGGTCCCAAGTCGGACTTCTTTCACGACTTCATAGGGTCCCTCCCAGGTTGAGTAGAGCTTGTTACCCGAGCGTGGCAAAAATATGGCATTTCTGAGTACGAGGTCGCCAACCTTAATAGGCTTAGGCTTGACCTGTTTGGCAAAGGCTCTTTTCATGGCAGCTTTGCTGGCTAGCATTCTGATTTGAGCTTTAGCTCGGAGCTCTTCGGCGAGGTCGAGCTCTTCACGGATCTGTGCTCCGTTTATTTCTGGATCATGGTGGAGGGTTCTACTGGTCGGAGACCCGATTTCTACTGGCAGTACAGCTTGAGTACCGAAGGTCAGCTCGAAAGGCGATTCTCCCGTTGCCGAGCTAGTGGTGGTTCGCTAAGCCCACAACACCTCGGGAAGAATCGATGCCCACTGGCCATCTTCTTCCTCCAGCTTGGTTTTCAAGCCCTGTAAAATGATTTGGTTAGTCCTTTCAACTTGGCCATTACTTTGAGGATGAGCAATAGATGAGAATCTAAGGTCGATCCCAATCTCAATACATTTGCCTCGAAAGTATGCACTGTCGAATTGCTTGCCGTGGTCAGTAATAATAACCTTTGGCACCCCGAATCGGCAAATGATATTTTTCCATACAAAATCCCAAGCCGCCTTTTCTGTTATTCTAGCAACACCTTCAGCCTCAGGTCATTTGGTGAAGTAGTCTATTGCTACGAATGCGTACTTCTTTTGGCCAACATTGGTTGACAATGGGTCGATGATATCTAGACCCCACTGATAGAATGGCCAAGGGCTTATCATCACCGTGAGTTCTACCGCTGGCTTCCTCTGTACATTAGCGAACCTTTGGCAGGTGTCGCACTTTTTTACATACTCTTTGGCATCTTGTTCTAAGGTTGACCAGAAATAGCCTTGCCTCAATGCTTTTTGGGCTAGCGCTTTGCCTCCCAAGTGGTTTCCACATACCCCTTCATGGATCTCGCGGAGTACATAGTTTCCCTCCTCAGGTCCAACACATTTCAAGAGAGGCCAAGTATAGGCTCTCTTGTAGAGTTGCCCAGCAATTATGACAAACCTTGAGGCCTATTTCATGAGTTTCCTGGCAGCTTTTTTATCCTCTGGGGTCATACCCCCTCCAAGTAGTCCACGATTGGTTTGGTCCAATCTGGGCTTAAATTGAGCTCGGCTACGACTTACACCCCCAACTGAATGCTCGATTTGGACACTTCTTCCACATAGACCAGGGCAGGTCGGCTCTCACCCAGGGCCAACATGGATAGGGCGTCAGCCTTCATATTCTCCTCCCTCGGAATTTGCTATATCGTGAACCTTTTGAGCCCTGAGGTCAAATTCTTGACTCTGTTGAGGTAGGCTAGCATTGTACTATCCTTGGCTTCGAACTCTCCCGATATCTAACTAGAAACTAATTGAGAGTCGGTGCTCAGGTCGACTGTCTGTGTGCCGAGCTGAGCTGCAATTTTCAATCCTGCAATCACCACTTCGTACTCCGCTTCATTGTTGGATGCTGGAAATGTGAACTTGAGGGAGTATTGGTGCTCATGCTGGGTCGAGTCGAGGATGACCACCCCAGCTCCGCTACCAGACTTCCCTGAGGCCCCATCCACATGGACCTTTCATACTTCCTCCGGGTCATGCTCGGCTCGGCCAGTGCATTCCACCACAAAGTCCGCGATGGCTTGGGCTTTGATGGCTGTTCTGGGCTGGTAGGTGATGTCAAATTGACTCAGCTCAACTGCCTATTTCAGCAGTCTGCCCGACGCCTCCGACTTGTGCATGATGGACTTGAGTGGGGCATCCGTCATGACCTTAATTGGGTGAGCATCAAAGTATGGCTTCAGTTTCCTTGTCGCCGTGATGAGCGCGAGGACAAGTTTTTCCAATGGGGTATACCTCACTTCAGCCCCTTGCAAGGTTTTGCTGACATAATAGACCGGCTTCTGTTCCTTCCCTTCTTCTCGGACTAGTGCCGCCGCCACTGCTGTCCCCAAGCATGCTAGGTATAGTATCAGTTCTTCTCCCACCTCAGGTCGGGATAGTAGGGGTGGCAAAGCTAAATACCTTTTCAGCTCTTGGAAGGCGTTCTGGCACTCCGTAGTCCATTCAAAGTTCTTAGGATTCCTCAATATTTTAAACAGGGGAGCACACTTGTCAGCCGACCTGGACATGAATCTGCTGAGTGCCGCGACCTTGCCTGCCAATACTTGGACGTCTTTTACGTAGGTCGGCGGTGCCAGGTCAAGTATCGCCTGAACCTTCTCCGGGTTGGCTTCTATTCCACGGGCTGTGACCATGAAACCTAGAAACTTTCCTGCCTTGACACCGAATACGCACTTTTTCGGGTTCAATTTTATCCCAAAGTGCCCCATTATGGCGAAGGCTTCAGCCAGGTCGGTTACATGATCTTTCGCCCTTTTTCTCTTGATCAACATGTCATCTATATAGATCTCCATATTTCGGCCAATCTGATTTTTGAAAACCTTGTTCACCATCCGAGTATAGGTGGCTCCAGCATTCCTGAGGTCAAAAGGCATTGCCTCATAGTAGTAGAGACCTTTATCGCTGGTGAAGGCAGTCTTCTCTTTGTCTCCGGGAGCCATCTTGATTTGGTTGTAGCCTTTGAAGGCATCCATGAAGGAGAGTAGCTCGAACCCGGATGTGGCATCCACCATTTGATCAATCCGAGGTAAGGGAAAGCAGTCCTTAGGGCAGACTTTATTGAGGTCGGTAAATCAATGCATAATCTCCACCCTCTTAAGGACTTAGTTACCAGCACCACGTTGGATAACCAGGTTGGGTACTGGATTTCCTTTATGTGGCCGGCGTCTACCAATTTGTCTACCTGTTCTGCTATGATTTGTTGCTTATCATAATAGAAGTGTTTGCGCTTCTGCTTCACCGGATAGTGATTCGGGTCGGCATTCAGGTGATGCTCAATCACTCCCGGGTCAATACCTGTCATGTCAGAGGCAGACCATGCAAATATGTGTTCATTTTTTAGGAGAAATTGGCTTATACCTTTCTTGAGGTCAGCATAGAGCTCACTTCCGATTTTTGCTCTCTTTGTTTTATCGGAGAGTTCCACCTCCTGAAGGTCTTCAGCCGGGCTGCCTCTCTTAGCATCCCTCTTCTCTTCGGGCAAATCTGGTCCCCAGCCAACCTGATATTTGGGTCGGATGGAGTTTTCATAACACTCCCGGGCTGAGAGCTGTGCTCCACGGATAGTGGCCGTGCCGGCTGGGGTCAGGAATTTTAGGGCCTGGTGGTAGGTGGAAGGGACGACCCTGAAATAGTTGAGTGCCACCCGACCTAAAATTCCGTTGTAAGTGGAGTTGCAATCCATCACAATGAAGTTGGCTTGCATTGAAACCCACTTATCTCCGTCTTGCAGCTTCAGCGGAAGGTTAATGACCCTTTCAGCTCGGTGTGCTTGCCCGGTGAAACCAGCTAAAGTGCCCCTCAATAGCTTGAGTCGGCTCCTGTCCAACCCCATTTGTTCAAAAGCACTGAGGAATAAGACTTCCACCGAGCTTCCGGTGTCCACCATCAGCCTCTTTACGGTGAAGTTAGCTATTTCAGCGCTAATTACCAGTGGGTCATCGTGGGGCAATATTACCCCCTCCAAGTCTTCTGAGGAACAGGTGAGCTCCTCCACCCCCGGGACCGGACCCCGCACCGGTCCATACTCCCTCCCAGCCCGAACGTAACCCTTCCTGCCTGCCGAGGTCTCGCCTCCCGAAGCTAGTCCTCCTGCAATGGTTTCAATCACAGCCAGACGTCCGCCCACAGCCTGGCACCTGGGTGGACTCCTTTCTCTATCTCTTTGATCATGATTCCGGGTTGGCTGCGGGTCTACATACCTTCGGAGGTGACCTCGGGCTATCAGTGCCTCGATCTCCTATTTCAAGTCTTTGCACTCTTTGGTGGTATGGCCGTAGTCCATATGGTAGCGGTAATACTTGGTTCTATTGCGCTTCTCAGGTCGGCCTTTCATCCTTGGAGCTGGAGGCAGGTGGTTCTGGTGCTGGATCTCCATCAAGATCTGCTCCCTTGTGGTGTTGAGGGGAGTAAACATAGTGAACCGGAGGTTTTACTTTGGCTGTTGGGGTTGCTTGCCTCGGTCGTTTTGGACTTTACCCCCAGGTTGGGCTCGGGACGTCTCTCCCTTCCTGCTAGCTTCCTTTTTCTTGTCATCATCCCTCTTTGCCTGATGGATTTCTTCCGAGTGTATGTACCTTTCTGCTCGTACCATCAGCTCAGATACAGTATCCACGGGGTCGATTGCCAATGAGGATGTAAGGGGCCCGACCTGAGCCCACTCTGGTAAGCCATCAACGCCATGGAGTCCTCCAGGTTGGGGAATCGGAGGGACTCTTCATTGAATCTGGCTGTGTAAACCCTCAAACTTTCCCCTCTATGTTGCTTCACCAGCAGCAATGTAGAAGTGTGGCGGGTGGCGCGCCGGTTCCCCGCAAAGCGGGAGAGGAAAGCCTAAGCCAGCTGTTGGAAACTTGCAATTGAACCGGGACGAAGTTTCTGGAACCAATCCAAGGCATTGCCAACCAGGGTGGTCAGGAATGTCTTCGTCTTCATGAGGTCGGACATGTCATGCAGGGTCATGTGGTGATTGAAGTTGAGTAGGTGGCTGGCTGGGTCTCCATCTCCATTATAGACGGCCAGGTTGGGCATTTGGTTGCCGGTGAGTAGTGGCGTGGCTAGTACCTCAGGTGAGAGTGGGCTTACGCCGAGCTGGTTGATGACCTTGGCTATGGCGGCTGCAGTCTTGGCCTGCTCGGGGTCGGCTTGAGCCGCCCTTTGACCTCTTGCCTCATCGGGTCTTGCCACCGGCTCTAGGAAGCTCTCTTCGTCCTGTGTCCGCTTTGGCCTTGGGTCTGGGATGCGGAACTGTGGACGCGAGGGCCGCAGTGTAGCTTCTTGCGGAGCTAGAGAGCCCTCAGCTAGCCGGTCTACCTGCTCTTTAAGTTCCTCAAACATCCTCAGCATCATCTTTATCTCCGGTGACAGGCTGGAGTCGAGGTCTCCATCCTCCGTGGGGTTGGTTTGAGTGGCTAAGTGTATACGTTGGCTCGTCCCAACGTTGGCTGGGATTGGATTTTGGCTAGGCACCTGCGTGATTTCGAGGTCCCCATCCGGGTTAGGCAAATCCTCTACCGGTGCGCTGTGCCTTCTCGTTTGTACCATAATGGTTTCTCAGTGAGTGGTGAAGGAGAGTGATAGAAAGATCTCGCTTCCCACAGACGGCGCCAAACTGTCGAGGTCGGATTCTCGCAGTTGAATTGGTCGGCTACGCTAGCCAAGCTGAACTTTCAGGTTGGCCTCCGAGTTGAACTTTTTAGGTCGGTTACCTGACCTGCACAAGGAAAAGGAAGGAAAATGCGGGGTGACGACCTGGATTTTCCCCTCGGGCGAGCGAATGATTAGTATGTCTGAGCTAGCAAGGTAGCTGAGAGCATTTAATGACGAGTTACCCCCGAAATGAAGAGGATGGAGCTCTATTTATACTAAATTCAGGTCTGACAGCATTTAATGCGGTGCAGTTTTATGTCCCATCAATGGCTGTGAACTCTGGGTTCAAGTTGGTCTGGACTCCAAGCTTGAGGAAGACCGTCAATGATGAATAGTCGTTATGCCAGCCCTTGTTTGAAGAATGCCATTTGGTGAATATGGAGTTGCCGACCCAAGCTGCTAAGTGGAACCACCCTGGTTGCTTCGGGTTGGGTTTGCACACAAAGAAATGCCTGAACTTGCGCAAGGTCGGCTCCACTTTCTTCTCGAGGCAGAACATGTAAAAGGCCACCATCACGGCCCAACCATTCGGCGACATCGGACCTGGGCTGAGCTCGAAGTAGTTCAAGAAGTTGACAACAAAACTAGGGAGGGGGAGCTGGATAACGTCGAATGCGAGGTCGTATATGGTAAAGTGGTCGGCCGGAGGATAGCAAGCCGATTCGTTCCGACCTGGAACCTTTAGCTTGTAATGACGATCCACCGACCAGTTCTTCAGCCTGGCGTTGGCCATTTGCACCATGGAATGGCACTCACGCTTGCAACAGGCGAATAGCTGCTCAATCCTCTTTCCCTGAGTTGAAGAAGCACTGGCTGTGGCCGAGCTTCGAGGTTGAACAACATTAACCGGGACTGCTTCGATCGGCTCGGCGGCAGAAACTCCAGCTAGATACTCTTGTGGCATCTCGACCCCCTCCAATTGATTCAGCGGCTCCTCATCTTCCCTATCTTCCAAGTCTCCCAGGTCGGCCAAAGGATCCGCCTCAGCCTCCTCTTGTGCCAGTCTGACCCCGATAACTTGGCAATCATCATCGCTCTCCCTGAGCCCAGATCTCCGAGCCGATCCATGAGATGTACTGGTGTTCTCTCCACCTTGGTCTCTATTCGAGGTGGACTCCGAGCTCGACGGACTCTCATCCCCACCGTAGGACCTCACCTCCATTGCCTGGGAATCTTCCAACTCCGACCTCCCCATCCTATCTACAGACTAAATATAAATGTACAGGAATGACTAAAGGGAGTCGGGACGTACCTACTGCTCTTGGCTGCGGAATATGACCTGACCTAGCTGGCTCCGAGCTTAAAATCCCGAGAAGATTCTTTCCGAGCTAAATGCGTCCGACCACTCTGGTATCCGACCTAAAACTCTTGAAAGTTGAAAGCGAAGTGTGAAATGAATCTCGGATGTTAAGGCCCTATTTATAGGCACTTCTGAAAATCGCCTCGGGGAGCCTAAACGTTGCGTCTTGTCAGAACCGCCAGGTGACGTGTCAGCCATCTGAAGGGCATGCACCGCTGACGTGGCCATCCCTACTCTGCCGGGGTCGGGCACCTCCAGCTCAGGAGAAACTCCCAATTCTAGATCTCACCCCCTCGATCTCGACTTAGGGAGGGAGGATTGACGAGGGGTCCCCGAGCTGAGGTGAGTTACCCACGCCGAGCTGAGACAGGCTAATCAGAGCCAAGCCCAGCGCATTCAGCTAAATGTTCAACCTGGATGCTGATCCGATCCCGAAAAACCCCGACCTCAGTGCCAGCTGTTCCGATGGGACATAAAGCATTGATAGGACATAAAGCTGCACCGCATTAAATGCTGTCAGACCTGAATCTAGTATAAATAGAGCTCCACCCTCTTCATTTCGGGGGTAACTCGTCATTAAATGCTTTCAGCTACCTTGCCAGCTCGGACATACTAATCATTCGCACGCCCGAGGGAAAAATCCGGGTCGTCACCCCGCATTTTCCTTCCTTTCCTTTGTGCAGGTCAGGTAACCGACCTAAAAAGTTCAACTCGGAGGCCAACCTGAAAGTTCAGCTTGGCAAGCGTAGCTGACAAACTCAACTGCGAGAATCCGACCTCGACAATAAGAAATCAAAAGGATATCTTTTGAAAACTACAAGATATTTTTGGCCACTTAATGTTAAAAGCTCTAAGTGTTTAAAAAAAAAATTAAATATCTATATATTCTTTGTTAAAAAGAATAATTAGTCCTTATTGAAAAAAAAAATGTACTTATATGGTTGACAAATTATGTGTTTTAGTCCCTATTCAGAAGAGTTTCTAAATTCGCCCTTGCACGTGATATGGGTGGCTATGAAATTTGAACCCAAGATCGTTTGATAATTTTGACTTTAATATCATATTAATTATCACTTCATTTGAAAACTTAAAATGTAAAAAGAGAGGTTATTATATTATTTATTATATTCAACAGAAAATAAAATCGGATTTAGTGTGAGATTTTAGCAAAGCATTATGAGGTGTCGTACATTTTACTCTCGTAATTTTGTAGAGTAGCTTTCTCAACTTTTTCAAATTTCAAAAGGATTACTTTCTACCGTTAACTTAATCTTGAATTGAGCCAAGGACATTGAAAATGAATTCCCACGATGTCTTCTTATTTTCATTCCGCACTCTATTTTTGTCCTTTCAGAGCACTGACATAAAACTCATGTAACTTGTGGGCAGTAGGCACTAACAAATACATGAGTATATGGCAATTATTCCACACGAGTCAATGAAAGTTATGACAATTCCACAAGTGGACAATCAATTTGGTGGATTTTATTAGTCCACGAGTCAAATGATTCGTGACTACTTTGTCATTCTTGGAGTACACTAAGTCTTCTATTTGGTTGCACAGATTCAACTTAATGGGTCATATCCAAAGGGACAGTACTGCCATGGAGAACAAAGAAATGAGGAGTGCAGTGGTTAACGAGTTCCATTACCCCTGCCCCCCTTGGGGAGGGGGGAGGGGGGAGGGTGGAGGGTGGAGGGGAGGGGTGGGTGAGTAGGGGGAAGGGATGGATGGTGGGGGAGGGGTGGAGAGTGGGGCTGGTGGGAGGGTTTTTTTTTTTTTTTGGGGGGGGAGATGGCTGGTATGGTTGGAGAATTAGTTTTTCTAAGGATAACCATACACCACATTACTTAATTAATTAATATTTATATTGAGAGTTGCAAGCCTAACAACTAATTTAACAATATATATATAACCCCTTTACACCAAACTATTTGGCCGATCTTGGTATTAAATAATTAAGCAATCCTTATCTCTTTATAATTTACATGATTTGGATCTAACCAATGGCCATTAGGACCATACGATTTGAGCATTTTTGTAGTTTGATAAAGAGTTCTTTCAAGAATAATTCCTAGAAATTTCACTTTCTCATTTTGCCTCTTAAATTTTCATGTAAAACTTTTAGAAGAACCCTACCGGATTATAATTTATGAAAAAGAAAACCAGTTTTTTGTTGTTAACAAGATAGGAGTGACAATGCAAGTAATGAGAAATTATTCAATCAGTTTGATTTGATGTCAATCTCTCACACGTATAAATTCTACCTACTAAATGAGAGATTGATCAATTATGAGCTTTCTCTCTTTGGGATCACTTGCCTACTTCAGGCTTACCCATGTTGCTTCATATTAAATGTTTGATAAGCTTCATAATGTGGAAGGAATCACATAAAATAAAGGAGAACGCCAATGGGCGGCTTCTATTATGCATGTTGGTCCTGATTGGTCAAACACTTTCTTGCACTTTTTAGCTTAGAATAATGCTAGACGTCACTATTTTTTTATCACTCAATTGACACCTCTTAGTTGGCATGCTAACTAGATAGATTTATTTTTATTCTCTCTCCAATCTTATTAATTTTATTTAATTTCTCTCTCTCCTTTTATTAATTTTTTTTTCTCTCTCTCTTATTTTTCCTTTTTTCTTTCATTAATCAAAGTTTCCTCTCTTCTCTTCTCTCTCTTTTGTTTAACCCTACACGTTTACTGCATTTTTTTTTTTTCCAGATTTTTCTCTTCTTCTTGAGAAATTGATAATTGCTACCTTATGGAAAAAAATTGTTGTTTTAGGTGTATCAAATAACTTGGAGGAAATCTCAGACCCATATCCCTTTGCTTTCAATAATATAGGTAAGTTATTTTCATTCTTCTCCCTTTTATTCATGCTTTCTTAACATTTTTTTCGTGTTAAATCAGAGTAAGAATCATGGGACCTTTCTTAACTAGATAGAGAAACTAAATTGTTCTTTAAAATATAATAGGCGAAAAGAATATGAAAAATTTCTGTACGCATAACATGAAATTTAATGTTAGTAAAAATAATGTTTAAGGACCGATTCAACCAATGCTAACCTCAGCAATAGCATTTAAGGACACTCTAATGCTTGAAAACATGCAGATAGGAAAAAGGCTGAAATCATATGGCAATGCCTTACTGGACAATAACACCATAAACATTGTTGATGGAAAGATTTAAGCAAGCTATGTCGCTCAAGCTCCAGAATGTAGAATCTGGAGAAATGGAGCTAGAAGTTGATCAGTGGATTCCTCTTGGACAATAAGGGTATATAAATTATTATCACAGTTGCGAGAATTAAACTTAGTTAACGAGAATTCTTTGATAATATTAGGCAATCATATACGAAACATTATTATTTTTGCTAACATTAAATTTCATACAAAAAAATTTCATAATCTTTTCACCCCTATTATATTTTGAGGAACAAGTTAGTTTCTCTATCTGGTTAAGAAAGTTTCCAATAATTCTTACTCTGATTTAACATGAAAAAAAAACGTTAAGAAAGCATGAATAAAAAGGAGAAGAATGAAAAGAGCTTACATATATTATTGAAAACAAAGGAATATGGGTCTGATATTTCGTCCAAGCTATTTGATGCGCTTAAAACAATAATTTCTTCTATAAGGTAGCAATTATTAATTTCTCAAGAAGAGGATAAAAATCCGGAAAAAAAAATGCAGTAAGGTTAAACAAAAGAGAGAAAAAGAGAAGAAAGGAAACGTTGATTAAGGAAAGAAAAAAGGAAAAAAAAGAGAGAGAGAAAAATTAATAAAAGGAGAGAGAGAGAGAGAGAAATTAAATAAAATTAATAAGATTGGAGAGAGAATAAAAATAAATATATCAAGTTAGCATGCTAACTAGGAGGTGACAATTGAGTGATAAAAAAATGGTGACGTCTAGCATTACTCTTTAACTTATTGTATAAAATACAATATAAAGTTATTTTTCGATGCAATTTATAAGATTACTTATAATATAATATGAGTCACAAACAAGCTGAAATCAAAATGTACGTACCTCTAAGAGTGCTTTTGTAACACCGACTATATATCTATTTTAAATAGGACAAAATTATCTCATACATATATGTTATTGTTTTTAAATACTTCATTAATCACTCTCTCAAAACGCCACTTGTTAACTCTAAGTGGTTAAATCAATAGTGAAGCGGTGTAGATGTGGACAAAAAACTTTTTTCATTTTTCGAGTTTAATTAGTGATGAATTTAATGTCTTTTGCGATAGTATTAATAGAACTTTTATTTAATTAATTTAAATTATACTTCTTTTATATGAGATCAAGTACCTTTAAGTACTACTTCTTCAGAATCATTTCTCAATATACTAAGTTCTATATTGACATAAAACATAATGCATGTAGTATTCTCGAAAGAGTGGGACCATTGCCGAAACTAGACCACATGGTCAGCCAATTTCCACTAGAATGTGTCTGCCCTCCTCGGCCAATTTCCCAAACCCTTTAAACCACGCCAACACCCCCCCCCACCCCACCACTCCCCCGCCCCCCCACCCCCACCCCAAGTTTCACCGCACATTTGTTGCCAATTATCTGTAGTATATATATATATATATATATTTTATTTTTTTGGGGTGTTTGGCCTATCTGACTGCCACGTGATACTCTGGTACTTTATACCCTGTCCAATTCTGTTCACCTCCTTTACTTCTTTTGTAAATCTGTACACATCAGTGTTACCTCAGGATGACATCATAAGTCTAGATAATCCAATCCAATCATATTTTTAGCTGAAATTGATTCAGAAGTAAATATATATGGTTTTGAAGATCTTTGTGGCGGTGTCTGCACGAAGTGGAACTAAATACTACTCTCAAGTTTTCAGACCATAAAGTTAATTGTGTGATCGAATACTGTGTGAATGACATGTTTTCAGTTAGTTAGGAGTGATAATAGGTTAGCGGATATACGAATTGTTATTTCGTGATTGGATTAGTAATGTTCTTTCAAATTAATAATTCATCTTAAGATTGATTTCGATCTTATTTGAGTCGGATAAATATATTTTGTAGTTTCCAAATTTTAGTTCATATTCAATTATTAAGTTAAGTAGTGGAATATTTTCGTGTCTCACCTTGTGAGTAACGACTAATATTATAAACTAGTTGATCGTAAGATGTTTTCCGATTAACAAAAAAAAAAAAAAACACATCCATGTAATTAATTATACGTGACCAATGATTAAGAATGAGTGCTGATTAAACACGCACACAGACGCACATATTCCGTGTACGATGAAAACTTTTGGGACCTTGACACTTCCCACCAAACTCGATCTCGACCACCAATACTTAAGCAAATTAAAAGACTTTCCAATTCACAGGTGGATGCATTCAGAGGTGACTGGAGTTTGCATCATAAATTTATATTGAAAATATGTCTATTTTTAAAATATTTTTAGTCTTAAAATTTAATTTAATCTTTACTAAAAAATTATTCGATATAAGTATTATATTGTCTCCGATACTTTTTAATTTTACAGAATAAAAATTTTAAATCCCGTGTACATTACCATTTTCCGTATTACTAGTACTAGTCTTTGTAAGTTGGTTGATGTTTAGTTTCTAATGGTGCTTGAGTATTACCATATATACTATACAGTATAAGAGTTACATCATACATTATGGGTTTTATATGATCATGTCTGCCAATCTTTCACCTCTGGCTGGCCAAGTGTACATAGTTATCTCTAAACTAACCAACGGTAATTAATTTGACAACAATAATGACATGGTATTAATTAAACAAATCATGTTTTGTAAAACACAAACAAGCATAATCCTAGTTGGGTTTATAGACAAGCATGGGATTTAATGATTTGATGTGCTAGCTGGTGAATGTCTGAGTAGGAGGGCTAGCTATTATGAGCTCATATCATATATATTATTATGTTTCTAAATCTCAGTAATAACATATTTGAATAATTAATAGGCGTGGTAGGAGGAGTCATCAACTATGACATGAGCATCAAGGGATCAACTGGTCATTTTCTAAGGAGAGAACATTCCTCTATGGACAAGAAGACAAATAGAAAATCCAAGTGGTGTTGAATGACCTAATTTCCTTTTGCATCTAAGGAAAGTGACCATGGTGCCTCGGGGACAATTCTCTTGGTTACATTATTATCCAAGCTTTTGCTGAATAAATTGTAGTATATATCATTTGGTAAATTAGTTCTCAATCCATATATAGGCAAAGAACAAAACTTTGAAAGGTTTAATTTTAATGGTGGAATGTTAAAGCGTGGATAAAATATTTGTTTACGTCTCAATCTAAATTAATTCATATGTTATTTTTTTTAGGCCAATCATAGTAGCCTTGTCCTATCTAATTAGACCTTACATTTTCCGATTGAAATCATGTATCAGAGTGTTTCTCATCTATTAAAAACAGAAAAAAGCTTAAAAAACGCACGTTATTATCTTTTTTCTCTAAATAAATTTATTACAACTTACAATTTCGTATACGTAGGGTTAGTAGTTTTCCTTGTTTTAGTTATATAATTATCTTTCTATCGTGGATAATATTATATGGTGATAAAACCTTGGTGAAAAGGCACACAGGTGCTGACCTTTTAATTCTTTCAGAAAGTTTATGTGCATGTATACACGTGTGATGCATAACACTTGTTAAAAATACTTTATTTCATTGTGCGTGACATTCTTTATGTCATCACTTCTCTTACAATACGTAATTTATTTTAAATAAAATTATATTAAATTTATTTTAAGTTATAAATGTTGTGTTATAATCATACAAATATATACACTAACGCATGTACTAATTTAATAAAGTATCAAATAATATTTGTTATAAAAAAATATATGTTTAAACTTAAAATTTTTTGTCATAATAAATTATTGTTCAATCATTCTACTTAACATTTGAAGCGAACATGTTTACACTGTATTTGAGAGAGAGAACAAGAACCAAAACATTATTTTGGAGAGAAAAAAAATTAAATTGTTAGGTGATCTCAGAAAGTCTGTGTTGAGGACGTGTCGACCATTGACACCACTTGACCCCCATTAATTTCCCTTTTTCTTCTCTACGAGGATTAGCTGAGTTGAAGATGAACACAAAGTCTTAACAAAGAGAGTCAACTGATTATTTACACACAAAACTAAAAAGATATCCAATAAAAATACAAATTGAAAAGTATTTTTTTTTTGTCAATACAAATTGAAAAGTTGATATGGTAGGAGAGGTTGAAATTTGGCACGACATAAAACAATCACCTTCTTTGACCCTTATCGACGCCATAGAGGCCCCATGTGTCGGATCATGCGCGGCTGCGGTGCGGACCCTTTCATTTTGACTTGTTTTAGCTTTTTTTCCTATGGCCTAGGCCGCAATTTTTCACGACTCTCTGAGGAGTGGATGATGTTTATCTCAATTGCATAAAAGCAAAGTTTTAGTAAACTTCACGACAAAAAATTAGAAAAGGAAAGTTCAAGTAAACTAATCCTTTTTTAACTAATTCTTCCTCTTCATTTCTGTTATATTTCCTTAACTGTTCACTACATAATCGTTCAAGAATTTAGCAACTACGAGATGAGTTATGCGGGTCCAAATCTAAGATATTTTATTTGGAAAAATTAAGTGATATTTATGTTAAATACTTGTGAACTTATTGGTAGCCAAGTGTTACAAATAATAAATATTAACATTTTTTATACTATTTTATAGAGTCGGTGAAAATTACAGGTTTGATAAGATAAACAATGCATCCGTCTATGATAGATTGCCTTATATGGAATTGAGTTCACGTTGATGCAATTCTATGAAGGCTTGCTGGAATACAATTATAGAATGTTGTATATGATGTGTGTGTGTATATATATATTGGATATATGAAATCCCGAAAATATTCATTTCATGATTTTTTTTTTTTTTTGTCGTGATTCTTTTCATGAAATTATTGTTAGATGATGTCTAAGAATAAGGAGCACTAAGTGAAGTTTAAGCATTGCATAAGTTTTCTTGGCGATCTAATGTATGAAACTGGCCTAACTTGACTTTTGAATTATCAGATCACTGCGAGTCAACCAAGAATTTAGGATCACTAGAAGTCAACTGAGTATTGCTGGCGTAAGCAAATTAATAAGATTGAAAATTAAGTCGTGCTGATTTTTTTAAATTTTTTTTTAAGGGGGTCTAAGTCGTATAAATATGTCATTCATAAAAATTGTTCTCGTAAATATATTACTTATTTACAGCAAAGAGTGTACCGTTAGACTAATGGCATTATGAGAGAGTAATTCATTTGAGTAACAATGCTAGATCCTTCAACTTAAGACCACACGCGAGGCTTTAATATGCATTTGTTGCACAATCAAGAGTTTCCACCAAGATGACAATTTTGTTTAACATTATTATAGTTGGTAAGAATTTTTTAAAATGTTATCATCATATACATCTTAATTATAGAATCTCGTTATCAAAATTTAAGCATGACTTCCAATTGCTGCTCCCGCAATCTCGTTGCTTGTAAGGGCGAAATATATTTATTTCCTGGAAGTGGTTCACACACGCACACGGAGACCGCGTTACTAGATTTTAGCCCGTGCATCTTCTGTTTTGGTCAAATTGAGACTCGTGATCATTTATTTTTCAACTGTTGTTTTTCAAATAAAATTTAGTAACGTGGTCTCCGTGCTTCCAAGATTGTTTATAACTTTTTTAGTTGGGAGGATATTTTTGAATGAGCCAAAAATAACTATTTCGATTCGCTACAGTATTGTACTTTCAATATCTCTGTAGGAGCAACAACCTACTATATTTGGGCATAACAAAATCAACATGTCTTCACTAATTCTGCCCAGTCCGAAGATCAAAATTTTGCTAGAATTAGAAATAGTGTGCAAATTTGTGTAAAAAGTAGGAAGAAATCTTTTGTTTATAGTTTGTTCAATCTTGCGATTTGTATTGCTTGGCATCTTAATTATAAGATTCTTTGTTAGTTGAGCATTCTTTTAGTTGTACAAAAATATTTGAATTTAATAGAGTCACTTATTAAAAAAAAAAAAAAAAACTTAGCTCGTGCATCGATTCCTTTATAATATCGAGCTCGAGCACACATGATTCGATTATTTTTTTTGCAAATATGTAAATTAATTTAAGATGTAATTAAACGCTATCTTACAATAGGCCGATTATGCCGTACTTTTTCATAAATGATCGAGAAGTGCAGAACAATGAGGGCCAGAAACTTGAGTATTACGAAATATCATTGCCTAAAGATTCATGTAGATATATATGTTTTCAAATACCATTAGAAACTACTCATTACATTTGAGAGAAATGTGTTGCGTTACTATTTTTGTCTTTATTCTTGATGGCTACTTTACTTTTATATCCCAAAATTTTATGCTTTTTATCTTTTAATTTTTATCTTAGCAAAATTGTGTTGGAAACCTAGTATCAAACAATTGGTTAGGTGGACATCATGATTTTACTTCGTAACTTCCATACATATAATTATTTCATTACTGTAATTAATAATAATGACTATGGTGATAATAATTTATTTGCTGTAAATATACATATATATCTTATCTTTCAAAATCATATTCAACCATGAAAGTGAAGTATGCCCTGGTCCTGAAATTCCTGTTCGTTTGTAGAAACAATTTCAGCCGTAGAATTAAACAAGCAAAAGGTACAGATTCGTCCGGAATAGCGATGTGGCAGCCAGATAAAACTGCACCATAGTATCATTCCACTTCCCTTTGTTAATAAGCAACAACAATTTTTTAATCAGTTTTATAAAAGGTAGAAATAAACTAACAATAATCTCGATCGATGATACTTTTTTCATGCGGGGTCATACGTTTTAAAATTTAATATTTTTAATATAAGTAATTTCTAGAGAAATTCCGTGTCATTATAAAAATATATATCTCAAGTAGAAGGAAGAATAAAAATATTAGTATATAAGAGAATTCGATCCAAAATTCCTTTTCATTTTCTGGTGTCATATAATAATATGCCTCCCTTTGGTTTGTCTAATCATAATCTCTTTAAATTGTCAACGAAATTCCGGTAGTTTCCTGTGTCTGTACCTTCAACCGTTTCACATATTCCTTCCTATATATACTACAACACATGGTAAAGAACACCATTTCATGTTCAAAGAGAAAGCACACACATATATATAGCCATCAAGAAGAGCAAAAACAAGCAAAAAGACTAGGTAAAAAGCATATCGAAGTGATATATAGCTAGAAGGCATCGAGAAATACTCGAAAAGTGGCCATGGCAGATGAGTTTCAAGGTGGGGTTTGTGGAGGGAATTGGTGGAGTACTTCTTCAAGAAACATGTTTGGTTCATCACCTTGTTCATCAGGCGCCGTTAATGATATAGGAGGTGGCTTTGTATGGTCAGATGACTTGTTTGACATGAAAACTAGGTCAAGTGATGAGTCTGCTTCGGCTTCCGATGGATCTGTAGTACTTCAAGATGTACAGAAGCCTCACAAGCCAGGCTTAGTAAATGGAACTGCCAACATATCGATGGACTCAACTCTACAAATGATCAATCCTAGCCTTTCATCTTCAACAACTACCTCTGACTGGAACCAGGCCTTATTGTAAGCATGATTTCTTGCTCTTATTAGCAATTTTTCTTTTACCTGAAGTCGTGATTCGAACTTGAAATATTTGTCGCATCAGACAAATATCCGATCATTCCATCTAACTATATATTAGATATTCTTATTAGCAATTTTGATTAACCATGCATGCTTTATGCAATGAATGCTAGCAGTTTCAATTAAAAAAAAGTTTTATCCGTTCATCGCAGTTGTTATTGGAATATTATAATAATTTTTAATATAAGCTTGTAATAGGCCACAACAATATCACTACCAAAAAGAAGTTGAACATTTGAGACTTATTTCATTCTTATATGATATTAATTACTAAAAGTTTAGTTGATTTGATAGCTCCCACTCTTTTTTTCTTCTTGTCTTTTTGCAGCCAAAATAATGGAAGCTCTGAGAGCAATTATTCATCTGTGCTAGAACAAGACCTCAATTCAGGCATGAATTATGGGCAAGAAAGTGGGATGGATTGTCCTGAGATTCAGAAACAGTGGAGCCCCAAAAACTATACCAGTGTTAGTGAAGATTCTTCCACTAACACATTTGAACCAATGAATCAAAATTTTGCTTTAAATCAACAACACTTGTGTTCCATCACTAGCTCAGGTGACTATGCAGCCACATGCCAAGGGCTATCCACCAGCTTTTCAATGAATTCGTCGTCTTCATATGGTTACCCTTTGCTACAAACCCTAATTGATTCAAATCCTCAGCCTCAAAAGCCTTTGTTTAGCAATCAATCTATGAATTTTCCATCGACCACCAATTATTTCACGAGCTTGGATGGCTTTTCACCTTCTTTACATAAATTATCTCCCATGCTAAAGGCTTCACTGTCGAAGCAACACGCAGCTATTTCTGATCAGTTGCCATTTTCCAACAACACATCCTTGTGGAATGCCTCGGCTGCAGCTTTGAACGATATAAGGGCAAGTCTTTTGCCTTCAACACAATTACAGATGCCCTCATCAACACTTTGCGAGAAAATTAATCTTCGGAACCTTACTGCAAAGGTAGATTAAGAAATTGCATACTAGAAAAAAAAAAAAAAAAAAAAATATATATATATATATATATATATATATATATATATATATATATATATATATATGTATGTATTTAAAAATAAAAAAATGCTAGGTCCCTCTAATTTTTTATTTATCATTAATCTTCTTAATTGAATTTTGGCCTTATTAAATTTTTGGTTCCGTTCCTGGTTATGGAATAGAAGAATTCATTACCTGTTGAAGGAATTCTTTCTGATTAGGCTGATTTCTCTAAAAAAATTTCTTTTTTCAGCCTAATAATGAAGAAGTGGCAAAGAAAACAAATGATGAACATGCATTCAAGCGTCCACGGAGTGAAACACCATCGCCATTACCAACTTTTAAGGTACAATGCATATATTCGATCAAGTTTTTTATTAAAACGAGGTTCAAGCTTTTACTTTTTACGTAAAAACCATTATCTGTCGTGAGAAATGGTAGAGAAATTTCAGCTTTTTTCTTATCAGGTCCGGAAAGAGAAACTAGGGGACCGAATAACTGCCCTTCAGCAATTGGTTTCACCTTTCGGAAAGGTAAAATTTTGTTGTTTTCTTCTCTACTTTTTTGAAAGAGCACTATTGCTTGGGTCAGCTAACATGATTTTCTTTCTTTTTCTCTTTTCTCCAGACAGATACTGCATCAGTTCTCCATGAAGCTATTGAATACATCAAGTTTCTCCATGATCAAGTCAGTGTATGTTCAAGAACTGAAATAAATTAATTATATTATGGATTATATTATATTCTCTCTTTATTGGTTTAGATTTTCTTTTTTGGGTTTGTGAATATGTTACAATGTTTTTTTTTGGGGGTTCGAGCACAAATAATGTTCATGCATATTTTGGTATACATGATTATAGGTATTAAGCACTCCATATCTGAAAAATGGATCTCCTGGTCAACGTCAACAGGTAGGAGACTTTCTTACTTTCAGTCAACTTATAAGATTAACGACGCAACATATGTATGGATCTAAATTAATGTGCATTTTCATTTTTCCCGTGCGACAATTTATCGCCCGGGCAAATTACTGAGGCGGTGCCTAAAGCGGTGCCTAAAGCGATCCTCTTAGTGTTCTTTGTTATAAGTACGAGATATTAAATTAATTCTTGTTGGTGACATTTTTTAACTTATATTATACTGTTTAAACCTCTTTTGAATTTTTTTTTTAAAAATCCTCTTTTAGTTTATGGCATTTTTGCTTAGTGTTTATAACTATTTTCATTTGAGGTCTTTTGATATTTCTCTACGCTGAACATATTTGTACATTTGAATTTGGATTTCAACGCGTTACTTATCTAGGAAAGAAAACAAAAAAAGTAATGTGCATATTTATCAATGTTGTGGTAGGCTGTTGATAGAATTTCAGACCAAGAAGGAGCAAAACAAGATCTAAGCAGCCGAGGGCTTTGTCTGGTGCCAATATCTAGTACGTTCCCAGTTGCCGCTGAGACTACAACAGATTTCTGGACACCAACGTTTGGAGGGCACTTCAGATAAACAAGAAAGGAGAAGCTATACAAATTTCACGAATGCACGAGATATAACAAAACTACATTTTATTCACGGGTCAACATTAAAGAGAAATTTATTATATTTATTTACTGTCTTCAACAAAAAAAAAAGAAAAAAAAAAAGGGAAAGCGTGAAACGGTGGAAGCCACAGTAGTTTGTTATGCAAGAGTTGAAGAGAAAGCAAAGACAGATAAAAAGGCAAAAAGGAGAAAAGTAAAGCAAGGAAAGACAGCAAATGTTGGGCCATATACAGGCAGAATGGTGTAGGCTAACAAATGATTAGGTATCCCCAAAGGATAATGCAGAGTTGTATGTAATAACCAAATTGTAATGCATTATAGTTTGGGGTAGCCTAGAACAGGTGCTACATTTGGTTGAGAGTTTACATTAGTTTAGAGAATGTGTTTGTTAGTTGAGCTGAAGTTAGAATATGATTAAATGGCTTTTTGTACCTGTTTCTATATTTAATAGGGTGTCACTAACTATAAAGATCTTCTAATCGTACCCGTGGCATAAGGTTACCACAAATAGCAGTGTTTGGTTGAGGTATGTGTAAGCAGCTTTATGCCTTTACTTATGGTGCGGTGTCGGATTTGAATTCTTTCATATCAAATAAGAGAAAAATCCAATCGTTATAAATTATTCATACATTCATAGTTAAAGTGAAATGATACTAGCAATTCACTACTGTTGAATTTTTCTCATAGTTTTATTTGATATGAGAGGATCTGAACTCGTGCCATCAACTTATTGTATGCAAAATTACCAAAAAAAGAAAAAATAGAAAAGCTTGAGAAAAAGAAGACATAATGACATATTATTGAATTCGAGAACAAGAATTATTGTGTGGTTCTTTATTGGACAGTGTAGCTTTTCATTTGTTTATTAATCCTGGAATGTTGTAAGGAAAATTCTTCCATGAGACATGTGGTAAATCTGTCACAACCACATGTCAAGTTGTTATTCTATTAGACTGATACATGTCACAACCACATGTCAAGTTGTTATTCTATTAGACTAATCCATTGTATCGTGCAGACATGTCATGTCAGAATGTTAAAAAATTCTCTTTTTACTAATTTGGCCTTACAGAGTTTTAAATAAATTACTATAATGCTCCCACTTATAACAATTGATTGACATTTGTCAACAAATTGAAACATTTTTTATCCATATGACCTCATAGAAGAAGAACCCATGTTGTAATGGAAGTCAGAAGGCGTCCCAGTTAATCTCTCTCTCTGTGTGCATTGATGACTTCGAACAATTAGAACGTATTTTGCAAGGTGCAGTAGTTATCATTGTTTTATTAGGACTTGAATCGCTTAATAATTGTATCAATGAATTATTTCATTATAACTGTATAAATAATTTATTATTATTCAATCTTGTCCATAATATTATCTAACTCTGTAATATTAGGTAGAATTCATTACATTTTTTAGCAAAAGTACCCCTATCCTCCCTCTTAGCCACCCCCACCCCACCACCAATAAAGGAAAAGGGAAATGGAAAGGAAAAATTATAAATTCACACCCAAAAGTTTTTCCCCTCAAGTTCAATTCTTTTATTATAGTCATTCTTACTTCTCTAATTTTTGTTCATTTTTTTCACTATATTGCGTGAAATAGTATGCCCATATTTGTTTTATCCAATTCCCAGAAAAGCTGTTTCAGATTATTATGCACTTTGCTATGATAGTACTTTGTACATTCATTGGAGATCCTCGTAGAGGAGATAAACTCCCTAAAAGTTTCATTAAACATCTTAAAGAAGGTATAACAAACGCCATCTCCAATTAAAGTTTTATATTTTTAGAGACTCTCATTTCAGTTCTACCCTAATAAACTTTTTACCTTAAAAATAATGATCGTTGGAGAAACTTTTATTGGTATAAAGAGTCAAAAGTAACTTTCCATATTTGATGAGAGAGAAAGGAAAAATAGGGGCTCCCAATTTTAGGGAACTCCAATTAAGAAGACTGTTGGAATATTTTTTTAACTCTTACCTCCTTGTACGAGATGGCCTAATTAATAAAATCATGAAGGAAAAGTTAAATGTTTTATGTCAAGAAAATTACAATTAATAGTGGCATTCATAGAGAGACTAGATGAAAGATATCAATCAATCCAATGATCCAATCCTTTCAGGAAAAAGCAATAAAATGGAATTGTTGTTGTCTGCCCCTTTTGTTTTCTTTCTCATTTTTCTTTTCCTTTTGGAAACGGTTGACATTTGAAGATATTTTCACCTTTATTACATATGAACTGAATTCTTTTGTCTTTAGAAATGACAATTGGGCAGGTTTGGGACGTGAGACCTATCCTCATATTCTTCCCCTCTACTTAAAAGGTCCTCCTAACACTCATCCCGCCCCCGCAATATATGCCCCCATCCCCCGCCCCTGCCCCGTCCCTGAATCCCTCGGAAAATGGGGATTACTCGTGGGTTTTTTTATTATTTTTTAAATCTTATGATATTAAATTTAATTTGAACCTCGTAACTTCAAAATATAAATTAAAATTATAGTAACTATAAATATAAATATATGTTTTAAATAAATATTAAATATTAATCATATATCAAATCTTATACTTGCAGTTAAATAGTAAAAATAAATTTACAGTAATTGAATCTTAAGCATTTAAAATAAATTCTAACTGAAATCATTGTGTATGAGAACTATATGTGAAAAAATAATATTTCTTTGTGTTAAAAAAAAATATTGATTATTATAATTATTTTTGGTTAACGCATGCCACATATAATAGTAATTACCGAATCGTCCTTAATTATGTTATTTGAAACTATTTTAATGTACAACTAGGAACAACTAACAAATTTCTTAAATCCACTTGATCAATAGTAAAATTGAGTTATTTATGTAAAATGATAACAAGTTTCAATTAGTGCAGTGGTCTTGATTAAAAAAATTATAAATTTCTTTTGAATAATCTATTTTTCTACTCTATTTTTTATAATAATTTATCTAATGTCATTTTCCATACTTCTATATTTATAATTTTAAAATTTTAATATATATTTAAAACTAAAGATATAAAAATAACCATATATGTATGCGAGACGGGTTGTTTGGAGCGAGAAAAACTTATCCTCGCGCCTCGTCCGGCCCCTGCGCAGGGAGTAAAAGTTAATCCCCACCCTTGCCCCATTTTCCATTTCCCACTCCAATCCCTGCCTCGTCTGGAGCGGGGGCGGGTGCAAGTCGGGTACCTACAAAACTCATCCCCATTACCATCCCTATTTGTCTTATGTTGCTCTTCTCTATAAACCATTTCTTTTAGGAATTTTTTTATTCAAAACGACATGATTGCCTATTTATTTTCTCCTACATATATATATAGTAAATGACTGAAGAGATCATAAGAGAATGACGCAAATGGAACGCAAAATAAGGGTAATTAATTTATGCTTAAACTTGCCCCCAGTAGGATACTACAAAAGAAGAAGTTCATCAACAGATATTAGAGATGAGAATTGTGGTTCTAACTTAATTCAGATATATTCATACAATTAATCGTCTCGGCTACATTAATTAGACTTTTTGTTATTTGACATGATACAACTTTACATAAAGATCTAAAATGAGATGCTTATATCTGAAGAATCAACATGCATGACAAGCTAGCGACTGATCATCGAAAAGTGCTTTTGACTGTTGCAATATTTCTTGATTAATTAGTATCTCAAAGCATCTGCTTTATAATCTTTCTGTGACTACTCAATTGGTCGGCTTATGGGTTTTTATTCCATGCCTTCGAGCGTCAGGGATGAATGCCTCTTTTCTATTGACTACTCCACGAATTCAATACTTAATTTTTTATTTTATTTTTATGATAGAGATCGAAGTAGTGATTTAAATTTAAAATTTTTAAATATAATAAGTTACTATTTGACAATTTCATCCGATTTTTTAAGGGCATGGTTAATACACAGAAAGATACATAAAGGGAATACTGAAAAGGAAAGCATCTTAGCATCATTTGATGTTATCAAAGTAATGTATTACCACTGGCAGTATCTATCAATCATACTTTATTAGCTGAGCCTTGCTTCTCTTGTTTTGCCTAATCATGACAAACTCTCTGTTTGTCTTCTACGAGAAGTTTAACTTATTAAAAGGGCTTTTGCTTTATGCATCATTCAATGTTAGTTCAAAGCTTTTCCACAGTAGAATAATAGCATAGCAAAAAAGTCATTCATCTACTATTATACAAGTTCTCTTGTCTAAGCTCAGCTTTTACATATTCCAATTCTGATAAGTTCGTTGATTCGTCTAGCTACTATCATTCTCTAGAGAGTTGGGAGTGGGGAAGAGGATTGGAGCTGGGAGGGGAACGCTCGTTTCTGGATATATGCTCGATTTAGATTCCCTAATAACATAACAACATTTCTAAGAATATTAATAGTTGTCAAGTGATGATATATTTATGATGAAATAATCCAAACCATTAAGTGTAAAGATCAAATAACTCTATCATCACTTCATCACCATTGATTTCTCTAATAATATTATTACAGGATTCAAATCGGTATCCATCATGGAAAGTGTGTACAATGACAGACCTATGTTATACTTGTGGGGATTGTAGCTCACAATGACTCGTGTTTAAAATATTTTCATATACTCTATATTTTTTGTCAGTAAAATCACTTAATCAGTACTAATTTTATAACTGAATTCACTTAGTCTATAATTAGTTTTTACTATCAAAATACTCTAGATCCGCTAATTATACAATCTCTAATGATATGATCTCTCGTAGGGGTAATCTAGAAAGGCCTTCTAAATCTCATCATTTGTAAGCTGATACAAGCACAACCATCTAGTTTGAGAGCAAAAAGTAAGGAATCCTCTCTCCGACTCTCACTCTTCCACTTGAAAAACAATCCAGTATCCAAAGATTTGCGCAGCACTGTAATTGATGTGTCTCGTTCGAGATACAACCATTTGAATCGAACAAATTGAAGACTTAATTTTGATTCTTTATTCCTAATATAATCTGTTGACATCAATTTAATTTCTTACACAAATGATGCAATTAAGTAATGGAATATATTGATGTCATATCATTTTTGCTATTCTGGTTCCTGTCCTAGCTAGTCAAGTCTCAATAATTACCAAAATATCATGAGAATCCTTTATCTTAAGACAACAACGAATTCCATTTTAGCTAAAATCAGTAGCCAAAGCTCTGGTCTCTCTGAGTGATGTAAAATCAGCTCTTATTACAGCGAGAAAATTGCAAGAAGCATATTTGCATATTCGACAACAAAGCTGATATGCGAAGAGCAGGAAGTAGTCTAATAAAGAGTCTCTTGGACAGGGGCTCGGTGAAATAGACATGTCTGTAATCTATCAACTATATAAGAAGAGGAGACAGAGAGGCAGGGACGAAAATTGGCCTTAGTGATCTGAATCTATAACTTTCTGCCTGCCTTTCGCCCTCTTTCACCAAGGAGGAAAGAATAGGCTTCAGTCATCATGCATTTAATGAAGAAGCTACGACATAAAAATATAACGGTATTCGCGCTATGCACATGAAGACAATTTTCAAATTTAGCGCACTTGTTAGTTCTCGGAACAAGTACACTATTCAGAAACAAATTGTTGAAAATGAAACTATAACAATTTATTTGGATTAGCAGAAATGCGCGCTAAAGTTGTTAGGATGCCATACAATAAAATTGTTTATGTGAAAGCTATAGAACGCATGTGATAAGAAGAATTCACGCAGTTCCCTTGAGCTTCTTTGTTATGCCGACAATATACTTCCCCTGGTGGCAAGCTTGCTGCAATTCAAGCTCAGAAGGCTGTCTTGCGCCATCTCCATTCTCCACCATAGCTTCCAGCACCATATGGCTTGCCGCCCTTAATCGTCTCCATCTCGAATGTCCCAGCACCAAATGTGTAACCGATAGGCACAAAAATCATTCCATGATGAACAAGTTGAGTAATGGCGGTCAAACTGCAAATTTATCAAAGCTTCTTCAAATATTCAGCAATCTAAGGCTGACAAACACAAAGATCTTGATTAGTTATTTAGGATTGAATAAGACGGCTACTCACGGTGTTGTCTCCTGGCCACCTCCCTGGGATCCAGTGCAATAGAAATTGCCAGCAGGTTTGCCTGCTAACTGCCGGCTTTTCCATAGACCTCCAGTCGAGTCGATGAAGGTTTTAAATTGAGCAGACATCATTCCAAATCTAGTTGGGAAACCAAATATGATTCCATCTGCATCAGAAAGTTCATCTGGAGTAATAACTGGCACGCCACTCTTCGGCGGTGCATGCATCTTTGAAAGAACCTCATCAGGAAGCGTTTCTGGCACCTGGTCCATCGTTTATTGTCAAACATAGTAACATTTAAGAATCTCTCATATTCTAATGTTTTTGTTTCTTAATTATGAATTAGTCTGACGAAGATTGAAGTGAGTGACTACTTGTCTTCACATATTAAGATACTCTTAACTAAACAAATGATGTGTTGCACCTCAACTATTTCATCTTATACTTGCAGACACTTTTATGATGCTAAATAGAATCTATATATGGTCATTCTATCTGCTAGTGATAAGCATTGAATTTATCTTTTTGGAGGAGAATTGAGAGTGAAACGTATTAACAAGGTGTTCACTCAACCGGGAGTGTCAATTGCTCGCGAAAAGGATCTCATAACTCAAAAAATTTCTCAGATTTTGATTCCATTTTTTCTAAATATAGTTGATAAAAAGTAAAAACATCGTATATCATATCGCACACCTGCCACAATTTTGCCTCCACCCCTTCAACTGAATCAGCTCCTTTCTTTATCTCCCGGGCAAGCTTCTCAACATGCCCATACATAGAGTATATAATAACTGTCAAATAATTAACAAGATCATATCTTAATGAGATGTAGAAATAATTGATGGCTTCCAAATGCAATGTGAAGATCAATCAGGACATAGATGTTAAAATTGAGTACTTTGAAGTAGAGGTGTATTTTACTACCAACATTATCGAGGATATGAAGTAAGTCCCTTTTTCTAAGGCTTCTACATTCTGCAACCCAAAAAAATTACCACTGAACAGCCTGCAAATGGAAACTCATCTTCTGAGCGAAGCAGACCACTTTTTCTTTTTTGATAACGAGGAACTCGCTTAGGTAGACGACATTGATTCCACAATAAGGTAAAAAACTACGTGGTACAGTTGCTCCAAGCTGGTCAAGGGCCAAGCACATAGGAGGGCATAGGTTCGATCAGCTTTTTGTCACAATAAATCGTTACTTGACCGCTCTATCCCATTGTTATTAGCGTTACTCGAAACTTAAGTTAATTTTTTTAGAAAATATAAAAATTGAACTAGGACTAAGATTCCCTTGGGGAACACACGAGTCTTACGAGCCATTGACAGAACAATATGTAATTCCTTAACTAGCATTACGTTTATGAAAAGCTAATTTATTTCAGAAAATTGGTGAAGAATAATATCATTTCAAAGTGAAGGCAAATTATGCATTACAATTAAGATATTCTTGATCTTTACAACATGATAAAGCACAATTTAAGCACTATAAGCGTAATACCCCCCAATAGCATGACACCTACGTACCCCAATTACATGACACATTATTGTGTATTTGCCACACTACTCACTTATTTAGTTGTCATTTTATATTTTGCTGGGGGTTTCTTTAACAAGTTGGGGAAACATTTGGGGCCATGTTATAATTAGACTAAAGTTTATATGAAAATCCTACAACTAAGAGATAAGCAAATATCTTGCAAAACAAAAACAAAAAAAACAAAAAAAGAACGACCCTTGCTCTTTTCTTTCTCTCTGAAATGACTCATGCTTCTCTTCCCCCAAATCAAGACCTAGCTACAATTACAAGCCAAAAGCAGCCCTAAAACGTAATAGCTGGAGCCTTTACAACCATGGAAACCAAAGAAGGTAAGTGGGTTTAGTTGAGTTATGAAATTTACACGTATTTATGTATATATGTATGTATTTGTATGTGTAAATCTATATAATGATTTGGTTTATGAAGTAATAGACTAATATAAGTGTGGAATATCATATGGGTTATGAAATTAAAGGTGGTGATGGTCACGAGTATGAGATATAATAGCAAGCTATGGTGAAGTTTATGGAAGTAACATCTTTGGTGTTTGAAGAATTGCATGTGTGGTTTGTGCTTGAGATATATGTGTGTATAATATGACTACCTTGTGTGTGTGAGAGATGTATAAGGCATATATGAATTTAACTAATTGTGGCAGTACTTATAGATCATATGCAAGTAAAATATATATATGCATGCATAATGTTTGTCAGATTGTGAAATAGAAGAAAAATCTTGTATAAAGAAAAGAGAATATAGTAGGAAAAGAAGAAAAAAAGTTGCATAGAAATAAAAGATGTTAAGATCATGTCCTGATTTAATATGTATATGTATTGACAGTTGAAACAGGTTAATTGTGGAAAGGTGAATTACATATAGTAGCTAAGTAAGTACGGGCTATTAAATTCGGTTATGTATATGGTATATATGTATGTATAGGTGTATTATATTAAAGGTAGTGTAATAAAAGTGCGAATTTTGCATAAATGGCATGTAACAACAGTGCACGTTTTGTGTGCATGTGCGCTTCTACCGGGAGTGTGTGTGTGTGCCTCCTATACATTAGTATGTGCGGTACAATTTTATGCACTGATGCTACGAGAAAGCTATGGTCTTTAGTTTAGTTGGGTATTGCATAATGAGTTCATTTTATATTGTAATATGCTTAATGAGGTGGTGATTAGGAATGTGTAAGTAACCTTGGTTAAGTATAAGTTTAATTCGTGTTTGATATAAGTACTAATAAGCTAGTAATATCTTTATAATCGTGTATCAATCAATGATTAATTATCCTTAATTCTAATGGGGAAAAATGATACATGATAATCAAAGTACTTGTCTGCTTATTGTTAATAAAATGATTTGTTTGCTTATTGAGCTAATGGAGAATTAACGACTAAAGGTCTGACATCTCTGTTACTAAAATTAGGAAGTTGAATTTGAGGAATTGCACCACTTAGCCTTGGTCTGAGGTAAGTAGAACCCCTTTCTACTAATTGTCTTCGTTGGGCTAAAATTTATATCTTAGTTGGTTATAGTTGTTTCAGCTTATACTTTTCATAGCTTATCTTCAATGCATTAGATTAGTATATAAATTGGTTATGTCTACTCTCAGCTCATGTTTTTTTGACTTCTAGTTAATGTGTGGATGATTTTTGAGTGAATATCAAGGTGGTAAGTTGTTATTTCTGATATAATGGTTTACGTGAGGCTATTGGTACTACCACAGTTGTAATGAGATACCCCTAGGATTGGGATGCCCCTATGGTGGGATGCCCCTATGTTGGGATGCCCCGGTGATGGGATGCCCCTATGTTGGGATACCTTTATATTGAGATGCCCCGGTGGTAGGATGTATATGAACTATTGATTTATTGGGTATTTGTATATGAACTATCTATTTGTTTGATGCCATTACAACAGAACGCGTGTAATATGACGGTATATGTTGTGGTAAAGGGTTGAGTAAGGCCAAAGGTATAGTTGTTGTTTTAAGTATTTCTTTGAACTTGTATTCCTACCTTAGGATTTCTCTCAGGGTGTTCTACTTACTGAGCGTTGTCTCATTTATTCTGTTTTTATATGTTTACAGAAAGTGGTGGGCATGGACCTCTGGGACAGGATTCGACGTAGTATAACCTCAGTCACAATTTTGGATGTTGGATTCCTTATGTTGAATGGATCCAGTTGATGTCTAGCTGTATGAAATAGTTTAACTCTAAAATGTAATTCTTGGGAGAATGTAATATATGGTTTTAAATTATTTATCAATTTTAGTTTGTGGAATGTTATTGCTTCACTAAGTTTCTAGTAACTTTGATATGATGCGGAAATTGGATTTATGTATTATGGTATAAGAGCCTTGCGAGTTTAGGAGGAGTAATCTTCTTAGATTCGCGGTATCATGTCCTTGAGTTTGGCCTTATCGAATTTGGGTGCGTGACAATAAGGATCAAGGTCACAATATTATATTATAGTCATAATTCATGATCATGGAATTCTATTATGCCAAGAGACAAAGCCATGATGTAGAGTGTTGTAAAACAGAGGATTATGCCAAGAGTTTCAAGAACCGAGTTTCAAGAATCATAAACACATAGATATGGTATATGTACATTATGTGTGTGTGTCAGTGAGTGTGTGAATATATATATATATATATATAGAGAGAGAGAGAGAGAGAGAGAGAGAGAATGCATACACAATGTAGACTTTGGTGGCCATTGTAGAAAGAGTGTGTGCTTCTTTGCAGTGTGTTTGGTGAATGTTAGAACTGAGGATATAAACATATAGAAGGATAGCGGGATGATTCCTGCTTTGGTGCAATAGATCTAAAGATCAATTTTTTCGAATTATTCAGACAGATTCAAGATTACTCTTTTTTTTTTTTTTTTTTTTTTAATGTGCAACGTCCTCAACAATTATAGCATTTAATTTTCTTAGAAAAAAAAATCGCGGGATGGCCACGTGTAGTGGAGTAGTAAGTTGACTTTTTTGGTTTTTGTTTAGTGTCTAAGGCTCTCTGATTAATTCAAAATATTTAATCATTGTTATGAGGTAAATGGCGTGTTAGTTGGGTCATTTTCAAAATATTTAACCGTGCTTCGGTTGTTGATGTCACGCTCACCATCATTATTGCAATAATTAGTTGTTCGTGGATTGGAAATGAAAAATCACTTTTAAAGAAGGACAAATTACGTAATTAGTCTCCATAAGTTTTCTCAAATTACAATTTCATCCCTATTTTTTAAGTTAGACAATTTAGTGTTTATTGTTTTTAAAATATTTTCAACTTAGTCCTAACCGTCAAAATCTCAGTTTATTCTAACAAAAAATGTATTAAATGTCCAAATTGTCCTTACATAATTAACAAAACTATCAACATATCCTTTCAATATATGTTTTGTTCATCACTATTATTTCACAAAATATTCAAATTAGTCCTTTTTTTTTTTTACAAAATATTCAAATTATAGTCCCAATTATAGAAACACAAGCACAACCTTTTACAAAATATACACACACATAGAAAAGGCCATACACACATGCAAAAGCAAACGACAAGTCCAAATTAATAAGATATGAAAAATAGAGTGACAAATGAGAAATTTACAAAAAGTTGCAATCCTTACCACATAATAGTCCATTGACACGCCTTTGACGATGTTATTCAATATATGCTTATGATGATGACTTTTTATATTTATATGCATTTTGATGACTTTGTTCCATATTATTATTATGCATTTTTTTGGATTAAGGATAGGAAAAATCATTCTTTTGGAGTTCTGGCAAATATTCAGGTGACTTTTTAACTATTTTGGTAACAAGGACTAAACTGAAAATGTTGTTAAATCATAGGGACGAAACTTACATATGCAAAGCTCTAGAGACTATTATGAATTTTTTGTTAAACATTGACTTTCAATTTATCACGTGCACAATACGTGATAAATTTTTCAATAGATTTGACTTATAAGATTTTGATGGAGGGACTAAATCAAAATTTTTTTTAAAAATAATATGGACTAAATTGATTAACTCTAAATAATAGGGATAAATTTAAAATTTTAGGTAAACAATAAGGACGATTTGCACAATTTCCCTTTTAAAGAATTTGACCAATAAAATATACATTTATAAGAGGTGATCTAAAGGTCTTCTAATTTTTTGTTTTTCAGCTTTTTAGTTATGATATGATATTTTGCTCGTTTATGGCATTTGAATGTTCTACTGCCTTTATGTTGTTCTAGTGCCAAGTCTTCTATCAAGTGGGCAGCGCAATACATGTTTTAGATCAATCAAAAATTAAAGTTTTATTTATCTTATTTGTGAAATTTTAGCTTTTGAACTGTAGAGTATTAGCATTAGATCTTTAGTTAAAAGTACTGTATTGTTGAACAAAAGTCATTGGCTGTTGAACAATATTTTACTTTTAGAAATTTTGAAGTCAATAGTGGGCTTTTAAAAAAAAATGTGGAGTACATGAGAAAGAAAAGAAAAACTGATTCCGGCATTATGTAAAAACAGTTTCATAAAAGCTTTACTTGAAAATTTCTAATTTGGAATTTCATAATTTTTTATTTTTTTTCAATTTCAACTTTTACCTAAAAACTATTTTAAAAATATGTCAAATAGGTTAGTTTAACATCTAAACTTACGAAAAACTCTTTCTAAGTTTCTAAGACCTTATCCAACAAGTTCCATATTCACCCTCTTTTCCCACATATAGAGAAGTTTTTGGGAAAAATAATCTCCAATAGTTTTTTTAATGATTCTCTACAAAACAGGGATTCCCTAGAGCCAATTTCAGCATGAAGCAATCCCTTAAACCTGTCCCAAAAACTCATTTTAAAAAAATATATATATCATGAAAAATAAACAAATATAAATAAAAAACCACAAAGCTATTGGAAAAGTTTTAAAGAAAATAATTAAAAAAATAAAAAAGATTTCTAATTAAAAGTAAAAACATCTTCATAACAATTAATAAATATAAATAAAAAACTTAAAGTTATTGATAAAGCTTTAAAATTAAAATAATATATTTAATTAAAATAAGGAGATATTTTGGAGTAAAACAAAAATAACAAGTCTCCAAAATATAGAAATTGTTGGAGTAAAACTTAAATAGAAATTTTTTAAAATAAGAGATTGATTAAATTTAAGGAAACTGTCAAAGTGAAACTGAAATATAAAATATCTAGATATAAAAAAATAATCCAATTCCCCTATATGTAGGGAAGAATATAAGAAAACTATTGGAGTTCGCCTAAAAGCTAATCAAAAATGATGGACGAACATAAAGAAAATCTATCATTTTGATATTATATTGGGTAAACTCCAATAGGGAAAATATCACATTTAGTTCCTATTGTTTAAAAAAATTCAATTTAGTCCTTATTGTTTAAAATTTTTCAATTTCATCTCTATTGTTTTCCTAAAATTTGTAGTTTCATACCTATTATTTAAAATTTCTCAATTTCGTCTGTATTGTTTTCCAAAAAGTTTTAATTTCATCCCTATTATTTTCTAAAAGTTTAATTTCGTCTATATTATTTTTCTAAAAGCTTTAATTTAGTCTTTATTATTTTCTTAAAATTTTAAATTAGTCCCTATTATTCAAGGAATAAATTATTTTTTTTGGAAAAATAATAGAGATAAATTTAATTTTTTAAAGAAAATAATAATGATTAAATTGGCTAATTTTAAATAATTTGGATGAATTTAAAACTTTGGAGAAACTATAGGGACGATATTGAAATTTTTTAGAAATAATAGAGATGAAATTGAATTTTTTGGAGAAATAATAAGGACAAAATTGAGAAATTTTAAACAATATAGACTAAATTGAAGCTTTTGAAAAATAATAAGGACTAAGTGTGACATTTTCCTACTCCAATATTTGAAATACTAGTTTTTTTTTTTTTTTTTTTTTTTTTGTTGATAAAGCAAAATATCTCATTAGATTGGGAATTTTTGCTTGTAAAAGGTTTAATGACAGTAAGATTAAAAAGGTTCTTTGTAGAAAGTGGAGATTAGAGAACATACTTTTTTAGAATGAGGTTCTGCCTTTGCAGTTGTAATCCTTGTTTCACAAAACAGAAGAAACCAAAATTTTATTTGCATCTTTGTTTGGACTTGACCAACTGCGAGTTTTCTAATTTCACTAAAGAAGAAAATGAGCAAAAAAGAAGTAGAGATAGAAGAAAGAATAAATAATGAAGTTCAAACAAATGATCTTTTTTTTTTTTTTGGTCGATTTCAAACAAATGATCATTAATGAGTCTTCTTGTTCTTAGTGAATTTATTTTTATTATTTTAAAGACAGCTGGTAGTTCTTTTCTTCTTTTTTTTTTGTTTGACTTTTAGTATGGGGGTGTGATTTATTACTCCAAACAATTTGTGATTCGTCAATAATATATTTAAACATTATCTTTGATATTTACATATAAAAGAATATTATTTTGTTGATAAGAGGCACAAATGCCAAAAAACTCCCACTTGTATTAGGTAACATGTTGCTAATAAAAATAGGAGTATAGATTTTTTATTTATTTATTTATTTTTTTTTTTCTGATAGGAGTATAGTTTTTCACTAAGCTCGTGGAGGACTTATTCAACCTACACCTAACAAATTCAATAGGACTTCAAAAAACGACAAAGTTAGATGATCTTTATTAAGCGTCCAACTCATGAAGGTAGAAATTATCAAATATATTAAATTAATTAAATTTACATTTTCTACTAATTTAAATTTTTATAACAAGTGATCACTTTTATAGTATCAAAATCATGTATGCTTAAATTTTACTATTATTATCTTATTTATCACGTGCATAATTTAGAAAAAAAAAAAGAACAACCTTACTTGGACACAAATGAACGTCTTAAAAGTATTAAAATAATTAAATATACACATTCTAACAATTTAAACTTTTAAATAAGTAATCACTTTTAGAAATAAGACAAGACAACTATTGGAGAGAAGGTCTACTGCAGCTTTAAGATGAAAATTGAATACAAAGTAACCACAAGAGGATTCAAATGAGTGTGAAGATATCATTTTTCAATTTTCTTTTAACTCAACAGGTATTATTTTCATTCCACTTTACAAAAATTTAATGGTAGGACCATTTACATTGTATTAGATTTTTACCGCATAGATACATATAAGTCGGCCCCATACTTTGTGGGGCTCATTTTCATTTTATGATTGGATGTCCGTTTATCGCTGATTGGGGTTAACTCGGGCCGAGAAGCTCATAAATAGATTTTTTCGACCTGAACCACATGATCCGGTCCCTACTTGACCCGAATGGTTTCCCTCTAGCCTGGCTGTCGCATTAGACAAGACATAAAGCTAGACCCCAGCTCAGACCAGAGGATAATAGTTTTATCTATTGGGTAATAGCTTTGTCTAACGGGTACATGGTTCGGGTAGCTGGTTGCGTGTCAGGCAGTATTAAACACTAATTGCTATCCAGACCCAAGATTAGTATAAATAGAGACCTTCCCTGCATTTATGAAATAACTCGCACATATTTATTGCTCTCAATTACCTGTTATTTAGCTTGGATATGCTAATCACTCTCACACTCGAGGGGAAACACGGATTGTAACCCCCTCAATTCCTTTCTTTGTTTTGCAAGTTGGACCGTTGAGGTCGAAAATACTGAATTCGAGCGAACACATATTTTCCACCCTCATCAATCGCATAAATTTTATTTTTTTTCATAGTTTGATCCCGTGCAGGCGACTACTGCACTTCTACTAATATTCAAATGCATTCACCTTTTCATTTTCTAATGAGGAGATTACTTTTGGTCGCTTTCCCATTTGATTTTTCATACATACTTGACCGTATTGTTTTGCCTGTATCCAATCGAGATCGCTCACGGGGCAATTGAGAATATCCTTGAAATTTCATTACGGGAAGATAAAAAGAGTACATTTGATATTGGGGTAATTTTGGATTTTAATAAGAATGCCACGTATTTGGTTGAGCTTTAAAGAATGAAATTTTGGAAATTAGTTAACCGCAAAGGTCAATATTTCAATTTTGATCTTTTAAACAGTTTTGACTAATGTAATATCCTACATCGGTCAGAGATTGTGAATATATAGTGATTTATAAATAAGAATTGTGGATATAAAGAATAACTTAGGTTAATTATCTTAAGTAAGTAAAAAAGAGGTTTAAGTAATTATTTTTTATATTTACAATACCAATTTCATTTGTAAATTTGAGATTCTAAATTCGTGACATGACAACTAATTAAATTGAATTAATTGGATTAATTCGAACTAATTAAATAATAACCCAATTGGCTAACCCGTAAATAATCTGACTAGCAAGTGGAAACGTAATGGAAAAGCAAGACAATTTGACAGCTTAGCTACGTGACCATACGAGCGTATAAAATTAGTGAAGGGTAAATTTATCTGATATGAAGCTTTCTAACTTTGATGACATTATTAGTCTTCTCTCACCATGTGTTGAATTTATTTAAATTATCCTTACTAAAGAGTGATGCTTTTCCACCGACGGTAGCTTATAAATTGTTTCAGTGCCTGCCATTATTGAAGTGGTAAAGCAAAGACGCAACAATTATCAAGTTAGTCAAGTGGATAAAGTTCATTGGTTGTTTGCATATAATGATCTTGGAACCGATTATTTAAAGGGGAGTCCCCATTTGTCCAAGTGGAAAGCGTGTTTCCTTTATTTAATTTTTCCTGTGGGTACCAAGTTTTAGGTTCAAGTTTTGAAAAATGAACAAAAATTTATCAAGATTCATCCTTGTATTTAAAAAAAACCAAGATATAAAGAATAGTTTGGTATCCTTAACGTGTGAGACAGATAATTTATGCCCATTTGTTAAGGTAAAGTCAAATGCTACAGAATTAGGTTCCTCCCTTGTACTAAGGGGAAAAAAAAAAAAAAAACAGTTCCTTCCTCCTTCCCAACAATGGGTTCTAAGTCTTGGGTTTAATTCTCGGAAAACATATAAACATCTATTAGAATTTGTTGTTGTATTAAAAATTTAGCGCCTTAATATGAGACAGATAATCTATGTCTCTTTGATAATGACGACTCAAACATACGTCATCAAAACCAAACTCATAATATAAAAGAGCAAAACCAGTAAGATCTTACACAAGCTAGATATAAAGCAGCGAAAATAAAAGAAGAAGAAAGCAAAGCAAGAAAAAGCAGAAGAAGAGAGGAAAGAAAGAGTTGAGTACTAAAGGCCAGACGGCTAGGGTACGGAAAATGACTACACAAAAATTGTGAGATAGTGTTGAATAAGAGATAGTAAGAAAGCCTCGAAAGGAGGTCGGGAAAGAAGTGTTAATAACCCCCCAAAAACTAAATGGATTCAATTGTGTTAAATTTGGGTTATATCTATTAATAGGGATCCAAATCCTTATTTTAATGCGCAAATGCATTATATTTTAGAAATCTGTGTACATTTTAAGTAAGGATTATTTCATACATCATAAAATTATGAAAGATTTAATATTTTAAACTGTTCACATAATTTTATTATAATTATATTAACAATTTACAACTTTTAAATCTTATTAATAATATCATAACGTTATAAATAAATTCATTCTATACTTCGATGTAGACAAAGCTTTGCTGCTATGTGTCTTGATGCTGACTTCTGGACACCAAGCCAAACTTAATTGTCATCGTTACCTACCATTCGACATGAAATTGATTTGTTGGAAAAACGTCGATTCATGCATTATATTTAATTTGATCGCTTTCGGTCCATGGTTTGATGAGTGAAAATCCACATGATGAGTTTCTCAGTGCACATCCTTTTTTTTTTTTTCTGGTCAGGACTTCAAATTGTATTTTCTTTGTTTCACATTTTACGTTTTAATATTTCAACTTTAGATGTATCACTTTTCATTTTTTATGATTGTTGGTGTGGTAGCATTCCGGCTCAGTATATACATGCTTCGAAACTAATGTATCGTGGCTTTGAAGTTCAAAATTTGATTCTAGGATCCGATCTGTTAAGGTGTAAATTTGGTGAGGTAGGATCTGGGAAGAAGGCTTGCTTTGAACTTCAGTAAGCCCGCAAAACAGAGAATGGAGCTGCAGGGGTGGCCCTGTATTAGTACTCCAATGCTTAAGTTAGCTGGGTGCTTGAAGAAGAAGATTGTAGATAATTTTTTACAACAACAAATTAGTTACATCTCCTAAAGAATGTTGGGTGTAATTTATACTCTTTGGATGAGAGAGAAACTGACATGCTCTGACACCCGCAGACTTATCGAGTGAGCTGTCGTTTGGATAAGATTTCTGGGACATCATCGGGAGGTCCGATTTGAAATGTCATCGGGAGGTCTGATCTGGGATGTCATCGGAAGGTAGGTGAGGTGCGCAGGTTAAGTCAATTGTCGCAGACCTGCCTACTCTGTGTGGTAAAAATGATGCTTCACGGGCATGTGAGTCTTTTTATCGAGGGTAGCGCTTTTTCCCTTATTACGATCTTCTCATGGAACTTTTACCCAGGGCGGAGACAGGATTTAAAATTGGAGAGGCCAAAATTCAAATAAGAACATTCATAATAAGGAGAAAAAAAATTAAGGGGGCCGTTAACTTATTTTTTTTGAACGATTCTATATAGAATTTTTTAACGACAAGAGCTTTTTAGAAAAAATATATATTGGGTGGGGGGGGGGAGGGGGGCACCGGGGCCCCTGCCAGCCTTTCCTAGCTCTGCCCCTGCCTTTATTGATAGAGAGTTTTATATATCAGACTACCTTTACGTGGTTGCTATAAACTTTACAAAATTAAAAACCATCCCTTTCGTATGAAAGAATTATACACTATTGCCAATGATTCTTAACATGAAATTAGAAGTGAGTCATAATGTAATTATATATATTTACGTGTAATTCATTACTCACCTTACTGATCCTCTCATTTCAATATCATGTCATGTATCATGAACTCTTTACAATTTAAAATTTTGTATATCGAATTATCATTCATACTTAAAAGCATTAACCTTATGTATTAACTTTGTTGCTTAAATTCTTGGTGTCGCGGAAATTTAACTTGGCATAATTTAGCAAGGCACCTTGCATCACGGTTAACCACCGGGTAGTTCCACCAAATCTGAGAGTCATTCGGGATGCATGTTACTGAAAAGCTTTGATTAGTTAAATTGAAAAAATAATCCCAAGTGGGGCCCTATTGTTGATAACATCATTGACTTTTAGTGGAATTATGCTCAGTTTGTTTTATAAAACAAGCCAGAGATATTTCTAATCAGGAAAGAAGAAAGAGCCAGACAAATGATGGAATCTTGGCATTCTCACCAGGAAGCTGATCAGGCTACTAAGGATTGCTTGGCACAAGACTGGTTCACCAAGTTTACCTCCTGGTTTACTCTATATTTTGCTTTAATAATTATCTTGGTACTCATACCCAATAAGATATTCGGATGCCCTCATAACATTATCAATAAATTATACGGTGTATATGAAGGCTAATAAATGACTAATTGAAACAGAAAAGTTGAGAAACTTTATCAAATTGAGCCACTGTGTCGACAAACAAAACAGGGCAAAAGTATGCCATTTTATTCAAATAAGCAAACATAGACATCTGATTAACTGGTATACATAAATTAAAAGGCAAATACAGTGTGGGATGCAATAGATCGTGAACTAATGACTCGAAGATCAAAAGTGAAATCAGGCCTTGAGCTTCTTGGTGATGCCAGCAATGTACTGACCCTGGTGGAAAGCTTGCTTGAGTTCAAGTTCAGAAGGCTGTCTGGATCCATCTGGTCCAGCATAGGTTCCAGCACCGTAGGGGCTGCCACCTTTGATGTGTTCCATGTCAAACATTCCAGGTCCGAATGTGTACCCAATCGGCACATAGATCATTCCATGATGAACAAGTTGAGTAACGGCTGTCAAGCTGCACATCATTTATCAACACTCAAATTTAGTCTTCTTCAATTTTTCACACATATTACAGATACACGTGAAAAGTCAAATATTAAGTGTTCGCCTAAGGTAAGTTCCTCATTATCTCAAAAAGAAAAAAAAGAACAAAGAAAGAGAAACTCACGCAGTAGTCTCTTGACCACCTCCTTGTGTCCCGGTGCTAAAGAAAAGGCCTGCAGGCTTGCCGACCAAACCGCCGGATTGCCATAGACCACCGGTGGCATCAAAAAATGCTTTGAACTGAGAAGGCATCATACCAAATCTCGTCGGGAAACCAAATATGAAACCATCAGCATCTGGAAGGTCAGTGGGCTTGATCACTGGTGCATCACCCTTGGGTGGGGCGTACATCTTTCCAAGGACCTCTTCTGGAAGAGTTTCTGCCACCTGTCATACGCAAAATTGCAATTTTATTACGTATAATATTGAAAGAATTACTACACTTGTGTATGCAATTTCCTCATTCTATTAAGGCTTCAAGTTTGATTGCAAGATGTAGAAGATGTCGATCAATTAGGGAGATCAGATGAGAATTGTTTTTCGTTTGATGATAGGAAACTCCCTAGAACTGGACTCGCTGTCAAATCTCGAAACATATAAATCCACCCGAAAAAGGAGGTATAGTCTAAATTAATCAGACACAAAACCAAACTAACACGACTGACCCCGAATGAATTACCCCGAAAAATGAGAGATTTTACTTGGAAGTAATTGGATTTTATTGCTAGTACACACCTGCCATAATTTTACTTCTACACCATCAACGGATTCAGCTCCTTTCTTGATCTCTTCGGCAAGCTTCAGAACATGCCCGTACATAGAGTAGTATCTGTAAAATAACCAAAGTTTATTATTAGTTGTCAAATTGGCAAGTGTAGAAATATCCATAATTAAACATAAAGAGAAAGAGAAAGGAAAAGAGAAAGAGTAGCATACACAACGTAAAGTTTGACTGCCATTGGAGAAAATCTTTTGAATGCTCTGTTAAGTGTTTGGTGAATGAGTGAAAAGCTGAACTTTGGATGAAGAAAAGAGGAAATGCCACTCCTGTTAATATAGTGGAAGAGTAGGTTGACTTGTCGACTTTGTTAGAAGGCTCTCAAATTTAATTTGAAAATTAACTTAATTGAAGGTGTAGATTATTGATGTCATGCTTATCATTACTGTTTTTAAAAATACTTATTTTATTTCTTTCATAAGCATGTATATACTTCAGTTTCAAGTTTTAGACAAAAACAAATAAATAAGTTTGAAGTTAGCCACCGGAATATTCTTCACGAAGTTTCTTTTTTTTTAATTTTTTATTTTCTAATTGGTCATTCTTATCTTACTTATTGGCTTTCTTGACAGTGACGACATGGGCATATAACTTGTTATAATGCAGTCCCAAAAAACATAAAAACAAAAAAGGAAAAAAAAATGTTATAATGGAGGAGGAGGGTTTGAATCTCTACTCCATTATATCTATGAGAAAGTTGTTGGCTTTCCGTCGTTTTCTTTTTTTATTTTGCTCCCATTATTTCCCATCCATACGGGATACGGACAAGGGCGGAGATATTTTTATATGAGTGAGAGTTATGTGGCCTCTTCATCTTAATTTTTATTTGAAAAATACATAAAATTTTAAAATATTTTTAAGTTTAAAAATTAATTTAGCTAGCGACTACCAAAATAAAATTAACTATTTATAATTGTTAAACTTGTTCTTTTTAGTCAAACAAAATTTTTAGAACCACCCTAAATTTGGAGCTCTTAAGTTGGGATGAAAAAAAAAAATCTAATTGAGCACATAACGAATTGCAGAAATATTCTTATATAGGTTGTGATTGTTTACTATTAATCAAAACTTTAGATTCAAATTCGTATATATTTGTCCCAAACTCTTGCTTTATACCAAAGAAACTATCTTTATAATTTCTTGTTGCTTTCGTTTCTTTTTTATTTTCAGCTAAAGCATTAGATCAATGCTTTTGAATAGATCCAAAAGCATTGACCCACAAAAATAGATTTAAAGGTTTTACTTAAATGTTAATGAGGTCTTAACCTAGCATTTAATGTTGAGATCCTGAAATTTAGCGGTCAAATGTTAAATCCCTTCGACGAATAGTTTGAGCATTAGACTAATTATATTTTTTTTTACTACATATAAGTGTGTTTTTTTTTTATGACGTGAGAATTCAGTTAGCGAAGCCCGACCACTCACTAATAAATTTTTGAGAGTAGTTGTGTGCCCTAACACATGTATTGAATCAGTAAAAAGTGTGTATTTCATTACCACTATATGTAGGCTAATGCGCGAAAAAATTACTTCTCTTAAAAAAAAAAAATGTTATTCACTTGACTAACAACTAAACTTAATGTGTATATGTATTAAGAATATAAGATATAAGTTATTCAAAATAACTTCTAGACCAAGTTGCATACTTGGTCCCATGTCATATTCGACCATAGGAAAAGAAAAATGGGGAAAATGAAAGCTTATAAAGTATCTTTGATTTATATGATCAGGGCTAGTTGGAGCTCCCCCTCCCCCTCCCCCTAGCTAAAAAAGAGAATTAAAAAATTAATTATACTTACTGAAAAAAAAATTGTATTTATGTTATATAATTATAAATTATATATTTTAACCCTATTGACAAAAATTCATAAATCCGTTATTGAAAAGAACTCTTAGATCCTGCTGTTCTCTCTCATATCCATAATTAAGATTATAATTAAAAAAACATTGCACAGATAAATTGATCATTTTGTCATCTAAATTATGAGCAACGCTACTTCGTTTCTGGTCAAAGATGAGGGGCTGTTCCCATTTCTTTAGTACTCGTCAAGCCTGTCCAGTACATGGTATTATTATGCTCAATTATGCATCTCAATATGTAAGCTGCCTTTCAAGACTAGCTGTCACAAGTCTTCTTTTTTTTTTTTTTTGCTAATCAAGCAAAGTATCATTAATATAAATCAATCAAAAGACGTGTACAATGATCACACCAAAACAAAAAAAAAAACAGTCCAACAAAAAACGACCAAAGTGAAACAAACATGCAAACTATAAAAGGATATTCTCAATTTTCCAGTTGCTACAAATTTGTATGTTAAGAGTACTCCGACTGAACTTGTTACCACACCCAATCTTAATAAGGACCATCTCCTCAACTTTCCTACTGATATCCTCTTCCGTGCTAAACTTCTGTTGATGGATGCAGAGATTCCTTTCCCTCCAAATTGAACACACCACATAACAAAAGAATAAACGAAGTAAGAAAGCTTGTAACCCCTTACCCGAGCAGAACCGTTTAGACCATTCGTCAATATCCTCCCAATTTTGGATAGATCGCAAAATGTTGAGCTTTTTAAGCCCATTCTACAAAATCCTTTTGCTCAACCCACATTGCAGGAATAAGTGATGTCTATCCTCCACTGCCAACCCACGTTGCAGGAATAAGATACTTACAAAGCCATGACTTTCTCTCTCCTCTATTCTTCTCTCCCAGCGTAAGTTAGTTGGTAACATACGCATCTTTTTTTCTTTCACTTTTTCTGTCCTTTTGGCGCACGATAGAATTGCTATCATGCGCTACCAGCCATTTTCTTCTTCTTCCAGTGCAAGATAGCTTGAAATCTTGCACTTCCCGTGACGGTCATGGCAGGCAAGAAGGGTATCAAGGGTACTGCTGGCTCCAAGGTGGTAAGCGTAGTTATTGGTGATGGTGAGACACGGGAGCAGAATGCTGCTGAGGTGTCTACTTCGGTGTGGTCTGGCGACGAAGGTCTTGTAGACGTTGCTGTGGTGGCAGATGTAAGCTTTGTTGCTGGAGCGAAAAATGCTATAGCGAAACAATTGGTTCAGGCATGTGAACGTGGTGTGGTCTTGGAAGTAGCTGGGCCATCAGATGTGGTTGCTCTTTCTGGAGTTACCGTAGGAGAGGACAAAGCTCAGCCAGGTGAGTATCCTAATAAAACTACTATATTGAGTGGTAATACTTCTGTTGGTTTATTGATTGAAGGTGATATTGGAGGTGATGGTGGTATCTTGGAGGATGGTGTGGTTATAGAAGGATCAGGTTGTGGTGAAAAACAAAGGGATGCTTTTGATGAGCCAGTGGTTTGTGGAACTGAGAATGTAGACGACCCGGTGGTGTGTGGGTCTGTGAGCATAGAAGTGCCGTTGGTGAGTGAGCCTGAGTTAATTGGAGGGAAGGTTGTTGACGAATCTAATAGGCCAGAATGGAGAAGTCTTTTTGGGGGACAAGGAGCAGGTTCTAAACTGAAGTATTTCTCCCCTGCTATGGTAGATGGTAAGGTGGTGGTTTTACCACCAAAGGAAGTGGCAGACTCAGGTAGTGAATTGTGGAAAAATTGTTTGGTGGGCCAATTCTTTGATCAGGACCCATCTTTTTACCAAATCAGTGCAATGGTAGACAACCAATGGCGTAAGTATGGGAAAGTGGAGGTGATGTCCAATGAAAACGGGCTGTGGATTTTCAAGCTTGGGAGTGACAAGGATTGTGAGGAAATTCTTGGTCAGTTTTGGCATGTTAGTGGAAGGCCATTGTTCTTAAGGAAGTGGAGACCAAAAATCCAACCTCTCCATTTTAAGTTGGATAAGGTACCATTGTGGGTTAATTTTCACAATGTGCCGACGGAGTATTGGACCCCAGACGGTATGAGCTATGTTGCGAGCGGTGTTGGTATCCCTTTGATGCTTGATAAATACACGGAAAATAGAACGAAACTTAAATATGTTAGGGTGTGTATTGAGGTTGATATGCGGAATGAGTTGAGAGATGAGATTTCTCTTAATATGGGTGGTGGAGAGGTTGCCATCATTAAGGTTAAGTACCCTTGGCGACCTCGGGTGTGTGGTGAATGTAAGAAGATAGGCCATGATGTGGCTAATTGTCCAGGGTGAAAAGTAGTGTGGAGAGCTAAGGTGACTCAACCTGAGAATGCACCGGTCCAATTGATTTCTAAAATCCAAGGAGAAGTGTATGAGATGAGAGGTAACAAAAAAACTGGTGATGATTGGAACACGGTTACTAGGAGGAAGACCTTGTCTAAAGAGAGGTATGACCATAGGAGGTTCGAAGTGGGGGAGTCGTCAAGGGTAGAGAGCACTAATAAGTTTGGGGCTATTTCTAATACTGAGGATTCTGAGAACTTGAGTGGGGTGATTAGGGACTTGGTGGCGAAAGTCAAGACGAGGCCTAAGGGTGATGGGACGTCCACCAAGGATCCAGTTTCTCAATGAAGTACACAATTTGGAATATTCAAGGGCTTAATAAAGCCTTCAAACAAGTTGAGGTTGTAAATTTTGTAAATAAGAATCAACTTGATTTTATTTGCTTGTTAGAGACCAAAGTGAAACATAATAGTGCTCCTAATATTATCAGGAGAAGATTCAGGGACTGGGGTTTTGTCAATAACTATGGAAAATCCAATCGAGGCAGGATTTGGGTGCTGTGGAGGAAAGAGAGGGTTAGAATTGACTTGATTGATTCTACTGATCAGGCGATTCATTGTTGGGTTGAGGAGGAGAGGTGTAAAGGTTTTGTTACCTTTGTGTATGCAACTAACGAATACAGGGACAGGGAGGGACTTTGGCAGAAAATTAGTGACTAGAAGGCCCTAGTTGGGGTTAAACCTTGGGGGGTGATTGGTGATTTTAATGAGATCTTGAAGGTTGAAGATAGACTGCGGTGCACTGTGCTCTCCCAGGGATCTAGTGACTTTGGTAACTGTGTGGATTTAGCTGAGTTGGTAGAGGTGGGGAGCTTTGGTGGAGAGTTCACTTGGAGCAACAAGAGTTCTGGGGCTGTCCTTAGAGCCAGCAAATTGGACAGATTGTTTGTGAATGAGGAATGGGTTGGAATGTACCCATTTACTGATCTCTTTGTTGATCTCCCCGGGGTCTCAGATCATTGTCCTTTGGTGGTGACTGTTGGGCTGAGGAATCTTGCTAAACCAAAGCCTTTCAAATTCACGGAGCATGAAGAATTTCTTCCCATTGTCCAGAAAGCTTGGAGTGTTAATTTTGAGGGTAGCCCTATGTACAATCTTTATCAAAAATAGAAAAGTTTGAAGAAGGAGCTTCGGGGTTTCAATGATAGATTCTATAGAAATCTTTCTTCAAATATTGGTATTCTTAGAGACAAGATTAAGGATGTACAATCTCGTATTCAAACATGTGTTGATGATGGGCTTGTTGTTGAGGAAAATAGGTTATTAATCTCGCTTGAGAAGGCAGTTAAAGACGAGGAAGCTATTCTCCACCAGAAAGCGAGGATTAGTTGGCTTGATAAGGGTGATGCGAACTCGAAATTTTATCACAAATGCATTAAGGGCAGATTGATTAGAAACAAGATTTTTCGGTTGGTGTTGGAGGATGGTTCGAGCACTATGGATGAAGGGATTATTAGGGATGAGATTGTGGGGGCCTTTCAGAGTATTCTGGGGTCCGTAAATAGCCATCAATATGAGTTCTCCTCTGATGATATCAAATTACTCTTGGGGAAGTCTATCTCTGAGGACGACAAGTTGAACCTGTTGACACCTATTGAGGAGAATGAGATTAGGAGTACCGTGTTTGCCATGGATGTTGATAAGAGTCCGGGTCCAGATGGGTATATAGCGCACTTCTATAAGGAGGCGTGGAGCATTGTGGGTGGTGATGTTGTTAGAGTGGTTAAGTCTTTTTTTCAGTCGGGGCAGATGTTGGGGGCGTGTAATTCTACAATTATTACTCTTGTTCCGAAAACGAGAAGTCCATCTTGTGTTGATGACTTTCGCCCTATTTCCTGTTGTAATGTTGTGTATAAATGCATATCTAAGATTATTGCTAATAGGATTAAGCCTCTGTTGGATGATTTGGTTTCGGTGAACCAGTCAGCCTTTGTGCCTGGTCGATCTATTGCTAATAATATTTTGATGGCGCATGAGTTGATTAAAGGGTATGGGAGGAAACAGTTATCACCAAGATGTGCCTTGAAGGTTGACCTCCGTAAAGCTTATGACTCGGTGGATTGGGGTTTTATGATTAAAGTCCTTGAGGCTTTTGGGTTTCCTGGGAGAGTTGTCGAGTTGATAAGAGCTTGTATTTCTACCACTCGTTACTCGGTAGCTATTAATGGGAGTCTGGAGGGGTACTTCCGAGGTGCTAGGGGCCTGAGACAGGGTGACCCATTGTCGCCGTACTTGTTTGTGTTGGCAATAGAGGTTTTCTCTTGTATCTTGGGGAGAGTTGTTGCTAAGAAGGGGTTTCACTATCATCCAAAATGTGCTAAGTTGAGAATCACTCACTTATGCTTTGCTGATGATGTTCTTATCTTTTCTGAGGCCAATAGGAGCTCTATTGAGGCAGTTAAATATGGCATGGATTTGTTTAATAAGCTCTCGGGTCTCTTGGTTAACAATTCTAAGGGCAGTGTCTTCTTTGGGGGCTGCTTGAATAGTGTCAGAGAGGAGATTAAGGAGGTTCTTGGGTTTGAGGAAGGGGTTTTACCTTTCAATTATCTGGGGGTTCCTTTGTCGCCTAAGTGTATCTCCAAGAATGCTTACAATGGGCTTATTGATAAATTGACAGCGAGGATTGACCATTGGGCTAACCATGATCTGTCTTATGTTGGTCGTATTGTTCTTATCAAGTCAGTTCTTTTTGGTATCCATGCTTACTGGACTGGGGTGTTGATTCTTCCCAAAGGTGTGGCGAAGAAGTTGGAAAGGAAAATGGCTGCCTTTCTTTGGAAGGGTACTAGTGAGTCAACTAGAGGAGCTAGGGTGAGTTGGGAGCTTGTGTGTACCCCCAAAAAAGAAGGTGGTTTGGGATTTCGACGTGTTGGTGATATTAATATGGCTGGAGCATTCAAACACTTTTGGAAAATCCTTATTGGCGCTGAGTCTCTTTGGTCCAAATGGGTTAATGGGTATTACATCAAAAGTGATTGCATTTGGGATTGTAAAATTGGTGATAATTGTTCTTGGCAATGGCGGAAGCTAATGAAGCTGAGGGATAAAGTTAAGAATCTGGTTGAAGTCCGAATTGGGAGTGGTAGTAGTACATTTTTTTGGCGAGATCCTTGGCATCCTTGGGGTGCCCTGGTTGATTGTGTTCCTCGGCAACAAATTGTGGGAGTTGAGATTAGGTGGCATGATAGAGTGGATTCTGTGATTGAAGCTGGGGGTTGGAATTGGCCGGATCATCCTTTGTTTCACAACATATGTCATCATATTCATGGTAATCCGAATGTCCAACTGACGGATATGTACAGATGGAAAAGAAATACTAATGGCTTGTTTTCTGTCTCTTCGGCTGTCACAAGTCTTCTTGGTCACTTGGAACAGTCCAAATCCTTATCCTCCACCTCTTATCCTAATTTCTCTATTTTTATTTCCCTAACCATTTAGCTAGGTGGATTCACAAATCATTCAATCGGGTAGCAGATAAGGTTGCTCGTACAGTTAAAATAGGCACTCTCCGTTTAGACTGGTTTTTCAACTTGTCCCTAGAACTCTACTCTCTCACTGTATTTGATATTGATCCGATAGAGATTGACTGATGTATATTTTGGTGTGTTACGAAATTATCTTTCCCAACAAAAAAAAAAAAACCAATTAGCTTTTGTTATTAAAATATGTTTGCCAACTGGGGTACTATAATTTGAAGACTTCGTCAACTATGATGAAAGTGTGAAAGAAAATGGTCATTTTACACATTACCTTGATTGAACCTTAATGTATAAAATATGCAAAGAAAAGGCACCATATCAATAAGAGATTCGTCTTTGTCTTGACTAGATCAAGTGTGAATATTTTATTTGTAGGTTCATTCCTTCCAGACAATTCGATCCAAAAATTAAGGTTTTTTTTTTTTTTTTTTTTTTGTCGTTAAAGAATTAAGAATAATGACGAGGAAGAAGATAAACAAATTTAACCCTTAAGTATTGGGTTGAATGGTCATGTATTGTTGGTAAAAGTCTTGATTTTGAATTTACAAACTTCTATTATAAATATTGTTCGATTCTTTAATGTCATTGAATATTCATTGGTATTTTTCGTTGTACCATAAAATTTATAGCATTGATGTTGATTTATTCTGATCTTACCTAACGCGAGTTTTTCATTATAAAAAAATTAAAAAATTAAAGCAATTTCAAAACAAATATTTAGTCTGTAATGTGTCTTAAGAATGATGTTTGTAATGCAGTCTTAAATGCCAAGGGACTATACTAGCAAATGATGACTAATTAGCCAAAGTGGACCAAGGAAAAAACAATATAAAACTATAAAGTAAAAGGTAAAATTATTTTCGAAGTTCAAGCACCCAAGGCACGAAGAAGACATCACCAGGTTACTTGTCTCTAGACATAACAATAAACAGTGTAATCACATAAAGACTTCCACGAAAAAAAAAAAAAAGAAACATAAAGACTTCTATATTTTTTTTTTGGGTCAATAAAATTATAATTATTAAAGACTTCTAGATGGAACCAGTCATTGACTAAATAGAAAAATAGAAAAATAGAAAAATCCTCGGATGAAACGCGTCCAAAGGAGTGAAGACTTGACTTAGTTGCTTAATTTTTGGCCAAGTTGATTCTACATAATATAGTAATAAATGTTTCTTGCGTTATGCATAGATCAGATTTGAGTCATTGCAGTAACTCATAAAAGAATTGAATATGATACACTTACATCGCTGAAGCTATACCTAAAAAAAAATCTTTCTTTTTTTAGATGACAAAAGATTAAAGACTAAATTGTTTTTCAGTAGGTGTGATGATCAATCTTAAAATGGGTTATTTTGTTTGAAGGTTTCCTTGCTTGTTTGAGTTTGTAATTGTCAGGATGTATACCATAAAAGTGAGTTAAATATTGCTTGTGCCCGAATTCCACCTCAAATGTTGGGTCGAATATAAAACAGTCACGTTTATAGAGAAGTGATAGTCAAATAAGAAAGTTATTTTGATAGATGATGTACCATTTAAAAGGAAACAGAACGATAACCGTAGATTATTAAGCAACATGTCAAAGCAAAATGATGGTCATCAAGGGGTATATCAACTGTTACGAGTTAGTCAATAAAAGCAAGGAAATTAAAGAACATCAAAATCAATCCGATAAAAAATGTTGTTGAAGTTTTAAATTTTATCTTCAGGAGTAAATTGTAACTTAGATTTGGCTTGCTTTCATTTACTTTTTCTTTCAATAGTAGTTATACTGAAATTAGTTGTCGACATCCGGAAATAAAGATATTCTTTACTCCCAGAACTTACTTCTTCATCATTAAAGTCACTAATTAGTGTTCTAACCTACAGCAAATTTAGCTCACTTGTCAAAAATGACGTTATTAGTGACAAAAATAATTATAACACACACTATCAAATTCTAAAGACAAACAAACAATTACTTAGAAAAAAAAATAGGGTCTCAAATCCTGCATAGTGCATGGCATGAGATTGAATAATGTAGGGTTAATTTCAATTTACCCCTTTAATGTATTTGTGAGAGAACACTTCACCCCTTAATGTATTATTTGTAACATTTAACCCCTTTTGATCTTTGGTCAAACAAAACATTGAATTAATAGGTTAACAAAGTTACTTGAAATGACAAAAAACCTAAACATCTCTATCACCACCGGCGGAGCTACATGTAGCTCCGGGTGTGCGACGGCACACCTTGAGTTGGGAAGGCTTTTTTTTTTATAGTATTAAATTTTTTGAAATAAAATTTTAAATTGTCATCCTGTGTACATCCTGAGTAGTCGAGTTAGAATATGAATAAATTTTTTAAATTTCTAAGCAACAATTTTTCTCTACGTCTAATTAAAGAGATTTTTTCTATTATAAGGACTATAGTTATTTATTTATTTTTTCTTTTGGTATGTTACGTCACACCTATATTGAGTGGAGTCCTGGTTTAAAATCTCCACATATGCATTATCAATTATATTTTTATAATTGCTATAAAGTGTATTTTATGAGCAAAGGTATATGTCTTGTGTTAGACAATTAAATTGATTGGGATTTGATTGTTAGGCAATTAAATTACTTGAGATTTGATTGGCTATGTTTTAGCAAAACTTTTGTTATTTCCATTCTTGTATTTTTACCTTTTATATTTTGCAGAAAAATCTTATAGTAACTTACCATATGAGAAGAAGATTTGTGTTACTTAAGAAATGACATTTATTACATATTCACAAGGAAAGGAAAAATAGGTTTTATGAGTAAAGGCTTTTCTTGTAGCCCAAAACAATATGCAGCAGCAATCTTGTATTTATATAGCAGCAATCACGGCAGAAAAGTTGAGACAAAAACAGATAGCAACAAGAGAAAATACAAGAGAGTTTTCTGTCCAGTGTTTCAAGTTATGTTGCAACACGATCTGTGTTCTAGTCTTTGATTGTATTAAGTGTTGCAACTTTGTTTGTTTTGACAGTGAGTCATGAGCGAATTATATGAGTCTTTGAGTGATTATATTATTATCTTATTTATTCATTCTTCGGGAGAAGAAGGTACTGTTCTCGGGAGAGAATGTCGCAAGTCGAAGGGAGCTCGCCAAACCGAAGTTCATTGAAGAGTTCACCATCAAGGTATCAAAGGTTAAGAGGGAGTCTTTACTTGTGTAAGTTCGTTGATGTTGTAACTTATTATATTGCTTAATAAACAGGTTTGTTGGACCAAGGGAGGTCCCGTGGACGTAGACCGCACGGTTGAACCACGTTAAATCTTGGTGTCTTTGTTTCTTTTACAAGCTTTATCTTTCTGCTGTTGTTTACTATTGCTACTTATGTTGGAACATTAAGTGGAATAAACTAACTAAGCAATTAGAGAAACAGATTGTTAATGGTATGTTATAGAACTGATATTCCAGTTAATGTTGCAACATCACATGTAACAGAATTGTAACAGAATCAGTTTACACCAAGTTATTACATCTGTTTTTAATTTTTATCGCAGAGCTTCATCGATTAAGCAAATTAGCCATCTTGCTGAGAAATTAATCCATACTTATACTGTATAACTTTTAACATCTTGAAAACTTCGCTTGTGGTGTATTGTGCTTAAATTAAGTATTGTTTAGTGATAACATATTATGATCTGTCATCAACAAAAAAATCATTGTAGACATAAAGCCAACAATTCTTTTATAATTTATAAAAAAAAATATTATGCATAAATGAGCACTCCAACCATTAGTTACTGGCTTCACGCTTTAGTGCCTACCCTGACATCAGATACCTAGCTCCGCCCTTGTCCATCACTATCATCATCCTCATCCTCTTTAATTTTTAACCCTGGCTCCATGCCCAACCCCAAGCATCCATCACCATCACCAACTCTGTCATTTGAGGATGCAGTAAAGAGTTCAAGAATGGAAAACAAATTAATGCTCTCATCATGATTTTGATATACATTCACCATGAAATGCCTATTTCAAAGCTACTCAATGGAATACAATTTGATGGTGTCAATTCCTTAAATGAGATCATGTATGTGAAAATCAAAGCAAAATGTGTTTTATATATTGCATCTATAAAGAAGAGTAGAACAATTTTTTATTATGTTGTACGAATCAGGGAAATTTATAATTATAGTTGTTGTTTTAAGTGGTGGGACAGTTCGTTATGGTATTGGATGCTTGAATTTGAGCTTTTAGTTGAAGTCAGACATTGGCAAAGGTGAGGTTTGAAGTGGATGGTCATGAAAAATGAGATGTTTGGGTGTTTTTGTCATTTCAACTAATTTTGTTAATTTATTAATAGAGTTTTATATTTGATTAAAGGTCAAAAGGGGTTAAGTGTTACAAATAATATATTAAAGGGTAAACTGAAATTAACCCAATAATGTAGCAAGCTAGGGAATTCAAAAAAAGAAAAAAAGAAAAAAAAAAGTAACCGCTAGGTTAAAGATGAGAGGAAAAGGTTTTCTATTTCTTATTCTTTGGATTTGTAATAAATGAACAAATTATAAAAAATACAAACTTGGAAGAAAATCATAAATTTGAGTGAATATTCCAAACAATATATTAGACCAACATTTGGAAGATTCCGTGGAAGCTGTCAAGTATAGCTTGCTGCCGTAATAAAAGGCGAAGATTTGAATCAAAAAAAAAAAAGAAGAAGTTGACGAAGAAGATATATATTTTTCTTTTCTTTTTTATCGAAAAAGACGACGAAGATGGCATTTAGAGCATTTTTAATAGAGGCTTCAAAACACAATAATTACAACTTTTTAGTAAATATAGAGACTTTAGAAGAAAAAAAATAACACTAATGGTACATATAGAGCCCCAAATCCATATTTTTTATGCAAAGTTTTTATGTTTTAACAAATTTAGAGCTCGGGCTCCATTTTGTTCAACAAATTTGTTGAACAAAATAGAGTCCCAAGAAAAAGACAAAAATTTAGAGCCACATGGATCACTTTCAAATCAAATTTGATCATATGGGTCTCTTCAATAAATCAGATTTGATATTGACTGATAACTTTAACCAAAAAAAAAATGATAACTTAAGTACAAAAAAATGGAAGGGACGGCGGATCTGCTATAGATCTTTAAATTTAAAACCTTCACTGGTGATTTTTTTTTTTTAGAACCCCTAAAAAATACATAAGGCTTTAAATGAGATTCTAAAAAATAAAAAAACTCTAAATTTATTTTTAGAACCCTTTAATTTAAAGCCTCTATTAAAAATAGCCCTAGTAATTAGTATTGTTATCTTCTCTGGTCCGATAAATGCTCACACACGTTCATACATCGAAACTTGGCTTTCTAGAAGTTGCCAAATAGTCAACTATATTGATGTTGACTTTATCGGATCACGATTACGTGTTCCAATCGTACTATTGACGTTGTCATGAATAGGTTTTTTTTTTGGTCGAAATTGTCATGAATAGGTCTATCCATGTTACACGGGTGCATTTTCTAAATATTTTGAAAAAGTCTGTTTTGGTTCTGCACTTGCACATTAATTTCCATTTATATTTTCTCATTCACATACTAAAAATGGGAGAAAAAAGAGAACTAGATGATCAAATCAACATACATGAAAAAAGAAATAGAAATTATACACGAATCCATATGTATGCTTTTTTTTTTTTTTTTGGGGTCAAAATCCATACGTATCCACCACTTATATTTCAATATGCAATTTGTATGCCATCACTAATTAAAGAATTAATTAAGAGAAGTATAATATAATCTATACTAACTGATATGATTCTTGTATTCTATATTTTTAATTTACATTTTTACCTTTAAACTTCTTGTATTTTCATGAAGCGTACCACTAAAATTTCAAGAGATTATCAGATATACCTTAGGTTTGGAAAATTGTCATTTTGTAGCCATAGGTTTCAAAAGTGTGATTTCGTCCCCTTAAAAGAGAAAAAAATGCTTTAGGAGGACAGTAATGTCTATTGGTGCCTTCTTTCTTGCTATTTATGCTCCGTTTATTTGCTGTAAAATAACTCGCTTGTGAAAAATATTTTTTTTAAAAATGCTTTAGGAGGACAATAATGTCTATTGGTGCCTTCTTTCTTGCTATTTATGCTCCGTTTATTTGCTGTAAAATAACTTGCTTGTGAAAAATATTTTCTTCTGAAAATATTTTTTTGAAAAATAAAATGTTTTCCTGAGCTCCGTTGTTTGCCGTAAAATAACTTGCTGTGGGAAATACTTTTCTGGAAAATAAAATACTGGAAAATATTTTTTGGTATTTAGATTTACAGTGAAAAATATTTTCAGACATTAAATTTTATATAAAAAAAATATACACATAATATATATGTTAACCGTGAGAGTGGGGGTAGGGCAGGGGGTAGGGGTGGGTGAGTTTCGAAAAATATTTTATTCTCTCAAAGGACATGAAAATATTTTTTTAAACTTTGTACTAGCCGTAATATTTGATTGAAAAATATTTTCCAGTTGACCAATTTTTCAGTATTACCAAACAACGGAAATTGAGCAAAAGTAGCCACCATTTTTTATTAAAAAATATTTTTCAGTTGATTAATTTTTCGGTATTACTAAATACCAAAAAATTAAAAAAATATTTTTCGATAAAATATTTTACGGCAAACAAACGGAGCCTTAACTTTCTCTTTAATTAGTAGACCAACTTTACAAGCAAAAATAAAATATCCCTATATTTGAATCTAATAATTAACCATAATCAAAAGGTACAATAACCCGAGCCACCCAATTTAACATAATTATAGCCATTGGAGCAGGAGCGGATTTAAAAAAAATTTTCAAGTGGGGACTATAGCGGAAAATTTGGCAGGTCGAATCTATACGAATAATTTTTAATAAACAATATATAGTAGTTAAATGATGTATCATAAAAAGATTAAAAATAGCTATACACATCATAATTCTCTTTATTAAAATTATTTTTTCAGTGGGAACTAATTTTTTTTTTATCCAAAATTATATATACATATAAAAAAATACATAAAATTAATAAAAACTGTAATCCCCGTTGACCTCATGGTGCTTCCGCCCCTGCACTGGATCCAGTCATAAATAGGAATGGAAGAAAAGTGTGATGAAATGAGCATAAATTCCTAAAAGGCAGCTACCGTTTTTTTTCTTGTTTGTGTCGTAGGCAGCTAACATATCAAGATGCATAATTGACCATTAATTATACCATGTCAGTTCGACATGCTTGGGAGGTGTGGACAGCCCCTAATCTTTGACCAGAAAAGAAAGAAGAGTTCAAAACCTTAAAAAAAAAAAAAAAAAATGAAAGAAAGAAAGAAAGAAAAGAAAGAAGAGTTGCATTTTAAGAATGATAAAATGGAAAATGTCTTCAAAAGGACTTATTTTAGTTTATCTTAATTATGGGTATGAGAGAGAAAGTACTTATAACTTTCTTTGTCTCTATTTTTCTTATCCTTTTCTCTAATTTGACATAGCACCAAATTCCACATTGATTTAGAAGTAATTTTGAAAACTGCAAATTTATCTTCTTAGTACCATGAAAAAATTTAGCTCAGTTATTAGTGAAGTGAATCCCTGTCTTTTAAAGTAATGTTTACCCATCAATCCGTTTTAGTAGGAGAAAATTCATACAAATGAGTAAGTGCTTTTATTGAAAATTACTTGACAACTCACATCTAGCGGGTGAAAATACCAAAATAGATTAGTGTTTATATTGTTGATCGAATTTAACCTAATATATGCCCCCAAAATAACATCTTACAATTTTGATCTCTAGATTTCTAATTGATGGTAAACGAAGTAGTGATGGTGCGCATGACAGCAATAACCTACACATTCAAACAAATCGGAAAAGTCAACAAACTCTTCCACTATATAAACAGGAGTGGCCTTTCCTCTTTTCTCCATCCAAAGTTCTAGCATTTCACTCATTCAATAAACACTTAACAGAGGATTCAATTAAATTTTCTCCAATGGCAGTCAAGCTTTATATTGTGTATGCTTCTCTTGCTCTTTCTCTTTATACTTACTTGTATGCGTATATATGTTTAATTATGGATATTTCTACACTTTCCAATTTGACAACTAATAATAAACTTTGGTTATTTTACAGATACTACTCTACGTACGGGCATGTTCTGAAGCTTGCCGAAGAGATCAAGAAGGGAGCTGAATCCGTTGATGGTGTAGAAGTAAAATTATGGCAGGTGTGTACTAGCAATATATAAGATCCAATTACTTCCAAGTAAAATCTCTCATGTGTCGGGGTAATTAATTCCCTTGGGGCCAGTTGTCATAGGCTTGGCTTCGTGCATAATTAATATGAACTATGTCTCTTATTTCAGATGAAGTTATATATTTCAAGATTTAAAATGGTGTCAGTTCTAAAGAGTAATTTCCTGTCATCAAACAAAAAACAATTCTCATGTGATCTCCCTATTTGATCGACATCTTCTACATCTCGAAATCAATGTTGAAGAAATACTGCATGAAGAAATTGCGTGTCGAAGTGTAGTAATTCTTTCTCAATGTAATAAAATTTTGCGTATGACAGGTGGCAGAAACTCTTCCAGAAGAGGTCCTTGGAAAGATGTACGCCCCACCAAAGGGTGATGCACCAGTGATCAAGCCCACTGACCTTCCAGAGGCTGATGGTTTCATCTTTGGTTTCCCCACAAGATTTGGTATGATGCCTTCTCAGTTCAAAGCATTTTTTGATGCCACCGGTGGTCTATGGCAATCCGGCGGTTTGGTCGGCAAGCCTGCAGGCCTTTTCTTTAGCACCGGGACACAAGGAGGTGGTCAAGAGACTACAGCGTGAGTTTCTCTTTGTTTTTTTTTTTCTTTTTTCTTTTTGAGATAACGAAAAACTTATCTTAAACAGATGCATGATATTTGACTTTTCACGTGTATCTTCAATATGCGTGAAAAATTGTAGAGAGACTAATATTGAGTGTTGATAAATGATGTGCAGCTTGACATCCGTTACTCAACTTGTTCATCATGGAATGATCTATGTGCCGATTGGCTACACATTCGGACCTGGAATGTTTAACATGGAGCACATCAAGGGTGGCAGCCCCTACGGCGCTGGAACCTATGCTGGACCAGATGGATCCAGACAGCCTTCTGAACTTGAACTCAAGCAAGCTTTCCATCAGGGTCAGTACATTGCCGGCATCACCAAGAAGCTCAAGGCCTGATCATTTCACGATCTATTGCATCCTACACTGTATTTGCCTTTTAACTTATGTATGCGAGTTAAAAAGATGTGTAATGTTTGCTTATTTGAATAAAAAGGCATAGTTTTGTGTTGAATTTGGTTAAGATTCTCCAGTTCAATTTCCATCAGTCAAATTAATCTCCATTAGCATTCATGCCATTGTGAGAACGCGAAGACTCCATCCTTTGTCAATCCTTAGTTCTTAGTTTCCTCAATGCATATATCCCTTATTATATTGGATTAATTTAGTGCATAATTGGAATACCGGTTATGGATATCATCAACAGGAAATATAAAGGACTATTTCCTCCCTCGAGATTTTTCAATTTAATTGAATAGAGAAGCTTTTCAATATCGGGAAAGGCTTTTATTTGACCAACCGGATGAATTGACCTTTTGATTATAGTCGTTGATTAGAAGATATGAACATCAACTGTTAATGTTCTTCATTGAAACACTATTTTGTCTTCAAATTAAGGCCATATAGGGCCACCATGGTGATATGGCAGCAGCATTATTTGATTGATTCGTCTGACGAACGAAGAATTTTCCTTCAGTAATATGAACCAAGAACCACAATAAAATTTTCTGGAACTATCTCGTAATAATATATGGTGCATACAATATACCCTACTAAATTGTGCAGTTAAATTTTCGAGACACTTTGAGAACAATAAACTAAATAAATAATATTCCGAGACATCAAGAAATTAAATACCAAAAGTCAATGACATAAGGTTACTAGTTTTAACATAATAGTAAAGTTGAGAGCAATTATAGTTTCAGACTTCAAGGGCACAATATATTAATCCACGCATAAGCTAATCTAGAACATTATCTGACCAACTAATCAGCAGAAAAAAAAAGAAAACTAAACAATTTCAGTTTTCTTAGGTTCGGAAGCCATTTAGTAGCCATAGGTCTCCAAAGTTCCGATAAATCAAAGATCTACCTTATTAACTTAAAGGGAGTCTCTTAAGCTTTAAAATAGATAAAACCCACCAGAAAAAAAAAAAAAAAAGAGAGAGAGAGAGAGAGAGAAAGAAAGGAAGAACATTGTGATGAAACGAGCACAAATATTTAATCTGAAAACCAGAATCTATTTCTCTTACATGTGAAAAAAAAAAGAAGGGAAATGAATGTTTGCATGCTCCCCACAATATATTGCATTGCGATGTTGAGGTAGGGCATACATATTTGCAATTTAGGTTTCCCAGTACATTATAGAAAAAACTATTTTTCTGAAGGGACAAGAGTTTCGCTTGCATTTGTGGATTCTCGATTTTCATGATCTCTGCAATATTTTACATTCTAATGTTGAGGTAGGACATACAAATTTATATGCATGAGAATTTTTGTGCAATAAAGGTTTTTCCATACATTATATAAAAGAATTATTTTTCGAAGGACAACAATTTCTCTTGCATTTTTGGATTCTCATTCTTCCTAACTATTTATGACATTCTGTAAGAGGGCATTTGGTTGGCAGAATATTACAGAATTCCTAAAAAAGTGAAGTCAATGATGTAATATTCTCATATTTGGTTCACAGAATAAAAAAATATTCTCAAGCATATCACATTCCTGATAATATAATATTCTCATGATTTACTCAATTTTTATTCTCATATGAGGGGGTGAGAATCTGAATTATTCAAGTTGTGGGAATGTTTAAGAGAAATTAAAAGACAAAATACCCACCATAAAAAGAACAAAATAAATAAATAAATAAGATAAAAAATAACATAAAATAATCAAATAAAACAATTAAAAATTAAAAATAAGAAGAATAAGATAAGATAAGTAAGAAGAAGAAAGATAAGAAGAGTTAAGATAAGTAAGAAGATAATAGAAGATAAGAAAATAAGAAGAAGATAAATTAAAAATAAGAATAATTTATTAAAATTTTAAGTTAAATTAATTTTTTAAATAAAATTTTAAATTTAGTTTCGGATTTATTTATTACTTTTAAGGGTCATTTAAATTGAAAATAACACAGTGGAAAAATTAAAAAATCATAATTTTTTAAAAAATAAAATTTTTAAAAATAAAATAATAAATTTATATTACTTGTATAAATACGTTAGACATATGTTACTCGCTATTAGCAAAATATACAAAGTGTAACGTGACTTGGATATTTGTTTCTATGATATTTTTATTTTTTTGAGTTAGGAGCATTGTTGAAAAATTCCTCAAGATTTCTGTAAATATTAAGTCTAAACCAAATATAAAATATTACATTCGTAAAAAATTGATTTTTTCTTAAACGCATCAAACAGCTTTAATCACATTACTAAGAATTACATTTTTCGGAGTTTGGGGGTTGTGATGTAGGAAATGAAGAGGGGTCCTGTGCCATGAGAAGGGGGAGCCAGGTAGGTGGGCTGTGAATTCGGAAGGGGGAAAGGGAGGTTGGATGTGGAATTGTTTTTTCTTTGTTAAAAGGTTGTACAGTATGTCAAAATTGAGAAAGATGAATGACAAAATAAATCAGGGATCTCATAGAAATCTTTTCAAGAATAGTACATAAAAAAAATGGCTATCAATCCAATCAATAAAAGCGCTTAGCGAGGATATTCTGTGTGAATAATGTGTGAATTTTGGATGATCCAAAATTATCCTTTCTTTTTTGTGTTCACTGCTAAAATAAATTTAAAAAAAGAAGAAGGTAGGGATAGAAATAGATAAGGCTTAGACTCAAATTCAATTGGTATGCAACCCGATTATAAACTAATTTATGAAATCAATTGGGTATTCATTAGAGTTTGTTTTTATAAGTGGTTATTGACGGATAGTTTGATAGGATTTGGTGATAGCAATTAAAAAAACTCAAAATTCGAAACCTAATTATCAATTTAGTAAAAAATAAATTAATAAAAGTATATATATATATATATTAATATTCATGCATATATAATATCAAGTTATTTTATATTATTTTATTGAAGTATGATAACTTCTCAGCAGAAACATATTGTCGAATGCTTCTATTATATTAAGATTGATTTAAGCTTGTTTATTGAGAAAACATTTAATTTATGATTTTTAGTTTTATTGAGATTGGCCATTTATTTATGGACAAATAATATGTTATTTGTTTTGGATTTTATCATCTATTATTTTATTAATTTTTAAAGTATTTTTAATATTTAAATTTTATTTTTCTAATTTAAATTTTAAAATATTTATTTTAATTGATTCTAAAAATATTTTAGGCTATTTTTTAATGAAAAAATTATTTATTAATGGGTCAGGCTGGGTACTTGCGGATTTTTAAATGCTTATAGGGTTTAGGTTTGGAAAGTAAAATTTAAACCTGTCGAGTATTCCTTATGAGTTTGAAAAAAAAATTTAAACAGATTCAAGTTCGAATTTACAAATTTTAACAGGTATTCGACCCGTTGTCATTTCTTATAAGAGGCTTGGGGGAACCTAGTTTTCTCCTGATCCCTCGGTTCCGAGGCCGCAAATGGCATTAGATTGAAATAATGTAGCAAGCTAGGAATTATATTTCAAGAGTAACTGCTACGTTAAATATTAGAGGAAAAGGTTTTCTACTTTTTTTTTTCTTCTTCTTTGGATTTGCAATAAACGAAGAATTAGACTAAATACAATTTTGAAAGAAAAATATAATTTTGAGTGGATATTCCGTGTAATATATTAGAGAGTAAAATGCATCATATTCCCTTATATTTTGCGAAAGTTATATAATAAACTCTATATTTTTAAAAGTGACATAGAATCCCTTTGTGTTATCAATAATATTGCATCATACCCTTACCGTCTAATTTTTTGTTAAACTTAACGGAAAGTGGCATCCACGTACTTACAATGCAACTCAGAATCACACAAAGTATGAAAATGCATATTGTTTGACCAAAATACCTTACATTTTTTCTAACTTTTCTTTCTTTCATTTTCTTTTTTGTTTTTCGTATTCACCCTTCTTCTTTCTCACCTCTAGCACATACCACTACTACATATCTCTATCATAAATAATTTTAGATACTCATCATTAATAATTTTTAGCAAATACTCATAGTCTATGAATAATTTTCATATAGGAATTGAACCTTGAGATGGTTTTAAATTAAATCCTTTTTTTCCCTAAAGTTTCATGACTTTAAAATGTATGGTTATTATTGTGTATTAGTTTGATGGATTTTTGTGTTGATAGATTCGTTGCTGCTGGAGGAGGTAGTTGATCAAGAGGGCCTAAGGAATGTTCAGACGAATATATATAATTTCATGCTTTAAACAAGTTCGAAGAACACAGATGGCTTAGTCAACTTGTTTTAAATCCTAAATCCTAACCGCTGCTATGTGGCATTTTTTTTATTTGTTTGGGTTTGCTACATGGCATCAGTTTATTGGTGGGAGTTTTAAACTCAAAACCACGTCGTTTGGGTCATCTTTAACCTTCAATTTGCATAATTTTATTCCATGAAAACAAATTTCAAAAATTCATATCTTTTTCAATTCTTGTTCAAATCGCATGAAACCTGAAGTATTAAATTCGTAATTTCAAGTAGAATGAAAAGAAATAAAATTTATGTGAAATTTTTTTAATCAAGATTTCGTAAATGTGATACATAATAATGAAGAAAATTTGAAAAGCTATTTAAAAAGACAAAATGTTTTTATTTAATAGGGGTAATTCTATCTTTTAAAACTTTTAACCAATAAAGTTTAATGGATGTTCTAATTGGAGAGAGTGTAACATTATGAATAATCCAAAAAAAATTATACCACTTTTAAAAACACAGAATTTACAATATAAATTTTGCAAAATAGAAGAAAGCATGATCCATTTTACTCTATAGGCTCCGTTTGTTTGTCGTAAAATAACTTGCTTGTGGAAAATATTTTCAGTGGAAAATGTTTTCTTGGAAAATAAAATATTTTCCTTCGTTTGTTTACCGTAAAATAACTTGCTTGTGGAAAATGTTTTCAGTAGAAAATGTTTTCAGATGAAAATATTTTCCTGAACTCCGTTTGTTTGCCGTAAAATAACTTGTTAGAGGAAAATATTTTCTTGAAAAATAGAATACTGAAAAATATTTTCTGGTGTTTGGATGTACAATAAAAAATATTTTCCGACATGAGATTTATAAAAAAATATATATATACACATAAAATAGGGGTCGTTAAGTTTCGAAAAATGTTTTCATCTCCTAAAGAAATGAAAATATTTTCTCAAATTTTGAACTAGCCGTCATTTTTGACCGGAAAATGTTTTCCGGTTGACCAATTTTTTGGTGTTACCAAACACCAGAAAATTTCTAAAAAGTAGCCTACTATTTTTGATCGGAAAATGTTTTCAGGTTGACCAATTTTCTGGTGTTACCAAATATCAGAAAATTTCCAAAAAGTAACCCACTATTTTTGACTGAAAAATATTTTTCAATTAACTAATTTTTCGGTATTATCAAACACCGTAAAAATAAAAAAATATTTTTCAAAAAAATATTTTACGGCAAACAAACGGAGCCTATATTAGGCCAAGAGTTGGAAGATTCCGTGGAAGCTGTCAACCATAGCACGCTGCCATAATAATCAAAAGATGAGTAAAAAACAGGTCCAATAAATACTCAAAACACGTTAAGACTTAGAAACTTATTCTAGAAGTTGCCAAATAGAAAACTATACTGATGTTGACTTTATGGGCTCACGATTACGTGTTCCAATCGTACTATTGACGTTGTCATGAATAGGTCTATCAAAAATGATGAGTATTAATTTACATGGGTGGTCCGAAGAGTATAGTTTAACGATAATGACGTTAAATTATTTTAATAAGGTGGTAAGTTTGATATTTTTTTATTATTTTAAAATTGTAACTTTAACTAATTTAGTATATGTATGAGGACGTATCGCTGTATTTAAAAATTTTTTAATTAGTGATAGGATTGTGCCAAATAATCTGATTATCGAACTCCACCAACTGCATTTTCACGTCAGTCAAAAAAATTTACATGGGTACATTTTCTAGACATTTTGAACAATATGTTTTGGTTTTACACTTGCATATTTTCCATTTCTTAAGGTCAAAATTTTATCACAATTAAGTCGAAAGTTGTATATTTTATTTACCTTATCCTGGCTTCCTTATTTTGTTCTGTTTCTTTTGAATGAATATTCATATTTGTCGGGCAAATCTAAAACTTTATTTCAGCTAACAATTTATCACTCATTTGCTAACTTTATTATTTGACAGGATTTTTAGGTCTAAAAAATACTTTAAAAATAAGGGATCATTCTATTTTCCAAAAGGTATACCTGCCCCAGCATACAGTTTTTTCATGGCATCAAAGCATGTTACTATGATGAAAATTCTCTAAGTATAAAAAGTAATATTTGATTACCCAAAAAAAAATAGCATTTTCTTATTCACATACTAAAATTGGGGGGAAAAAGAGAACGAGATGATCAAATCTGCATATAAAAGAAATAGAAATTATACATGAATCCCAATCAACTACATGTATTTTTATATGCAATTCCTATGCCATCAATAATTAAAGAATTAGACTAATTAATAAAAAAATAAAAAAGAGACAAGTGAGAAAATGAACTCGAGTTCTGCTTTTGCTGCATCTATAGTGAAACGATTAAAATTAACATTAAAATTTCTTTTGCGTGTTTACTTCGATATATTTGGTTGTGATCAAATTTGTTCCAAGTCAAGTGGAAAATATTGTATGAAATAGACAGTTGATTGCATCGTTTTCTACTTTACTAAGGGAAGTATAATGTAATCTATTAACGTATTAATGAAGCTTGCCCACGAAAATTTCAAGAGGTAATTATTAGTCAGACCTTAGATTTGAAAATTTGTCATTTCGTAGTCATAGGTTTCAAAAGTGTTGCTAAGGCTATCTTTACTAAAGTCTTCATAGTGTAATTATTGCATTTTTTAGAAACTCCAACACACAAAAACCCAATCACACTAGATGTTTTGAAGACCCAAAAACTAACTTTTTTTTTTTTTTTAAGACTGGGATAACAAATCGAAGCAAGTCTGTAAAAAAAAATAGCAAATTTGGAGACTCATTGTAGCAACAGGAGGTGAGTCTCTAACATATCTGTCAGAGATGATAGATTTGTTCTAAAAAAATAAAATAAAAACAGAAAATCGAGGGCCACAGATTTTAGAGCTGTTGAAGGTGAACGTTGCCAACGTTCACCTTCAACGTTCAGTATATATGTATATATATACATATATACTGATTCAACATTCAAGTTCAAAGCAACAAAAAAAAAACAAAAAAATCAGATTTTGAGAGAGAAAAAAAAAAGGTATGATTTCATGGGTGCCATGGGGGGTGCGTGGGTGCTGTAGGGGTAGTGATACCGTGGAAAAGGGGTGGGGGTAGGATGGTGGTGATGTCGTGGGAAGGGGTGGGGGTAGGATGGTGGTGATGTCGTGGGAAGGGGTAAGACTTCGAAGAAGGGGAGGGGGGTAGCGGCGGTAGGAGTGAAAAAGATAGGGAAATGAAAGTGGGGAGGGGGGTAGGGTTTTGTTTATATATATATATATATTTTTTTATTTTTTTTAAAACATATTTTTTTTTTTGTAAAAGAAACATATTGTTTTTTTTGTAAAAGAAACATATATTGCTTTTTTTTTTAAAGAAAAAAAACAGATTTTATGTTATTTAATTTTTTTATTTTATTGAATATTTTTTCTTTATATTATTTAAATTTATATTTTTTTTGTAATTTTATGAGTATTAAAAAAAATCAAGTACTAAAATACACAACAAAGTAGCACAAAATTAGATTATGTTGAAAAATTAATAGAGTCTCTAAAATAAAGACCCAAAAATTAATGTGGTTGGAAAATTTTTAAAGATCCAAAACATAACTATAATTTTTGGTAGGGTCTCTATTTTGTTAAAAGTCTCTAAATTGTAAAATAGAGACTCATGATTTAGAGACTTTGATAAGGATAGCTTAATAAATATATGACAAAAATGAAGTAGCTATATATGGGTTTGACAGTAGCACACCATAATTCACAACTATAATGGTTCGAGCGATTAGACTTATTATAAATATAGCGACCGATATTAGATCATTTGAGTTATCATCTTAAAATTAATTACTATCAAGTGAAATAACACAAAATCTTATATATAGGTCTTGAATGTTCTAATTTATTTATGTGAGATAATTGAATTATCCAACCAGAATCACTTAGAAAGAGAAATGAAAGGAAATGCAATATAAATTCCCGAGAGGCCGCTAAGATGTTGAGATGCAAAATTGAATTATACCATGTCAGTTCGACATGGTTGAGAAACATTAAAGGAGATGTGAACAGCCCCTCATCTTTGACCAGAAAAGAAACAAGAGTTCAAACGCACAAAAAAAAAAAAGAAAAAAAAAAGAGTTACATAAATGATTTTGACGGTACCAAGTCATGATGCGCATGACGGCAATAATCTACACATTCAATCAATTAATATCCAAAATAAATTAAAGAGCCTTCTAAGAAATCCGAAAAGTCAACTTACTCTTCCACTATATAAACAGGAGTGGCCTTTCCTCTTTTTCTCCATCCAAAGTTCAGCATTTCACTCATTCATCAAACACTTGAACACAGCATTCCATTAAATTTTCTCCAATGGCAGTCAAACTTTACATTGTGTATGCTTCTCTTTCTCTTTTATACTTACTTGTATGCGTACATATGTCCAATTTTGAATGTTTACACTCTTTCAATTTGACAACTAATAAGAAAGTTTGGTTATTTTCCAGATACTACTCTACGTACGGGCATGTTCTGAAGCTTGCCGAAGAGATCAAGAAAGGAGCTGAATCCGTTGATGGGGTGGAAGTAAAATTGTGGCAGGTGTGTAATAGCGATAAGATCTAATTACTTCAACTAAAATTTCTCATGTGTCGGGGTAATTCCCTTGGGGCAAGTTGTGATAGGCTTGGCTTTGTACATAATTAATTTGGACTATGCCTCATCTTTCAGATGAAGTTTTATATTTCAAGATTTATAATAGTGTCAGACCAGTTCTAAAGATTTTCCTGTCATTAAACAAAGAAGGGTAAATATCATCATAGTTTTTTATGGATAGTCGAAAGTGTACAACACTCCTCTATGATTTTAAAAGTACACTAGAACCTCTTATGGTTTGAAAAAGTAGCAGACGTGCCTCCTCTATCATTTTTCTGTGAAGTTTCTTAACAAAAATTGTTAAAAGACACAAATACCCTCAATTATTTTTCTTTTTTCTTTTTTCTACATCAAATAAATGTTGAAGAAATACTGCATGAAGAAATTGCATGTCGAAGTGTAGTAATTCTTTCTAAATGTAATAAAATTTTGCGCATGACAGGTCGCAGAAACTCTTCCTGAAGAGGTCCTTGGAAAGATGTATGCCCCACCAAAGGGTGATGCACCAGTGATCAAGCCCACTGACCTTCCAGAGGCTGATGGTTTCATCTTTGGTTTCCCCACAAGATTTGGTATGATGCCTTCTCAGTTCAAAGCATTTTTTGATGCCACCGGTGGTCTATGGCAATCCGGCGGTTTGGTCGGCAAGCCTGCAGGCCTTTTCTTTAGCACCGGGACACAAGGAGGTGGTCAAGAGACTACAGCGTGAGTTTCTCTTTGTTTTTTCTTTTTTTCTTTTTGAGATAACGAAAAACTTACCTTAGGCAGATATATGATATTTGACTTTTCACGTGTACCTTCAATACAGTGTGAAAAATTGAAGAGAGACTAATATTGAGTGTTGATAAATGATGTGCAGCTTGACATCAGTTACTCAACTTGTTCATCATGGAATGATCTATGTGCCGATTGGCTACACATTCGGACCTGAAATGTTTAACATGAAGCACATCAAGGGTGGTAGCCCCTACGGCGCTGGAACCTATGCTGGACCAGATGGATCCAGACAGCCTTCTGAACTTGAACTCAAGCAAGCTTTCCATCAGGGTCAGTACATTGCCGGCATCACCAAGAAGCTCAAGGCCTGATTATTTCACGATCTATTGCATCCTACACTGTATTTGCCTTTTAACTTATGTATACGAGTTAAACAGATGTGTAATGTTTGCTTATTTGAATAAAAAGGCATACTTTTGTGTTGAATTTGGTTAAGATTCTCCAGTTCAATTTCCATTAGTCAAATCTCCATTAGCATTCATGCCATTGTGAGAATGCCAAGACTCCATCCTTTGTCAATCCTTAATTCTTAGTTTCCTCAATGGATATATCTCTTATTATATTGGATTAATTTAGAGCATAATTCGAATACGGGTTATTGATATCATCAACAGGAAAGATAAAGGACTATGTCCCCCCTTGAGATTTTTCAATTTAATTGAATAGAGAAGCTTTTCAATACCGGGACCTTTTGATCAGAGTGGTTGATAAGAAGAGATGAAAATCAACCATTAATGAGCTCAAATATACTTTCAAACTTCAAGGAAACAATATATTAATCCACGCATAATCTAGAACATTATCTAACCAACTAATTAGCAAAAAAAAAAAAAAACGAAACAATTTCAGTTTTCTTAGGTTCGGAAGCCATTTAGTAGCCATGGGTCTCCAAAGTTTCAACAAATCAAAGACCTACCTTATTAACTTAAAGGGAGTCTCTTAAGCTTTAAAATAGAATAAAGCCAAACAGAAAAAGGAAAAAATAAATAAATAAAGAAAGGAAGAACATTGTGATGAAATGAGCACAAATATTTAATCTGAAAATCAGAATCTACTTCTCTTACATGTGAAAAAAAAAAAAAGGGAAATGAATGTTTGCATGCTCCCTACAATATTTTACATATTGCAATTTTGAGATAGTGCATACATAGTTGCAATTTTGGTTTCTCCCTACATTATAGAAAAAAAAAACTATTTTTCTCAAGGGAAAAGAGTTTCTCTTGCATTTGTGATTCTCAATTTTCATGATCTCTGCAGTATTTTACATTCTAATGTTGAGGTAGGATATACAAATTTATACTATGAGGATTTTTGTGCAATAAAGTTTTTCCATACAATATATAAAAGAAACATTTTCCCAGTTTCTCTTGCATTTTTGGATTCTCTTTCTTCCTAACTATTTACGACTATTACTATAAGGGGGGAATTTGGTTCGTGGAATTTTACAGGATTCTCGAAAAATGAAGTAAAAAATGTGATATTCCGATATTTGACTAACATAATAAGATTTTGGCCAAAAAAGAAAGACTAACAGAATAAAAAAATATTAATTTCTAGACATATCACATTACTGGAAATACAATATTACCATGATTTAATCAATATTTATTCTCATGCATGTGAGGGGTGGGAATATGACTTACTCAAGTTGTGGAAAAATTTTAGAGAAAATAAAAGAAAAAAATACCTACCCTAAAAAGAATAGATAAAAAAAATAAAAAAGATAAAAAAATACAAAATGATAAAAAAAAAAATGAAAAAAGTAAAACAATGAAAAAATTAAAAATAAGAACATTTAATAAATTTTTAAGTAAATAATTTTTTTTAATATAATTTATTTTAAAATTTTAAAAATTAGTTTCAGATCTATTTACTTACTTTGAAGGGGCATTTAAATGTACATTTTTGAAATTACAATGGAAAAAAAAATTACAAAAAAATTTAATTTAAAATTAATTTATTTTTAAAAATAAAAAAAATTCTATAACTTGTATAAATACATTAGACATATGTTACTCATGTATTAGTAAAAGTATACAAAATATATCATAATTTGTATATTCATGTCTATGATACTTTTGTTTTTTTAATTAGGAGCATTGTTGAAAAATCGCTCAAGATTTCTACAAATATAAGTCTAAGCCAAACATAAAACTATAACATTCATAAAAATTTGACAAAATATTCGTTAAACATATCAAACAGGTTTAATCACATTAATATGAATTACATTTTTGAGAGTTTGGGGGTTGTGACGTAGGCAATAAGAAGGGGGGCCTATACCGTGAGAAAGGGGGAGCCAGGAAGGTCGGCTGTGAATGCGAAAGAGGCGGGTTTTGATGTGGAATTATTTATTCATTTTTTTTGGTTCAAAGGTTGGATGTAAAAATTGTGAAAAGAAATCAAGGGTCTCACATATATTTTTTTTTAAAGAATAGTACGTAAATTTAAAACAAAAGAAGAAAAGATATGAGGTACAGATAGCAATGGGTGGGGCTTAGACCTGAATTTGATAGGTATCCGACCAAATTATTAACCCGTTTACAAAACTGAATGGTATTCGTCAAGATTTAGTTTTATTAGTTACCGATAGATGGTCCAATAGGGTTTGAAAATAGCAACTAAGAAAACTCAATACCTGAAACCCGATCATCAATTTATTAAAAAATAAATTAATAAGAATATTTATATATATATATTCGTACATGTATACAATAGTATCATGTTATTTCATATTATTTTATACGATAACCGTTCAACATAAACATATTGTTGAATGCTTGTATTATGTTAAGCTTGATTAAAACTTGTTTATGGAGAAAATATTTAAGTTTTGATTTTTAATTTTATTAAGATTGGTCATTTATTTATTAGGTTTGGTTTTGAAAAGTAAAATTAATTAAACCCATTGAGTATACCCTACGACTTTGAAAAAAATAAACAGGTTGAGATTATAGTTTACAAATTTTAACGAATATACGACTCGTTACCATTCTTCATAGGAAGCTTGAGGGGACTTGAATTCCTCCTGATCCCGCCTTGGTTCCACGGATGCACATGGCGTTAGATTGAAATAATGGAGCAAGCTAGGAATTATATTTCAAAAGTAACTGCTATGTTAAATACCAGAAGAACAAGTTTTTTTTTTTTTTTGGCTAACCTATTTTGTTTTCTCTTCTTTGAATTTGCAATAAACGAATAATTAGACTACATACTGTTAAAGTATAAATCTGGTGAGGCTAAATCTGGGAAGTATGCTTGTTTTGAACTTCAGTAAGCCTGCAAAACAGAGAACGGAGCTGCAAGGGGGTGGCCCTGCGTTAGCACTCCGATACTTAAGTCAGTTGGGTGCTTGAAAAAGAAAAGTGTAGATAATTTTTATAACAGTGAATTAGTTACCTCTCCTAAAGAATGTTGGGTGCAATTTATACTCTCTAAATGAGAGAGAAACCAACATACTCTGACACTCGCATACTTTATCGGGTGAGTTGTCGTTTGGATAAGGTTTCTAGGATGTCATCGGGAGGTCCGATTCGGGATGTCATCAGGAGAGAGGTGAGGTGCGGAGGTTAAGTCAATTGTCGCAGACATGCCTATCTTGTGCAGTAAAAATGATGCCTCAGGGGCATGGGAGTCTTTTTATCGAGGGTGGTGCTTTTGCCTTTATCAACTGCCCCCTGATTTTCTGAGCAGTTGTAGGCAGGTTAGGAAATCACCTCTCTGGCGCTTTTGCCCGGCCTCGATTTTACCCAGCTGTGCCACTTTGACAAGTTATTTACTGTTTGTGCCACGTGCCACCCTTTTATTAATGCGTCAGTTTCCTGGCAGCTTTTCTAAAGTATCGTGCCTAGTGTAACTGGCGCATCTTTCGGGATTTTTCAACTTCCCTCCTTTTTTGCCTATAAATAGGGGGTATTTTCAAGTTTTAGTTTCACCTTTTTTGAAACTTGTCTTCTTCTTCCCCATATATCTCCTTGATCACCTCCTCTCTTCCCTATCTTCTGTCACGAGCTCTCACGTCTTTGTCATCTTTTTAGGGCTTCTGGCTGCTAGGTACGTTTTTCTAGCCCCTTCCTCGTTCTTTGTCATATATATATTTTCTTATATCTCGAACGATGGGTAGTAGTGGTTCAGATTCTCAGAATCAGTCTAGCCACTCTTACGGTGGTGAAGAGAATAGTGACTCCTCTTTTAATCCTTGTACTCCTGTAGAGAGGGTGCCGAAGGCAAGCCATCCTTTTAGAATTTCCCCTAGGACTTCAACTATTGCGGCCACTCCCCTTAGGGTCGTCTCTACTGTGAGAGTTAACTTGTGCCCTTTTACTCGTCCGCCTGTTAAAGTCGTAACACCCGTCTCTGGGGCAGGGAAAGAGCCCTCAATTCCTATTTTTTCTAGCCCTAATTCCCCTAGAAGGTTGGAGAGGCCAACTGCAGCTTCTCGTAGGGCGGTGGAGCTGCAATTTGCTGCTTTAACTTGCAACTGTTGTGTCAGTGACGATCTTCCCTTTATGTTACGAATAGTGGGGTTATCCCATCAGGTTTTTCTATGCGAATCCCCAAAAAACGAGAGAGAGCCTGCCGACCTAATGAGGGCGAGGTCACTTTTTACATTGATATTTTCCAATTATACGTTCTGCCAATTCCTTCTTTTATCAGAGCTATTCTAAACATCTTCAACCTTAGTCTTGGTCAAGTAATTCCAAACAGTTGGCGGATGATGATCGGGTTCTATAGGTACCTCAAGGAGTTAGGTTTTGACACGACACCAAACCTCTTCTTTTACTTTTATACGATAAAGTTTGCTGACGGACTGGGGTGGTGCTACTTCACCGCCCAAACTGGAAAGAACCTTTTTCACAAAGTGGCCTTCCTCGAACAAGGGATGACACTCTAAATATGTGTACATATCCTCTGATTCAGAGTGGGATGTTAGCGCCAAATGGCGTGTCCTTCCGAAGCCCTATCCAACTGGTAAGGTTTTGACCCCAGAAGAAGAGGCTGTGACACGCTTCTTCAAGGGTCGCCCCCGTGTAGATGGTAATAGATTTTTGGTCCTAGAGGAGGTTCTCAATTCAGACTTGTATATAGAGAATCCTCAAGTCCCCCAAGCTGATCCACATGTGTTTGAATCTCTTAGACCTACTCCTAAGAGTGAGGTTAAGACTTCTAAGGCCCATTCTCCCACTACTAGTGAGGTCCAGTTCTTGCAGGTTCTGTTTTGCTCTTATTGTCTTTCCGAGCTAACCATCTCTTCCCTTTTTAGGTATAGATATTTCTGACGAACTGGAGGCTACCTTAGTACAACAGGCCCGATGGAAAGGGAAAAGGAAGATGGGAGAAGGTGCTGGTCCTTCTAAGAGGAATCGTGAAGGTTCGTAAGGTTGGTGACGAACCTCCTGCCAATGAGCAGTTTAATCCATAATTTTTTGTCAATGAGATTAGGGGGCCAGTCCCTTTGGAAGAGCCGACCAGTCCCTTTAGAAGAGCCTGAGGAAGAGGCCGCCGACCTAATGAGCCAAAATGCCCAGTCTGTTGACCCTACACACCAGGGAGCCCATCTCGAGCCCAGCATCACTGCCTCTCCTGGAATCAAATTCACATAGGGGCCTGAACCTGGTTATGAGAAAGATCCCCAGGAGATTTTGAATGCTCCCTTCAAGTTAGTTAATTCTCTTACTGTGAGGGAGGCTATTGAATACTGCTTTAAATAGGTTTGCCTTTGCCTGCCACCAGTTTAGTTTTTTAGTCTCTCCTCAATTACGTCGACTTCTTCTCATCTATATTTTTTCTTCTTTGGCAGTAAACTCAAGCTCATTACGATAGAATCAAGTATTGCTTTAAGGCCAGAGATCTTGCAAAGGACCTGACAGACCGGTATTACGAGAAGAAGACATACCTCCGTGGTTATGCCAAATACAGAGATGAGAAAGAGCAGGAGATTTTGGGCATGAAGGCATCTCATGAGGCGTAGGTTAGGGTGCTAAAGGCTCAGCATGAGATTGACCTTAATGTTGTTAAGAGTGACTTGAGAAAGACTCGAGCAGGTCTGGCCTCTTCTCGACAACTCGCTGAGGTATTGAGCTTGGTACTGAACACCTCGCTAGCAAATCACGAAGCTCAAATTCTGGCTCGGGCTCAAGCGGCTGTTGAGAATTATAAGGGCAGTGATGAATATCGTGAGGTTTTTTCTCAACCCTACCTCAAAGCCCGCAGTCACAGCGTTTCCGAAGGTCGAGAGATTTCTTTTATGAGAGCCGAGAAGCTAGCCCAAGCCCATGGTGTCGAGATTGACTTTTCCTCATTACTGAAGGAGTCAACCTCTGACCTGGAGGGTGATGATGATCGTGATGACAGGGGTGGTCCTGTTAATGCTTAGTTTTACCTTGTTGGCTTTTTTGAGGTCTTCTTGTTGACCTTCTTTTTGATGTGTAACTAACTTTATCCTTCCCTTTGTGGGAGGTTTGGACATCTTTTCTCTCTTTTTTTTATATACATTTATGAGAAATACTATGACTTCCCTTTTAGCCTTTTTAGGTCTTTTGTGTTTGTACGTACATTTTTTTCTTATCTGTGCATGCTTTGCTGTCAATTTTGACTTTTTGTGATCACTCGGGTGCAACTACCAGTTTCTTTTTAGGTTGTTCTACAGCCTTACCGCTTAATGGTTTCTTTTAGCATTTTTTAGAAACTCTTTTAGCGATTTGATGGGTCAAACCTCGTGGTTTTTCGACCTTGGGTCTTGCCTTTGTGGCTTTAGACCTCCTAATACTTGTAATAATGAGATTTACAAAGGTATAGGAAAAGCGTTCGTATTTCATTGATTACTTCAGATCATTACACAAAATAATTTTTAAGATGCTCGATATGCCAAACATTCTTAAGCTCTTTCCCTTCTGGCTCGGCCAGCTTATAAGTTCCAAGCTTTAGCTCTTCTATGACTCTGTAAGGGCCTTCCCAACGTGGCCCAAGTTTTCCCTGTGTAAGATCAGGTCACAAACATGCATTTCTAAAGACTAAGTCTCTTTTTTTGCAAATGTCGAGGTCGGACAAGCTTGGAATAGCTTCGTTCCATGGCTCTCTTGCTTTCTAACATTTTGATATGAGCTTTCAGCCTGAACGTTTTTGCCAGGTCGAGGTCCTTCCTCAGTACCTGTTGGGTATATTATTGATATATAATTTCAGCACCTTTTCACTTAAACTTTGTTAGTTTTTGAGTAATTTATGAGCAATTTGATTGGTTTTGTCTTTGATTTGTATTGTAGGTAATTTCCAAGGGACAAACTAAGTTTTGAGGCAAAGATTGAAGAGAAATTGCAAAGGATTGGCTTTTATGCAACTTGTGGATAAATTGCTGAAAATTAAAGTAGCGCAGTCATAGCGCAGCTGCACAGTGTCGCTGGATTTTTAAGGGCAATTTTGTAAAAGGCGCGAAAAGAGGAAACCCTATGTTAAAAAGAAGGCATCAGACGTTAGAAGAAAAGAAAAAGAGCTTTTGGAGGCAGCTGGTTTTGGAGAAAAAAACAACGTTTCAAAGGGGGAGAAAGTGAAGATTCGCGAGTTGAAGACGGAGGAACGATCCGAAGACGGACTTCTGCCCCAATTCTTCTCCAAATCCTAGTTTTCTCTATCTCTCTTATCATGTTTTACGTTACAATTGGAATTTTATTTATTTTCATAATTATGTTTTAAGCTATTTTTCTAGGGCTACGATGTAGCCAAATTATGAATATTTGATGTTTTTGGTTTTAAATTAATTGATGAACTATTCCATATTTGTGTTGAGTATTTTATGCTGAGTTTAATGCTTGTGGTTGCCTGATCAACAATTATATGAGTCGTGATTTAGTTTGAGACTGAGAAGTGATAACTAAATTAGACCACGTATAAAATACCATTAAATTGTCATAAGCTAGAGATAGTTATGAGATCTAGTGCAGCACTTCAATTTCTACGGCTTAATGCGTTCCAAAAGTTTACAGTTATCACAGAGATGTAGTTAGCTTGCTTATTGGGATAGGTTATTGATGCTTGAGAAAGATTAATATCTACCTTAGCGAAATTGCTGGCAACGTAAGGAATAGGCGTCAATTGATTTAAATCACTAGTTTCAAATAGGATTAATCTTGGTGAAATCGGAATCCCTAGAGCCTTTTTATTATTAAATTACCATCTTTTGTTAATTTCGTAATTGTGTTATTTTTCTATTTTGTTAAGTCTATAATTTATTTAGTCATTAGTTACAAATTCTCAATTCTTGATTGTCCGAATAAAGTTAAAGCTAAATTAATTTCGGTAGTTAGTAATCACAGTCCTCGTGGGAACGATATTTACTTATCACTTTATTACTTGTTGCGATACGTGCACTTGCGTTAGAATTCACACAACAAGTTTTTGGTGCCGTTGCTGGGGACTGTGTCAATTATTAATATCGATACCAAATAGCTTTAATTTTACCTTGGATTTTATTTTATTTTGTTTTGTTTTCTTATTTGTGTTGTTTTCGTTTCAGAAACATCTTTTTCTAGGTGTATGCGAAAGTTGGGAAGTAGTACTTTGCTGCCTTTTGATCTTGAGATAGAACGAATCTGTAGGAAGAACAAAAAGGAGAAAAGAGCTACTATCCACCAATTGCAAAAAAACATGGCTGAAATAGTACAAGTACAAAGGGAAAATAACCAGGAAAATCCGCCTAGAACACTGAGAGAGTATGCATTACCACCCACTGGAATTCAACCTGTGATTAGAAGGCCAGCGATTCAGGCGAATAATTTTGATTTGAAGACAGTGACACTACAGTTAATTCAGAATATTCAGTTTCATGGACTACCTTCTGAAGATCCTAACCAGCACATTGTGAATTTTCTAGAAGTCTGTGGAACAGTTAAGTACAATGGAGTCACTGATGAAGCTCTATGTCTTCGCTTGTTTCCTTTCTCTTTAAGGGATCAAGCTAAGGAATGGTTAAACTCATTGTCTTCGGATTCAATCACTACTTGGGAGGATTTGGTGCACAAGTTTTTGTCAATATTTTTCCCACCTGGAAAGACAGCGAAGATGCGCATAGAAATCAATAATTTTGCTCAACGTGAAGGAGAAACTCTATGTGAAGCGTGGGAAAGGTATAAGGCATTGCTGAGGAAGTGTCCTAATCATGGAGTACCTAGGTGGATGCAAGTTCATAATTTTTACAATGGGTTAATTAGCTCCACAAGAACTTTGATTGATGCATCAGCAGGGGGAGCTTTAATGAACAAGACTGCAGATGAAGCTTATGCGTTGCTAGAGGATATTGTTTTGAACCACCAGCAGTGGTCAAGCAAGAGAGTCATACCAAAGAAAATAGCTGGGATCCATGAGATTGATGCCATAACTGCCTTGACAGCGAAAATTGATAATCTCGGGAAACAGTTGCAGAATAGCCAGGCAACTGCTAATGTTGTTCAGGCGACAGTGGTGTGTGAGTTTTGTTGTAGTTCACATCATAGTACAGAATGTCAGGTTGAAAATCCATTTGCGCAAGGCACAGCAGAACAAGCACAGTCTGTGGGGAATTTTAATGGGCAGCAGCACAATCCGTACTCTAACAGATATAATCCAGCATGGCGTAATCATCCAAATTTCTCCTGGAGAAATAATCAGAATGTGTTGCAACCTGAGCAGAATAACCCACCACCAGAGAAGAAGGTGAACTTGGAGGATGCATTGGCTCAGTTGGCGACTTCACAGACTCAATTCATGAATGAAACAAGGACAAATTTCCAGAATCAATCCGCACAAATCAGAAACCTAGAGATACAGTTGAGCCAAATGGCTATGATGTTCTCTGAAAGGCAACAAGGAAACTTACCTAGTACTTCTGAGGTGAATCCTAGAAAAGATGGCATGGAGCATTGCAAAGCGATCACCTTGAGAAGTGGTAAAGAGTTAGAGGAGCCAGTGAGAGCCAAGAAGGTTGAGAAAGGTGAAGCGAAAAATGAGGAGAAAAATGAAGAGAAAACAGAAGAACAGGCACAACCTCCTCAAGAACCACATCTGAAAGTTCCTTTTCCACAACGCTTGAAGAAAAATAAGCTTGATAAGCAATTTGCTAAATTTCTTGAAGTCTTCAAGAAACTTCACATCAATATTCCATTCGTAGATGCGCTTGAACAGATGCCTAGTTATGTGAAGTTCATGAAGGACATCCTTTCAAATAAGAGGAAACTTGGAGATTATGAGACAGTTGCACTAAATGAGAAGTGCAGCGCCATCCTAGAGAAGAAACTACCACAAAAGCTCAAGGATCCAGGGAGTTTTACTATTCCTTGTGAAATTGACAATGTTGTTTTTGAGCGAGCTTTGTGTGATTTAGGTGCTAGTATTAATTTAATGCCTTTGTCTATTTTCAGGAAGCTTGAATTGGGAGAGGCAAGACCTACTACTGTAACACTACAGTTAGCTGATCGTTCGCTAAAGCACCCCAGAGGAGTAATTGAAGATGTGCTCGTCAAAGTTGTTAAATTCATTTTTCCTGTAGATTTCATAGTTCTTGATATGGAAGAAGATAAGGAAATTCCTATCATTCTTGGAAGACCTTTCCTTGCAACTGGATGAGCACTTATTGATGTTCGAAAGGGTGAGCTTAGGTTGCGAGTACAAGATGAAGAGGTAACCTTTAATGTGTTCAAAGCCTACAAGTACCCAGAAGCGAGTGATAGTTGTTTTCGCATTGATGCCGTAAAAGCTATAGTGTCTAACCATGGGGGTCAATTGGATCCCTTGGAAGCTAGCTTGTTACAAGATGATTCTTTTGTTCCAGTGGGATTGGAGCACAAAGAATATTGGGCGACTAAACAACAAAACATGGGTGTGCAAGCAACGGGTGAGAAAGAATTGCTACACTTGAATGAGTTGGAAGAATTAAGTGATGAAGTGAATGAGAAAGCAAGAAGTTACAAGGAGATGACAAAAGAGTGGCACGACAAACCCATTTCGGGAAAAGATTTCTCTCCTGGGCAAACAAGTACTTTTTCATAAACCAAGGATTCCTGGAAAACGAAAATCAAGATGGTCTGGCCCTTTTGTTGTAACGAAGGTGTTTCCCTATGGAGCTGTTGAAGTAAACCATTCAGAGAAATGAACATTCAAGGTTAACGGACAACAGCTGAAGACTTATTGGGATGATGAGTTTGATAAGCATAAGACTATTGTCCACCTCAATTTGTCGTGAAAAATTGCTCCGTCGGGCTGTCGATGTTAAAACAAGCGCTTTTCGGGAGGCAACCCGCAGTTTCTTACTTTTTCTTGATTTAATAGTTAGTTTTTTTAGTTAATTTTTTAGTTATAGTTGTCGTAGTTAATTGTTGATTTTTATTGTCATGATAGGCTCAAGACTAAGTTTGGGGGAAGCCAAGGCAAGGAAAGGTTCTACCAAGTTATTTAGAGGAGAAAATTGGGAGAAATTCGTGTTTGGAGTGAAGAGGTTGTGTGCATGGAAGAGGAAAACAAGAAGAAACAATGTTGTGCAGTAGCGCTGTTGCGCTAAATTTTAGCGCAGCTGCGCTGGCGTCCTTAAAAGTTACGTTTTTGCAATAGCGCTGTTGCGCTAAATTTTAGCGCTACTGCGCTGGCGTCTTTTGCATTGACGTTCAGAAAAGAAAAAAAAAACAGTAGCGCTGCTGCGCTAAAAGAAGCGTTGCTGCGCTAATGCTGTTTGAAGTTATGTTTTTGAAATAGCGCTGTTGTGCTAAAAAATGGCGCAGCTGCGCTGGCGTCTACAGTGACGTGAAAGAAAAAAAAAATGAAAAAGAAAAAGAAAAATGAATCACCATGCCGCCGAAGATGCAGTACCACCTCGGGCTCACGTCGACGACGATACTACTCAGGGAAGTCCTCTGGTTGCTTTAATTTCTTTATTTTCGCCATTGAGGACAATGTATCGTTTAAAGTTTGGAGGTGATTATTATATGTTTTTCTGTTGATGTGTTGTGTTATTTTTATTATGTTCAAAAAAAAATGATGAAAAAAAAATTAAAAAACTAAAAAAAAATTGAAAGTGATGTTGGAAAGATAAGAAATAGGCCGATAATGAGTAGCTTATGAATGGCATGATAGTGATGAGGATAGTTGACTAAAGCATAGTTTGTTTTATGAAAAATCCCCATCTAATGCGCACTTAGCCTTGCCTAATTATGTTGTTACTTAGAGAAGGTTTATGTGAGTTTAAGTGAATAGGAAAATGAGTATAGGACTTTAGAACTTGCTTGATTGTCACTCAAGGCGAAATCCTAGGTTGCATAGCATTAGAGAAATGATTTAGGCCATTTTTGGATCGTTTGAGCCTTTCAAGCGAACCCTTGTAATAATTGAATATCCCTAGTCCACCAATTTGAGCCTAATTAGCCTTTTCTTTCATGTGCAACATACAAATTCTTCCTTAACTTGTCAAGTTGATTTTCCCATATTATAACCCTCATACCTGTAACATATGATTGTTCTAGGATGATTATATGGAGCCATATTTTGTATTGAATGATGGGAGGTTTGATGATTTGGTGATGTGTTGTTTTGTTTCAAAAAAAAAATGAATGAAATATTGAGAAAAACAAAAGAAAAAAAAAGAAAAAAATAAAAAGAAAAGAGAATAACCATATTCCTTGTAGTTAATATCAAAATGCAAGTTTGGGGGAGTGTGGACTCTGTGTTTTTTTAAATGTTTTGAATGACTGTTGAAGAAGTGAAATGAAAGATGAAAGATGAAAGATGAAATAAAATAGATATGTTGAATAGTTTTGGTGGTAAGAAGTAGACTTAGCATGTGCTCCATTGAACATCCTCGAATAGTTGTATGCTTGCAGGTAGTTTAGCCTTATATTATATCCATTATCCTACCTTGACCCCTGCCACGCGTTGCAACCAAATGTAAAGTCCTACTGATCTTTAATGCTATGATTAACCTACATTAGTGGAAAGTGGCATGAAAAGTGAGCTTATGAAGTCCTAAGTGATTGAAAATAAAAGATCCATATTGATGATTCACTTAACTTGCATAAATTCATCCAGGTACAATTGATTAGGATAGAGGCTATTCACACACTCACTTGGGAGATTTGAAGTAAAATGCAACTTATGTGAAGTTATTATTTCTCATGCTTATGATTGAAAGCTACCTCTTGAGTTGGGAAAAAAGCTACTGAGGCCGTGAAAACTTACTATCTTACAGCATTGCTTTCATGAGTTATTTTGTGTTGAGTCTTTAGTTTTAGTTTGTTTATTTCTTTAGTTGTATCTTTTGCTTGAGGACAAGCAAAGCTTAAGTTTGGGAGTGTTTGTTGGGTATATTATTGATATATGATTTCAGCACATTTTCACTTAAACTTTGTTAGTTTTTTAGTAATTTATGAGCAATTTGATTGGTTTTGTCTTTAATTTGCATTGTAGGTAATTTCCAAGGGACAAACTAAGTTTTGAGGCAAAGATTGAAGAGAAATTGCAAAGGATTGGCTTTTATGCAACTTGTGGATAAATTGCTGAAAATTAAAGTAGCGCAGTCATAGCGCAGCTGCACAGTGTCGCAGGATTTTTAAGGGCAATTTTGTAAAAGGCGCGAAAAGAGGAAACCCTATGTTAAAAAGAAGGCATCAGACGTTAGAAGAAAAAAAAAAGAGAGCTTTTGGAGGCAGCTGGTTTTAGGAGAGAAAATCAACGTTACAGAGGGGGAGAAAGTGAGGATTCACGAGTTGAAGACGGAGGAACGATCTGGAGACGGACTTCTGCCCCAATTCTTCTCCAAATCTTAGTTTTCTCTATCTCTCTTATCATGTTTTACGTTACAATTAGAATTTTATTTATTTTCATAATTATGTTTTAAACTATTTTTCTAGGGCTACGATGTAGCCAAATTATGAATATTTGATGTTTTTGGTTTTAAATTAATTGATGAACTATTCCATATTTGTGTTGAGTATTTTATGTTGAGTTTAATGCTGTGGTTGCCTGATCAACAATTACATGAGTCGTGATTTAGTTTGAGACTGAGAAGTGATAACTAAATTAGACCACATATAAAATACCATTAAATTGTCATAAGCTAGAGATAGTTATGAGATCTAGTGCAGCACTTCAATTTCTACGGCTTAATGCGTTCCATAAGTTCACAGTTATCACAGAGATGTAGTTAGCTTGCTTATTGGGATAGGTTATTGATGCTTGAGAAAGATTAATATCTACCTTAGCGAAATTGCTGGCAACGTAAGGAATAGGCGTCAATTGATTTAAATCACTAGTTTCAAATAGGATTAATCTTGGTGAAATCGGAATCCCTAGAGCCTTTTTATTATTAAATTACCATCTTTTGTTAATTTCGTAATTGTGTTATTTTTCTATTTTGTTAAGTCTATAATTTATTTAGTCATTAGTTACAAATTCTCAATTCTTGATTGTCCGAATAAAGTTAAAGCTAAATTAATTTCGGTAGTTAGTAATCACAGTCCTCGTGGGAACGATCTTTACTTATCACTTTATTACTTGTTGTGATACGTGCACTTGCATTAGAATTCACACAATAGTACCCTGTTATTCGCTTCTTCATTGAAACTTGATGTTCTAGGAGTCGGTAAGCCTATCTCCACTGACAGTACCGCATCCGTCCCATACGTCAGGCATAAAGGAGTTTCCCCTGTTGCGTAGCTTGAGGTCATTTTTTTTACCATAATACCTCGGGGAGCAACTTGGCCCAGATACCCTTGGCGTTCTCCACTTTCGTCCTTAGTGCCAGCAAAAGAGTTTGGTTAGTGACCTTGACTTGACCGTTGGTCAGCGGATGAGCTACAAATGCAAATCTTAATGATATGCTTAGTCCTTCGTACTGTTTCTTAAAGTAGGCACAGTCAAACTATGTGTCGTGGTCGGTGATCACAGCTCGTGTGATCCCAAACCTATAGACAATATTTTTCCACAGGATCTTCCAAGCAGCTCTGTCAGTTATGGTGGAGGTTGGTTCAGCCTCTACCCATTTGTAAAGTAGTCGACGGTTACGAAGATGTATTTCTTCTGACCGACACTAATGGGGAGCTTTCCTATGATGTCCAGTCCCCATTGGGCAAAAGGCCATGGGCTGGTGATGCAAGTTCGCTTAGTGGCGGGTAATCTTGGAATCCTCAAGAATCTTTTGCAGATGTCGCATTTTCGCACAAAATCTCGTGCATCTTCATGGATCGTGTTCCAGTAGTATCCTTGCCTTAATACTAACCGAGCTAGGGCTCGATATCCCAGGTGATTTCCTATATCCCCTCATGGACTTCTTGGAGTACGTACTTCTCTTCCTCCCTGCCCACGCATTTAAGCAGCAGCCAAGTGAACGACCTTTTGTACAATTGATCTCCGATCATTATAAATCGGTGAGCTCGGCGTTTGATCATCCTGGCTTCATTTCTCTATCTAGGAAGTGCTGTGTTTTTTAGATACTGGACCCAGGGTTGGGTCCAAGCCTCCTTTTGGCTAATGGCGGCTGTTTGTTTTCCTTCCACCTTGATGCTGGGCCTTCCGACCTCCCCGAGCTGCACTACTGCTACCTCAGCTGTGTTTAGTGCCAATCTGGAAAGCAGGTCTGCTTTATCATTTTTTCCCCAAGGGATCTGTATTATACTGAATCATTCAAACCTTGAGAGAATATCCTTAACATAAGTTAGGTATGCCGCCATGGCGGGCTCCCTCGCTTAATATTCCCCACGGACTTGGTGGGCTACCAATTGAGAATCTGTCTGCACATCTACAGCCCTAGCCCCCAGTGATTTGGCCGTTTTCAGTCCTGCTACCAAAGCTTCATATTTTGCTTCATTATTCTAAGCAGGAAACCCAAATTTGAGTGAGTATAGCATCTCTTCCCCAGTTGGGCTTATCAGCACTACTCCTACTCCGCTCCCTTGTCTACTGGAAGATCCGTCGACCTGTATATATCAAGTTGGATCCTCTGCTTATGTCTTTCCGGTGCATTCAACTAAAAAGTCTGCAAGTACAGGGCTTTTATTACCAATCGAGGTTGGTACTCGATGTCAAATTGGCTTAATTCTACTGCCCATTTCAATAGCCTTCCTGATACTTCTGGCCGGCTTAAGACCTGCCTTAGAGGTAGGTTCGTCATCACTCTGATCGAGTGTGCGTCGAAGTAGTGTTTTAGCTTCCTTGAGGCTGTTATTAGTGCCAAGGCGACTTTTTCAATCTATGGGTATATGGCTTCTACCCCATTAAGGGCTTTGCTGACATAATAAACTAATTTTTGCATTCGTTCGTCCTCTCGAACCAAAGCCGCTGCTACTGCTATTGCTGTTATTGATAGGTAAGCATAGAGCGATTCCCCTTGATTAGGTTGAGAAAGTCTTGGGGGAGAACCTAAGTACTCCTTTAATTTCTCGAAAGCCTTCTGGCATTCTTCCGTCCATTGAAAATTTTTTGGGCCTCGTAGTACCTTGAATAGAGGCGCATATTTGTCGACCGACCTGGCTATGAATCTGTTAAGTGCAGCTACTTTTCCTGTTAGCGATTGTACCTCCCTTATACTCCGTGGGGAGGTCATCTCGAGGATGGCTTGGATCTTATCTGGGTTTGCTTCAATTCCTCTGTGGGTGATCATAAATCCCAAGAACTTTCCAGCATTTACTACAAATGTGTACTTTTCTGGGTTTAATATGATTCCAAACTTTTTCCTGGTCTAAAATGCCTCTGCTAGATCGGCAGGGTGATCTTCTGCACTTTGGTTTTTTACCACTATATCGTCTACATAAACTTCCATGTTGCTCCCGATCTAGTACTGGAAGACCTGATTCATCATTCTTTGGTAGGTGGCTCCTGCATTCTTTAGTCCAAAGGGCATTACTGTATAATAGTAGGTGCCTCTGTCGACAATGAATTCGGTTTTCTCTTCATCTTTTGGGTCCATTTTGATCTGGTTATATCCCTTGAATGCATCTATAAATGACATCATTTGGCTCCCCGAAATTGAATCTGCCAGCTGGTCTATCCAGGGTAGGGGATAGCAGTCTTTCAGATATGCCTTGTTGAGGTCTGTGTAGTCCACACACATTCGCTATTGCCTAGAGGCTTTTCGTACCAGGACCACGTTGGCCAACCAGGCCGTGTATTGCACCTCCTGAATATGACCAGCTTTCAGGAGTTTCCCAACCTCTTCTCTGATGGTTTGATTCCTATCAGGGTGGAAGTTCCTGCGCTTTTGCTTTACTGGCCTGTGGTTCATGTCCACGTTCAAGTGGTGTGCTATGATGTTTGGGTCTATTCCTGTCCTGTCAGAAGAAGACCATGCAAATACATCTTTATTCTCAAATAAAAAGTTGGCTATACATTCTTTCATTGAGGGATTCAGCTCGCTGCCAACCCGAATTGTTTTTCCTAGCTCCAGCTCGTTCTCATCCAGCTTTTCCACTAGGACTACTTTCATTTCCTGCTCATTTCTTCCTTTCTTCTTTTTCTTTTTGCTTTCCTCCCTCACCCTATCCCACAGACTCAGGCCTCTGATCTTTAGTGTCGCAGCGTAGCATTCTTTTGCCGCCTTTTGGTCTTCTCGAACCACTGCTATGCACCAAGGTATTAGGAATTTCATCACTTGGTGGTAAGTTGAGATGACTGCCCTGAGGTGATGGAAGGCTAGATGCCCCAATATCCCGTTGTACACTGATTGACAGTCCATTACCACAAATTTCGTCATGAATTGAATCTTCTTGCCTTCTGGCCCGATAGTACCTTCTGGTCTGAAACCATGGCCAGTGAATCCCATTAGTTCACCGCTGAATGCAGCAAGTTGTTCTCTAGCGAAGCCCATTATGAGATAGGCGTCATAGAACAACACATCTGCCGAACTGCCCGTATTAACCATCATTCACCAAACATTGCACTTCGCAATCTGTATAGTGATCACTAATGGATCATCATGCGGAGTCTTGACTCCTTCCAAGTTGTTGGTTGAGATAATAAATTCCTCATGAACCTTTGACTTTTTGGGTAATGGCTTTTCCCTTCTTGATCTCATGTATGCTTTGATGGCCGACCTGCTGATCCTTCTTGCAGCCGATCCTCCTGTAATCATGTTGATATCGATCAACCTCCCATCAACTCTTCGCGGGTTCCTATCCCTTTCTCGTCCACCTACGTGCCTGGGATCTTGTCCCTTTTTAGCCATGTATTTATCTAACTTTTCTCTTTGGATCAAAGCTTCGATTTCATTCTTTAAGTTTTTGCACTCATTGGTTTCGTGACCGTAGTCTTGGTGAAACCAACAGAACTTCTCTTTTCCCCTTCTCTCTGGGTTTGATCTCATCTGCGTGGGCCATTTGATGTTGAGGTTAGGTCGAGACTTGATCTCCATTAACACTTCTGACCTAGGTATGGTCAGTGGTGTGAATTGGGCCCGACCTAGATCTTCTGGCGGATCCTTCGTCTTTTCTGTGGGGCGCTGCACGGATTGAGCTTTTCTCCTTATGTTTTAGATCCACGGCATCCTCTTCGGACGTGATGTATTTCCTGGATTTTTTCATCAGGTGGTCCAGGTCTCTAGGTTCTAACCTGGCAAGGGAGGAGCGGAAGTGTTTGGACCTGGTTAACCCCTGCTTGTAGGCTATTATAGCCACAGCTTCCTCCAGGCCTGGGATGTCTAGGGTTGCTTTGTTGAACCTCTCTGTGTACTCGCGGAGAGTTTCATCATTTCCCTGCTCCAGCCAAAATAGAGAGGTAGTGGGCTTTGATGCCTTGGTGCTACTGGTAAATCTGTTTAGAAAAATTTCAACCATGTTAGCATAGCTTCTAACGGAATTTTTAGGTATACCACATAACCATTTTCTTGCAGTATCATCGAGTGTTCCGGGAAATGCTTTGCATTTGACTTCCTTGGGCACTTCTTTAAAGAGCATGAGGTGGTCAAAGCGTTGCACATGGTCTTCCGGATCTCCTGTGCCGTCATATACTGGCAGGTTGGGCTGCTTATATGCTGCTATTGACACCTCTTGTATCCTTTTGACGAACGAATGGAAACCTTGTCCGCTTACTGATCTTCTTAAATCCTCCGGGATTCTTGTTAGGTCTGGATCTGACCCGTCGTTTTCTTGCCTTTGTAGCCTCTTTATTTCCCTACTAGAGGAACTGATGGAATTTTCCCTCATCCTTTCCTTCCGTCTCGGTTCTCTTCGCCTGGGCAGAGACCATTGGTCATTTCCTGAACGAGCTCTCTGTGGTGCTGGAGGCTGTTCTCTATTTGACCTTTGCTCCTGGACAAAGCTGGCCATGGTTCGCTTCATGCTATGGACCAGTTGAGTGAGTGTTTGCATATCACTACGTGACACTGGCTCTTGTGCTGGCTGCTCAATCTGGGCTATACCAGACTATCTAGCCGAGCTTTCTTGTTGCTGTATGATATTTTCGGTCGGAGCATCCATTTTCAGTATTGGGGTCACTTCGACGAATTGTCGCTCGTTTTTTTGTGGTGATAAGTCGCCGGAGCTGGCATGGCTTCTAGTGTGAACCATTGTTTTTGCTCAGTGAGAAATTTCTTTTGATTTCCCACTGATGGTGCCAAACTGTTAAGGTATAAATCTGGTGAGGCTGGATTTAGGAAGTATGCTTGTTTTGAACTTCAGTAAGCCAGCAAAACAGAGAACAAAGTTGTAGGGGGGTGGCCCTGCGTTAGCACTCCGATGCTTAAGTCAGTTGGGTGTTTGAAGAAGAAGAGTGTAGATAATTTTGATAACAGTGAATTAGTTACCTCCCTTGAAGAATGTTGGGTGCAATTTATACTCTCTGAATGAGAGAAAAACCGACATACTCTGACACCCGTAGACTTTGTCGGGTAAGCTGTCATTTGAATAAGATTTTTGGGACGTCATCGGGAGGTCCGATTTCGAATGTCATCGGGAGATAAGTGAGGTATGGAGGTTAAATCAGTTGTCACAAACATGCCTATCTTGTACAGTAAAAATGATACCACAGGGACATGAGAGTCTTTTTATCAAAGGTGGCGCTTTTGCACTTGTCACATACAAGTTTGAAAGAAAACCATAATTTGGAGTGGATATTCAGTGTAATATATCAGACCAAGATTTGGAAGATTCCCTGGAAGAAGCCGTCAACCATGGCATGCTGCCGCAATGAATGCTTAAACACTCTACCCAAAAAAAAAAAAAAAATGCTCAAACGCGTTAAGACTCAGAAACTTAGCCTTCTAGAAGTTGCCAAATAGACAACTATATTGATGTTGACTTTATCCGATCACGATTACGTGTTCCAATCGTACTATTGACGTTGTCAATGAATAAGGTCTATCCAAAAAATATGAGTATTAAATACATGGGTGCATTTTTTAAATATTTTGAACAGACGATGTTTTGCTTTTATTTATTTTTGGTAAAAGGACGATGTTTTGCTTTTACACTTGCATATTTCCATTTCTAAAGGTCAAAATTTTATCACAATTAAGTGAAACAATTATAATTAAAATCTACATATAAAAGAAATAGAAATTATACATGAATCCCAATAAACTATGTGTATTTTTATATGCAATTTCCATGCCACCAATAATTGAAGAATTAGTCTGTTTTTGCTGCATTTATAGTGAAACGATTATAATTAAAATTAATATGTCTTTGCGTGTTTACTTCGAAATATTTGATTGTGTTCAAATTTGTTTCAAGAAAAGTGGAAAATATTGTATGAAATAGACAGTTGATTGCGTCGTTTTCTACTTTACTAAGGGAAGTATAATGTGATCTATTAACGTATTAGTGAAGCTTACCCGCTAAAATTTCAAGAGGTAATTATCAGTGACCATAGGTTTGGGAAATTGTCATTTCGTAGTCATAGGTTTCAAAAGTGTCATTTAGTCCCCTTTCTTTAATAATAGATCTGTTAATAATTCTATAATAAATACCTAGTAAAAATATGACAAACAGATAAAATAATCCTATATTTGCATTTGACAATAATTCACCATAATCAAAAAGTATAATGGCTCGAGTCATTAGACTTAGGCTCTGCTTTGCCTAGTTTTGAAATTATAATTTCTAAACTGTATAACTTTTAATAGTAGATGTTTTGTTAAAAGTGTTGTTAAATAAAAATCGTTAACTATTTGACTTATGTTGGGTAATGTTGAATTTTTAAAAAATTTCGAGGGCAATGTTATAGTTTCAAAAATATAGAGAAGTATATTTGAAAAAGAAAAAAATAATAACTTTTCACATTATTTAATAATAGTTTCGCAAATTTTTTTTTTTAAAGCTTTATTTTGGGACTTTTTATTTTTTTAAATTTTTTTTAATATTAATTTTTACTTTAAAATATTTTAAAAATAAAATAAATTAATTAATTTTAATTTCTAAACTTATAAAATATAATTTTAAATATTAGTTTATAAAATATAATTTTAAATATTTAAAAGTTAGATCAATCTGACCCATAACATCAATAAAGCCACCAGAACCATTCAAAAAAGTGATGGATTGAGCATAAATTCCCGTAAGGCCGCTAACATATTGAGATGCATAATTGACCGTTATACCATGTCAGTTGGACATGCTCGATAAACATTAAAGGACATGTGAACAGCCCCTCATCTTTGACCAGAAAGAAAGAAGAGTTCAAACCCCGAAAAAAAAAAATAATAATAAGAGTTGCATAAATGATTTTGACATAGGACCGAATTTCATATTTTCTCTTCTTAATACTGTTAAGGTAAAAAGTTGTCCTCTAGCAAGCTTTTTGATGCCTCCGACATAATTTCGGTGATTTGCAATCAAGAAACAAGTGTTGGTTAATCTCACGTGAGTATTTCAATACTCAAATTATTAGTTTATATGTGAAAGAAGTCTATAAAGATAACGAAATAGATAAAAATTAATTACCTTATTTTGATAAGAAATGAGATTATTTATACCTTACTGAGGGCATTTTTTTCAATTTTGTAAGATTCTGTCAGATCCTGTTGTGATAGTACAACGGTATAATTCTTATCTGAGCATGTGAGCTCAGAAAGTATTACCAAGGCACAGTGAGCTTGGGATGGTGGCAACAGGGCTTAGAATTAACTCGGACTACGATGCATCTGCTCGACAATAAAAGTTAATGCTCGCTTTAAAGTGTATTTCTACAGTTCACCTCGTGCTAGGGGTAACCTCGAGAACAGACCTCAATCCGATCCTACCCATATCAAATACATAACATTTGTGAAAACATTTAGCTTAGTTGTTTGTGAAACGAATCTCATTTTTATTATATTTTTTTGAAGAAAATTAATGTTCATACATCAACCGGTTTTAGCAGGATAAATTTCATATAAATGAGAAAGTGCCATTATTACAAATTACTTAACAACTCACATAAAACAGGAGAAAATATCGAGATAGATTAACTACTAGGCCAACATGTCATTGATAGTTAAGTTAAGCCCTTAGAATCTACGACAAAGCATTGATTTAATGCTTCAGCTGAAAAATAAAACGAAAATGTGAGCAAGACAAAATTTTAAAGGTAAATATTCGTTTGGGATAAAGCAAGAGTTTTGGACAAATATTCAACTTCTTGACACTGATATTTTCCAATTCTGATCTTTAGTGTTTTGATTGATGGTAGTAAGTCATGATGCGCATGACAGCAATAATCTACACATTCAATCAATTTAATATCCAAAATAAATTTGAGAGCCTTCTAAGAAACCGGAAAAGTCAACTTACTCTTCCACCATAAAAAGAGGAGTGGCCTTTCTTCTTCTCTCCATCAAAAGTTCAGCATTTCACTCATTCATCAAACACTAAAACAGAGCATTCAATTAGATTTTCTCCAATGGCAGTCAAACTTTACATTGTGTATGCTTCTCTTTCTCTTTCTCTTTCTCTTTCTCTTTATACTTACTTGTATGCGTATATATGTTTAGTTATGGATGTTTATACAGTTTCAATTTGGCAACTAATAAGAAACTTTGGTTATTATCCAGATACTACTCTATGTACGGGCATGTTCTGAAGCTTGCCGAAGAGATCAAGAAAGGAGCTGAATCCGTTGATGGTGTAGAAGTAAAATTATGGCAGGTGTGTACTAGCAATAAGATCTAATTACTTCCAAGTAAAATCTCTCATGTGTCGGGGTAATTCCTTTGGGGTCAGTCATGATAGGTTTGGCTTTGTGTCTAATTAATTTAGACTATGCCTCATTTTTTGGATGGACTTATTTGTTTCGAGATTTGACAGTGAGTCCAGGTCTAGGGAGTTTCCTATCATCAAACGAAAAACAAGTCTCATCTGATCTCCCTAATTGATCGGCATCTTCTACATCTCGAAATCAAACTTGAAGCCTTAATAGAATGAGGAAATTGCATATACAAGTGTAGTAATTCTTTCAATATTATACGTAATAAAATTGCAATTTTGCGTATGACAGGTGGCAGAAACTCTTCCAGAAGAGGTCCTTGGAAAGATGTACGCCCCACCCAAGGGTGATGCACCAGTGATCAAGCCCTCTGACCTTCCAGATGCTGATGGTTTCATCTTTGGTTTCCCCACAAGATTTGGTATGATGCCTTCTCAGTTCAAAGCATTTTTTGATGCCACCGGTGGTCTATGGCAATCCGGCGGTTTGGTCGGCAAGCCTGCAGGCCTTTTCTTTAGCACCGGGACACAAGGAGGTGGTCAAGAGACTACAGCGTGAGTTTCTCTTTGTTTTTTCTTTTTTTCTTTTTGAGATAACGAAAAACTTACCTTAGGCAGATATATGATATTTGACTTTTCACGTGTATCTTCAATACGGGTGAAAAATTGAAAGAAGACTAATATTGAGTGTTGATAAATGATGTGCAGCTTGACAGCCGTTACTCAACTTGTTCATCATGGAATGATCTATGTGCCGATTGGGTACACATTCGGACCTGGGATGTTTGACATGGAACACCTTAAGGGTGGCAGCCCCTATGGTGCTGGAACCTATGCTGGAGCAGATGGATCCAGACAGCCTTCTGAACTTGAACTCAAACAAGCTTTCCACCAGGGTCAGTACATTGCCGGCGTCACCAAGAAGCTCAAGGCCTGATCATTTCACTTTTGATCATCAAGTCATTTGTTGACGATCTATTGCTTCCTACACTGTTTTTGCCTTTTAATTCATGTGTGCTCGTTAAAAAGATGTGTAATGTTTGCTTATTTGAATAAAATGGCATAGTTTTGCCTTGTTTTCTTTTTCTCGATAAAGTGTCTCAATTTGATAAAGTTTCTCCACTTGTGTTTCAATTGGTCAAATTTCCATTAGCGTTCATGCCATTTTCCAAGATTCCATCCTCTGTCAGATCTTTAGTCGTTCTTAGTTTCTTCGATGAAAATATCTCTTGTTTTTATTGGACTAATGCATAAAGTCCAATACGGGTCATTGCTATTATCAACATCAAAGATAAAGGACAATGGCCCCACTTGGCATCAGAAAAGCTTTTCAGTAATGGATAAGACTTTCATTTGGTTGGACCAACCAAATGGAATCAATTTTTTTTATTTTTTTTTATTTTTATCATAACCATTAATTAGGAGAGATGAACATCAATCGTTGATGTTCATCTTTAAAATACTATTTTGCCATGTGGGGCCACCATGCTGATATGGCAGCATTATGTGATTGATTCTTGGTTGTTGAATTGTATAATTTTCCTTCAGTGATCTGAATCAAGAGAGACTATAAAGTTTCGTGGAATTATCCTGTAATAATCTGTGATGCAATCTGGCCTAATAAATTTTGCAAGTTAAATTTACGAGACACACCCGGTGCTCATTTTTTTTAAGAAAGATAGAAGGGACGAGATGTATTTTAAAATAATTATGATATAACCGGTAGGGATATGCAATAAAATTATTAATTCGTCTAAATCGTTTAACTCAATTCAAACTAACTCACTTTTGGTGATTTTTAAAAAAAATTATTGGTTATAGTTTAAAATTTTATAAAAATCGACTATATAGATTGATTTATAGTTTTTAGCATTGAAACTAATAAATCCAAATCGCCCCAAATATATATATATATATATAAATATATATATATATATATATATATATATATATATATATATATATATATATATATATATATATATATATATATATATGCACTTTCCTTTTGTTCAAGTGCTAATTTTTTTCATTTTGTGTTTGACTATGTTTTGTTATTTTGGGAATTACTAATATCTTATGGTTATTTTATGTTATGGGAAGTATTATTTTGAATTTGGAGTCAATGTAAAAACTAATTTGTGGTATTTTGACATAGACAAGTATGTTGTTTCTTTTTGTTTGTTGTTCCTATTTACATTTTTAATATAAGCAATTATATTAGCAAGTAGTGACAGATACCAACCCGACCGAACCAAACCATTCTAATGGTTTGGAACCAGCCCAACTTTGGGTGGTTTTGATAAATGTATAGTTTGATTTTGGTTTCAATTTTTTCAAACCGAATGTATTGGTTCGATTCGGAAAATATCCTTCAAACTGGCCAAACCGACCCATGCACATCCAGGCACTCAGGGGCGGAGTTAAGAAATCTTCTCAGTAGGGGTTAAAATAAATAAATTTTTAACTATATGAATACATTTTTTTTTAGTGGGGACTAATTAATTTTTTTAACTAAAAATACATAGATATTTAATTTTTTAACAAAAAATACATAAAATTTTTAACATTATTTTGGACTATTGAGAGTTGTAGCCCCTGCTCGCCCCTAGGTACCTCCGCCCCTGCCAGCGCTCTGACTCTTTTGAAGGAAAAAAAATATATATATATATTTTGGAGACACCAAAATTCAATAACACAAGGTTACTAGTTTTAACATAACATAATAGTAAAGTTTCAAACTTCAAGGCACAATACATTAATGCATAAGTTATGTTAACAATTATTGATTTTTATCTTAAAATTAATTAGTGTCAGGTAGAGTAATCTAAAAAATTTTAAAGTAATTTTGAAATTTCTAATTTTTTAGTGTGAAATGAGTCTATATTCTAACAAGCTAATGTGGAACATTATTTGACAAACAAATTAGCAAAGACACGGAAAAAATTCAGACCTTCTTAGGTTTGGAAAATTGCTGTTTAGCAGCAATAGGTTTCAAAAGTTTCAGCAAATTTAACATCTACCCTAGATCTGTTAAATTATAAGGAAGTCCATTAAATTTTAAAACAGAATAAAGCCACGCCAAAAAAAAAAAAGAATGAAAGAAGGAACAGTGCGATGAAATGAGCATAAATATTAAATCTGAAAAGGAAAACAGAAGAGGTTGGACGAAAAGTTAAATTTTCAAGGTTAAGATTGGTTTTTAATAAGAACGAGACGGAAAAAAGTGGATAGAACAATCATGGAATAAGTGTGAGTAACATTTTTAAAAACTTATAATCGTTAAATGATATTTTTTTCAAACTTCAAGGATTCTAAAAGATAATTACTTTTACAATCCAAAAAGTCACAGTGCAAATCTCCCTACCTCTTTGACCCAAAAAAGAAAGAAAATCTCCCACTACTATCTCCTACTCTTCTTAACAATTGGCTAAGAGAGTTTAGTTTCCACACTTAAAGATGGAGAAAAGATTACACTTTCACAGTGTCACGAAACTTTACAAACTAAAGTGTACAATATGCGTGGATCATACCGTTGCTTCCACTTATGATTTTTTATATATTAAAAAAAAATTGTATAGAAAATTTTTGGAAATGAATAACGGATCCAGATCCTGATAACAAGATAGAGAGGAAAAAAAAAAGACGACAGTGGGGCCATCTACACTCATCAGTAATCGTGAATGTTGAACTATTCGATAATGTCGAATGGAACTAACTTATAAGAATTTTTAAGGTTTTCAGACTCCCAATCTAGTCACATTCATCTCCCAGCCCAAAAAGAATAGTAGAAAAAAAAAAAGTGAAAGGATGAATCTTTTAGGGGAAAAAAAAAAGAAGAGTAAAAAGATTGATATGCACCAGAATTAGGTGAACTATCAAATTTTGATGTGAAATAGCAACTAATTTACAATCGTAGGGTGTGACAACAAACATACTGGACCTTGTTTAAATTATCTAATACTTCTAGCTTTCTCAGTTGCGAAGAAAAGTAGCAGCCTTGAAAGTAGGCGAGATAATGGACATGAGGTCAATAGTATAGTTTTTTGACAATGATTTACCGATAAAGATGTGATAAGAAGTGGACATGGTGAGGATGGCCAAGGGCACAAGTGTCTGCTATCTGGATGGGATTTTTTTTCCATTTTATAGATTAAATTAAGAGAGTATCAATCAACATTGTCTTGAAGGGTGATTTCTCTGGGGATGGTAACGGAGATATGAATTGTGGGTATCCGTTTTATTTTTGTTCCAAATGAAACTAGAATTAAGGCGAGAAATGAGAAATGAGACGGGAGATGATAATTAACTTTTAATTCCTGCGTGAGTGCAAAAATAAGCATTTCTTGCCCCACATATATAGATAGTTATTTTTATTATTTTAGTATTATATATGTATTAAAATTATACATATAAAAATATAAAAAAATAACATTAAACAAAATATTATAAAATAGAGAAGAAAAATTAGATTATTTGAAAGGATTTTATAATTATTCTTAAAATCACTGTATGTTGTAACTTGAGATTTGCTATCATTTAACATAAATACCTCAATTTTATTATTGTTCATAGTGAATTAAGAGATTTGTTAATTATTTCAATTGCATTTCAAAAAGCTTCAAATAACGTAACTAAAAATGAATTTTAATCAATTGCAACTAATATTATATGTGACATGCGATAAGAAAAAAAATTATAATAATAAATGCAATCTCACTAGCACAAAGAAATGTTCTTTTTCAATTAGAGTTCTCATACACAATGGTTAAGTCAAATTTTATTTTAAATATTTGAGACTCAATTACTATAATATTATTTTTACTATTTAATTGCAAGAATAATTAATATTAGACTTTATTTAAGATCTATATTTATATTTATAATTAGTATAACTTTAATTTATATTTTGAAGTTGCATGATTCAAATTAATTATAATTCTTAAGATTTAAAAAGAATAATAAAAACCTCGCGAGTAATCCCCATTCTCCATGAGAATTCGGGGATAGGGACGGAGCAGGAGACAGGGGTATAGAATGTGGAGACGGAGCAAGGAATGGGGGAACTTTTTGAGTGACGGAACGGGCCGTGGATTTAGCTCCCCCACCCCTACCTCGCTCCATTGTCATTCCTATTCATCCATTATTGCTCTCATTTTCATCCTATTCACGCATTTATGAAGTAATCATATACATACATTATTGATATCAACTAATGACTAATTAAGTTTAGTAATAATATTTTAATTTGTGAAGTGGATGCATTTCTTTCTTTCTGGTCGGCCTTTATTCATTGCAACTTGTAATGAGGGGCAGATCCATGAGTTTTTTTCATTGAGACAACTCACCATAATTTAGAAGACTGAAAGAGTGATTATAGTACTTTTGAGGGTTGTGAGGGTAAAGATCAAGTCTCTCGCTTAGGTTTTTCTTTAAAAAGATTATTTATATAAATCTCTTAACTTGTGGTTTAAGTTGATTTATTATTATATGAGTGCGAATTAATTCAAACTTAATCTCTTTCAAAAAAACCCAAACTTAATCCACTATTAAGTATAGGGCGTAGGCCTTGGCTAGGTTTTGGCTATTATATATATATATATTACTCACGTTATTATCAGTTATCAACTAGATTTGATATGCACGCGACTGACAATCATTACGTGGAAAATTCTTAAGATTCGGCAAGGAACACTCATCAAAAATTGAGTCATTGTTGTGTAGCATATAAATAGGACTAGGAAAGCTCACTGATGTTAGGAAGCACAATTTCTCTGGAGTCTTCACATTCATCTCTCAGTAACTCCACTAACAGAAAAAGAAAAAAAAAAAAATCTCATTTAATCCCAAATCATGTATGTTTCAATGGACCCACGATGGCACAAGGAGATTAGACGAAACAATAACTGATTAAATGTAGCCTTGTATCTCGGAATGTGTAATAGCATTGCCTGCTGGGGAAATTATAAATAGGGACTCATCAAAAATATTTTAGTTAATGATTTCTTTATAATTTGGCTTGTTGTCTTCACTGTAATTAAAAAAATATATTTTATCAATAACATTTAAATACTTTAAAAACAAAAAATTACAAAATATGTGGAGTCTAAACGGGAACAAATCAATTTTATAAATTAAAACTAAGGATCTTCTACAGTATTTTATAAGATCAATAAGAACTTAAACTTCTAAAATTTAAAAAGTAACTCGTCCCTTAATTATAAACATACTAATTAATTATCTGTCACGGTTCGAGTCGAGAACCCTAGACCCACAAGTGGGATTGATGTTATAGGCATAAGAAATAATTATTTGGGCCAGTAAAAAAGAGGATTCAAATAATTATTTCTTATACCTACAACACTAATCTCACTCGTGGGCCTGAGGTTTTAAGCTCAGGACATGATAGAATAGTATCAGTGTCAGTCACTAGCTGATGCGGGAATTAAGTGTTATGCAGGGTAAAATGCTACACCAATAAGGCGGTGATAGTCACTTTTTAAACCCATAGGAATCATCTCTAGAATCTTGCACCGCTTGATTGGTCCTGTGTGTTTATGCCCCTTACGAGGATGTCAAGTTTTTACTCCGTGTGTGTAATATCCCACATCGGTGGGAGATTGTGAATTTTAGTGTTTATAAGTGAGTGTTGTGAATATAAGGAATAACTTGGATTAACTATTTTGGATAAGTAGAAAAAGAGGTCCAAATAATTATTTTTTATACTTACAACATAAATCTCATTTACGGATTTGAAATTTTGGAACTAAGGTGTGACATTTTCTCTCCCTCTCTCTAAATGGACAAGCTTATCCAAATCTTTTCTTCATCTAATCACAACATTCGTTGATGTTGTGTTTGTTGGCTTTTAGGAGGATAGCATTGTGCGACTGTTCTGCTCAGGTTGGGTCACCACTACTGCTTGCCACTACTTATGCAGACAGATACTCTATCCTTCCAAAGGCAATTGAGGCCTTTTGGTCACCTACCAAGACCATATTTGCAACACATCCGATATCAGGGGTCCTCTTGCTACATAAATCATTACCTAGCTTTCCATTTTGCACAGTTAGTTTTATCTTATACCATCAATAACTCGATTGGAGATTTGATGGTCAATCTCTGGCTAAATTAACAGAATTTGCTTAATCCATTGAGCAGCCCATCAATATAAAATTTGAGTTGGTCTTGGAGATAATGGGAAAAGAGTGTCAATTGATAACGCAATAACATATGTTATTCAGCGGCAGATTGGGTTAGCGAAGAAGATCGCATGCAATCAATTACTTATTAATTGGATTAGCAATTTGCCTCATTATTTTATGCTATCCTTACACAGGATGTAAACCGTAATGGGATTGATTAGTGGATGTATATTAGTTAATCAATATATATAGCGATGAAATTTCAGACAATCAGGGATTTTCAATCATAATAATATGACTTAAGACATAAATTCACTTCAGAAGAGATTCAAAAATAATATAGTAGTGAACTATTTTTCTTCACAGTTAAAAAATTAGAGTTCGAATCTTATAGAGGTGGGTTCAGGTGAAGGTTGGGGTAAGGGGTAAGGGGTTTAGAAAAAAAAATCATATCCGAAGGGGTCCTATTATTGGGCTAATATACGTAGAGAGTACAAAGGTCCAAAAAAATGGACATAAATCCAAAACCACATGCACCTAAGCCAGACGCCTAATATGCTAAAAACGACCTCATCATTTCAGCCCTTTTCCTTTCTGGACAAAAAAAATAAATAAAATAAATAAATAAATAAAAATCAGCCTTTTTCCTCTAAAAAAATTGTCCCAGGCAAATGAAAAATGATAATGCCATGCTAATATGCTCTTTGGTCTAAGGCGATACAATACATATTAAAGATATAACCAACGAAATTCCAACTCACCATCTTTCGCATACACAGCGAGTAACATACTACTGGATCAAATCCCTAATTGGCAACTTTTGTTATTGTATTAAGGTTGTGCTTTTAATTGGCAACTTTTGTTATTGTGACCCTCGCATCGGTGGGGCTGGTACACCGTCATTGTTATCGTATCGTGTAGTGCACTTGATCGCGTCGTTTTATGTTAAAAAATAGTAAGGTTAAATGATTAAAAATATTGCTTACCTTGAATTACCTCTAGCTATGGCGAGTAGAGGGTCGATCCACGGAGATTGAGTTATCAAATTATGTTAAGTCCTTGATTTAGAATTGTTTTACTATCTCCCGTCACTGATAAGTTTGATTAAGTCCAAAAGTTCAAAAGTTCAGAAGTTCGTTAAATTAAGTCCAAAAGTCCAAAGGTACGGTAAATTAAATTCAAAAGTCCAGAAAATGTCCAAAGATACAGTAGTAACAAGATCCAAAAGTGAATTAGACAAAGGTATTAAACTGAAAATTCACAACACCAAACAATGAAAATCCAAATGGTTAATAATTAAGGGTGGTTATAGCTCGATATACGCAAGTATAAAGCTATTGATTCAGATTTAAAGTTAAGTCCTTCAGAAATAGGACTACAAACTCCCACTACTAAAATGAGCCTTTAATTATATAAGTGAGAAGATTAATTAATTAGCAAAACTAGATGTGTTGGTACAACTTAACGATATCCAATCTCTCAATTAATCGTTCACTTATGTAACCTGGAGGTGTCGGTATAACCAGACTAGAATCCATCCGAGGTAGTCTCGTATTGCCACTGGTTTACAAAACTGGGCGTATACGTACTTTCAATTAAATATAACATAACTACAAGTATACGAATAATTAATCAAAGAATACTTGAAAATAAAAAATACGAGACTTTAATAAATTTGAATTAAAACATATATACAAGAATAACCTCACACATACCACCTCAAATCTTTGGTCTAGTGTGCTATGATAAACTTTAAAGTACACAAATTCATAACAAAAACCAAAATCAAAGAATACTTATCATGTTTGAATGGATTTCGGTAGACCGTTATGACTTTGATATACTTATAGCTCACTAGACCCTCCCCTCGGGATTATAACTTTGCACACAACTAAATAAAATAATTAACACACTCACAACTTACTTCCTAAACATAAGAATAACAGAAATTGTGCTAGGAGAGAAAATGGTACGCCCTTGTTTGCTGAAAATCGCGATTATTTATAGGCAAAGATGCAGGGGGGTACTCGAGCGCCTGAAGGGGGTACTCAAGCACCCTTCTGCGCTTTTGAATTTTTTATTTTTTCTGTCGTTTTCGTTTTACACTCTACCGCTCAATTGTCAGTCTTTTTCAAAACACGCTCGAGAGCGGAAAAGGGGCACTCGAGCTCCCTTCTGGCTGTGGTAGGTGAACTTTGACTTTGACCAGCTCGGTTGACTTTGACCATTGACCGTTGACTTTGACCGTTGACCAAAAAGTTGACCGGGTTTATTCCAAGGTTTTTTTGCGTCCTGAATCCATTTTTACACTCGGTTTGGCAAAATTCAATCTTGAATTGCTCGTTTTGAAGTTGTTCTACCAATTTCCTTCAGTGTTACGTCGAATATTCGCTTCAAAAGTTGGTTTTTATGGCCGTCTTTGCTCTTTCTTCTTTAAAACCTATATTGCATTAAATTTGTGTAAAATATACAATTAAGTTTGAAATAATAATGCAATATACATGATTTAATGGGTTAAAGTTACTAAAAATACGGATCTACTTATTGAGGATATTCTACTAGCCTTTAGTGGTTGGGCAGAATGAACCATTTTTTGTCATTGTTTTACCATGGTCACAGCCTATCACGAATTTCGAAAAGAATTTATTTCGCTTTGTTATTTTGCATTGGATGTTGACTTTCTTTTTGAATAAACTAATCAATTTTATTATTATTGTTTATTACACTACTTATTGAGGATATCCTACTAGCCTTTGGTGGTTGGGCAGAATGGACCACTTTTTGTTATTATTTTGTCATTGTCACAACTTATCACAAATTTCGAAAAGAATTTATTTCGCTTTGTTATTTTGCATTGGATGTTGACTTTCGTTTTGAATAAACTAATGAATTTTATCGTTATTATTTATTACACTACTCATCATTTTGAGTTTTTCGAAAATTATTTTTGTACTAACTATTCGTATGGTTATAAGGGCCCAAGCTATTTTCTGGGGAAGTTTCCTTCTTATTGAGTTATATACTCATTCTGTTTTATTGCTATTTTGCATACTTCAAGAAATAGAGCATCGTTTAGGGTAGGGAATCCTTATTTCATATGGAGTAAAGAGTTTTGAACTGTAGCTTAGGATTGACTTTTGGACTATGTTATATTTATGAATTTAATTTCAGTATTTCGGGATTATTATCGTTTCAAAATTTTGAGATTTCAGAGACATCAAAGATTGTAATATCTTGGATTTAGTAATAAATCTTTGGTTTTAGATGCTCTGAGCGCAGATCTTTTATGAACTTAGCCTTGCGAGCTTAGGAAGGAATACCCCTTTTTAAGTGCGCGGCAGTTGCATTCCCTAAAATTCACATTGGTAAGGCGTGACAATGCTAATATGTTCTTTGGCCTAACATGGTACAATACATATTAAAGATATAACCAGCGAGACTTCAGTTTGCTATCTCTCGCATACACAAAGAAGCAACATACCATTGGCCTAAATCTCTAGTGACAATATGTTCTCTTATTTAGTTATTAATTATTGTAGGAGATCTTTTTTTTTTTTTCTTTTTGGTCATAAAAAGGATTCCATTAAAAAAACAATGAGTACATTAGCCAATTCCAACATTCTACCTATCAAAGACAAACAAATGGGAAAGGGAAACATGTACATTTTATAACCAGTCAACTGGTAAAGTCAATAAACTTGAACATTTGCTCTTTTGGCCAACTCAACTTTAGCATCTTCCATAATAGGATCAATCTTCCAGTTGAGATTCTACCTAGTATGAGATAGAGCTTGGAACATCTCCTCGCAATCCGTTTCAATGGTGATTGGGCAGTTGGCAAATTTCTCTGAGAGCTTGAAAGCATGGAGAAGAGAAAGAGCTTCGGCCTGCTGGGGGTAATAGCATCTAATAGTGAATGCAATACTATTGATTAAGGTCCTTTCATGATTCTTGCAAATGACAGTAATGCCAGCAGGGGAATCTTTCAAAAAGGACCCATCATAGTTGATTTTGAGGTAATCCGAGGCTGGTGATGACCAGTAAGTACAAATAGGATCCACAGTAGAGTGAGGATAAGGCTGATCACCAAGCAGAGAGGTATTGTTTTTGTATTCCTGAGAAAGAAGATTGACAGCCTTAACTATTTTGATTAGGCAAGTTCTGTTTCCTTCAAAAATGTAAGCATTCATACTTTTCCAAATTTGCCAGCAATGGTAGGCAATGATCTCCTCAGCACACCTTTTTTCATAGCCTGCATTGTGACAACTTTCAAGGGTACTGAGGAACCAGATATTAAATCTTGTGGTGGTGAGCTCGTCCGGGATGAGTTGGAAAGATGAAGTAAACCAACAATGCTTACTCCAGGGCAAAGCAGAAGAAAATGCTTGATGGTCTCTCGGCAAACGTTGCAGATTTTGTAAATAAGAGAATATGCACATTTCCTCATGTACTTGTTGTCTTCAGTGGGGATCAGGTTTCTGTAGGCTTTCTACATGAAGGCATTTATCTTTGTCGGAGCCTTAGTGTTCCAAATAGTTTTTCAAAGATTTCTGGGCAAAACATGTGATGAACTCTGGCCAGTTGAAGGTTGTGCATACATGAGCTTTAAACTTCTATAGCCATTCTTGACAGTATACAGTCCTTAAATGGTATGAGGCCATATCAACTTGTCGTTGTTCATTGAAATAGAGATAGGGATGCTTAATTTGTGCTCTTGGATGGTTCTATTGAAAAACTGGCTAATGACCTCTCTGTTCCACCTTCCCTCATTGATGAGCTCATTAACAGAATTGAGGCAGCAACCTGGTGACTTTAGGATAGTTCTGCAAGACGCTAACCATTGGTCAGCCCAAATATTAATGGATCTTCCATCACCGACACTCCATCGCGCTTCTTTAATGAGCAGATCTTTCCCGATAATGAGGCTTCTAAAAACCCATGAGGGTCGAGGTCCCATCTTTGCATTCTAGAGATTTCCATTAGGATAGTATTTTCCTTGAAGGATCTTTGCTGTGAGGGAGGTTGGATTGTTAAGGAATCTCCACACTTGACCTGCAAGTAAAGCTTTGTTCATTATATCAAAATTTTTAAAGCCGAAACCACCATCCCATTTGGAGTCTGTCATGGTACTCCAGTTGGTCCAGTGAAAGCTATTTTTTCCATTTTTACTCCACCAGAATTTTGAGGCCATTGAGCACAGCTTTTTACAAATAGATTTAGGGATCAGAAAAAAGGGTCATGATATAGGAAGGAATGGCTTGAAGTACTGATTTAATCAGTACTTCTTTGACTCATTCTAAAAGGAATTTCTCTTTCCACCCTTGTATTTTAGAGGACGCTCTTGCTTGAGAGCTTGGGGAGTATTGAGACTAAAAGATATATTTGATTTTGAAAGATGGACTATTTGTCCAAAGGCGAAACAATAATGATAAATGGTATCTTTAAGTGCAAACGCCCCATGGATATTAGCCTCAATGAAAAAGAGAAAGTCGTCAGCGAAGAGGAGATGGGTCATGGAAGGACATTGCCTAGCAATTTTAATCCCTTTAATGTTGCCGAGGGTGACCTGTTTAGAGAGGCTCGTGGATAAAGCTTGAGTGAGGATGGAGAAAATGAATGGGGAAAGAGGGTCGCCTAGTCGGATACCTCTTTGGAGAGGAAAGTAAATGAGGAGATCACCATTGACAAAGATGCTATATCGGATAGTGGTAACTTCTTGGAGAATAAGCCTGACGAAGCTAGAATGAAATCCCAACTTCTCAAGCAAATTTCCAGGGAAATCCCACTTGACAGAGTCAAATGCTCTGTTCATATCGATCTTGAGGGCAACTTTGAAAGTATTTTTGCTTTTAAGTATTCTGAGGTGGTGTGCAATTTCTTGGGCTATAATGAGGTTATCTTGGATAACGCTACCCAAAATAAAAACAGTTTGATTAGGTGAAATGATCTTATCCATATATGGCTTGAGTCTAAGCACTAATACTTTTGAGATGATTTTGTATAAAAAATTTGAGCATGCGATAAGTCTGTATTGTGCTAGACTTTCGGGGATGAGAACTTTAGGGACAAGTGTGATGAGAGTTTTATTCAATTCCTGGTCAAGCAAGCCTTCCGAGAGGAAATTGCTGACTGTTGCATAAACATCAAGCTTAATTGAATCCCAAAATTTGTGAAAGAAAATGCCTAGCAGACCATTAGGTCTAGGGGATTTTGAAGGATGAAGGCTCCAAGCTGCAGCTTTAACTTCGTCCATGAAGAAGGATCTGATGAGATCCTCATTCATTTCAGGGGTGACAATTGAAGAGATATTATCCAAGATTAAGTTCATGTTTCTCGGACCAGTGGTAGCAAAGATGTTAGCAAAATGACTCTGAGGCTCCATTTGTTTGTTGTAAAATATTTTTTCGGAAAATATTTTTCGAATTTTACGATATTTGGTAATACCAGAAAATTGGTCACCTATAAAATATTTTCCGGTCAACAATTGTGGCTGTTTTTTCTTAATTTTATGGTGTTTAGTAACACTGAAAAATTTGTCAACTGTAAAATATTTTCCTGTCAACAATTGCAGCTAGTACAAAATTCTGAAAAATATTTTCATTTCCTTTGGGAGAAGAAAGTATTTTACGGAACTTACGCTACATCCAAATACCAGAAAATATTTTTCAATATTCAATTTTTCAGAAAAATATTTCCCCCCAACAAGTTATTTTACAGTAAACAAACGGAGCCCTGTAAAATATTTTATTTTTCAGGAAAACATTTTTCACAAAAAATATTTTCTACAAACAAATTATTTTACAGCAAACAAATGGAGCCTGAATTTCATTCTTGATGTCTGCTTGTTTATCTAACCAGATTCCATTGCTATATAGCGATCTAAGAATCCGATTTCTAGCTTTTCTTTGAGTAGTACAAGTATTAAAGAATTTGGTATTTTTGTCCTTACACCTAAGCCACTGGATGCGCGACCTAGAAGCCCAATATTGCTCCTCGTTGCTCCAGAGGTTTTCAAGTTTTGCATTAAGTTCCTGAATCCTGTCATGCCCGTCTCTGGACCACAGGGAGTTATGAAGAGTAGGAATTGCAGCTGTTCGGTTAACCGCGATTTTTGACAAAACCAAAACCGAAACCGTTTATTAAACTGAAAATCGAAACCGAAACCGAAAACCGACGGGTTTTAAAAAACCGCGGTTAACCGAAACCGAAACCGATAACTTAAAAAATAATAATTTAAATAGAAAAACAGTCTAAAAATATGATAAATTTTTTTAATTTAAATGTAAAAAATAAAAAATATATGCCAAAAAATTAGTTTAATAGAAAAATTACTCCAAATATGTTAAAATAGTTAAATGTTAAAAAAGCATGACAAAAATAAATTAATATTTGTACACAAGACAATAAAATTAGAAATCTATTTAAGGTAAAAAAAAATCAATTAATTGGAAAAAATCTTCAATCTATAAAATCTCTATTTCCTCTCAAGTATTGCAGCAACATCAGCATCAAAACCAAAAACAAGAACAACAACAGCAGCAACACATATAAAAACGTGAGGAATGCAATATAAAAAGTTGAGGCTCAGATCTATGTTATTACTAAGTTGAGCTTTAGATCAAAACCAAAAACAAGAACAACCCAACAAAGGGCTTTAGTGTTTGTAACTCAATCGTAAATATAAAAAGTTGAGGCTCAGATCTATGTTAAGAGTCGATGAACTACCATGGCTGCAAACATAGAACTGAAAAAATTATAGATATAGTAAAATAATAGAATTATATATAATATAGATATGTATGTATAGATGAGAGAGAGGAGAGAGAAATATCGAGAAAGAAAGTGAAAGTGAAAGTGAGAGAGGAAAGAGAAAAGTAGGTGAAAGAGTTGGGATGAATTCGGTGAGGAAAATAAGAAAGAGAAGAAGAATGGGAAAAAGAAAGAGAGAGAAAGTAAGAGAGAAATTTGACTAAATTAAAAGGAGTATGAGAAAGAAATGAAATAAAAGAAATTCCAAGTAAAAATATGTTATATTATCTATTATATATATATATATATGTATATGTTTATTTATTAATTAATTTATAATCAGTTTTCAGGTTTCGATTTTTTTTTTAATGTTAAAAATCAAAACTTATCAGTTTATCCATCGGTTATCACTTATAAGATCCAAAACCTTATGGATTCTCCATCGGTTTTTGTTATCGGTTTTTTATTGGGCGAATACCTTTTGATTTTTGTTATCAGTTTTTTATCGGACGGATACCCGTCGATTTCGGGTAAAACAATTACCCGTTGCCATCTCTAAGGGTATCTCTAATAAGGCTTACTATTCACAAAAACTTACTATTTTTTGTAATTTTTAGAGACCCGGGTTTCTATTTTAAATCAAATCTCCAATAGAGTCCACCACTTTTTAGATATTTGAGTTAAAATAGAGACTCAATTTACTTTTTTGACAACAAATTTAGAGACTCAAAAAGTGATTGAGTCTTTATTTTAGTGTAAATCTCTAAAAAGTGATGAGCCCTATTAGAGATTGAATTACAATAAAGACTTGAGTATTTAAAAATTATCAAAAATAATAAATTTTTATAAATAATAAACCTCATTGGAAATACCCTTCTAGAGATGTTAAAGTCAGAGTGGTTCCAGCTTTACATTGATACTCTTCATTCTTAACTGGAGTAGCCTATACAAAATCGATGGTGGTGTTTGATTGTACTGAAAACTAGTCTAATAAAAATTTTGAAAACTAAGATATAGCCATTTTAAACCAAGCCTAAAACTTATGCCATAATATAAGTAATTATTATTATAATCCAAATATACTTCAAACAATTTTGGTTTCTCAAATGCTTGGCAAGACTTTGATTTTCGTATAAACCTCCATTTGTTTTAGGGTAAATATCACTTCACCTCCTGTAATATACGAAACTATCATGTTATCTCTTATATTTACAAAATTATCACAAACTCCTTTGTATTTTTAGAAAAACCTCACATTACCCTCTTCTATGACATTTTTATCTTTTTATAATTTATATATGTATTTTTTTTCTCTTTATTTTTACCTATATTTTATTTATTTTTAAAAAATTAAAAAATTTAAAAAAAAATTTAAATTTTTTTTTCAACTTCTCCCCCACGCCCACACCCCTCCCCCTGCAGCTCCGATGAGAGCAGCGTCGCTGCTGCTCTCATCGGAGCAGTAGCGTGACGCTGCTCTCGTTCGAAAGCAGCAGCGCTGCTGCTCTTGAAAATTACTAAGAGATAGTAGCTTTAAGTTATAGAAAAATGTATCACCTGATCCTCGAAAATGTACACGTCAATAAGGTGTGAATCGCATAACTTAATAAGGAGAAAAAAAAACGTACACAACGTGGTTTTTAAAATATAGTCAACATCGATTTCCTAATTATTAATTCTCCCTTCTCTTATTTTTTTTCCTTTTAAAATGTCTCTTATATATGTTTCTTCGATAACCCGAAAGGTCGAAGCTAAAAGTCATCGTACGAGAGAAAGATTCATCCAAGCATGTTTTTTTTAAAAGAAATTTGAATCATCTCTTAATATATAATATTATAAAAAAAAAATATTTCAATCATCTCATAATATATAATCGCATAAATAATTTATTACTATTTAATCATTTTTATAATATTATAATATTACGAGAGATTCATATCATGTAATATCAGAGTCTTGTAATCCAAGTTAATCCCGTTATAACATTTATCAGGAAAAAAAAAATCATGTGATACATTTTTTTTGGCAATAGAAAATCCCGTTGGAGATAACTATTAGGATATGTATTTATATTATTATTGTTCTGGGAAGATTTTTGGACCTACTATTTAGATAGCCGACTATGTTATTTACTCGGGAATTATTAGGAAAGAATAGTAGATTGCCCCAGTACTTTGCCCCGACCAAATTGGGTTTTGTAAGGTTAAATGATAGATCCCTATAAGTATTCTCCTCCAAAAAGTACTTCTTACAAGAGATCCTTCTTGAGACCATCCGAGAATCTTTAAAGCCCACCCTATAATTCATAGGTTTCTCTCACAAATAGTATAAATAGAATATCAACAATTACTAAAGGTAATTCATCTTTTTTCAAAATACATAATCTCTAAATTCTTGCTACATTCAACTCTTGCTCAAATATTATAACTGACTTGACTATCAAAGAAAGTTTCGAAAAAAAACCCCGTGGTTCCTTTGTTTTCTAGGTTGTGTTCCCGAAGCAATTGCAAGAGATTTAGAACTTATCAATTATAGTATGCAAACCTTTTAAAACTAATAAGAGATTGTTACAAGGAGGCTAGGGACAGAATTGGCATAGTTGTGTTCTGATAAGGGCGAGGAAAGCTCTTCGATAATTTATTAAGAGATAATAACTTCGAGTTATATGAAAATGGATCACGTGATCCATGATAATGTACACGGTGTGAATTGCATAATTTAATATGGAGAAAAAAAAAAAAAAAAACGTACACATAACGTGGTTTAGTCAACCTCCGATTTCCTAATTATTAATTATCCCTTCTCTTATTTTTAACACCAGGAATACATTTCCTTTTGTCGTGGCAAATAAACAATTCTATTGTATAACAAGCTACAATGCAGAGCTGAGCAAGTGCACCATATATAGACGTACGCGTCCTTCACCATCATCAATCTTTGCCCGAAACATAGAGGGGAAAAACTCAAACCTTACTTTTTCCATAAGATGGCAAGAGAGATGAATGCAGCCACATTTGAGTACATTGAAAGTCTGACAAGCAATGCTGCTGAAGTTCAACGAAAGGTGCTGGCTGAAATACTGAACATGAATGCTCAAACTGAGTACCTCCAACGTTTCAAAATAGGCGATGCGACCGATCCAGAAACCTTCAAATCCAAAGTCCCAATAACATCTTACGAGGATTATAAAACTGAGATTCAACGTATAGCAAATGGTGATCTCTCTCCAAGAACCTGTTTCTGACTTCTTTACCAGGTCAGCCATGAAATTCAGTGAAAATTTTCTCTCCTTGAATCAAACGCTTCGAACATGAATAGGATTTATATATATACACTCCATCAACAATCTGCTAGTTCTGATATTTGACCGTGTGTTGATCTTGAACCAGCTCTGGAACCACAGGTGGTGAAAGAAAGCTGATTCCAGTGACTGAGGAAGAATGGGATCATCGTGGACGGACACTTGGCCTTCTCGGGCCTGTAATTGAGAGGTAAGTACTTTTTCAATTTGCTAAAATATATATATATATATATATATATATATTACGTAAACATTTGAGATCATATAGTGTTGAGGCTGCTCAAATATGTCATATTGCGAAAAGGTTTGTGCCAGATTTCAACAAGGGGAAAGGGCTGTATTTCTTGTTTGTGCTATTCGAGACAAAGACACCAGGACGGATAATGGTTCGAAACTTTCTCACAAGATGCTGCAAGGGTGAGTTCAGCAACCAAATATTTACCAACGTCACAAGCCCGACTGAAGCTATATTATGTACTGATTATTTCCAGAGCATGTATTGTCAGATGCTATATGGGCTGTACAAGCATCAAGAGGTCAACCGGGTTGGTGCTCCTTTTGCTTCCGGTCTGCTCCGAGCCATCGGGTTTCTCCAACTAAATTGGCAAGATTTAGCCCATGACATCCGGACCGGTTCATTGAATAAAAATATAACCGATCCTTCCATCCAAAGGGCTATAACCCAAATTCTGAAACCCAACCCGGGTATCGCAGACCTTATTGTCAGAGAGTGAAGAGAACAGGGAAGGAATTATTCCAAGAGTTTGGCCTCAAACCAAGTATCTTGATGCTGTCATATCAGGTACTATGGCACAATACATTTCCATGCTATAATATTTTGGTGGTGGATTAATACCAATACCAATAGTGAGCAGAATATATGGATGTTCAGAAAGTGAGCTTGGGTTTAATCAGAACCCAATTTGTAAGCCTTCAGATGTGTCGTATACGATCATGCCAAACGCTTCTTACTTTGAGTTTATACCCCATGAACCACAACTTTCACTACCTGAATCCAAAACCGTTGATCTTGTTGATGTTGAAGTAGGTAAAGAATACGAAATTTTAGTTACCACATATAGTACTGGACTATACAGGTATCGAGTGGGTGATATTCTGAGAGTTAGAGGTTTTTATAACTCAGCACCTACGTTCCAAATGGTGAGAAGGAAAAATGTATTACTGAGCATCGACGGGGACAAGACCGACGAGGTCGAGTTACAAAAGGGAATTGACAATGCATCGCAGATTCTTCTTCGCGAATTTAAAGTTCATGTGATGGATTAATTATACGAGTCGTGCAAGCGTCAAGGAGATCCCAGGGCACTACGCTATATATTTGGAGTTGTTACACTACAAGGACGACGACTTGGCAAAGTTACCTGACGACGAGGAGGCCGTGTTGTGCGATTGTTGTCTGGCAATTGAGAACTCACTCGGCCCATGGTATCGAAAACTTCGAGCTGTCAAAGCTGATGCGGAACATGATTCAAAGGAGTTGATGAAAAAGATTGAGAAAATAAAACCCAAGAAGAAGAACAAATAAACCTTCATATTTTTTCTTATGTTATGAATAGTATTGTTTTGTTATGAATAGTATCCTTTAGTTTGTTTTATCCCACATAGGAAGTTTAGCAAAATTTTAAAGCCTAAGAGCTCCTATAAATAGATAGCTCCCCAAGCTCATTAAACACACTTCAATCAATACAAAGCTAGTATTGTATACTTCCTCTCTAGCATTCTAGAATTGTAATATTTAAAATTTTCCTTGTATCAAGGACGTTTTGCTAAAACGAATTTAGTGTTTCGCTTTCGTTCTGCGTCAAAAGCTGTTGGACCATTGGAAATTCGAGTGTTGAAGAGTGGCACGTTTCAGGAACTAATGGAAGATGCAATCTCAAAGGGTGCTTCTGCTAGTCAGTACAAGGTGTATTAAACCGGAATCAACTATGCAACTACTTGACTCCAGAGTTGTCTCAACTCACTTTAGCAAATCCCTGCCTCGTCAAAGTACACAAGAAACTGAACACTGAAAGAAGCAAAACTCATGTTCACTTCTTTTGTTTTACTTTCGTTATTTTAACTTTTGTACGGAAGTAAATACAAAATTAGATGAAATAATCGGGATAACGATCTATTATTATTAAATGTTCTAAATTTGACGTTAATTATATCAATAAATAAATAAATAATAAAGAATTTCGCTCTTCAGTTTTCTGATTATATGTAACAGTTATAATTTTATTACGACAACTCCTCAATAGTTAGGGACTTACCGCAAAGTGAAACGGCCCTATTACGAGTCAAAACTTTGAGCTTCAAGACAATTAAGGTGTCAATTGCCACATAGAAAGTCAAAGATTATTGGGACATGATTGAGGTTTGCATATAGCGCTCCTATAAATATGATTTCTTTCTTTCATTTATTTTCCTTCATATCATCCAAATTTGGTCAACTTCAATTTTCCAGTGGCCCCATTATCTATTTTTTTTTTTTTTGGTCAAAGTGACCCCATCATCATTGTACATTATTTTTATTGTTCTTTTTGCTCTTCATCAAGAGTCTGTTTCACAATACATGTATGATTTATTTTCAACATAGATAGGATCACAATTACAGATAAAAATCATAAGGTATTTCCAGAAAGAGGGTTAGATATGTGACCGCAGATAAATTCATGAGTCATACAAAATTTACAATCTTCATAGAAAATAAATTGAGGAACGAATTTATTTTATTTTATTATTTATTTATTTATTTATTTATTTTTGTTTTAAAGGAAGCTTAAAGTCGATTACATCAAAACACTCCTACAAGAGATAACACCCCTTTCGTCCTTTTCCAAAAGCCGAGCCAGTTGAGGACTGAATTTGATGTCTTCATACAAAGAAAAATCAATAACAGATCTTTATCGACCTTCTATTGTGGTACTTGTCACCTCATATGAAGTCCATCTTCCAGCTAACAGGGAATCAGACTCATCAAAGACCCTCTCTGTGAAAAACCCGGGGCGCTTAGGCGGTGGTAGCATTGCAGTCTCACTGTCCAACATCAAGAGTACAGATGACATTGTTGGCCGATCCTCAGGCCGTTGTTGCACACACAAGAGGCCAACTTGTATGCACCTCAACACTTCAGACATTGGAAATGAATCCTCCATCAGTGGATCTATTAGTTCAAAGGCTCTTCCTTCGAGCCATAGTTGCCATGCCTGTGACAATATCTATAGGATTAGGATATTGCAAAGCTGATCGAATATAATACTGTGGAATAGAAATTAATCAACTCACATGTCCGAGAAGATTGAAATTATGGTCCGGATGGTGAAACTGACTGTTCCTTTTCCCAGTCACTACTTCTAAGACTAGGACTCCAAAGCTAAAGATATCAGACTTCATCGAATAGATACCATCAATGGCATACTCTGGAGACATATATCCGCTGCATGTCATTGTGAAGTTCATAGAATAAGACATAATGATCAAGACAACAATTGCAAGTAACTTTGATCAGGGGTAGCAGACAAATACTTACTAGGTTCCAACTACTCTTCTGGTTTTTGTTGTTAATTGATTTTCTCCAAAAGTCCGAGCCATGCCAAAATCGGAAATTTTTGGGTTCATCTCACTGTCTAGTAACACATTACTGGCCTTGAGATCCCTATGTATGATTCTTAACCTTGAATCTCGATGAAGATAGAGAAGCCCTCTAGCAATCCCAACAATTATGGCAAAGCGCCTCCTCCATACGAGCAAGTGATTCTTGCCATGATTTAAGCCACCTTAAAGTACAAGGTTCCAATTTGATTAGCATGTGTACCTTAACAGTAAGAATCAAACAGAATTATGCACATAGATTCAAATTTTAGCATAATGGTCTTTTGACATTATCCTTTTCTGTTATCTTGAGAGTGCAATGTGTTTAACTATGTGTAAGCAAAGGGTGGAGAGCAAACCAAATATATAGTAATCCAAGCTTCCATTTGGCATGTACTCATAGATGAGCATTCTCTCTTCTCCATGGATACAACATCCCAAAAGCCTAACTAGATTTCGATGTTGAAGTTTGGCAATCAGCATGACTTCATTCTTGAATTCATTAAGTCCTTGATTAGATTTCTCCGAGAGACGCTTTACTGCAATGTCTTGTTCAATTGATAATTTTCCCTAAGATTTCAGACAATCAACAAAAGCACTTGTCAGTTGATCTCCTTCCTCTTCATCTCTTCTTTCTGATTATAGAAAATTGTTCCTCAAATACTAGTTACCTTGTAGACGGGCCCGAAACCACCCTCACCAATCTTGTTCACATCTGAAAAATTCTGAGTTGCTCTTGCAATAGTGTCAAAATCAAAAGAAGGTAATTCCAGGCTTTCCTCATCTCTAATGTGGCTGCCCTGTTCTCCACCTGTTAAGCCTGCCAGTGACAATATTTCTAGCAGTCAAGAATGCTTCATTCATCGTTCCAGTTGTCATAGAATTACATTTTTGATGCACTGATGCTAGACGCCTCTTGTACTAATACTGATTGTACTTTTCATGTTTGCTTTGCCGTATTCTATATTCCGTATGTAAGGTCTTGGTCTGTCTTAATTAGTTTCATTGGTTGCGGAATGCGTTTCCACATTTCTAAAAAAGTTCGTTTTTCGTGGTGTTAACGAAAGTTTCAAACTTTATCAAGAACAAGATAGAACACATGCATAGTCCCAGGGCTCCAACTTTCTACCAATGAAACTATTATGGAAGATGTTTAAATTATGGCTAGAATGTTTTAGGCAAATTTCAGTGTAGATTGTAGAAATTCCTTTATCAAGAAAATCTTATCTGTGACATGAAAAAGCAAAGCAACATATTTCTTTAGATACTAGAAAAGTCAATACATCATACATAAAATATTGTAAGAACATTCATGACAATGCTTTATCAAAACCAGATGACTAATAGAGCAAAATAACATATCCCCAACCTTGATCAAGTCAGAATATTTTATATACTATACAATATGTTTATCTGCCTTGATCATCAACATCATCTAGTTTTTTTCATTTCAGACTCCTGTCCCTATTGCATCGTTCAAGACTTGATTAGGTCAACACCTGACTGTGTTATTTAAACCAAAAATGATGTTGACAAAGAAATAGCAACGTGACGAGAAACAAATACTGACTATTAATTATCAGTAGAATAGGGTTGCTATTGGTTGGAGGTTCACATCATCTATGATCAGATTTACTATAGAAAAAGAGTTACAGGGAGGAGAAACTTGCCTTCTTGTCGTGCTTTCCTCTTCCAAATGAAAAGCAGAACAACTGATAGAAGCAAGATTGATGCAGAGATGGATATCACTATGATTACAATCTTCTTTTTCTTCTTTGAATCTGATCTTGACACTGACACTGTAACCGTAAAAGTTAAAGGTTAAGTAAAATGAGCAATTTCGCCAAATCTATTTATTATGTTCTTGAAACAGAATTGTTGAAGTTACCTAGATCGGAAGCTGTAGCGCGAATGTAGAGTTTCTGATTTGGATATATGGTCATTTTTCGGACATCAATAAGGTCTCCGAGCCAGAGCAAGCAACCATGCCCTGCTCCAGTAGCATCTGCATTAGCATAAGCTGTACAAGAGCAATTCTTTAGGCATTCAGCTCTACATTCTTCCACAGACATGCTAAGATTCACCCGAAACTGCAAAAAATGGGGCATTTTCATACCCTCAAGTTCTTCAAATTCTCTTCTTTCTGAACAATCCGATTGATTTTTCCTAATACATCCACCATACCAGATGCGAACATCCCATTCTTGCGGAGATTTAGGCACGTATCCAGTCATGCAGCTGCAAACTTTAGCAGCATTTATAGTGCAAATAGCATTGGGTCCACAGTAGCCATAATCGCCACAAGAGTCCTGGGGTATGGTAAACATTTTGCGCCAATCGTTGGTACTATTGTCCCTTTGAAGCAGTTGAAGATCACCATTGGAGCTCAAAGCTGAGATTACCACAGAGGAATTTTTGCGCATAGTATGAAAATAGTACACCTCTTCTGTATTTACGGCAACTTCTGTGGTGAAGGGGAGGCTACTCACGAAAGCTAATCCACCAAAGTACACTTTATTCCATGGTCCAGTTCGATACCTTATAAAAGAATTTCTCCAAATTACTAATTGTGGTAATACACGAATGTCAACACCGTATGTATATTCTCCAGGAGAAGGATCATCTGAACTCTTCCACGATGTAAGATTTCGATTCAACCCAGTCTTCAAATCCCATCCAAGCTTCATTCCAGGTATCAAGGCATGTGATGGATGATCAAAGCTTTGCCAGAGAATACTGGCTTCTTCTTTGCTGTCTTTCAAAACAAGATTTCCCGAGTCTAGAAGTTGTGCAACGATGGTTTCTGATGATGAATTCTGGAGCTTGGTAGACCAGACGATTCTTCGAGTTCTGTCAAGAAGAATCAAGCCCCCATCATCTCCAATGCTAAGAACACCAGACGTATCGTTGAGAGGATCATTTCTGTTAGCAACCCATACAACTTGAGTTGGGTCGATGTTGTACCATATGCCCAAGAAATACTTTGTTGAATTTCCAGGCCTGAAGAAACCAAGCTGGAACTGCTTTTGCGCGGAGATTAAGGTTTCATTAGAAGTAACAGACTCTGAAAGTGTCAATGTGTCTGCTGCCATGGAGGTTTCTGTACAAGATAAAATAACAACAAAAATACAAAAAAAAATTCCAGAAATTTTGATCTTCATTTTATCGAGCATCTTCTTTACCAGATCAATTCATCTATAAATTCAAAGAGAAACTTTTCATGGCAACTACAAAGGTTAGGTGGAAGAAAGAAAAGAGGGTTTTGATAATCTATGAAGCTCAATCAGCTGATATCTAACATCCAGGGAAAAGAGTATTCAAATACAAAAATTATAGAGGAACTTTGTTTGACTAAATTTTCATTGACTGCAGAAGAAAAATGAAAAAATTACAATAGACTTCAAAACATTTGTCCCCACAAGATGAATACTGCTCCACTGTCGTAGAATACCATCAACTTTATTTCAGGGACAGCTACAATAAGACTTTGGGCGGCATGGAATCTAGAGTTCACTTTCTGTGAAGGTTCTTGTGTAGAGTTCGCGTGTGTGTGTGAATCCACCCTCCATTTACAGTAAAATGATTTAGCTTTAACATTTTAAAGACTTTTTCCTACAGTTAAAATCAAGTTGGAAGTTAATGGAAAACAGAAAAGGATAAATAGCGTAATATTTTTTTGTGTTTTATTAAAAATATATAATATTTTTTTGTATTTTAAAAATTAGTTGATTATCTCTTGTATTTTATTAAAAGTGTATAATATCTTTTATATTTTAAAAATTAACTGATTATTCTCATGTATTTTGTTAAAAGTAGCTGATTACCCCTTGTATTTTATAAAATTAACTGATTGTCCCCTATATTTTTAAAAAAAATGCTAATTTTTAAAAAAGTACAGGGGTAATTAGTTATTTTTATAAAATATAGGGAGATAATCTACTAATTTTTAAAATATAAGAGGTATTGTGTACTTTTAATAAAATACAGAAAATAATCAATTAATTTTTAAAATACAAAAGATATTATACACTTTTAATAAAATACAAGAGATAATACGCTATTTACCCAAAAAATCACAAGATATGCGGTCTTCCATTACGGCATATAATAGTTAAGTATTCAATCGAAAGATGATTGAAACCAAAAAGAGAATTTGAATAAAGAAGTGTTGGAGAAGAAATATAATGCAAATGTGGGCTGTCTATTTCATATTGACAACACTTAATTTGAAAATTAATAGGTTAAGTTTCCGGAAAATAAAATAGGGTTAACAATTTTAGTCGAAACCGTGTTGCAACAAGCGGGATGTGCATCAATCAGTACCTGCAATAACTAATGTAATTAGTTCATCATTTCTCTCCATAAGCACAAAATAGAACCCTTGGATGTGCATCGGTTACCATAAAACTTTTGTTTTGTTATTGGATATCACCAATAGTGATCGAAACACTATTCTTGAATATTAATATGTTTTCTATTCACATCATATTTGGCCACCCCGTAGTATTTAGCCTTACAAGTGGCTCTATCACCTCCTTTTCAAGTAGAAAATCTTTAAAAGATTATCCTTAATTGTATTCTTCGAACTATTTTGAAACACGATTGAAATTACAAACAAATTTCTTAAATTTATTGTGATTAATAAAGAATAGGTATTCATATAAAATGATTACAATACAAAATAATGGCATGTGCTCTCTTAATTAAAAGAATTATTATAATTTTTTTTGAGTCATCATTCTTTTCCTCTCCAATTTAAATAAAACTTTATCCAACGACATTTTATCTAAGCTTTTATATTTATCACCTAGAGTTTAGTACATATATAAGAAGTATAAAACTCGTTTTGCATGTATGGAGACAGGTTATGCGGGCCAAGAAATGTTTATTCCCACTCTCTTCACTCACTCACTCGGATTGAAAGTTAATCCCCACCCCCCACCCCATTCCCAATTTTTCGTCCCAAAAGCATTCCCATTGGGGTAGGTGTGGAGCTAATACTTGTAAAACTCATCTCCGTTATTATCCCTAGAAATAAGAATTACTTCCCTTACCAATTTCCTTACATTTAATTTTTCTCATGTTGAATAATATAATTCTCTTACATTAATAAATTATAATTTCTATGACTACCAAATAAGATATTGGATAACTCCACTTAACATCAATATTTTTAGGGTAAAAAGTCATTCTTCTTTAACTCCTAGAATATCCATGACTTCTTTTTTATACTCTGTCATTGTTTCTTGCAAAAGAGTCTCGAGAAACAGGTACTCATTATTATTTTTTTTTTTTTTTTGTTCAACAGGTACTCATTTTTTATCAACTTTTTTCTTTTGCATAAGTTCATGTTTTCAACCCAAGATCCCTAGATTGACCAAAAAAAAAAAAAAAAAGTTCCCTAGATTGCTCCTTCGAGTAGTTCTAATTAAATATCATCCTACATATGAATACCATAGTCTGCAAAAATACAGTAGGCATAAAGTTGACAGGGCAAGAATGAGATACTTGGCGGAGGGTTCAACACTCAAAAAGGGATTAATAAATTCCCCATTGATTCTAACTTCACTTGGTCATCATTTTACAGAAGATTTACCTATCGTTCAAGATCTAAAATGAGGAAAATATGTCACTATGATATTTCATCACCACAGATGACATTGTTGGTTGATGCTCAGGTGGTTGCATAGATGACATGATTGAGGTTTGCATACACCACTCCTACATGTATGATTTCTTTCTTCTTTCTTATCATCCAAATTTGGTCAATTTCAATTTTCCAGTGACCCCATCATCATTGTAGACTATTTTATTGTCCTTTTTGCTCTCCATCAAAAGTCTGTTTCAATATACACGTATGATCTATTTTCAACATATATAGGATCACATTTACAGATAAAAATCATAAAGTGTTTCCAGAAAGAGGGTTAGATATGTTACAGGGGATTTTAAAAGCATGCAGATAAATTCATCTTCATACAAGTTTTACAATGATCTTCACAGAAAATAAATTGAGGACTGAATTTGATGTCAGCATTCAAAGAAAAATCAGTAACAGATCTTTATCGACCTTCTACTGTGGTACTTGTCACCTCATATGAAGTCCATCTTCCAGCTAACAGGGAATCAGACTCATCAAAGAACCTCTCTGTGAAAAACCCGGGGCGCTTAGGCGGTGGTAACATTGCAGTCTCACTGTCCAACATCAAGAGTACAGATGACATTGTTGGTCGATCCTCAGGCCGTTGTTGCACACACAAAAGGCCAACTTGTATGCACCTCAACACTTCAGACATTGGATATGAATCCTCCATCAGTGGATCTATTAGTTCAAAGGCTCTTCCTTCGAGCCACAGTTGCCATGCCTGTGACAGTACCTATAGGATTAGGATATTGCAAAGCTGATCACATATAATATTGTGGAATAGAAATTAATCAACTCACATGTCCGAGAAGATTGAAATCATGGTCCGGATGGTGAAATTGACTGTTCCTTTTCCCAGTTACTATTTCTAAGACTAGGACTCCAAAACTAAAGATATCAGATTTCATTGAATAGACACCATCAATGGCATACTCTGGAGACATATATCCGCTGCACGACATTGTGAAGTTCACAGAATAAGCAACAAGGATAAAGTCTATTGCAAATAATGTTTGATCAAGGTTAGCATATGGATACTTACTAGGTTCCAACTACCCTTTTAGTTTTTGTTGTTAATTGCTCTTCTCCAAAAGTTCGAGCCATGCCAAAATCGGAAATTTTTGGGTTCATCTCACTGTCTAGCAACACATTACTAGCCTTGAGATCCCTATGAATGATTCTTAACCTTGAATCTCGATGAAGATAGAGAAGCCCTCTAGCAATCCCAATAATTATAGCAAAGCGCCGCCTCCATACGAGCAAATGATTCTTGCCATGATTTAAGCCACCTTAAAGTACAGGGGTCCAATATGATTAGCGTGTGTACTTTAACAGTAAGAATCAAACAGAATTATGCACATAGATTCAAATTTTAACATAATGGTCTTTTGACATTATCCTTTTCTGTTATCTTGAGAGTGCAATGTGTTTAACTATGTGTAAGCAAAGGGTTGAGAGCAAACCAAATATATAGTAGTCCAAGCTTCCATTTGGCATGTACTCATAGATGAGCATTCTCTCTTCTCCATGGATACAACATCCCAAAAGCCTAACTAGATTTCGATGTTGAAGTTTGGCAATCAGCATGACTTCATTCTTGAATTCATTCAGTCCTTGACTAGATTCCTCCGAGAGACGCTTTACTGCAATGTCTTGTCCAATTGATAATTTTCCCTAAGATTTCAGACAATCAACAAAAGCACTTGTCAATTGATCTCCTTCCTCTTCATCTCTTCTTTCTGATTATAGAAAATTGTTCCTCGAATACTAATTACCTTGTAGACGGGCCCGAAACCACCCTCACCAATCTTGTTCACATCTGAAAAGTTCTGAGTTGCTCTTGCGATAGTGTCAAAATCAAAAGAAGGTAATTCCAGGCTTTCCTCATTTCTAGCTTGGTTGCCCTGTTCTCCACCTGTTAAGCCTGGCAGTACATTATATTGGAGAAAATATTGTTATTTTCTTCTAGCAGTCAAGAATGCTTCATTCATCGTTCCAGTTGTCATAGAATTACATTTCGATGCACTGATGCTAGCCGCTCGCCACTCGTACTAATATTGATTGTGCTTTCCATGTTTACTTTGCCATATTATATATTCCGTATGTAAGGTCTTGGTCTTACTTAATTAGTATAGTCAGTTTCATTGGTTGCGGAATGCGTTTCCACACTTTTAAAAAAGTACGGTTTTTTGTGGTGTTAACGAAAGTTTCAAACTTTTATCAAGAGCAAGATAGAACACATGCATAGTCCCAGGGCTCCAACTTTCTAACAAATGTTTAAATTATGGCTAGAATGTTTTAGGCAAATTTTAGAGTAGATTGTAGAAATTCCTTAATTTATCAAGAAAGTCAATAAATCATACATAAAATATTGCAAGAACATTCATGAAAATGCTTTGTCGAAACCAGATGACTAATAGAGCAGAATAACATATCCCCAACCTTGATCAAGTCAAAATATTTTATATACTGTACATTATGTTTATCTGCCTTGAACATCATCATTATCTAGTTATTTATTTATTTCATTTTCAGACTCCTGTCTCTATTGCACCATTCGAGACTTGATCAGGTCAACATCTGACTGTGTTATTTAAAACAAAAATGATGTTGACAAAGAAAAGGCGAAGTGACGAGAAACAAATAATGACTATTAATTCTCAGCAGAATAGAGTTGCTATTGGTTGGACATTCACATTATCTATGATCAGATTTACTATAGAAAACAGTTATGGGGTGGAGAAACTTGCCTTCTTGTTGTGGTTTCCTCTTCCAAATGAAAAGCAGAACAACTGATAGAAGCAAGATTGATGCAGAGATGGATATCACTATGATTACAATCTTCTTTTTCTTCTTTGAATCTGATTTTGACACTGACACTGTAACTGTAAAAGTTAAAGGTTAAGTAAAATGAACAATTTCGTCAAATCTATTTATTATGTTCTTGAAATAGAATTGTTGAAGTTACCTAGATCGGAAGATGTAGCACGAATATAGAGTTTCTGATTGGGATATATGTTCATTTTTCGGACATCGATAAGGTCTCCGAACCAGAGCAAGCAACCATGCCCTGCTCCAGTAGCATCTGCATTAGCATAAGCTGTACAAGAGCAATTCTTTAAGCATTCCGCTCTACATTCTTCCACAGACATGCTAAGATTCACCCGAAACTGCAAAAAATGGGGCATTTTCATACCCTCAAGTTCTTCAAATTCTCTTCTTTCTGAACAATCCGATTGATTTTTCCTAATACATCCACCATACCAGATGCGTACATCCCATTCTTGTGGAGATTTAGGCACGTATCCAGTCATGCAGCTGCAAAGTTCAGCAGCATTTATAGTGCAAATAGCATTGGGTCCACAGTAGGCATAATTGCCACAAGAGTCCTGGGGTATGGCAAACATCTTGCGCCAATCGTAGGTACTATTGTCCCGTTGAAGCAGTTGAAGCTCACCATTGGAGCTTAAAGCTGAGATTACCACAGAGGAATTGTCGCGCATGGTATTAACATAGTACACCTCTTCTGAATTTATTGCAACTTCTGTGGTGAAGGGCAAGCTACTCACGAAAGCTATTCCACCAAAGTACACTCCATTCCATGGTCCACTTCGATACCACATAATAGAGTTTCTCCAAATTAGTAATTGTGGTAATCCATGAAGGTCAAAACCGTATGTATATTCTCCAGGAGAAGGATCATCTGAACTCTTCCACGAAGTAAGATTTCGATTCAAACGAGTCCTCAAATCCCATCCAAGCTTCATTCCAGGTATCAAGGCATGCGATGGATGATCAAAGCTTTGCCAGAGAACACTTGCTTCTTCTTTGCTGTCTCTCAAAACAAGATTTCCCGAGTCTAGAAGTTGTGCAACAATGGTTTCTGATGATGAATTCTGGATCTTGGTAGACCAGATGATTCTTCGAGTTCTGTCAACAAGAATCAAGCCCCCATCATCTCCAATGCTAAGAACACCAGACGTATCGTTGAGAGGATCATCTCTGTTAGCAATCCATACAACTTGATTTGAGGTGAGGTTGTACCATATGCCCAAGAAATACTGTGTGGAATTTCCAGGCCTGAAGAAACCAAGCTGGAACTGCTTTTGTGCGGAGATTAAGGTCTGATTAAAAGTTACGGACTCTGAAAGTGTCAATGTGTCTGCTGCCATGGAGGTTTCTGTACAAGATAAACTAACAACAAAAATACAATAAACAATTTCAGACATGTCGATCTTCATTTTATTGAGCTTCTTCTTTTCTCTCTGGATGAACTTACAGGGTACCATTTTCATGGCAACAACAAAGGTTAGGTGGAAGAAAGAAAAGAGATTTCTAATTATCTATGAAGCCTAATCACCTAATGTCTAACATCTTTCCCAGATTCCAGAGAAGAGAGTATTCAAATTCAAAAATTATAGAGAAACTTCGTTTGACTAAATTCCCATTGACTGCAGAAGAAAAACTGAAATGTATAATAGAGTTGACTTTAAAAAATTTGTCCCCATAAGATGAGTACAACTCCGCTGTCAACAAAGACCAAGTAAACATGAAAATGACTAAACTTATGTCATTCCAAACATTTCAATTCACACAATCCAAAATGACAATCAACATTATTTATGGGACAGCATCAACAGGACTTTGGGCAGCATGGAATCTAGACTTCATATAATGTGAAGGTCCTTGTGTTACCTCTTAGAGTTCACGTGTGTGTCGATCCCACCTCACATTCACAGTTAAATGATCTGACTCTTAACATTTTTAAGACTTTTCCCTACAGTTAAAGATCACATTGGAAGTTAATGGAAAACAGAAAATCACAAGGTGTGCAGTTTTCGATCACCGCGTATGTAGTTAAGTATTCAATAGAAAGATTATTGAAACCAGAAATAAGAGAATTTGAATAAAGAAGTCCTAGAGAATAAATATAATGCAAAGGTGTGCTGTCTATGTCATATAGAAAACACTTAATTTGAAAATTAATAGGTTAAGTTTCTGGAATATAAAAATAGGGTTAATTCCTGTTTTACTCCAAACCGCGTTGCAACAAGCAGTTAGTAGCATTTCAGGTTAGTTTGCTCGTAATAATAAAATCCAGAAACACATCTCAATCTGTACCTGCAATAACTAGATACCTTACAGTAGCCACTGTAATTAGCTCATCATTTCTCTCCATCCGCACAAAATAGAAGCCTTGGATGTGCATCGATTAGCATAAAACTTTTGTTTTGTTATTGGATATCACCACATCAATATATAGTGATCGCAACACTGTTCTTGAATATTAATATGTTTTCTATTCACGTCATATTCGGTCACCCAAGAGGCTGTATCACCGCCTTTTCAGGGAAGGAATTTTTAAAAGATTACCCTTAATTGTATTCTTTGAAACTATATTGAAGCACGGTTGAAAATTACTAACAAATTTTTTAAATCCATTGTGATCAATAAAGAATATAAGGTATTCAAGTAAAATGATTGCAAAGCAAAATAATAGTACTTAGTCTCTTGAATAAAAAAATTATTATAATTTTTTTGAGTCATCATTCTTTTCTTTTCCAATTCAAATAAAACTTGATCGATCGACATTTTTTTAAGTTTTTATATTTATCACCTTAAGAGTTTAGTATATACATAAGGAGTATAAAACTCATTTTGCATTTATTGAGGCAGGTTATGCGGGCCGATGAATGCTTATTCAAACTCCCTCCACTTGGCCACTCACATAGAGAGATTGAAAGTTAATCCCCAATCCCAGCCCATTCCCAATTTTTCGTCCCAAAAGCATTCCCATTGGGGTAGGTGTGGAGCTAATACTTGTAAAACTCATCTCCGTTATTATCCCTAGAAATAAGAATTACTTCCCTTACCAATTTCCTTACATTTAATTTTTCTCTGTGTTGAATAATATAGTTATGCCGCATTAATAAATTATAATTTATATGACCACGGAATAAGATCTTAAACAACTTTACTTAACATCATTAATTTTAGAGTTGAAAGCCATGCTTCTTTTAACTTCTAGAAGATGAGTAAAATGCACAATAAGCCTTGTGTTTTATAAAAGTTACATACAAAATCCTCTATTTTGAAAAGTGGTATAAAACTCCTTGTGATATTTCAAATATTACACACTCGCCCTCATTTTAACTTCCGTTAATCTCGGTTAACTTAAGTCAACAAAAGACGAAAATAACCTTATTTTAAAGTAAATAACAACCCTAATTTTACCACTTTCACTATTTTTAATTTTTTTAAACCTTCCTTGAGAGAGAGAAAATCTTTTAAAGAGAAAGTACATAAACTACATAAAGCACAAATTCACCTTGATTATTGCCTTTATTGTGCTCGTATATTGCTTTATGCGGCAGAAAAAAAAAAAAAACTTGTTTGCAAGTTTAGATATGGTGTTTCTTGATTATTGTGTTTTTTGGGTTGTTTTTGCACAATTTTTTTATGAAAAAATTACAACTGTCAATGATTTTATTGTCGGGTTTGTCTGAGTATATGAGTTTTGTAAAAATTGTTTGAATCTGTTAGTATATGATTTTTTTTTTTTTGCGCATATAGGCTTCTTTGCTTCGGTTTTTTTACATATATGTTTTATGTAATTCCAATTTTCTCTCTGAAATGTGTAGATGGGTGGCAATTTGAGCCATTTTTAAAATCAAATAGGGTAATATGCACACTTTTTCATATCAGATGAGCTAATTTGCTCACTTTAGTATGATGGTTATATGATGTAAAAAGGGCACTTTAGTGTTTTCAAATGTGTTTTAAAACATAATAGGAAATAAAATCGCATTACACGCACGTGGGTCACACTTTTGGTTAAATCTAACAATAAAATGGACGATAGAGAGTGTTTTGTAACATTCAAAATATCACAAGGAATTTTACATAACATTAAAATACAGAGAGTTTTATGTACAATTTCGATAAAATACAGAAAGTATAGAGCATTTTACTCCTAGAATATCCATGGCTTCTCATTTTTTCCCTTTGTCTTTGTTTCTTGCATAAGAATCTTGAGAAACAAGTACTCATTTTTTATCACCCTTTTCTTGCATATGTTCATGTTTTCAATCCAAGATCCCTAGATTGACCAAAAAAATATAAGTTCCCTAGATTGCTCCTTCGAGTAGTTCTATTTAAATATCAACCTATGACTACCATAGCCATTAAAAATAAAGTAGTCATAAAGTTGACATGGCAAGAAAGAGATACTTAGCGGAGGGTTCAACGCTCAAAAGGGATTAATAAATTCCTCATTGATTCTAACTTCACTTAGTCATCATTTTACAGAAGATTTACCCTTCAAGATCTAAAATGAGGAGAAAATGTCTCTATGATAATACAGAACTATTTGAAGTATCTCATATTCCGTGAAGACAAAAAAACTGCAACTAATCTCTATCGACCTTCTATCAGAGTATTGGTCAGATCGTTTCTTGTGAAAACTCTTTCAACCAACGAGAAATTGGACTCATCAACGAACCTCTCGATATAATACCCAGGGTGTTTAGGCTGTGGTAGTATTACATTCTCACTATTTAACATCATCACCATAGATGACATTGTTGGTCGATGCTCAGATCGTTGTTGCACACACAAGAGGCCAACTTGTATGCACTGTAACACTGCAGACATTGGAAATGAATCCTCCATCAAAGTATCTATTAGATCAGAGCCTCTTCCTTCCGTCCATAGTTTCCATGCCTGTGATAGTATCATTTAGATTAACAAAATGGAAAAACACATAAAAGTATAATTGAATTAGAAATTTTATATCTTATATGTCCGAGAAGATTGAAATCATGGTCGGAATGGTGAAATAGAGTGTTCCTTTTTTCACTTATTATCTCCAAAACTAGGACTCCAAAACTAAAGATATCTGATTTCATGGAATAGATGCCATCAATAGCATATTTTGGAGCCATATAGCTACTGCATTTCATTACGAAGTTCACAGAATGAGCATAGGACAATTGCAAGTAATTACAATTGTACGTAATTCCTGATCAGGGGAAGAGTGTGGACACTTACTATGTTCCTGCTATCCTTCTGGTTCTCACTGTTGATTCTTCTTCCCCAAATGCTCTAGCCAAGCCAAAATCTGAAATTTTTGGATTCATCTCATTGTCTAGTAGCACATTGCTTGCCTTGAGATCCCTATGAATGATTCTCAACCTTGAATCTCGATGAAGATAAAGAAGCCCTCTAGCAACCCCAATAATTATAGTGAAGCGCCTACTCCATACAAGCAAACGTCTGTTGAGTTCACCTTCACAGTAAAGATCCAAGGTGATGAGAATGTGAAGTTTGGGAGTGAAACACAATATACATTTAGATTGAAATTTTGTCAGTAAGTACTATGTATTGGACCGTGTATATGATGGGTTGAGAGCTAACCAAAAACATAGGAGTCTAAGCTTCCATTAGGCATGTACTCATAAATTAGCATTCTCTCTTCTCCATGGATGCAATATCCTAGAAGCCTAACTAGATTTCGATGTTGAAGTTTGGCAATCCACGTGATCTCATTCTTGAATTCAACGAGTCCTTGACGAGAACCCTCTGAAAGTCGTTTTACTGCTATCTCTTGTCCATTTGATAGTTTTCCCTAATATTTCAAACAAGCAACAAATACACAAGCACTTGTCATTTTGTTGTTTGTTTTCTTTTCTCCTACATCCTAAAGATTCAGAATTCGAAAAATACTACTTACCTTGTAGACGGACCCAAAACCACCTTGTCCAATCTTCTTCTCATCATGAAAATTTTGAGTTGCTCTCGCAATTGTAACTATATCAAAACAAGGTAATTCGAGGTTTTCCTTGTCACTCTCTCGTCTACCTGTTAAGCAAGTGGTTACAGGTTTCGAAGAGTATTAGAAATGTCTTCTCGACTTTTTGAGAAATTAGTCGAGTTGAATTGCATCAAAGACTTTTGTTTATGTTTATCAACTTAACTTCCATGATTTTACCCATTGAGAAATCAAAGTACGTTCTTCTTTTTTATTTCTCTATTGTTTATTTTTAACATGTTTCAGCATCGCTCCCGTCCCGAAAATGTTCATGACTATGAGATATAAAATCAGACTTGCATCCCATATATATTCCTTGAGATGTACAAGCAGTTTAATATTACAATTCTAGCTGTCCTTGGAGCATTCATGAAGTTACTTGCTCATAAACAAATAGTTAATAGACCAAACTGTCACATCTCCAACTAACATACTTAAAGAAGAGAAGAAATAACAAATTTATTGTTTTAGCATTTTCAATTAAGCATATTCATATAGAAAGTGAAAAATAAGCGATAAAAATAGGATAGTATATAGCAACCTCAAAAAGCGTCTGAAACTTGCCTTCTCGCGTTGATATCCTCTTCCAAATGAAAAGTAATACAGCCAACAGAAGCAAGATTGATGCAGCGATCATCACCACAATGACTAGTATCTTCTTTTTCTTGTTTGAATTTGATTCCGATCGCACTAAAAGAGTTGAAAAAGGGTAAGGTTCAGATCAGTAAGTAATTTAGCAAAATCCACATATCATATCCATTGAAATAGAATTGCAATTAGTTACCTAAGTCTGAAGCTGTAACCCGAATGTAAAGTTTCTGACTTGCAGTCGAGGCTAATTGCCTGACATCGATTAGATCTTCAAACCAGAGCAAGCAACCATGATCATCTCCAGTAGCATTTGCATTAGCATAAGCTTTACATGAGCAATTCTTGGAGCATTCAGCTTCACATTCCTCCAGAGACATACTCATATTCACCCTGAACTGCAAAACATCAGGCATTTTCAAAGCATCAAATTCTTTAAATTGCCCTCTTTCTGAACAATTAAATGGATTTTCTCGTATACATCCACCAGACCAGATACGATCATCCCAATCTTGTGAGTTTTTAGGCGTATACCCGATCATGCAGCTGCACATTCGATCATCATTTATAGTGCAAACAGCATTGGGACCACAGAAACCATAATAGCCACAATTGTCCCGGGGTATCTCCATCATCACACGCCAGTCACTGCTACTATTGTCCCGTACAAAGACCTGAAGTGCACCAGAGAAGCTAATAGTTGTCATCATTAAAAAGAAGAATTGATGTATAGATGATGTATATAGTAAACCTCGTCTGAATTTACTGTAACTTCTGTGGAGTATCGGCCATTAGGTATCGAAGGGAAACCATTAAACTCCACTCCGTTCCATGGTTCACTTCTAAAATGTTTCGAATGAGCCTTCCAAAGTACTATGTGTGGTAGTCCATGAAGGTCAAAACCATATGTATATTCTCCAGGAGAAGGGTCATCTGAATCTTTCCAGGATGTTAGATTTCGACTCAGACCAGTCCTCAAGTCCCATCCGAGCTTCATGCCGGCTATCTGGGCATGCGACGGATGATCAAAGCTTTGCCAGATTGGAAAACTTGCTTCTTTTTTGCTGTCTCTCAAAACAAGATTTCCCGAGTCTAAAAGTTGCGCGACAGTTCTGCTCCTTGATGACATATTAATCTGGACGCTAGTAGACCAGACGATCCTCTCTGTTTTGTCCAGAAGGATCAAGTTTCCATCATTTCCAATTCTAACAACACCCGAAGAATCATTTAGTGGATTTTCCCTGTTCGCGATCCACACAATCTGATCTGGTGTGATATTGAACCATATGCCCAGGTAGAACTTTTTGGGATTTCCACGACTGAAGAACCCCAGCTGGAAAACATTGTGTGCTGAGATTAATGTCTCATTTGAAGTAATAGAGTTCGATGCGTTCAACGTGTCGATGGACATGGATATTGGTATCAAAGATAAGATTACAACAAAAACATAACAAATAGTAGCAGACAAATGTATCTTCATTTGATTAAGCTTCTTCCTTCAGTCTGGATCAGCTCGCCTGGTACCAATCATCCGAAGTTGTCTGAAACCACTTCGAACTAAAAAGGAAGTATCTGAAGAGAATTGAAGGCAACTACAACGATTTGGAGGAAGAAAGAAAGAACATTATGACAAACTATGAAGGCAAATTCTACTATACGGGATGCTGGGAGAACGCGACATGTGAATTTGGGACCCGTGGTATTTAATGTGTATTAATTCATATGAAGACAAAATAGTTATAAAAAATTTATTATACCCTTACACATGTGGATGAGGGCCCACGGCATTTAATGTGTTTGGTAGGGAATGATGGCAAGGCCAAATATTTATTATGTCCTCATATTTTAAAGGAAATATACATTATGCCCTTGCAGTACATATTTTAAAATATAGATGAGTAAAGAAAAATTAAATTATGTTGTTTGATGATTAATTTATATGCTTTGATGGCTTCCACATTTTTATTATTTGTGATTTTAAGTTTGACGTTAGTTTAATGCCTTGCATTTAGGAAGGTCGTTCCTTTTTCGTACACGATAGTATCGTTCCTGAGATTTGCCTAGTTGAATTTTAGAGGCGTAACAAGTATTTAGTCTTACAAGCGGCTATATCACCGCTGTTTCAGGGAGGGAATCTTCAAAAGATTACTCATAATTGTATTATTTGAAACTATTTTAAAGCACGACTAAAGTAATTTTCTTAAATCCATTGTGATCAATAAAGAATAGAACATATTCATGTAAAATGATTGCAATGCAAAATAATGGCATGTAGTCTCTTGATTTAAAAAAATTATTTTAATTTTTTTTAGTAATCATTTTTTTTTATCTCCAATTCAAAAAATTAATCATTTTTTTTTGGTAATTTTTTTTGAGTAATGATTGAGAGGATTTTCTCTGTTTGCAATCCACACAACTTGATTTGGGCTGATATGGAACCATATGGCCAAGTAGAACTTTTTGGAATTGCCAGGACTGAAGAAGCCCAGCTGGAACTCCTTTTGCGTGGAGATTAAGGTTTCATTAGAAGTAATAGACTCTGAAAGTGTCAATGTGTCTGCTGCCATGGAGGTTTCTGTACAAGATAAACTAACAACAAAAATACAATAAACAATTTCAGACATGTCGATCTTCATTTTATTGAGCTTCTTCTTTTCTCTCTGGATGAACTTACAGGGTACCATTTTCATGGCAACAACAAAGGTTAGGCGGAAGAAAGAAAAGAGATTTCTAATTATCTATGAAGCCTAATCACCTCATGTCTAACATCTCTTTCAGATCAACCCAGAGAAAAGAATATCCAAATACAAAAATTATAGAGAAACTTTGTTTGACTCAATTCCCATTGACTGCAGAAAAAAAAAATGAAAAAAGTATAATAGAATTGACTTCAAAGAATGTGTCCCCATAAGATGAGTACAGCTCCACAGTCATAAAAGACCAAGTAAATATGAAAAGGACTAAACTTTTTTTTTTTTTTTTTTGCTAAAAGCAAGCGTTGTATATAGAATTTAAAAAAATTTATATCATTTAGTACATTTACCAAAAATATCTATCATCGATCCCCCAGGCTTTACAAATAACCTAGTTCAAAAGAAAATATTTAAGTTTTCTAACTTTATACAACTTGATACGTACATCAAATGCAATGTTATGAACAATCTGCTCCTCCGTGAGGGACTCTGAATTCTGAATGCGCCTATTCCTCTATTTCCAAATATGAAACACAAAAGCACCAAGGAAGCTCTTCATACTAACGGCTTGAAAAGAATTTGAGTCGGCAATTTTCACAAACCAATCCACAATCTTAAACCAAACACACACAGTTCTAGGCCCTTTGCAAAACTTCCAGCCAGTACGCCAAATACGACGAACAAAGGAGCACAAGCCAAACAAGTGATCACGATCCTCACAACACCCATGGCACAACACACAAAGAGGGTCAATATTTATATCTCAACCAATCATTCTAAATTTAGTTGGCAGCCTATCCATCCAGCACAACTAGGTACAAAAACCATGCCTAGGGATGCAATGCTTGAACCAAATGACACCACTCCAGTTGACATAATCCGGCCGTGGACTAACAAGATCAATCGCCCATTTAAGGCTGTACTCACCTCTTGAAGAATTTATCCAAATAATTCAATCAACATGGTTAGCACACGGCTTCAAGTTGAGAAGGTGCTCACGGATCTCATGCATGGTACCATTATCACTTGGCCATACCCACTGATTATCATCAACAAATTCAGTAACCAATGCTTCTTTGTGGGATCCTGCTTCAATAATTGCTTCATCATCAAAGATATCACAAAGAACCCTCAACGGATGCCAATGATCCTTCCAGAACCTTGTATCATTACTATTCCCAATTCTATGGATAATAAACTTTTGAGCAATATTTCTCATATGCAAAATTTTACGCCAAGACCAAGAGGGCCTGGTAGGCATCTTCACATCCCATAAGTTAGCTTTGCGAAGATAATTCGTGTAAATCCGCCTACACCAAACCAACTTCTATTTTGTGTGAAGGATCCAAATGTACCTGAGGATCGCCGCCTGATTGATATCTTGGATTCTAGGATGCCAAGTCCACCCTCCTTTCTTCTTCTACAAATCAAATCCCATGAGACTTTTGCTCTATTACCTTGGTCATCAGTCCCCGACCACAAAAAAAGGCAAGGATTCTCTCGATCTCTTTGATAATGCCCTTTGGTAAGATAAACATTCGAGACCAATAGGAGTGGATCTGACCTAACACAGACTGGATAATTTGGAGCCGACCAACAAAGGAGAAAAAGTAGTTAGACCACTTACCAATTCTCTGAGTGATGCGCTGGATCAAGTACTTACAGTGACAATTGAGGAGTTTGCCCGAAATGAGAGGAACACCCAAGTACTTGATAGGGAGATTGCCAATCTTAAACCCAAAAACATCAACAATTATGCTCTTGGTTTGATCATCACAGCCACCAATAAAAATATCACTCTTGTCCTTACTAAACAAGAGACCCGACATCTCCGTGAAATAGTCAAGCCCATTCCTAATTAACCAGGCCGACTTCTCCTCACATTTCATAAAGATCATTAAATCATCCGCAAAGCAAAGATGACAAAGTCTGCTAGCTCTGCATTTGGGGTAGAACTTGAACTCACGATTGCAAGCAATTTTTTCAAGAATCCCTGATATCACCTCCATGGAGAGAACAAAGAGATAAGGTGAGATGAGGTCACCTTGTTTCAGTGCCCTAGTGCCTTTGAAAAAACCGTGAACTTCCCCATTAATAGAAACTGAAAAAGAAGACGTGGTAATGTAATTGGCCACCCAACACACGAACTGCTTCGGATAATTGAATGCCCTAAGAACATCAAGCACAAAATCCCAACGAACAGAATCATACGCCTTCCTGATATCAGCTTTAATCAAGCACCGCAGTGAAGCCCCTTTTTTGTCATAACCTTTATTCAGTTCTTGAGCCAGTAAAATATTATCATAAATGCACCGTCCTTTAACAAAAGCATTTTGAGAGTCAGAGATGAGACCTTGAAGCCCGAGACTCATCCGATTGGCCAGAATCTTAGATATACATTTGTAAATGACGTTGCAACAAGCAATAGGCCTGCAATCACTCATTGAGGAAGGATTTGGAATTTTTGGAATAAGAACCAGATTAGTAGCATTAATCTCCTTCAAAATACGACCCGAATTGAAAAAGGATTTAATAGCATTCTTAAATTCCGACGAAACAATACCCCATGTTTGCTTGAAGAAAAAAGAATTATAACCATCTGGCCCAGGGCTTTTATCATTAGGTATGGAAAACAGTGCCTTCTTAATTTCCTCAGAAGAGACAGGTCTAGTAAGATCAGTTGCATTCTCCGGAAGAATAGATTTCCCCACCAAGGCTCTAATCTCCTCGACCGAAGACTGATACTGATGAACATCCCCGGGACCAATCAACTGTTTGAAAAAAGAAACCGCTTCCTCACTGATGCCATCAACATCTCGAATAGAACGGCCCTGCTAATAAATAATGCAAGACACTGAATTACAAGCAGCTCGTTGTTTCGCCACTTTGAAGAAGAACGCAGTACAGGTATCGCCCTCATCAACCCAAGTCACCCTAAACTTTTGCTTCCACAAGCTAGACCCCATTTCAATAAGGGAACAAAGATCAAACGCCAATTTGTTCTCCACCGCAATGTCATTCTGAGATCCGTTGCTACTCATGATCCTACTTCATATTATGCGAAGGTTCTTGTGTAACATCTTTAGAGTTTACGTGTATGGGGATCCCACCCCACATTCATGGTTGGATTATCTCGCTCTAACGTCTTTAAGACTTTTTCTTACAGTTGAAGATCAAATTGGAAGTTATGGAAAACAGAAAATCATAAGGTGTGCAGTTTTGGATTACAACATATATAGTTAAGTATTCAATAAAAAGATGACTGAAACCAGAAATAAGAGAATTTGAATAAATAAGTCTTAGAGAATAAATATAATGCAAATGTGTGCTGTCTATTTTATATTGTTGGGTGTATTATTGATATATTATTTCAACACATTTTCATTTAAATTTTGTTAGTTCTTGAGTAATTTATGAGCAATTTGATTGGTTTTGTGTTTGATTTGCGATGTAGGTGATTTCCATGAGAAAGTCTGAATTTTGAGGCAAAGATTGAAGAGAAATTACAAAGGATTGGCTTTCATGCAATTTGTGGAGAAATTGAAGAACAAATAGAAGTAGCGTAGTCATAGCGCAGCTGCGCAGTGGCGCAGGATTTTTAAGGACAATTTTGTAAAAATGCGCGAAAAGAAGAAACCCTATGTTAAAAAAGAAGGAAATAAACATTTGAGATGGGAAGCTTTTGGAGGCAGCCATCAAGAGGGGAGAAAAAATGACGTTCCAGAGGGAGAAAAAGAGATGATTCACGAGTTGAAGACGGAGAACAATCCGGAGACGGACATCTACCACGATTCTTCTCTAAATCCTAGTTTTCTTTATGTCTCTTATCATGATTTATATTAAGTTTTGGATTTCATTTATTTTCATGATTATGTTCTAAGCTATTTTTCTAGGGCTACGATGTAGCCAGATTATGAATATTTGAATGCTTTTGATTTTAATTGATTGATGAACTATTCCATTTATGCGTTGAGTATTTTATGCTGAGATTAATGCTTGTGATTGCCTGATCAACAATTGTATGATGCGGGATTTGGTTTGAGACTGAGAAGTGATAACTAAATTAGACCACGTGTGAAATACCATTAAATCGTCATAAGCTAGAGATAGTTATGAGATCTAGTGCAGCACTTGAATTTCTAGGGCTTAATGCGTTCCATAAGCTCACAGTTATCACATAGATGTAATTAGCTTGCTTATTGGGATATGTTATTGATGCTTGAGAAAGATTAATATCTACCTTAGCGAAATTGCTAGCAACGTAAAGAATATGTGTCAATTGATTTAGATCAATAGTTTTAAGTAGGATTAATCTTGGTGAAATCGGAACCCCTAGAGCTTTCCAATTATTGAATCAACTTTTTCACAAAACTCGTAATTGTTTAGTTGCTAATTTTATTAATTTTGTTAATTCTTTAGGTTTTACTCACAATCTCTCAGTATTTGATTATCCGAATAAAGTTAAAGCTAAATTAATTTTGGTAGTTAATAATCACAGTCCTCGTAGGAACGATCTTTACTTATCATTTTATTACTTATTGCGATACGTGCACTTGTGTTAGAATTTACACAACAAGTTTTTGGCGCTGTTGCCGGGGACTGTGCCATTATTAATATCGATACCAAATAGCTTTAATTTTACTTTGGATTTTATTTTATTTTGTTAGTCATTTTTCTTATTTTTGTTACTTGCGTTTCAGGAACATAGTGTTTTAAGTGCATGCGAAAGTTGAGAAGTGGTACTTTGCTGCCTTTTGATCCTGAGATTGAACGCACTTGTCAAAAGAATAGAAAGGATAAAAAAGTTACTACCTAACATCTTCAAGATACCATGGCTGCAATTATTCAAGTACAAGAAGGAAATAATCATGCAAATCCGCCTAGAGCACTGCGAAAGTATGCATTGCCACCTACTGGAATTCAACCTGTGATTAGAAGGCCAGCGATTCAGGCGAATGATTTTGACTTGAAGACAGTGACGCTACAGTTGATTCAGAATATTCAGTTCCATGGACTGCCTTCTGAAGATCCTAACCAGCACATTGTAAATTTTCTAGAAGTCTGTGGAACAGTTAAGTACAATGGAGTCACTGATGAAGCTATGCGCCTTCACTTGTTTCCTTTCTCCTTGAGGGATCAAGCTAAGGAGTGGTTGAACTCGCTGCCTTCGGATTCAATCACCACTTGGGATGATTTGGTGCACAAGTTTCTGTCAATATTTGTCCCACCTAGAAAGACAACGAAGCTGCGTATCGAAATCAATAATTTCGCATAATATGAAGAAGAAACTCTATGTGAAACGTGGGAAATGTATAAGATGTTGTTGAGGAAGTGTCCTAATCATGGAGTACCCAAGTGGATGCAAGTTCACAATTTTTACAATGGGTTGATTAGCACCACAAGAACTTTGATTGATGCATCCGCAGGAGGAGCTTTAATGAACAAAACAGCAGATGAAGCTTATGCGTTGCTTGAGGATATTGTCTTGAACAATCAGCAGTGGTCGAGCGAGAGAGTCACACCAAAGAAGACAGCTAGGGTCCATGAAATTGATGCCATAACCGCTTTGGCGGCAAAAATTGGCAATCTCGTGAAACAGTTGCAAAATAATCAAGTAACTGCTAATGCTGTCCAAGTAGCAGTGGTGTGTGAGTTTTGTTGTGGTCTACATCATAGTGTAGAATGTCAGGTTGAAAATCCATTTGCGTAAGGCACAGCAGAACAAGCACAGTATGTGGGGAATTTTAATGGGCAGCAGCACAATCAGTACTCTAACAGATATAATCCAGCATGGCGTAATCATTCGAATTTTTCCTGGAGAAATACTCAGAATGTGTTGCAGCCTGAGCAGAATATGTAACACCCCGAACCCAACCCCACGCTAAAGGTCAAGCTCGGACCCGTCACTCGGACAAAGTCTCCTCTGTACCAAGGACTAAACTGTTACCTGCGAATAGTCACATATAACATTTGAACTATAAACAACAATTTATACAACCTATCTTCTAATATTTCCAAAGCCAAGTCAAATTCACAAGGCCATCCTAGCCTTGGAGCAACATCAATCTACTTAAGCACACAAGTATGCGAGGTAAGTTGGCTTAAACCAAAAGGAGTTAGATTCAATTTATAATTTTAAGTTCTATTTGCAGGATAATAAACACTCCAAGCATGCAATAGAAGGTGAAATCTAAAATCCATTATTACAATCCAACATCTTTCTCTAACATACAAGACTTCAACTACCAACAATCCATTATTACAATCCAACATCCATTATTAGATTCAACCAGTTTGTTCTTCATGCACAATTCTCAAACACTCTCTGCATCAAATCCATAAAGGCGGCTGGAGCATTTGTCAAACCAAATGGTAAAACAACAAACTCATAGTGGTCGTACCTAGTTCTAAATGCAGTCTTAGGTACATCTTCTCTACGGTTTCGCAATTGATAATAGCCCTGCCTCAAGTCAAATTTAGAAAACACAACAGCACCCTGTAGCTGATCAAACAACTCCTCAATTAAGGGCAAATGATATTTATTTTTCACCGTCACCTGATTAAGACCTCAATAATCAATGCACAAACGCAGAGTACCGTCTTTCTTTTTCACAAATAACACGGGAGCACCTTATGGTGACGAACTAGGCTGAATAAAACCTTTCTTAAGTAAACCCTGTAGCTGAATTTTCAATTCCTGCAACTCAGGGAGAGACATTCAATACGGGGTTCTCGAAATAGGATTAGTCCCCGGCAACAAGTCAATCACAAACTCAATCTCCCTATCAGGTGGTAATCCAGGCAACTCCTCAGGGAAAACCCCCGGAAACTCTTTTATAATAGGTACTTCATTCAATTTCAATTTATCTCCAGGCTGATTAATTAAATAAGCTAAGTATGCATCATAACCTTTACTCAACATTTTAGTAGCTTTAATGGAAGATATGATACGAGTCCCAGTAGATTTTCGACTCCCAGTTATTTTAATAACAGGTTGGTTTGGTACTTCTAAAGTTAAAACTTTCCTCCTACAGTCCAAACATGCATAATATCGCCCCAACCAATCCATCCCCAAGATAACTTCAAAGTCCCAAAATGGCATGATTATCAAGTCAATAGGATACATGTGACCCTCAATGCAAATATTACAATCTTTACACACAGACTCCGTAACAAATTTAGTACCCATAGGATTACCTACTTCAATCACATACGGCAGCTTATCAACTTTTAATGTAGCAGAGTGGACACATACAGGAGTAATGAATGAATGTGTAGCCCCAGTGTCAATCAAAACTACTACCGGCTGACTATTAATAAGAAAAGTACCTTCCACTACCACCGTCGTCTCTAGAAGCTCCTCCTAGTCAAGTGCAAATACCCGTGCCTGACCTCGCGGTACAGTAGCTGCTTTCGAAGCTCTAGTCTGGGCACTTTGGCCTGAAGTCTGTCCCTGACCATATTTAAACTTATGACAATCTCTAACTCTATGCTGATCACTGCCACAACTTGTGCAACGACCCAATTTCCTCCAACACTCAGCCTTCGTGTAGCCTTTGCGATTGCAATGAGTACACTGTAGGTTCTTCTTAGTAGCAGCACCTCTTGTAGGGGCCCTATAAGTAGATGTAGCAGAACTACCCTGAGCAGTCACTGGTCGGGTCTGTGACTGTCCCTGTGGCTGGCTCTGAGCTGGTCTCGGCTGTGACTGTACCTGAACTGGTCCTGGATAGCTCTGGGTCTGCCTAGGCTACTGATACTGCCTCTGATAACCCTGAGTCTGAGACTGAAACTGACGTTTGCTTGACTAACTAGACTAAGCTAACACATCTGCCTTACGTTTCTCATATCTCGATGCGGCCCTAACTATTGCAGCATAGTTCGGATAATCTTGCAAAGACAAATTAAGCATGATGTCACTCTTCAACCCTGTGATAAATCTCTGGATCTTCACATCCTCCGGCTGAACTAAAGCTGGCACATATCGAGATAGTTTAGTAAAGTTAGCCTCATACTGGTCTACAGTCATGTTCCACCTGTCTTAAAGCTATGAATTCATCCTGATGTCTTTCACGAGCTACAACTTATACATATTTATCCCGAAACTCACGAACAAAGTCAGCCCATACATGCTGGACCCTCTCAGCATCCCATTTCTCTCTAATAGTGCGCCACCACTCCTCGGCGTCACCCTCCATTAAAAAGGCAGCATAGGTAATCTTTCTTTCATCGTTGCACTCAAGTATCGCAGCAACTTTCTAGAACTTACTCAACCACATCTCTGCTTTCATGTCATCAGGCTCGCCATAAAAACTATATGTCCCGTGATGCAGGAATTTATCATACAAGTTACCCCCTGCAGTACCACTGCCCTTTGCTCTAGCAGCCTGATTACCCCTACCGACACCTGCTGAACCACAAACTAAGCTATGGTATTCATTGCGGTGGCCATTGTGGCAAAAATCTGGGCATTACTCGGTTCCTGACCCTGTGGTACATCCCCGGCTGTCCTTGCATCTTGCCCCGGTACTTCCTGTCTGGGAGCTTCCTCCGGCTCTCTCTTTGGTCTATCCCGTCTCCTCATTTCAATGCTAGAAGAATATAATATTATAATAGGCAAATAAACTATGCAAAGATAATGTACACATTGTTTTCAAACATTTTACTCACATAAGAAACATATAAAACACTTTACAACATTAAACACTAATTTTTCATATTCTTATCATGTCATGCTTTATCATTCCTTTTCATGCTAGTATGTCTTTTATCCAAGTACTTAAACAATTTAACAATCACATATTCACATAATTCACTTTCACATATAGACTACTACCCACATGCCAAGGAAGTTAACCCGGCTTCAAGCATTCAAGTAGCTCCGATACCACCTAAAGTGTAACACCCCGAACCCAACCCCACGCTAAAGGTCAAGCTCGGACCCGTCACTCGGACAGAGTCTCCTCTGTACCAAGGACTAAACTGTTACCTGCGAATAGTCACATATAACATTTGAACTATAAACAACAACTTATACAACCTATCTTCTAATATTTCCAAAGCCAAGTCAAAATTCACAAGGCCATCCTAGCCTTGGAGCAACATCAATCTACTTAAGCACACAAGCATGCAAGGTAAGTTGGCTTAAACCAAAAGGAATTAGATTCAATTTATAATTTTAAGTTCTATTTGCAGGATAATAAACACTCCAAGCATGCAATAGAAGGTGAAATCTAAAATCCACTATTACAATCTAACATTTTTCTCTAACATACAAGACTTCAACTACCAACATATATACAAGACCTCAAGGTCTCAAAATACAACGTTTAACATGAACTCTACGCAAACTGCACATAAGATCCACCTTAGCACACAAAGTCACGGATTCTGATCTAGATGAACTTCTTCTTCTCCTCTACTTATATCAGCTGGGGATTCACCTCAGCTTCTCCTAAAACATATTAAATGAGGAATGAACAACAATGTTGCCCAGCGAAAGAGGTGATGCAACATACCGGGCGTGCAATATGATATGCAAACACAAGAAAACATATATATACAACATAAACCAGCAAGATAGAAAGCCAAGTAATTAACTACTTTAAAAAGGATACGGTTCCACTTCAAGTCTTCAATCACGAACCACAAACTTCACGAACATGTCGGCAAACCCCAAATACCAACAAGTTGGGATACTCCGGATGTATCCTGAATCCTACAACCCTTTCTCCTGAGGTAGGTCCATGCCCAGCAGGTGAACCACGCCTCTGGGGTAGTGGAGTATGCCTCAGCGAGAAGAGAATAGGCACCATGGTAGTCGAGGGAGCACGGCAAGCCCAATGCCGCCCGTGTTTCTCAACGCTACCATGTCCGAAAAGGTTATGCAACCCCGAGACAAACCACAAGCATTCAAGATATCACATATCACGTAAGAGGGTCGACAAAGTAAGCCGCCCTCATATATAAGCACGATATAAGCTCACATAAGTACGAAAATAGCTTTAAAGTCCCAAAAGAAGCAATCATCATAAATATTTCCCACGAACTACTCAAATAACTTAATTATATCTTAGATATTCAATACAAGACAAGACAACTCCACAATAAGTTCCAAATGCAACAAAAATGGCTAAAAACTACTTTTCTCCTTTCTTTAACCAAGATTTCTTTCTCCTATGCGTGTTTCAAGGTTTCCAAACCATATCATAATCTTTCTATATTCTTAATTAAGCCCAAAGTCACCTATTAAAATCATAAAAACTCATTTTAAAAGCAAAAGTTCGGGAAGGCCCCGAATGGGTTTGAACTACAACTATACTAACCGAACCCTATTTTCGCGTAACGAAAGCACCAAAAGTGCTTCCTTAGCTTAAGGATACCCGAACCATAGCCCAAACTTGCTCGGATTGCTCGACGAGAAAAGTCCTCTTTTTAACGTCGACTAATTACGCAATTTAGCTCTGTTTTGGTTGATTCAACTTCACGTGGCTTTTCAACTAGCTTCACTAGGGCCTAGAGCATCTAATTGAAGTCTCAATTCAAGCTAATTAGCAATTTTTATTCAAAACCCTAAAACGAGCACTATTCATCATCTCTTTTATTCAATCTCAACTTTCAACCATAAACATTGATAATAAGCTTCAAAAGTTAACTCTATAGCATCTATTAAGCATATAATAAGCATGCATAACAAGTATTAGAGCTATAATCAACAATTTAAGAAATTCAACAAAGATGCATCAACTTTAACTTCACAAAAAAAATAAACTCCCTCACAATTTAGAAGGCAAAGATGTGAAATAGGAGCTCCTAGATGCCACGAAACCTTCCTAGACCAAGCCAAGAGCTCAAGATGCAAGGTTGATGAAGAAAAATCTTCTCTTTTTCTCCTTAGGGTGGTAGGCCAAAGGGAGGGGACAAAAGATGTATTTTTGCTTTTGTTTTGATGACAAGTTGTGTGTTTTGTTTTATTTAATGGGTTTTGATATTATATGTATATGTATGTCTATTAATTAAAATCAAATAGTCCCAAAAACTTGATCAAACTAGAGCCAAAATGAAATTTTAATGTGTCTAGTTGCAATTAATACTATTCTTACGTAACACTATTCAAATGACATGTAAACTATTTTCTAAACGCACGCTCCCAAGCTCGAAAGTCCGAAATAACTAGGTCTCGATTCCTTCTAGATGTCCTATGATCTAGGAAAAATATGAAATCTAACTTTCGCGGCAGTCGAAAATTTTATGAATAGTAACCTCTAATAAAAACAATTAAGCAAGAAAGATGATGCACGTAGAAATGCGCAAATAGATATGCAACAGTTATAAAAAGATTTATGGTAGAATTCTCGGGCTTCACAGAATAACCCACCACCAGAGAAGAAGGTGAACTTGGAGGAGGTAATTTCTCAATTGGCGAATTCCCAGTCACAGTTGGCTAATTCCCAAACTCAATTTATGAACGAAACTAAGACAAATTTCCAGAACCAATCTGCACAAATCAGGAATTTGGAGGCTCAGTTTAGCCAGATGGCTACGATGTTTTCAAAAAGACAACAAGGGAATTTACCTAGTACTTTAGAGGTGAATCCTAGAAGAAATGGCACGGAATATTGCAAAGCGATCACTTTGTGAAGCGGCAAAGAGTTAGAGGAGCCAGTGAGAACCAAGAAGGTTGAGAAATGTGAAGCGAAGAATGAGGCTAAAGATGAAGAGAAAGTAGAAGCTCAACCACATCCTACACAGGAACCACCTGTGGTGGTGCCATTCCCTCAACGATTGTAGAAGAACAAGCTTGACAAACAATTTGCTAAATTTCTTGAAGTCTTTAAGAAGCTTCACATTAATATTTCATTTGCAGATGCACCTGAGCAAATGCCGAGTTATTTGAAGTTCATGAAGGATATTCTTTCAAATAAGAGGAGGCTTGGAGATTATGAGACAGTTGCACTTACTGAGGAGTGCAACGCCATCCTACAGAAGAAGCTACCACAAAAGCTCAAGGATCCAGAGAGTTTTACTATTCCATGTGAAATTGACAATGTTATTTTTTAGCGAGCTTTGTGTGATTTAGGTGCTAGTATTAATTTAATGCCTTTGTCTATTTTCAGGAAGCTTGGTTTAGGAGAGGCAAGACCCACTACTGTAACACTACAGTTAGCTGATCGTTCGCTCAAGTACCCTAGATGAATAATTGAAGATGTGCTAGTCAAAGTCGATAAATTCATCTTTCCTGCAGATTTCATAGTTCTAGATATGGAGTAAGACAAGGAAATTCCTATCATTCTTGGAAGACCTTTCCTTGCAACTGAAGGAGCACTTATTGATGTTCGAAAGGGTGAGCTTAGGTTGCGAGTACAAGAGGAAGAGGTAACCTTTAATGTTTTCAAAGCTCACAAGTACCTAGAAGCGAGTGATAGTTGTTTTCGCATTGATGTCGTAAAAGCTATAGCATCTAACCATGGGGGTCAATTGGATCCCTTTGAGGCGATCTTGTTAAAAGATAATTCTTTTGTTTCGGTGGGATTAGAGCACAAGGAATATTGGTCTATTAAACAACTAAACATAGGTGTACAAACAATGGGTGAGAAAGAATTCTTGCAATTGAATAAGCTAAAAAGATCCTGTGATGAAGCAAATGAGAAAGCAAGAAGTTACAACGAGAGGACAAATGAGTGGCATGACAAACCCGTTTCGGGAAAAATTTCTCTCTTGGGCAACAAATACTTCTTTATAACCCACGGATTCCTGGAAAACGCAAGTCAAGATGGTCTGGCCCCTTTGTTGTGACTAAAGTGTTTTCCTATGGTGCTATCAAAGTCACCCATTCAGAGAAAGGGACGTTCAAGGTCAACAAACAACGATTAAAGGTTTATTGGGATGATGAGTTCGATAAGCACAAGACTGTTGTCCACCTTAACGCGTCATGAAAAATTGCTCCGTCGGGCTGTCGATGTTAAAACAAGCGCTCTTCGGGAGGCAACCCGAAGTTTCTTACTTTTCTTGATTTAATAATTTTAGTTGTTTTTAGTTAAATTTTGAGTTATAGTTGTCGTAGCTAATTGTTAATTTTTATTGTCATGTTAGGTTCAAGAATAAGTTTGGGGGGAGCTGAGGCAAAGAGAAGTACTACCAAGTCGATTAAGGAAGAAATTGGTATTGAGATTGCGTGGGATGCGTGCTTAGAGAGAAAAGCAAAGAAAATCATAGCTATAACAGTAATGCTATTGCGCTATGAAGTAGCGCAGCTGCGCTCACGGTGATCAAAGTTACGCTCACAAGAGGGGAGAAAGAGCGCAGGCGTAGCACAGCTGCACTTACTTCCTTCAGTTTGACGTTCGAAAAAAAAGCGCAGGCATATCGCAGCTGCGTTTATATCTTTGTGTTTTGACGTTCAAAAAAAAACATGAAAATCAAAAACACAAACACTGTTTTCTTTCATCAGACCCAAGAACCAAATCCTCACCCTACCTATCAACACCCAACCCATTTACTAAACCCACTTCTCACACCAAAAGCTTCAGACCCAAACCACCTCCCACAAAAACTCACAAACTCTCTTCATCTTCCAACTTCCCACGACTGTCTTGCTGTCAACGTTCTCTCATACCACGCCAATGAGTCCCAGATTGCCGACGACGACGACCAGTTCTCGCCACCATTGTCTTCTTTTCGTGTCTCAAGCTCGCACAAGGAACGCCGGCATCGGTACCGGCGACGTCTCCTACACAGCGGTGACATAAACACTTGCCTTGGTCAGTGTTTTATTTTTATGTTTTTGTTCTCCTTTGTTTGCTGGTGGCAAGCATTCAAAAAACAAAAAAAACAAAAAGCGAATCGTGAATTGAAGAAATGCCGTCGACGGTTAAACTTAATAGTTCATTGAGGGTTCACACATTGTCACTATTTTCTTGTGTTTGGATCTGTTAGTGTGTTTGTGGTTTGAAAAAAAAAATTTGAAGAGCGCTTGAGAACAGAGGCGGTGCATACAAGTTTTTTTTGTTTTGCGTTGGTGGTTTGTTATGTTGGTAGCTTTCCTATGATTGGGTTGTGATGCCCTCGTGCTGATTGGGGATTTTTTTGCGTTCTGCTTGTTAAAAGATGGTGGTTTGTGGATTCAGACTCTCTAATAACTGGTGCTTCAAGTTTTTACCAAAGTAGGCAGATTCGTTGACACTTAGCTGCCTTCCGAATTGGTGTTATTGTAAGACTTTGGGTTGATTTGTGATTGCACTGTACGGGTTGGTTGTGGATTAGCGGCTGTCATTGTCTTCAGGAGATTGATGTGTGCTGGGCTTGGTTGTGTTTATTGTGTCAACATCTTGTATTTGTTGGGTGGTGTGATTATGGCACCTAAATGGAAACGGAATGTTACTCGAGGTGCTTCGTCTTCAAAGTCCATTGTCACCAGCTAGGGACTACATCCCTAACGATCAATAAATGTCGATACTATTCAGGGAAGTCCTCTAGTTGCTTTGCTTTCCTATTTTCACATTGAGGACAATGTTTATTTCTCAGTTTTGGGGTGGTGATTTCTTGCTTGTTTGCGTACTTGTTATTTTCATATTTGTTTTATGTGTTTTCTTGTTTTAGGTATTTTCTTTTCTTGAGTTTTATTATTTTTATTTGTTTCATTTGAGTTTTGTTATTTTTATTTGTTTCATTTCATAAATAAATAAATAAAAATGATGACCAAAAAGAAAAAAAATTGAAAGCGTTGCTGAAAAGATAAGAAATAGGCCGATGACGAGTAGCGTAAGAATGACATGATAGTAATGAGGATAATTGATTGAAACATAGTTTTGTTTTACGAAAAATTCCCACCTCTTGCGCACTTAGCCTCGCCTAGTTATGTTGTTGCTTAGAGAAAGTTTATGTGAGTTTAGGTGAACAGGAACATGGTCATAGGACTTTAGAACTTGCTTAATTGTCACTCGAGGCGAAATCCTAGGTTGCATAGCATTAGAGAAATGATTTAGGCCATCTTTGGATCGTTTGAGCCTTTCAAGCCAACCCTTGTAATAATTGAATATCCTTAGTCCACCCTTTTGAGCTTAATTAACCTTTTCTTTCATGCGCAACTTACAATATCTTCCTTAACTTGTCATGTTTGATTTCTCCAAAATAATGACCTTCCTACTTGTAACATGTGATTATTCTAGGATAATTATATGGAGCTATGTTTTGTATTGAAAGATGGGAGGTGATATGCTATGTTGTTCTTGAGAAAAAGAATATGAAATCTTGAAAAAAAAATGAAAGAAAAGAGAAGAGTCACACTCCTTGTAGTTAATATCAAAATACAAGTTTGGGAGAATGTGGATTCTTTATGCGTTTTGTAAAGGTTATGGATGAATGTTGAGGAAGTAAAATGAAAGAAAAAAGAAAAGAGATATGTTGAATAATTGTGGTGGTAAGAAGTAGAGTTGGCAGGTGTTCCATTGAACATCCTCGAATAATTGTGTGCTTATGGGTAGTTTAGCCTTGTTTTATATCCATTATCCTACCTTGACCTTAGCCACACGTTACAACCAAATGTGAAGTCCTATTGATCTTTAATGATATGATTGACCTACATTAGTGGAGAGTGGCATGAAAAATAAGCCTATGAAGTCCTAAGTGATTGAAAATAAAAGATTCACATTAAAAATTCACTTAGCTTGCATAAACTCATCCAGGTACAATTGATTAGAATAGAGGCTATACACACACTCACTTGGGGGATTTGAAGTAAAATGAAAATTATGTGAAGTTGAGATTTCTTATGCTTATGATTGAAAGTCACCTCTTGAGTTGTGAAATAAAGCTACTGAGGCCGTGGAAATTTACTAACCTACAACATTGCTCTCATTAGTTGTCTTGTGTCGAGTCTTTAGTTTTTAAGTTGTTTCTTTCTTTAGTTGTGTCTTTTGCTTGAGGACAAGCAAAGCTTAAGTTTGGGGGTGTTTGTTGGGTGTATTATTGATATATTATTTCAGCACATTTTCATTTAAATTTTGTTAGTTCTTGAGTAATTTATGAGCAATTTGATTGGTTTTGTGTTTGATTTGCGATGTAGTTGATTTCTATGAGAAAGTCTGAATTTTGAGGCAAAGATTGAAGAGAAATTACAAATGATTGGCTTTCATGCAATTTGTGGAGAAATTGAAGAACAAATAGAAGTAGCGCAGCTGTGCAGTGTCGCACGATTTTTAAGGACAATTTTGTAAAAAGGCGCGAAAAGAATAAACCCTATGTTAAAAGAGAAGGAAATAAACATTTAAGAGGGGAAGCTTTTGGAGGCAGCCATCAAGAAGGGAAAAAAAGCGACGTTCCAGAGGGAGAGAAAAAAGAGGATTTACGAGTTGAAGACGGAGAACAATTCGGAGACGGACTTCTACCACGATTCTTCTCCAAATCCTAGTTTTCTCTATCTCTATTATCATGACTTATATTAAGTTTTGAATTTTATTTATTTTCATGATTATGTTCTAAGCTGTTTTTCTAGGGCTACAATGTAGCCAAATTATGAATATTTGAATGATTTTGATTTTAATTGATTGATGAACTATTCCATTTATGCGTTGAGTATTTTATGCTGAGTTTAATGCTTATGATTGCCTGATCAACAATTGCATGATGCGTGATTTGGTTTGAGACTAAGAAGTGATAACTAAATTAGACCACGTGTGAAATACCATTAAATTATCCTAAGCTAGAGATAGTTATGAGATCTAGTGCAACACTTGAATTTCTAGGGCTTAATGCGTTCCACAAGTTCACATTTATCACAGAGATGTAGTTAGCTTGCTTATTAGGATAGGTTATTGATACTTGAGAAAGATTAATATCTACCTTAGCGAAATTGCTGGCAACGTAAGGAATAGGCGTCAATTAATTTAGATCAATAGTTTTAAGTAGGATTAATCTTGGTGAAATCAGAACCCCTAGAGTTTTCCAATTATTGAATCAACTTTTCCACAAAACTCGTAATTGTTTAGTTGCTAGTTTTATTAGTTTTGTTAATTCTTTAGTTTTTACTCACAATCTCTCAGTATTTGATTATCCGAATAAAGTTAAAGCTAAATTAATTTCGGTAGTTAATAATCACAGTCCTCGTGAGAACGATCTTTACTTATCACTTTATTATTTATTACGATACGTGCACTTGCGTTATAATTTACACAACACATATAGACAACACTTAATTTACAAATTAATAGGAGTTTCTGGAAAATAAAATAGGGTTAATTGCAGTTTTAGCCGAAACCAGCAGTGAATAGCATTTCAGGTTAGTCTGCTCGTAATAATAAAATCCAGAAACGCATCTCAATTTGTACCAGCAATAACTAGATACCTTACAGTAGCCACTGTAATTAGCTCATCATTTCTCTCCATCAGTACAAAATAAAACCCTTGGAAGTGCATCAATTACCATAAAACTTCTGTTTTATTATTGGATATCACCATATCAATAGTGATTGCAACATTATTCTTCAATATTAATATATTTTCTATTCATATCATATTCGGTCACCCAGGAGGTTGTATCACCGCCTTTTCAGGAGGGAATCTTCAAAAGATTACCCTTAATTGTATTCTTTGAAACTATATTGAAGCACGGTTGAAAATTACTAACAAATTTCTTAAATTTATTGTGATCAATAAAGAATAAAAGTTATTCATATAAAATGTTTACAATATGGAAAATTGGACAAATAGTCTCTATTATTCACAAGTTTTGGACAAATAGCCATCATTATTTTAGAAGTTATGCAATTAGTCTCTATTAATATTTGTAAAAGTCCCAAAGTCTCTCTATTAGTCTCCAATGTTTGCAAATGTTTCACCATTAGTGGTGAGACTTTTGCAAACAATAGGGACTAATAGTGAGACATTTGGAAACAATGGAGACTAATGGTGAGACTTTGACAAACAATGGACACTAACCGTGTGTCTTCTGAAACAATAGGGACTAGTGGTGAGACTTTTACAAACAATATGGACTAACCGTGTGACTTTTGAAACAATAGGGACTAATTGTCTAAAACAGGTGAACAATAAGGACTAATTGTGAGATTTGCCCATTACAATACATAATGGCATATAGTTTCTTGATTAAGGCTCTGTTTGGCCTAGCTGTGAAATTTTAGCTTTTGAGCTGTAAATCTTTTAGAGTAGAGCTTTTGTAAGAAGTATTGTTGAACAAAAGTCATTGACTGTTTGACTTATGTTAAACAACGTTGAGCTTTTAAAAATTTTGAGGATAATATCGGACTTTAAAAATATGGAGGAGTATATTTGAGAAAAAATAAAAGAAAAGCATCTTCCCACATTATATAAAATAGCTTCGCAAAAACCTTGTTTGAAAAACTTCAATTTGGAGCTTCTCTGTTTTTAGCTTTTTTCACCTTCAACTTTTACCTAAAAGCACTTTTAAAAATGGGTCAAATAAGATAGTTTAGCTTCTAAACTCACATGAAGCACTTTTAAGTGTCTAAAAGTTAGGCCAAATAGAACCTAAAAGAATTGTTTTAAATTTTTTTTTGAGTCATCATTCTTTTCCTCTCCAATTCAAATAAAACTTGATTGAACGACATTTTTCTAAGCTTTTATATTTATCGCTTAACACAATGTTTGGATTGCCTTTTTTAAAGGAAAGTAACTGTTTGGATTGCATTTTGACATTTAGTAAAGGATTTGGAATTCCTCCAAATCTTTTAATTGGAAGAATTTTACAATCCTTCTAATTTGGGGTAAAATAGAGGGAAAGAAAAATAAAATATATGAAGAAACTATTTATCCTTACCATTTTCTATGGTTATGTTATAAAAGGGTAATAAAGTAATTTTATATCTAAAATTATCCTTTCTTTTCTTTGACTCCAATCCAAACAAAGAATTGTAAATTTATTTCCTTTCCTTTCTCATTATTTCTTTTGCAATCCAAACAAGAGAATTTTTTCCCTTTCCTTTCCTTTATTTTTTTTCCGCTACCTCACTTTCCTTTCCTTTCACTTCCCTGTGCAATTCAAACAGGGGGAAAGAGTTTAGTATATACATAAGGAGTATAAAACTCATTTTGCATTTATTGAGGCAGGTTATGCGGGCCGATGAATGCTTATTCAAACTCCCTCCACTTGGCCACTCACATGTGGGGATTGAAAGCTAATCCCTATGCCTGCCCCATTCCAATTTTTTCATCCCAAAAGCCTTTCCATTGGGGTAGGTGCAGAGCTGGTGGTGTGTGTAGGTGTATGGGTATGTGTGTGTGTGTGTATGTATGATGGTGATGAAGAAAGATAGGAAGAAGAAGGGGTTGAAAAGGGAAAAAATTGCAGACCAAATTGAATTTTATGAAAATAATATTTATTTTCCAATTTTTCCCTTGAATTATTGTGCAAACTAGTAAAATCTAATGGCAGGAATAAATTTGACTAACTTTGACAAACATTCAGGATGTCTTTGCACTATTTGGAACATTAGGGACCAAATTGAAAAAATATGATAACTTTGAAGACCATTTACATAATTAACCCTTTTGTTGAGACAAAAGATATACAATTGATCTTTAACGACCTTCTATCAGAGTATTAGTCAGATTGTTTGTTGTGTAAACTCTTTCATCTAATGGGGAATTAGATTCATCAACGACCCTTTCGATATAATAGCCGGGATACTTAGGCTGTGGTAGCATTGCATTCTCGCTATTTAACATCATGAGCACAGATGACATAGTTGGTCGATGCTCAAGCAGTTGTTGCACACACAAGAGGCCAACTTGTATACACCGCAACACTGTAGATATTGGAAATGAATCTTCCATCAATGTATCTATTAGATCAGAGCCTCTTCCTTCCATCCATAGTTTCCATGCCTGGGATAGTATCATTTAGATTACATGATGCAAAAACACATAAAGTATAATTGGATTAGAAATTTCATATCTTACATGTCCGAGAAGATTGAAATCATGGTCGGAATGGTGAAACATAGTGTTCCTTTTCCTACTTATTATCTCCAAAACAAGGACTCCAAAACTAAAGATATCTGATTTCATGGAATAGATGCCATCAATAGCATATTCTGGAGCCATATAACCATTGCATTTCATTACGGAGTTCACAGAATGAGCAAAATTGGATAAGACAATTACAAGTAATTACAATTGTAAGTAATTCCTAATTAAGGGAAGAGTATGGACACTTACTAGGTTCCTGCTATTCTTTTGGTTCTCACTGTTGATTGTTCTTCTCCAAATGCTCTAGCCATGCCAAAATCTGAAATTTTTAGATTCATCTCATTGTCTAGTAGCACATTTCTTGCCTTGAGATCCCTATAGATGATTCTCAACCTTGAATCTCGATGAAGATAAAGAAGACCTCTAGCTACCCCAACAATTATAGTGAAACACCTACTCCATACAAGCAAATGTCTGTTGAGTTCACCTTCAGAGTAGAGATCCAAGGTGATTAGAATGTGGAGTTTGGAAGTGAAACACAAGTATACATTTAGATTGAATTTTTTTCAATTAAGTAGTACTATGTTTGGACCATGCATATGAGGGTTGAGAGCTAACAAAAAATATAGGAGTCCAAACTTCCATTCGGCATGTACTCATAAATTAGCATTCTCTCTTCTCCATGAATGCAATATCCTAGAAGTCTAACTAGATTCCGATGTTGAAGTTTGGCAATCAGCATGACCTCATTCTTGAGTTCATGGACTCCTTGACGAGAACTTTCTGAGAGACGCTTTACAGCTATCTCTTGTTCAGTTGATAGTATTCCCTATGATTTCAAACAAGCAACAGAAACACTTGTCAATTGGCTGCATAAGAATTATTTGCTTTAGATAGCCTTTATGACCATATAAGATTAATGGAGTTAGTGGGGTAGTGAGTTTATGGAAAGTCATGTAATATATAGTGCAATCAAATCTATGATGAATGGAGCAATGATATGAGGCACTATATAAATGACTCTTGGTCCCTCTCTCAACTCAACAACCAAAATATGTGTTTGTTATTCCCATTAAAGGATAATTACACTAATGGTCCTGTATTGTTTTATTAACGATTCAGTTTAATCCTATATATTTCAAAAGTCTCAATTTAGTCCTATATGTTTGCCTAAAAATCTCAATTTAGTCATCTATATTTGAAAAGCTTAGTCTAGTCTTATATGTTTGCCTAAAAGTCTCAGTTCAGTTCTATATATTTTCTAACAGTCTCAGATTAGTACTAACCGCTAAAATTGGAATTAACTTTAATGAAAAATTAGTGATCTAATTCACACATGACCATGGTTAGAGAGGTAAAATTGAAAAAAATATGTTCAAAAGAGAAAAGAGTTCAATTAGGTCTTAGATGTTTGCAAAAATGTTAAAATTGGTCTTGAATATTTGCATAAATATTATAAACATATTTGGAATTGGCGCCTCATATTTGAATATTTTTACAAATATCCGGGACCTAATTGAACTTTTCTCTTTTGTACATGTTGTTTTTCAATTTTTCCCCTCTAACCATGGTCATATGCAAATCACATGACTCATTTTCTGTTAAAGTTAATTCTAACTTTAACGGTTAGGACTAATATGAGACTTTTGAGAAACATATAAGACTAAATTGAGACTTTTAGGCAAACATATGAGACTAAACTGAGACTTTTAAAATATATATGACTAAATTAAGACTTTTAAGTAAACATATAGGATTAAATTGAGACATTTGAAATATATAGGATTAAACTAATTTTTTTTAATGAAACATATAGAACTAAACTGAATTTTTGATGAAACATACAGGACCATTGATACTATTCTCCATTCTTATTACTTGACAAACATAAATAAATAGCGTAAGGGGAGAGAAGATCAAGTAAGTCAAAGAGTGTGTAATTCATGTTATATACCATTAAAGTGGTATTTATATAAGCCTATATGCTGTGTTGTATCCTTCCATAGATTCAAGTTATATCAAGGTATGTATTGATATACAATTGTTTTATTATATTGTAAGACACGAGCTAACGATCATATTTTTTTTTGTACAGGTTCTTTTCTCTCTCTTTTTTCTTTTTCTTGACGACACATCAAGAATTCGGAAAATACTGCTTACCTTATAAACTGACCCAAAACCACCTTCTCCAATCTTGTTCATGTCACAGAAATTTTGAGTTGCTCTTGCAACAGTAACGATTTCAAAATAAGGTAATTCAAGATTGTCCTCGTCTCTCCCTTGCCTTTGTCGTCTACCTCTTAAGCTAGCTGGTGACGAAGATTCGAAAAAGTTCATTGTATGAGATATGAAAGCAGAGCAGCATATTCCTCAAGATACACGAGTAGTCAATATATCATAATTTAAGTATCTTAAGAGCATTCACGTAAAATACTTGGTCAAAACCAAATAGATAATACACCAAAATGACCCCATCTGCAACTGAAATAAAGAAGATATTTCTGATTCCTTTAATGAACGTGTTAAATATTTAAATAGCATTTAATAAAGAAAATATTTAAATGGTTTTAAGATTACTATCCTGTTTCACCAATAAACTTGTGATTAAGTGAACACGTTTTCATAATCTTTTGTACGACCCACTGCAAAAGAAAAAAAACAAAAAAAAGAAAGAAAAGAAGGAAAACCATTTTTTTATTTTATTTTATGCAACGGAGGGAGGGTGAGACAATAATTCAAATTTAACAATAATTTGAATTTACAACCCTGATTATAATTTATAATGAATTACTACCTAACCAATCTACTCTTGGGTGTAGAGAATTATTTTCTAAAAGGTGACAAACTTGCCTTCTAGTTGTGATTTCCTCTTCCAAATGAAAAACAAGACAACTAACAGAAGCAAGATTGATGCAGCGATCATCACCACTATGATGACTACCATCTTTATTTTCTTCTTTGAGTCTGATTCTGAGACTAGCAAAGTTCAAAGGGTAAGGTTAAAAAAATTAAGCAATTTAGAGTAATCAATTCATCATACCATTGACATAGAATTTGCAATAGTTACCTAACAGGTCGGCAGCAGTAACCCGAATGTAAAGCTTCTGATTTGCAGCCCTGGGCGTGGGTAATTTCATGACATCGATGAGGTCTCCAAACCAGAGCAAGCAACCATGACCTTCTCCAGTAGCATTTGAATTAGCATAAGCTGTACACGAACAATTCTTGGAACATTCAGCTTCACATTCCTCCAGAGACATGCTCGTATTCACCCTGAACTGCAAAAAATCAGGCGTTTTCATAGCCTCAAATTCTTTAAATTGTCCTGTTTCTGAACAATTGAATGGATTTTCTCGTATACATCCACCATTCCAGACACGATCATCCCAATCTTGAGGATTTTTGGGTGTATACCCGATCATACAGCTGCAAATTCGAGCGTTGCTTATAGTGCAGATAGCATTAGGACCACAGAAACCATAATTTCCACAATAGTCATCGGGTATTTCAAACATCACACGCCAGTCATTGCTACTATTGTCGCGTATAAGGAATTGAAGCGTACCAGAGTAGGTAATGCCTTCAGTTAACAAGGAAGAATTGGTTAACAGACGATGTTCATAGTACACTTCTTCTGAATTTGTGATAGCTTGTGAGATGAAACGGAGGTTAGGCTGGTCATCTAATTCACCGAAGTCCACTCCATTCCATGGACCACTTCTAAATTGTTTCACAGAATTCCTCCAAGTAGTAATTTGTGGTAGTCCTTGGATGTCAATACCAGGTGTATATTCTCCAGGAGAAGGGTCCTCTGAATCTTTTCAGGATGTAAGATTTCGATTCAGACCCGTCCTCAAGTCCCATCCAATCTTCATCCCTGATATCATGGCTTGCGATGAATGATCAAAGCTTTGCCAGATAAAACTTGCTTCTTCTTTGCTGTCTCTCAAAACAAGATTTCCTGAATCTAGAAGTTGTGCGACAGTGCTGGTCCCTGACGATATATTCTGGACGTTGGTAGACCAGACGATCCTCCCTGTTTTGTCCAGAAGGATCAAGTTTCCACCATTTCCAATTCTAACACCACCCGAAGAATCATTGAGTGGATTTTCCCTGTTCGCGATCCACACAATCTGATCTGGTGTGATATTGAACCATATGCCCAAGTACAACTTTTTGGGACTTCCACGACTGAAGAACCCCAGCTGGAAGACATTGTCTGCTGAGATTAACGTCTCATTTGAAGTAATGGAGTTCGATGCGTTCAACGTGTCGATGGACATGGATATTGGTATCAAAGATAAGATTACAACAAAAACATAACAAATAGTAGCAGATAAATGTATCTTCATTTGATTAAGCTTCTTGCTTCAGTCTGGATCAGCTCACCTGGTACCAATCATCCGAAGTTGTCTGAAACCACTTCGAACTAAAAAGGAAGTATCTGAAGAGAATTGAAGGCAACTACAACGATTTGGAGGAAGAAAGAAAGGACATTATTGACAAACTTCGAAGCTTAATCACCTAAAGTATGGGGAAATTCAACTATGCGGGATGTGGGAACAAACAAGAACGCGACACGTGGTGTGGAACCCGCGGTATTTAATGTGTATTAATTCATATGAAAACAAAAGAGTTATGAAAACGTCTATTATACCTTTAAATGTGGATGTGGGGCGTGCGGCATTTAATTTGTTTGGTGCGAAATGATGTCAAGGCCAAATATCTATTATGCCCTCATATTTTAGAAGAAATATACATTACGCCCTTGCAGTATATATATTTTAAAATATAGATAAGTTTTAGATAAATTAATGGCCAAAATACGAAAAATAACAGATAAATAAAAAAGAAGAAATGTGCAATGACCAAAATAGATAAATGAATGAAGACAAAAGATAGGCAAAATTAGAGCAAATAATAACGTAGAAAATTAACAAAGTGAAATCAAAAAAACATATTACAAGTGAAGTATCATCTGTGTTCATTATTTTGTTTAAATTTAAAGGTAATGAAATTACCTTATATAAATGTCAAAATTGAAAATTATAAACCCATAAGTGCGTCCAAAGAGCATGAGCATGCATGATTACACCGTAACATATAACAAAGTAAAAAAATTGAATATCTCTAGTAAATGAGAAAACAACGTAATTAAAGAAAATAATTAGGAAAAATTGGACAAATAGTCCCCATTGTTTACACGGTTTAGACAACTAGTCCTTATTGTTAAAACGTCACGCGGTTAGTTTTCATTGTCTGTAAAAGTTTTACAATTAGTCTCTATTATTTGCAATAATCTCACTATTAATCCTTATTATTTGCAAATATCACGCGGTTAGTCTTCAATCATCTCGGATTTCATTTTATTGAGCTTCTTTCTTTTCTCTCTGGATGAACTTACAGGGTACCATTTTCATGGCAACAAAAAAGGTTAGGCGGAAGAAAGAAAAGAGATTTCTAATTATCTATGAAGCCTAGTCACCTGATGTCTAACATCTTTAAGATCAATCCAGAGAAGAGAATATTCAAATACAAAAATTATAGAGACACTTCGTTTGACTAAATTCCCATTGACTGCAGAAAACAAAAATGAAAAAAGTATAAAAGAGTTGACTTTAATAGAGTTGACTTCAAAAAATTTGTCCCCATAAAATTTATTTGCATTGCTCCAAAACATGTCACTATCTATTGTATCACAATGAAATACTATGAGAACCACGAGAATTCCAGAATTATAGTCAATAGTCTACATAGCACTGTCTCATTTATACAATCCTTTCCATTAGAAAAAGAATCAAACCCATATAAACTCTATTAATCACTTTAAATAGCAATGAAAATGGATAGGTTAAACTCTCAAAACCATTATCAAACTTCAAAATAACTTCTAATTATAAATCGACCCCAAACAATGATAACAAAAGAAATAAGACAGAATATATGATTTTAGTCATGAAAGTATATTAATTCGTACTTCCTCAAACAAATTCATTTTCAATAATACATTATCAAGATAAATCCAGCCAGCCAAGACTCCAAAATCTATTAACATGACTCAAAAATGATAGTCATCTATTATATCATAAGTAAATACTATTGGCAAAAGGGTGTTCCAAAATCATGGTCTACAATCGACATAGTGCTAGCCTGACTTCCTTAGTCGTTCATGAACAAAGTGATCAAACCACCATACCACTATTATTATCATGATATAACTAATTAAAATGATGTACGCGAGATTAATCCTTCAAAAGCCTAGTTGCCCATTCCCTAGGTCTCAAAGATCAGCAAACTAATTGCTCTCATGCCAATTGTCATGCCTCCAACTTCGGCAAGACCAAACTCGGGGACATTATGCCGCGCAACTACAAAGATATATCCTCCTAAGCCTGCAAGACTCTAATGACACATTATAGGAAACAAAATTCCACATAATCGTTTATTAGAATGACTAAAACTCTTAATTTAACTAAATAATACTTCAGAATATCTATTACAAGAAAGCAACACTTCAAATAAAATTCACCTAAATAACAATGTTCTCATGTTACCATATGATTGCGAGATCTGATTTCATAGGGTGGCTTCTTGTTGATATATGTCAATATCCACCTCTTCATAATAAGTATCGTTAATTATATGGTAGCATAAATTAATGATTCCAACTTAAACGTCGATGAGGTCAAAAGAGATCGCAATGGCTACAAGAAAGAAGTTCGGGAATTTGGAATTACCTAAGATGACGTTGGGTTGATGCAATGCTAAAGTTAGCCAATTTGACCAAAGGAAACTTCCTAGAAGTTGACTTGGATGCTAGCCACCCATGTGGTCAATTGTAGCCACCCATGTGATAAATATGGGTGGCTAATACTTTGAACATGGTTGGTAAAGCCAACCAAGATTGAAATGTTTGATAGGAAAGTCTCCTATGGCGGGCTAGCTGAATTCTATAAATAGGCATGCATTAGTTCATCATTTTCATCCACAACACAATTCCAAACACAATCCTAAGTTAGTCTTTCTTTCTTGTATTCTTCTTGTAAGTCCAGAAGCCATTGAAGCTCTAATCTAGAGAGCGCACGGTGGGACAATTATCTTGTAAGTGTTATATTGAATTGTTATAAAGAGTAGTGTTGTCTTTCTACTTGATTGTTGTTAAGACGTTTCTGGGAAATTGGTTATATTCTTTCATGATATCAGAGCTTAAGGGGCTCTTAACAACAATCTTGTCTAGTAAAGCTCAACAACTATGACTACTCAAGGTGCTAGTTCTTCTTCTACCAGTTCTAGTTCCGGTTTAGTACCGACAATTCGTATCCGTCCCCCTACCTTCACAGAAGGAAAACTTGATGGCACGAACTATCTTTTGTGGAAGTTCAAAATCACTACAGTTCTGGACTCCTACGAACTCCTTGATACAGTGTTAGGCACAGATGCAGAACCAGTTGCAGTCCGTGCTGAAGATGACACAAAAAAGGTCACACCTCCAGATCCTCAGCTTGTCAAAGAATGGAGGAGACGAAATGCTGATGCACTTTGTGCAATTGTAACAAGTGTTCAGGATTCTGTCCTTACTCTAATTCAACACACAACCAAGGCAACTGAAGCTTGGAACATACTGAGAAATCAGTATGAAACAAGGAACCAGACTCGCATTCAAAACTTGGAGAATCAGTTAGCTGCTGAGAGATTAAGTGAAGATGAAGCAGCTGAGTCATTTATCAGTAGGATGAAAAACCTACGTGATCAAATGGCTGCAGTTGGTATTGCCAAATCAACCGAGGAACTAGCTCGAAGGTGCATTAGAGTGTTGCCTCCAAAATTTGACGGCCTTGTGACAGCACTCAATACACAAGTTCGCATTCCTCCTTTGACGTTTGAAGAATTCACTGCCATGTTGATGGAGGAGGAGATGAGGCTGAGGAGCAGAGAAAATCAACTTGACTCTGCCTTTACAGCCAAGGCGAGGAGTAACCAAGAAGAAAAGAAGAAAGCAAAGAAGAAAACGTTCTCTGGATCGTGCTACTACTGCAATAAGAAAGGTCATGCTATCAAAGATTGCAGGAAACGAATCCATGACGAGAAGAACGGAACTTTAAAGCCAAATTGGAGAAATAAAGAATCTGCCAATACGGCTGAAACGGAAGTGCATCTGTTTACTGTAACAGATGTATCGGAGGAAACGTGTACTAGCGTACATGTACATCAAACGAGTGCATGGGTGTTAGATAGTGGAGCTTCCCGACACATGACCAGCAAGAAGGAGTTATATGACTCCATAAAACCTATACAAGAACCAATGAATGTTGTCGTCGGGAATAATGCGAGGTGTCGTGTTGAGGGCATTGGAACCATCTCGCTCGTGTCTCAAGATGGAGGAAGCAAGAAGCTGTCCAATGTACTCTTTGTACCCCAGATCACCAGAAATTTGCTATCTGTAGCTGCTATTACAGATAATGATCTAGAAGTGCGGTTCAAGAAGACGGAAGCTTTGATTCTTGACAAGGATCAAAATATTGTAAGTAAAGGTATTCGCAAAAATAATCTTTACGAAATCAGCTCTCTTTCTGCTGTCGTGGATGCCAAAACAAGTCAACTTTGGCATGAAAGGTTCGGGCACATTTCCTATCCTGTGTTAAAGGAAATGCAAAAGAAGAAGATGGTGGCCGACTTGCCTTCAATTGAAGAAATTGAAGGACCATGTGAAGCTTGTATGCTGGGCAAGCAACATAGACAGTCATTTCCCAAAGAGAGTCATAACCGATCAAAGGCTCCTCTAGAGTTGGTACATGCTGACCTCTGCGGAAAAATGACTACGACGGCATTGGGAGGATCTTCCTACTTTATGCTGTTAGTCGACGATTATAGTAGGAAGATGTGGGTGTACTTCCTTCGGGACAAGGCTGATACTCTTGAAAAGTTTAAAGTGTGGCACAAACTTATGACAAATGAGAACACAACTCAGTTGAAGAAACTTCGTACCGATCGTGGGGGGGAATTCTGTTCTACAGAGTTCACCAACTACTGCAACAAGCTTGGGATTAAGCGCCAATTGACTGCTCCATACACACCACAACAAAATGGAGTTGTGGAACGAAGAAATCGAACAATTGTAGAAATGGCTCGATGCATGTTGAAAGGTGCTGGCCTACCTGACACATTCTGGGCTGAAGCAGTCAACACAGTGGTATACATCCTCAATCGGTGCTCAACCAGGGCACTCAACGATAAGACTCCTAATGAGGCTTATTATGGTACGAAACCTTCTGTGTCTCATTTAAGAAAATTTGGGTGTGAATGTTTTGTACACATTCCAAATGAAAATCGAAAGAAATTGGATGACAAGAGCAAGAAGGGCATTTTCTTGGGATATAGTGAAGAGTCTAAAGCATACAGACTCTATGATGTAGAGGCCAAGAAGGTGATCATAAGCCGAGATGTGGTGTTTAATGAGCGACCACACTCAATGGAGGATAGCGGTCCTGCCATTTTGTCATCAACTGATGAAGTAATCCACCAAGTGCCTGAACAACGACCGTTGAACAATGAAGAAGTCTCTAATGATGAGGAGACTGAAGACCAACCTGTTGTACCCACAAGGAAGCCACAACCGAAGTGGTTCCAACAGCTCTTTGATGGAAGAAATCCAGGAATTACTGATGATAGTCCACGTCCTGATGGACTAAAACGATCAAAGAGAATAGAGGAGCAGAACAGATCAGGACAACAACTAGTAAACATGGCTTTGATGACCCAAATCATCAAGACGGTAAAAGAACCGGTAACTGTGGAGGAAGCCATGTCAGATCCAAATTGGAGAGCAGCTATGCAAGCCGAGTATGATAGTATCATGAAAAATAATACTTGGGAAATCGTTGAAAAGCCACCGAATAGAAAAATCATCTGCACCAAATGGATCTGGAAAGTGAAGTACAAGGCAGATGGAAGTCTTGAAAAATACAAGGCACGCCTTGTAGCACAAGGATTTTCGCAAGTCGAAGGTTTCGATGTATATGAAACCTTTGCTCCAACAGCAAAAATGTCAACAATCAGGCTAGTTGTTGCAGCTGCCGCGCATTATGAATGGATTGTACATCAAATGGATGTCAAGTCAGCTTTTCTTAATGGGCAACTTGAAGAAGAAGTCTACGTTGCACAACCCCCTGGCTTCCAGATACCAGGTGAAGAAGAAAAAGTCTGCAAATTGAAAAAGGCTTTATATGGGTTAAAGCAAGCACCACGAGCTTGGTACAAACGTATAGACTCTTTCTTCTTGCAACATGGTTTCTGTAGAAGCAAATCAGAGGCCAACTTGTATGTTCTAAGTGAACAAGGAAAGAAGGTAATTGTAGTCCTATATGTGGATGATCTTGTAATCACTGGTGACCATGAAGATAATATTCGGAAGACGCAAGAATGGTTGAGCCAAGAATTTGAAATGACAAATCTTGGTCTTCTTCATTATTGCTTGGGAATCGAGGTATGGCAAAAACCTTATACTATCTTCATCTCGCAGCAACGATATGTTCGTGAGCTTCTGATTGCATTTGGTATGTCCGAGTGCAAACCAGTTGTCACCCCGATGGAAGTGAATACAAAGTTATCAATTGACGATCCTTCAGAACAAGTTGATAACAAGCTCTACAGAAGGTTGGTGGGAAGTTTAATCTTCCTTTGTAACACAAGACCTGATATTAGTTATGCTGTGGGAGTTCTCAGTCGGTTTTCAAATAAACCGAAACAAAGTCATTGGCAAGCAGGGATGCGGATTCTCAAATATCTCAAAGGCACATTGGAGTATGGGATATCATACAAGTCTGGAGATACTTTATCTGGGTACTGTGACTCAGACTGGGCTGGTGACATTGACTCAAGAAAATATGTTACAGGTTACGTATTCACATTCGGTGGTGGAATCATCTCATGGGCTAGTAAGAAGCAACCCACCGTTGCACTTTCATCAACGGAGGCAGAATACAAGGCTGCTTGTGTAGCATCCTGTGAAGCTGTTTGGCTACGACGCATCATGATTGATATTGGCATTCCAATAGAGGAAGCAACAATGTTGAAATGTGACAGTCAGAGTTGTATAGCCATGTCAAAGAATCCGGTATTTCATGCTAGAACAAAACACATAGAGATTCAATATCACTATGTGAGGGAACTGATCGAGGAAGATGAAATCTACATGGAGTACTGCCCTACAGAAGATAATTGTGCAGATATCTTCACTAAAGCGTTAGGGAGCGTCCAATTGAGAAAGCATCTTCAAACATTGGGTGTTGGCCCAATAGCTTAGTCAACATGAGGTAAACATTGAGGGGGGGTGTTGATATATGTCAATATCCACCTCTTCATAATAAGTATCGTTAATTATATGGTAGCATAAATTAATGATTCCGACTTAAACGTCGATGAGGTCAAAAGAGATCGCGATGGCTACAAGAAAGAAGTTCGGGAATTTGGAATTACCTAAGATGACGTTGGGTTGATGCAATGCTAAAGTTAGCCAATTTGACCAAAGGAAACTTCCTAGAAGTTGACTTGGATGCTAGCCACCCATGTGGTCAATTGTAGCCACCCATGTGATAAATATGGGTGGCTAATACTTTGAACATGGTTGGTAAAGCCAACCAAGATTGAAATGTTTGATAGGAAAGTCTCCTATGGCGGGCTAGCTGAATTCTATAAATAGGCATGCATTAGTTCATCATTTTCATCCACAACACAATTCCAAACACAATCCTAAGTTAGTCTTTCTTTCTTGTATTGCTCTTGTAAGCTCAGAAGCCATTGAAGCTCTAATCTAGAGAGCGCACTGTGGGACAATTATCTTGTAAGTGTTATATTGAATTGTTATAAAGAGTAGTGTTGTCTTTCTACTTGATTGTTGTTAAGACGTTTCTGGGAAATTGGTTATATTCTTTCACTTCTAACCCATATAGCCTTGATTGCTCATTAACCCGAACCTCTGCACAATTGTCAATAAATAATAATATGAGCGAAACAATGCTCAGTAAGAAGGATACCCAAAATAAAGTTCAAAGGTAATCAGATATAATAATCACATGTGTTCGGAATCAAGAGGCAGAATCGAAATCGGGATCAAAATCAAGACCGAATAGGAATCAAGATTAGATACCAGAATCAAGTCATATATATAATACTGAATCAGATATATCCAAACTAATAACCAGATTAATTAAACAGTATTTATTATATACAGGTATCTCGGAAACACATCAAAACAGAACATGAAAGGAATGTCACCTAGAACTGTGATAAATATATATACATGCATGGCCCACACCATATCAAGATATCAAGAAGGCTTGTATTTGCCTCATCCTCTCATGGTGAATCATCTCCTACCGATGAGGGCACAAGATGGTCATCTTTGGCCCTACACATTCGTATGGTAAAGCATCTCCCACCTACGGGCATAGGACAGGACATGGCCGCAATCTCACCCGCTAGGTGGGTGTTACAGTTCTAAGGATAGCACACAGAATCATATGACATATATTCCCCAAGTGATAGAAGGCCAGAACAATCATACACTGATTCAAGACTCATACTGACCAAATACAAGGGTCCAAGGAGACATACGAGTCAACAAGACACAACCGAGACCTACACCTTATAGGACGAATTAAATAGATAAAAACGAGGTTACCATGGATGACGAAATGACCACATGGTTAGCCACTCGAAGAAATTACCGAAATAGACAAAAACAAATGATACCGAATGTTGAATCACCAAATGAGACTCGAAGACCCAGTTATAGTCCAAGGCAATACAACAAGCAAAGTATTGCGAATCAATCATCAAAGGAGGCCAATAAATTCCGGAATCAATAAATAATAGATATTCAATAACTAAAACCAAATGGAGTATCAAGAATGATAACTAAGTCAACAAATAGTGGGTACGTCAACAAGTAGGAATTTTGAGTGTAAAGGAATAGTATATTAGGAGAGTCCAACTTATCTCGATACGAGCTTTAAATTAATTAATTCAATTCTCTTTCTCCAAAATTATAATCTCATGTCAATTTGATACTGCAAGGTAGTAAACATGTACTAAAATATCAACTCCAAGATAATGGAAGGTTGTAAAATACAAACTATAGCTCTCAAGTCCCAATTTTTGCATGTCTTATATTTATTTAATATTCTAATTGGTATATAATTATCTGTAATTTGATAAATTCTAATCCCATATACTTGACATTGTTATATAGATCCTTAAATTCTCCATGGCACCATCATTATATTCTGGCCATTATTATTTCAGTTCGTATAGTTTCATTTGTATTTCCTACGCTATACCTGCATGCTTTCATTTTCTTATTCCTGATCCTCTGTCTTTCCATTCCATTTCGTTTCTATTATTCTTCCATGTTTCCTCCTTATTCTTAATATATAATACGCCATCGACACAAATCTTCTTGCATGTTCTCGTTGACCTTTTCTTTATCTTCAATAACATGGTATATTTCACTAGTATTAGTACATATATTAACTAATATATATCATCATACATCTAGCAGGCACACACACCTACACGCATAAATATACTTACTATATAAATTCGTCTCACCCAAAGCACACACACGGCTAACCCTCACCGCTGCACATAGCAACAAAAACCAACTCCATAGCTGGAGGTGGCTGAACCGGAACCATGCAAGCATGAGGCGGTACATCAAAGGTTATTAGGATGCATATAATATGGCATGAGTTGGCAGAATCTTCAGCAATTGCAATGGTATGACTTATGAGTATGGGGTGGCTTAATGACAAAAAAAAAAAGAAAGTGTATGGGGCGGCTGACAAAAATTATAGTCCAATTTAAAAGTATATTAATGTTAGTCTCACTAAGGAATCATTAGATAATATTAGAGAATTTAAGAAATGGAAACCACCTTTCTAATGCCTAGAATACGAACTTATTTTCTCCCTACCCATCAGAGTTATAAAAGAGCAAAAATTGAAACAAAACGAAATAACGTTGGAAACTCGAACCCGTTATACTACTAACAGCTTTGACATATTTTATCAAATTGGTCATAACTTTTTCTAAAAAACTTTAATTGATGCACCGTTTGAAACGACTTGTAGAGCTTTCTAACCATATATAGATCATCATTTAACTTTTTCTCAATCACTATAGTTCTATGACCACCAAATAAGATCTTAGACAACTTCACTTTACATGATTAATTTTAGGGTAGAAAGCCGTGCTTTTTTTAACTCCTACAATATCCATGACTTCTCCCTTTGAACTTTGTCTTTGTTTCTTGCATAAGAGTCTTGAGAAACAGGTACTCATTTTTTATCACCCTTTTTTGCAAACGTTCATGTTTTCAATGCGCGATCCCTAGATTGACCAAAAAAATAAAAATTCCCTAGATTGCTCCTTGGAGTAGTTCTAATTAAATATCATCCTATGAATACCATAATCTGCAAAAATACAGTAGTCATAATACAGAACTATTTGAAGTATTTCATATTCTGTGAAGACAAAAAATCTGCAACCAATCTTTATCGACCTTCTAGCAGAGTATTGGTCAGATCGTTTCTTGTGAACACTCTTTCATCTAACGAGAAATTAGACTCATCAACGACCCTTTCGATATAATACCCAGGGTGTTTAGGCTGTGGTAGTATTACATTCTCACTATTTAATATCATCACCACAGATGACATTGTTGGTCGATGCTCAGGTCGTTGTTGCACACACAAGAGGCCAACTTGTATGCACCGTAACACTGCAGACATTGGAAATGAATCCTCCATCAATGGATCTATTAGATCAGAGCCTCTTCCTTCTGTCCATAGTTTCCATGCCTATGATAGTATCATTTAGATTAACATAATGCAAAAACACAAAAGGTATAATTGGATTAGAAATTTCATATCTTACATGTCCCAGAAGATTGAAATCATGGTTGGAATGGTGAAATAGAGTGTACCTTTTCCCACTTATTATTTCCAAAACTAGGACTCCAAAACTAAAGATATCTGATTTCATGGAATAGATGCCATCAATAGTATACTTTGGAGCCATATAACCACTGCATTTCATTATGAAGTTCACAGAATGAGCAGAATACAATTGCAAGTAATTACAATTGTACGTAATTCCTGATCAGGGGAAGAGTGTAGACACTTACTATGTTCTTGCTATCCTTCTGGTTCTCAGTGTTGATTCTTCTTCCCCAAATGCTCTAGCCAAGCCAAAATCTAAAATTTTTGAATTCATCTCATTGTCTAGTAGTACATTGCTTGCCTTGAGATCCCTATAAATGATTCTCAACCTTGAATCTTGATGAAGATAAAGAAGCCCTCTAGCAACCCCAATAATTATAGTGAAGCGCCTACCCCATACAAGCAAATGTCTGTTGAGTTCACCTTCACAGTAGAGATCCAAGGTGATGAGAATGTGAAGTTTGGGAGTGAAACACAATATACATTTAGATTGAAATTTTGTCAGTAAGTACTATGTATTGGACCGTGTATATGATGGGTTGAGAGCTAACCAAAAACATAGGAGTCTAAGCTTTCATTAGGCATGTACTCATAAATTAGCATTTTCTCTTATCCATGGATGCAATATCCTAGAAGCCTAACTAGATTTCGATGTTGAAGCTTGGCAATCAACGTGATCTTATTCTTGAATTCAATGAGTCCTTGACGAGAACCCTCTAAAAGTCGTTTTAGAGCTATCTCTTGTCTAGCTTTCCCTAAGATTTTAAACAAACAACAGATGCACAAGCACTCGTCATTTTTCTTCTTTGTTTTATTTTCTCCTACATCTTAATGATACGATAATTTGAAAAAAACTACTTACCTTGTAGACGGACCCAAAACCACCTTGTCCAATCTTCTTCTCATCATGAAAATTTTGAGTTGCTCTCGCAATTGTAACTATATCAAAACAAGGTAATTCGAGGTTTTCCTTGTCACTGACTTGACTGCACTCTCGTCTACCTGTTCAGCAAGAATATTAGAAAGGGTGTCTGATGGAGTACTTTATGAGAAATTAGTAGGGATGGTAGCGGATCGGATATCCGCCAAAAATGAGCTATCTGAAATCGAATCCGATTAATATGCCCTCTTACCAAAACCGAAAACCGTATCGAATATCCACCAGATTTTAAAATTTCTTACCAAACCGAATCCAACAAATACTGGATTATCCAACGGATATCCGAATCTGGAACTTTTTATAATAAAAAAAATAGTACTTAACAATCTCCAGATAAAACCAACCAACACGGTGTAAAGAGAAGTGGAAAGGAGGGCCGACGAAAGAGAAGGAACCCAAAGTTACAAATCTGGTCGTGACTAAAATAGATCTCACTTCGTCGAAAATCAAGCTGCGCAATATTCGATCTTCTGCTGACTAAAAGTACTTGCCAGCGGCTTTTTTTTTTAGGAACTATGTCACTAGCTCTTAAGCAAGTGGCTTTTTTTTCTTTTATTTTTCCTTTGGAGGGTCAGGGAACAAGTTGAGAAAGAGGAAGAAGATTTGTGTTCATTTCACCTACCTGTGCAAACATCATCTGAATTAAGAGAAAGATTAAGAGGAAGAAGAGAACATAGAGTAAGTGTGTGAGAATAATGAACTTCGGCTGAAGAGGAAATGAGAAAGTAGATGAAAAAGTAAAAGTCAAAAAGTAAAAGAGATAAAAGAGAAAGTAAAAGAAAGAATAAAATAAAGAGATTAAGATGGTAGATGGTATCCAAAGATGGATAGTGAATTTGTTTTAACCTTAGTTATATATATATATATAATTGATAATCGGATTTTAGATTATTCATCGATTATTATTTATAAACTAAAATCTCTCGAATAATTCATCAGTTATTTTTTATAAAAATCAAATCTTTATGGATAATCTGTTGGATTTGTTATCGGATTATTATCGGATTAAATATCTATCAGTTTCGAATTTAAACACTATTCACTGTCATTACTAGAAATTAGTCGAGTTGAATTGCATCAAAGGCTTTTGTTTATGTTGATGAACTTAACTTCCATGATTTTACCCATTGAGAAATCAAAGTATGTTGTTGACATATTTTCCGTCCATTCCCGAAAAAGTTCTTGACTATGAGATATAAAAGCATAGTAGCATATTCCTTGAGATATTCAAGCAGTTAATATATTTCAAAACCAAATAGGTAATAGACCATCTCCAACTGACATACTAAACAAGAAAGAGAAATAACAAAATTTATTATTTTAACATATCAACTCAGTATTCTAAGAAGTGATAAATAAACGATAAAATAGGGTGGTATATAGCAATCTTAGAAAGCGTGAAAAACTTGCCTTCTCGCTTTGATATCCTCTTCCAAATGAAGAAGAATACAACCAACAGAAGCAAGATTGATGCAGCGATCATCACCACTATCACTACCATCTTCTTTTTCTTCTTTGAATTTGATTCTGAACGCACTAAAAAATTGAAAAATAGTGGTTCAGATAAGTAAGAAATTTAGCCAAATCCATATATCTTACCATTGAAATAGAATTGCCATGGTTAGTTACCTAAGTATGCAGCTGTAACCCGAATGTGTAGTCTCTGATTTTCAGTCGTGGCTAATTTCCTGACATCGATTAGGTCTCCAAACCAGAGCAAGCAACCTTGACCTGCTCCAGTAGCATTTGAATTGGCATAAGCTGTACATGAGCAATTCTTGGAGCATTCAGCTTCACATTCCTCCACAGACATACTAGTATTCACCTTGCTCTGCAAAAGATCAGGTATTTTCAGATCTTCAAATTCTTTAAATAGTCCTGTTTCTGAACAATTGAATGGATTTTCTCGTATACATCCGCCAGACGAGATACGATCATCCCAATCTTTTAAGTTTTTAGGCGTATACCCGATCATGCAGCTGCAAATTCGAGCATCACTTATAGTGCAAATAGCATTGGGACCACAGTAACCATAACTGCCACAATTGTCCCGGGGTAGCTCCACAATCACACGCCAGTCACTGCTATGATTGTCCCGTACAAGGACTCGAAATGCACCAGAGTAGCTAATGGTTGTCATCATTAAAGAAGAATTGCTGTACAGATGATGTATATAGTAAACCTCTTCTGAATTTACGGTAAATTCTGTGGAGTATCTGGCATTACGTGGGAAAGGGTAACCATTAAACTCTTCTCCATTCCATGGTCCACTTTTAAATGAGCCTTCCAAAGTACTATTTGTGGTAGTCCATGAAGATCAATACCATATGTATATTCTCCAGGAGAAGGGTCATCTGAATCTTTCCAGGATGTAAGATTTCGATTCAGACCAGTCCTCAAGTCCCATCCGAGCTTCATCCCAGCTATCTGGATATCCGATGGATGATCAAAGCTTTGCCAGAGAACACTTGCTTCTTCTTTGTTGTCTCTCAAAATAAGATTTCCGGAGTCTAAAAGTTGTGCAACAGTGTTCCCTGATGATAAGTTCTGGACTTCGGTAGACCAGACGATCCTTTCTGTTTTGTCCAGAAGGATCAAGTTTCCATCATTTCCAATTCTAACAACACCAGAAGTATCATTGAGAGGATTTTCTCTGTTTGCAATCCACACAATTTGAGTTGGGATGATATTGAACCATATGGCCAAGTAGAACTTTTTGGAATTGCCAGGACTGAAGAACCCCAGCTGGAACTCCTTTTGTGCAGAGATTAAGGTTTCATTAGAAGTAATAGACTGCTCTACATTCAACATGTCGATTGACATGGATATTTTTATACAAGATAAAATGACAACAAAAACATAACACTTAATAGCAGACAAGTGCAACTTCATTGAGGAACTTCTTCTTTCAGCAGTCTGTAGCAGCTCACCTAGTGCCAATCATCTCAATTCTCTGGAACTACTTAGAAGAGGAAGGTAATAAAAATGATTTTCTTTAACATATGCTCCCTGTTGGTTAGGTGAAATTGCATAAAAAGGTATAATTTGAAAAGGTAGTGTGTGTACTGTGTAAAATAGTTCATTGAATCAACTAATTTGAGGTCGCGGGGCTAACTTATTTCAGGGATAATATCAATAAAATTTCAAAGATAACATCATTAATGTTGAGATTATCAAGTTCCACGGTTTAGAATCACCAAAGCAACTTCGCTCTGGTCATAGTCTCTGTTGCTTAGAATTGATGCAGACTTGACCCTTCAGTCATTGATCAATTTCCCATCTTTTTGCTTTTCCTTATGTATGTTTAAACCTTTACTTATTTTCAACCAAATTAAAGTTTCACAGTTATATGGATCTGATGATATCACTAATTTCTATTGAAAATTAAGTATTTCTTTTATTAGCTTCATGTGTACAAGATCTTGTTTGATTGTCTCCAACCCATTCTTATTATTGTCTTCTTTTCTCTTACGATACACATGCTTTATACCTCTGCATTTTTCAACTTGATAAGATATTATAGTTTCTAGATATTGTACAGATCCATAAGATCAGGGGCGAAGTCAGAAATTTTTATCAGTGGGGGCTAACATAAATAATTTTTCAACTATATAACTTCATTTTTTCTTTTAGTGGGGTTAATTAATTTTTTAAACTAAAAATACATAGATATTTTAATTTTTTTCTCAAAAATACATAAAATTTTATAATTTTTCAACTATATGACTTCATTTTTTCTTTCAGTGGAGGCTAATTAATTTTTTTAACTAAAAAAACAAAGACATTTTAATTTTTTTTAAAATATATATAAAATTTTTAACATTATTCTAAGTCAGTGGGGGCTGCAATCCCCACTTGTCCTAGTGTGACTTCGCCCCTGCATAAGATAAGCTTCACTTTATGAAGCAGAAAGGATATTGAAGACTTTTTCCTTAATTTTATAAAATTTTGCAACATTCATTTGCAAATCCAATATTTTGTGTTTGGAAGTACCTTTTTTTTAAAATTAAAAATCTAGTATTTGCAAATCTTGAATTTACTAGTTTTACCCAAATCTTTACTCAAGAGGTAGAATTTATAATTTCAAGCCATCAAATAGTTACTCACTTTTTAAGAACACTACAAAAAAAATTGAATTCTGCGACGGACGGTTCCCCTCACCGTACCGTCGCCAATTTTGACTTTGCGACGGCACGGTGAGGGGAAACGTCTGTCAGACACGAGGTGGTCGCCAAAATCCTCCCAGTCACCAAGCCGTCGTCGTATTACGACGGCTCGTCACCAGGCCGTCACCAATGATTGTCGTCACCGAGCTCTTGCCAATATTTTCCCTCACTAAGCCTCGCCAATTTATCTCGTCACCACGCCGTCACAAAAATTTTCCGTCACCATGCCGTCACAAACAATTCCCGTCACCACGTCGTCACAAAAATTTTTCAACACCATGCTATCACTAATATTTCCCACCACCATGCTCTCGCCAACTTCACCCGTCCCCATGCCGTCACCAAAATAGCCCTTACCAAGCCCTCGTCAAAACTGCATGCAACAGTTTATCTTCTCTCTCTTCCCAAAACCATGTCGAATTGCTTTTATCTCCTAACAGACAAATAGCAAACAAAACAAGAATAAAGGCAAAAAAGACACAATTTTTCTTACATACGTAAGAAATTGAGCAAAGATAGCAACAAAAAATTAGCATAATAATAGAGTGGTCAACAATTAGGATTGAAGCTTATTGATTCTCAACACACACAATCAAACTGTAAGTCCATAAGAATTATGCATGAAACATTACACATTCATGCTCTTAAGTAGCTAACTATTCAAGAAAGAAGTGTTTCACTTAAGACTTTATAACTAATATCAAACCATCATAATCGTATCATTAGCAGCACAACAAGCTTTAATATAACTTATAACTCATTATTTCACAAGCAAGACACGAGGTAGGGAAATCTATCTATCAATAACTTCAACATGAGCTTGACAGCAACTTAAAATAAGAACAATTTGATCTCACATTCATAGTAGACTCAAGTTAAAGATAACATTTAACAAGCAAATAAATAACTACTTCACAATTAACTAACATTCTAACTAAACCACTACACAATTAAACTAACTCTTCAATTTAAAATTAAATCATAAGTTTAAAGAATAGATGTTACACCAAAACACTTGTCTTCATTTCCAATCAAATTAACATTCAAGATAAACAATAGATCTAAATCATATGCATTTATAACTAATTACTTTATTTGAACAAGAAACACAACTCAGATTTCAGATAGTAACCAAACTAATAAAGCAACATAATATACACTACCACTTAAACTTCAAATTCCCACTTTAACTAACATAAATCTCCTAGCCCCCTTAGATTATCAACTACATTTAATCCTTACACATTCCCATTTTTCAATGGTTAAAGGCTAATAATCCGAGCTAACTTAACAACCTTTTCATTAATAGATTAGTTTACAACATTTAACTAAGTTAAACAATTTGCACAACCAAATCAAATTCAAGCTATAGCTAACCCCTACATAACTTAATTAAACGAGTTCACATTTTAGTAAGACGGGAAAAAGGGCAAGGGAAAGGCAGTTGCATTCCATACTAACTCATGATTCCTAATTACCCATTCAATTTCAATTATATCACAATTTTCATAACTATAAGAGCTCCATTACGCTACTAACCATCCCAGAACACTACACAATAAAGTTTTGATTGAATACATCTAATTAGAGTTAAAATATATCATCACTTGAGCAAAACAATAATGTTATTCAGATTCTCGCGTAATAGGACAGTTCCAACACATCTCACCAAAATGGTGATAACGTATTCTAGAAAACTCTGTTTAACGCACTGTAAAAAGATTTAGAAACTAATCTTGATCTCCACATGCACACCGCTTGAGCATATTAGTCCACCATCAACAACCTCAATGTTCAAAATTCTTCCACTATCATTCATATTGACCATACAACAAGGAAAATATAGTCATAAGTAAACAGGTCACTTAAGATCAGATACACTAAATAATTTTCCAAGACCATTAAGTCAGACATGTTAACTAATGCAGAGAATTTTGTATATGCTTATTCAAATTCCATCACCATTCTAAAGTCACACCTGTTAACTAATGATCAACAATCTCATTTACTTATTAAAAACATTAGAAGCACACATCTAGGATAATGCTGCACATATCAGAACTTTCGTAAGCCTCATAGACTAGATTCCCCTTATTAGATCCTTTTTTTCCCCTTATTAGATCCTTGAAATCACACTACAGTTTCTTTCTTTTTATTTTCCTTACGCTGCTTAACACAGTTTTTTAATGTTTTGGAGGGACAGGCTGATGGGGTACAATGCTGGTAAAGACTGCCTCAAAATACAAGGTAGGACGAGACAAAAAAAGTTTCATGTAGAAGTATACCATTCACAAAGCTACATAAACCAAATATTGAAGGACACGGATACTTACTAAGGAAAAACTAACTTGACCTTCTCAATATCCAAAGAATTCTGGAGAGATGAAGGAACTCCCAGCTTAATTTGTAGTTTCATTTGCTCAAATGAAACACCAGGTATAGATCCTGCTCCAATTCAAAAAATTAATGTTTTAGACAAAGTGAAATTATAAAAAGTTCTATAGGATACATATTATAGTTCAAGTGTAAAATCTAACATATTCCAATACTTCTAGTCTTCACTAAAAGTATTTGTTGCATAACGACAAATTATACTTAAGGCATCCTCTAGCGAATCATGCCAAAAATAAAATCTTTAACATGTATCACTTATTATCACAGGGAACAATATTAGGCTTATGAGTATGTTTGAAGTATATCAATCAATGTAGTAAAAGCAAGAAAGTTGTATAACAGAGATTGATGGAAATATAAAACCTATGAATATCAGTTTTGATATTCCGTACACATCTACAATAATATCTTAAATGGATCAAATCACATATGCACCTTATAATCTGTAACCTATTTCACATTTATAATCAACACAAGTTGTTCAATAATGCTATTACATTTGCCAATGATGCCTTAGCCTCGTGGTCAAAACTGAAGGTGTCAACTTCAATTCTTCACACCAACAACTAGAGTATTTGTGCAATTTACGGCAATATTATCACACATTATACATGTATTATTGTGCGATTATTAGTAGTTCTACTTTAATTTTTGTATGAATTCATTCTCATTATATGGGGAGGTTCTATAAATTATCACTTCTTAAAAAGATAATTAGCTTATGTAAATAGACACAAATGTCAAATGGTGCTGGCAACATAAAATCAGTAAGTACTTTCCAAAAAATTCAGTTTCAAAAAAGTAAGCAAACAATAAATCTGAAAATAAAAAATAAAAAAATATCTGAATTAAAAAAAAAGTAAATAAATAAAAAAAAGAAAAAAGAAAAACAGAAAATAAAAAAATGAAAAATAAAGAAGACAAATAAATATATATATATATATATATGTATATATTTATATAATTACTTTGGGTCTCTCATTTTCGATTTTTATTGGCATTACTATAGTGGGATTTCAAAAAAATGGGCTTCATTTTTTAAGCTTCTCATTACCCGCAGGAGTCCCACTGCCGTTAGCACCTTTTTTAGTACTCCTTGAGCTAATCCCTCATTGTTTTCGCGCATTAAGCTCAGGAATACGTTTATTTGCTAATATGATGGCCGGTCATAGTTCAGTAAAGATTTTAAGTGGGTCCGCTTGGACTATGCTATGTATGAATGATCTTTTATATTTCATAGGAGATCCTGGTCATTTATTTATAGTTCTTGCATTAACCGGTCTGGAATTAGGTGTAGCTATATCACAAGCTCATGTTTCTACGATCTCAATCTGTATTTACTTGAATGATGCTACATATATATATATATATATATATATATATATACACACACACCTACAGATACAAATCTAAATATCTACAACTATCAACAAAAAAAAGTAAATAAATAAACAAACAAACAAAAAGAAAAACAGAAAATAAAAAAAAATGAATATATATACCTACTTATACAAATCCATATACATATATATATATATAGATGCATAGGTCGTGAGGTAGGGGTGGAGGTACTGAGGGGTGGGGGTGGGGGTGCTGCGGGGTGGGGGAACGCTGAGAGGTGGGGAGTGGGTGGAGAACATGGGGGACGGCGGTGGGGGGTGGGCAATTTTTTTTTCAATTGAAAGTACCTCTTTCAATTTAGTTGGAATTTTTTTTTTTTTAAATTGAAAGTATGAGGGCAGCAGCTGCCCTCTTTTAATTTTTTTTTAAAAAAACGGGGAGACGAGTTCCTTTCCCGTCTCCAATATTGGAGACGGGGTTGATTTGGATACGGGCTAAGCCCCCCGTCTCCAACTTTGGAGACGGGATAGGCTCCCGTCTCCAACTTTGGAGACTGGGTTCCTTTCCCGTCTCTAACTTTGGAGACAGGGTTTATCTTCCGTCTTCAATATTAGAGACGGGGTTGATTTCCCGTCTCCATTGAAGACAGGCTAAGCCTTCCGTCTCCAAATTTGGAGACGACCAAAATTGTCGTCACTATTGGTAAGGGTTTGGTGATAGTTTTTTTCGACTGATACTATGCCATCACTGTCCAGTTGCAAAACTGGCATCAATTTTTCCTGTCACTAAACCGTTGCCGTTTTGGCGACGGCATGACAACGGTCCGTCGCAAAATTCAGTTTTTTTGTAGTGGAACTAAACTATCCTCTAAGTTTTCTTTCCTTTTTCATGGTTCTTATTTTTTCGCTCTCATTCCCTATATAGTTAATTCTTGGGAAAATCTCACTAGTAGTCTCCATTGTTTCATTTTGTCTCAAACTAGTCTCCATTATTTCAACTGTCTCAAACTAGTCCCTAATATTTCAAAAAAAGTCTCAAGTTTGTCACTTCTGTTAAAAATGTAACTGATAACCTATTAAATGACTAAAATACCCTTAAAACCTAATTAAAATTACTAAAACCCCCACCTCTGCCCATCGGATCCTTACCCCTATTCCCAAAGTCAAAACGAACACCTCACCCCCTCCCCAAGCCAACGCCTCACCCCCACTCCCCTCCCTAGGACAGCGTCCCACCCCCATCCCCACCCTCACCCCCACACTGCTATCCCTACCCCACTGCCCTCTATCCTACCCCGCGAACCCCCTACGCATCCCCATTTGACCAAAAACAACAAAAAATAGGTATGTGTATTGTGTATGGTATAATTCAAGAGTGTGTTTTATATATGTGTATATACGTATGATTTGTGTGTATATATGTGTGTTGTGTGTGTATTGTATATATGGTGTTGTGTGTGTTGTATATATGGGTGTTTTGTGTGTGTTGTATATATGTGTTGAGTGTGTATGTTGTATGCGGCGGTTTGGTGGTTGGTAGGTTGTGGTGATTGGTGGCTACAGTGGTGGTTGGTAGCAGTATCATATGATTTGTGTGCATTGTATATGTGATATGTGTGTATATGTGTGTGTTTTATGTGTTGGTAGTGGCAGCGGTGATGCATGGTGGTGGTGGTAGTATTATGATGAAGATGGATGCTTTTACCATTTTACCCCTTATTACTATTCATTTTTGTTAAGTTTAACACCTAGTTTAATAGAAGGGACTAAATTAAGACTTTCTTGAAACAATGTGGACTAGTTTGGGACAAAATGAACAATGGGGACTACTAGTGAGATTTTACCTTAATTCTTCTTATTCTTCTTGCAAGCTTCTTCACAATAAATTATTTTAGTCTTATTATTGATAGAATACATATTCATGTCAAAGTCTCAAAAATAGCGCAGAAAAATCTCATTACAAGTCCCCATTATTTCCCTTTATCTCAAACTAGTCCCTATTATTTCAATTGTTTCAAACTAGTCTCCAATGTTTCAAAAAAAGTCTTAAGTTAGTCCCTTTTGTTAAAAATATAACTGAAAACTTATTAAATGACTAAAATACCCTTAAAACCTAATTAAAATTACTAAATCCCCTCTCCACACCCATCTGATTAACCCCACTCCCAAACAAAAAAAATACCTCTACCTTCTCCCCACGCCGTTGCCCCCACTCCCAACTCCCCTCCCCTCCCCTCCCCTCCCCAATCCCTAGCTCTCTACCCCACTTCCCTACCCCCACCTACTAGTTCTCCACCCTACTGCCTCCACACCTAACTCCCATCCCTATTGCCCTAATTACTAGCTCCTTTCCCTATTGCCCCAACCCCCCACCCCCACCCTGCTGCCCCACCCCTACCCCCAGATCCCCATCTTGTTTTCCCCACCCCGCTACCCTATCCCTATCTGACCAAGAAAAGAAAAATAACAAAAAATGGGTATGTGTATTGTGTGTGTTTTATATGTATATATATGTGTGATTTGTATATGTTGGTGGGCGGCGATAGTGTATGTTTTGTGTGTGTGATTTGTGTGTATATGTGTTTGTTGGTGGGCACCGATGGTTGGTGACGGCAGTAGTGTGTGTTGTATGTGTATTGTGTATATGTTATTTGTATGTGTATATGTGTTGTGTACATGATTTGTGTGTATGAGTGTATGATTTGTTTGTATATGTGTGTGTTTTATTTGTTGGTGGTGGCAGTAGTGGTGGTTAGTGATAGAAGCAACGGTGTATGGTGGTGATGGTGGTATTAAGAGGAAGATGGATGCTTTTACAATTTTACCCCTTTATTACTATTCACTTATGTTAAATTTAACACTTACTTTAACAGAAGGGACTAACTTGAGATTTTTTTAAAAAACATTATAGACTAATTTAGGACAGTTAAAACAATAGAGATTAGTTTAGGACAAAGGGAAATAATGAAGACTTGTAGTGAGATTTTTCCACTTTCTTTTATCGTGAATCCAATCATAGTGTAGATAACGTTAGCCACAATCCCTTCCACCATAGGCGCGTGCAAAAAAAAAAAAAGTGAGGGAGTTTGTTGATTATTATTTAAGCAAAGGTAGGCAAAGATAAAGGGTAGTGAGAGTGACCTGGTGCGCATATTCAAACTAGACATTACACACACTACAACGTTTTTCTCATATATATATATATATATTTTTTTTTGCTTTACCATTAGAAACACCCCCACTCAACCAGCCCTACAAGACATAGACTAGATTAACCACCACCCGAAGATGGGATACGCCAACATTTCCTCGCTTGGCCTAACAGTTGAATTTGAACTAAAACCCCCGGGGTGCAGCGGCTTAACCCACAGCATGCACCGGGTAAGTCAAGGTATGATTCTCAAATAACAGTACTCCAGCGCATATTCAAACTAGACATTACACACACTACAATGTTTTTCTCATATATTGTTCTTTCCATAGTGGAAAATACCACAAAACACAAACCAACTCTCAATCTAATCCCTTTATATTTTCTTACAGTAACACGCGATAAGACACGTTACACGCCAACGTGACAAGGGAATGTAAATGACTTAATATTTCCTGTGTTTTTGAAAAAAGTGCACAATATTTATGTGTTTTAAAATGTAACTGATTTACCTCCTATATTTTATAAAAGTAACTGAATACTCTTCTATGTTTTATAAAGAAGCTGATTATCTCATGTATTTTACAAACGTAACTGAATACTCTCTGTGATTTTAAAAATGTAATTGAATACCCGCTTTCATTAAATAAATCATTCATATTTAAGAGGGAGTATTTAGCTATATTTTAAAAAACACATGGAGGTGTTAAGTCATTTACTCGTTATAATATTATAATAGTTGTAATCTATTAATACAATTATGACGATGTAGTTGCAATCTTTGAATTCGGCCATATTCATAATGTTACGATGTTATAAAAGTATTTTATATATAAGGTTATGACATCACAAGTTAAATTTAATGATTGTAAAATCGTTGATACAATTTTGATAAGATGACATGAATAATTTATGATATCTGAATCTTAATCGTAACGTTATAATATTATAAGGGTTTATTGTTACACTGCATCACAAACCCAATAAACACTGTGAAACCCCACTTTTCTGCTTATCTCGTTTTACGTGTTATACCTCGTTTTGCATGCATATGACATGTTTATGTGCTATAGGACCTAGAAAGTTATAATTTTGATGTCAATACTCCTAATACGTGCTAAATGTGCATTCATGAAATTTTTATCAAAAACGGGATCAGAAATTTTATCGTCGATTTTCAGTGAATAGTATTTTCGAAACACGTCCGCTAAAATTTTGAAAATGGTATTTTTAACCCTTCTAGACCTAGACCACAGACTTTAATAGACTTGTGTTTGATGAAAACGGTTTTAAAATCGGCTTAACAATTTATTAGGGTTTTTACACCGACTTTTGCGAAAATCGAGTTTTAAGTCGACTCGGGTGAAATTGTTGGATTGTAAAACTTCTTGTTACCTAAAAATAATTTACTTGAGCTATCTTAGGAGTTGCATTTTTGTTTTGAGCAAGGAGTTAGCTAAAATGCATTTAAAAGACAAGAAAATGAATTAAAGGACTAAAATACTACTTTGACTTTGGATTTTATTTATTTGACCAAGCTTTTAATTGCATATAGTCATCAACACACACTCAACACAACACAAAACACACTCCACACACACACAAAGGGTCGAGAGGTTGAGGGAGAAAAAGCCAAAGAGAATTTCAAGGTTTTTCAATCAATTTTTCAAAGAAAAACTTAGTTTTTGTCCGTAAAACTTCGCACCGACTTGGATTATGCTTGTTGGGCACGCACTTCACGCATCCCTAGGCTTTTATCGCATCAAAGGTGAGAGAAAAATTCTAGATCTCAAAACTTGTCTTTTGCATTTTTGCGTATAAATGAAGATTGAACCGTTAGAATTGTAATCTGATGTTATATTATTGCTCCTTGCATGCTAGGGATCGTTTAGTGGTAATACTACGAGTTTCTGTCAGATGTAGCATAATTTTTATTTTTTGGGTATTAAATTTTGATTAAATCGTTTAATGTTGAATTAATTGAGTTGTGATGATCGAAATCGATTGCCGTTGATTTCTAAATACTTGATAATTACGTGTTAGCGCTGTTGTAATTCCGAATTTTCGATTACATTGTTCGTGTGAAAGTCCAGAAAATTCAGCCAAGACATCGTAGGGTTTTAGGGTTATCGGGCATGATTTGGAGGTGTTATGGTGGATTTCTGAGAGGGCTAATGTAGTAGGTTGAATGGGTGAGTGATAGAAACTGATTTGGCAATGTTTGGGTTAGTAGGATGTAAGTTATATATTTTTGAAGTTTAGGTTGTCATTCTTTAATTTCTTGAACGATGCCTTTAGATGATTGGGTGGTGTTTGAGTGTTGAGTGGTGAGTTGTTGATGAGTAATTTAGGGTTTAATTGTGTATATAATGCATGTCTGGTTAGATGGCCTACTTTGTCATCTAACTAAGTTATTGTTGTTTAAATGATAATTGATGCTATCAATGATGAATAAATGATGATTGATTGATGATTGATGATGATTATGGAGTGTTGGTATGTGTGTGTCACCTCTCGGGCAGCGTTGGGCTGTCGGGTTGATAATGGCATGACTACCAGAGGCTACCCTCAGCTCACATGACGCAAGTGTCATGGAGGGAGGGGCTAGTGAGGTACCTCGGGTGCGTGAGTAATGGGGAGTTATAAGAAGAACGGTTGAGATCGTGATGGCGTTTGGAGTTACACCAAATAGAGTATCCTTTATTGAATGGTTATATAGTTATGTGATGATAGTATTATTTATGTTATTGTGTGTTTACTGACTCAAATGATTATTCCAAGGAGTTTAGTAGACCTTGCTCGAGATCTATCGGATCCTCACTGGGCTTATTTATATAAGCTCACTCTCTATTATTGCATACTTACAGGTGTTGCAGAGCCGGATTACGGGTACGTACCTCCTGAGGAGGAAAATGTGCCTTACGTGGACGAGTCATATGTCCCAGAGTCTTATCCGTGATTCTATGATGTTATTTATCATGTATATTAGCTTAGTAGCCTTTTCTATGCTTTATAGTTCTTGTTGTATAGGATGCTGAAAAGAATATGAATTAGTTGTTACTATTCTAGCAACTTCTTTTGTCTATGGTTAAGTTGTTAGATGGGTCTCAACTTATTTTTGAAATGTATGATAAGGTTGAGGTATTGTATGTTATGTTGGAACGGAGGCAGATAACGAGGACTGATTATTGTATATTACGGTTATGTTGTGTGTTGTTATGCTGTTGAGAAGTTGTTGTTTGTATGGTTATGGAATTGGATGTCTAATGTTATTAATGAGATTGGCTTAGAACCTCGGTATTCTATTTACTGTCGTTATGCTGCCGAAATCCCGTTGCGTCCTGACTGATTGTAGGTGGGGTCGAGTTGGGGCGTGGCATTTAAGTGGTATCAGAGCTCATGTTAGTTGTTAGCCGGGGTATTCTCGGAATGTGGGTAATGGTCTTAGCATGAAATATGTATGAGAAGAAAGAAAAGTGAATTATGTATTGATATGACTAAATGATTAAGTGATTATGTGATTTAAGTGCTTATGTGATTATGTGATCAATTTTCTTATGTGATTGAAACTTATGTGATCTATGTGCTTTATATGAGTTTGTTGTTTATGTGTTAAAAGTTGTATATAACCTGTTTACGTGCTATAACCTGTGCTAACTCTTTGATTAGTACGATGGCCGGTAGACCGAGGACTCGTGGTAGGCCCGAGATAGTAGATGAGGTTCCTGGTAATGTGGCACAGGGCCGTGATAAGGGTTATGACAGGTTAGGGGCAGCAATGGATCGGATTGCAGATTTGATGGCTGGACAGGCCCAGTTGTTAGCGGGTCAGACTACTCAGACTCAGGAATAGCAGGCCCAGATACAGAATGTACAGGGTGGTAATCACGGTCGAGGTACTATGAAGGAGTTTCTGGGGTACTATCCTCCTAGATTTCAGGGAGAGCCTGATGATAGGAAGGCCGAGTCGTGGATTAGTAAGTTAGAGAAAATTTTTGATCCTCTCGGGTACACTGATGAGAGGAAGGTGACTTCTGCTGTCTATTTGCTTGATGATGAGGCAAAGGAGTGGTGGCGCACTCTGAGAGCCAGTTGGGAGACCCGGGGTGTTCCGTATGTTTGGGATGCCTTTCTGACTGCTTTTAGGGATAAGTATGTCCCGAGGGTTACACGGGAGAGGAGAGAGGCTGAGTTCCTGTCTTTGGTACAGGGGGATTCTTTTGTGGCTCAGTATGAGGCTACATTCACTAAGTTGTCCCGGTATGCACCGGAGTTTGTAGCTTTGGAGGAGAGGAAGACCCGTAGATTTATGTTGGGATTGAGGCCCGAGATTCAGGATGCAATGGCTCTGAATCGCTATAATATCTTCACTGAGGCTTTTGATGCAGCTTCTAGGTTAGAGAAGAGGAAATGGGATCAGATTGTCTCCAGTCAGCCTAGTAAGAGGCCATATCAGCCACAGGGCCAGCAAGTCATATATAGGCCTCCAATACAGCAGGTTGTCTACAGGCCATCAGCCCAGCAGGGTTCTTATAGGCCACAGGGTCAACAGAGTTACTATTGGCCTCAGTTTCAGCAGGGGCCATATCAGGTTCAGACTCAGTATAGGCCAGCCCAGTCTCAGGGTCAGTACAGGCCTAGTGTGGTGAGACCTCAGCAGCAGGCTGTATCAGCTGCTTCATCAGCTTCTGGTTCTTCTAGGGGCAGTGTTAGTGCCACATCATCGTAGTGTAATTACTGGAAGCGTCCAGGGCATGTGGAGTCCGACTGCAGGGTAAAGGCAGGGACATGTTTGGGTTGTGGTAGCAGCGAGCATAGGGCGAAGGATTGCCCTAGATATGCGAGGACTGAGGGTCGGGCAGCGACTCAGGGTTACCAGGGTAGGCCTATGGGCAGTGTACCACAGCAGCAGCGGGTTCAGGCTCGGGCTTATGCAGTTGATATGGAGGAGATGCCTGAGGAGACTGCAGTGGTGGAAGGTAACTTCCTTATACTTGATCAACTTGTTAAAGTGTTGATTGATTCTGGTGCTACGCATTCTTTCATTACTCCTGCTTGTGTGCAACGTGTTAATTTGCAACCTGAAAGATTGCCTTATGTGGTTAAGATTAGTACATCTTTGACTGATAAGTATGTTACTGGCTTAGTATGTAAGGATTGTATAATACATGTTAAGGGACATAATTTTCCTTCGGACCTTATTTTATTTCCTATCCGGGGGTATGATGTTATCTTGGGTATGGATTGGCTTTCTAAGTATGATGCCCAGTTAAATTGTAGAACCAAGGTAGTACAGTTTCGATTGCCGGATCAGCCAGTAGTAGAGGTAGCGGGTAACCGGGGTGCTAAGACGAGTTTTGTTATCTCAGCAACTAAAGCTGTTAAGTTGGTGAGTAAGGGGTGTTCGGGTTATCTAGCTTATTTGATCAACAAGCCATCTGATAAGCTACAGCTAGAGAAAGTCCCTATTATCCGGGAATATCCTAATGTATTTCCCGAGGAGTTGCCAGGGTTGCCGCCTGAGAGGGATATAGAGTTTGTGATTAATCTTGTTCCCGGTACTCAACCTATTTTTAAATCGGCGTACCGGATGGCACCAGCTGAGTTGAAGGAGTTGAAAGCTCAGTTGCAGGAGTTATTGGAGAAAGGATTCATTCAGCAGAGTTCTTCACCTTGGGGAGCTCTTGTTTTATTCTTGAAAAAGAATGATGGTACCTTGAGGTTATGTATAGATTATCGTGGGTTGAATCAGGTGACTATCAAGAACAAATATCCTTTGCCACTAATTAACGAGTTGTTTGATCAACTTCAGGGGGCTAAAGTCTACTCTAAGTTTGACTTAAGGCAGGGGTATTATCAGCTTCGGATTCGTACGGAGGATGTTCCGAAGTCTGCCTTCAGGACTCGATACGGGCATTATGAGTTTGTTGTTATGCCCTTTGGATTGACTAATGCACCGGCAGCATTGATGGATTTGATGCATCGAGTCTTTTAGCCGTACTTGGACCAGTTTGTGGTGATTTTTATTGATGATATCTTAGTCTATTCCAAATCTGAATCGGAGCACGAGCAACATCTACGGCTTATATTAGAGAAGCTACAGGAGCATCAGTTATTTGCCAAGTTTAGCAAATGTGAATTTTGGTTGCAACAGATTTCTTTTCTTGGCCATGTTATTACACAGAGCGGTATTTCTGTAGATCCCACTAAGATTGAATCGGTGATGTCTTGGAAACGGCCAGAGAGTGTTTCTGATGTCCGTAGCTTTCTTGGCTTGGCGGGTTATTACCGTAGGTTTGTTAAGGACTTCTCGAAAATTGCTGGGCCACTATCTAAGTTGACTCAGAAACGGACTATCTTTAATTGGGATGAGAAGTGTGAGAGTGGGTTTTAGGAGTTGAAAAAGAGGTTAACTACCGCTCCAGTACTTGCTCTACCATAGGAGACCGATAATATGGTCATTTACAGTGATGCATCCAAGGAGGGCTTGGGATGTGTTCTTATGCAGAATGGCCGAGTTATTGCCTATGCTTCCCGGAAGTTGAAGCCTTATGAAGAAAACTATCCGACTCATGATCTTGAGTTGGCAGCAGTTGTCTTTGCACTCAAGAAGTGGCGTCATTATCTGTGGGGCAGTAAGTTTGAGATTTTCACTGATCATAAGAGTCTTAAGTACTTATTCTCACAGAAGGAGTTAAATATGCGTCAGAGGAGATGGATGGAGCTTCTTGGAGATTATAATTGTTCTATCAATTATCTGCCTAGAAAGGAAAATGTTGTAGTAGATGCTCTCAGCCGGAAGGCTAGTATTTCTTGTTTGGCTGTCAAGAAGTGGGAGGTTCTTGAGGAGTTTAGTTATTGGAGACCAGAGTTGACTCAGGTTGGGGTGATGTGTTCACATCTCCGTATTCAGCCTTTATTATTGTCTCAGATCAGGGAAGCTCAGCAACTTGATGTTAAACTTCAGAAGATCAAGGATCAGATCACAGATGATCAGTCTGACTTTAAACTACATGAGGACGGTATTTTTCGGTTTAGGAACAGGGTATGTGTTCCCGATGAGCTGAGTTTGAGGCGAGGTATTCTGGAGGAAGCTCATAATTCTAAATATACTATTCATCCCGGTGGAACTAAGATGTATCGGGATTTGAAGCAACATTACTGGTGGAACAACATGAAGAGGGAGGTTGCTCAGTTTGTGTCTAGATGTTTGACTTGTCAGAGAGTGAAAGCCGAGCATCAACGACCTGCAGGGTTACTTCAGCCGTTGGCTATACCACAGTGGAAATGGGAGCATATTACGATGGACTTTGTCTCTGGTTTGCCTAGAACACCGAGGGGTAATGATGCAGTTTGGGTTGTCGTGGATCGTTTAACGAAGACAGCTCATTTTATCTCGATGAGGATGGGAGATGAGGTTACAAAGTTGATGGGTCTCTATCTGGATCAGATTGTTAGACTTCACGGGATTCCGTCTAGTATTGTCTCTGATCGAGATCCTCGATTTACTTCTCGTTTGTGGGAGAAACTTCAGGAGACTTTGGGTACTCAGTTGAACTTCAGTACCGTGTATCATCCACAGACCGACGGTCAGTCTGAGCGGACTATTCAGATTCTGGAAGATATGCTTAGGGCTTGTGTTCTGGACTTCGGGAAGAACTGGGAGAAACATCTACCGCTTGCCGAGTTTGCCTATAACAATAGTTATCAAGCTACTATTGGAATGGCACATTTTGCAGCTCTTTACAGTCGTAAGTACCGTTCACCTTTATATTGGGACGAGGTAGGAGAGATGAAGACTGTTGATCTGACTATTATGCCAGAACTTCTTGAGAAGATTGAAAATGTTCAGTTGATCAGGCAGAGAATGCTTACGGCGCAGAGTAGGTTCAAGAGTTATGCTGATAAGTGTCGTCGAGATTTAGAGTTTGCAGTCGGAGATCGGGTTTTCTTGAGATTGTCTCCTCGAAAGGGGTTTGCTCGTTATGGTAAAGGTGGTAAGCTGAGTCCGAGATTTGTTGGGCCGTTTGAGATTACTGGCAGGGTTGGCAAGTTGGCATATCGGTTGGCTTTACCGGAGAATTTCTCTAATGTCCACGATGTATTTCACGTGTCTAATTTACGGAAATACAATTCGGATCCTTCTCATATTCTTGAGCCAGAACCGTTAGAGCTTCGAGAGAATTTGACTTATGACGAGCGTCTGATTCGTATTCTAGATCAGATGGACCGAGAGTTGAGGTCGAAGAGGATTCCGATAGTTAAGGTGTTGTGGAAGCATCACGGCATTGAGGAAGCTACGTGGGAGAGACGAGATCAGATGCAGCAGCAATACCCAGATCTATTCCGTACATCAAGTAAGAATTTCGAGGACTAAATTTCTATAAGGGGGGGAGAATGTGAAACCCCACTTTTCTGCTTATCTCGTTTTACGTGCTATACCTCGTTTTGCGTGCATATGACCTGTTTATGTGCTATAGGACCTAGAAAGTTATAATTTTAATGTCAATACTCCTAATACGTGCTAAATGTGCATTCATGAAATTTTCATAAAAAACGGGATCATAAATTTTATCGTCGATTTTCAGTGAATAATATTTTTGAAACACGTCCGCTAAAATTTTGAAAATGGTCTTTTTAACCCTTCTAGACCTAGACCACAGACTTTAATATACCTGTGTTTGATGAAAACGGTTTTAAAATTGGCTTAACAATTTATTAGGGTTTTTACACCGACTTTTGTGAAAATCGAGTTTTAAGCCGACTAGGGTGAAATTGTTGGATTGTAAAACTTCTTGTCACCTAAAAATAATTTACTTGAGCTATCTTAGGAGTTGCATTTTTGTTTTGAGCAAGGAGTTAGCTAAAATGCATTTAAAAGACAAGAAAATGAATTAAAGGACTAAAATACTACTTTGACTTTGCATTTTATTTATTTGACCAAGCTTTTAATTGCATATAGTTATCAACACACACTCAACACAACACAAAACACACTCCACACACACACAAAGGGCCGAGAGGTTGAGGGAGAAAAAGCCAAAGAGAATTTCAAGGTTTTTCAATCAAATTTTCAAAGAAAAACTTGGTTTTTGTCCGTAAAACTTCGCACCGACTTGGATTCTGCTTGTTGGGCACGCACTTCAAGCATCCCTAGGCTTTTATCGCATCAAAGGTGAGAGAAAAATTCTAGATCTCAAAACTTGTATTTTGCATTTTTGCGTATAAATGAAGATTGAACCGTTAGAATTGTAATCTGATGTTAGATTATTGCTCCTTGCATGCTAGGGATCGTTTAGTGGTAATACTACGAGTTTCTGTCGGATGTAGTATAATTTTTATTTTTCGGGTATTAAATTTTGATTAAATCGTTTAATGTTGAATTAATTGAGTTGTGATGATCGAAATCGATTGCCGTCGATTTCTAAATACTTGGTAATTACGTGTTAGCGCTGTTGTAATGCCGAATTTTCGATTACATTGTTCGTGTGAAAGTCTGGAAAATTCAGCCAAGACATCCTAGGGTTTTAGGGTTATCGGGCATGATTTGGAGGTGTTATGGTGGATTTCCGAGAGGGCTAATGTAGTAGGTTGAATGGGTGAGTGATAGAAACTGATTTGGCAATGTTTGGGTTAGTAGAATGTAAGTTATGAATTTTTGAAGTTTAGGTTGTCATTCTTTAATTTCTTGAACGATGCCTTTAGATGATTGGGTGGTGTTTGAGTGTTGAATGGTGAGTTGTTGATGAGTAATTTAGGGTTTAATTGTGTATATAATGCATGTCCGGTTAGATGGCCTACTTTGTCATCTAACTAAGTTATTGTTGTTTAAATGATAATTGATGCTATCAATGATGAATAAATGATGATTGATTGATGATTGATGATGATTATGGAGTCTTGGTATGTGTGTGTCACCTCTCGGGCAGTGTTGGGCTGTCGGGTTGATAACGGCATGACTGCCAGAGGCTACCCCTAGCTCGCATGACGGAGGTGTCATGGAGGGAGGGGCTAGTGAGGTACCTCGGGTGCGTGAGTAATGAGGAGTTATAAGAAGAACGGTTGAGATCGTGATGGCGTTTGGAGCTACACCAAATAGAGTATCCTTTATTGAATGGTTATATAGTTATGTGATGATAGTATTATTTATGTTATTGTGTGTTTACTGACTCAAATGATTATTCCAAGGAGTTTAGTAGACCTTGCTCGAGATCTATCGGATCCTTACTGGGCTTATTTATATAAGCTCACTCTCTATTATTGCATGCTTACAGGTGTTGTAGAGCCGGATTACGGGTACGTGCTTCCTGAGGAGGAAAATGTGCTTTACGTGGACGAGTCATATGTCCCAGAGTCTTATCCGTGATTCTGTGCTATTATTTATCATGTATATTAGCTTAGTAGCATTTTCTATGCTTTATAGTTCTTGTTGTATAGGATGCTGAAAAGAATATGAATTAGTTGTTACTATTCTAGCAGCTTCTTTTGTCTATGGTTAAGTTGTTAGATGGGTCTCAACTTATTTTTGAAATGTATGATAAGGTTGAGGTATTGTATGTTATGTTGGAACGGAGGCAGATAACGAGGACTGATTATTGTATATTACGGTTATGTTGTGTGTTGTTATGCTGTTGAGGAGTTATTGTTTGTATGGTTATGGAATTGGATGTTTAATGTTATTAATGAGGTTGGTTTAGAACTTCGGTATTCTATTTACTGTCGTTATGCTGCCAAAATCCCGTTGCGTCCTGACTGATTGTAGGTGGGGTCGAGTTGGGGCGTGACAAACACAGTAGCTATAACTAATAATTGTGATACCAATGTCCATGCATCCACACACACATGCATACTCACACACACATAATCACAACAATAATATACTACTACAACTCTATATGATTAGTGTACATATCTGATACATATACATGGTATTTTAGAGTAAATTGCTTGTCGTCTCCCTGTATTTTGCTCGAAATACTCATTCACCCCTGTGTTTTTAAAATAGGCTCATTACCCCCCTGTGATTTTCGAAATGTAGCTGACCGCACTCCTCCGTTAGAAAAGTCATTTAATTTAACAGCAATTGCAACACACGTGCTTAAAATGCGATTTTTTTAATATTTTTGGTTTAAATAAATTCATTGTTGGACAAAAATACCCTTTTAGTAAATTGTTTGCCGCCCTCCTGTGTTTTTCCTGAAATACGCATTCACCCCTTGTGTTTTTAAAATAGGCTCATTACACCCCTGTATTTTTTCAATTTTAACTTTATGTAAGGGTATAACGATCAATTAACTAATTTGGTAACGTTTACTAACAGAATAAGAGATTTTGGGTGCGTCAGCTTAATCGAAAAAACACAGGGGGGTAATGAGCCTATTTTAAAAACACAGGGGATGAATGAGTATTTTGGGTAAAACACAGGGAGGCGGCAAGTAATTTACTCTGATATTTTATGTACTGCTCTACACGTATATAATATATGCGCGTACACTTGTCTTTATATGATAGACTATTACATATAAATATAAGTTTTTGAAAAGATGTTGCGTTTACATTTGATTGTTCTCTGCAAAACCAATCATGGAAGAAGCAATTAATTAGCTATATATATACCAGTTTTCTGTTTGGAGAGCTGGGGATATTTAGCAGCAAATAAAAAGAGTTTCTCAAAGTGGGTTCAAGCTCAAAGGTTCATCTCTTTACTCTTATATTCTTTGTTTGATTGCCAAGAAAACACAAAAAGTCAAAAGGGTATTGAAATAATATAATTACTGAAATGTTATGTATAAAAGTAAATAATTTTTGGGTTAGTAAACTATTTTGTTAGTCCTATTTTAATTATAAAACTATTTTTAGTTCTAAAAGGACCATTAATTTTTTAAAATAATTTAAATAAAATAATTTTATTAAATGTCATTAAAAAATTTAACCGATACAACAAGAAGAACATTCAATTCTAACACAAAATTTTGATTAAAACCCAGCCTTCAATTCTTTGGCACACTCAATGCAATGCAACATTTGTTCAAAAAGAAAAAAAAAAAAGCTATTGTAAAGCTGTCCTTACCAGAGTCTCTAAAATAGAGACTCTGGTATCGTACAATTATTACATAATATAGTTCATTTGGTGAAATAAAAATTCATAAAATAGAAATCAAAATCACAAAAAATGGGCTCGAATCTCTAAAAAGTACAAAATTTCTAAAAATATTGATAAATTTATAATTAGTAGTTATATTTCTATTCAAATTTATTGCTGTCAATAGGAATTATAAATGTAATCCAAGTACAAATATCAATTTATTATCAAGAAATATTTTACAAGTCATGAAAAATTAATTTTCACGTTCAATAATATTTAAAAATCACATCAACTTGCTTTGTTAAATGTGCCACCTCAAAACAATCACATCATGCCATCTTGGACAATGGCTGTCAGCAAAGTATTAATACAAAGGGTCAAAGGGCAATTAATAAAAAATATTTTATATAAAAAGTAAAAATACATCACAATTCGCGACGTGTAGGACTTTATTTGGACGTTGGCAGAATTTTCTTTAAGAGATTTGGTGAGATTTCAGAGACAGATTTGGGCTCCGTTTGTTTGTCATAAAATAATTTATTTGTAAAAAATATTTTAAGTGAAAAATATTTTTTTTAAAAATAAAATATTTTATAGGGTTCCGTTTATTTGTTGTAAAATAATTTATTAGAAGAAAATATTTTTTTTAAAAATAAAATACTGAAAAATATTTTATGGTGTTTGAATATATCATAAGTTCTGTAAAATATTTTCTTCTCCTAAAGAAAATGAAAACATTTTTTAAAATTTTGTACTAGCCTCAATTGTTGACTGGAAAATATTTTACAGTTGATCAATTTTTCGGTATTACTAAACACTATAAAATAAAAAAAAAATAGCCGCAATTGTTGATTAAAAAATATTTTACAGTTGATCAATTTTTCAGTATTATCAAACATCATAAAATTCAAAAAATATTTTTTGAAAAAATCTTTTACAACAAACAAGCAGGGCCTTGGTAAGAGATTTCAGAGCGATATTTGGTAAGAGATTTCAGAGGGCAATTAATGGGTCTGTTTGGATCGGGAGAGAGAATAATCTGTCGAATGAAAAAAAAATCATTTAGATAACAAACATATTACAACAAACATTGTAACTCAAATTAAGTATATAAAAATTTATAATTCGACCAAAAATAAATAAATAAATATATCAGACCAAAAAAAATAGTAATAATAAATAAATCCAAGCAAAAAAGCTGTGAAAAAAAAAATGACTGAATAGGAATTGTTTGACTCAGATGTATAATCAAGTAATAGCCCATAACTTGCCATGGCTGCAACTATCATTGGAGCTGCCCTCCCATGATGCAAGTCGGATCTTATTACCTGATTTGATTATTTAAAGACTCAGATTCACTTATATGATCAAGATTAAGGCTAAATCCGTCATGACTGCAAACAATAGTTACATTATGAGATAGGAAAAACCAAAAAGAAAAAGCAAAAAATGGAAAAATAAAATTAACCCATTTTTTGTTTTTCCTTGTGTTTTACTCTTAAAACTTATAGAAACTATATGCTTGTTAAAATTCATAGACACTCTGCTTGTTGCCAAGCCAAGCTACAGAAAAGCTCAAGATCTTGATAGTCATTTCAAGAAACACTACATCATCATCATAGCCTCATTCAATTGGTTTTCTCAAAGAGATGGAGGAAGAGAAAGAGAGCACGAGAGGCTGTAAAACACATAAAGCTTACCACATGGTATAATCATTTACAACAAACTTATGAAATGAAGCTAATTTCTATAAACATTTCAGCTGCTTAGCACATACATAGATCTTAACATAGATCAACTACTTAGCACATACACATGCTGATAAGGAAACAAAAACTCACATAACATCTTAACATTCTTTGTGTTTTGAAAAAAATGCACAATATTATGTTTTAAAACATAACTGATTTACTCCCTGTGTTTTATAAAAGTAACTGAATACTCACTTGTGTTTTATAAATAAGTTGATTATCTTATGTATTTTAAAACTGTAACTGAATACTCTCTGTGATTTTAAAAATGTAATTGAATACCCGCTTTCGTTAGAGAAATCGTTCATTTTTAAGAGGGAGTATTTAGCTATATTTTTAAAACACATGGAGGTGTTAAGTCATTTACTCGTTATAATATTATAATAGTTGTAATCTATTAATACAATTATGACGATGTAGTTACAATCTTTCAATCCGGCCATATTAATAATGTTACGATGTTATAAAAGTATTTTATATATAAGGTTGTGACATCACAATTAAATTTAATGATTGTAAAATCGTTGATATAATTTTAATAAAATGACATAAATAATTTACGATATCTGAATCTTAATCGTAACATTATAATATTATAAGAATATATTGTTACACTGCATCACAAACCCTATAAACACAGTAGCTATAACTAATAATTGTGATACCAATGTCCATGCATCCACACATACATGCATACTCACACACACATAATCACAACAATAATATACTACTACAACTCTATATGATTGGTGTACATATATTTTATGTACTGCTCTACACGTATATAATATATATGCATACACTCATCTTTATATGATAGACTATTACATATAAATATAAATTTTTGAAAAGATGTTGCGTTTACATTTGATTCTTCTCTACAAAACCAACCATGGAAGAAGCAATTAATTAGCTATATATCTTCCAGTTTTCTGTTTGGAGAGCTGGGAATATTTAGCAGCAAATAAAAAGAGTTTCTCAAAGTGGGTTCAAGCTCAAAGGTTCATCTTTTTACTCTTATATTCTTTGTTTGATTGCCAAGAAAACACAAAAAGTCGAAAGGGTATTGAAATAATTGCACGTACATGCGTTGAAGTTGCCTGATTGTATTATATAGTAGACTTCTTCTGCTTACTTTTGTGGAAATTCTTCTTGCTTTCTCATTTTTGTGTCTTCTGTGTTGTATGAGCAGCCAAATAGATGATTTTATGGTATGGATTTTCGAAACTTTTCTTGGGTGTTTGTGATGATTGAAAGTTGTTAAGTTGTTGTTTCATTCCTTATGCAGAAAGAGGTTTAGATTAGGTGCTATTCTTTGAGCTCATGACCAATGAATTTGATGAACAATTGGGCAGACCGTAGGTTTACCAGTCGTTAACTTCAGGGCTCTTGAATTAATCTGGCAAAGTTCGGATATTTCAAGAAAAAAGAGTTATGGAACTGTGGTTCATTTATGTGTATTAGATTAGGTGCTATTCGATGAGCTCATGAGCAATGAATTTGATGAAGAATTGACCACAGTTGTGGAACCATGGTTCAATTATGTATTCATCAAATTCATGGTGTATTTTGTCAGTAAAATTACGTGATTTTCACCTCTTTTTAATATTTTGTTCTTCATAAGCTCTATGTGTGTGTTGTTGAGTGTAGGATTTATTTTATCATAATAAAATTATGAACTCTTCTTTATAAAATTCCTCCGTAGAATCTTTATCCTATTTGGTTATTTTAAATTATCATCATCTCTTTCCAAAATTGCAAAACTATATTTAACAGTACTTGAGAATAAATTCAGAGTTCTTCTGCGAATTGGAAGTATGGGGTGAGAGATTCCAGCGTGTCTTGCAAATGCTGCTTTCTTCCTATCCCCTAAATTAAGTAGCTAATTCTCTACTGCTGGAGCAAATTGGCTATTTTTTAAGATAAAGTTTAAGAAGAATATATATATACTACTTGCTAATATTAAATTACTGAAGAGATATCTTTGTTTATTGACTATATTTGTCTCAATGGGGGTGGTGTTATTGTTTTGCTTCTCATTTCATTGGTTAAATTATTAAGTGCTATGTGCCACCTTAATATTGAAGTTGACACGTCTGCTTCTCAATTCATATCCATTTATGTATCTTCAAGTGTCTAATCTGATTCTTTTCAAATTTGCAGTCCGAGGAAATTGAATTCTACATCCACACAATTTGTTGCCCCATCCAAAACATAGGGACGGAAAAGTAAAACCCACAATAAATATATTTATAAATCATAAAATTAACTTAATATTATTTTATAATTTTAAATAAAGAAATTTATTTGTAAATACAAATCTTTACAGAAATATGCTTGTACATATTTTGAATTTGTAAAAAAAAAAAAAAAACTTATTACATTAAACCCCTTATGTATTAATATTCTTATTGATTATAAGTGTGCATCCAGTAACCACCATTCCGCCATTGTTTACAAATAAATACAATTTCGCCATTGTTTACAAATAAATACAATTTCTAAGGCCTTAGTATAGATTTGCAACAATTCCTCAAGAATCTTGTAGAGCTGGAGTTGGGTCCCACTCAGCCTCAATACCCCACTAATCCACTAATCCACTAATCCACTAACCCACCTTCTTCTCTTTTCTCTCGATTGCCATTATGATCCAGTTGAAAGAGAAGAGTTGGGCATTGACTGTTGACAAATTTATCACCATTAGAAATTAGAAAGAAAAAACAAAAACAATACCACTCATCTCTTCAGCAGATAAAAGGAAATCGTTGGTGGCTATTGGATGAGTATTTTATTTTGTATTGTTTCGGTTAGTGAATGGAAAAAAGATATCTATTCAATATTCTAGCCTTTTATTTTTTTACATTAGACCAAATAAGTTCTTAAATATTTTGAACAGAAAAGTTTAAAATGATTAACGGTGCCACATATTCAAAATATAAAAAATTATAATGTTGAACTTTTAAAGATATGATACTATTAAATAAACTAAAGATAAGAGACTAAATTAAGTATTAACCGTTATTTTTTTTAACACAATTTGACAATTGATTAATTTGAGCGAAGACTAATTAATTTTTAGATTAAAAATACAAAAATAATTAAAGAATTTAAAAAGGTGCTCCTCTGCCCTTGACCAAAAGTCAATATAATTAATGGGGTTCATCTTTTACTCATTTTTAATCACCCTTTTCTGCATACCTTCATGTTTTGAATTCAAGTTCTCTATATAGCTCCTTCCGAACTTCTAATTAAAGGGAAACTCTTACATAAGACAAGCGAACATCAGTCACACTAATATAAGATGGGTTCACAATCTGTGATTGATGTTCATCCGTATGTATTCAAAGTTTTTTTCCTAACTGAATATCAAACTATGAGTAGCATAGCCTGGCAAAAGTTTGAGACACTTTAGTGGAGAGTTCAACCAGGGGTAGAATTAGAAATTTGATCTTGGAGGTCTAAAATTCAATTAAGAAACTGATGATAGACAAATGTAAAAAATTAGAGGGCCTTATCATCTTTTTTTTTTTATTTAAAAAATTACATATGTTATTTTATTATTTTTTTAAGCTTGAGATTTCGGGCCCCTCTAAATGGACTACCTCCGTCTTGAGTTCAACAACTAGAAGGATTAATATTTTTCCCATTGATTCTACCTTCACTTGGTCATCACTTTATACAAGATTTAGTTATCGTTGAGGATCTAAAATAAGCAAAAGATGTAAATACAATTATACAAAACTATTTGAAGTATTTCATATTCTACGGAGACCAAAAAAAATGTCCAATGGATCTTTATCGACCTTCTATCAAAGTAGTAGTCATATCGTTTGTTGTGTAAACTCTTGCATTTAACGGTGAATTAGACTCATTAATGACCCTCTCTATATAATATCCAGGGTGTTTAGGCTGTGGTAGCACTGCACTCTCACTATCCAACATCAAGAGCACAGATGACATTGTTGGTCGATTCTCAGGCCGTTGCTGCACGCACAAGAGGCCAACTTGTATGCACCGCAACACTTCAGACATTGGAAGTGAATCTTCAATCAATGGATCTATTAGGTCGAAGGCTCTTCCTTCATGCCACAGTTGCCATGCCTGTGATAGAATCTGTAAGATTAGCATAATGCGAAAACCTATCAAGTATAGTTGAATTAGAAATTTCGTAACTTACATGTCCGAGAAGATTGAAATCGTGGTTAGGATGGTAAAATTGACTGTTCCTTTTTCCGCTTACTATCTCTAAAATTAGGACACCAAAACTAAAGACGTCTGATTTCATAGAATAAATCCCATCAATGGCATACTCTGGAGGCATATAACCACTGTAATATATTTTTGAAGTTCAAAGAATGAGCATAAGTCAATTGTAATTAATTCCTTATCAGGGAAAAAATATAGATACTTACTAAGTTCCCACTACCGTTCTGGTTTTTACTATTGATTGTTCTTCTCCAAAAGTTCTAGCCATACCAAAATCTGATATCTTTGGATTCATCTCACCATCTAGCAACACGTTACTTGCCTTGAGATCCCTATGAATGATTCTCAACCTTGAATCTCGGTGAAGATAAAGAAGCCCTCTAGCAATCCCAACAATTATAATAAAGCGCCTTCTCCATACAAGCAAATGACTCGAAACACTTCGACCACCTTCAGAATAGTGTTTTAAGGTGATCAGGATGTGTAGTTTGGGAGTCATACACAAGTATATATTTAGATTGGTGTCTTTTTACCAATAAATATTAATGAATTTTCAAATTGTCCACATAACTTTTTTTTTTCCTGGAAAAGTTTAACAGGCATATCTTATTCTTTCATCTAATTGATTCCATTAGTTTAGTGGTTAAATCTAAACTAATCACATCTTCCGTTTGCCATATGTTAAAGAATTTATATATATATATATATATATATATATATTTTTTTTTTTTTTTTTCAAACATCCAATATTATGGTAGACTTAATCAACAAATTTAGTAGAGTGGGTTAAATAAAAAATTCGTACATGTTTGTTTAGTGGCTACAAACATGATTTACGCTTCATTTAAGTTGTAGTATTTCTCATTTTTCTACTAGTTCAGTTGAGAAGTATTATTAATTGGATTATGCATATGAAGGGTTGAGAGCAAACCAAAAATATAGGAATCCAAGCTTCCATTAGGCATATATTCGTAAATTAGCATTCTTTCTTCTCCATGAATGCAATATCCCAAAAGCCTAACTAAATTTCGATGTTGAAGTTTGGCAATCAACATGACCTCATTCTTAAATTCATTGAGTCCTTGACGAGAACTCTCTGAGAGACGCTTTACCGCTATCTCTTGCCCAGTTGATAGTATTCCCTATGATTTCAAACAAGCAATAGAAGCACTTGTCAGTTGGTTCTATAAAAATTATTTGCTTTAGATAGCCTTTATGACCATATAAAATGCAATAAAATCGTGATGGTCCAATGACCAAAGTCATAAATTATGAGTAACCTCCTACATAAAGACATACTTAGTGGATTCATTACATGACAAAAGGAATATTGAAGAGTTCATGTATCTAATATTATATATTCCGTCTATTTTCTTGAAAAATTCATGTAATCATCACAATACAATAATAATATATTTAGTGGGGTTAGTGGGATAGTGAATTCATGGAAAGTCGTGTAACATATAGTGCAATCAAATCTATAATGAATTGAGTAATGATATGAGCACTATATATATGACTATTGGTCCCTCTCTTCATTCAACAACCAAAATATGAGTTTGTTATTCCTATTTATTGACAAACATAAATGTATAGCGTAAAGAGATAGAAGATCAAGTAAGTCAAAGAGTGTTTATTACAATTTTTTTTTGGTTAACTTGAGAAAACATCTTCACTCAACCAACCCACGAGGCATAAATCAGATTAACTACCACTTATTGAAATCAGATGGGACACACTAACGTCCCCTCGTTGGCCATGTTATATACCATTAAAGTTGTATTTATATAAGCCTATATGCTATGTTGTATCCTTCCATAGATTCAAGTTATATCAAGGTATGTATTGATATATATAATTGTTTTGTTATATTATAAAACATAAGATAAATATCATATTTTCTTTAAAGTTATTTTCTCTCTCTTTTTCTTCATTTTCCTGTCGGATAATACTTCTTACCTTGTAAACCGGCCCAAAACCACCTTCTCCAATCTTGTTCGTATGAGAAAAATTTTGAGTTGCTCTTGCAATAGTAACGATTTCCAAATAAGGTAATTCAAGGTTGTCCTTCTCTCTCACTTGGCTGTGGTGTCGTATGCCTGTTAAGCAAGCTGGTGACAAATTCGAAAAAGTTCATGTGCATGAGATATGAAAGCAGAGCAGCATATTCCGATATAATAGCAGTCAATATATCATAATTTAAGTATCTAAGGAGTATGCCAAACGTCTTTTGATTTAGCGATATGACACTCGCAGTATTTGCGAGAAGTTGTGTGCATTCATGTAAAATACTTGGTCAAAATACCAAAATGACCCCTGCAACTGAAATAAAGAAGATATTTCTGATTCCTTTAATGAACGTGTTAAATATTTAAATAGCATTTAATAAAGAAAATATTTAAATGCTTTTAAGATTACTGTCCTGTTTCACCAAAAAACGTGTGATTAAGTCAACACGTTTTCATAATCTTTTGTACAACCCACTGCAAAAGAAAAAAAAAAGAAAGAAAGAAAAGAAGGAAAACCATTTTCTTCCTTTTTTTTTTTATGCAACAGAGGGAAGCTGAAGCAATAATTTGAATTTAGAACCCTGATTACAATTTATAACGAATCATTACCTAACCAATCTACTCTTGGTTGTAGAGAATTATTTTTCTAAAAGGTGAGAAACTTGCCTTCTAGTTGTGATTTCCTCTTCCAAATGAAAAACAAGACAACTAACAGAAGCAAGATTGATGCAGCGACCATCACCACTATGACGACTACCATCTTTGTTTTCTTCTTTGAGTCTGATTCTGAGACTAGCAAAGTTCAAAGGGTAAGCTTAAAAAAAAAAAAGCAATTTAGAGTAATCAATTCATCATACCATTGAAATAGAATTTTTCATAGTTACCTAACAGGTCGGCAGCAGTAACTCGAATGTAAAGCTTCTGATTTGCAGCCCTGGGCGTGCGTAATTTCATGACATCGATGAGGTCTCCAAACCAGAGCAAGCAACCATGACCTTCTCCAGTAGCATTTGAATTAGCATAAGCTGTACACGAACAATTCTTGGAACATTCAGCTTCACATTCCTCCAGAGACATGGTCGTATTCACCCTGAACTGCAAAAAATCAGGCGTTTTCAAAGCCTCGAATTCTTTAAATTGTCCTGTTTCTGAACAATTGAATGGTTTTTCTCGTATACATCCACCATTCCAGACACGATCATCCCAATCTTGAGGATTTTTGGGGGTATACCCGATCATACAGCTGCAAATTCGAGCGTTGCTTATAGTGCAGATAGTATTACGACCACAGAAACCATAATTTGCACAATAGTCATTGGGTATGTCAAACATCACATGCCAGTCATTGCTACTATTGTCGCGTATAAGGAATTGAAGCGTACCAGAGTAGGTAATGCCTTGAGTTAACAAGGAAGAATTGGTTAACAGACGATGTTCATAGTACGCTTCTTCTGAATTTATGATAGCTAGTGAGATGAAACGGAGGTTAGGCTGGTAATCTAATGCACCGAAGTCCACTCCATTCCATGGACCACTTCTAAATTGTTTCACAGAATTCCTCCAAATAGTAATTTGTGGTAGTCCTTGAATGTCAATACCATGTGTATATTCTCCAGGAGAAGGGTCATCTGAATCTTTCCAGGATGTAAGATATCGATTCAGACCCGTCCTCAAGTCCCATCCAATCTTCATCCCTGATATCATGGCTTGCGATGGATGATCAAAGCTTTGCCAGATAAAACTTGCTTCTTCGTTGCTGTCTCTCAAAACAAGATTCCCTGAATCTAAAAGCTGTGCAACAGTGCTGCTCCTTGACGATATATTCTGGACGTTGGTAGACCAGACGATCCTCTCTGTTTTGTCAAGAAGGATCAAGTTTCCATCATTTCCAATTCTAACAACACCTGAAGAATCATTGAGTGGATTTTCCCTGTTCGCGATCCACACAATCTGATCTGGCGTAATATTGAACCATATCCCCAAGTAGAACTTTTTGGGATTTCCACGACTGAAGAACCCCAGCTGGAAAACATTATCTACTGAGATTAACGTCTCATTTGAAGTAATAGAGTTTGATGCGCTCAACGTGTCCATGGACATGGATATTGGTATCAAAGATAAGATAAAAACAAAAACATAACAAATAGTAGCAGACAAATGTATCTTCATTTTATTGAGCTTTCTTTTTTCAGTCTGGATCAGCTCACCTGGTACCAATCATTAGAAGTTGTCTGAAACCACTTTGAACAATTCAAGGCAACTACAACGATTGGAAGAGGAAAGAGAAGGCATTATTGACAAACTATATATGAAGCTCAATCACCTAAAGTATAATATATATCCCAGATCTATATAAAAAATGGTAATTAGCAAGCAATAGACGGAAAATATTGTTTGACGATTTCTTCTTAATTGTAGAAGACAAACGTTTGACTTCAAAATATTAGGCTTTGGAGAACAGGAGAGGTCGAAAGGCATAAAAGACGAATTACATGAAAATGACTGAACTAATTTCAGACGTAACTAACTTATACATTGAATCAAGACATTAAGGTCATTTGACAAAAAATGAAGAGATAAAACTAATTTATTTCCGGGATTAGATCATTAAGATATTCGTCCGCCTTGTAATCTAGCGTTTACATTATGAGAAGACTAAATAAATAATTTGAAATACAATCGTGTTTTTAAGAGAGGATCCTGATCCTTTCATAATGCATTATTTAAATTTTTAGATGAGGTGATCACTTAATATGGTATATAGAGTTTAGGTTCATTTTTTTTTCCACAACATTATTACGGTCTATAACCTAAGTGTTTAATCAATTTTTAAGATTCATGATCGTTATGTGCTTAAAAAGATTAAATTCTTTAAATTCGCATGGCGTTTTTATATTCATGAAAATGATGAAACCAATTAAATGAATTAATAGAAAAAAAATTAATATGCACACGAAGCTGGTTTTTCAGTGAGATGAAAGGTACAATAGTATTTACCTTAAAAATACGAACTTCTTTTTTTTTTTTGGTATAAGCTTTGCGCTCAAACTTGACCATAAAATCATGAAGTAAAAACAGTATTGGGACAAGGAATAGTCAAAGGATAGACCAATCGCCCAGTAGGGTCCACAAATTGTGAGAACCATTGTGTGGGATAAAGTCAGCAATCACTTGCCAAGCATGCTAGCTTGTAGATGGACCACCAAACTAGGCGATAATTGATCGACACAACCATTTTTGCATAACTGTGCAGACAGAGCATAGAGAACAAAAATACAAGAAGAAAAATAATAAATCCATCAGTAACAAGATCACGTGGTCCATATAAGCAACATATAATATGGTAATAAAAAGAAGGGTAAATAATATATTATTTTTTTGTATTTTGTTAAAAAAGTACAATATTTTTTTATATTTTAAAAATTAGTTGATTACCTTTCTGTGATTTGCTAAAAGTAGTTGATTATCTTTTTATGCTTTAAAAATTAGTTGATTACTTCTCTATATTTTATAAAAGTAGCTAATTACCCTTTTGTGTTTTTTAAAAATTAGCACTTTTGTTAAAAAATATAAGGAGATAATCAGTTATTTTTTTAAAATATAAGAGAGTAATCAGTTACTTTTAGCGAATCAATAGGAGTAATCAGCTAATTTTTAAAATACAAGGGGGTATTGTGCACTTTTAGCAAAACACAAAGAGGTAATCAATTAATTTTTAAAATATAGGGGGGTATTGTATATTTTTAATAAAACACAGGGGGTAATACGCTATTTACCCTAAAAAGAACAATTAATTTTTGGATGATGTGGGAATTGAGTTTGCGGAGCTCGGTTATCGAATTATTCAACAAAGTCCAACTATCAACTGTTAAATCCCGGATATAGTGGTGCGCCCTACACATGCATCAGGTTAATTAATGACAGAATTTCAAAACAGTTGAGAGTGTTGAATTCACGACCTTATAAGAGCGATTTCACCCCACTACCGCTAAACCATACTCTAGAGGCAAAGAATAGTCAATTTTACTTTCTGGAAAGCAAGAAAATCTAGAACACAAGAATCAGAACCCTCACGAGCTCAAGATATCCCTAGACTAAAATAAAAATCCTCATCTGTCCAACACCTTGCTGTCCTTCTTCACTTAAAGAAAATATAGAACTGTATAAGATCTAATGAGCTGTTTATTTATTAGAATAATTATAATCAATATAATTAGGATTAGAAAATTAAATCTGTTCTTATTAATATTGAAGAAGCTGACTATATCATCCTTGACAATCTTATTTCTCAGAAACTTTACCATCCTAGCTAGTTTTTATTTGAAATAGCTAAACAAAGGTGGTTAGAAATTGACCTATATTAGCGATGTTAATGTAAGTACATTTCTATATGGTTCAATGGAGATTAAAATACGGGAAAACATTAAAAAAAAAAAGAAGACCAATTAAGCCACCCATGTGGACCTTTCTTGGGTTAACAGCGCAACTTGTTAACTGTAATGGTTTGTTAAAAAACACATCAGATGTTAAGCAATTAACAAATGTAGAGAGTTGATTCGGGGTTGATTCAGAATTCTTATTCAGTAGAGATTAAAACAATCAATTTAATATATATATATATATATAATTTTTTTAGTGAGAGTTAAATTAATTTTTTATATTAAAAATATTTTAAATATACATATTTAAAAAAAAAAAAATTGAATGAGTCGATGTTACAGCTCCCGCTCGCTATAAAACCGCTCCGTCACTGGGGTTGACTATGTCGGACGTGTTATTTAGATGTATAGTTGCGTGCTGGAATATATATGTGGTAGAGCTTGTTTGAGTCTCTTTTCCTGCAAATGGGAGATCAGATCATGTACGTAGCTTATATCCCAGATTAATAAAATAAATGGTTGTTAGTAAAGAACCGACAAATCATAATTTGACAATTCTCCTTAAACATAGAAGAGTAAAGTTGATTTTCAAAATATTTGGCCTATTCGAAAAGGATTGGTCAAAAGTCATAAAAGACCAAATGAACATGGACATAACTGGAATTATCAGATGTAATTTAAAAATACTATAAATAGTTATTTTACATTGAATCAAGAACATTAATATCACATAATCAAAAGAAGAATAAAACTAACGTATTTCAGGGATTATATTAATAAGATTCTCAGCGGCATGTAATCTAAGATTTATATTGTTAGCAAACTAAAGCATAATGGCGTAGCTATTAATTCAATATTGAATTGGATTTTCCCAAAATTCTTTTGAGAATATGTGTTTTTCTAAAAATATTTTTAGTCTAAAAAATTAATTTAACCCGCTCTAGATTCCATTGGTCTAAGTTATCTAGTTAACTGGTGTGGTAACAGTTAATTGGCTAACTTAGCTGGATAGAACCTTTACATTAATTTTTCTTTATTGTATGTTTCTTTAATTTTCATGTTCAATGTAATGGTCTTATTTCCCACTTATGTACTTTTCATTTTCTAATGAAAGACAAACGGCTTACTTAGCAAAAGAAAAAAAAATGATTGAACATATCTCTAATTAATAATATACACACTGATTAGTCCCGAACAAAATAAGAATTGTAGCAAAACAAAATTCCCCAACAAGAGACTAAGTGCCGAATTCAACAAATTCTCAATGAATAACAATTTATGTAAGACAACAAGAAAAAATGCTAATAGAATTAACATATTACGATGGGTTGTCACACAGAATATCAAATCATGAACGAAGAAAGGCATGAGAAAAATTTTAAAAATGGGCAGAGTTATGAGGAAACAAATTATCAAAAAGAAGGCAGATAAAAGTATGGTTACCCAAATAATTAGTATCTGAAATTGAACTGTCCAGGCAATAGAAGATTAAAAGGATTCACTTTTTTTTTTATCAAAGTAGATTCATTATCATAAGAAAACAAGTGCACGGATTAGCCAATCCCCATGGGATGAAAAACCAAGTTCAGAAGTTGATACAACTGGAGAGGGATATTAGGGATCCAATCTAAGGGCAAGGTTCCTTTGAGTTTCTCTTTAACTACCAAATCACAGGCTTTGTTAGCAGTTCTCCTAATGAGGCGAAAAATAATATTGCTTTGGCCTTCCGCAATCTTTCGGATATCCTCCACAATGGCTCTAGTTCTCCAATTAGGGGCACAGGCCGGAGAATTGATTGCGTTGATCACTGCTTCTGCATCACTTTCGATAATGATGCTGGAACTATGGAACTGCCTAGCATAAAGACTGGCATCTCTAATAGCAAGTGCTTCTGCTTCTGCAGCTGAATGACAAGAAACGGACGCTACATGGCCTGCGACAGTCTTCCCTAAGAAGTCACGACCAAGGAAAGCGATAGATGCTTTCAAAAGGTGGTGAAAAGCCGCATCAACATTGAACTTGATTGTGTTTCTTAGAGGTGGGACCCATGAAGTATGCACATCCGTCCTGTTAGAAGATGAAGAAGTGGAAGAATTGTCATTTCTAGAATTTGCTCTGGAGTACTCTCGAAGATTGCATTGTGCACTGATAAGGGCTTTGTCAAGGTTGATTTACTTGCCTTCAAGACAACACCTGTGACGCCCGAGCTTTTTGCCTGCATTCACTTACTGTTGCATCCATTAATTGCGCATTTAATTATGTGCTTTACTTGTTGTCTTTCTTAGTTACTATTCATTCCATTTTTCTAATACTTAATTACATTGAATTAGCATTTTTATTAAATCATATTAATTGCTATAGGGATGGGAAAGATGTGCAATTGAGCTAGGAGCGATAGGAGCACTCGTTTTGAAAATGTGTTTAACATACTAGGAATAGTGTTACGTAACATAACTTAGTGTTTTAATTAGCTAGCATTCATTTTGCACCTTAGTGAGACGGTCCGCGTGTTTTGGCCCTAACAATACCGACGGCTTAGCCAAGACGCGCACGAAACGGCCTGAACATGCCCGACGCGAAAATTTGACTAAGGCAGGAACGAACCCTCTCCAATGTTTCTGGAGTATTCTGGAGCTAGGCAGCTTGTTGGGGAAGCCCTTGGTTCGAAATCTGGTGGGAAAATCAGACTGGTGCATGGAAAGCTCCAGAAAATTGGCTAAGTAATCTGCCCAGTCTACCCAAGCTGCCCAGTCTGCCCAGGCAGTGCAGGAAGCTTCCAGAGAGGTGCAGAAATGGCGCCCAGCAGTGGAAAGCTCTGGAAATTCCGCCCAAGCTTGAATTTTAAACCTTGTAGATATTATTTTTGTGTACATATGTGGCAAAATCACAAAGGTGCCAAGTGTATAGATCATAGGCCATTGATCTAGCTTGTAAACATGTATAAATAGGAGTTGTATGTGAATGAAAGGCAACAACTTTGGCTGCCATACTTAGCATTTTCGTGCATCCCTTTCCAGCTCACTTTACTTAGCTTTTTCAGTCCCTTACAAGCCCCATACTCATGCTCAACTTGCCCAAAAGGGTCCTACTTCTCACACACAACCCTCTGCAAGTTGCCTTGATTATACCGTGCAAGTGTTAGGGTCTTCAACCTCTAACACTGCTAGCTGCGTACTCTGATCACTCAGGCGCACTTAGTTAGCCCACAGTGCTTGGCTAAGGCCGCACGGCGACAAGATTTTCAAACCCAATCTCTAAGTTCGTGACATTAGGCTCGTTTTAAAGTTAACAATGTTCACTTTAGGAAGCCTCTTAAGCACCTACTTGACCCCACATTTTATATAACTCAAAATACACCTCCTAATTCATAAAAACAACAAAAAAAAGAGCAAGCTGAATTTCACTGTGCTGAACCCGACAGCAGCTAGAGAGGAAAAAGAGTGATTTTTCATCTTCAAATCTTCAAACCAAGCCAAGCCAAGCTAGGAACAAGTAGTTTAGGGTGTTTACAAGGCTCCCGAGAGTTCCTACGCGTATTGGTGAGGGTTTTCATGCTTATTTGCGCATTTTAATATTGTTGCTCATTTATTGATTTGTTAGAAATACTATCAAATGCTATTGCAAAGCTTATCTATGCTATTATACCTTGTATATAAGTACTAGAGAACATATTTAAAAAAGAAAGAGAAGGCATTATTGACAAACTATATATGAAGCTCAATTACCTAAAGTATAATATATTTCCCAGATCTATATAAAAAATGGTAATTAGCAAGCAATAGACGGAAAATATTGTTTGACGATTTCTTCTTAATTGTAGAAGACAAACGTTTGACTTCAAAATATTAGGCTTTGGAGAACAGGAGAGGTCGAAAGGCATAAAAGACGAATTACATGAAAATGACTGAACTAATTTCAGACGTAACTAACTTATACATTGAATCAAGACATTAAGGTCATTTGACAAAAAATGAAGAGATAAAACTAATTTATTTCAGGGATTAGATCATTAAGATATTCGTCCGCCTTGTAATCTAGCGTTTATATTATAATGAGAAGACTACATAAATAATTCGAAAGACAATCGTGTTTTTAAGAGAGGATCCTGATCCTTTCATAAGTTTTCTGGATATAGTTGTTTAAGTAGATAGGAGCTTGATTAGTACTTGGCTAAATATATTTCTCTTAGTACAAAGGCACTTCATTCTTGAATTAATGTCCGGAAGAAAAGAAATAGGCCGTTCCAAAATGGAAATTCCCTCATTGGACCAGATGAAATCTGATTCAAAAGTTTTGTTTAGATACTTTATTTGTTGAAAATAATAAATAATACAACAAAATTTTCAACAACTTAAACTTTTAGATGAATTAATCACTTAATATGATATACATAGCTTAGGTTCATTTTTTTTCCACAACATTATTACAGTCTATAACCTAAGTGTTTAATCAGTTTTTAGGGTTCGTTATAGTCATGTGCTTAAAAAGATCAAATTCTCTAAATTCTTATGGCATTTTTATATTCATGAAAATGATGAAACCAATTAAATGAATTAATAAAAAAAAATTAATATGCACACGAAGCTGGTTTTTCAGTGAGATGGAAGGTACAATAGTATTTACCTTAAAAATACGAACTTCACTGTTATTATTATTATTTTTTGTATAAGCTTGCGTTCAAACTTAACCATAAAATCATGAAGTAAAAACAGTATCGGGAATAGTGAAAGGATTGACCAATCGCCCAGTACGGTCAACAAATTGTTAGAACCATTGTGTGGGATGTTAATTGATGACAAAAAGTCATTGATCACTGGCTAGGAAAATTTTTCAAATATTTTAGAATGAACGGTCAGTCAAAATTTTTATTCATATAAAATAGTATCTTTTGAAAAGTTTCCACTTGCCAAGCATACTAACTTGTAGATGGACCACCAAACTAGGCGATAATTGATCGACACAACCATTGATGCATAAAACAAGAATTTGCAGAACTGTGCCGACCGAGCATAAAGAACAAAAATACAAGAAGATAAATAATAAATCCATCAGTAACAAGATCACATGGTCCATATAAGCAACATATAACATGGTAATAAAAAGAACAGTTAATTTTTGGATGATGTGAGAACTGAATTTGCGGAGTTCGGTTATCGAATTATTTAATAGAGTTTGACTATTAACTGATAAATTCTAGGTATAGTAGTGCACCTCCACACATACACTATGTCAATTAATGGTAGAACTTCAAAACAGTAGAGAGTGTCGAATCCGTAATCTTGCAAGAGCAATTTCACTCCACTACTGATATACCATACCCCAGAAGCAAAGAACAGTTAAGTTTACTTTCTGGAAAGCAACAAAATCTAGAACACAAGAATCAGAACCCTCACGAGCTCAAGATATCCCTAGACTAGAATGTAAAATAAAAATCCTCATCTGTCCAACACCTTGCTGTCCTTCTTCACTTAAATAAATATAGAACTGTATAAGATCTAATGAGTTGTTTATTTATTAGAATAATTATAATCAATATAATTAGGATTGGAAAATTAAATCTGTTCTTATTAATATTGAAGAAGCTGACTACATCATCCTTGACAATCTTATTTCTCAGAAACTTTACCTTCCTAGCTAGTTTTTATTTGAAATAGCTAAACAAACGTGGTTAGAAATTGACCAATATTAGTGATGTTAATGTAAGTACATTTCTAGATGGTTCAATTGAAATTAAAATGCGGGAAAACATAAAAAAGAAGACCAATTAAGCCACCCATGAGACCTTTGTTGGGTTAACAGCGCAACTTGTTAAACTGTAATGGTTGTTGAAAAACACATCAGATGTTAAGCAATTAACAAAAGTAGAGGGTAGATTTGGGGCGGAACTAAAATTTTTATTCAATAAAGATTAAAACAATCAATTTAATACACATATATAAATAATTTTTTTAGAGGGAGTTAAATTAATTTTTTATGTTAAAAATATTTTAAATATACACATTTAAAAAAAAAAAAAAAATTGGATGAGCAGGTGTTACAGCTCCCGCTCGCTATAAAATGGCTTCGTCACTAGGCTTGACTATGTCGGATCGACGTTTTATTTAGATGTATAGTTGCATGCTGGAATATATATGTCAAAAGTCATAATTTGACAATTCTCCTTGACCATAGAAGATAAAGTTGATTTTTAAAATATTTGGCCTATTCGAAAAGGATAGGTCAATAGTCATAAAAGACCAAATGAACATGGACATAACTGGAATTATCATATGTAATTTTAAAATAGGGCAAATCTCATAAATAGTTCCTATTATTTATAATTTTTTGACAAATAATTTATATTATTTTAAAAATTACACAATTAGTCTTCATTATTTGTAAAAGTTTCACTAATAGTCTTCATTGTTTCACAAGTCACTTAGTTAGTCTCTATTATTTGCAAAAGTCTCTCCATTAGTTTTCATTGTTTGTAAAAGTCTCTTCATTAGTCCTCAATATTTGCAAATGCATTTACAAACATTAGGGACTAATAGAGAGACTTTTACAAACAATAAGGACTAATTGAGTGACTTTTGAAACAATGAGGACTATTAGTGACACTTTTATAAACAATGGGGACTAAATGCATAACTTCTAAAATAATGGGGACTATTTGTCCAAAACTTATAAACAATAGAGACTATTTATCCAATTTACCCTTAAAAATACTATAAATAGGTATTTTACATTGAATCAAGAACATTAATGTCACATATTAATCAAAAGAAGAATAAAACTAACTTATTTCAGGGATTAGATTAATAAGATTCTCAGCGGCGTGTAATCTAAGATTCATATTGTTAGCAAACTAAAGCATAATGGCGTAGCTATGAATTCAATATTGAATTGGATTTTATAACCGGATAGAACTTTTGCATTTTGCTTTATTGTATGTTTATTTAATTTTCATGTTTAATGTAATGGTCTTATTTCTCATCTATGTGCCTTTCATTTTCTTATGAATACAAACTGCTTCTCAATGAATAATAATATATGCAAGACAACAAGAAAAAATAATAAAAGATGGATAAGCTTAACTTATCTCTAGTTATATTAGTTTGTAAAGCCAGAATCTCCAAAGTGAAGCCCTAAATTCAACCATTTAGCCTAAGGAAATGCAATTACAACATGTTAAGATTTTATTTTAATCAAAAAAAATTTATTGGTTGTGTTTTTGCAAAAATATGGATATTGCGTGTGGTAGTTTGAACTTGTAGGAATCTTTGAAGAGGTTACGATCAGGAGGGCTTTTAGTTCTGAAGAGTTCTATTCCTAGAAGTATTATTGAAGAGTCCACGTGATTATGAAGATATCTTGGAGATAATGTGATAATGTGATAGAGGTCAAGTTATCAAGAACTCTTGAGTTGATTGGATTATCTTGAAGACTTTTCTGTTTGTACTCAACATCCCGAGTAAGTCCTTCAAATAGGCGTAACGATTCCCAGTTAAAGGGGGAGGAAAGTGTGCAGAAAAAGATATAGCAGAATCGTAAAATAGCTATAGGTTGTATGTGTCAAGTCGTGTTGCAATAAGTTGTGTAACAAAGTTAGCTGGATGTTTTTAGTTAGTGTTGCAACACAGTCAGTTTAGAGTCTAATGTTTTGACCAATCCATCTTGAGTTTCAAGACTCTTTTTATTATGTTTTCAGTATACATTCTTCGGGAGAAGAATGTGTGTTCTCGGGAGAGAACTATTAAGTCGAGGGGAGCTCGCCAAACTTGTAAATCTACTAAGGGAGTCTTACACCTAAGCGGCAGGAGTTAAGAGGGAGTCTTCAATTGCGTACGTTTCCATTGGTGTCTGTAATCTCTTGAAACTTAGTGGATTGGTTTGTTGGCCAAGGGATGGCCGCGTAGATGTAGACCATGTTGGTTGAACCACGTTAAAAATTTATGTGTTTTTTTTTTTTGTTGCAACATTTTTACTTCCTGCAAGCTTACTTAGTTAATTTGATTACATATCAATTTGACTAAAGGGCCAGAGACCAATAAGTGGCATCAAGAGCGGGTTACTGAACTAATTCAGTTAGATCTTTGGAAATTTTTTTTTTTTCTGGTTGTTTTTGTAGGTATGGACACAGTTCGTGATGGAAGTTCGATTAACAAACCACCACTACTAGATGACTCAAACTACTCGTATTGGAAGGCTCGGATGAGAGCATTTATCAAATCCATTGATGAAAGAGCTTGGAGGGCATGGACGCATCCTACAATGAAAAATGATGAAGGAGTTGGTGTGCCAAAACTTGAGGAGCAGTGGACAGCAAATGAAGATCGATTGGCCAATAACAATTCCAAGGCTTTAAATGCGATCTTTAATGCAGTTGATCTAAATCAATTTAAATTGATCTCAACTTGTGAAACTACCAAGGATGCTTGGACTATCTTACAAACTGCATATGAGAGGACCATAGTGGTCAAAGTGTCTAAACTTCAAATCCTTGCAACAAGATTTGAGGAATTGAAGATGCAAGAGGATGAAACCATAGCTGATTTCAATGGTAAGTTGTGTGATATTGCAAATGAGGCGTTTGCACTTTGAGAAAAATATTCAGATTCAAAGCTTGTGAGGAAGGTGTTACGATCTATTTCCGAAAGATTCGCCATCAAGGTTACTGCAATTGAAGAAGCAAAAAATGTTGATGACATGAAGCTGGATGAACTTATGGGGTCACTCCAAACATTTGAGATGAAGTTCAAATAAAAGAGAAAAGAGAAAAACATTGCATTCCAAGCAAAAGTTCAGAAACAAGATGATGAAAGCTCACACGATGATAATGATGCTGAGTTAACCGAGTCATTAGCATTGCTTACAAAGAATTTTAACAAAGTGCTAAAGAAATGGAAGAGACAGAGAAGTGGATCAAGGCCAAGCGTGTTTAAAAAGCAGTCTGTTGCAGTAAATCCAGAGACAAAAAAAAGGCAGAATGGTAGGATGTTCGAGGAGAAAAAGAAAAATAAAGGTATCCAATGTAGGAAGTGCAAAGGCTTTGGTCATATACAAGCAGAATATGCGAATACCTTGAAAAAGAATAACAAGGTCATGAATATCACCTGGAGCGATGAAGATTCAGATGACATTTCTGAGGGTGATGAAGGATACACTAGCAACTATGTTGCATTCGCTGGTGCAACGGGCCAAGACGATAGAAAATTAGGCTCAACAGATATTGCACCATCAGTTACAACATCTATTATAGCTGAACATGTTCTTTCTGATGGCAGTAGCATGAATTCAGAATCTGGTAGTGATGATGAGCTGGATGAGGAAGGAATTATGAAAGCATACAAGGATATGTACGAAAAATAGTTGATTGTATGCAAAAAGAATCAAGAGTTAGAAGAAAAAAAACAATGTTTTAAAGGAACAAAACGCTGAATTGTCAGAATGTGCAGCCAAGAGTCAATTGAAGTTTGAAGAGTTGCAACAGGTGTTGAGACAAACGCAGCGGAATGTGAAGATACTAAATTCAGGGACCTTGAAGCTTGATCATATGCTGTCAATACAAAAACCAAATAGAGATCGTATTGGACTTGGATACCAATGAGGTACATCAATTGGAAAATTAGTTTTTGTCAAAGAAACTGAGGAATCAAAGTCAGAACTAACTGTTGCAACACCGCCTGTGACAAAGGAGAAAAATTCAGTAGGAATGCGAATGAGGACTGCCCCAGTTTGTCACTTCTGTGGTATTCTTGGACACATCAGACCACGATGTTACAGGTATATGGACAATCTGAAAAGAGGTATGTTTGTTAACTCTTTTGTTTTTAGTAAATCTGTGAATTCATCAAAAGCAAGGATCAATTTGTCACAACATGTGAAACAAATATGGGTAAAGAAAACTGTACAAACTTGTCTAGTTGTTTACACATCATTACAAGCTTACACTACTAATTCTTGGTATTTTGATAGTGGTTATTCTAGATATATGACAAAAGACCGTGGTATGTTGACAAATTATCAAAGATGCTCAGAAGGGCAAGTAACTTTTGGTGATGGTGAGAAAGGTCGAGTTCTTGGAAAAGGAACTCTAGCGGTCGAAGGTTTTCCAAGATTAAAGAAGGTTCTTCATGTTGACGGGTTGAAAACAAATCTCATAAGCATCAGTCAATTATGTGACCAAGAGTTGTTTGTTAAGTTCACCAAGGATGGCTGTCAACTGTTTGATAATTCTAACAATTGTATTCTTGCAGGAATTAGATCAACAGATAACTGTTACATGTTGATCTCACCATGTGCACAAACTGTGTTGTGTTAGAATAATTCACTTGACAATGCTGAAATCTGGCACCAAAAGTTAGGACATTTGAATTATAAAATGCTTAACAAAATTGTAAACACAGGTGCAGTGCGAGGAATCCCAAAAATGAACTGTAAGAAATTCAAGGTGTGTGGTCCATGCCAGATCGGCAAACAAGTAAGGGCAACACATAAAATGTTGCAACATATCTCTACCAAAAATATTTTGGAATTGTTACATATGGATCTTATGGGTCCAATGCAAATTGAGAGTATTGGTGGAAAATTGTATGTCTTTGTATGTGTAGATGATTTGTCTAGATTTACTTGGGTTGATTTTATTAGGAAAAAGTCTGATACATTTGATGCTTTCAAAAAATTGTGCTTAATGTTGAAAACAGACAAAGGTTGCAACATAGGGAAGATTGTTAGGATAAAAAGTGATCATGCTAGGGAATTTGAAAACTTTGCTTTTTCTGAATTTTGCACTGAACAATGTATAGCACATGAGTTTTCAGCACCAAAGACACCTCAACAGAATGGTGTAGACGAAAGAAAAAATAAGGTTCTCCAAGAAATGGCTCGAGTCATGCTAAATGAAAAGAACATTCTACATAGATTTTGGGCTGAAACAATTAATACAACATGTCACACAATAAGTCGAGTTTATCTTAGATCAGGTACATGTAAAACCCCATATGAAATATGGAAAGGAAGAAAACCCTTACTCAGTTATTTTCATGTCTTTGGAAGTGTGTGCTATGTTCTAAACGACAAAGAACAAATAGGTAAATTTGATGCAAAAAGTGAGAAGGGTATATTTCTTGGATATGCCAAAAATAGTCGAGCTTTTAGAGTATTTAATCTGGCCACTAGAATGATTATGGAATCTGCTAATGTTGTGATTGATGATGTCAAACAGGCCGAATCATATGTTGCAGAGGATGAAGTCAATAATATAGAAACCAATCTTGGAGGAGACAATGTCGCAACAACAGAAGAAACAACAGCAACTAGTGTTTCTAGTTCAGGTGCAACAGGCGGTGCAACAAAACTGGAAAATTCAGAAACTATTGAGAGTAGTAAGGCATAGCTAGAAGTACAGGAACCACTTGTTCAGGTTCACAAGAACCACTCAGCAGAAGATATCATTGGCTCTATTCAGGAAGGAGCCAAAACCCGAGGTAAGCCCAAAATGAACTATAGAGAAATGGTCAGGCATGTCTACTTTACCTCTCAGTCTGAACCAAAAAATGTCAAAGAGGCTTTAGAAGATGAATGTTGGGTTAATGCCATGCAGGAAAAATTGAACCAATTTGTTAGAAATGATGTGTGGACTGTCACGCCACGACCCAACCCCACACTAAAGGTTAAGCTCGGACCCGACAAATGGACAGAGTCTCCTTTGTACCGTGGGCATTCTGGAAACCTGAAGACATTCAATAAAGCCACAAAACCAACTAGAACTCCAATTCTAATTAAATCCCAGCTTCAAGGCCATCCGAGCCTTAAGCATTACAAATAGTTTAGATACATACAAGCATGCATTCCACAATACCAACTTCTTTACAAAAGACCGCTTATCATACCACTCTATGATAACATTTGAACATACTTAGAAATTAAAGTCAACCATTACGACCCCTGCAATCACACACAAGCATGCAGCAAACTAAAAGTAAGAATATTAGTTATTACATGCCACGGATACATATCATACATTACAACTAACAATATATACATGAGCCCATAGGCTCCAAAATAGGACATAAGTAATACAAACAGTCTTCAAATAACCAACAGGAAACATATCTACCTTAAGCAAGTATCACACAACAACTAAGGCAACTGCTCCACTTGCACCTCCTGCTCCTCACCCTCAACTAAATCAAGCTGGGGTTCAACCTCAGCACCTCCTGAAATATGTTAGCGAGATATGAGCAACCACAATTGCCCAATGAGGGATTAAGTCTACCTGGGGTATGCAATGCAACAGTTAGAGCAAATAAGCATTAAAAGCAAGTAAAGGACAATTGAAATAGCAAATAACGACACATTTAAAAGGATACGATACACTTAACCCCAACACTCCAGAATTCTCTTTATCTTCGATCATGAACCACGATATCCAATACATCTACCCCTGACACTATGGTTGCGCAACCACTGTGCAATGCACTTATCAATGACAATACAATAACAACAATGGAAGCAGTAACACATGGGAGGAACAACAAAGTAGGTTGTCCTCAAAACAGTTAGAATAGAAGCACTAGCATATAACAATTAAACAATTACAAAGGGCATTTACACATTTCACATAGAACTTTACCAAAAGCTCAAGAATGTCTTAAAAACACATTTAAACACCTAAGAAACAGTTACGAGCTCATAAAAGCGTGAGACAACCGATTCCCTACTTTATCCCCTTGGTAACACAAACCATTTTCCTTCCAAACTCAAGCTATTGTTCTAGTATAGTAAGTGGTCTATTCCATACTTCTAATTAACCCATAAGGCACCTTTAGGACCCTCGAAGTTACCCAATTACCCGAGTTTAGTACAAAAGCCCCAATTGTCCCTTTATGACTTTGTACTACACGTACCTCAACCGTAACTCAATCGAGAGTTAGCAAAGCTTATTTAGCACCTATATAGCCTAAGAATACCAAATGTGAAGGTCAAATTAACCTGGATTTGTGATAACCCTAAACCCCTTTTAAAAAGTTGCCTATTTTATGTTTTAGCCAAGTTCCGAGCAATTCAACGTCACGGGACTATTAAACTATCTTTATTAACATCTAAGACACTTACTAGAAGCAATGAATCAAGCCATATCGCACAATTTCACGAAACTCTAAATTTCATCACTATTCATACCCTACAATTAAACTATCGATTTCAATCGTTTAAAAAATAAATCAATGGCATAAATGTGGTCTCTAGCACTTATATGCAATGTATATTAGCATATTTGAGCATAGAATAAGCATTTGATAGTAAATCTACAAAATCAAGAAAAGTATATCATTTTAGAAATGCAAAAATAACCATGAAATCCCTCACCAATGCGCGTAGAAGCTCGTAAGAGGCTAGCAAACCTTCTAAACCACTTGCACATAGCTTGGCTTGGCTTGAATACAAGAGTTGATGAGCCAAAAATCATTCTTTTGTACACAAAGGGCAGTCGAGTTCAGCTAGGCACTATTCAGCCTGTTTTTTTTTTCTTTTGTTATGTTATGAGCATCTATGTGTATGTGATGAGTATATATGTCTATATGCATTAATTTAGTGTGAGTAGGTTGATCATAATATGAGTCAACTAGCCTAGAACGAGCCCTAAGGTGTAATAATATGTTAGCTAACTAAAATATAAAGTTTAACTACGTAATACTATTCACTAGTTTCAATAAAATATTTTCTAAATGGGTGCTCTCAACCCTAATCGCTCAAATGCACATTTTTCTCATTCCTAAAACAATTAATATAATTTAAGAAAAATGCTAATTCGAAGTAATTAAGTGGTTGAAAAATGTGATGAATAGTAACCACAAAAAACAACAAGTTATGCACAGTAATAATGCTCAAATAGTGGATGCAACAGTTAAAAAGTGTACAGTAGAATCTCGGGCGTCACACCCTCTCCCCCTTAAACTAATTGTGCCCACGCAATTCTTACATGATTCGGCAAATAACCCTGGATAGCGATCTCGCATCTGATCATCTCTCTCCCATGTGGCATCTTCTAACCCGTGATGATCTCACATAATCTTAACCATTGGAATGCTTTTAGTTCTCAGCTCCTGAACCTTCTGGTCTACAATCCGAAGAGGTTTCTCTGTATAAGTCAAAGTCTCGCTGATCTTTAGCGGCTCTGGCTCAAGAATATGAGAAGGATCTGGCTGATATTTCCGAAGCATAGACACATGGAAGACATCATGAATTCTGTCCAAACTAGGAGGTAAAACTAATCGGTAAGCCAATGCATTAACTTTCTCTGTGATTTCAAATGGTCTTACATATCTCGGACTGAGTTTACCCCCTTTTTCATGCCGAATTAAACCTTTCCAAAGAGAGATTTTCAGAAATACCCGATCACCCAAGGCAAATTCCAAATCTCGGCAACGTCTATCTGCATAACTCTTCTGCCGACTTTGTGCTATAAGCATTCTCCTTTTGATAAGTTACACATTATCAACCATTCTATTCATCTCAGGCAGTAAAGTAGGGTCAATAGTCTTCATTTCACCAACCTCATCCCAATAAAGAGGAGATCTGCACTTACGCCCATAGAGTGCCTCATACGGCGTCATACCGATAATAGCTTGATAATTGTTATTATAAGCGAATTCTGCAAGTGGCAAATACCTTTCCTAACTCTTACTGAAGTCCAGAATACAAGCTCGTAACATATCCTCGAGTATTAGGATAGTTCTCTCAGATTGGCCGTCCGTCTGCGGGTGATGAGAAGTACTGAAGCTCAACGTTGTGCCCAAAGCTTTCTAAATCTTCTACCAAAACTGAGATGTGAATCTGGGATCTCTATCTGACACAATACTCTTTGGAATCCCATGAAGTCTAACAATATTTTCAACATACAACTCAGCTAGCTTATCAAGAGAATTAGTTTTCTTTGTGGCAATAAAGTGAAAAGTCTTGGTCAATCTATCAACGACTACCCAAACTGAATCAGTACTCTTTGGAGATCTCGGCAAATCTGACACAAAATCCATAGTAATATGATCCCATTTCCACTCAGGAATAGCCGAAGGCTGGAATAACTCACCAGGTCTCTAACGCACAGATTTAACTTTCTAACAGGTAAAGCATCTAGCTACATAATCAGTAATCTCATTTTTCATGTTATTCTACCAGAAGTTTTGTTTCAAATCTCTATACATCTTTGTACTACCTGGATGGATAGTATACTTAGAACTGTATGCCTTAGCAAGTATTTTTTTCTTTAAAGTTGGCTCACTCGGAATACAGATTCTGCCTTTGAACTTAAAAATACCATCATCATGCAGTTTGAAGTCCGACTCTCCCCCTTTAGACTTTTCTAGGATTTTCAACAATTGTGGATCAGTCTGCTGAGCTTCTCTAATCCTGGATAATAATAGGGATTGAATCTGTAAACTTGCAAATTGAATACCAGAATTTGAAGTTTTGGGCTTCTATAAACATAGTTCCTCCATGAATTCCCAATTTTCGATAATCAAGCTAGCAACTGTAGCCTTTCGGCTCAAAGCATCAGCAATAATATTGGCTTTACCTGACAGATAATTAATAGTGCAGTTATAATCCTCAAGTAATTCCAACCAATGCCTCTGCCTCATGTTCAATTCTTTATGTGAAATTAGATATTTCAGACTCTTATGATCTGTAAAGATTTTAAATTTGTTACCCCAGAGATAGTGACGCCATTTCTTTATCTCAAAGATAATAGCCGCAAGCTCAAGATCGTGCGTCGAATAGTTGAGTTCATAGGGTTTCAGTTTCCTGGAGGCATATGCAATAACTTTTTCACTTTGCATCAATATGCAACCCAAACCCTCTTTAGAAACATCACTATAGATTACTAGATTATCAGTACCCTCGGGTAGAGCAAGAATAGGAGTTGTGGTTAACCTTTTCTTCAATTCTTGGAAACTAGCCTCACATTTCTCATTCCAGTCAAACACAGACTTCTTCTGAGTGAGCTGAGTCAAAGGCCTGACAATTTTTGAGAAGTCCTTGACAAATCTTCGATAATAACCTACTAAACCCAGAAAACTGCGAAACTTTGTAACAGTTTCAGGTCGTTTCCAAGCTAATACAACCTCAATCTTTGCCGGATCAACAAAAATACCATCCTGCAAGGTAATATGATAGAGAAAAGCAACTTGTTTTAACCAGAATTCACATTTGCTGAACTTTGCAAATAATTTATGCTATTGGAGAGTCTGTAATACAATCCTCAAATGTTGTTCATGCTCAGCCTCAGATTTAGAATACACAAGAATATCATCAATAAAAATAACCATAAATTGGTCCAGATATGGACGGAATACCCTTTGCATTAAATCTATAAATGCGGCGGGAGCATTAGTCAAACCAAAAGGTAGAACAACAAACTCATAATGGCCATATCGAGTTCTGAAAGCAGTTTTAGGCACATCATCCTTTTTAATCCTCAACTGATAATGGTCTTGCCTTAGATCAAATTTAGAAAATATCCTACCACCTTGCAACTGATCAAATAACTCCTCAATTAGAGGCAACATATATTTATTTTTAACAGTTACCTGATTGAGACCCCGATAATCAATACATAAACGAAGAGATTCGTCCTTCTTTTTAACAAATAAGACAGGTGCACCCCAAGGTGAAGAACTCTGCTGAATGAATCCATTCTCAAGCAAACCCTGTAGTTGAATTTTCAATTCCTACAATTCAGGCGGGGCCATTCTATACGGAGTTCTAGAGATAGGTATAGTCCCTGGCAATAAGTCAATCACAAACTCTATCTCTCTATCGGGCGGCAACCTAGGTAACTCTTCGGGAAATACCCTCAGAAACTCACTCACAATAGGCATGTCATTTAATTTTAGTTTATCCGTAGGTTGATTAATCAAATAGGCCAAATAAGCATCACAACCTTTACTCAGCATTTTAGTCACCTTAATAGAAGAAATTATGCGAGTACCCGTAGACTTACGACTACCAATAATCTCAATTACGGGTTGATTAGGCATTTCTAGCTTCACAATTTTTCTTCTATAATCTAGATAAGCATAATATTCACCCAATCAGTCCATACCCAGAATTATTTCAAAGTCCTTAAAAGGCAAGATAATCAAATCAACAGGAAGGACTCGACCCCCAATACACAATTCACAGGCTTTACACACAGATTCAGTGAAAAACTTAAGGCCCATAGGTGAACCTACCTCAATCTTATAAGGCAATTTATCAATTTTCAATGCAGAAGATTATGCGTACATAGGTATGACAAATGAGTGTGTACCACCGGAATCAATTAAAACTGTGACTGATTTATTATTGAGAAGAAAAGTACCTTCAACAACTGCAATCGTATTAGGAAGCTCTTCTGCATCTAAAGCAAATACTCGGGCTTGCCCCCATGGTGCTGGTACTGCGGCTAGTGCCCTGGTCTGAGTACCCTGTCCAGATGTCTATCCCCTGGTGTTCTTGAATTTCAAGCAGTCCTTAACTCTGTGCTGGTCACTCCCGCAACCTATACACATGTTCAATCTCTTCCAGCAATTCTCCTCAGTATGGGCCTGAAGCTGACAGAAGCTGTACTGCTGGTGACGTCTTGCAGTAGTGTCTCCCGTAGGAGCTCTGTAAGAAGAAGTAGCTGAACTACCCTGCTGAGATCGTGCTATAGCTGGACGAGACTAGCCTTGATTCTGAATCTGAACTGGTCGTGCCTGAGTTTGAGTAGGCCCAGTGTAACTCTAAGTCTGCCTCAGCTGTTGACTTTGACCAACTAAAATAGTCTGCCTCTGAAATCCCTGACTCTGAGTCTGATGTGGTCGTTTACTGGGCTGACTCAGCTCCCCAAACAAAAATGCTTTCCGTTTCTCATATCTGGCAACTATTCTGACTACTGCAGCGTAAGTGAGATAATCCTGGGTAGACAAATTCAATGAAATATCGGGCCTCAGTCCCATAACGAACCTCTGAATCCTCTTACTCTCCAGTTGTACTAGGGCTGGCACATAACGGGACAAGCTAGCGAAAGCAGCGTCATATTGATCAACTGTCATATTGCCCTGTTTCAGATCAATAAACTCTTGTTCTCGTCTTTCAATAGTTGTCTCAATAATGAATTTCTCCCGAAACTCTCTAACAAACTCATCCCAAGTCCGCGGTACTGCCTCAGCCTCCTATCTGGACTTCACGGTATACCACCACTGCTCGGAATCTCCCTCGAGCAGAAACTTAGAGCAAACAACCTTCCTTGCGTCATTTTACTCGAGGCCAGTAAGAATTTTCTCCTCTTTATTCGGCCATTGCTCAACCAACATATCATCAGGCTCTCCAAAGAAGCTAGACGGACCCCGATGCAGAAATTTCTCAAGGTAGTTACCATTACCACCCTCTGCTCCACCTTGACCCTGACCCGAATTACCTGCGGGTACAAATCCTCCCTGTCTCTGCAATACTTGTGCAATCTGACCTATGGCAGTAGTCAACTGAGCATTGAGAGTCTGTTGAACTACTTCTTCTTCCCCGGTATTCTGATTTCTGGTCCGACGGCGGGGCCCCATTTCAAATAACTAGAATGCAAAGTATTATGACAGACATATATATATAATTCGCAAGTAAGTCACATAAGGAGAAGTTCAGATAAGTCCACATAAAATTACATATAAGATCATACAAGCATTTTATACACAAAAGATATGAATAAAACACTTAGTCATACTTTCCATTCTAAACTTTTCACTTTCATACAAATACTCTTAAAAGACATTTCATATTCTCATTTTCATGCTAGCATGTCCTTTACTAATTCAATCTTTCACTTATTCAATCAAAAGAAACACTTATTCACGCAATTGCACTTTCACATAATAGACCTCTACCCCACAGACCGAGAAACCTATCCCGACTCAAGCATTCTATAAGCTCTGATACCATCTAAATGTCACGGCTCGACCCAACCCTATACTAAAGGTTAAGTCCGGACCCGACAAACGGACAGAGTCTCCTCTGTACTGTGGGTATTCTGGAAACCTAAAGACATTCAATAAAGCCACAAAACCAACTAGAACTTCAATTCTAATTAAATCATAACTTCAAGGCCATCCGAGCCTTAAGCATTACAAACAGTTTAGATACATACAAGCATGCATTCCACAATACCAACTTCTTTACAAAAGACCGCTTATCATACCACTCTATGATAGCATTTGAATATACTTAGAAATTAAAGTCAACCATTATTACCCCTGCAATCACACACAAGCATGCAGCAAACTAAAAGTAAGAATATTAGTTATTACATGCCACGGATACATATCATACATTACAATTAACAATATATACATGAGCCCATAGGCTCCAAAATAGGACATAAGTAATACAAACAAAGTCTTCAAATAACCAATAGGAAACATATCCACCTCAAGCAAGTATCACACAGCAACTAAGGCAACTGCTCTGTCTGCACCTCCTGCTCCTCACCCTCAACTAAATCAAGCTGGGGTTCAACCTCAGCACCTCTTGAAACATGTTAACGAGGTATGAACAACCATAATTGCCCAATGAAGGATTAAATCTACCTGGGGCATGCAATGCAACAGTTAGAGCAAATAAGCATTAAAAGCAAGTAAAGGACAATTGAAATAGTAAATAACCACACATTTAAAAGGATACGATACACTTAACCCCAACACTCCAGAATTCTCTTTATCTTCGATCATAAACCACAAACCTCAATCAATGTGTCGGTATAAACCCCAATCACTCCAGTGGGTGTACTCTGGATGTATCTCGATAAACCTATGAGCCAACACCCCCTGCCAATCTCCGAACCAGGCGAGTGAGGGATTAGAGCACGGAGATCGAATATCCACTGACAAGCCCGCTGTCGCCCAGCCGATATCCAATACATCCGCCCCTGATACTATGATTGCGCAACCACTATACAATGCACTTATCAATGACAATACAATAACAACAATGGAAGCAGTAACACATGGGAAGAACAACAAAGTAGGTTATCCTCAAAACAGTTAGAATAGAAGCACTAGCATATAACAACTAAACAATTACAAAGGGCATTTACACATTTCACATAGAACTTTACCAAAAGCTCAAGAATGTCTTAAAAACACATTTAAACACCTAAGGAACAGTTACGAGCTCATAAAAGCGTGAAACAACCGATTTCCTACTTTATCCCCTTGGTAACACAAACCATTTTCCTTCCAAACTCAAGCTATTGTTCTAGTATAGTAAGTGGTCTATTTCATACTTCTAATTAACCCATAAGGCACCCTTAGAACCCTCGAAGTTACCCAATTACCCGCGTTTAGCACAAAAGCCCCAATTGTCCCTTTATGACTTTGTACTACACGTACCTTAACCGGGACTCAATCGAGAGTTAACAAAGCTTATTTAGCACCTATATAGCCTAAGAATACCAAATGTGAAGGTCAAATTAACCCGGATTTGTGATAACCCTGAAACCTCTTTTAAAAAGTCACCTACTTCATGTTTTAGCCAAGTTTCGAGCAATTCAATGTCACGGGACTATTAAACTATCTTTATTAACATCTAAGACACTTACTAGAAGCAATGAATCAAGCCATATCGCACAATTTCACGAAACCCTAAATTTCATCACTATTCATACTCTACAATCAAACTATCGATTTTAATTGTTTAAAAAGCGAATCAATGGCATAAATGTGGTCTTTAGCACTTATATGCAATGTGTATTAGCATATTTGAGCATAGCATAAGCATTTGATAGTAAATCTACAAAATCAAGAAAAGTGTATCATTTTAGAAATGCAAAAATAACCATGAAATCCCTCACCAATGCGCGTAGAAGCTCGTAGGAGGCTAGCAAACCCTTTAAACCGCTTGCACCTAGATTGGCTTGGCTTGAATCCAAGAGTTGATGAACCAAAAATCCCTCTTTTGCACACAAAGGGCTATCGGGTTCAACTAGGCACTATTCAGCTTGTTTTTTTTTTTTTTTGTTATGTTATGAGCATCTATGTGTGTGTGATGAGTATATATGTCTATATGCATTAATTTAGTGTGAGTAGGTTGATCATAATATGAGTCAACTAGCCTAGAACGAGTCCTAAGGTGCAATAATATGTTAGTTAACTAGAATATAAAGTTTAACTACGTAACACTATTCACTAGTTTCAATAAAACATTTTCTAAACGGGTGCTGTCAACCATAATAGCTCAAATGCACATTTTTTTCACTCCTAAAATAATTAATATGATTTAAGAAAAATGCTAATTCGAAATAAATAAGCAGTTGAAAAATGTGATGAATAATGACCACAGAAAGTAATAAGTAATGCACAGTAATAATGGTCAAATAGTGGATGCAACAGTTAAAAGGTGTACGGTAGAATCTCGGGCGTCACATGGACATTAGTGCCTAGGTCTGACAATACAAATGTAATAGGGACAAAATGGATTTTCAAAAAAAAACTGATGAATGTGGCAACATAACGAGAAACAAAGCCAGGTTAGTTGCACAAGGGTACACACAAGTAAAAGGTGTGGATTTTGATGAAACTTTTGCCCCAGTTGCAAGACTTGATTTTATTAGATTGTTGTTGTCCATAGCGTGCGTATTAGACATATGGCTTTACCAAATGGATGTGAAGAGTTCATTTTTTAATGGCATTCTAAATGAAGAAGCCTATGTTGAACAACCAAAAGGCTTTGAAGATCTACACTATCCTACACGTGTATAAACTAAAAAAAGTCTTGGATGGGCTGAAACAAGCCACAAGAGCTTGGTACGAAAGGTTGACCAAGTTCTTACTTGAAAAAGGCTACAAAAAAGGGGGAGTTGATAAAACTCTTTTCATCAAAAAAATTGGCTTAGGTATTTTAATTGCACAAATTTATGTAGATGATATAGTGTTTGGTTCAATGTCGAAAAATAAGGCTGATGAATTTGTGAAACAAATGAAACATGAATTTGAAATGAATATGGTAGGTGAATTTACTTATTTTATGGGTTTGCAGGTTAAGCAGAGTGAGAGTGGTATCTTCATCTCACAAAAAAATATGCAAAAAACCTGGTCAAAAGTTTGGGCTAGAATCAGCTAAGCATATGAGAACACCCATGGGAACACATGTTAAGCTAACCAAGGATGAAAATGAAAAATTTGTTGATGGGACTTTCTATAGGAGCATGATAGGGAGTTTGTTGTACCTTACAACAAGCAGGCCTGATATTTGCTTTAGTGTAGGAGTGTGTGCTAGATATCAATCCAAACCAAAAGAATCACATTTAATTGCAATTAAACGCATTATTAGATATATAAGTGGAACTGCAAATTATGGCATTTGGTACACAAATGATACTAATGCAAATCTTGCTGGTTTTAGTGATGCTGATTGGGCAGGTAATGCAGATGACAGGAAGAGCACCACTGAATGATGTTTCTATGTTGGAAACAACCTTGTGTCATGGTATAGTAAAAAACAGAATACAATTTCTTTGTCAACTGCTAAGGGTGAGTACATTGCTGTTGGAAGTTGTTGTACTCAACTATTGTGGATGAAGCAAATGTTGGGAGACTATGGTATTGAACAAGGAGTTTTAACTATCTTTTGTGATAATACTAGTACTATAAACATTTCTAAAAATCTTGTACAACATTCACGAACTAAGCACATTGATATACGACATCATTTCATTCGTGATCTTGTTGAAACAAAAAAGGTTGTTCTAGAATATGTTACAACAGAACATCAGCTAGCAGACATTTTCACTAAAGCACTTGATTCAGTGAGGTTTGAAGTATTGAGAAAAGTGGTTGGTATTTGTACCAATTAATGTTAGCACATGCATTGACACATGAAAGTGATAAAATCTCAAGAAATGTGAAAGTTTAATAATTAAATCAACTTGAGATTTATTATTTGAACCATACTTCTTGTGCACACTATATTTTGATCTGATTGAGAATCTGATTTTGATGGTTTGCAAGTGCAGGAGTTTAAACTTCCTAGTGATTCTGGATATTATGAGATGTCTCTTTTCCCATTCCTGTACTCTATTCACTCTTATAAAACAAAAACAAAAAAAAAAACAAAAAAAAAAAAAAGAGAGAAAAAAAAGACTGGAAAAAGTTACCTAAACCAGATTAAAGGTTCTAAGAGTAAAAGCTACCAAGTCTAATTTTCACTTTGGAAAAAATTGTTTCAATGTGATTAGACGATCAGGTTGTTTGAACAGGTTGGGTTAAATTCTCAATCTTGCAAATCCTGATTTTGAGGAAGTTCAAGAAAGATGTTTATATAGATTTCACACACACACATGGTTCAGGTTATAAATACTGGTATGATTTAAGTATTAAATGAATCAAATTTCTTGTTGATGAAGTCGAAATTAATGTGAATTGCATGTGATTTTTTTTCAAAAGAATAAATCATTGATGAGAGTGCTCAAGTTTCTAAGTGTCTGTCTGGAAAACGCTGTTGCAACTTGGATTGAGACAACCCAGCCCAATAAACTTGTGCGTGGATAAAAGGAAAGAAAAGAGTTATGTTTGACACCAATTCTGAGAAAGAAAAAGGCGGATACATGTTTGCATGGGTTAGGTGAAGTGTTTTTTGTGTTTATCAAAAAGAGTTTGTGTTCCAATAAAATTGCATCTCATTGATTGCATGTTTCATCTAGGACTCCACACATGACAAATCTCTATCCTTTATAAAGATGGTGTATCACATTTGTTTTTATCAGAACCCGATTCTCTCTCAATCTCTCACACCCGTTTTCTAACTCTTCGTCTTATTGAGAATTTTGCTAAGACATTGTGTTTCAGTTTTTGTTTCTTCATGAGCAAACATGGTGTCCACTCATTCAGATGCAAAGCGTTGGAGCAGCAAGGCACAACCGAGAGATGCACCAGGTAGAGACCCAAGCGTTCGAATCACTTTTGAAGAATCACCTTCCGCTACACCCTCTGTTATACCCACAAAACCATCAAGCTCACAAGAAGTGCATGGAAATGATGAACACTTATCATCTGATGACTCATCAGAGTCATCTCATGGATCAAGGGAGGCTACCAAGTTGCGAGAGAAATGAGCAGCCACGGTTCAAGAACAGTGCCCACCAAGTGTTCGACAGTATGTTGCACCATCATTTGAGAGCCATGAGAAGTCTTCAGACTCGTTGGCAATGCCAGTAGCACTTGTTCCATTCACAGGTGAAACAAAAGCTGAAAAGACACATTTGTGCCTGAGGATGTTCCACCGAAAGTTGCACCAACTATCGGTAAGACAACCACTAAACTAAAGATGATGTTCCTATGACTGCTGCAACAACCTAATCACCATAGGCAACTTCAAAAACTAAGGGAAAATCAAAGCACATGGGAAAATACAAAAGTAAGCAAGGTACACCCTCTGGTCCTTCCAAACGACAAAAGAAGCATTGGTATGATGTGTCAACTGCTTTTTCCAAGAAGTTCTTTTTTGTTGAAAACAAAATTAGATGGAAGACCTTATCTCAAAGGTCATTCCAAATCGAAAAACCCCTCAATGAGGCTTCGTATCGGGGGTATGGGATCTTGGAGTTGTTAGAGCAGAGGCATCTACTTAGATCTTTTGCGAAGTTGAAGCCCTTCTCAAGCTCTGTTGTGTATGAATTTTATGCCAACATCACCAAGGACATAAGTGTTGCAACATCGAGGTTGCACCATCATGTGTTTGTAAGGAATCATGTGTTTGAATTCTCATCCACTGTCATTAATGCGTTTTTGGAATTTGTTCTATCTGAGAAGCTTGTCCTGGAGGAGGAAATTAAACTTGATATTATTGCAAAGGAGTTAGTTGGGAATGCGGTTGATTGGGTAGAGGAAGGAAGAATGAATGCAACTTCCTTGACAGCAAAATATGTTGTGTTGCATCGGATGCTGATCGCAAATTGGTTTCCCATCAAGCATACTATCACAACCCCATTTCTACAATTGCTAGATAGTCTCTGATACCACAATAATGAAAGGAATTTAAAAATTCAAATTTATAAAAACCTCAAATGATCTGGGATCGTGATACCACGGGCTTAAGAAAATCACTTCTCCTAAGTCCACTAAGGCCCATTACATTAGCCCAAGCATTATCCTCTATAATCAGTACATCAAGGTTATTAAATAAATACCTCCAAAATACCAAATCCCAAGTTTACAAATTAAGTAATACACGTTATACAAACATCATCACAATGTTTAATGATACAAGCATACTTCCTCGTATTCAACCACCAAATATACAGTATTCATGTAAGCCAAGCAAGTCACGTAATCCATCACTTTAATTACTTCGACACTTGGTCTCGGCTACACCTGCAAATGTCGTTATGAAAGGGGTGAGCTACGACAAACTCAGTGAGGGAGAAACATAAGAAGGTTGTAGAACTCATTATATCTTTTGAAAACCTTTTCTAATCATGCCATGATACATTAATGTGCAACAAGTGTATATAGTTCGAGTAATGGAACATAAATAAACACGTAGTAAGGATACGTTCAATTCGTTGATGTCGACTCCTGTACACCATCACGAACTTCTTCCCCTATACACCAAAGGCTGTACCCCAGAAGTACGCCACTCCTATGACCCAAACCCTTATAGAACACTCTGTCCACACGGGTAGGGATTAGAACATCGGTAACGGTGTAATCGCCTGGCAAGCCCTATGTTGCCCAGTGTAACACAACTACTGCATCTCGCGTAATGGTTGCAACCACGCTTTTAACATTAATGAATGATTCAACTCTCCAAGGACTTTGTGCCCAAGCGAGAGAGATTGCATTTAAGCATGTAACATGCATTCACGACAAGGAGGGTAAACAACAAAGTAGGTTGTTTCCCAAGTATATGCACATTTCATATTTATTTCACAAGTTAACGATAAGGTATTCAAGGAAATAATAGCAATATAAAGTATGAGTAATGGTAATGCTTTAACTTTTAAATCAGGAGTCTAGAAAAGTCCCTCACCTTAACTTACTCAGTCGATGCCACACTTTAGCACTAGAAATAGCAATAAGGTTAATCTTGTCAATTAATATAAACAGATTAATCACGAATCCTTCAAATAATATCTAGTTATCATATTCTAACCAAACATACATATAAACAAAGTCAAAATTCTTCATTTAAATTTAAGAAACATGAAAACACTCACTGAAGTCCTCTTTTAACATTTTAATCTAGCATATAATTTCTTTAATGTTTAACATTCAATTCTCAACTCCACCTAAATTAACTAAGTACTAAATAAACATATTGGTTAGCTACTCTACAAATATGCACATAATTTATACTAATTTAACACAATTATACACATTAACATATAATCTCATAGGTTATTATATAAATGCTAAAAACTAATATTCATAACAATTTAATAAATAAAATTCAATATATAATACGTAAAATTAAACTACAACAAACTACTGTATATTACTTTTAATCTTAAGCTAACTTCAATTAAACATTTCATATCAACTATCTATTAAACTCATAGCCAGCATACTGAAATATTTCAAGACCTACACTAGCTAAATTACAATTTCACAAGCTTTGATACAAGTAAACATGCTGTCATACTAGGAGCAACTAGATATAGTATGTCTTTTAGACAAATCCACGAACACATGATCTTCATCTTGTAAGTTTAGCTACTATACATATATTTACACATAAAATTACATTTATAAGCCATACAACCAGTTGTGAACATCTCCTCAATAGATATTTAATTTTACATGCATGCTCCACAAATACAATATATCAACTAAGATACTTAATCAATTTAACAAAAATTGGCAATAATGTGCAAAGTTGATGAAACCTCTCACCAAGCTAGGTTTATTGCTAGTCTTCAATCCTACTTCACATGCAAAACTCGTTCGTCTTTCTCCAAGATTCAACCTAAGCAAATTCTCTAACTTTCCTTCCATTTCTTTGCCTGTTCTTTGCTTCGGGTTTAGCCTACCCACCAACTGCCTTCTCTTATTTTTTCTTCAACCGAACACTCACTGCTCCTTTTTGTTATGCTTTACAACATTGATCCAAATATATAATGTAACTAATGAATAAAGCAACAACCAATGACTAACCACCACCAATTGCCACCGCTTCTTTTCTTTTGTCCTGCATTCGGTCCACTAATGTTTTTTCTTTCTTTTCTTGGCTAACTTCACGAAGTCCACCAATGCCTTTTGTTTTCTTTGCTCTCCACCGAATGCTCACTGGTTGTTTTTGGTTTGATAAGCGAACTTGGCTTAACTTATAATATATATATGCTAATGTGAACCAAAGCTAAAAGCCACCGCTCAAATCATTGTCACCAATTCGTTTCTCTTATTTTTCTTTGGTTTGGCTTTGGTCCAATCATTTGATTTTCCTTTCCTTTCCTGGCTAAGGCTTCACCATTCACCAACTCTTTTCTTTTGTCTCATGTGCTTTGCTACTTTGATAAACCTCTATATATATCATGTAACAATAGGCCCACCATCCACTTTGCCACCAAATCTGATCTTTGTTTATGTAATAGTTGACTAGGCCATCCAATATAAAATTACTGCTTTGGTTCTTAGTTTACTAATAAAGCTAAAGACTAGCTAAAGCTAATGAATAATGTAAGACTTATCACCACTGACTCCATAGCTCAGAACAATTGTTTCATGCAAACCGACACATCATGTGATAATTTGCTAATTCATAGTCTTTGTTTTGCTGGCTCAACGGAATTCCTACAACTATCTGCCACGGTCCTAAGCTAGCTATAGACAACGATGATGGTACTAATTATGACTAGTTTATTTGCTGGAAGGAGGTGGCACAATAACAGGTGATGACAATGCTTTAAGCAAAGCAGATGGCTACACACTAGAAGGTACTCGAATGACTAAGCCTAATTGGACATCAGGTTACTTTCTTACGTGGGTTTGGGTAGTGAAGTTGGCACGACATTGAGCTCGTTGGTGATGCGGCGACAACTAGAGACAAATATGTCATAAACTTAGGCTTAATTCTAAAGAATAATGGTGAATTTTGAATCAGATAGACTATATAACACTATTTAAATTTTCTTTAATATCCAGTTAAAACTTTGAGGATCTAAGATATAAAATGTATAGCAAAATTATTCATTACATAATCCTATTTAAGGGTAATTGTGTTATTCCCAAAATGTTATATTAGTCTTTTATTCTAGTCAAAATAGAATTGCTTATTATTTCTAGTAAACATTTCATAATAACCTAACCTAAGTATTCTTAAGTATTAACATTCTTATTAAATTTCCTAACTAATTCATTTCTGAAATCATTTAGTGTTATTATCTAATATATTTACTAGAGTTAATTAACATACCAATTCCGTCTTTTTCATAGGTTAAAATTGCTATTTAGTTAGGGAATTATTACCCAATTTTCATTTTAGGAAGTTAAGATTTGTTACATTAAACTATTAACTTAATTAAAGTTAACTTTTCTACTTAACACACAATGACCAAAATATTCCAAGTTATACACATCTCCTAGTAGATTAACTAATCAGTAAATCAAATACCTATTTTCCCAATTACTTCATTTCAAAAGCATCTAGAGTTTTTTATATTTCCTAAGCTTAGTCTTATAAATTCATGTTATAACACCTAATTGATAATAGGTTACTATTAATCATAAATTAAATGCAGGCAAATAAGCACAAAGACACATTTTCCAAGAATAATGAAAGAAATAAATATAAATAAATATCATAGATGCACGGTCGGCCTCGGGTATTACACATACTACGAGTCTCAATGCTGAGATGGCACGGATTTTGTACAAGATAGGAACTGGGATTAATCTTGATATTGGAGAGATCATTTTTTATAGGATTGTTGAAGAGGCAGCTAAGGAAGTGAAAAATCAATATTTGCCCTATCCCGCATTGATTTTCGTGTTCTATCTGCTCAGAAGGTGGTTCATGAGAAGATTGAACCACTTGAGAAGTTGTCCCCACCATTACAATTTTCTCAAAAAGTTTTTGCAGGGCCAGCACAAAGTGGACATTTAGGGGGAGCTTAAAGCAGAACCGAGTATTGCACCTATTACTGCAACATCAACTAATGCATTGCTGAAACATCTTTAGACTGAAGTCAGTGGCTTGCGCAAAGACCATGCTACTGTGCTAGACAATCATAAGCAAATTATGGAGGATCTTGCAGAACTGAAGAAGGGTCAAAAGACCATCCTTGATTTTGTTTGTGATGCTACTCTTTGAGTTTGTCTGTCACGCTCTTGCCTTTGCCCTATGACTTTTCTGTTTTTTATTTTCTTAACTCTTGTCCTTAACTCTGCTACTTTGGTTTTGCTTTGGCCAATGGGGAGATAGACTGTGGACCCACAAGACAATTTATGACCCTTTATGGATGCTTTTCTTTCATTTTCTTTTATGGTTAATTATGTGTTTTATTCCTTAGTAGCTTAGGGCATTGCTTGTGGTTTTTGCCAAAACAAAGCCAAAGGGGGAGATTGTTAAGATTTTATTTTAATCAAAGTTTTTTTATTGGCTGTATTTTTGCAAAAATATGGATATCGCGTGTGGTAGTTTGAACTTGTAGAAATCTTTGAAGAGGTTACGATGAGGAGGGCTTTCAGTTCTGAAGAGTTCTATTCCTAAAAGTATTCTTGAAGAGTCCACGTGATTTTGAAGATATCTTGGAAATAAGGTGATAATGTAATAGAGGTCAAGTCATCAAGAACTCTTGAGTTGATTGGATTATCTTGATGACTTTTCTGCTTGTACTCAACATCTCGAGCAAGTCCTTCAAATAGGTGTAATGATTCCCAGTTAAAGGGGGAGGAAAGTGTACAGAAAAAGATATAGCAGAATCGTAAAATAGCTATAGGTTGTCTGTGTCAAGTCGTGTTGTAACAAGTTGTATAACAAAGTCAGCTGGATATTTTTAGTTAGTGTTGCAACACAGTCAGTTTAGAGTCTAATGTTTTGACCAATCCATCTTGAGTTTCAAGACTCTTTTTATTATGTTTTTAGTATACATTCTTCGGGAGAAGAAGGTCTGTTCTCGGGAGAGAACTGTGTAAGTTAAGGGGAGCTCGCCAAACATATAAATCTATTAAGGGAGTCTTACACCTAGGCGGCAAGGGTTAAGAGGGAGTCTTCAATTACGTAAGTTTCCATTGGTGTCTGTAATCTCTTGAAACTTAGTGGATTGGTTTGTTGGCCAAGGGATGACCGCGTGGATGTAGACCATATTGGTTAAACCACGTTAAAAATTTATGTATTCTTATTTTTGTTGCAACAATTTTACTTCCAGCAAATTTACTTAGTTAATTTGATTAAATATCAATTTGACTAAAGGGCCAAAGACCAACGCAACATATTCACGTTGAACAATGTACTAATTGCACAAAGAAATGTTTTTCTCAAATTCTTTCTTGCATTATCATTTGACTGAACCATTGTTGCTGCATCAAGTTTATGTTGTCAACTTATTCTTGGTCTTAACTCGCTACTATGCTGCAATGTTGTTAAGATCATCATGGCCCTTGCTACGTGGATTAATTTCTCATATACATCTTCTTCTTTGTGTTATATGATTAAGAAATTTTGTTAAGAACCTTTTTCCTTTTTCTTTACTCAACCAGCCCCTGAGTCCGAGATATTCATCTTGTTTCATGTTTACCTCCAGCAAACCTCGATCCAAAAAACAAAAAAAAAAAGAAAAAAAAATTGCAGCCTAAGTCTAGATGATTATATTTACACCTATCTCAAGTACTCTTGAGGATGCTTCTTAGAAGAAAATCAAATTTACATTTATCGTTCTGGTTATCACATCAATGTGAAAATGAAAAGAAAAGGAAAGAAATAATATCTAAAATAAACTAATAAGGATTTATCTTCAAGGATCTAAAATGATGGCAGAAAACATGTCAATAAAATTTTACAGAATTATATAAATGAATTTTCATGTCATGTCTTGTAAAGACAAGAAGAATCTAAAATGGATATTCATCGACCTTGTATCAAAGTTGGTCAACTTGTTCGTTGCTCGAACTCTTGTAGCTAACTGGGAATCAGACTCACCCACTAACCTCCTCTCTGTATAATACCTGGGGCACTTAGGTTGTGGTAGCATTGCACTCTCATTATCCAACATCAAGAGCACATATGACATTGTTGGTCGATCCTCAGGCCGTTGTTGCACGCACAAGAGACCAACTTGTATGTAACGTAACACTTCAGATATTGGAAGTGAAGCCTCCGTCAATGGATCTATTAGTTCAGAGCCTCTATTAGAAAAATGAATGGAAATGATTTATTTCGGTAGTGGTCCAGCACTACTTTTTTGCTCACTTACTTTTATATGAGCATGCTCTCTGATTTTCCTGCTTGACAGAAACATGTTGAGTCATAATGCTTGGTCAGGAGAGAGACAAACGAAATCCTATAGAGAGGATTGAGTTATTCTTTAACATTTTTTGTATCATTGGAGAATGCATCATGTACAAATCTGGAAGACTAGTTCTTTCAGGCATAAAATTTTAGTCAGAGAGAGTTCAACAATTTTCGGTTTGCAGGATCTTGTAATTTGTTGTGCTGCTATTACAAGAAGTTAGATCGTTGTATCTTGGGAAACTTGCGCTAGAGACCGTAAGCACCGTAGCGGAGCGATAAAAGTCTTATGGAAACTGAATCAAATTCAGACTTCGATCTCAGTTTATCTCTAGTTTGTCCTTCCAATTATATCTTTAAATTACAGTTATATATTCTGTTTATCTAATTTATTTTATTGCAAAAATTTCTCTTTTTGGGATTATACATGCACTTCGAGTACATAATTGCCAACAATCTTAAGACTTTTATTTCTTTCTGTTCTATAAGTGTTGAGTTCTAATATACTAATTAATTTTATATCCTTCTACTACTGCACGCTTTATGTTGGTCATATGATGCTAAAACTATTCTGATATAATATTGCATGATAACTTGATGAGAACTCAGATCAGTTCTGGTAGTCTTTTACATGTTTTCTATTGTAATGTGATATGCATCTGTTTACTTAAAATCTATGTTGTTGTACTAGATGAATGATGCATGTAAACTATGATATATTTTATATGCTATGAAGTTGTGATATGTGTGGTCAACCTAGCGTAGGCAGTAAATTAAGTGTGATTAGTATTTTTACTAGTGTATTGGATTAGAGATTGGTCTACATAATTTTGCTTTCAACATTAATTTGTATTACTCGATAATATATTATGCATATTATCTTAAGGTTTTACAATGGTGCATGTATAATTTGCCCAAGTGCTTGCGAGCTCGTCATATTCTAATTCATTACGTTAATTTTCTTATCATATAAAAACAATAAGAGACATTCTGGTTTGAATCATAGTATAATACATTTATTTAATATGTATATTGTTCCTGATTCAGTTTATCTAGTTTTGATGATTTGGATACTATTATAATTGTACATTATGTTACTGAATTTCTTTTATAAGAAATTTGGTGACAATTAATTTGTATATAAAGTAAATCATGTTCTATCATACTAAAAATAGAGCAAGTTTGTCTTATTTGTGAAAGCCTATTAAATTCTAATTACTGAGATATTAGAAAATAATATAGGTTCATTATATAATTATATGAGATTTTCTAAATGGGTCTTTGTGAAAATTCTTAAATGAGAAATTAATTTGCATACTTGTATGCTATTGAAATTTATGAATGTAATGGTTCAAGTTTCACATGATTTGGACTAAAGATATTAGATATATGAATTTTTAAAGGATGTTTATAATTTGGAAATTTTTACATGACTGTAAGGAAGAAGATAACCAAAACAACCTCGTTTGAATTGTTATCGAGACAGCCAATGAACATGGGACATGTGGCGCATGGCAAATGATGAAATAAAAAACTTACAAAGTTGTGTCTTAACATACTTTATCTCTTGTCTGCCATATGGAGAGGTAGTCAACAAACAGGTCAAGGTTATTAACTTGGTAAATGTAAGCACATTTATTGAAAGTTGTGTAGCATGTTGGTTATTTTATTTTATCAAGGTCGTGAGAGTTGTGCAACAATTTTTTTTTTTGTTAATCCAAGAACATTCCTACTTCAACTAGTCCACGAAACATCGACCAAAATAGACACCACCGCATTGGAACTTTTGGCACCTTGATGGATCATGCCTAACTTATCCCCGCCTGGCCTAACGGCTGGGTGTGAACCAAACTTGAGAATGTAACGACTCGCCCCAAAACATACATCAGTTCAGTCAATAATTTAATTACAGACGGAAGTCATAGAAGTGACTCATACCAACAACGGATTTCGAACCCGCACTAACATGAGATCCCATCAGCAACTTTGCCACTGAGCTACCCCTTGGGGGCGAGTTGTGCAGCATGTTGTTATTTTGTTTTTATTAAGGCCATGTGCAGGATGGCCTATGTGTCTTTTTAGAACAAAAAGGAAACACAAACTTGAGGCTGTTATGTCTTGAACTTATTTTATCAAGGTCATGAGAGTTGTGCAGCATGTTGTTATTTTGTTTTTATTAAGGCCATGTGCAGGATGACCTAATCGTCTTTTTAGAACAAAAAAAGGAACATAAACTTGAGGTTGTTATGTCTTGAACTCAAGACCTCATTAAGTTTGAAATGGTTGCCTAACCACTCAGCTATATCCGTTTGTTGTGTTATGGTTCTACGACCATATATACTTGTCAATTGAGAACAGGCGGTAGTGACTATTGCTGGATGCTAATTGAGAAATAAAATGACTACTTGTGGTTGTGCAGATTAGAACCCCGTACCTTTTGGAATATTTTGTGAAAGGTTAACCACTACATCAACTAGCAACATTGCATCTTAAAGGGGCAGAAGATTTATATATTTTGTTGAGGTCATAAATTGCAGTCCATAATTGAGAATTTATTCTTTAATTATGTATTATAATATTTCGAGTTAAGAATATATTATTCTTACTGGTATGTGCTTTATTTAATTAATTTTCATGTATTAATTAATAAAGACTAAATGCATAGAAAAGTAATGTAGACTTTTATTTGCATTATTTGGTAGAAAAATTGTCTATCGAGAGGCAAAATGAGATTTTTGTCATGTATTATGAATGAATTAAATTAAATTTTCTCATTCTAATATTTTCTTGTATTTGGTCTCTAGGCCAATACTAATAGGAGCAAAGAATTGGGTAAAAAAAATATGATAGTTGAAAAATATCAGATTTTGGGTTAACCTATTTTAAGGACTAATAAAATATGAAAAATAATTCATAAATGTGATTATGATATGTATTTTCATGTGAGCACAGATTTATATACTGTGGTTGTAATAGTATAAAAGTAATTTGTTTAAATAACTATATACATACCAAATTGTAATGTGCTCTTATGAATATGATATATGTATATGTGTGTTTATACATGCATTGAAGAAACTTATGTGATCGATATTTTATAAGTTCAGGGACTTGAGTATGGAACAAAAAAAAAAGGGGAGACTCAACTGCCTTCCGAAAAGAGATGCAACTATGTTGGTTTATTAAAATTGAGTTTAAAAACCTTTGTACCAATTGTTGTGGAAACAAAGAATTTTTCAATATACTTATTGGAGCCTCCTAATTTATGGTGCGATAAATTAGAACAAATGAATTTTGATTATTTGCATAGCAGAGTATGCAAAGATACAAAATAATTATAACTTATTGAGAAGTTGGAGGACTTTGGAACTTATTAAGGATTTCAAAATCAAGAACAAATTCACTACGGTAGTTGTGAATTAAAGTATGTGCAAGTTAGAGGAGGAAAAAGTGTTCTATTACTTTTTATAAATATTTGCACAAGAGTTTATAAGGTTTATTTACAAAATTTCAAACACGAGGTTTTGAAAGTATTTAAACAATATATAAATGAGATTGTGAATCAACATAAATGTGTTGAATAGTGAAGGCAATGTCTATTTTCCTTAATACTATATTGAACATGGTATTGTTTATTAATTGTAGTTCCTTGTTCACTTCAACAAAGTGGTGTTATTAAGAGTAATACCTAAGTGGTGTAAAATGCTTTGTTGATTAAAGGAAACTTTAGTACTTGATGGGAAAGGCTATTTTGACAAACAACCTACAAGTATTTTAACAAGATACCCATATGTACGGTTGGAAACGTTGACTACCTTTCTGAATGCTCAAAATATGGGGGTATCTTGGTGTAATAGGAGTTCTTACACCTAGAATGGTCGAGGTTGGACCTTAAGACTATTGATTACATCTTTATTGCAGTATACAAGATTTCTTTTGCACAAATTTAAAAATTGAGGACATGTATGTCAAAGGTATTTAAAGTCAAGGATGTAGAATTTTTGAGAAATTCAATCCTTGTAAGAATTCGGTTCTTCATGATACTGTGAGTAGTAGTCATGAAAGTGATATAGCGAAAGAACTATATCAAATGCAATAAAGATGAACCAAGACATAGCAAGAATGCTATAATGCCTAAGTCTTTTGGTCTCGATGAGCTTGTACCATCAAGGAAATAATGACAACTCTTGAAACTCCGTTTGAGAAAAGGTTGTTGTTAGTGGATTAATTCCTTTATATATGGAAACTGGTGGTCCTTCTTTCGAAAATTAACATTTAAGGTGTAAATGAATTTTTTAAAGGAAGATGAAATTTGGTGGATCTATTGACAAGTACAAGACTAGACTTGTAATTGAGGATTGCAAGCAAAATCTTTATTACTTGAACACGTGTACACCAATTACGAGACTAACTTCTACTTAGAAGTTGATAGCCATTGCGGCTATGAACAATTGTGAGATACATCTGATGGATGTAAAGAGAACATTCTTAATTAATGACTCAAATGAAAAGATCTATTTGGAACAACCCGAAGGGTCTATGGTTCCATAAAAAGAAGATGTGTAACCTTATAAGATCACTGGCGATGAAAAGAAGCTACATAACAATGACATGAGAACTTAGGACTATGACAAACATATTTTTACTCGAGACGATGCCATTATGTGTCTTTATGTAAATGACATGTTAGTCATTGGAAGCAATAATAATGACCAGTAATTATGATATGAAACATTTAGGTATGGTAAATGGTATTTTGGAAATTAAAAAAAAAATTACCAAAATATTTGATGGACTAATTGAGTCTCTATCTCACTGTATTGAGAAGATGGTCCAGTGAAGACACGTACCGATGTAAATATACATCTAGTGAAAAATATCTCGGTTAGAGTATTCGTATATTTCTGGTAGTCTAATGTATACCATAAATTGTGAAATTTCTGAGGTATCCAAGATACACTTTGAACTATGGGCTGCATGTTGCAGGATATCCAATTGTATTAGAAGGATACAGTGATACTAAGAGGATATCTTATTTAAAAGACTCAAATTCGTGAGGGAATATGTCTTTATCTTTGGAGTGCAGCTATCTCAATATAAATCCTTTAAGTTAATTTGTATAGTTAGATTCACGGTGGAATATGAGTTTATGGCTAGAAAGGAATCCGAGTGGTTTCATAATTTCTTAAAGGATATTGCTGATTGGCCAAAACTTGTGCCAACTATTTGCAAATATTGCGATAGTCAATCATTGATTGAAAGGGCACTAAGTGGCATATATCAACGGTAAATCTAGAAATATATGTCTTGGATGTAAAACCGTAAGAAGATTGTTCTCTAATGAGGTTATCTCTATTGACTATGTAAAGTCAAAAGATAACATTGCGGATCCGCTTATGAAAAGTTTAAATAGAGAGCAAGTATATAATTCGTCGAGGAGAATGGGTCTTAAGCCTATTTCTAAAGAGTTGTCATAATGGTAAACCCTACCTTGTTGACAGGAGATCCATGGATCTAGGTTCAAAGAGAAAAACTGAATTATGTACAATTCAATGTAAGCACTGTGGGGGTAATACTCCCACATATTCCTATGACAAGTGATATTATTGTATTTGCAGCACTCAAACCATGGTATTTGTACTGCATTTGCATCTTAACTCTGGAATAAATGCAACACTTTGATACTTTTGATGCAATGTAGGAAAATATTGAAAAGTGAATAATCAGGCCCGAAATGATCCAAATTGCAAGTTAAGAAGTAAGAATGGGGAAACACGAGAAACGGTTGAAGAATGAAGCTCATATAGAAGAAATTTGGCCGAAACTACCACGAAATCGGACCTAGAACATTGACTCAGATGATCTCAAATAGTGACCCATGTCCTTTTGGCAAATCATATAAGTTTTTCGGGTAGAAACAGCCTTCTAAGCAAAAAGCAAGACTAAGTCTTGCGCGCGGCGTGATTTTAGTCAAATTCCATCGTTTGGAGGGTCAAAACAGTGAAAAACACCCGAAAATGCCGCGGTCAACAATCTGGTCAAAGTCAACAAATGCAAAAAAAGTCAACTATTTTCAGAATTTTGCCTGTAAATAAAGCATCAACCCTTTGAGAATTTTTGAGTTAGTTTTGGAATATTATCAATATTTTTTATATAATTTCGAGTTAATTCCATTTAGTTTTAATTTTAGTTTTAGTTAATTAAGTAGTAGTAGAATATAGGGGAAGTCCCGCCTAGGTAGCTCTTATTCGGAAAAATTTTGCCCGAATAGCTACTTTTAGGGAGAAGTCCGACCCGAATAGTTTTTAGTCAGGGAAAATTCTGCCCGGATAGCTTTTAATAGGAAAGCTTTTATTCGGGGGAAATTCATCCCTAGTAGCTCTTATTCCGGAGAAATTAGTTCCGCCCGAATAGTTATTTTGCGTCGGACCTCTACTCAAATTTTGAAAATCAGAAATACGAGTTCGTCAAATACGGGGGAGCCTTTCTTGACTTTCTTTTATTTATATAACTTGTATTCATTTATATCTGAGTAGATTGATATCTAGGGGAGAATATTGTAAATGTTAGTCTTTTAATATATGGTCTCGGATTCAGATTATACGTTTTAAATGCAATATATGGCTTGTTTTAATTTAGTAATGTCTTTCATACGTAATGCTTTTCAGTAGATGTATGACTGCTTTACTATTAAATATTGTCTTTCATAAAGTAATGCTTTTAAGTAGATGTTATGTTAGCTTTAGTTTTGTGCCATGTATCCATGCTGTAATAGTGAATCGAAAATAGCTTGACAACCTTATATTCCATGAACTATAGGTAATACTTTTAAGTAGACCTTAATTTCTAAACCAATAAGGAGAAGTTGATTGTTTAGTCAAAACAGACCTTTTACACCAGGTTGCAAGGACAGTTCCATACTATGGCTCCAATGCTCGTATATGGCACAGCACCTACATCAGAGTTAATAATCGGGATTTTAATAAGCTAAGTTAATTGACTAGGTTAAATGCTTGTAGCTTAACCCTTGCATAAAATCAGATAATCTTGAATACCGAGCCTAGATTAATTACCTCATTTACATATTCGACCCCTAGATCACTATCTCTCGTATTCATATTTAGTTAGTTTAATTTAGTTGTAGTATAATCAAACACCTTATACAAAGTATCACTAACCGCTTTAACACTTTGACACACTACTTCACCAACTTGCTAACGCACTTCCCTGTGGTACGATTCCGCACTCATAGCACACTACACTGCAAAGAACCGTGCACTTACGGGTTATTAAAACTTGGTCATTTCGCACCTAATTATAACGTACCGTTTGAACGCATCAAGTTTTTGGCGCCGTTATCGGGGAAGCACTGTATAGTTTAGTTATTGATAAAAATATTTGTGAACTTTTTTAAAGTGTTTATTTTATCCGCTTTATTTAAAAAATTAAAAAAATAAAAATAAAAAAATAAATAATAATAAATAATAATAATACTAATAATAATTAAAAAAATTGTTTGGAAAATTTGATTGATTAGAATATGACTCATTTTAATGATTCATCCGATCAATGAGCTTTTAATGAAACAACCCAACCCCTATCCCAATTATATGTGAAAATTGTTCTCAATTTGGGCATACCTTTGTAAATTGTCCCCATCATCCCACGTTTTTACAAAGTCATGATTCTAATACTCAGGGTTATTTTTCAAACACAAATCTGTATTCAAATACATATAACCCGGAGTTACAAAATCATCAAATTTTATTTTGGGATCAAAATAATGCATCTTTTCTGCCTCAAAATTTTAAAAATTTTACATTTCAAAACCCCAATTCTTCTGAGTTTTGCGAAAGCTTTCAAAGTAATTCTTTCAAACAAAACTTTTGTTATCCCAACACAGTTGAATTTTCTTCTCCTGAACCAAACTTCGACGACAAGTTCGACCAACTTGTCAAACTCGTCGAATCCAACCATCAATCCATAGATAGGCTTCAAGACCAAATCGGTCAACTAGCTGAGAGCACAAATGATTGGGAGGAAGACGAACACCATATTCAACCTGTTGAGAGTTCGCAAGATCAATATAGTTTCGTTCATCACGAAACTATCCCAAACCAGGTTGAGGTGATAGAAGTGTTTAATAAGGATAATCAGGGTAGAGAGTGTAACACTAGGAATGAGGCAAATAACATGTTTGAGGTACATACTCCAGAATGGCAAAACCTGTAATGCCCCGATCCCTCACGGAACCGGGACTTCTATTAACCAAACTATACTCAACCCAAATCCAAACCCCGAACACGTAATTTAGGAAAAACGAACGGAGTTTTCCCTATTTATAGGACTATTTGGAAACCTGTAAACTACAACATACAACCACAAGACTATAGTCCACAACTTCAATTTGTTTCATCCCTATCAACATGCAAGTCAACTAAACAAAAGAGTAAACAATTGAAGTTATTACAAACCACTAGTACCTAATCATCAAACAAAATTAAAACTTTAATATTACATTCCTTGATATAACATAAATACATACATGGGCACAAAGTCTTAAATACAATACAAGCATATCATGATCATATTCTTCCATGTTTTACACACTGATAGAGCAAGCAGGTCACACAAGAGGCAATCCAATCTTCAGCTTTTCCTGAAATATGTTGAAAAGAGGAATGAGTAACCAAGTTACTCAGTGAGGGAGATGATGCAATATACTGGGCGTGCATTATGATATGCAGATACAAGAAATCATATATATAACATAAAAAATAAGATTAAATAGCAAGTAGTTAACCACATTAAAAAGGATACGGTTCCATTTCAAGTCTTCAAACTCGAACCACGAGCCACGAACTTTATGGAAGTGCCGGCAAACCCTTACTCCAACAAGTTGAGATACTCCGGATGTATCCTGATCCTACGACCCTTTCTCATGAGGTAGGTCCATGCCCAGCAAGTGAACCACGCCTCTGGGGTAGTGGAGTATGCCTTAGCGAGAAGGGAATAGGCACCATGGTAGTCGAGGGAGCACGGCAAGCCCGATGCCGCCCGTGTTTCTCGATGCTATCATGTCCAAAAAGGTTGCGCAACCCCGAGACAAGTCGATAAGTATTTTAGATATCAAATAACACATAAGAGGGTCGACAAAGTAGGCCGCCCTCGCAATTAAACACAAATAACACGAGAAAACACATGATAGCGAGTAAATAGTACATATAGACTATTTCAATTACTAATCATACACTCTATATCCAATAAAATAAGTTAAGATGTACAAAAAAAAGATGAAGACTCCCTCACCTTGGTTTAGGTTAATTATGCAAGAGTATAATTAGATTCACTCCAGCCTCCTTGAATTAGTTCAGATGTGTAAACCCTAGTTGTTCATATAAGTATAACATTTAAAAGAATTAGGCCAATAGCAAGTTAACCTTAACTATGACTTTTAACCAACACATAAAGTACTATTATAACACAGAAATACATTATATTGCATTAAAGGGAAAGAGAACAAGAAGATAAGTTAACTGATTAACTAATGCTTCTAAAATTATTAATTTGAACTTCAAGCTAGAGTTATTTCATTTGAAAGTTAATAGCCAAAATGGAGGTTAGGCTCAATTAATACTTTTATCTTTTACCCTATTAACAACACAATGGGAAAGCATTCGCTAAACCCATCAATAATATAAATTAAAAGCCTTACAACACTTTACTACACAACAATGATTAGAGGATTAGGGTCATTATGTATAGCAAGTAAAAATGTTAAAATACTCCTTTACATAATTCCTATGTAACCTTCTTCTATGGACACCAGTAACTCCTTGATATCGAATACTACCTTAAATCTAACTTATTAGCTACTCAAGAAAAGATATATTCAACTAGTATACTTGAATTTAAGTGCAAGTTAAGTTTAACTATAGCTTACTACTGCATGATTATGAAATACACATGCATTATTCTCTTCCAAAGGCCATAACTTGTACCTAAATGAAGCTTAGCAGCATTCTTCCTTTAGATAGTTAATAACTCCATTAAACTATCATAATTCATTAGATTCATTAGCTAAATACAAGTTAAGAAAATTCATAAACTAGACTAGCATAACAAGCTCTAACAAAATTTATAGTTCAATATTTCACAAGTTGGACAAGAAGTAGAGAAACTTATCTATCAACAATTTCAATACTGACTTGATAACAACTCAAAAATAAGATAATCCTATCTCAACGCCCACAACAACTCAAGTTAAAGAAAACATTTCACAATTCAATACTAACTTTTATCAAGCTAACACATTTTCTATATTACCAATATAATTAAAAGAAGAAGAAAAGGAGTATGACAACTCAACTGGCTGCCCTCATATAAACACATTATAACCAACATATGCACGAGATAACTATATAATCCCAAAAAGAGGCAACCAACACAACTTCACCCAAAATCCAATTCAAATAGCTCAATTAGATTTAGATAAACACAATAGTATGTGACAACGCAATAGTAAGCTCTAGGTACGCCAAAGAAGCCAATTACTACATTTTTTCCCTTTCTTAACCAAGCTTTTCTTCTCCTAAGTGCATTTCAGCATTACCAACCCACAACCTAACCATACTAAATTCCCAACCAAGCCAAGAGACACCTATTAAGATCATAAAAATCCATTTTAGAAGCAAAAACTCGGGAAGGCCCCGAGCGGGTTTGAACTACAACTATACTAACAGAGCCCCAATTTTGCGTAACGAAAGCACCAAAAGTGCTTCCTTACCCCAAGGATATCCAAACCATAGCCCAACCTTGCCCGGATTGCACAACGGAAAAAGTCCTCTTTTTAAAGATTACTAAATTTGCATTTTAGTACATTTCCGAGCAATTTAATCCCACGTGAGTCTATGAGTAGTTCCACTAACGTCTAAAGCACCTAATTGAAGCCTCGATTTAACACACATACATGTACACATGGTGTAGTTAGTTCATTTACTCAAAATTCCAATATATATAGTGAGAGCTAACTAAAACTCCAATCTTGTATATTTATGAACATACATGCTAGCTAATTTCTTCTTGAGCTCCCACAATCTTCTTACAAGCATTCTTTCAAACATCAAACATGCAATATCTATTATCTCCCACTCCTAACACAACAACAACCACAACACTAGAATTCTCATTTAACTAATAATCAACACCAAAATACCACATTGTTAACATAACACCTAAAAAATCATATTGAATATCTTATAACCATTATTTAACTCCAATATACACATCTACTCAATGAGAATCCATAATTTTACTATCTAGCAATCACAATCATTAATGTCAATCATCAACTAGCTAAAACATCTTTCAATTTCTTGCAGATGCTTAACTTTATTTATTCGGTTACCTATGCTATAGTTCTCCAAATTGATTGATTTTTATTAATAAACGTAACTCTTTGAGTGTAAATGACTTTAGCCTCAAGCGGAACTCAATTCCGATCTAAATTCCATAAGTTATGACCTTTTCCGTGCAACTGCGTGAAGTGCCCCCTGCACCAGCGATTTTCAGACATATTTCGGAAATAGCTAAATCGCGGGGTCAAAACGTTAGAATTTGCCTTAGCTCTAGAAATAAACATTTGTTCTAAACTGTCTAATCTAGCTGCCATATAGCTCTAGAAATAAACATTTGTTCTAAACTGTCTAATCTAGCTGCCATATAAATTGCGTTCAATTCTAAGGACGTTTTCTATACCAAAACTACTTCGAAAGTCAGGGGCAGTGCAGTGTCCAAATCTGAATTTTTCTTCCTTATCATCTTCTTGTTAATTCTTGCATTTGAGCCAACAATAACCATTACTTTAGCCTATATAACATTCCTATACTTCATTTAGGACATTTAACAAACACCTAAACTACACAATTACACTTAGTTAACAAAGCAACTCTACAACTAAGATAGCATGCAAGAGTTCATTCTGTGAGCACTAATGAGTTCCTACAACCTTTAGCATACTAATACTTTAGCTAAACATACATTTCCAACATCTTTGAACACTTACATAAAACATAGCATGCATACATATAGCTGAATAATCCAAATAGAATGCAAATAATATGAATTCCCTCACCTAGACATGAAGAATGGCATGAAAATTGATCTTACAAAGCTGTCTTCTTCTTCTTCTTCCTTGTTTTCTTCTTTTCCTTCTCTCCCTGCATGTGTGTGTGCTGAATTGTGTGTGTGTGTGCTGAAACATGTTGTGTGCGTGTGTTTTGTGTAGTTTATTTGTTTTAATTAAGGTCAAAATTAGGTAGGATTTTTTATAAAGACTCAAAAGTCTATCTTGCCCCTTTAACTAATTTGATATTTACTAGTTTGACATTTAGTTGAAATCTAACAAATCTAGTTTCTATTTGCAAATTGATAACACTTAAATAATGTCTACGTTACTTAAAACTCTTAAATGCACGTGAATGCACATAAATGCACGTTAAATGAAATAGATGCACGTAATCCAAAAATATGATATTTTATGCAAACAAATATATATAAATAATTAAAGTAGACATATAAATATATGAACATTAATAAAATAATTATATGCACAGGTCGGAGTGTCACAAAACCAGCCATCACCTTGGAGTCAAGAAATTTTTTCTCAAAATTTTGAAAGCCAAGTCCCTATACCTTTTCAATCTAAATCTTTTGGTGACCCTTTATTTAATATTTTCAAACAAAATGATCACCAGGATGATTGGATTAACTCTGCTCCCGAATCCGGTGACAAGTTTGACCAACTTTTTCATCTTGCCCAATCTAATGCTCACATGCTTCAATCTTTAGATCAACACATTCAGTCTGTTATGAGCACCTTTGATAAAATAACATGTGAACAAACTAATGATATGAGCAAGATTATTTGGGAGACATCTGATAGGGAAAATAAAATTGAGAAAAATGATGAAATGCATCACATAGAAGGACCGGATGACCTTAGTAATTTCATGACTCTACCCGACTCTAATTCCTCTTTAAGGAAGATGGGTATACACATTTCTCTAGAGTCAATACTCTTTCAGGACGAGTCTATTGAGTCTATTGAGTCTACTTTAAATCCCCCCTCCTTCTTATCTCTTGAAGAAGACATTAATGAGATCGAACGACTTTTGTATCAAACTGACCGAGAAAATAAGTCAAATGCTTCCATACCCTTTTCAACTGATTCTAAAACTGAAAAAGAAGTTTTGACATCCATACTCTTTCCTGTTGAAAGTTATCTCACTTCTTCTTTGAATGAGTCTTCCCTTTTTGTGGAACTCAATTTGGGACACATTAATTTACAACACCAAATAGCCCCTATTGACATAACCATGAACATTCCCACACATATCACATTTGGATGGGAATTGTCACTTTTTCAAAGTGACTTGGAAAAGGCATGTTTTGTAGGAATAATGAGCCATCATCTGTTGCATGATCATTTTCCTTTCAAGAATTGTGCTAAAACGATTATCAGGCAATATATGTCGAAGAGCTTTAAACATAGATTGCTCTAACATTGGCGTCTGGCTAAGGGCGTAAATCTCATCGCTACTAGGAGGCAACCTAGATTTTTAAATACTTTCTTATTATGTGTTTATTTTCTGTTTGTGTGATTTTTGCAGTCTGGCTGAAGACGATAAACTTAGCGCTACTAGGAGACAACCTAGTGTTCTCTTTAATGTTTTACTGTTTGTTTAAATTTTTGTCATAACTCTAGAACCCCAGAAAAGAGTCTAAATGGTCTAGGTAGTTTATTTATTTGCTTTATGTATTAGTTGTTTTTCATGACCATATTTCTTTTTGGTTTCTCCCCTATATATTTGTTTTTGTCTATTTTTATTTAGTATAACTAACTATTTTCTGATGTGTTGATGATAATCTATAAAATGTTTTGTCTACTAATATTTAATTGCAGAATGATACATCTTTTGGCAAAAGTTAGTAGAAAGGCTTTGACATCAACATAGAAATGCTTCACATCATGTGATATCTTTCCATACTACATTTCCCTTTATACTTGATCAACATGCGCTGTAGAGTAAGCAAACCATAGGTTTGGGGATGTAGCAGTTGTCATTTTGTTATTACTTGCATATTACACTCTCACTGTCTTATATTGCTATTTGCTTGAGGGCAAACAAAGTTTCGGTGTGGAACATGCGTGTATTTTATGAAAATATTTTTCAAAATATGCAAGAAATACACCATTTGTGTTCATGAGAAAGAGTATTTTGCTACCTTACTTGTTTAAAGGAAGATGATTTAGATGATTTGAGAACTTGTATTATTAGCTATGTATTGTGAAAAACTCTGAGGAAACTCTGTAAGAAAAACTTTGGGGTACTGTATTCATGAGTAAACCTAGCTGTTCTTTTTTTCTTCAATTGATAGCTATGTGATTATGAAAGGACTGAGATAGGATTACCGTTTGTTATGAGAACTTCTTGTGATTGAAATCTAAACCCTTATGCCATGTATGTACAGTATGTTATGTTACTATGTCTGTATGTACACTCTGAAAAAAGAAGAAAAAAAAAGAAAAAAAGAGAGAAAAAGAAAAACAATGAAAAAATAGAAAAAAGAAAAAAAGTTGTACATACATTTACTGTTGAATAAAGTTTTTGGTGTAAATATGTTGTAAATCTCTAAGCACCACTATCCTAGACATTGTAATTTGGGATATGTGCTATAATGTAAGGTTTCGAGCCTGGATATATCGGGTGATTATGGCATGTAGGGGTCCCTTTAAAATCTGGCAACCTCAGTCATAATGGCGGGGAATTGTTGGCCTTAAAGCCATGGGATATTCAGAAAGCAAATGAAACTGAACACTATATAGAGATATTGTAAGTTCTACTTTTATATTTCTGACAAATGTAAAAAGGGTGAAGACATGATCAAGAGTTTGATTACAAAAAAACAAGAATATCAAAGTCCAATCTAATTGCATGTCTTGAAAGTTGGGAACTGATTGAACTTAATTTGCTTAGTTTACTTCTGAATATGTACTCTGAAGTAATCAATAGTCATTTCCAAGAAGAGTATCTATTTGAAAAACTATGTAAAGGTTCTCTTATCATGCTCATCATTAACTGCTGAATAGGTTTAAGATAGTGAATTACACTTCTCATGTTTTATGTTGGAAATTTTTTGACAAAAGGTTAGGATAGATGCATTCACTTGTTTTGACTTGTAAAAATTTCTAAAAATTTCACTTTGAAATTGTTTTAAAGACAGTCTTGCTTGAGGACAAGCAATGTTTAGGTTTGGGGATGTTGATGTTACTGTATTTGCAGCACTCAAACCATGGTATTTGTACTGCATTTGCATCTTAACTCTGGAATAAATGCAACACTTTGATACTTTTGATGCAATGTAAGAAAATACTGAAAAGTGAATAATCAGGCCCGAAATGATCCAAATTACAAGTCAAGAAGTAAGAATGGGGAAGCACGAGAAACGGTTGAATGGGAAAGCACGAGAAACGGTTGAAGAATGAAGCTCATAGAGAAGAAATTTGGCCAAAACTACCACAAAATCAGACTCGGAACATTGACCCAGATGATTTCAAATAGTGACCCATGTCCTTTTTGGCAAATCATATAAGTTTTTCGGGTAGAAACAACCTTCTCAGCAAAACGCAAGACTTAGTCTTGCGCGCAGCATGATTTTAGCCAAATTCCATCGTTTGGAAGGTCAAAACAGTGAAAAACACCCGAAAATACTGCGACTAATGATCTGGTCAAAGTCAACAAATGCAAAAAAAGTCAACTATTTTCAAAAGTTTGCCTATAAATAGAGCATCAACCCTTTGAGAATTTTTGAGTTAATTTTGGAGTATTTTCAATATTTTTGATATAATTCTGTGTTAATTCCATTTAGTTTTAGTTAATTAAGTAGTAGTAGAATACGGGGGAAGTCCCGCCTAGGTAGCTCTTATTCGGAAAAATTTTGCCTAAATAGCTACTTTTATGGGGAAGTTCGACCCGAATAGTTTTTAGTCGGGGGAAGTTCTGCCCGAATAGCTTTCAATAGGAAAGCTCTTATTCGGGAAAAATTCATCCCTAGTAACTCTTATTCGGGGAAATTAGTTCTGCTCGAATAGCTATTTTGCATCGGACCTCTGCTCAAATTTTGAGAATCAAAAATACGCGTTCATCAAATACGGGGGAACCTTTCTTGACTCTCTTTTATTTACATAGCTCGTATTCATTTATGTCTGAGTAGATTGATATCTAGGGGAGAATATTGTAAATGTTAGTCTTTTAATATATGGTCTCGAATTCGGATTATACATTTTATATGCAATATATGGCTTGTTTTAATTTAGTAATGTCTTTTATACATAATATTTTTCAGTAGATATATGATTGTTTTACTATTAAATATTGTCTTTCATAACGTAATACTTTTAAGTAGATGTTATATTAGCTTTACTTTTATGCCATGTATCCATGCTTTAATAGTGAATCGAAAATAGCTTGACAACCTTAGATTCCATGAACTATAGGTAATACTTTTAAGTAGACCTTAGTTTCTAAACCAGTAAGGAGAAGTTGATTACTTAGTCGAAACAGACCTTTTACACCAGGTTGTAAAGACAGTTCCATACTATGGCTCCAATGCTCGTATATGGCACAACACCTACATCGGAGTTAGTAATCGGGATTTTAATAAGCTAAGTTAATTGACTAGGTTAAATGCTTGTAGCTTAACCCTTGCATAAAATCAGATAATCTTGAATACTGAGCCTAGATTAATTGCCTCATTTATATATTCGACCCCTAGACCACTACCCCTCGTATTCATATTTAGTTAGTTTAATTTAGTTGTAGTATAATCAAACACCTTGTACAAACTGTCACTTACCGCTTTAACACTTTGACACACTACTTCACCAACTTGCTAATGCGCTTCCTTGTGGTACGATTCCGTACTCATAGCACGCTACACTGCAAAGATCCGTGCACTTGCGGGTTATTAAAACTTGGTTATTTTGCACCTAATTATAACGCACCGTTTGAACGCATCAACGAGCAGATAATGCTGCTTGCATGTGGTTTAGGCTAAGCTATGCTTTTAATGATACTTATATCTTGGAAAATCCAAGTGGAGTATTGCAGGGATACTCTTAATAAGTGATCACCTATGTGAGTAGGGAGTGAGCCGCTCCAACGAGAATTTTAATGGTTGAATTCTCTGGAGTACTCATAAAACCGGGAGTTGTTCAAGGCCAAAATAAACACAATCGTGAGAACCTAGAAATGTCTAGAAGGATGCTGTGTGAGTTCTGTTGTTTTGGTTTACACAAAAGCTAAACAGTTCAGGACATCGTATTCACTGGTTAGCGAGTAAATCCGATAGCTCTCACTAGAGAAGGTTCAAGGCCAAAAGCTACCTATTTCGAAGCAGTATATTTCTTTTTGAACTCTCTCTCATGTGTCTGCATTTTCTATTTTCTAGTTCATTTTCATTCATGTGGGGGATTGTTAGAAAAATGAATGGAAATGATTCATTTCGGTAGTGGTCAGCACTACTTTTCTACTCACTTACTTTTATGTGAGCATGCTCTCTGATTTTCCTGCTTGACAGAAACATGTTGAGTCATAATGCTTGGTCAGGAGGATGTGAGGAATCTCTCACATCTTTTATTGTGTTCATTTTGTTAAAGTGAGAATATTGTTCAAAAGCATGCTCATTGGAATCATGCTTAGTCTTTATTTTGCACTCCTTGTGTTTATATATAGAGTCGTGTGTTGCTCTAGGAAGGAGAGAGACAAACGAAATCCTATAGAGAGGATTGAGTCCTTCTTTAACATTTTTTGTATCATTGGAGAATGCATCATGTACAAATCTGGAAGACTAGTTCTTCCAGGCATAAAATTTTAGTAAGAGAGAGTTCAACAATTTTAGATTCGCCGATTCTTGTATTTTGTTGTGCTGCTATTACAAGAAGTTAGATCGTTGTATCCTGGGAGACTTGAACTAGAGATCGTAAGCACCGTAGCGGGGCGATAAAAGTCTTAAGGAAACTGAATCAAATTCAAGTCTCGATCTCAGTTTTTCTCCAATTTGTCCTTCCAATTATATCTTTAAATTACAATTATATATTATGTTTATCTAATTTATTTTATTGCAGAAATTTATCTTTTTAGGATTATACATGCACTTCGAGTACATAATTGCCAACATCCTCTTCCATCAACCCATGACAGTACAAAACTTTTGAATAATACAGGAACACAAAGGATAATTGAGTTGGAAACTTCATTCAGGCCAAAAAAGAAGACAAACTAAGAAATTTCATTACTTATATGTCCAAGAAGATTGAAATCATGATCACGATGGCAAAATTGGTTATTTTTTTCCCATGCACTATCTCTAAAACCAAGACACCAAAGCTGAAAACGTTTGATTTCATAGCATAGAAGCCATAAATGGCATACCCTAGAGCCATATAATCATTGCATTCCATTAAGAAGTTCGCATAATTAACGAGCACAAGTAAATTGTTAGTAATTCTAGATTTGGGAAACCATAAGAGAAAACTTACTACTTTCCAGCTATCCTTCTAGTTTTCATCGTTGATTTCTCTTCTCTAAAAGTTCTAGCCAAGCCAAAATCTAAAATTTTTGGATTCATCTCACTGTCTAGTAGTACATTGTTTGCCTTGAGATCCCTATGAATGATTCTTAACCTTGAATCTTGATGAAGATAAAGAAGTTCTCTAGCAATTCCAACAATTATTGCAAAGCGCCTCTTCCATACAAGCAAATAATTGTTGGCACAACTTGAGCCAGTTTTAGAGTAGAGTTCTAAAGTCATTAGAATTTGTACTATGGGGGTGAAGCATGTAGCATACATATATATTCTTCGAATATCTTCATATAGTAGTCTGTAATTTTTCCTTATGAATTATTGAGAATTGCTACAACTTAGATTACGCATATGAAGGGTAGAGAACAAACCAAAAACATAGGAGTCCAGACTTCTATTAGACATGTACTCATAAATTAGCATTTTTGTCTTCTTCATGGATGCAATATCCTAGAAGCCTAACAAGATTTTAATGTTGAAGTTTGACAATCCTCATTCTTGAATTCATCAAGACCTTGATGAGAATTTTTTGAAAGCCGCTTTAATTTATCTCTTGTCCTATTGATAGTATTCCCTAAGATTTCAAACAAGCAACATATACACTTGTCATTTAGTTTCTCTTTTGTCTTTGTTAAGATATGATTTTACTTAATTGTTTTATTGGCTATGTTTTAGCAAAAATTATGGATATTATTGTGTAGATATTGTGTGTGGAGTTTTAGTATTGCAGGTAAGTTGCTATGCAGTATTCCAATGCAAGAGATATCTGAGTGTTGAGGAGTTCTAGTGCAAGTAGTGTTCAAGCCATGAAGAGTCCAAGTTTAAATGGACTTTATGCTATGAAGAAGTTTCTACATCTTTGGAGATAAAATGATATGGTGATAAGCTGATAAAAGTTCAAGCTATCAAGAACTCTTGTGCAAAAGAGATAACCTTAAAGACACTCCTACCTATACATGACATTTGCACCAAGCTCCATAAATAGGCGTCTCAATTCTCAGTTGAAGGGTACGAGCAATAAGTAGAGAATAAAAAGCTAAAACGTGAAGTTAGCTATAGGTAGTCTGTGTCAAGTCGTGTTGCAACATGCTGTGTAACAGAATGTACTGAATGTTCTAATTAGTGTTGCAACACAGTCTGTTTTAGACATATGTATTGACCAATCCATCTAGAGTTTCAAGACTCTTTAATTCATGTTTTAGTATACATTCTTCGGGAAAAGAATGTGTGTTCTCGGGAGAGAACTTTTGTAAGTTGATGGGAGCTCACCAAACTAGTAAATCTATTAAGGGAGTCTTACACCTAGGCGACAAGGGTTAAGGGGGAGTCTCCAATTACGTAAGTTTCCATTGGTGTCTGTAATCTCTTGAAACTTAATAGATGGTTTGTTAGGCCAGGGAGTGGCCTCGTGGACGTAGACCCGGTTGGGCGAACCATGTTAAAATTTGTTGTGTCCTTACATTTGTTGTAACAAATTTACTTTCCTGCAAGTTTACTTAGTTAATTTGTTTAATTATCAAATTAATTAAGAGGCCAAAAACTAACAGTCTTTTCTCCTACTTTCTTGAAACTTAGTGGATTGGTTTGTTAGGCCAGGGATTGATTTGTTAGGCTAGGGAGTGGCCTCGTGGACGTAGATTCGGTTGGGCGAACCACGTTAAAATTTGTTGTGTCCTTACATTTGTTGCAACAAATTTACTTTCCTGTAAGTTTACTTAGTTGATTTGTTTAATTATCAAATTAATTAAGAGGCTAGAAACTAACAATTGGCATTAAGAACAGGTTACTGAACTTACTTAGTTAGATCTTTGGGAAAGTTTTTCTGGCTATTTTTGCAGGTATGGACACAATTCGTGATGGAGGTTCAATTAACAAACTACCACTATTGGATGGATCAAACTACTCGTATTGGAAAGCGCGGATGAGAGCATTTATCAAATCCATTGATGAAAGAGCTTGAAGGGCAGTCGTCGTGGGATAGACGTATCCTATAATGAAAAATGATTAAGGAGTTGATGTGCCAAAACTTGAGAATCAGTGGACTGCAAATGAAGATCGTCTGGCTAACAATAATTCCAAGGCTTTAAATGCGATTTTCAATGTTGTAGATCTAAATCAATTCAAACTGATTTCAACTTGCGAAATTGCTAAAGATGCTTGGACTATTTTACAGACTGCATATGAAGGATACACCGGCAACTATGTTGCATTCACTGTTGCAATAGGACAAGACAACAGAAAATCAGGTTTAGCAGATGTTGTACCATCTGTTACAACATCGACCATAGCTGAACATATACTTTCAGATGACTGCAACATGAATTCAGAAACAAATAGCGATGATGAGCTGGATGAAGAAGGAATCATGAAAGCATATAAGGAGATGTATGAGAAATGGCTGATTGTATGCAAGAAGAATCAAGAGCTAGAAGAAAAGATCAATGAATTGGAGGATCAAAAGGATGACTTAACAAAATCTGTAAGAAAGCATCAGATTCAAGCAGCCAAGAGTCAACTGAAAATTGAAGAGTTGCAACTAGAGTTAAAACAAACTCAGTGGAATGTGAAGATGATAAATTCAGGAACTTTGAAGCTTGATCATATGCTGTCAATTCAAAAGCCAAATGGAGATCATACTGGACTTGGTTACCAAGGAGGTACATCAACTAGCAAAATTGTCTTTGTCAAAGAAACTGAAAAACTGAAGCTAGAACCGTCTGTTGCAATATCTCCTACGACAAAGGCAAAAAATTCAGAAGGAAAGTGAAGGAGGTCTGTCCCAATCTGTCATTACTGCGGCATTCCTGGACACATCAGATCACGATGCTATAGGTATATTGATGATTTGAAAAGAGGTATGTTTGTCAATCCCTTCTTTTATGATAAGCCTAGGAAATTACCAAAAGTAAGGGTTGATTTGTCGAACAGAACTCGAAACAGATCTGGATAAGAAAATCTGACACATTTGATGCATTCAAAAATTTGTGCTTAAGGTTTAAAACAGAGAAAAGTTGCAACATAAGGAAAGTTGTTCGAATAAAAATATGACCATGGTAGGGAATTTGAGAACTTTACATTTTCTGAATTTTGCACTGAACAAGGAATAACACATGAGTTTTCAGCACCAAAAAATACCACAACAAAATGGTGTAGTTGAAACAAAAAAGGTTATATCTAGAATATGTTGCAACAGAACATCAGCTAGCAGACATTTTCAGTAAGGCACTTGACTCTGTAAAATTTAAAGTTTTGGGGAAAGTTATTGGTATTTGTACCAATTACTGTTGACACATGTATTGAAACATAAAAGTGATCAGTCTCAATAGATGTAAAAGTTTAATAATTAAATCAACTTGAACTTTATTTTTTGAACCATACTTCTTGTGCACACTACATTTTGATCTGATTGAGAAACTGATTTTAATGGTTTACAAGTACAGGAATTTGAACTTCTTAGTGACTCTGGATATAAAGAGAAGTCTCTTTATCCATTCTTGTACTCTATTCACTCTTGAAAGGAAAAATTATATAAAAAGAAAAAAGAAAAAAAAAGTAGAGACTGGAAAAAAAGGAAAAAGTGGAGACTGAAAAAAGCTGCCTAGACCAGATTGAAGATTTTAGAGTGAAAGCTACCAAGTCTAATATTTATTTGAAAAACAAAAAATTGTTTGCAATGTGATTAGACTATCAGGTTATTTGAATAGGTTGTTTTAAATTCTAAATCTTGTAAGTCCTGATTCTGAGGAATTTCAAGAAATATCTTTATATAGCTTTCACACACACATGGTTCAAGTTATAAATTCTTGTGTGATTTAAGTATTGAATAAATATAATTTCTTGATTGGTAAAATCACAATTAATGTGGATTGTATGTGACATTCATTTTTTTTTTTATGTTTGAGAAATAATTCATAAGATTGAGTGCTTAAGTGGCTGATTGGTGAAGTAATGTTGCAACATGTACTAAAATAACCCAGCTCACTAAACTTTTGCCGTGAAAAAATTGGGAAAATAAGTTTTTTTTAGGTGCTAAATCTGATTGATGACATGGCAGATATGTGTTGGCATTGGTAAGTTAAAAAGTTGTGACTATTCAAGAGAGGTTGAGTTTCAATAAACTTGTGGCTCATTCTTTTCTATGAAATTTAGAACACTAATCATTGAAAAATTCTCTCTTGCATAAAGTTTGCTAATCTAAGGCTTCTCATTATTTCACACAGATTTCTCTCTCATCTCTTCTCTACTCACAACTTCATCTTCTTGAGAAATTGCTAGGGCATTGTTTTACAGGTTTTTTGAAAACAAGCATGCTATCTACTCGTTCAGGGAGAGTTTCAAGCTGAAGGCAATGTTGGCACAATTTCTACAACATCTACGGATGCGCTATTGCAACAGGTGCAGAAACTTTAGAATGAAGTCCATCAGCTGCGAAACGATCAAGCCACTGTTAAAGCTAATCAGCAGAAGATCATGGCTGACCTTGAGAAATTGATGGAAGGTCAACATACCATACTTAATTTTGTCTCCAAATCCGTTGTTTGAATGTTCTTTTGCTTGATGATTATTGCTTTGATACTTGACAGTTTTTAGGTTTATGCTTTACTATGTTTATTTTCTGCTGCTCTGCTCTGAGTCCATATTTTTGTTTGCTGATTGCTGTTAAGTACTTTGGTCTGGTACTTTGCGTTGCCACTTTACTATTTTTGTAGGTTTTGCTCTGATACTCTACTATGTTTTTATTGCTCTAATATTCTATGCTACTACTTTGGTTTCTTTTGTCAAAGGGGGAGATGGATCCCACAAGACAATGGTTTGATTTATGCATGGTTTTATGCATGATTTGATTATGTTTTGCTATTACGAATATTGTTTTGCCAATTTACTGATGATTGATTATGCTAACCTCTAATGCTTAGTTATGATCACCTCAGCTTAACAATTGCTTGTGGATTTTTGCCAAAACAAAGCCAAAAGGGGAGATTGTTAAGATATGATTTTACTTAATTGTTTTATTGGCTATGTTTTAGCAAAAATTATGGATATTATTGTGTGGATATTGTGTGTGGAGTTTTAGTATTGCAAGTAAGTTGCTATGCAGTATTCCAATGCAAGAAATATCAGAGTGTTGAGGAGTTCTGGTGTAAGTAGTGTTCAAGCCATGAAGAGTCCAAGTTTAAATAGACTTTATGTTGTGAAGAAGTTTCTACATCTTTGGAGATAAGGTGATATGGTGATAAGTTGATAAAGGTTCGAGCTATCAAGAACTCTTGTGCAAAAGATAAAACCTTGAAGACACTCTTACCTATACTTGACATCTGCACCAAGCTCCATAAATAAGTGTCTCAATTCTCAGTTGAAGGGGGCGAGCAATGAGCAGAGAATAAAAAGCTGAAATGTGAAGTTAGCTGTAGGTAGTCTGTGTCAAGTCGTGTTGCAACATGCTGTGTAACAGAGTATACTGAATGTTCTAATTAGTGTTGCAACACAGTCTGTTTTAGACATATGTATTGATCAATCCATCTAGAGTTTCAAGACTCTTTAATTTATGTTTTAGTATACATTCTTCAGGAGAAGAAGGTGTGTTCTCGAGAGAGAACTTTTGTAAGTCGAGGGAGCTCACCAAAATAGATAATCTACTAAGGGAATCTTATACTTAGGTGACAAGGGTTAAGAGGGAGTCTTCAATTATGTAAGTTTCCATTGGTGTCTGTAATCTCTTGAAACTTAGTAGATTGATTTGTTAGGCTAGGGAGTGGCCTCGTAGACGTAGACCTGGTTGGGCGAACCACGTTAAAATTTGTTGTGTCCTTACATTTGTTGCAACAAATTTACTTTGCTGCAAGTTTACTTAGTTCATTTGTTTAATTATCAAATTAATTAAGAGGCTAGAAACTAACAGTCTTTTCTCCTACTTTCTAGTGATACCAAAGCTAAAACGATATTGCTTACCTTATAGACGGCCCCAAAACCACCTTGTCTAATCTTATTTGTATCAGCAAAATTTTGAGTTGCTCTTGCAATTGTAGTGATATCAAAACAAGGTAATTCGAGGTTTTCCTCGTCTTTCACTTAGTTGTGCTGTTGTCTACCTGTTTAGCAAGCACGTGACAAGATTTGCAGAGTATCACTTATGGGCATATGAACAAAATATCGGAGCTGAATCAACTTTAAGATGTGATATAGACCACTATATAAACTCGCATAAAATTTCAAATCACTTATTAATTAATTATTTATTTTTTTGTTTCGATTCACCCAATGTACTAATTTTGTATTTTATTTTTCCTACTTTGTTAGTTTTTCTATTCTTTTTAACAAATCTCTTTTTTTAGCTAGACAAAACGTGATTTGCCACATTATTTTAGGACAAAACTTCATACCATCTACTAAATTAAACTTTGATTTTGTACTTTACTATGCTCACTGAATAAATATTTTCATTTATTTTTGTTTTTTTACATTGTTTAACAAATTTTACTTTTACCTAGGCAAAATTATCATTTACCACATCATTTTAAAGGCGTCAAAATTTTTCAACAAAACACACACTATTGCCCATAATTTTCTACCACCATTTCCACAGATGTCTTGATTAGAATAGAATATGAGCACTTGTGTTTACAATTTGTTCATATTTCCTTGGAATGTTTAGGCATCGTTTGTAGATTTATTATTGATGCAACTTGAATGCTTTTATATGTTTTGGAAGCATATATTTATATTTCGAAGTATAACGATTTTAAGTTGGAAAACTTTGGCACTTACAAGATAGTGGTAAATGATAATTTTACGTAGATAAAAATGGAAAACTAATAGAAAAAATAAATAAGTGGGTAAAATAAACCAAACAATTTGTTCAGTAGGAAAATTGAAATTAAAAAAAGAATTGTGGGTAATTTAAAACTTTTCCCTATTAGTTAAAAATAGATTCTGAGATCAATTCTTATGAGAGACATTCTTTGATATGTGTTGTGTGGTTTAGACCTCCCTTAAAATAAAAAAAATAAAAAAAAAGATATGTTGAAACTAACTCGAAAAACTAATAGAATGAGTAAATTAAAACAAAAATTAGTTCAGTGCATGATTTGAAACCAAATAAAGAAATTTAGTGGGTAATTTAAAATTTTGTACAAGTTCAGTGTCCTTTGTCACAAGTTACCCTTTTCAATTGTTGATTTTAACATATTTCAGATATAAAAGTAGAACATCATGTTCTTTAAGATATAAGAGCAGTCAATATATTATAATTCTAGTATCTTAGGTGTACACTACAAGAAAAATCAGTTTTGGCGAGGGACGATTCCCCTCACCGGGTCGACACCTAAAGGGTCTTGGCGAGGGCCCGGCGAAGGGAATCTTTCCTAGCCGAAACCTTCGTCGATGAATTGCGGTCCCTTGCCGAGCCCACGCTATTCGGCGATGACTCGGTGAGTGATCATTTTGGCGACGACTATGTGAGGTCAATTATCCCTCGCCGTTTTTGTCCCTCTCCGTGCCCTCGCATTTTTCATACCTCTCCGTGCCCTCGCCTTTTTCATCCCTTTTCGTGCCCTCGCATTTTTCATACCTCTCCGTGCCCTCGCCTTTTTCATCCCTTTTCGTGCCCTCGCCATTTTCGTCCCTCTCCGTGCCCTCACCGTTTTCGTCCCTCGCCGTGCCCTCACCGGACTCTCGAATACTTGTCCCTCGCCGACCCCTCGCACAAATGTAAATTTATATTTGTAAGAATATCCATTATAATAATAAGTTGTTTGACATGTCAATTAAATATTTAATACTAAAAAATAATGTCTAATGCACATATTTGTCGAATTAGGTAATAAATATCTAAAAGGATTGTTCAAAGTAAACCTAAAAGTTATTACAATCTAATTGTAATAGAGTTTTATAATGTCATAACAGTAAAAAAGTTATAAATTCTATTCCATTTCACCATCATTCGAAGATGAAGACGAAGACGAAGACGACGAACACTGTTGTTGTGCAGGAACAGGTAACCGTAAAGCAATAGTGCTAGTTGTGCTTGGACATCACGAAGCTGTGATGAATTTTCTTGTTGGAGTTTTTAGTATGCCTCGTTCTGCTTATCCAGCTTGTCTTGCAGATTGTGGTACGCCTCATTATTCTTTTCCAGCTTGTCTTGCAGCTTGCAGTACGCCTCGTTGTTTTGTTCCAGCTTGCTTTCCAAAGATGTTGTGGCTCGAGCAACTGTCTCCTAGAGATCTTTTTGTCTGATGTGGCTTCCGGTAGTAGGGTAACTATTTGATGTAGACACCACAGAGACCTGTGATCCTACCCCATATAAACGACCCTTGCGTGGTCTACCAACTACCTCCAAGAATAATGTGTTACGATCAACAAGAGTTGGAGCTGAATCGGACTCAGATGCCTCTGATGGTTGTGATGCATGTTGAAGCAGTTCTGTGTATCGAGCCTGTAATGCACAAATATCAACACGTAGAGACATGAATAATATTGAAAATTTTGGATTCATACCAAAAATATAATTTGACAAACCATCAAAGAAACAAACAAAACATGAACTAGGGAAAACAAACATTTACTTTCATAAAATGTTACAGTCTAACAAGACCCCACGCTAAAAGGGTAAGTTCAGACCTGAATAACGGACAGGATCTCCTCTGTATCGTGGACTAACTAATTACCTGCACTTAGAAGAAATAGCCACAATGCAATATACAAGCATTCACACTCAAACACAATAAAATATTAAACAAAATCTTACATTCATGTATGCATTTCCATTATCTATTTCAATACTATCGCTATAATTCTGATTATCATATCACTCTAACATATCGAATTTAACTTTAACTTAGTAGCAAACAAGATTGTATGATTACTCAAGTTTTAACCATTCAACACTTGAACCTAAGTTCAATAACATCATTGACATCATTACATTTCATATAATTAAGCTTGTCATCAAGAATTAACAAATTCCCTTAAAATTTTCGGATCCGACAAACGGACAGAATCTTCTCTGTACCATGAAGTAACCAATTACCTGTATTATCTGAAGATATAGCCACAACCCAAGATACAAGCATTGACAGTCAAATACAATGAATATTAAACAAGTTCCTAAGGCCATCAAACTATTTCTACTAAACAAAATTAGGTATTCATGCATGTCTTTCCATTTGCTATTGAAATACTATGTCTATAATTCTGATTATCATACAACTCTAATATTCTTTACTAATCAACTCTAAATTATTTACTAAACTTTCTCAGATATTAAATCGTTCAACCAACTTTAACTTAGTTTCAAACAATCATGCGAGATTATAGAAGTTTTTTCCATTCAACACACTAACCTAAGTTCAATCATGTACTTGGCTTCATTATATTTCATATAATTAGGGGTGTAATAAAAAATTTAACAAATTTGTGAGCGAATTCGAGTTCTTCATCATCAGTGTGGATAAAACATTTGTATAAACTCTATGTATATCAATCATCAACGTTCTAAAGTTTAAAGAAACTAGCTTACCACTATCTGTTCAGCCCGTGCGTCTGTGTATGGTCCATCATTACCCTTCCGATAAGCTTTGTTGAAAACATCAACAAAAGTCACTTCATTCCCGTGTTCTTCGGCCTATATTAAAAATTCACCAATACAAATAGCTCGACATGTAATGAACAAGATAATATTGTTCATTATTTATCACTTATTGCAGTACAGTCAGCTTTATTCTTACCATCCTCCTTGCCCATTCGTGTCCAGGGATACATCCCAAATGGTGCATAGATGGATTTTTCCTTCTATTATCAGAGTTTCGTTTGGATTTGTCCTGCCATGCTGAGGAACTCCACACCACTTTCATTCTATCCCATACATCCTGCGAGAGTCACGATGGCTTCTTATCTTGTTTACGGGCTTTGCTTAAGTTATCAGTTAAGCATGTTTGCCCAAAAAAGCTAAACCTCTCGGCAACAGTTGCTTCATCGCAGGGATACCACTTGTACATCCTCTGTGAATCATATAATAAAAATATAGAAAGTACATCTGATATATATGTCAAGTACATAATATGTTTGTCTAATATATAAATTGAACGTGTTTTTCAAACCTTAAAGTAATCAAAAAATTTATCCTTCACATCGGGTAGAATCTCTCCCCAAGTTGTCCAAGGCTGTAAATACCCTGCATGTAGTGATTTCTTAATATCTCTGGTCACGTTATATGGATCCCATCTACAAATTATAAAAGAAACTTTTGTGTTATATGGTATGAAACTTAACTTTTACTATATAGATATATTGTTAATGACTAATTCTACTTACCCAACACCTTTAACTTTAAGATGCTTGCGTGAATCAGTGGCCCATGTTGCAAATTCTTCCATAGATGAGAATTCATATGTTATCCAATCTGGAATGCCATCAGCTCGATCTTCTGCAGCTCTTGATGACTCAGCCATCGGGTGACATTGTGTGTCACCATGTACAGGAGTGCCATCCCTCTCAACATGTAGATCATCAAAACCTTGTCGCAATCCGGATGAGGTAGTGGTTTGGGTATCCGTTGCGTGAGGGTGATGTGGAATGTTTGGAGTAGTATGACCAGTTACATGGTCAACGGGAGCTCCAGATGAACGTGAAAGTTCACGAGGCATTACCTGCTGTGGCAGTGGAGTGTCTGCCACCCGCTGCTCCGTACTAATGGAGGTTGAACTGGAGTTATGCACTGATACACCATATGCACCTATGGAATGACGAACACTCGGAGTTTGACCATGTGTTTGTCCGCGACCATGTGATGGCTGCCCTATACCTGTAAACCATACAAACTTATCAACTATGATACAACACATAGAAATCGAAAGTATTAATTTTAATTGACTAAAATAATAATATTGTATACATTACTAACTTGTCGATGTATTTGTCCCTTGCCCACGTTCTCTGCACCTTCCTAAGAAATCCGTCAATTTAATTTTTTTGCCCTTGGGGTTATTATCTTTACCACCTCCCATCTGAAATTAAACACAATTTTTTTTTAGTTCATATCTTACAAGCAAAATGAATGTCTATTAAAAATCTAATGTTACATCAGTTGCGATAACACAAAATATCATAAGTTCTTCAAACAACTATCTATCTTTACCAAAGACTAATGTTCAGCATCTTCATCACTATTTTTATCATCATCGTTGTCATCTTCAGTAGCATCTTCATATTTCTCTTCATCTTCAGTCTCATCTTCATATTCTTCTTCGTCTTCTTCATGCTCTTCCCCCTCATTTTGTTCAATGATAGGCTGACCATGGATGTCATTAGGATCATCTTCCAATATTTCGTTGTTCTTACCCGAATCACGACGGATTGTTGGCAAATTACTTTCATTCTGTTCTTCTACGGGTACATTCATCTAATCGGACTGAAAACTTGTTCTTTGTTCCACTACTCTTTCCTTTTCAGACATGACATAGATATTTCTAGGGCGTACTTTAACTACTGCCTGCCAATTTTTACAGTTCCCCTCGGCCCCTGGATATCTACAATAATACACTTGCTGAGCTTGGGCAGCCAATACAAATGGTTCATTTTTGGAATACTTCCTCTTCATATTCACTTCAACCAAACCAGACTTGTGATAGTATTTCACACCTCTATCATTTGTGGTATCGTACCACTCGCACTTAAAGAGAACTACCCTTGTATGTTGTAAAGTTGGATTATTATATTCAAGTTGAATAATGATGTGCAACACACCATAGTAGCCAATATCCCCCGTCCTGCCATCGCTTATCCCTTTCACGTATACTCCAATATTATTTGTTTTCATCGATGTAGCATATTCGTGTGTTGCAAATCTGTATCCATTCACCATGTATCTTGACGAGGTCCTAACCAATCTATAAGGTCACATTGAAAGACATTGTACATGATGATCTACATCATTCCTGTGCTTAACCTACAAATATATATCACTCTTGTTTTAAGGTATGCATACCATAAGGGATAAAATGAATTTCTGTTATGAGACATGTACATACATATTCATATAACTATTTTGGGAAAAATTTGTCAACATGCAGTTGGAGTTCTCCCGAATTCAATAGGTCATATTGGTTGCGAAGGTAATCCTCGAACATGCTGGCAAATAGTCAAATATTAGATTCTGAGATCAATTCTTGTGAGAGACATTTTTTAATGTGTGTTGTGCGGTTTAGACTTCCCTTAAAACAAAATAAGAAATAAAAAGAAATAAAGATATATTTAAACTAACTGGAAAAACTAATAGAATGAGTAAATTAAAACAAAAATTAGTTCAGTGCAGGATTTGAAACCAAATAAAGAAGTTTAGTGGGTAATTTAAAATTTTGTACAAGTTCAGTGTCCTTTGTCACAATTTACCCTTTTTAATTGTTGATTTTAACATATTTCAGATATAAAAGTAAAGCAGCATGTTCTTTAAGATAGAAGAGCAGTCAATATATTATAATTCTAGTATCCTAGGTGCATTAAAATGAATATGCTTGGTCAAAACCAAATACTTAATAGACTCATGCAAGCTGGCATAAAGTTAAAGGGTTAGGTTTTAGAACGATAAGTCTTCATTTGTTTTTTAGCCCTTGTATTTTTGTTAAATTATAATTTTATTTTTGGCTCTTGTTTAATCTGCCCTTGCACATATCTAGGTTGTTATTGGATTATTTAAGCAGCTATTGGACCTCCCTGCACTGCTATTAGACCTACCCAAATTGTTATTAAACTTGGTTGAAAGACTACTAGACCTATATGGACAACTCAATGGTGGCCAAATTACAATAATATTCTAAAGTCAGAGATTGATCATTTAAAAACAATAATTGCTTTAAAGCTTTCCTAAAGTGAATATTTCTGAAATCCTTTTTTTTTATGTAAAAGGTTTTATTGCCACAACCAAAATAAACTCAACAAAGAGAGAGGGGGGGACTAACCTGCCCCTAACACCCAACTATCTAATAAGGGGACAAAAACCCCTTATTTACAAAGAGACCTATCCCATGAACGGATGCAATTGACCAATACTCAAAGAAAGGCACTAAAGCTAGCACGCCAACAGGTCCAGGATCATGAGTTACATCACCACTTTAAGAAGAAATAAGGGCTGCCCATGCTCATTACTCATAGCTAGATGTTCAGCGCACCGGATAATCATCACTAAAAGCAATCTGGAGTTAATCCTAATAATAAATTCAACTGCTGTAGGTGACTCAGGTCATTGTAAATGATCAAAGAATCATCTTTTACACAAACAAGCAAGCTAATGTTGCAAATCCAGAACCATAAAATAGCAAATTCCCCTTGCGTTGATTTATGAATCTATATTTGCAGCGCATTATGTGCTAATGACGTGATAACCATTACTAAAGCTACCCCTTGCACAGCAAAAATCAATGGTGTATCAGTCTTTAGCATCCACAGCCCCACATTAACTACAACCCCATGCACAACAGTTCTGGGAAAATATAATAGCCTGTAAAGCCACCTCCACATCTTAGCCCGAATATTAATTTCTGAAATTCTGTTACATCAATAGACGTGATTTAATTAACACGACTTAGCCTCTCGTCAACAAAAGTGAACTTGAAATCTTAGCACATGAAGGAAGGATAAGAAACTTCATATTAGTTTTCGACGTCTTAATCATGTTTGACATCGATTAGGTCACGGGCTTAATATTCTCAATAAGGACGTTTAAAGAGTGTGAAACTTGCCTTGTAGCCGGAATTTCCTCTTCCAAATGAGAAACAGGACAACTAAAAGAAGCAAGATTGATGTAGGGATCACCAGCACTATGGCTACCATCTTCTTTTTCTTCTTTGAATCTGATCCTGACACTAGAAATGTTAAAATTAAAGTGTAAGGTTCAGATAAATAAGTAATTTAGCGAAATCCATCGAAATAGAATTGCAATATATAGTTACTTACCTAAAAGTTCTGCAGATGTAACACGAATGTGAAGTTTCTGATTTAGTTGCGTAGTTAACTTCCTGACATCGATTAGGTCTCCAAACCAGAGCAAGCAACCATGGCCTGCGCCATTAGCATTTGCATTAGCATAAGCTGTACATGAGCAATTCTTTGAGCATTCAGCTTCACATTCCTCCAATGACATACTAAGATTCACCCTGAACTGCAAAAAAATCAGACATTTTCAAACCCTCAATTTCTTTAAATAGTCCTGATCTTTCTGAACAATTGAATTGATGTTCTCGTATACATCCACCAAACCAGATACTCATATCCCAATTTTGTGAATTTTTAGGCGTGTACCCGATCATGCAGCTGCAAACTCGAGCATCACTTATAGAGCAAATAGCATTAGGACCACAGTAATTGTAATAGCGACAATAGTCCTGGGCTACCACAAAACTCGGACGCCAGTCGTTGCTCCTATTATCCCGAATATAAAAAAGAATTGTACCAGAGTAGCCGAGGTCTGACATTATCAAAGAAAAATTGTCGTTTAGATGATGTACATAGTATACCTCTTCTGAATTTACACTAGTTTCTGTGGACAAACGAGGATTATTACCCACGTAAGATAATCCTCCCCAGCTCACTCCATTCCACGGCCCACTTCTATATTGTTTTGAAGAAGCCTGCCAAACGACTATTTGTGGTAGTCCTTGAAGGTCAATACCATATGTATAGTCTCCTGGAGAAGGGTCATCTGAATCTTTCCAGGATGTAAGATTTCGATTCAGACCCGTCCTCAAGTCCCATCCGAGCTTCATGCCGGCTATCAAGGCGTGCGATGGATGATCAAAGCTTTGCCAGATCAGAAAACTTGCTTCTTTTTTGTTGTCTCTCAAAACAAGATTTCCCGAGTCTAAAAGTTGCACGACAGTGCTGCTCCTTGATGACATACTCTGGAGCCATATAACTACTACATTTCGTTACGAAGTTCACAGAATGAGCAGAAGACAATTGCAAGTAATTACAATTGTAAGTAATTCTTGATCAGAGAAAGAGTGTCGACAGTTACTACGTTCCTGCTATCCTTCTAGTTCTCACTGTTGATTATTCTTCTCCAAATGTTCTAGCCATGCCAAAATATGGAATTTTTTAATTTATCTCATTGTCTAGTAGTACATTGCTTGCCTTGAGATCCCTATGAATGATTCTCAATCTTAAATCTCGATGAAGATAAAGAAGCCCTCTAGCAACCCCAATAATTATATTGGAGCGCCTACTCCATACAAGCAAATGTCTATTGAGTTCACCTTCAGAGTAGAGATCCAAGGTGATTAGAGTGTTGAGTTTGGAAGTGAAACACAAGTATACATTTAGATTGAAATTTTTTCAATAAGTAGTACTATGTATTGGACCATGCATATGAGGGTTGAGAGCTAACCAAAAATATAGGAATTTAAACTTCCATTAGACATATACTCATAAATTAGCATTCTCTCTTCTCCATGGATGCAATATCCTAGTAGTTGAACTAGATTTCGATGTTGAAGTTTGGCAATCAGCATGACCTCATTCTTGAATTCAACGAGTCTTTGATGAGAATCCTCTGAAAGCCGTTTTACTATTATCTCTTGTTCAGTTGATAGTTTTCCTAAGATTTCAAACAAACAACAGATGCACAAGCACTCGTCACTTTTCTTCTTTGTTTTTTTTTTCTCCTACATTCTAATTATGATACGATAATTTGGAAATTATTGCTTACCTTGTAGGCGGGCCCCCCAAAACCACCTTGTCCAATCTTGTTCTTATCAGGAAAGTCTTTTGTTGCTCTTGCAATAGTGACTCTAACAAAACAAGGTAACGCGAGGTTTTCTCTTCTTTCACTTGGTCGTGCTCTTGTCTCCCTGTTAAGGATGTGGTGACAACTTTCGTAGACTATTACTATTGTCTTCTGGACTTATGGAGAAATTAGTCAAGTTGAATCATCATCAAAGGCTTTTGTCTATGTTTATGAAGTTAACTTTCATAATTTTAACCATGGAGAATTCAAAATACGATTTTCATTGTGATTTCTCTATTGTTGGTTTTGAATATATTTCAACTGTTTGTAAGCACGCGCTTCCAATTAGTGACCAGTTGGAAACGGCTTAGACCTGGAGTAGGCTCTACGTGCCCTACACTAAAGTTGCATGTGGGACCCACCTGTCATTGGGCCAGTTGAAAACTCAATCCTTCCATCTGATAGACTGATACTATTATAATTTAATGGATTAATATTGAAAACGGTTGTGGGTGTCACATTATAATCTGGCGCATTAAATTACTCGTTAGGTGAGGTTCATAATCTCAGTTTGGGACGTTTGAACATCTCAAATGTTTTAGTCCTAATTATTTTTTTATTACCACTTATCGGAATGTTAAAATTAACATGTTACAAGAACATAGAAAAAAAATTTGTTATTTAACATACCAATTAAGTATTAACACAAGCGATAATGAGTAATAATGAAAATAAGTTTGACATATAGCAACGCTTAAAAAGGGAGAGAAACTTGCCTTCTTGCTGCGATATCCTATTCCAAATGAAAAACAATACAAGAAACAGAAGCAAGATTGATGCAGCGATCATCACCGCTATGACTACAATCTTCTTATTCTTCCTTGAACCTGATTCTGATGCTAGAAAAGTTAAAAAGGTAAGGTTCAGATAAATAAGTAATTTAGCCTGATCCATTAATCATACCATTGAAATGGAGTCGCAATACTTGCCAAGATCTGCAGCTGTAACAATAATGTAAAGTGTCTGATTTGTATATGAAACTAATTTCCTGACATCGATTAGGTCTCCAAACCAGAGCAAGCAACCATGACCTGCTCGAGTAGCATTTGCATTGGCATAAGCTGTACATGAGCAATTCTTGGAGCATTCAGCTTCACATTCCTCCAGAGACATACTCATATTCACCATGAACTGCAAAAGATCAGGCATTTTCAAACCCTCAAATTCTTTAAATGTTCCTCTTTCTGAACAATTAAATGGCTTTTCCCGTATACATCCACCAGACCAGTTACGATCATCCCAATCACGCGAGTTCTTAGGCGTATACCCCATCATGCAGCTGCAAATTCGAGCGTCACCAATTGTTCAGAAACCATAATTGCCACAATTGTCCCGGGGGATCTCCACCATCACACGCCAGTTACTGCTACTATTGTCCCGTACAAGGAACTGAAGTGCACCAGAGTAGCTAATAGTTATCAGCATTAAAGAAGAATTGTTGTATAGATGATGTATATAGTAAACGTCGTCTGAATTTAAGGTAAATTCTGTGGAGTATCGGCTGTTAGGTAGAAAAGGGAAACCATTAAACTCCACTCCGTTCCATGGTCCACTTCTAAAATGTTTCGAATAAGCCCTCCAAATTGCTAAGTTTGGTAGTCCATGAAGGTCAAAACCATATGTATATTCTCCTGGAGAAGGGTCATCTGAATCTTTCCAGGATGTAAGGTTTCGATTCAGACCAGTCCTCAAGTTCCATCCAAGCTTCATTCCAGGTATCAAGGCGTGCGATGGATGATCAAAGCTTTGCCAGTGAAAACTTGCTTCTTCTTTGCTGTCTCCCAAAACAAGATTTCCTGAGTCTAAAAGTTGTGCAACTGTGGTACTTCCAGATGACAAATATTTCTGGACGTCTGTAGACCAAACGATTCTCCCTGTTTTGTCCAGAAGGATCAAGTTTCCATCATTTCCAATTCTAACAACACCAGAAGTATCTCTGAGAGGATTACCTCTGTTCGCAATCCACACGATTCGATTTGGGCTGATACTGAACCATACGGCCAAGTAGAACTATTCGGAATTGCCAGGACTGAAGAACCCCAGCTGGAAATCCTTTTGTGCAGAGATTAAGGTTTCACTAGAAGTAATAGACTGCGATACAGTCAATATGTCGATTGACATGGATATTTCTGTACAAGATAAAATGACAACAAAAACATAACAGCTAATAGCAGACAAGTGCAACTTCATTTGAGGAGCTTCTTCTTTCAGTCTGTAGCAGCTCACCTAGTATCAATCATATCAATTCTCTTGAACTACTTAGAAGAGGAAGGTAATAAAAATGATTTTCTTCAATATATGCTCCCTGTTGGTTAGGTGAAAAGGCATAAAAAGGTATAATTTGAAAAGGCAGTGTGAGTAAAATTATTCATTGAATCAACTAATTTGAGGTCATACGGCTAACTTATTTCAGGAGTAAATTGTTTGTCGCCTTTCTGTGTTTTGCTCGAAATATTTATTCACCCCATGTGTTTTTAAAATAGACTCATTACCCCCCTGTGATTTTCGGAATGTAGCTGACTGTCCCCCTCCGTTAGAAAAGCCGTCAAATTTAACAACAATTGCAACACACGCGCTTAAAATACGATTTTTTTTTTGCTTTTGGTTTAAATAAATTCGTTGTTGGACAAAAATAGCCTTTCAGTAAATTGCTTGCCACCCCCCTGTGTTTTTCCTGAAATACTCATTCACCCCCTGTAATTTTAAAATAGGCTTATTACCCCTCTGTGTTTTTTCGATTTTAACTTTTTGTAAAGGTATAAAGATCAATTAACTAATTTGGTTACGTTTGCTAACGGAATAAACGATTTTGGGTGCGTCAGCTTAATCGAAAAAACACAGGGAGTAATGAGCTTATTTTAAAAATACAGGGGGTGAATTAATATTTCGCGCAAAACACAGGAGGGCGGCAAGCAATTTACTCCTTATTTCAGGGATAATATCAATGAAATTTCAAGGATAACATCATTAGTGTTGAGATTTTCAAGTTTTACGGTTTAGAATCACCAAAGCAACTTCCCTCTGGTCATAGTTAATGTAACTATATTTGAAGTAATCGAATCATGTGATTTAATCTACATTTGCATTACAATTTAAGATATAAATGTTACATTTTATATAAATTTAGTGCAATGTAGATTAAATGAAAAAATAAAGAAAATTAGCCTAAAACATCACTTTACGATACAAGTCAACAAGAAAATGATATTATTGAATGTAAAAAGTCTTGAAATAGCGTCCGTCAAATTTTTGGTCAAAAAGTCAAAATCAACAATCGCGGTCAACAGTAAAATTTTGAAAAAGTCAAATTAACGATTGAATTTCTGGCAACTTCACGAGAAAAAAATAGTTTGTTTGCTCCTTTCCAACTACAAAGAAGAGAAAACAAATACAAGTGGAAACAAAACACTTCAAAGGTGGGCGCACATGTCTCCCATGCTTTGTCCACTTTTCAATTGCCAGAAATTCGATCGTAAATTTGAATGTTTTTCAAAAATTTACTGTTGATCATGATCGTTGACTTTGATTTTTTGACCAAAATTTGACCTAGGCTATTTCAATACTTTTCGACGTCCTGAATCTATTTTTGCGCTCAGTTTAAACAAAATTATTTTCTGCGAGCTTGTTTTGACACTGGGACTCATGTCAATAATTTCTTTTTCTTGTTGACTTATATCATGAAGTGATGTTTTAGGCTAATTTTTTTTCTTTTTTTCATTCAAACTATATTATTTATATAAAATGTAGCATTTATTTTTTAAATTGTAATGCAAATGTTAATTAAATCACATGATTTGATTACTTCAAATATAGTTACATCAATAGTCTGTTGCTTAGAATTGATGCAGACTTGAACCTTCACTCTTTGATCAATTTACCATCTTTTTGTTGTTTCGTCTTTATGCTTAAATATTTGCTCAATTTCAACCAAATCTAAGTTTTACTAAGTGCGTGAGTTATATAAATATGACGATACCACTAATTTCTATTGAAAGTTATCTCTTCTATTAGTTCCAATACACAAGATCTTATTTGATTTTCTCAATCCAATTTTTCTTATTGTCTTCTTGCGTTCTCTTACGATACACATCCTCTAGACCTTTGCATTTTTCAACTTGATAAGATATTATAGTTTCTAGATATAGTACAAATCCATAAGATAAACTGCACTTTATGAAGAAGCAAGGATATTGACGATTTTTTCTTTTAATATGAACTTCACAGATAGTGATGGAATCACGTTGTTATGAAAATATACTTTTACATATCTTGAATTTGAAAATATATATATATATATATATATATATATATATTTACATATATATATATATATATATATATATTTACATATCTTGAATTTGAAAATATATATATATATATATATATATATATATATATATATATATATATATATGTCAAAAAAAGGAAAGTTTATCATACATATTGGCCTTTCATATAACCAGAATTCTATTTGAATACTCCTACTGACTATAAGTGTGTACCCATAACTATTGACTTTTTACTCTGTAATTGTTTACAGATAAATATTAGTTCTAAGGCTAAGGGTATAAATTCGCAAAATTTCCTCAAGTAACAGTGTGGAGCTGGAGTTTGGTCCTACTCAGCCTCAATACCCCACTAATCCACTAACCCACCATCTTATCTTCTCTGTTGACAAATTTATCACCATTAGAAAATTAGAAAGAAAAAACAAAGAGAGAAAATACAAAAACAATGCCACTCATCTCTTTCACCAGATAAAAGGAAATCGTTGGTGGCTATTGGATGAGTATTTTATTTTGTATTGTTTTGGACATTGAATGGAAAAAAGATATCCACTCAATATTCAAGCCTTGTTTTTTTACATTAGACCAAATAAGTTTCTCAATATTTTAAATAGAAAAGTAAAAAAGTATTAATAGTGTCACATATTCGAAATATAAAGGATTGTAATGTTACATTTTTAAATATAAGGTACTACTACGTCAAACAAACTAAAAATAAGGAATTAAATTGAATATTAACCCTTATTTTTTTTTAGTAAAAGTTATAACATAATTTGACAACTGATTAATTTGAGTGAAGACTAATTAATTTTTTAGATTAAAAATATAAAAGTAATTAAATTTAAAAAGCTGCACCTCTGCCCTTGATCAAAAGTCAGTATAATTAATGGGGTTCATCTTTCTCGTCAATTATTTTAGCAATATTTAATAGATCTGCAAGCCATATAAGTTCTAACGTATACTCATTTTTCATCATTTCTGCATACCTTCATGTTTTGAATTCAAGTTCCCTAGCTATATAGCTCCTTCCCAAACTTCTAATTAAAGGAAATTCTTACATACGGCAAGTAGACATTAGTCACACTAATATGAGATGAGCTCACAGTCTATGATTGACGATCATCAGTGGTATTTAAAGTTTTTCTCCTAACTGAATATCACACTATGAATAGCATAGCTTGGCAAAAGTTTGAAATACTTTAGTGGAGAGTTCAACCAAGGGTAGAATCAGAAATTTGATTTTGGGGGTTAAAATTTTCAATTAAGAAGATTAATAATAAACAAATATAAAAAATTAGAGAACATTATCATTTTTTAGAAAAAAAATTACATATATATATATATATATATATATATATATATATATATATATATATATATATATATATATAGTTATATAGTTATTTTTCTAAGCTTGGGATTTCGGATCCCCTCTAAATGGACTAGCTCCGCCCTGAGTTCAACAGCTAGAGGATTAATATTTTTTTTCATTGATTCTACCTTTACTTGGTCATCACTTTATACAAGATTTAGATATCGTTGAGGATCTAAAATAAGCAAAAGATGTAAATACTTATACAAAACTATTTGAAGTATTTCATATTCTGTGGAGACAAAAAAAGATCTTTGATGGATCTTTATCGACCTTCTATCAAAGTAGTAATATCATTTGTTGTGTAAAGTAGTCTTGCATTTAACAGTGAATTAGACTCATTAATGACCCTCTCTATATAATATCCAGGGTGCTTAGGCTGTGGTAGCATTGCACTCTCACTGTCCAACATTAAGAGCACAGATGACATTGTTGGTCGATCCTCAGGACGTTGTTGCACACACAAGAGGCCAACTTGTATGCACCGCAACACTTCAGACATTGGAAATGAATCTTCAATCAACGGATCTATTAAGTCGAAGGCTCTTCCTTTCTGCCACAGTTGCCATGCCTGTGATAGAATCTGTAAGATTAGCATAACACGAAAACCTATCAAGTATAGATGAATTAGAAATTTCGTAACTTACATGTCTGAGAAGATTGAAATCATGGTCCGGATGGCAAAATTGACTATTTCTTTTCCCGCTCACTATTTCTAAAATTAGGACACCAAAACTAAAGACGTCTAATTTCATAGAATAAATCCCGTCAATGGCATACTCCGGAGGCATATAACCACTGCAATATATTTTTTAAGTTCAAAGAATGAGCATAAGTAAATTGTAAGTAATTCCTTATCAAGGAAAGATTATAGGTACTTACTATGTTCCCACTACCGTTCTGGTTTTTACTATTGATTGTTCTTCTCCAAAAGTTCTAGCCATGCCAAAATCTGATATTTTTGGATTCATCTTATCGTCTAGCAACACGTTGCTTGCCTTGAGATCCCTATGAATGATTCTTAATCTCGAATCTCGATGAAGATAAAGAAGCCCTCTAGCAACCCCAATAATTATAGCAAAACGCCTCCTCCATACAAGCAAATGACTCGAAACAAAACTTGGACCACCTTCAGAATAGAGTTTTAAGGTCATCAGGATGTGTAGTTAATTTGGGAGTCATACACAAGTATATATTTAGATTGGAATCCTTTTACCAATTAATAAATATTAATGAATTTTCAAATTGTTCACATAATTTTTTTTTTTTTTGAAAAGTTCAACACAGGCATATATTATTCTTTCATGTAACTGATTCCATTGGTTTAGCTGTCAAATCTAAAACAAACACATCTTTCGTTTGCCACATGTTAAAGAACTTACTAGACTTGACCACTAAAATTAACATTAATGTTGTAAACATTTAAGAATTTACAACACGCGCACGAGCGTGCACACACACACATATATATACATATATATGAGTAAATGACTTAATATTTTTTATATTTTGTTAAAAGTGCACAATATTCCTCCTATATTTTAAAATATAGTTGATTATCTTATGTGTTTTATAAAAGTAACTGAATACCTCTTGTGTTTTAAACCATAGCTGATTACTCCCTTCTGTTTTATAAAAATAATTGATTATCCCCCTATGTTTTTAAAAACGTAGTTGAATACCCCTGTTAAAATAAATAATTTTTCTAATGGAAGCGAGAGGAGTTAAAAATACAGGGGGTATTCAGCTACTTTTATAAAATATAGAGAAGTAATCAGCTACGTTTTAAAATGCATGATGATATTGTATACTTTTGACAAAATACAAGAGATAATCAGCTGCGTGTTTGTTTAGTGGCTACTAACATGATTTACGTTTCATTTAAGTTGTAGTATTTCTCATTTTTCTCTTGGTTCAGTTGAGAAGTATTATTAATTGGATTATGCATATGAAGGGTTGAGGGCAAACCAAAAATATAGGAATCCAAACTTCCATTAGGCATGTACTCGTAAATTAGCATTCTCTCTTCACCACGAATGCAATATCCTAGAAGCCTAACTAGATTCCGATGTTGAAGTTTGGCAATCAACATGACCTCATTCTTGAATTCATTGACTCCTTGACGAGAATTCTCCGAGAGACGCTTTACAGCTATCTCTTGTCCAGTTGATAATATTCCCTATGATTTCAAACAAGCAACAAAAACACTTGTCAATTGGTTGTATAAAAATTATTTGCTTTAGATAGCCTTTATGACCATATAAAGTGCAATAAAATTGTGATGGTTCAATGATCAAAGTCATAAATTAGGAGTAACCTTCTACATAAAAACATACTTAGTAGATTCATGAAAGGACAAAAAGATATGAAAGAGTTCATGTATCTAATATTATATATTCTGTCTATTTTCCTGAAAGATTCACGTGACCATCTCAATATAATAATGATAAAATTAGTGGAGTTAGTGGGGTAATAAGTTTATGGAAAGTCATGTAACATATAGTGCAATTAAATTTATATATGATGAATGGAGCAATGATATGAGGCACTATATAAATGACTCTTGGTCCCTCTCCCCACTCAACAACCAAAATATGTGTTTGTTATTCCCATTAAAGGAGAATAGCACTAAAGGTTGTGTATTATTTCATTAAATATTTAGCTTAATCCTATATATTTCAAAAGTCTCAATTTAGTCCTATATATTTGTCTAAAAGTCTCAATTTAATCCTCTATGTTTGAAAAGTTTAGTCTAGTCTTATATATTTGTTTAAAAGTCTTAGTTTAGCTCTATATATTTTCTAACTTTAATGAAAAATTAGTGATCTAATTCACACATAATCATGGTTAGAGGGGCAAAATTTGTTAAGAATTATTATTTTCTTAGTTCCTTTGTCAATAGGAAAAATTGTATATTTCCTTTATTACTTCTTTTACTATTTTAGAATAGGCTAATTTATCTCCCAAGATTTAGGGACACGGGTTTTATATATATACACCTTAGTTATTGAAATAAACTATCTTGGCATTGTATTTCAGCCAATTTTACATGGTATCAAGTCTAGTCTCATTCATCTTCCGCGTGCGACCCATCTCAAATCAGGTTCACTTGTCTTCAATCTTTCGCGTGTGCATAATCCATGCATTTTCAATATTCCACATGTGCTATCTACCACATGTGTGTTCAATCTTCCAAGTGTGACCATCTCAAAAATAAGACCCATGCGTGTTCAATCTTCCACGTGTGACCCCTCTTAAATCAGGTCACATGTAAAGGGGAGTGTTAGAATATACACTTATCCACTTAGAAAAACAATAAACTCTTAGACCACTCAATAAAATTCTAAACTATTCCACTTAACACCAATTGGGTTTTAGGTTGGAACTTCAGTTACTTTAACAAAATTGAAAAAAAAAAAATATGTTCAAAAGAGAAAAGTTCAATTAAGTCTTAGATGTTTACAAAAATGTTGAAATTGGTCTAGAATATTTGCATAAATAATATAAACATATTTGGAATTGGTGCCTCATATTTGAATATTTTTACAAATATCCAAGACCTAATTGAACTTTTCTCTTTTGTACATGTCGTTTTTTAATTTTTTCCCTCTAACCATGGTCATATGCAAATCACATGACTCATTTTGTGTTAAAGTTAATTGAGACAACTGATTTTTGAGAAACATAGAAGACTAAATTGAGACTTGTAGACAAACATATGAGACTAAATTGATACTTTGAAATATATAGGACTAAATTAAGACTTTTAGGTAAATATATAGGATTAAATTGAGACTTTTGAAATATATAAGAGTAAACTAATTTTTTTATGAAACATATAAAACTAAACTGAATTTTTGATGAAACATACTGGACCATTGATACTAATCTCTATTCTTATTACTTGACAAACATAAATAAATAGTGTAAAGGGAGAGAAGATCAAGTAAGTCAAACATAAATAAATAGCATCAGGGGAGAGAAGATCAAGTAAGTCAGAATGTGTAGTTCATGTTATATACCATTAAAGTGGTATTTATATAAGCCTATATGCTGTTGTATCCTTCCATAAATTCAAGTTATATCAAGGTATGTATTGATATACAATTTTTTATAATATTGTAACATACGAGCTAACGATCATATTTTTTTTTTCTCTCTCTTTTTTCTTTTTCTTGATGATACAAAATTTGGAAAATATTGCTTACCTTATAAACTGACCCAAAACCACCTTCTCCAATCTTGTTCATATCAGAAAAATTTTGAGTTGCTCTTGCAACAGTAACGATTTCAAAATAAGGTAACTCAAGATTGTCCTCGTCTCTCCCTTGCCTTTGTCGTCTACCTCTTAAGCAAGCTGGTGACGAAGATTCGAAAAAGTTCATTGTATCAGATATGAAAGCAGAGCAGCATATTCCTCAAGATACACGAGTAGTCAATATATCATAATTTAAGTATCTTGGGAGCATTCACGTAAAATACTTGGTCAAAACCAAATAGATAATACACCAAAATGACCCCATCTGCAACTGAAATAAAGAAGATATTTCTGATTCCTTTAATGAACGTGTTAAATATTTAAATAGCATTTAATAAAAAAAATATTTAAATGCTTTTAAGATTACTATCCTGTTTCATCTATAAACTTGTGATTAAATGAACACGTTCTCATAATTTTTTGTACGACCCACAGCAAAAGAGAAAAGGAAAAAAGAAAGAAAAGAAGGAAAACCATTTTTTTAATTTTATTTTATGCAACGGAGGGAGGGTGAGACAATAATTCAAATTTAACAATAATTTGAATTTACAACCCTGATTATAATTTATAACGAATCACTACCTAATTAATCTACTCTTGGGTGTAGAGAATTATTTTCTAAAAGGTGAGAAACTTGCCTTCTAGTTGTGATTTCCTCTTCCAAATGAAAAACTAGACAACTAACAGAAGCAAGATTGATGCAGCGATCATCACCACTATGATGACTACCATCTTTGTTTTCTTCTTTGAGTCTGATTCTGAGACTAGCAAAGTTCAAAGGGTAAGCTTTAGACGATTAAGCAATTTAGAGTAATCAATTCATCATACCATTGACATAGAATTTGCAATAGTCACCTAACAGGTCGGCAGCAGTAACCCGAATGTAAAGCTTCTGATTTGAATCCCTCGGCGTGCGTAATTTCTTGACATCGATGAGGTCTCCAAACCAGAGCAAGCAACCACCATGACCTGCTCCAGTACCATTTGAATTAGCATAAGCTGTACATGAGCAATTCTTTGAGCATTCAGCTTCATATTCCTCCACAGACATACTCGTATTCACCCTGAACTGCAAAAAATCAGTCATTTTCAAAGCCTCAAATTCTTTAAATTGTCTTGTTTCTGAACAATTGAATGGATTTTCTCGTATACATCCACCATTCCAGACACGATCATCCCAATCTTGAGGATTTTTGGGGGTATACCCGATCATACAGCTGCACATTCGAGCGTTGCTTACAGTGCAGATAGAATTAGGACCACAGAAACCATAATTTCCACAATAGTCATCGGGTAAGTCAAACATCACACGCCAGTCATTGCTACTATTGTCGCGTATAAGGAATTGAAGCATACCAGAGTAGTTAATGCTTGAAATTAACAAGGAAGAATTGGTTAACAGACGATGTTCATGGTACACTTCTTCTGAATTTATGATAGCTAGTGAGATGAAACGGAGGTTAGGTTGGTAATCTAATTCACCGAAGTCTACTCCATTCCATGGACCACTTCTAAATTGTTTCACAGAATTCCTCCAAGTAGTAATTTGTGGTAGTCCTTGGATGTCAATACCATGTGTATATTCTCCAGGAGAAGGGTCCTCTGAATCTTTTCAGGATGTAAGATTTCGATTCAGACCCGTCCTCAAGTCCCATCCAATCTTCATCCCTGATATCATGGCTTGCGATGGATGATCAAAGCTTTGCCAGATAAAACTTGCTTCTTCTTTGCTGTCTCTCAAAACAAGATTTCCTGAATCTAGAAGTTGTGCGACAGTGCTGGTCCCTGACGATATATTCTGGACGTTGGTAGACCAGACGATCCTCTCTGTTTTGTCCACAAGGATCAAGTTTCCACCATTTCCAATTCTAACACCACCCGAAGAATCATTGAGTGGATTTTCCCTGTTCGCGATCCACACAATCTGATCTGGTGTGATATTGAACCATATGCCCAGGTAGAACTTTTTGGGATTTCCACGACCGAAGAACCCCAGCTGGAAAACATTAACGTCTCATTTGAAGTAATAGAGTTCGATGCGTTCAACGTGTCGATGGACATGGATATTGGTATCAAAGATAAGATTACAACAAAAACATAACAAATAGTAGCATACAAATGTATCTTCATTTGATTAAGCTTCTTGCTTCAGTCTGGATCAGCTCACCTGGTACCAATCATCCGAAGTTGTCTGAAACCACTTCGAACTAAAAAGGAAGTATCTGAAGAGAATTGAAGGCAACTACAACGATTTGGAGGAAGAAAGAAAGGACATTATTGACAAACTTTGAAGCTTAATCACCTAAAGAATGGGGAAATTCAACTATGCGGGATGTGGGAACAAACAAGAACGCGACACGTGGATGTGGAACCCGCGGTATTTAATGTGTATTAATTCATATGAAGACAAAAGAGTTATGAAAAAGTCTATTATATCCTTGCACATGTGGATGTGGGGCTGCGGCAGTTAATGTCTTTGGTGGGAAATGATCGCAAGGCCAAATATCTATTATGCCCTCATATTTTAGAAGAAATATACATTATGCCCTTGCAGTATATATATTTTAAAATATAGATAAGTAAAGACAAATTAATGGCCAAAATACGAAAAATGACAGATAAATAAAAAAGAAGAAATGTGCAATGACCAAAATGGATAAATGAATGAAGACAAAAGATAGGCAAAATGAGAGCAAATAGTAACGTAGAAAATTAACAAAGTGAAATCAAAAGAATATATTACAAGTGAAGTATCATCTGTGTTTATTATTTTGTTTAAATTTAAAGGTAATGAAATTACCTTATATAAATGTCAAAATTGAAAATTATAAACCCATAAGTGCGTCCAAAGAGCATGAGCATGCATGATTACACCATAACATATAACAAAGTAAAAAATTGAATATCTCTAGTAAATGAGAAAACAACATAATTAAAGAAAATAATTAGGAAAAATTAGACAAATAGTCCCTATTGTTTACACGGTTTAGGCAACTAGTCTCTATTGTATAAAACGTCACGCGGTTAGTTTTCGTTGTCTATAAAAATCTTACTATTAGTCCTTATTATTTGCAATAGTCTCACTATTAATCCTTATTATTTGCAAATATCACACGGTTAGTCTTCAATCATCTCGATTTTCATTTTATTGAGCTTCTTCTTTTCTCTCTGGATGAACTTACAGGGTACCATTTTCGTGGCAACAACAAAGGTTAGGCGGAAGAAAGAAAAGAGATTTCTAATTATCTATGAAGCCTAATCACCTGATGTCTAACATCTTTAAGATCAATCCAGAGAAGAGAATATTCAAATACAAAAATTATAGAGACACTTCGTTTGACTAAATTCCCATTGACTGCAGAAAAAAAAATGAAAAAAGTATAAAAGAGTTGACTTTAATAGAGTTTACTTCAAAAAATTTGTCCCCATAAAATTTATTTGCATTGCTCCAAAACATGTCACTATCTATTCTATCACAATGAAATACTATGAGAACCACGAGAATTCCAGAATTATAGTCAATAGTCTACATAGCACTGTCTCATTTATACAATCCTTTCCATTAGAAAAAGAATCAAACCCATCTAAACTCTATTAATCACTTTAAATAGCAATGAAAATGGATAGGTTAAACTCTCAAAACCATTATCAAACTCCAAAATAACTTCTAATTATAAATCCACCCCAAACAATGATAACAAAAGAAATAAGACAGAATATATGATTTTAGCCATGAAAGTATATTAATTCGTACTTCCTCAAACAAATTCATTTTCAATAACACATTATCAAGATAAATCCATCCAGCCAAGACTCCAAAATCTATTAACATGACTAAAAAATGATAGTCATCTATTATATCACAAGTAAATACTATTGGCAAAAGGGTATTCCAAAATCATGGTCTACAATCGACATAGTGCTAGCCTGACTTCCTTAGTCGTTCATGAACAAAGTGATCAAACCACCATACCACTATTATTATCTTGATATAACTAATTAAAATGATGTACGCGAGATTAATCCTTCAAAAGCCTAGTTGCCCATTCCCTAGGTCTCAAAGATCAGCAAACTAATTGCTCTCATACCAATTGTCATGCCTCCAACTTGGCAAGACCAAACTCGGGGACGTTATGTCACGCAATTACAAAGATATCTCCTTCTAAGCCCGCAAGGCTCTAATGACACATTACAAGAAACAAAATTCCACATAATCATTTATCAGAACGACTAAAACTCTTAATTTAACCAAATAATACTTCTGAATATCTATTACAAGAAAGCAACACTTCAAATAAAATTCACCTAAATAAAAATGTTCTCATGTTACCATATGATTGCGAGATCTGATTTCATAGGGTGGCTTCTAACCCATATAGCCTTGATTGCTCATTAACCCGAACCTCTGCACAATTGTCAATAAATAATAATATGAGCGAAACAATGCTCAGTAAGAAGGATACCCAAAATAAAGTTCAAGGGTAATCAAATATAATAATCACATGTGTCCGGAATCAAGAGGCAGAATCGAAATCGGGATCAAAATCAGGACCGAATAGGAATCAAGATCAGAGACCAGAATCAAGTCATATATATAATACTGAATCAGATATATCCAAACTAATAACCAGATTAATTAAACTGTATTTATTATATACATGTATCTCGGAAACACATCAAAACAGAACATGAAAGGAATGTCACCTAGAACTGTGATAAATATATATACATGCATGGCCCACACCATATCAAGATATCAAGAAGGCTTGTATTTGCCTCATCCTCCCATGGTGAATCATCTCCTACCGATGAGGGCACAAGATGATCATCTTTGGCCCCACACCTTCGTACGGTAAAACATTTCCCACCTACGGGCACAGGACAGGACATGGTCGCAATCTCACCCACTAGGTGGGTGTCATAGTTCTAAGGATAACACACAGAATCATATGACATATATTCCCCAAGTGATAGAAGACCAGAACAATCATACACTGATTCAAGACTCATACTGACCAAATACAAGGGTCCAAGGAGACATACGAGTCAACAAGACACAACCGAGAACTACACCTTATAGGACGAATTAAATAGATAAAAATGAGGTTACCATGGATGAGGAAATGACCACATGGTTAGCCACTCGAAGAAATTACCAAAATAGACAAAAACAAATGATACCGAATGTTGAATCACCAAATGAGACTCGAAGACCCAGTTATAGTCCAAGGCAATACGTCAAACAAAGTATTGTGAATCAATCTTCAAAGGAGGCCAATAAATTCTGGAATCAATAAATAATAGATATTCAATAACTAAAAGCAAATGGAGTATCAAGAATGATAACGAGGTCAACAAATAATGGGTACATCAACAAGTAAGAATTTAGAGTGTAAAGAAATAGTATAATAGGGGAGTCCAACTTATCTCGATACGAACTTTAAATTAATCAATTCAATTTTCTTTCTCCAAAATTATAATCTCATGTCAATTTGATACTGCAAGGTAGTAAACATGTACTAAAATATCAACTCCAAGATAATGGAAGGTTGTAAAATACAAACTATAGCTCTCAAGTCCCAATTTTTGCATGTCTTATATTTATTTAATATTCTAATTGGTATATAATTATCTGTAATTTGATAAATTCTAATCCCATATACTTGACATTGTTATATAGATCCTTAAATTCTCCATGGCTCCATCACTATATTCTGGCCATTATTATTTTAGTTCGTATAATTTCATTTGGATTTCCTACACTATACCTACTTTCATTTTCTTATTCCTGATCCTTTATCTTTCCATTCAATTTCCTTTTATTTCCTTTCCATTATTCTTCCATGTTTCCTCCTTATTCTTAATATATAACACGCCATCCACACAACAACTTACCCATCTTCTTGCATGTTCTCATTGACCTTTTTTTGTATCTTCAATAGCATGGTATATTTCACTAGTATTAGTACATATATTAACTAATATATATCATCATACATCTAGCAGGCACACACACCTACACGCATAAATATACTTACTATATAAATTCGTCTCACCCAAAGCACACACACGGCTAACCCTCACCGCTGCACATAGCAACAAAAACCAACTCCATAGCTGGAGGTGGCTGAACCGGAACCATGCAAGCATGAGGGGGTACATCAAAGGTTATTAGGATGCATATAATATGGCATGAGTTGGCAGAATCTTCAGCAATTGCAATGGTATGACTTATGAGTATGGGGTGGCTGCATGACAAAAAAAAAAGTGTATGGGGCGGCTGACAAAAATTATAGTCCAACTTAAAAGTATATTAATGTTAGTCTCACTAAGGAATTATTAGATAATATTAGAGAATTTAAGAAATGGAAACCACCTTTCTAATGCCTAGAATACGAACTTATTTTCTCCCTACCCATCAGAGTTAGAAAAGAGCAAAAATTGAAACAAAACGAAATAACGTTGGAAACTTGAATCCGTTATACTACTAACAGCTTTGACATATTTTATCAAAATGGTCATAACTTTTTCTAAAAATCTCTAATTGATGCACCATTTGAAACATTAAAAACTAGACTTATAGAGATTTCTAACCATATATAGATCATCACTTAACTTTTTCTCAATCACTATAGTTCTATGACCACCAAATAAGATCTTAGACAACTTCACTTTACATGATTAATTTTAGGGTAGAAAGCCGTGCTTTTTTTAACTCCTAGAATATCCATGACTTCTCCCTTTGAACTTTGTCTTTGTTTCTTGCATAAGAGTCTTGAGAAACAGGTACTCATTTTTTATCACCCTTTTTTGCAAACGTTCATGTTTTCAATGCGCGATCCCTAGATTGACCAAAAAAATAAAAATTCCCTAGATTGCTCCTTGGAGTAGTTCTAATTAAATATCATCCTATGAATACCATAATCTGCAAAAATACAGTAGTCATAAAGTTGACGGGGCAAGAATGAGATACTTAGCGGATGATTAATTCAACATTCACATAGTCCTCATTTTATAGAAGATTTACATATCGTTCAAGATCTAAAATGAGGAGAAGATGTCACTATGATAATACAGAACGGTTAAGAAAATTAGATTGATTGACAATTAAATTGATTGGATTTTGATTGTTAAGGCAATTAAATTAATTGGGATTTGATTGGCTATGTTTTAGCAAAACTTATGATATTACCATACTTGTGCTTTTACCTTTTATATTGTGCAGGAAAAATCTTATGGTAACTTACCATATGAGAAGAAGAGTTGTGCTAATTAAGGAATGACATTAATTGCATATTCATAAGGAAATGGAGATTAGGGTTTTATGAGTAAAGGTTTTTCTTGCAGCCCAAGATGATTTGCAGCAGCAATTGGTTATAAATATGAGGCAAAAGGTCGCAGCAAAGATGGAGCAGATGTAGGCAGAAACAGAGAGCTACAATAGAAAATACAAGAGAGTTTTCTTTCCAGTGTTCCATGTGATGTTGCAACACGATCTGAGTTCTAGTCTTTGATTGTATTAAGTGTTGCAACTGTGTTTTGTTTGACAGTAAGACATGAGTGATTTGTATGAGTCTTTGAGTGATTAGATTACTGTCTCTTTTATTCATTTTTCGGGAGAAGAAGGTGTAGTTCTCGGGAGAGAACGTTCCAAGTCGAGGGGAGCTCGCCAAACTGAAGTTCGTTAAAGAGTTCTTCATCTAGGCGTCAAAGGTCAAGAGGGAGTCTTTACTTGTGTAAGTCCATTGATGTTGTAATTTGTTGTTTCTTAATGAATAGGTTTGTTGGACCAGGGGAGGTCCCGTGGACGTAGACCGCACGGTTGAACCACGTTAAATCTTGGTGTTCTTTATTTCTGTTATAGTTTTATTATTTCCGCTGCTATTTACTGTTACTACTCATGTTGGAACATTAAGTGGAATAAACTGACTAAGCAATTAGAGAAACAGATTGTTAACAGTCTGTGATAGAACTAATATTCTAATTAATGTTGCAACATCACTTGTAACAGAGTTGTAACTGAATTACTTTACACTAGGTTATTGCATCCTGTTTTTTGTCTTGATCACAGAGCTTCATTGATTAAGCATATTATTCATCTTGCTGAGAAATTAATCCATACTTATACTGCACAACTTCTAACAAGTGGCATCAAGAGCAGGTTACGAACTAATTCGGTTAGATTCTTGGGAGTTTTGAGTTGTTGTCTTGCAGGAATAGGTATGGACACTTTGCGTGAAGGAGGTTCAATCTCTAAACCACCACTGTTGGATGGAGTGAATTACTCGTATTGGAAGGCTCGAATGAGGGCATTCATCAAGTCTATTGATGAGAAGGCGTGGAAAGTAATCTTGACTGGCTGGACAATTCCCACCACAACAGATGATCAGGGCAATGTTGCAACTAAATCTGAAATAGAGTGGACCAAGGCTGAAGACCTTCTGGCAAGTTGGAATTCGAAGGCACTAAATGCGATATTCAATGCTGTTGACTTGAATCAATTCAAGTTAATTTCGACGTGTGAATCTGCTAAGGAAGCTTGGGAGATGTTGCAAACAGCATATGAGGGTACAACATCAGTCAGAAGATCAAAGTTGCAGATGCTTACCACTAGATTCGAAGAACTGATGATGCAGGAGGATGAAACAATTGCTGATTTTAATGCCAAATTGTGTGACATTGCTAATGAATCTTTTGCTTTGGGAGAAAAATATTATGATACTAAGCTTGTAAGAAAAACTCTACGATTTCTCCCAGATAGGTTTGGAATCAAGGTGGCTGCCATAGAAGAATCAAAAAACGTTGATGGAATCAAGATTGATGAACTCATGGGGTCACTTCAAACCTTTGAGATGAAGTTTAAGCAGAAGAAGAAAGAAAAATGCATTGTTCTTCGTGCTGATGTAGAGAGAAAAGAAGCAATAACCTCTTCCAATGATGAGGACACGGAGATGTCTGAATCCTTAGCCGTGCTTACCAAAAATTTCGACAATATTCTGAAAAAATGGGACAAACGAAGAAAAGGGTTTAGGCAGTCAAATTTTGACAAAAAACCTCAGGTTGCGCCAGTGGTTGACACATTCAAGAAGCAAAAGTTCAAACCAACTGATGAAAGAAAAAGAGGTAAATGAATTCAATGTCATGAATATGGGGGTTTTGGTCACATCCAATATGAATGTGCAAACACCTTGAAGAAAAATAAGAGGGCAATGAAGGTTACCTGGAGTGATGATGAATCAGAGGAATTCTCAAAGAGTGATGAGGAGCATACCAGTAACTTTGTTGCATTCAATGTTGTTACAACATCTCTTGAAAACAGTCTGAACGAGGAAACTGGTACAACTGTTGCAGCACTGGATGAAACAGACGATAAACTTAGTGATTATGATTGCCTTGAGTCAGACAGTGATGGTGAACTGGATAATGAAGAAGTCATGAAAACGTACAAGAACATGTACGAAAGATGGGTGATCGTGTGCAAGAAAAACCAGGGACTGGAATTGAGGATCCTTGAATTGGAAAGACAAAAGTTTGAATTGGAAGACCTGGCTGAAGAAAGATTGATGGAAGTACAAATAGTGCGACACGAATTGGAACAAATGCAGCGTTATGTTAAAATGCTGAATTTTAGAACTGAAAAATTGGATCACACGTTATCTATTCAAAAATCAAGCAGAGACCATTCAGGGCTTGGCTTTTATGGAGGAGAATCTTCTGGTAAAACTATCTTTGTCAAAAACTCAGAATATCCTGTACAAAAACAAGATGTCGCGACTTTACAGAAGGTCAGAGAAGAACTTTCAGCTACTGGTGTTACAACATGGACTGCAACAGTCAAAAGAAACAAAGGAAAAAGAACAGGTTTGTTCCCATCTGCCATTACTGCCTTGTACCTGGACACATCAAACCTCACTACTTTATGCTCTAAAGAATGCAGGAAAAAGGTAAGTCTCTCAATCAGAAAAAAAAGATCATCACATATGTCTTCACAACACAAGGTAAAAAATTATGGGTAAAGAAATCTGATTTGAACTGTTTTGTTGCTTATACTTCTACACAAGCCCTTGCTGCTAACTCTTGGTATGTTGATAGTGGATGCTCTAGACACATGACAAATATGAGTGAAGTTCTAAGCAAGCAGACAGGAAAATCGTTAGAAGAAGGAAGCACCAGTAAGACAAATGAAGATGTTGTAGACGGCGTTGCAACACCGAATGAAGAACAGACGAAGAAATCTACTATGACAAATACTGTTGTAACGCCAGAGACAGAGACTGAGCAGGAGGACATTGGTTCATGCGATGTTACAACAAGCAGTATAACAACAGAAGTTAGCACTAAAGAAATTCAAGCTGAAATGCCTCAAGTTTACAAAAATCATGCTGCAGAGGATGTGATTGGATCAATACATGATAGAATCCGAACTAGAGGTAAATCCAAGCTGAACTATTGGGACATGGTAAGGTATAGGTGCTATACCTCTCTCTTAGAACCCAAAACTGTGAAAAATGCTTTAGGAGATGAATTTTGGGTAAATGTTATGGAATTAAATCAGTTTATCTGTGAACTTGTTGAAATTGGAATCATTGTTTTAGACCATGTTGCAACAGAAAATCAATTGACAGATATCTCCACTAAAGCTTTAGATCATTTGAGAATTGAAACTCTAAGAAAAGCTTTAGGGATTTGTAGTCTATAATATTGCATCATGGATTGCCACAGGAGCATGAAAGAAGCTTGAAAAATCTGAAAGTCTAATATTCAATTCAACTTGTGATTTAGTTAGTGAACCATACTTCCTTGTACACACTGAATACTGATTGAGAAAGCTTATCTTGATGGTCTGCAAGTGCAGGAGCTTGAACTTTCTGATGACTAGGGATAAAGAGAGAAGTTTATCTAAATCCATTCCTGTATTCTATTCATCCTTGAGATCAAAAAGGAAAAAAAAGGGCAGCAAATATTGTGGTTATCAAGTACTGGAAAGAGCTACCTAATCTAAAATAAAAGAGATTAGTGTGAAAGCTACCATATGCAACATGAGCTGAAATAGTGAAAAAAATACGTGTGAAAAGAAATACAGTGTGCAAGCTACTAGTTACAACATGAGCTGCCACAAGAAAAATATTGTGTTTTCCTGTGAGATAAATAGACGATCAGGTATGTTTGAGCTGATTGGGAGAGTTCCTATACCTTGCAAGTTTAATGGTGAAAGCTGTCTGTTTCATAATTTAGCCTCACACATACACATGGTTCATTAATTAAATCCTGGACTGAAATGAGTATTGATGAGTAAAGTTTCTTGAGTGACTTCATGCTTCCTGAACATATCATGCATTTTAATTCTGTTTTAATTTTTTTTTTTGAAAAACAAAGGGTGTAATCTCAAGGGATTTTGAGCAAATTAGAGATACTGTGAAAAATATTGTTGCAATATCGATTCTAAATTGTTTTTGGATAATCTGATACAATTTATGTCAGTGATGTTTTTGTTGGTTTGGATTGCTGAACAATTTGTGTTACAATTTTTATTTTTTTGCTTACAATTTGTCTCTTTGCCTTTGCTTCATGAGACTTACAGTTTACATGCTTAACTGTTTTATTCTACTATTGTGTTGTTTAGTTGCTACAATTGTGCTATTTAACTGCGCAAAAGGCTATCCACAATCGGGTTGAATCCCTTGTGAAGTTGTCCCCTCCATTCCATCTTTTTCACAAGTTTTTGCAGGAATCTGATATTCAGGGAGAGCCTTGAGCTGAAGGCAATGTTGAACTAGCTTCTGAAACAACTACTGCTTGAATGTTGGTTGTTTAATGATTATCGCTCTGGTACTTTACTTTGTTTAATTTTTGCTGCTCTACTTTGGGTCCATGTTTGTGTTTGCTAATTTCTGCTAAGTCATTTGGTCTGGTACTTTGGTTTCTTTTTGCAAAGGGGGAGACTATATTATTGCTATTACTGCGTGTTGATTGTTGCTTGAGGGGGAGATGATTATTGTAACAGGTTTAGCTACTCTATTGGTGCGGCTAGTGATTGTTGTTGCTATTGAGTTTGGTTGCTGCTTCTTATTCTTTTCCTGATATAATGACTGAGTTTTTGTGATGATTTACTGATTGTTGCAACAGGGTTATCATCTTTGACCATCTTTGCTCTGATACATCCTTTTCTGGTTTGCTAGCTTTATTGCTCTGATCTTTTGGCTCTACTTCTTTGCCTTTGGTTTGGCAAAAAGGGGGAGTACTATGTTGTGGTGCGCTGCTATTGCTTTGCTATCTTTTACAGGAGCACTATGTTTTCTACTTTGATACATTTATATCTGTGTTCCACTGCATGTTGCAACAAACTGATCATTGCTCTAATACTGCTGTTCTACTGAATGTTGTACCGGGATTTTCATTTGTTGCATTTGTCTTTTTGCACTTGGGCAATAAGAGGTTACATTGACTATGATATCAGAGTTTTGCCAAAACAAAGCCAAAGGGGGAGATTGTTAAGAAAATTAGATTGATTGGCAATTAAATTGATTGGATTTTGATTGTTAAGGCAATTAAATTAATTGGGATTTGATTGGTTATGTTTTAGAAAAACTTATGATATTACTATACTTGTGCTTTTACCTTTTATATTGTGTAGGAAAAATCTTATGGTAACTTACCATATGAGAAGAAGAGTTGTGCTAATTAAGGAATGACATTAATTGCATATTTATAAGAAAAGGGAGATTAGGGTTTTATGAGTAAAGGTTTTTCTTGCAGCCCAAGATGATTTGCAGTATCAATTAGTTATAAATATGAGGCAAAATGTCGCAGCAAAGATGGAGCAGATGTAGGCAGAAACAGAGAGCTACAATAGAAAATACAAGAGAGTTTTCTGTCCAGTATTCCATGTGATGTTGCAACACGATATGAGTTATAGTCTTTGATTGTATTAAGTGTTGCAACTGTGTTTTGTTTGACAGTAAGACATGAGTGATTTGTATGAGCCTTTGAGTGATTAAATTACTGTCTCTTTTATTCATTCTTTGGGAGAAGAAGGTGTAGTTCTCAGGAGAGAACGTTCCAAATCGAGAGGAGCTCTCCAAACCGAAGTTCGTTAAGGAGTTCTTCATCTAGGCGTCAAAGGTCAAGAGGGAGTATTTACTTGTGCAAGTCCATTGATGTTGTAATTTGTTGTTTCTTAATGAATAGGTTTGTTGGACTAGGAGAGGTCCCGTGGACGTAGACCGCACGGTTGAACAATGTTAAATCTTGGTGTTCTTTATTTCTGTTATAGTTTTATTATTTCCGCTGCTATTTACTGTTACTACTCATGTTGGAACATTAAGTGGAATAAACTGACTAAGAAATTAGAGAAACAGATTGTTAACAGTCTGTGATAGAACTAATATTCTAATTAATGTTGCAACATCACTTGTAACATAGTTGTAACTGAATTACTTTACACCAGGTTATTGCATCCTGTTTTTTGTCTTGATCACAAAGCTTCATTGATTAAGCATATTATTCATCTTGCAAAGAAATTAATCCATACTTATACTGCACAACTTCTAACAAGAACTATTTGAAGTATTTCATATTCTGTGAAGACAAACAATCTACAACTAATCTTTATCGACCTTCTAGCAGAGTATTGGTCAGATCGTTTCTTGTGAACACTCTTTCATCTAACGAGAAATTAGACTCATCAACGACCCTCTCGATATAATACCCAGGGTGTTTAGGCTGTGGTAGCATTACATTCTCACTATTTAACATCATCACCACAGATGACATTGTTGGTCGATACTCAGGTCGTTGTTGCACACACAAGAGGCCAACTTGTATGCACCGTAACACTGCAGACATTGGAAATGAATCCTCCATCAATGGATCTATTAGATCAGAGCCTCTTCCTTCTGTCCATAGTTTCCATGCCTGTGATAGTATCATTTAGATTAACATAATGCAAAAACACAAAAGGTATAATTGGATTAGAAATTTCATATCTTACATGTCCGAGAAGATTGAAATCATGGTCGGAATGGTGAAATAGAGTGTTCATTTTCCCACTTATTATCTCCAAAGCTAAGACTCCAAAGCTAAAGATTTCTGATTTCATGGAATAGATGCCATCAATAGCATACTCTAGAGCCATATAACTACTGCATTTCATTATGAAGTTCACAGAATGAGCAGAATAGAATTGCAAGTAATTACAATTGTACGTGATTCCTGATCAGGGGAAGAGTGTGGACACTTACTATGTTCCTGCTATCCTTCTGGTTCTCACTGTTGATTCTTCTTCCCCAAATGCTCTAGCCAAGCCAAAATATGAAATTTTTGAATTCATCTCATTGTCTAGTAGTACATTGCTTGTCTTGAGATCCCTATGAATAATTCTCAACCTTGAATCTTGATGAAAGTAAAAAAGCCCTCTAGCAACCCCAATAATTATAGTGAAGCGCCTACCCCATACAAGCAAATGTCTGTCGAGTTCATCTTCACAGTAGAGATCCAAGGTGATGAGAATGTGAAGTTTGGGAGTGAAACACAATATACATTTAGATTGAAATTTTGTCAGTAAGTACTATGTATTGGACTGTGTATATGATGGGTTGAGAGCTAACCAAAAACATAGGAGTCTAAGTTTCCATTAGGCATGTACTCATAAATTAGCATTTTCTCTTCTCCATGGATGCAATATCCTAGAAGCCTAACTAGATTTCGATGTTGAAGTTTGGCAATCAACGTGATCTCATTCTTGAATTCAATGAGTCCTTGATGAGAACTCTCTGAAAGTCGTTTTATTGCTATCTCTTGTCCAGTTAATAGTTTTCCCTAAGATTTTAAACAAACAACAGATGCACAAGCACTCGTCATTTTTCTTCTTTGTTTTATTTTCTCCTACATTGTAATGATACGATAATTTGGAAAATACTTGCTTACCTTGTCCAATCTTGTTCTCATCAAGAAAATTTTGAGTTGCTCTCGCAATTGTAACAATATCAAAACAAGGTAATCCGAGGTTTTCCTTGTCACTGACTTGACTGCGCTCTCGTATACCTGTTCAGCAAGAATATTAGAAAGGGTGTCTGATGGAGTACTTTATAAGAAATTAGTAGGGATGGCAACGGATCAGATATCTACTAAAAATGAGTTATTTGAAATCGAATCCGATTAATATACTCTCTTACCAAAACCGTATCGGATATCCACTAGATTTTAAAATTTCTTACCAAAACCGAATCCAACAAATATTGGATTATCCAATCGATATCCCAATCCGGAACTTTAAAAAAAAAAAAAAAAAGTACTTAACAATCTCCAGATAAAACCAACCAACACGGTGTAAAGAGAAGTGGAAAGGAGGGCCGACGACAGAGAAGGAACCCAAAGTTACAAATCTGGTCGTGACTAAAATAGATCTCACTTCGTCGAAAATCGAGTCGCGCAATATTCGATCTTCTGTTGACTAAAAGTACTTGCCAGCGGCTTTTTTTTTGAGGAACTATGTCACTAGCTCTTAAGCAAGTGGCTTTTTTTTTTCCTTTGGAGGGTCAGGGGACAAGTTGAGAAAGAGGAAGAAGATTTGTGTTCATTTCACCTACCTTTGCAAACATCATCTGAATTAAGAGAAGATTAAGAGGAAGAAGAGAAGAGAGAGTGAGTGTGTGAGAATAATGAACGAAGAGGAAATGAGAAAGTAGATGAAAAAGTAAAAGTCAAAAAGTAAAAGAGATAAAAGAGAAAGAAAAAGAAAGAATAAAATAAAGAGATTATGATGGTAGATGGTATCCGAAGATGGGTAGTGAATTTGTTTTAACCTTAGTTATATATAAATATATATATAATAATCGAATTTTGGATTATTCATCAGTTATTATTTATAAATTAAAATCTCTCGGATAATTCATTAATTACTTTTTATAAAAATTAAATCTTTATGAATAACTTGTCAGATTATTATCAGATCGAATATCTACCAGTTTCGGATTTAAATACTTTCCATTGCCATTCTTAAAAATTAGTCGAGTTGAATTGCATCAAAGGCTTTTGTTTATGTTTATGAACTTAACTTCCATGATTTTCCCCATTGAGAAATCAAAGTATGTTGTTCTTATCATTTCTCTATTCTTGATTTTTAACATATTTTCGGTCCATTCCCGAAAAAGTTCATGACTATGAGCTATAAAAGCAGAGTTGCATATTCCTCGAGATATTCAAGCAGTTAATATATTACAATTCTAAGTGTCCTTGGAGCATTCATGAAGTTACTTGGTCAAAACCAAATAGGTAATAGACCATCTCCAACTGACATACTAAACAAGAAAGAGAAATAACAAAATTTATTATTTTAACGTGTCAATTCAATATTTTAAGTAATAAATAAGTGATAAAATAAGATGGTATATAACAATCTTAGAAAGCGTGAAAAACTTGCCTTCTCGCTTTGATATCCTCTTCCAAATGAAAAAGAATACAACCAACATAAGCAAGATTGATGCAGCGATCATCACCACTATGACTACCATCTTCTTTTTCTTCTTTGAATTTGATTCTGAACGCACTAAAAAATTGAAAAAGAGTGGTTCAGATAAGTAAGAAATTTAGCCAAATCCACATATCTTACCATTGAAATAGAATTGCAATGGTTAGTTACCTAAGTCTGCAGCTGTAACCCGAATGTGTAGTCTCTGATTTTGAGTCGTGGCTAATTTCCTGACATCGATTAGGTCTCCAAACCAGAGCAAGCAACCTTGACCTGCTCCAGTAGCATTTGAATTGGCATAAGCTGTACATGAGCAATTCTTGGAGCATTCAGCTTCACATTCATCCACAGACATACTAGTATTCACCGTGCTCTGCAAAAGATCAGGTATTTTCAGATCCTCAAATTCTTTAAATAGTCCTGTTTCTGAACAATTGAATGGATTTTCTCGTATACATCCGCCAGACGAGATACGATCATCCCAATCTTTTGAGTTTTTAGGCGTATACCCCATCATGCAGCTGCAAATTCGAGCATCACTTATAGTGCAAACAGCATTGGGACCACAGTAACCATAACTGCCACAATTGTCCCGGGGTAGCTCCACAATCACACGCCAGTCACTGCTATTATTGTCCCGTACAAGGACTCGAAATGCACCAGAGTAGCTAATAGTTGTCATCATTAAAGAAGAATTGCTGTACAGATGATGAATATAGTAAACCTCTTCTGAATTTACGGTAAATTCTGTGGAGTATCTGGCATTAGGTGGGAAAGGGTAACCGTTAAACTTGTCTCCATTCCATGGTCCACTTCTAAAATGTTTCGAATGAGCCCTCCCAAGTACTATTTGTGGTAGTCCATGAAGATCAATACCATATGTAAATTCTCCAGGAGAAGGGTCATCTGAATCTTTCCAGGATGTAAGATTTCGATTGAGACCAATCCTCAAGTCCCATCCCAGCTTCATGCCAGCTATCTGGACATGCGACGGATGATCAAAGCTTTGCCAGAGAAAACTTGCTTCTTCTTTGCTGTCTCTCAAAACAAGATTTCTGGAGTCTAAAAGTTGTGCAACAGTGCTCCCTGACGATAAATTTTGGACTTCGGTAGACCAGACAACCCTCTCTGTTTTGTCCAGAAGGATCAAGTTTCCATCATTTCCAATTCTAACAACACCCGAAGAATCATTGAGAGGATTTTCTCTGTTTGCAATCCACACAACTTGATTTGGGCTGATATGGAACCATATGGCCAAGTAGAACTTTTTGGAATTGCCAGGACTGAAGAAGCCCAGCTGGAACTCCTTTCGTGTAGAGATTAAGGTTTCACTAGAAGTAATAGACTGCGATACAGTCAACATGTCGATTGACATGGATATTTTTATACAAGATAAAATGACAACAAAAACATAACACTTAATAGCAGACAAGTGCAACTTCATTGAGGAACTTCTTCTTTCAGCAGTCTGTAGCAGCTCACCTAGTGCCAATCATCTCAATTCTCTGGAACTACTTAGAAGAGGAAGGTAATAAAAATGATTTTCTTTAACATATGCTCCCTGTTGGTTAGGTGAAATTGCATAAAAAGGTATAATTTGAAAAGGTAGTGTGTGTACTGTGTAAAATAGTTCATTGAATCAACTAATTTGAGGTCGCACGGCTAACTTATTTCAGGGATAATATCAATAAAATTTCAAGGATAACATCATTAATGTTGAGATTATCAAGTTCCACAGTTTAGAATCACCAAGCAACTTCTCTCTTGTCATAGCCTCTGTTGCTTAGAATTGATGCAGACTTGACCCTTCAGTCATTGATCAATTTCCCATCTTTTTGCTTTTCCTTCTGTATGTTTAAACCTTTACTTAGTTTCAACCAAATTAAAGTTTCACAGTTATATGGATCTGATGATATCACTAATTTCTATTGAAAATTAAGTATTTATTTTATTAGCTTTATATGCACGAGATCTTGTTTGATTGTCTCCGTCCAATTCTTATTATTGTCTTCTTTTCTCTTACGATACACATGCTCTATACCTTTGCATTTTTCAACTTGATAAGATATTATAGTTTCTAGATATTGTACAGATCTATAAAATCAGGGGCGGAGCCAGAAATTTTTATCAGTGGGGGCTAACATAAATAAATTTTCAACTATATGACTTCATTTTTTCTTTCAGTGGGGGTTAATTAATTTTTTAAACTAAAAATACATAGATATTTTAATTTTTTCCTCAAAAATACATAAAATTTTATAAATTTTCAACTATATGACTTCATTTTTTCTTTCAGTGGGGGTTAATTAATTTTTTTAACTAAAAATACATAGATATTTTAATTTTTTTCCTAAAAAATACATAAATTTTTTAACATTATTCTAAGTCAGTGGGGGCTGCAATCCCCACTTGTCCTAGTGTGACTTCGCCCCTGCATAAGATAAGCTTCACTTTATGAAGCAGAAAGGATATTGAAGACTTTTTCCTTAATTTTATAAAATTTTGCAACATTCATTTGCAAATCCAATATTTTGTGTTTGGAAGCACCTTTTTTTTAAAATTAAAAATCTAGTATTTGCAAATCCTGAATTTACTAGTTTTACCCAAATCTTTACTCAAGAGGTAAAATTTACAATTTCAAACTATCAAATAGTTACTCACTTTTTAAGAACACTACAAAAAAAATTGAATTATGCGACGGACGGTTCCTCTCACCGTGCTGTCGCCAATTTTGACTTTGCGACGGCACGGTGAGGGGAAACGTCCGTCAGACATGAGGTGGTCGCCAAAATCCTCCTAGTCACTAAGCTGCCGCCGTATTGCGATGGCTCGTCACCAATGATTGCTGTCACCGAGCTCTCGCTAATGTTTCCCTTCACTAAGCCCTCGCCAATTTATCTCGTCACCACGCCGTCACAAAAATTTCCCGTCACCATGCCGTCATTAATATTTTCCATCACCATGCTCTCGCCAACTTCACCCGTCCCTATGCTATCACCAAAACAGCTCTCGCCAAAACTGCATGCAACAATTTATCTTCTTTCACTTCCCAAAACCATGTCGAATTGCTTTATCTCCTAAAAGACAAATAACAAACAAAACAATAATAAAGGCAAAAAAGACACATTTTTTCTTACATACATAAGAAATTGAGCAAAGATAGCAACAAAAAATTAGCATAATAATGGAGTGGTCAACAATTAGGATTGAAGCTTATTGATTCTCAACACACACAATCAAATTGTAAGTCCATAAGAATTATGCATAAAATATTACACATTCACGCTCTTAGGTAGCTAACTATTCAAGAAAGAAGTGTTTCACTTGAGACTTTATAACTAATATCAAACCATCCTAATCGTATCATTAGAAACACAACAAGCTTTAATATTACTTATAACTCATTATTTCACAAGTAAGACACGAGGTAAGGAAATCTATCTATCAATAACTTCAACATGAGCTTCACAGTAACTTAAAATAAGAACAATTTGATCTCACATTCATAGTAGACTCAAGTTAAAGATAACATTTAACAAGCCAATAAATAACTACTTCACAATTAACTAACATTCTAACTAAACCACTACACAATTAAACTAACTCTTCAATTTAAAATTAAATCATAAGTTTAAAGAATAGATGCTACACCAAAACACTTGTCTTCATTTCCAATCAAATTAACATTCAAGATAAACAATAGATCTAAATCACATGCATTTATAACTAATTACTTTATTTGAACAAGAAACACAACTCAGTTATCAGATAGTAACCAAACTAATAAAGCAACATAATATACACTACCACTTAAACTTCAAATTCCCACTTTAACTAACATAAATCTCCTAGCCCCCTTAGATTATCAACTACATTTAATCCTTACACATTCCCACTTTTCAATGGTTAAAGGCCAATAATCCGAGCTAACTTAACAACCTTTTCATTAATAGATTAGTTTACAACATTTAACTAAGTTAAACAATTTGCACAACCAAATCAAATTCAAGCTATAGCTAATCCCTACATAACTTAATTAAACGAGTTCACATTTTAGTAAGATAGGGAAAAGGGCAAGGGAAAGGCAGTTGCATTCCATACTAACTCATGATTCCTAATTACCCATTCAATTTCAATTATATAACAATTTTCATAACTATAAGAGCTCCATTACACTACTAATCATCCTAGAATACTACACAATAAAGTTTTGATTGAATACATCTAATTAGAGTTAAAATATATCATCACTTGAGAAAAATAATAATGCTATTCAGATTCTCGCGTAATAGGACAGTTCCAACACATCTCACCAAAATGGTCATAACGTATTCTAGAAAACTCCGTTTAACGCACAGTAAAACGATTTAGAAACTAATCTTGATCTCCACATGCACACTGCTTGAGCATATTAGTCCACCATCAACAACCTCAATGTTCAAAATTCTTCCACTGTCATTCATATTGACCATACAACAAGGAAAATACAGTCATAAGTAAACAGGCCACTTAAGACCGGATACGCTAACTAATTTTCCAAGACCATTAAGTCAAACCTGTTAACTAATGCAGAGAATGCTGTATATGCTTATTCAAATTCCATCACCATTCTAAAGTCACACCTGTTAACTAATGATCAACAATCTCATTTACTTATTAAAAGCATTAGAAGCACACATCTAGGATAATGTTGCACATATAAGAACTTTCGTAAGCCTCATAGACTGGATTCCCCTTATTAGATCCTTTTTTTTTCTCCTTATTAGATCCTTGAAATCACACTATAGTTTCTTTCTTTTTTATTTTCCTTACGCTGCTTAACACAGTTTTTTAATGTTTTGGAGGGACAGGCTTATGGGGTACGATGCTGGTAAAGACTGCCTCAAAATACAAGGTAGGACGAGACAAAAAAAGTTTCATGTAGAATTATACCATTCACAAAGCTACATAAACCAAATATTGAAGGACACAGATACTTACTAAGGAAAAACTGACTTGACCTTCTCAATATCCAGAGAATTCTGGAGAGACGAAGGAACTCCCAACTTAATTTGTAGTTTCATTTGCTCAAATGAAACACCAGGTATAGATCCTGCTCCAATTCAACAAATTAATGTTTTAGACAAAGTGAAATTATAAAAGTTCTATAGGATACATATTATAGTTCAAGTGTAAAATCTAACATATTCCAATACTTCTAGTCTTCACTAAAAGTATTTGTTGCATAACGACAAATTATACTTAAGGCATCCTCTAGAGAATCATGTCAAAATAAAATCTTTAACATGTATCATTTATTATCACAGGGAACAATATTAGGCCTATGAGTATGTTTGAAGTATATCAATCAATGTAGTAAAAGCACGAAAGTTGTATAACAGAGATTGATGGAAATATAAAACCTATGAATATCAGTTTTGAGATTCCGTACACATCTACAATAATATCTTAAATGGATCAAATCACATATGCACCTTATAATTTGTAACCTATTTCACATTTATAATCAATACAAGTTGTTCAATAATGCTATTACATTTTCCAATGATGCCTTAGCCTCGTGGTCAAAACTGAAGGTCTCAACTTCAATTCTTCACACCAACAACGAGAGTATTTGTGCAATTTACGGTAATATTATCACGCACTATACATGTTATTGTGCGATTATTAGTAGTTCTACTTTAATTTTTGTATGAATTCATTCTCATTATATAGGGAGGTTCTATAAATTATCACTTCCTAAAAAGGTAGTTAGCCTATGCAAATAGACACATATATCAAATGGTGCTGGTAACATAAAATCAATAAGTACTTTCCAAAAAATTCAGTTTCAAAAAAGTAAGCAAAAAATAAATCTGAAAATCAAAAATAAATAAATATCTGAATTAAAAAAAAAAATCAGTAAATAAATAAAAAAATAGAAAAAAGAAAAATAGAAAATAAAAAAATGAAAAATAAAGAAGACAAATAAATAAATAATATATATATATATACCTACATATACAAATCCAAATATCTACAACTATCAACAAAAAAAAACAGTAAATAAATAAACAAAAAAAAAAGAAAAACAGAAAAAAATGAATATATATACCTACTTATACAAATCCATATACATATATATATATATATATATATATATATATATAGATGCATGGGTCGCGAGGTAAGGGTGGGGGTGCTGCGGGGTGGGGGGTGCTATGGGGTAAGGGAACGCTGAGAGGTGGGGAGTGGGTGGAGAACATTGGGTAGGGGGTGGGTTGCGTTGTGGGGGTAGGGGATGGGCAATTTTTTTTTTTAATTGAAAGTCTGAGGGCAACCGCTGTTGCCCTCTTTCAATTTAGTTGGAATTTTTTTTATTTTAAATTGAAAGTATGAGGGCAACAACTGCCCTCTTTTAATTGTAAAAAAAAACGGGGAGACGAGTTCCTTTTCCGTTTCCCATATTGGAGACGGGGTTGATTTCCCATCTCCAATATTGAAGACGGGCTAAGCCCCCCGTCTCCAACTTTGGAGACGGGCTAGGCTCCCGTCTCAAACTTTGGAGACGGGGTTTATCTCCTATCTCCAATATTAGAGACAGGGTTGATTTCCCGTATCCATTGGAGACGGGCTAGGCCTCCCGTCTCCAAATTTGGAGACGGCTAAAATTGCCGTCACTATTGGTGAGGGCTTGGTGACGATTTTTTTCGACTGACACTATGTCATCACTGTCCGGTTGCAAAATTGGGGTCAATTTTTCCCGTCACTAAACCGTCGCCGTTTTGGCGACGGCATGGCGACTGTCCGTCGCAAAATTCAGTTTTTTTTTTTTATTTTTTTTATTTTTTATAGTGGAACTAAACTATCCTCTAAGTTTTCTTTCCTTTTTCATGGTTCTTATTTTTTCGCTCTCATTCCCTATATAGTTAATTCTTGGAAAAATCTCACTAGTAGTCTCCATTGTTTCATTTTGTCTCAAACTAGTCTCCATTGTTTCAACTGTCTCAAACTAGTTCCTAATGTTTCAAAAAAAGTCTCAAGTTAGTCACTTCCGTTAAAAATGTAACTGATAACCTATTAAATGACTAAAATACCCTTAAAACCTAATTAAAATTACTAAAACGCCTACCTCCACCCATCAGATCCTTACCCCTATTCCCAAAGTCAAAACGAACACCTCACCCCCTCCCCAAGCCGACGCCCCACCCCCACTCCCTTCCTTAGGACAGCGTTCCACCCCTATCCCTACCCTTACCCCCACGCTGCTGTCCCTACCCCACTACCCCCTATCCCACTCCGCAAACACTCTACACATCCCCATTTGACCAAAAAAAATGAAAAATAACAAAAAATAGGTATGTGTATTGTGTGTGGTGTAATTCAAGAGTGTGTTTTATATGTGTGTATATACGTATGATTTGTGTGTATATATGTGTGTTGTGTGTGTATTGTATATATGGTGTTGTGTGTGTTGTATATATGGGTGTTTTGTGTATGTTGTATATATGTGTTGAGTGTGTATGTTGTATGCGGCGGTTTGGTGGTTAGTAGGTTGTGGTGATTGGTGGCTGCAATGGTAGTTGGTAGCAGTATCATGTGATTTGTGTGCATTGTGTATGTGATATGTGTGTATATGTGTGTGTTTTATGTATTGGTAGTGGCAGCGGTGATGCATGGTGGTGGTAGTAGTATTATGATGAAGATGGATGCTTTTACCATTTTACCCCTTATTACTATTCATTTTTGTTAAGTTTAACACATAGTTTAACAAAAGGGACTAACTTAAGACTTTTTTGAAACAATGTGGACAAGCTTGGGACAAAATGAACAATGGGGGCTACTAGTGAGATTTTTCCTTAATTCTTCTTATTCTTCTTGCAAGCTTCTTCACAATAAATTATTTTAGTCTTATTATTGATAGAATACATATTCATGTCAAAGTTTCAAAAATAGCGCGGGAAAATCTCATTACAAGTCCCCATTATTTCCCTTTATCTCAAACTAGTCTCCATTATTTCAACTGTCTCAAACTAGTCCCCAATATTTTAAAAAAAGTCTCAAGTTAGTCCCTTTTGTTAAAAATATAACTGAAAACCTATTAAATGACTAAAATACCTTAAAGCCTAATTAAAATTATTAAACCCCCTCCCCACACCCATCTGATTAACCCCACTCAAAAACAAAAAAAAAAGTACCTCTACCTTCTCCCCACGCCGCTACCCCCACCCCTAACTCCCCTCCCCGCTGCCCCAATCCCTAGCTCTCTACCCTGCCGCCCTACCCCCACCCACCAATTCCCCACCCTACTACCTCCACACCTAACTCCTATCCCTATTGCCCTAACCACTAGCTTCTTTCCCTGTTGCCCCAACCCTCAACTCCCACCCTGTTGCCCCACCCCTACCCCCCAGATCCCCATCTTGTTTCCCTTACCCCACTACCCTATCCCTATCTGACCAAAAAAAGAAAAATAACAAAAAATGGGTATGTGTATTGTGTGTGTTTTATATGTGTATATATGTGTGATTTGTGTATGTTGTGTGTGTGTTGGTGGGCGACGATAGTGTGTGTTTTGTGTGTGTGATTTGTGTGTATATGTGTTTGTTGGTGGGCAGCGGTGGTTGGTGACGGCAGTAGTGTGTGTTGTGTATGTATTGTATATATGTTATTTGTGTGTATGAGTGTGTGATTTGTTTATATATGGACGTGTTTTATTTGTTGGTGGTGTCAGCAAGGGTGGTTGGTGGTGGTAACGACGTGGGTTGGTGATGGAAGCAATGGTGTATGGTGGTGATGGTGGTATAAGAGGAATATGGATGCTTTTACAATTTTACCCCTTTATTACTATTCATTTGTGTTAAATGTAACGCCTACTTTAAGAGAGGGGACTAACTTGAGATTTTTTTTGAAACATTAAAGACTAATTTAGGATAGTTAAAACAATAGAGATTAGTTTAGGACAAAGGGAAACAATGAAGACTTGTAGTGAGATTTTTCCACTTTCTTTTATCGCAAATCCAATCATAATATAGATAACATCAGCCATAATCCCTTCCACCACAGGCGCGTGCAAAAAAAAAATGTGAGGGAGTTTGTTGATTATTATTTAAGCAAAGGTAGGCAAAGATAAGAGGTAGTGAGAGTGACCTGGTGCGCATATTCAAACTAGACATTACACACACTACAACGTTTTTCTCATATATATATATATATATATATATATATATTTTTTTTTTACTATTAGAAACGCCCCCCCTCAACCAGTCCTACAAGACATAGACTAGATTAACCACCACCCGAAGATGGGATACGCCAGCATTTCCTCACTTGGCCTAACAGTTGAATTTGAACTAAAACCCCCGGGGTGCAGCGGCTTGACCCACAGCATGCACCGGGTAAGTCAATGTATGATTCTCAAATGGCAGTACTCCAGCGCATATTCAAACTAGACATTACACACACTACATCATTTTTTTCACATATTGTTCTTTCCATAATGGAAAATACCACAAAACACAAACCAACTCTCAATCTAATCCTTTTATATTTTCTTACAGTAACACACGATAAGACACGTTACACGCCAACATGACAAGGGAATGTAAATGACTTAATATTTCCTGTGTTTTTGAAAAAAGTGCACAATATTTATGTGTTTTAAAATGTAACTGATTTACCTCCTATGTTTTATAAAAGTAACTAAATATTCTCCTATGTTTTATAAATAAGCTGATTACCTCATGTATTTTACAAACATAACTGAATACTTTTTGTGATATTAAAAATGTAATTGAATACCCGCTTTCATTAAATAAATCGTTCATTTTTAAGAGGGAGTATTTAGCTATATTTTTAAAAATACATGGAGGTGTTAAGTCATTTACTCGTTATAATATTATAATAGTTGTAATCTATTAATACAATTATGACGATGTAGTTGCAATCTTTCAATCTGGCCATATTCATAATGTTACGATGTTATAAAAGTATTTTATATATAAGGTTATGACATCACAAGTTAAATTTAATGATTGTAAAATCGTTGATACAATTTTTATTAAATGACATGAATAATTTACGATATCTGAATCTTAATCGTAACGTTATAATATTATAAGGGTATATTGTTACACTGCCTCACAAACCCAATAAACACAGTAGCTATAACTAATAATTGTGATACCAATGTCCATGCATCCATACACACATGCATACTCACACACACATAATCACAACAATAATATACTGCTACAACTCTATATGATTAGTATACATATCTGATACATATACATGGTATTTTATGTACTGCTCTACACGTATATAATATATATGCATACTCTTGTCTTTATATGATAGACTATTACATATAAATATAAGTTTTTGAAAAGATGTTGCGTTTACATTTGATTTTTCTCTGCAAAACCAACCATGGAAGAAGCAATTAATTAGCTATATATCTTCCAGTTTTCTGTTTGGAGAGCTGGGAATATTTAGCAGCAAATAAAAAGAGTTTCTCAAAGTGGGTTCAAGCTCAAAGGTTCATCTTTTTACTCTTATATTCTTTGTTTGATTGCCAAGAAAACACAAAAAGTCAAAAGGGTATTGAAATAATATAATTACTAAAATGTTATGTATAAAAGTAAATAATTTTTGGGTTACTAAACTATTTTGTTAGTCCTATTTTAACTACAGAACTATTTTTAGTTCTATAAGGACCATTAGTTTTTTAAGATGATTTTATTCAAATCATTTTATTAAATATCATTAAAAAATTTAACCGATGCAACAAGAAGAACATTCAATTCTAACACAAAATTTTGATTAAAACCCAGCCTTCAGTTCTTTGGCACACTCAATGCGATGCAACATTTGTTCAAAAAAAAAAAGGCTATTGTAAGCAGCCAAAGAGATAAGAGGAAGAGAGAAAGGCTGTGATATGACCCTGCAAACTATAGTTTGCAGACCTAGGAAAGGCTGACCCCTCGGCCAAATCACCATTTTTCGTTTTGTTGGAAGTCAAATCACCATTTTTTTTTTGCTGGAAGTCAAATCACCATCTTTGTTTGCTTTTTTATCTCTCTATTTCTCCTCTCTCTCTATCAGACTTTCACTATCCTTTTATCCCTCTTTACTCGTTTCTCTCTACCAACTTTCTCTATCTTTTTTTTTTATCAAAAAAAAAAAAATGGATTGGATACTATTCAAAGTTTCTTTTTGTTAAGATTTGATTTTAATTAAAGTTTTTTTTTATTGGTTATGTTTTAGCAAAAATTATGGATATTGTGTGTGGTAGTTTGAGCTTGCAGGAATCTATGAAGAGGTCACGATCAGGAGGGATTCAAGTTCTGAAAAGTTCTAATGCTAAGAGTATTCTTGAAGAGTTCACGTTATTGTGAAGATATTTTGGAGATAAAGTGATAATGTGATAGAGGTCAAGTTATCAAGAACTCTTGAGCTAATTAGATTATCTTGAAGACTCTTCTGCTTGTACTTAGCATCCCCAACAAATCCATCAAATAGGCGTGACGATTTCCAGTTAAAGTACCGAGCATAGTGAGCAGAAAAAGTAGTAGCAGAATCGTGAGTTAGCTATAGACTGTCTGTATCAAGTCGTGTTATAACATGTTGTATAACAGAGTATGCTGAATATTTTAATTAGTGTTGCAACACAGTCTGTTTTCGAGTCAAATGTACTGACCAATCCGTCTAGAGTTTCAAGACTCTTTTTATGTATTTTTGTATTGGTTCTTCGGAAGAAGAAGGTATATTCTCGGGAGAGAACTTTTGTAAGTCGAGGGAGCTCGCCAAACTAGAGAATCTATTAAGAGAGTCTTACACCTAGGAGCAAGGGTTAAGAGGGAGTCTTCAATTGCGTAAGTTTCTATTGGTGTCTGTAATCTCTTGAAACTTAGTGGATTGGTTTGTTGGTCAGGGGAAGGCCACATAGACGTAGACCAAGTTGGTTGAACCACGTTAAAATTTATGTATTCTTATTTTTTTTGTTGTAACAATTTTACTTACCTGTAAGCTTACTTGGTTAATTTGTTTGAATATCAAATTGTTTAAAGGGCCAGAAACTAACACTTTTTATATAATTTTTTTATGTTGTTTAATAGTTTTATTCTTGAGGATTTGTTGTGAGAGTGATTGTATTAAAGTTGAACCAAGTGGTAAGTCTTTTAGTTACTGTAAGTATTTTTTTTCATGCACTTTTTGTTCAATGTAAGTATTTGGATTTTTATTCCTTATTTATAAATTTTCATACAATTATTTCCCAGTAACCTCTTTGATTACTCAAGGCTAAATCTGTCATGGCTGCAAACAATAGTTACCTTATGAGACAGTAAAAACCAAAAAGAAAAAGCAGAAAATGGAAAAATAAAATTAACCCATTTTCTGTTTTTCCTTGCGTTCTACTCTTAAAACTTATAGAAACTATATGCTTGTTAAAACTCATAGATACTCTGCTTGTTGCCAAGCCAAGCTACAGAAAAGCTCAAGATCTTGATAGTCATTTCAAGAAACACTACATCATCATCGTAGCCTCATTCAATTAGTTTTTTCAAAGAGATGGAGGAAGAGAAAGAGAGCACGAGAGGCTGTAAAACATACATAAAGCTTACCACATGGTACAGTCATTTACAACAAACTTGTGAAATGAAGTTAATTTTATATAGTTGTATGGATTTTCTATAGATCTTAACATAGATCAACTGCTCAGCACATACATAGATCTTAACATAGATCAACTGCTTAGCACATACATACATAGATCAACAAACTTCAGCTGCTTAGCACATACATAGATCTTAACATGGATCAACTGCTCAGCACATACAAATGTTGATAAGGAAACAAAAACTCACATAACATCTTAACACATTGACACACAGATATACATACAAAATATTCCAAACTCAAAGATCCCATTTAGCCACACACACGCATACACACACTGATAAAGGAAAAAAAACTTATATCTAATCTGAACACATACAAACACACACAATCTGGTACACATAAAAAGGATTCCAAACCACATGTAGTAAATAATCAAATAGATTAAAGGAAAATCACATACAATACTAAATAATCAAAGAGGTTACAGGGAAATAATTGTATGAAAACTTATAAATAGGGAATAAAATTTCAATTACTTATATCGAACAAAAAATGCATGAAAAAAAATACTTACAATAACTAAAAGACTTACCACTTGGTTCAACTTTAATACGATCACTCTCACAACAAATCCTCAAGAATAAAATTATTAAACAACATAAAAAAATTATATAAAAAACAACTTTGAATAGTATCCAAACCATTTTTTTTCTGATAAAAAAAAAAGATAGAGAAAGTTGGTAGAGAGAAACAAGGGAAAGAGGGATAAAAGGATGGTAAAAGTCTGATAGAGAGAGAGAGGGAAGAAATAGAGAGATAAAAAAGCAAACAAAGATGGCGATTTGACTTCTAGCAAAAAAAAATGGTGATCTGACGTCCAACAAAAAGAAAAATGGTGATTTGATCGAGGGGTCAGCCTTTCCTAGGTCTGCAAACTATAGTTTGCAGGGTCATATCACAGCCTTTCTCTCTTCCTCTTCTCCCTTTGCCTGCCTACAATCGTTTTTTTTTTGAACAAATGTTGCATCGTATTAAATGTGCCAAAGAATTGAAGGCTGGGTTTTAATCAAAATTTTGTGTTAGAATTGAATGTTCTTCTTGTTGCATTGGTTAAATTTTTTAATGACATTTAATAAAATGATTTGAATAAAATCATCTTAAAAAAACTAATGGCCCTTTTAGAATTAAAAATAGTTCTATGGTTAAGATAAGACTAACAAAATAGCTTAGTAACCCAAAAATTATTTACTTTTATACATAATTGTCGAGGTCAGAAATCCTCGCAGCTGAGGTTGTACGGCTACGCTTTGCCAAGCTGAACTTTCAGGTTGGCCTCCGAGTTGAACTTTCAGGTTGGCCTCCGAGTTGAATTTTCAAGTTAGCAACTGAACCTGCACAAGGAAATGGAAGGAAAAGGCGGGGTGATGACCCAGATTTTCCCCTCGGGCGTGCGAATGATTAGTATGTCCGAGCTGGCAAAGTAACTGAAAGCATGAATGATCAGTTACCTCCGAAATGAAGGGGTGAAGCCCTATTTATACTAAATTCTGAGCTGACAACATTAATGCAGTGCAGCTTTATGTCTCATTAAGGCTTTATGTCCCATCAGAGCAGCTGGCACCGAGGTCGGGATTTTTCGGGGTCGGGGTGAGGTTGAATCAGCATCCAGGTTGGGCAATAGCTAAATATGCTAGGCTTGGCTCGGATTAGCTCGACTCAGCTAGGCGTGGACATTTTACCTCAGCTCGGGATCCCCCTTGTCAATCCCCCTCCCAAGTCGAGATCGAGAGGGTGAGATCTGGATTTTGGAGTTGTTCCCGAGCTGGAGGTGCCGGGCGGAGTGAGGATGGCCACGTCAACGATGCATACCCTTTAGATGGTTGACACGTTACCTGACGGTTATGACAAGATGCGACGTTTGGGATTCCCGAAGTAGTTACAGGAGTTGCCTATAAATAGGGCCTTGTTATCCGAGGTTCATTTCACACTTTAGCTTGACTCAGCTAGGCGTGGACATTTTACCTCAGCTCGGGATCCCCCTTGTCAATCCCCCTCCCAAGTCGAGATCGAGAGGGTGAGATCTGGATTTCGGATGGGCACGTCAACGACGCATACCCTTTAGATGGTTGACACGTTACCTGACGGTTATGACAAGATGCGACGTTTGGGATTCCCGAAGTGGTTACAGGAGTTGCCTATAAATAGGGCCTTGTTATCCGAGGTTCATTTCACACTTTTGCTTACGGACTTCAGAGCTTTCAGGTCAGATACAAGAGTGGTTGGAGACTTTAACTTGGCAAAAAGCTTCTCGGGGTATTCAGCTCGGGATCAATTAGCTCAGAGCCAATTTAGGTCGGGTCACCTTCCATAGCTAGAGCCGTAGGTACGTCCTGACTCCCTTTAGTTATTCCTGTACATATATTTCAATTTGTAGACAGGATGGGGAGGTCGGAGTCGAAAAATTCCCAGATTATGGAGGTAAGATCTTACGGCGGGGACGAGAGTCCGTCGAGCTCAGAATCTACCTCGGACAGAGGTCAAGGTGACTCACATGGATCAGCTTGGCAATTTGGGCTCAAGGAGAGTGATGACAATTGCCAAGTGATTGGGGTCAGGCAGGCGCAAGAGGAGGCCGAGGCAGATCCTTTGGCCGACTTCGGAGACCTGGAAGATAGAGAAGATGAAGAGCCACTGAACCAGTTGGAGGGGGTCGAGATGCCCCAAGAGTACTTAGCTGGAGTCTCTACGGCGGAGCCGATTAAAGCAGTCCTAGTTAGGGCAGTCCGACCTCGTAGCTCGGCTACAGCCAGTGCTTCTTCAGCTCGGGGGAAGAGGATCGAGCAGCTGTTCGCCTGTTGCAAATGTGAGTGTCATTCCACGGTGCAAATGGCTAATGCTAGGCTGAGGAACTGGTCAGTGGACTGACACCACAAGCTGAAGGTTCCAGGTCGGCGTGAATCGGCTTACTATCCTCCTCCCGACCATTTCACCATATATGACCTTGCATTTGATGTTATTCAGCTCCCGCTTCCCAGCTTCATTACTAATATCTTGAACTACTTCGAGCTTAGCCCAGGTCAGATGTCGTCGAATGGTTAGGCCGTGGTGGTAGCGTTCTATGTGTTCTTCCTCGAGAAGAAAGTAGAGCCGACCCTACGCCAGTTTAGAAACTTCTTTGTGTGCAAGCCCAACCCGAAACAGCCAGGGTGGTTCCACTTCGTAGCTCGGGTCGACAACTCCATATTCACAAAGTGGCATTCCTCCAACAAGGGTTGGCACAATGACTATTATTGGGTGGAGCCGGCTGTGAACTCAGGATGCAGGTCGGACTGGACTCCGAGCTTGAAGAAGAATGTCAATGATGATCCCAAGCTTTCAGATGAGGAACTCGAGGAAGTCGCGGTGCTGAGGCCCGCATCGGGGATGTTGATAAACATTGACAGTGTGCTCAAGTGGGAGCGGATCTGGGAGTCCAAACTATTTGGTAGGGAACCCGACCTCGCAGAGGATCATCCCAACCTGCTTTCTGAGCTCGAAGTGGACGCAGGGTTCAGCTCAGAAGAGGGTCAGTTCGTAAGATCAGCGCCCGACCTCCCAAATATCCTGTCTGCCAGTCTTTTTAGGTTGGCCTTCGGCTCTTCGTTACTTCTTTCCTCTACTTTTTTGCAGGTATGACAAATACAAGAAAACTTGCTTATGCCCAAGTGAGAAAGAAGAACGAGGCCAGTGGCGAGGTTTCAGCTCAGTCTGGCTTGGGATCTACCGCTCAGGGTCAGAGGTAGCAGCCCAGCGGCCAAGTGCGGGAGGTCAACGCCGAGGTCTCTTCCAAAAGGACGTCGGGCTCTCCTCTGCCTAAGAGATCGAGCTTGGGAGTAGCAATCCTGGAGCGTTCAGCGTCCCGTCTTGAGAGTAAGAAGTGGGTTCGGACCGAGTACTTCGGGAAAGGCAAGGCCACGGAGGTGAGCCCTCCCAGCAAATACTTTATGGAAGCGACCAAGCTCGCTCACAATCCCAAGCTGGCTACGGTCCCGGTTGAGCAGTTTTCGCTCGACCTGAGGATGGCTATAGTTACGGTGAGACATTTTTGACCATGCTGTTATGGTTATGTTTTTTAGCTCGGCTGATCATTTTGCCATCTTTTGCGCAGGCCGAGTCCTATATTCTTTCAACTCCGAGCTTTCTGGCTAGGGCCCAGGCTAATTGTATTGAGCTCGAGCAGCGATACATAGATGCCCGAGCCAAGCTTGAGGCTTTGAGGGAGAAGGCCGCCCAGAGGCGCAAGGCAGATGCGACGGAGATCGACCATCTGAAAAAGGAGCTTGAAGCGGAGAAGTCCCGACGCGAAGCCGCGACCAAGGACGTCGAGCGCTACAAGCTGGAGAGACGGGAAGCCGAGATGAAGCTCTAGGATCTGGTGGACCAGGTCGGCCCCGAAGAAGAGAAGGCAGTGGAAGCCTTCAAATCCAGTGATGCGGCCGTGGACTGGTTGGCCACGGAAGGTAGGGCCATGGCCAAGTATGCCGAGCTGGAATTCTACTTCCGGGGTCAAGTCGCAGCTCGGGAGAGAGCGAGGACCTTTTTCCCTGTCACCAAGAATAACTATATTGAAATCTTGGAGGCTCCGCCGTCGGAGTTCTGGGAGATTCTTGAGCTTCCGGCTGACCTGACGTCCCAGGCTAAAGAGGTGATGAAATTTGTCCAAGAAAGTATGGACCAAGTCGGGGACGAGGCTGATGCAACCAACGCTGCTCCTTCAAAATAGATTTTTGTAAATCAACCCGGGTAGGGCTTTTGTAGTTTCGCTCGGTTTGGGTTCTTTGTATTTTTGCCCAGGTCGGGCTTCTGTAATTGTTTTTCAATTCTAATGAAATTAATCATTTTGCGTTTTATTCGAGTTCGTACTTGTGTACCTTTCCATTCGCAAATTTTTCTTAAGTAAGTGGGGTCGGGCCAATACAATGGACCTTTCAAACTTAAGTAGAAAGAACCAAGCCGGATGCGATTAATGAATTATCATCCTAATCTGAGCTGGTTAACTGGGCAACTATATAATCATCGCCGACCTGGACTCATCAGTTCGATTTAAAATTGGTCAAACAAATGTTGACGAATATTGAGTTCGAGTTTAGACCCAAACTAATATACCAACCTGAAGTCGGATTACACCGAGTTGAACCTTAATCTGAACTGGCAAAGCTAATCAATTTGTTATTGATTATACCCGAGCTGGAATATAGTTCGAGCTGGTTTACTTGACCATTAGCTCATGATTAAGAGTGGCCACCGCATTAATCTGAGTTGGTAGTAGATTTGTAGCTGAGGCATTTGGGCCCAGGTCAGGCATTGCACTGGTTTGGTTGCTTGGGCCCGGGTCGGGCATTGCACTGATTTATAAAATACATTGTATTGAATTTGTACACGAAGTACTTGGGCTCGGGAGCCGATTATAAATAATGTTTTGGCTCGGGGCCTTAATAAAAGATTTCAGCTCGGGGCCGTTACAAGAGATTTCAACTCGGGGCCGTTACAAGAGATTTCAGCTCGGGGCCGTTTACAAGTGATTTTGACTCGGGGCCTTTAGACAAAATACCGTTTCAGGTGTTCTGAGTGTCATGCATTCTTCAATAGTTTTCCGTTTTTGTCACGGGGTTGAAGGTCCCAGGTCGGACTTCTTTCACGACTTCATACGGTCCCTCTCAGGTTGGGGAGAGCTTGTTACCCGAGCGCGACAAAAAGATGACCTTTCTGAGTATGAGGTTGCCAACCTTAATAGGCTTAGGCTTGACCTATTTGGCAAAGGCTCTTTACATGGCAGCTTTGCTGGCCAGCATTCTAATTTGAGATTTAGCTCGGAGCTCTTCAGCGAGGTCAAGCTCTTCACGGATCCGTACTCTGTTTATTTTTGGATCATGGTAGAGGGTTCTATTGGTCGGAGACCCGATCTCCACTGGCAGCACTGCTTGAGTACCGAAGGTCAGCTCGAATGGCGATTCTCCTGTTGCCGAGCTAGTGGTAGTCCGCTGAGCCCACAACACCTCAGGAAGAATCAATGCCTACTGGCTTTCTGCTTCCTTCAGCTTGGTTTTCAGGCCCTGCAAAATGATTTGGTTAGTCCTTTCAACTTGGCCATTATTTTGGGGGTGAGCAATAGACGAGAATCTGAGGTCGATCTCAATCTCAGCACATTTGCCTCGAAAGTATGTACTGTCGAATTGCTTGTCGTGGTTAGTAATGATGACCTTTGGCATCCCAAATTGGCAAATGATATATTTCCATACAAAATTCCAAGCTGCTTTTTATGTTATTCTAGCAACACCTTCAGCCTCAGGCCATTTGGTGAAGTAGTCTACTGCTACGAAGGCGTGCTTCTTTTGGCCAACACTGGTCAACAATGGGTCGATGATATCTAAACCCCACTGATAGAATGGTCACGGGCTTATCATTACCGTGAGGTCTATCGTAGGCTTCCTCTGTACGTTGGCGAACCTTTGGCAGGTGTCGCACTTTTTTACATACTCTTTGGCATCTTGTTCTAAGATTGGCCAGAAATAGCCTTGCCTCAATGCCTTTCGAGCCAGAGCTTTGCCTCCCAAGTGGTTTCCACATACCCCTTCATGGATCTCCCGGAGTATATAGTTTCCCTCCTCGAGTCCAACACATTTCAAGAGAGGCCAAGTGTAGGCTCTCTTATAGAGTTGCCCGGCAATTATGACAAACTTTGAGGGCTGTTTCATGAGTTTTTGAGCTGCTTTTTCATTCTCTGGGGTCATACCCCCCACCAAGTAGTTCACGATTGGTTTGGTCCAATCTGGGCTTAAATTGAGCTCGGCTACGACTTGCACCCCTAACTGAATACTTGGTTTAGATACTTCTTCCACATGGACCAGGGCAGGTCGGCTCTCACCCAAGGCTAACTTGGACAGGGCATCAGTCTTCATATTCTCTTCCCTCAGAATTTGCTGTATCGTGAACCTTTTGAGCCCTGAGGTCAAATCTTTGACTCTGTTGAGGTAGGCCAGCATAGTACTGTCCTTGGCTTCGAACTCTCCCGATATCTGACTAGAAACCAATTGAGAGTCGGTGCTCAGGTCGATTGTCTGTGCCCTGAGCTGAGTTGCAATTTTCAGCCCTGCGACCATTGCTTCGTACTCAGCTTCATTGTTGAACATCGGAAAAGCGAACTTGAGCGAGTATTGGTGCTCATGGCAGGTCGGGTCGAGGATGACTACTTCGGCTCTGCTTTCAGACTTCCCTGAGGCCCTATCTACATGGACCTTCCACACATCCTCTGGGTCATGCTCGGCTCGGCCAGTGCCCTCAACCACAAAGTCCGCAATGACTTGGGCTTTGATGGCTATTCTGGGCTGGTAGGTGATGTCAAATTGACTCAGCTCAACTGCCTATTTCAGCAGCCTGCCCGACGCCTCCGACTTGTGCGTGATGGACTTGAGTGAGGCATCCGTCATGACATTAATTTGATGAGCATCAAAGTATGGCTTCAGCTTTCTTGCGGCCGTGATGAGCGCGAGGGCGAGTTTTTCAAAGGAGAAGTACCTCACTTCGGCCCCTTGCAAGGTTTTGCTGACATAATAGACCGGCTTCTGCTCCTTCCCTTCTTCACAGACCAGTGCTGCCGCCACTGCTATGCCTGAGCATGCCAGGTAGAGTACCAGCTCCTCCCCCACCTCAGGTTGGGATAGCAGGGGTGGTGAAGCTAGGTACGTTTTCAGCTCTTGGAAGGCGTCCTGACATTCTCTAGTCCATTCAAAGTTCTTAGGATTCCTCAATATCTTGAACAGAGGAGCACACTTATCCACCGACCTGGACATGAATCTGCTCAGCGCCGCGACCTTGCCTGCTAACACCTGGATGTCCTTCACGCAAGTTGGTGGCGCTAGGTCAAGTATAGCCCGAACCTTCTCCGGGTTGGCTTCTATTCCGCGGGCTGTGACCAAGAAGCCCAGATATTTTCCTGCCTTGATGCCGAATGTGCACTTTTTCGGGTTCAGCTTTATCCCAAAGTGCTCTATTATAGCGAAGGCTTCAGCCAGGTCGGCTTCATGGTCTTCCGCCCTTTTGCTCTTGACGAACATGTCATCTACGTAGATCTCCATATTTCGGCCAATCTGGTTTTTGAAACCTTGTTCACCATCCGAGTGTAGGTAGCTCCAGTATTCTTGGGGCCAAAAGGCATGACCTCATAGTAGTAGAGACATTTGTTGGTGGTGAAGGCGGTCTTCTCTTTGTCTCTGGGAGCCATCTTAATCTGGTTATAGCCTTTGAAGGCGTCCATGAAAGAGAGTAGCTCGAACCCGGAGGTGGCATCCACCATCTGATCAATCCGAGGCAGGGGGAAACAGTCCTTGGGGCAAGCTTTGTTGAGGTCGGTGAAGTCGATGCACAATTTCCATCCTCTTGAGGACTTGGCCACAAGTACCACGTTGGATAACTAGGTCGGGTATTGGATTTCCCTTATGTGGCCGGCGTCCACCAACTTGTCAACCTCTTCTACTATAATATGTTGCTTATCATAATAGAAGTGTATGCGCTTCTGTTTTACCGGATAGTGATTCAGGTTGGCGTTCAGGTAATGCTCAATCATAGCCGGGTCAATACCTGTCATGTCAGAAGCAGACCATGCAAATATGTGTTCATTTTTCAAAAAAAATTGGCTTATACCTTTCTTGAGGCCATCAAAGAGTTCACTTTCGATCTTTGCTTTCTTTGTTTTATCGGAGAGTTCCACCTCTTGAAGGTTTTCAGCTGGGCTTCCTCTCTTAGCATCATTCTTCTCTTCGGGCAAATCTGGTCCCCAGCCAACCTGATATTTGGGTCGGAGGGAGTGTCATTACACTCCCGGGCTGAGAGGTGGGGTTCGCGAATGGTGGCTGTGCCGGCCGGGGTCAGGAATTTTAGGGCCTGGTGGTAGGTAAAAGGGACGACCCTGAAATGATTGAGTGCTACCCGACCTAAAATCCCATTGTAAGTGGAGTTGCAATCTATCACAATGAAGTTGGCTTGCATTGAAACCCGCTTATCTCCGTCTTCCAGTTTCAGCGGAAAGTTGATGACCCCTTCGGCTCGGTGGGCATGCCCGGTGAATCCAGCCAAGGTGCCCCTCAATGGTCTAATCCGGCTTCTGTTCAACCCCATTTGCTCAAATGCCTTCAAGAATAGGACTTCTGCCGAGCTCCCGGCGTCCACCATCAACCTCTTCACGATGAAGTTGGCTATTTCGGTGCTGATCACCAGTGGGTCGTCATGGGGCAATATCACACCCTCCAAGTCTTCTGATAAAAAAATGAGCTCCTCCAACTCCGGGATCGGACCCCTTGCTGGCCCATACTCTCTTCCGGCTCGAACATAACCCTTCCTGCCAGCCAAGGTCTCTCCACCCGATGCCAATCCTTAGGCGATGGTCTCGATCACAGCTAGACGTCCGCCCCCGGCTTGGCGTCTGAGTGGACTTTTCTCCCTGTCCCTCTGATCTTGGCTCCGAGTCGGCTGATTATCTACGTACCTCTGGAGGTGACCTCAGGCTATCAGTGATTCGATCTCCTGTTTCAAGTCTTTGCACTCCTCGGTGGTATTGCCGTAATCCATGTGGTAGCAACAATACTTGGTTCTATTGCGCTTTTCAGGTTGGCCTTTCATTCTCGGTGTTGGAGGTAGGTGGTTCTAGTGCTGGATCTCCATTAAGATCTACTCCCTTGAGGTGTTAAGTGGAGTGAACATAGTGAACCAGGGGTTTTGCTTGGGCGCCGAGCTTGTTTTCCTCGGTCATTTTGGATCTTACTCCCAGGTTAGGCTCGGGAGGTTTCTCCCTTTTTTCGGCTTCATTCTCCTTGTCATCATCCCTCTTGGCTTGATGGATTTTCTCTGAGTGTATGTACCCTTCTGCCCGTACCATCAGCTCGGCTACGGTATCCACGGGGTCGATGACCAAGGAAGAGGTAAGGGGTCCCAACCTGAGCCCACTTTGGTAAGCCATTAGTGCCATGGAATCCTCTAAGTTAGGGATCCTGAGGGTCTCTTCATTGAATCGGGTGGTGTAAGCGCTCAAACTCTCTCATTTGTGCTGCTTCACCGATAACAATGACGAAGTGTGACGCGTTGCACGTCGGCTTCCAGCAAAGCAGGACAAGAAAGCCTCAGCTAGCTGATAAAAACTTGCAATAGAGCTGGGACGAAGTTTTTGGAGCCAGTCTAAGGCATTGCCAACCAGGGTAGTTAGGAATGTTTTCGTCTTCATGAGGTTGGTCATATCATGCAGAGTCATATGGTGGTCGAAGTTGAGCAGGTGGCTGGCTGGATCTCCATCCCCATTATAGATTGCCAGGTTGGGCATCCGGTTGCCGATGGCCAATGGCGTTACCAGTACCTCGGGCGAGAGTGGGCTTACGCCGAGCTGGTTAATGACCTTGGCTATGGCAGCCGCGGTCTTGGCCTGCTCGGGGTCGGCGTGGGCCGCCCTTTTGCCTTTCGCCTCCACGGGTCTCGCCTCTGGCTACTGGAATCCTTCTCCGTCTTGTGTTCGGGTTCACCCCGGGGCCGGAATGCGGAACTGTGGGTGCATGGGCCGCGGTGTAGTTGCTTGTGGAACTGGGGGTTCCGCAGCTAGCTGGGCTACCTACTCATTTAGCTCCTGGAATATCTTAAGCATCATCCTCATCTCCGGCGTCAGGCTGGAGTTGAGGTCTCCATCTGTAGAGGGGTTGGTTTCTGAGGCTAAGTGTATACGTTGGCTCGTTCCAACGTCGGCTTGGGTTAGATCTTGGCTAGGTACCTGCGTGGTTTCGAGGTCCTCGTCCGGATTGGATGAGTCCTCTACCGATGCGCTGTGCCTTCTAGTTTATACCATGATGGTTTCTCAATGAGTGGTGAGAAGAGTGATAGCAAGAACTCGTTTCTCATAGACGGCGCCAAACTGTCGAGGTCGGAAATCCTCGCAGCTGAGGTTGTATGGCTACGCTTTGCCAAGCTGAACTTTCAGGTTGGCCTCCGAGCTAAACTTTCAGGTTGGCCTCCGAGTTGAACTTTCAGGTTGGCCTCCGAGTTGAATTTTCAGGTCAGCAACTGAACCTGCACAAGGAAAGGAAAGGAAAAGGTGGGGTGATGACTCGGATTTTCCCCTCGGGTGTCTGAATGATTAGTATGTCCGAGCTGGCAAAGTAGCTGAAAGCATGAATGATCAGTTACCTTTGAAATGAAGGGGTGGAGCCCTATTTATACTAAATTCTGAGCCGACAGCATTTAATGCAGTGCAGTTTTATGTCCCATCAAGGCTTTATGTCCCATCAGAGCAGCTGGCACCAAGGTCGGGGTTTTTCGGGGTCGGGGTGAGGTTGGATCATCTTCCAAGGTAGGCAATAGCTGAATATGCTAGGCTTGGCTCGGATTAGCCCGACTCAGCTCGGCGTGGACATTTTACCTTAGTTCAGGATCCCCCTCGTCAATAACATTTCAGTAATTATATTAAAAATACAAACTATAGTTCCTTATTTACAAAAGAATGCAAAGAATTGAAGGCTGGATTTTAATTAAGATTTTGTGTAAGAATTGAATGCTAGCAACTCTCTGTTCTTCTTGTTAAATTGGTTAGATTTTTTAATGACATTTAACCAAATAGTTTGAATAAAATCATCTTAAAAAACTAATGGCTCTTTTAGAACTAAAAATAGTTCAATGGTTAAGATAGGACTAACAAAATAGTTTAGTAACCCAAAAATTATTTAATTTTATTCATAAAATTTCTGTAATTATATTAAAAATACGAACTATAGTTCCTTATTTACAAAATAATGCAAGCTAGATCAAGAAAATTAAAAATAGAAGACGAAGAATAGCTTAATTTTGAATACATGTTTTTACTTCAACGAAGATAAATGAAAAGTATAGACAATAGTTCTTTATTTACACAAAAAATTGCAAATTAGACCAAGAAAAAATGAATAAAAGAAGAGAATAGCTTAATTTTACATACCTATTTTTAATTCAACAGATACGATTTTTATCAAGAAAAATAAATCACTTATGTGAAATGTAACTTTCTTAATCTACACCCATTCAATATATAGGGGTATATCCATTTATTAAGATGAATTAATGCATGGGTTAGTGTTAATGAGTAGTAGTTATATTTTTATTCGAATTTATTGTTGTCAACAGGAATTATAAATGTAATCCAAGTACAAATATCAATTTATTGTCAAGAAATATTTTACAAGCCATGAAAAATTAATTTTCACGTTCAATGATATTTAAAAATCACATCAACTTGCTTTGTTAAATGTGCCACCTCAAAACAATCACATCATGCCCTCTTGGACAATGGCTGTCAGCAAAGTATTAATACCAAGGGTCAAAGGGTAATTAATAAAAAGTATTTTATATAAAAAGTAAAAATACATCACAATTTTCCACGTGTAGGACTTTATTGGGACGTTGGCAGAATTTTCTTTAAGAGATTTGGTGAGATTTCAGAGAGAGATTTGGGCTCCGTTTGTTTGCCGTAAAATAACTTACTTGTGTAAAATATTTTATATGAAAAATATATTTTTGGAAAGTAAAATATTTTACAGGGCTCTGTTTGTTTGCTGTAAAATAATTTGTTGGGGGAAAATATTTTTCTAAAAAATAGAATATTGAAAAATATTTTATGGTATTTGGATGTACCGTAAGTTCCGTAAAATATTTTATTCTCCCAAAGGAAATGAAAATATTTTTTAAAATTTTGTACTAGCTGCAAATGTTGATCGTAAAATATTTTACCGTTGATCAATTTTTCGGTGTTACCAAACACAATAAAATTAAGAAAAAATAACCGCAATTGTTAACTAGAAAATATTTTACAATTGACTAATTTTTCAGTATTACCAAATATCATAAAATTTAAAAAATATTTTCTGAGAAAATATTTTACGACAAACAAGCAGAGCCTTGGTAAGAGATTTCAAAGCGAGATTTGGTAAGAGATTTCAGAGGGCAATTAATGGGTCGTTTGGATTGGGAGAGAGAATAATCTGCCGAATGATAAAAAAATCATTTATATAACAAACATATTACAACAAACATTGTAACTCAAATTAAGTATATAAAAATTTATAATTCGACCAAAAAATAAATAAATAAATAAATCAATCCAAAAATAATAATAATAAATAAATCCAAGCAAACAAGCTGTGAAAAAAGAATGACTGAATAGGAATTGTTTGACTCAGATGTATAATCAAGTAATAGCCCATAACTTGCCATGGCTGCAAACTATCATTGGAGCTGCCCTGCCATAATGCAAGTCGGATCTTATTACCTGATTTGATTATTTAAAGACTCAGATTCACCTATATGATCAAGATTAAGGCTAAATCCGTCATGACTTCAAACAATAGTTACATTATGAGACAGTAAAAACCAAAAAGAAAAAGCAAAAAATGGAAAAATAAAATTAACCCATTTTCTGTTTTTCCTTGGGTTTTACTCTTAAAACTTATAGAAACTATATGCTTGTTAAAACTCATAGACACTCTGCTTGTTGCCAAGCCAAGCTACAGAAAAGCTCAAGATCCTGATAGTCATTTCAAGAAACACTACATCATCATCATAGCCTCATTCAATTGGTTTTTTCAAAGAGATGGAGGAAGAGAAAGAGAGCACGAGAGCCTGTAAAACACATAAAGCTTACCACATGTTACAATCATTTTCAGCAAACTTATGAAATGAAGCTAATTTTATATAGTTGTATGAATTTTCTATAAACACTTCAGCTGCTTAGAACATACATAGATCTTAACATAGATCAACTGCTTAGCACATACACATGCTGATAAGGAAACAAAAACTCACATAACATCTTAACATTCTTTGTGTTTTGAAAAAAGTGCACAATATTTCTATGTTTTAAAACGTAACTGATTTACTCCCTATATTTTATAAAAGTAACTGAATACTCTTTTGTGTTTTATAAATAAGTTGATTACCTCATGTATTTTAAAAACGTAACTGAATACTCTCTGTGATTTTAAAAATGGAGTTGAATATCTGCTTTCATTAGAGAAATCGTTCATTTTTAAGAGGGAGTATTTAGCTATATTTTTAAAAACACATGGAGATGTTAAGTTATTTACTCGTTATAATATTATAATAGTTGTAATCTATTAATACAATTATGACGATGTAGTTGCAATCTTTCAATCCGGCCATATTAATAATGTTACGATGTTATAAAAGTATTTTATATATAAGATTATGACATCACAAGTTAAATTTAATGATTGTAAAATCGTTGATATAATTTTGATAAAATGACATAAATAATTTACGATATCTGAATCTTAATCGTAACATTATAATATTATAAGAATATATTGTTATACTGCATCACAAACCCAATAAACACAGTAGCTATAACTAATAATTGTGATACCAATGTCCATGCATCCACACACACATGCATACTCACACACACATAATCACAACAATAATATACTACTACAACTCTATATGATTGGTGTACATATCTGATACATATGCATGGTATTTTATGTACTGCACTACACGTATATAATATATATGCATACACTTATCTTTATACGATAGACTATTACATATAAATATAAGTTTTTGAAAAGACGTTGCGTTTACATTTGATTCTTCTCTTCAAAACCAACCATGGAAGAAGCAATTAATTAGCTATATATCTTCCTGTTTGGAGAGCTGGGAATATTTAGCAGCAAATAAAAAGAGTTTCTCAAAGTGGGTTCAAGCTCAAAGGTTCATCTTTTTACTCTTATATTCTTTGTTTGATTGCCAAGAAAACACAAAAAGTCAAAAGGGTATTGAAATAATTGCACGTACATGCGTTGAAGTTGCCTGATTATATTATATAGTAGACTTCTTCTGCTTACTTTGTGGAAATTCTTCTTGCTTTCTCATTTTTGTGTCTTCTGTGTTGTATGAGCAACCAAATAGATGATTTTATGGGAGTAAATTGCTTACCGCCCTCGTGTTTTGGTCGAAATACTCATTCATCTCCTGTGTTTTTAAAATAGGCTCATTACCCCCCTATGATTTTCGAAATGTAGCTAACCGCCCCTCTATTAAAAACGCCGTCTAATTTAACAGCAATTGCAACACAAGCACTTAAAATGCGATTTTTTTAAGCTTTTGGTTTAAATAAATTTGTTGCCGAACAAAAATACCCTTTTAGTAAATTGCTTGCCGCCCCTCTGTGTTTTGCTTGAAATATTCATTTACCCCCTGTAGTTTTAAAATAGACTTATTATCCCCTGTGTTTTTCGATTTTAACTTTATGTAAGGGTATAACGATCAATAAACTAATTTGATAACGTTTGTTAACGGAATAAGAGATTTTGGATGTGTCAATTTAATCGAAAAAACACATGAGGGTAATGAGTCTATTTTAAAAACACAGAAGGTGAATAAGTATCTCGAGCAAAACACATGGGGGCGGCAAGCAATTTACTTGATTTTATGGTATGGATTTTCGAAACTTTTCTTGGGTGTTTGTGATGATTGAAAGTTGTTGTTTCATTCCTTATGCAGAAAGAGGTTTAGATGAGGTGCTATTCTTTGAGCTCATGACCAATGAATTTGATGAACAATTGAGCAGACCGTAGGTTTACCGGCCGTTAACTTCAGGGTTCTTGGATTAATCTAACAAAGTTTGGATATTTCAAGAAAAAAGAGTTATGGAACTGTGGTTCATTTATGTGTATTAGATTAGGTGCTATTCGATGAGCTCATGAGCAATGAATTTGATGAAGAATTGAGCACAGTTGTGGAACCATGGTTCAATTATGTATTCATCAAATTCATGGTGTATTTTGTCATTAAAATTACATGATTTTCACCTCTTTTTAATCTTTTGTTCTTCATAAGCTCTATGTGTGTGTTGTTGAGTGTAGGATTTATTTTATCATAATAAAATTATGAACTCTTCTTTATAAAATTCCTCCGTAGAATCTTTATCCTATTTGGTTATTTTAAATTATCATCATCTCTTTCCAAAATTGCAAAACTATATTTAACAGTACTTGAGAATAAATTCAGAGTTCTTCTGCGAATTGGAACTATGGGGTGAGAGATTCCAGCGTGTCTTGCAAATGTTGCTTTCTTCCTATCCCCTAAATTAAGTAGCTAATTCTCTACTGCTGGAGCAAATTGGCTATTTTTTAAGATAAAGTTTAAGAAGAATATATATATGCTACTTGCTAATATTAAATTACTGAAGAGATATCTTTGTTTATTGACTATATTTGTCTCAATGGGGGTGGTGTTATTGTTTTGCTTCTCATTTCATTGGTTAAATTATTAAGTGCTATGTGCCACCTTAATATTGAAGTTGACACGTCTGCTTCTCAATTCATATCCATTTATGTATCTTCAAGTGTCTAATCTGATTCTTTTCATTCTTTTCAAATTTGCAGTCCGAGGAAAATGAATTCTACATCCACACAATTTGTTGCCCCATCCAAAACATAGGGACGGAAAAGTAAAACCCACAATAAATATATTTATAAATTATAAAATTAACTTAATATTATTTTATAATTTTAAATAAGAGAATTTATTTATAAATACAAATTTTTACAAAAATATATTTGTACATATTTTGAATTTGTCAAAAAAAAAACAAAACTTATTATATTAAACCCCGTATATATTAATATCCTTATTAATTATAAGTGTGCATCCAGTAACCACCATTCCGCCATTGTTTACAAATAAATACAATTTCTAAGGCCTTAGTATAGATTTGCAACAATTCCTCAAGTATCTTGTAGAGCTGGAGTTGGGTCCCACTCAGCCTCAATACCCCACTAATCCACTAATCCACTAACCCACCTTCTTCTCTTTTCTCTCGATTGCCATTATGATCCAGTTGAAAGAGAAGAGTTGGGCATTACTGTTGACAAATTTATCACCATTAGAAATTGGAAAGAAAAAACAAAAACAATACCACTCATCTCTTTCAGCAGATAAAAGGAAATCGTTGGTGGCTATTGGATGAGTATTTTATTTTGTATTGTTTCGGGTATTGAATGGAAAAAAGATATCTATTCAATATTCGAGCCTTTTGTTTTTTTACATTAGACCAAATAATATTTTGAACAGAAAAGTAAAAAATGATTAACGATGCCATATATTCAAAATATAAAATATTATAATGTTGAACTTTTAAAGATATGGTACTATTAAATAAACTAAAGATAAGAGACTAAATTAAGTATTAAATGTTTTTTTTTAACACAATTTGACAATTGATTAATTTGAGTGAAGACTAATTAATTTTTAGATTAAAAATATAAAAATAATTAAAGAATTTAAAAAGGTGCTCCTCTGCCCTTGACCAAAAGTCAATATAATTAATGGGGTTCATCTTTTATTCATTTTTAATCACCCTTTTTTGCATACCTTCATGTTTTGAATTCAAGTTCTCTATATAGCTCCTTCCCGAACTTCTAATTAAAGGGAAACTCTTACATAAGACAAGTGAACATCAGTCACACTAATATGAGATGGGCTCACAATCTGTGATTGATGTTCATCCGTACGTATTCAAAGTTTTTCTCCTAACTGAATATCATACTATGAATAGCATAGCCTGGCAAAAGTTTGAGACACTTTAGTGGAGAGTTCAACCAGTGGTAGAATCAGAAATTTGATCTTGGAGGTCTAAAATTCAATTAAGAAACTGATGATAGACAAATGTAAAAAATTAGAGGGCCTTATCATCTTTTTTTTATATAAAAAAAAAATTACATATGTTATTTTATTATTTTTTTAAGCTTGAAATTTCGGGCCCCTCTAAATGGACTACCTCCGTCCTGAGTTCAACAATTAGAAGGATTAATATTTTTCCCATTGATTCTACCTTCACTTGGTCATCACTTTATACAAGATTTAGTTATTGTTGAGGATCTAAAATAAGCAAAAGATGTAAATACAATTATACAAAACTATTTGAAGTATTTCATATTCTGTGGAGACCAAAAAAAATCTCCAATGGATCTTTATCGACCTTCTATCAAAGTAGTAGTCATATCGTTTGTTGTGTAAACTCTTGCATTTAACAGTGAATTAGACTCATTAATGACCCTCTCTATATAATATCCAGGGTGTTTAGGCTATGGTAGCACTGCACTCTTATTGTCCAACATCAAAAGCACATATGACATTGTTGGTCGATTCTCAGGCCGTTGCTGCACGCACAAGAGGCCAACTTGTATGCACTGCAACACTTCGGACATTGGAAGTGAATCTTCAATCAACGGATCTATTAGGTCGAAGGCTCTTCCTTCATGCCACAGTTGCCATGCCTGTGATAGAATCTGTAAGATTAGCATAATGCAAAAACCTATCAAGTATAGTTGAATTAGAAATTTCGTAACTTACATGTCCGAGAAGATTGAAATCGTGGTTAGGATGGTAAAATTGACTGTTCATTTTTTCTCTCACTATCTCTAAAATTAGGACACCAAAACTAAAGACGTCTGATTTCATAGAATAAATCACATCAATGGCATACTCTTGAGGCATATAACTACTGTTATATATTTTTGAAGTTCAAAGAATGAGCATAAGTCAATTGTAATTAATTCCTTATCAGGGAAAAAATATAGATACTTACTAAGTTACCACTACCGTTCTGGTTTTTACTATTGATTGTTCTTCTCCAAAAGTTCTAGCCATACCAAAATCTGATATCTTTGGATTCATCTCACCATCTAGCAACACGTTACTTGCCTTGAGATCCCTATAAATGATTCTCAACCTTGAATCTCGGTGAAGATAAAGAAACCCTCTAGCAATCCCAACAATTATAATAAAGCGCCTTCTCCATACAAGCAAATGACTCAAAACACTTCGACCACCTTCAAAATAGTGTTTTAAGGTGATCAGGATGTGTAGTTTGGGAGTCATACACAAGTATATATTTAGATTGGTGTCTTTTTACCAATAAATATTAATGAATTTTCAAATTGTCCACATAACTTTTTTTTTCCTGGGAAAGTTCAACAGGCATATCTTATTCTTTCATCTAATTGATTCCATTAGTTTAGTGGTTAAATCTAAACTAATCACATCTTTCGTTTGCCATATGTTAAAGAATTTATATATATATATATATATATATTTATATATATATATATATATATATATATATATGTTTTTCAAACATCCAATATTATGGTAGACTTAATCAACAAATTTAGCAGAGTGGGTTAAATAAAAAATTTGTACATGTTTGTTTAGTGGCTACAAACATGATTTACGCTTCATTTAAGTTGTAGTATTTCTCCTTTTTCTACTAGTTCAGTTGAGAAGTATTATTAATTGGATTATGCATATGAAGGGTTGAGAGCAAACCAAAAATATAGGAATCCAAGCTTCCATTAGGCATATATTCGTAAATTAGCATTCTTTCTTCTCCATGAATGCAATATCCCAAAAGCCTAACTAAAATTCGATGTTGAAGTTTGGCAATCAACATGACCTCATTCTTAAATTCATTGAGTCATTGACGAGAACTCTCTGAGAGACGCTTTACTGCTATCTCTTGCCCAGTTGATAGTATTCCCTATGATTTCAAACAAGCAATAGAAGCACTTGTCAGTTGGTTCTATAAAAATTATTTGCTTTAGATAGCCTTTATGACCATATAAAGTGCAATAAAATTGTGATGGTCCAATAATCAAAGTCATAAATTATGAGTAACGTCCTACATAAAGACATATTTAGTGGATTCATTACATGACAAAAGGAATATTGAAGAGTTCATGTATCTAATATTATATATTCCGTCTATTTTCTTGAAAGATTCATGTAATCATCACAATATAATAATAATATATTTAGTGGGGTTAGTGGGATAGTGAATTCATAGAAAGTCGTGTAACATATAGTGCAATCAAATCTATAATGAATTGAGTAATGATATGAGCACTATATATATGACTATTGGTCCTTCTCTTCATTCAACAACCAAAATATGAGTTTATTATTCCTATTACTTGACAAACATAAATGTATAGCATAAAGAGATAGAAGATCAAGTAAGTCAAAGAGTGTTTATTACAATTTTTTTTTTGGTTAATTTGAGAAAACATCTCTACTCAACCAACTCACGAGACATAGATCAGATTAGCTACCACTTATTGAAATCAGATGGGACACACTAACATCCCCTCATTGGCCATGCTATATACCATTAAAGTTGGATTTATATAAGCCTATACGCTATGTTGTATCATTCCATAAATTCAAGTTATATCAAGATATGTATTGATATATATAATTGTTTTGTTATATTATAAAACACGAGATAAAGATCATATTTTCTTTAAAGTTCTATTCTCTCTCTTTTTCTTCATTTTCCTGTAGGATAATACTTTTTACCTTGTAAACCGGCCCAAAACCACCTTCTCCAATCTTGTTCGTATGAGAAAAATTTTGAGTTGCTCTTGCAATAGTAACGATTTCCAAATAAGGTAATTCAAGGTTGTCCTTCTCTCTCACTTGGCTGCGGTGTCGCATACCTGTTAAGCAAGCTGGTGACACATTCGAAAAAGTTCATATGTATGAGATATGAAAGCAGAGCAGCATATTCCGATATAATAAGCAGTCAATATATCAAAATTTAAGTATCTAAGGAGTATGTAAAACATCTTTTGGTCTAACAATATGACACTCGCAATATTTGCGAGAAGTTGCGTGCATTCATGTAAAATACTTGGTCAAAATACCAAAATGACCCCTGCAACTGAAATAAAGAAGATATTTCTGATTCCTTTAATGAACGTGTTAAATATTTAAATAGCATTTAATAAAGAAAATATTTAAATGCTTTTAAGATTACTATCCTGTTTCACCAAAAAACGTGTGATTAACTCAACACGTTTTCATAATCTTTTGTATGACCCACTGCAAAAGAAAAAAAAACAAGAAAAGAAAGAAAAGAAGGAAAACCATTTTTTTCCTTTTTTTTTTAATGCAACAGAGGGAAGCTGAAGCAATAATTCGAATTTAGAACCTGATTACAATTTATAACGAATCACTACCTAACTAATCTACTCTTGGGTGTAGAGAATTATTTTCTAAAAGGTGAGAAATTTGCCTTCTAGTTGTGATTTCCTCTTCCAAATGAAAAACAAGACAACTAACAGAAGCAAGATTGATGCAGCGACCATCACCACTACTATAACTACCATCTTTGTTTTCTTCTTTGAGTCTGATTCTGAGACTAGCAAAGTTCAAAGGGTAAGCTTTAGACGATTAAGCAATTTAGAGTAATCAATTCATCATACCATTGACAGAGAATTTTCCATAGTTACCTAACAGGTCGGCAGCAGTAACCCGAATGTAAAGCTTCTGATTTGCAGCCCTGGGCGTGGGTAATTTCATGACATCGATGAGGTCTCCAAACCAGAGCAAGCAACCATGACCTGCTCCAGTAGCATTAGAATTGGCATAAGCTGTACACGAACAATTATTGGAACATTCAGCTTCACATTCCTCCAGAGACAAGCTCGTATTCACCCTGAACTAAATCAGGCATTTTCAAAGCCTCAAATTCTTTGAATTGTCCTGTTTCTGAACAGTTGAATGGATTTTCTCGTATACATCCACCATTCCAGACACGATCATCCCAATCTTGAGGATTTTTGGGGGTATACCCAATCATACAGCTGCAAATTCGAGCGTTGCTTATAGTGCAGATAGCATTTGGACCACAGAAACCATAATTTCCACAATAGTCATTGGATATGTCAAACATCACACGCCAGTCATTGCTACTATTGTCCGTATAAGGAATTGAAGCATACCAGAGTAGCTAATGCCTTGAGTTAACAAGGAAGAATTGGTTAACAGACGATGGTCATAGTACGCTTCTTCTGAATTTACGGTAGCTTCTGAGATAAAACGGAGGTTAGGCTGGTAAGTTAATTCACCGAAATCCACTCCATTCCATGGACCACTTCTAAAATGTTTCACAGAATTCCTCCAAGTAGTAATTTGTGGTAGTCCTTGAATGTCAATAACGTGTGTATATTCTCCAGGAGAAGGGTCATCTGAATCTTTCCAGGATGTTAGATATGTGAGCCATCAAAGACTTTTAATGAGGTAAAGTCACATTTGGTACTTTTATATTTTTAGTGAGTTAAAAGAAGATAAAAAGTAATGAAAAAAGGAAGATTTGTGCATCAAAGTTTGGTGTAAAATTAGGCACATGAAAATCTTTTTCACACTACTATTTTGCTTTGATTTTAGGTAAATGAGCCTATAAATAGAGGCTCATTCCTTACCATTTTGCATCACCAAGCAAAGCAAATTAGAGAGAAAACATAAGCTTTATCTTGAGTAGTTTTCTTCCTCTTTTGTTGTCCTATATTTGTGAGTGAGAGTTAGTTTCTCCTATTATTTGAGAGAGTGATATTGTTCTCTCCTTATATTAGCGAGAAGGTTATTGTAAAATACTCCACATCATAGTGAAATCCTCCATTATTTGCCCGTGGTTTTTCCCTCGATTTGTTTGAGGGTTTTCCACGTAAATCTTGTGTCTCTACTTTCTCTGTTCTCATTCATATTTTAGCTGCTTGATACTGCTTGTCCACAACCATTCCGCTGCGCCGATACCCAACAGTGGTATCAGAGCCACTGGTTTCGGGTCACTAGTATACATACGGGGTTACTGTTTACAGTTACTATTCACGCATACGGTATAGTACTATTCACCTATACGGTATCGACACTATTTTCGTATACGGTTTTGGTACTATTCACGTATACGGTACTATTCATGTAAATAAGTGAAATAGTGGGAGCCGGTTCAACTTACGAAGCAGATTGTTGTTAATGCTATGGCGGCAAAATTTGAAATTGAGAAGTTCAACGGGAAAAATTTTTCCCTATGGAAATTAAAGATGAAGGCAATCTTGAGAAAGGAGAATTACTTGGCAGCAATTGGAGACAGACCAGCGGAGGTGACGGACGACAAGTGGAAAGAGATGGATGACAACGCTATGGCCAATCTGCACCTGGCATTGGCAGATTCGGTATTGTCAAGCATTGAGGAAAAGAAGTAAGCAAAAGAAATTTGGGATGCGCTGACCAAACTGTATGAGGTCAAGTCACTTCACAACGAGATTTTCTTGAAGAGGAGACTTTACACCCTTCGGATGGGTGAGTCCACATCGGTGACAGATCACATCAATACCTTAAATACGCTATTCTCTCAATTGACTGCAATCGGGCATAAAATAGTGGAGCTTGAACGTGCAGAAGTTCTACTTCAAAGTATACCTGATTCGTATGATCAACTCATCATTAGTTACACTAACAATGTTCTTTCAGATTATGTTATTTTTGATGATGTTGTAGCCGCTGTTCTGGAAGAGGAATCTAGGTGCAAAAATAAGGAAGACAGAATCGAAAGTTCACAACAAGTAGAGGCATTATCAATGGTGAGAGGTAGATCAACGGAACGTGGCTCTAGTGGGAGCAACAACCATGGTAGATCAAAATAAAGGAGTAGAAAGAATATCAAATGCTACAACTGTGGCAAAAAAAGGCACTTCAAGAAGGATTGTTGGAGCAACAAAAAGAATCCCGAGGTGACAAATTCTCAGAGATGTGTGGTGACTGCACCAGATGATGGAGATATTTTATATAGTGAAGCAGCAACTGTATCAAAAGGCAGAAAGGAGCTCTCTGATGCTTGGATAATGGATTCGAGAGCAACATGGCATATGACTTATCGTAGAGAATGGTTCCACAACTATGAACCTGTCTCTGGAGGATCTGTGTACATGGGTAATGATCATGCCTTGGAGATTGCTGGTATCGGTACCGTCAAAATTAAAATGTATGATGGTACCATTCGCACCATTCAAGGGGTACGACACGTGAAGGGCTTGAAGAAGAATCTATTGTCCATTGGACAATTGGATGACTTTGGCTGCAAGACCCATATCGAGGATGGGATCATGAAGGTTGTCAAAGGAGCGCTTGTGGTGATCAAGGCAGAAAAGATCAGGGTAAATCTATACATGCTTTTGGGAGATACGTTACAGGAGGCAGATGTATCAGTTGCATCAGCCGGCCAAAAAGAATCAACTATAATGTGGCATTGCAGATTGGCCACATGACAGAACAAGGCTTGAAGATTCTTGCTGAACGTAATCTCCTACCCGGGCTCAAGACGGTAAACTTACCTTTTTGTGAGCACTGTGTTACCAGTAAGCAGCATAGATTGAAATTTGGGAGATCTACTGCCAGAAGCAAACACATTCTAGACTTGATCCATTCAGACGTTTGGGAATCACCGGTTTTGTCCCTAGGAGGAGCCAAATACTTTGTATCATTTATTGATGATTACTCCAGGAGACTGTGGGTGTATCCAATCAAGAACAAGTCAGATGTGTTTCCAATACTTAAAACATTCAAAGCGCTGGTGGAACTTGAATCCGGGAAAAGGATCAAGTGTTTGAGGACGGAAAACGGAGAAGAATACACTGACGGGAGCTTCTTGGCATTTTGCAAGCAAGAGGGTATTCAGAGGCAATTTACTGTTGCACATACACCTCAGCAAAATGGTGTAGCAGAGCGGATGAACAGAACTCTTCTTGAAAGAATGAGAGCTATGTTGGAAACTGCAGGTCTAGCCAAATCATTTTGGGCAGAAGCAGCTAGATATGCCTGTTAGGTGATAAACCGGTCACCATCAACTGCAATTGGGTTGAAGACACCAATGGAAATGTGGACCGAAAAACCCGCAGATTATTCTACCTTGCACGTATTTGGGTGTCCGGCATATGTGATGTATGGTTCCTAAGAAAGAATAAAGCTGGATCCAAAATCCAGGAAATGTGTATTCTTGGGAAATGCTGATGGTGTTAAGGGGTATCGCCTATGGGATTTCACTGCCCACAAGGTTGTCATCAGCAGAGATGTCATATTTGCAGAAGATAAACTGCAAAGTGAAGACGACAGCAACACTTCAAAGGAGACTACTATAATACAAATTGAAGATAAGTCAGAACAAGGAGATGCTTCTTCTGAAGCTGCACCGGAGCACGAGGAACAAGAACCAGATGATGTTGAGGTTACAGAAGTCTGACATTCATTGCATCAGACAACAAGACCAACTTGGCATTCAGATTTTGTCATGGCGAGCAATGCTGCATACTGTCTTCTAACGGAGGATGGAGAGCCATCTACCTTTCACGAGGCTATAAAAAGCCCCGATGTTGCCCTGTGGATGACAGCAATGCAGGAAGAAATTGAAGCTCTACATAGAAACAAGACGTGGGAGCTTGTTCCACTACCACCTGGACGAAAATCCATTGGTAACACATGGGTCTACAAGATCAAGCGAGATGGTAATGACCAAGTGGAGCGATATCGTGCAAGACTGGTGGTGAAAGGATATGCTCAGAAAGAAGGAATTGACTTCAACGAGATATTTTCTCCTGTGGTAAGACTTACAACTATCAGAGTAATCTTGGCCATGTGTGCTGTGTTAGACTTATATCTAGAACAATTAGATGTAAAGACGGCTTTTCTTCATGGTGAGCTTGAAGAAGAGATTTATATGCTTCAACCAGAAGGTTTTGTTGAGAAAGGAAAAGAAAACTTGGTTTGCAGGTTGACCAAATCTCTGTACGGTTTAAAGCAGGCGCCAAGGTGTTGGTACAAGAGATTTGATTCCTTCGTGATTAGCCTCGAGTACAATAGACTCAATTCAGACCATTGTACGTACTACAAGAGGTTTGGCGATAATGATTTTATCATTCTACTGTTGTACGTGGACGACATGCTGGTAGCAGGTCCCAGTAAAGATCGGGTCCAAGAACTGAAGGCACAGTTGGCTGGGGAGTTTGATATGAAGGATTTGGGACTAGCAAACAAGATTTTAGGGATGCAAATTCACCGAGACAAAAAAGGCAGGAAGGTATGGATTTCCCAGAAGAATTACTTGAAGAAAATCTTGCGGCGCTTCAATTTGCAAGATTGTAAGGAAATCTCGACCCCGCTTCCTGTCAATTACAAATTATCCTCAAGTATGTGCCCTAGTACTGAAGCGGAGAGGATAGAAATGTCTCGAGTACCGTATGCATCAGCAGTGGTAAATCTCATGTTCGCTATGATATGTACGAGACCAGATATTGCTCAAGCAGTTGGTGTGGTCAGTCGGTTCATGGCGAATCCTGGTAGAGAGCATTGGAATGCTGTTAAGAGGATCCTACGATACATCAAAGGGACCTCGGATGTTGCATTATGTTTTGAAGGATCAGAATTTACTGTCAAAGGTTTTGTTGATTTGGATTTTGCAGGTGATTCCGATAAATGGAAGTCCACTACAGGCTATGTGTTTACAGTTACAAGCGGCGTGGTAAGCTGGATATCTAAATTACAGACTGTTGTGGCCCTATCTACAACAGAGGCTGAATACATGGCAGCTACACAAGCCTGTAAAGAAGCAATTTGGATTAAACGGTTAATGGAGGAGCTCGGGCACAAACAAGAGAAAATCCCCTTGTTTTGTGACAGTCAGAGTGCCTTGCACAATGCAAGGAATCCAGCATTTCATTCAAACACAAACCACATAGGTGTTTAATATCACTTTGTTCGAGAAGTAGTAGAGTAAGGGAGTGTGGATATGCAGAAGATACACACCAACGAGAACCTAGCAGATGTCATGACAAAGCCAATCAATGTTGACAAGTTTGTTTGGAGTAGATCCCCCTTTGCCCTAGCAAAGACGTAAGCAACGTGGAATTGGCAAGTATGGAGAGATTTGAAGATTTTCAAATATGACTTTAAGTGGGAGAATGTGAGCTATCAAAGACTTTTAATGAGGTAAAGTCACATTTGTTAGCTTTACATTTTTGGTTAGGCAAAAGAAGAGAAAAAGGAATGGAAAAATGAAGATTTGTGCATCAAAGTTTGGTGTAAAATTAGGCACTTGAAAATCCTTTTCACACTACTATTTTGCTTTGATTTTGGGTATGGAATGAGCCTATAAATAGGGGCTCACTCCTTACCATTTTGCATCACCAAGCAAAGCAAATTAGAGAGAAAACATAAGCTTTCTCTTGAGTAGTTTTCTTCTTCTTTTGTTGTCCTATATTTGTGAGTAAGAGTTAGTTTCTCCTATTATTTGAGAGAGTGATATTGTTCTCTCCTTATATTAGAGAGAATGTTATTGTAAAATACTTCACATCATAGTGAAATCCTCCATTACTTGCCCGTGGTTTTTCCCTCAATTTGTTTGAGGGTTTTCTACGTAAATCTTGTGTCTCTACTTTCTCTGTTCTCATTCATATTTTAGCTGCGTTATACTGCTTGTCCCCAACCATTCTACTGCGCCGATACCCAACAAGATATCGATTCAGACCAGTCCTGAAGTCCCACCAGATTTTCATCCCAGGTATCATGGCATGCGATGGATGATCAAAGCTTTGCCAGAGAAGACTTGCTTCTTCTTTGCTGTCTCTCAAAACAAGATTCCCTGAATCTAAAAGCTGTGCAACAGTGTTGCTCCTTGATATATTCTGGACGTTGGTAGACCAGACGATCCTCTCTGTTTTGTCCAGAAGGATCAAGTTTCCATTATCTCCAATTCTAACAACACCCGAAGAATCATTTAGTGGATTTTCCCTGTTCGCGATCCACACAATCTGATCTGGCGTTATATTGAAACATATCCCCAAGTAGAACTTTTTGGGATTTCCACGACTGAAGAACCCCAGCTGGAAAACATTATCTGCTGAGATTAACGTCTCATTTGAAGTAATAGAGTTCGATGCGTTCAACGTGTCCATGGACATGGATATTGGTATCAAAGATAAGATAAAAACAAAAACATAACAAATAGTAGAAGACAAATGTATCTTCATTTTATTGAGCTTTCTTTTTTCAGTCTGGATCAGCTCACCTGGTACCAATCATTAGAAGTTGTCTGAAACCACTTTGAACTAGAAAGAAAATATATGAAGACAATTTAAGGCAACTACAACGATTGGAGGAGGAAAGAGAAGGCATTATTGACAAACTATATATGAAGCTCAATCACCTAAAGTATAATATATTTCCCAGATCTATATAAAAAATGGTAATTAGCAAGCAATAGACGGAAAATATTGTTTGACGATTTCTTCTTAATTGTAGAAGACAAACGTTTGACTTCAAAATATTAGCCTTTAGAGAACAGGAGAGGTCGAAAGGCATAAAAGGCGATGTACATGAAAATGACTGAACTAATTTCAGACGTAATTTAAAATACTATAGTGTTCATCATACATTGAAATCAAGACATTTAGGTCATTATTTAACAAATAAGATGAGATAAAACTAACTTATACATTGAATCAAGACATTAAGGTCATTTGACAAAAAATGAAGAGATAAAACTAATTTATTTCCGGAATTAGACCATTAAGATATTCGTCCGCCTTGTAATTTAGCTTTTACATTATGAGAAGACTAAATAAATAATTCGAAAGACAATCGTGTTTTTAAGAGAGGATCCTGATCCTTTCATAATGCATTATTTTTCTGTTAATATTTTCAAATTCCACTGTTTAGAACCAAGACAGCATAATTTTTCTCTGGATATAGTTGTTTAAGTAGATAGGAGCTTGAATTAATGTCCGGAAGAAAAGAAATAGGCCGTTCCAAAATGGAAATTCCCTCTTTGGACCAGATGAAATCTGATTCAAAAGTTTCATTTAGATACTTTATTTGTTGAAAATAATAAATAATATAACAAATTTCTTTTTAATAGTTTAAACTTTTAGATGAGGTGATTACTTAATATGGTATATAGAGCTTAGGTTCATTTTTTTTTCCAGAACATTATTATGGTCTATAATCTAAGTGTTTAATCAGTTTTTAAGGTTCACGATCATTATGTGCTTAAAAAGATTAAATTCTCTAAATTCGCATGGCGTTTTTATATTCATGAAAATGATGAAACCAATTAAATGAATTAATAGAAAAAAAATTAATATGCACACGAACCTGGTTTTTCAGTGAGATGAAAGGTACAATAGTATTTACCTTAAAAATACGAACTTTTTTTTTTTTTTTTTTTTGGTATAAGCTTTGCGCTCAAACTTGACCATAAAATCATGAAGTAAAAACAGTATTGGGACAAGGAATAGTCAAAGGATAGACCAATCGCCCAGTAGGGTCAACAGATTGTGAGAACCATTGTGTGGGATGTTAATCGATGACAAAAAGTCAGCAATCACTTGCCAAGCATGCTAGCTTCTAGATGGACCACCAAACTAGGCGATAATTGATCGACACAACCATTTTTGCATAACTGTGCAGACAGAGCATAGAGAACAAAAATACAAGAAGAAAAATAATAAATCCATCAGTAACAAGATCACGTGGTCCATATAAGCAACATATAATATGGTAATAAAAAGAAGGGTAAATAGCATATTATTTTTTTATATTTTATTAAAAAAGTATAATATTTTTTTATATTTTAAAAATTAGTTGATTATTCTCTTGTAATTTGTTAAAAGTAGCTGATTACTCTTTTATATTTTAAAAATTAGCTGATTACTTCCCTGTGTTTTATAAAAGTAACTAATTATCCCCTTGTAATTTTTAAAAATTAGCACTTTTGTTAGAAAATATAAGAGGATAATCAGTTACTTTTATAAAACATAAGAGGGTAATCAGCTACTTTTAGCGAATCAATGGGAGTAATTAGCTAATTTTTAAAATACAGAGGGGTATTGTGCACTTTTAGCAAAACACAAAGGGGTAATCAATTAATTTTTAAAACATAGGGGGTATTGTATATTTTTAACAAAACACAGGGGGTATTACGCTATTTACCCTAAAAAGAACAGTTAATTTTTGGATGATGTGGGAATTGAGTTTGCGGAGCTCGGTTATCAAATTATTCAACAAAGTCCGACTATCAACTGTTAAATCCCGGATATAGTGGTGCCCCCCCACACATGCATCAGGTTAATTAATAACAGAATTTCAAAACAGTTGAGAGTATCGAATCCACGACCTTATAAGAGTGATTTCACTCTACTACCGCTAAACCATACTCTAGAGGCAAAGAACAGTTAATTTTACTTTCTGGAAAGCAAGAAAATCTAGAACACAAGAATCAGAACCCTCACGAGCTCAAGATATCCCTAGACTAAAATAAAAATCCTCATCTGTCCAACACCTTGCTGTCCTTCTTCACTTAAAGAAAATATAGAACTGTATAAGATCTAATGAGCTGTTTATTTATTAGAATAATTATAATCAATATAATTAGGACTAGAAAATTAAATCTGTTCTTATTAATATTGAAGAAGCTGCCTATATCATCCTTGACAATCTTATTTCTCAGAAACTTTACCATACTAGCTAGTTTTTATTTGAAATAGCTAAACAAACGTGGTTAGAAATTGACCTATATTAGTGATGCTAATGTAAGTACATTTCTATATGGTTCAATGGAGATTAAAATACGGGAAAACATAAAAAAAGAAAAAGAAAAAAGAAGACCAATTAAGCCACCCATGTGGACCTTTGTTGGGTTACCAGCGCAACTTGTTAAACTGTAATGGTTTGTTAAAAAACACATCAGATGTTAAGCAATTAACAAATTTAGAGAGTTGATTCAGGGCCGATTCAGAATTCTTATTCAGTAGAGGTTAAAACAATTAATTTAATATATATATATATATATATAAATAATTTTTTTAGTGGGAGTTAAATTAATTTTTTATATTAAAAATATTTTAAATATACATATTTAAAAAAAAAAAAATTGAATGAGTCGATGTTACAGCTCCCGCTCGCTATAAAACCGCTCCGTCACTGGGGTTGACTATGTCGGACGTGTTATTTAGATGTATAGTTGCGTGCTGGAATATATATGTGGTAGAGCTTGTTTGAGTCTCTTTTCCTGCAAATGGGAGATCAGATCATGTACGTAGCTTATATCCCAGATTAATAAAATAAATGGTTGTTAGTAAAGAACCGACAAATCATAATTTGACAATTCTCCTTAAACATAGAAGAGTAAAGTTGATTTTCAAAATATTTGGCCTATTCGAAAAGGATTGGTCAAAAGTCATAAAAGACCAAATGAACATGGACATAACTGGAATTATCAGATGTAATTTAAAAATACTATAAATAGTTATTTTACATTGAATCAAGAACATTAATATCACATAATCAAAAGAAGAATAAAACTAACGTATTTCAGGGATTATATTAATAAGATTCTCAGCGGCATGTAATCTAAGATTTATATTGTTAGCAAACTAAAGCATAATGGCGTAGCTATTAATTCAATATTGAATTGGATTTTCCCAAAATTCTTTTGAGAATATGTGTTTTTTTAAAAATATTTTTAGTCTAAAAAATTAATTTAACCCGCTCTAGATTCCATTGGTCTAAGTTATCCAGTTAACTGGTGTGGGAACAGTTAATTGGCTAACTTAGCTGGATAGAACTTTTACATTAATTTTTCTTTATTGTATGTTTCTTTAATTTTTATGTTCAATGTAATGGTCTTATTTCCCACTTATGTACTTTTCATTTTCTAATGAAAGACAAACGGCTTACTTAGCAAAAGAAAAAAAAAATGATTGAACATATCTCTAATTAATAATATACTCACTGATCAGTCCCGAACAAAATAAGAATTGTAGCAAAACAAAATTCCCAAACAAGAGACTAAGTGCCGAAATCAATGAATAACAATTTATGTAAGACAACAAGAAAAAATGCTAATAGAATTAACATATTACAATGGGTTGTCATACAGAATATCAAATCATGAACGAAGAAAGGCATGAGAAAAATTTTAAATATGGGCAGAATTATGAAAAAATGAATTATCAAAAAGAAGGCCGATAAAACTATGGTTACCCAAATAATTAATATCTGAAATTGGACTGGTCGGGCAATAGAAGATTAAAAGGATTCACTTTTTTTTTTTGATCAAAGTAGATTTATTATTATAAGAAAACAAGTACACGGATTAGCCAATCTCTATGGGATGAAAATTCAAGTTCAGAAGTTGATACAATTGGGAAGGGATATTAGAGATCCAATCTAAGAGTAAGGTTCTTTTGAGTTTCTCTTTAATTATCCAATCACAGGCTTTGTTAGCAATTCTTCTAATGAGGTGAAAAATAATATTGCTTTGGTCTTCCGCAATCTTTCGGATATCTTACACAATGGCTCTAGTTCTCCAATTAGGGGCACAGGCCAGAGAATTAATTGCGTTGATCACTGCTTCTGCATCACTTTCGATAGTGATCTTGGAATTATGGAACTGCTTAGCTTAAAGACTGGCATCTCTAATAGCAAGTGCTTCTGCTTCTGCCGCTGAATGACAAGAAACGGACGCTACATGGCCTGCGACAGTCTTACCTAAGAAGTCACGACCAAGGAAAGCGATAGATGCTTTCGAAGGGTAGTGAAAATCCGCATCAACATTGAACTTGATTGTGTTTCTTAGAGGTGGAACCCATGAAGTATGCACATTCATCCTGTTAGAAGATGAAGAAGTGGAAGAATTGTCATTTCTAGAATTTGCTCTGGAGTGCTCTCGAAGATTGCATTGTGCACTGATAAGGGCTTTGTCAAGGTTGATTTCCTTGCCTTCAAGACAACACCCGTGACGCCCGAGCTTTTTGCCTGCATTCACTTACTGTTGCATCCATTAATTGCGCATTTAATTCTGTGCTTTACTTGTTGTCTTTCTTAGTTACTATTCATTCCATTTTTCTAATACTTAATTACATTGAATTAGCATCTTTATTAAATCATATTAATTGCTATAGGAATGGGAAAAATGTGCAATTGAGGTAGGAGCGATAGGGGCACTCGTTTAGAAAATGTGTTTGGCATACTAGGAATAGTGTTACGTAACATAACTTAGTGTTTTAATTAGCTAGCATTCATTTTGCACCTTAGGCTCGTTTTAAAGTTAACAACATTCACTTTAGGAAGCCTCTTAAGCACCAACTTGACCCCACATTTTATATAACTCAAAATACACCTCCTAATTCATAAAAACAACAAAAAAAAAGAGCAAGTTGAATTTCACTGTGCTGAACCCGACAGCAGCTAGAGAGGAAAAAAAGTGATTTTTCATCTTCAAATCTTCAAACCAAGCCAAGCCAAGCTAGGAGCAAGTAGTTTAGGGTGTTTACAAACCTCTCGAGAGTTCCTCCACACGTTGGTGAGGGTTTTCATCCTTATTTACGCATTTTAATATTGTTGCTCATTTATTGATTTGTTAGAAATACTATCAAATGCTATTGCAAAGCTTATCTATGCTATTATACCTTGTATATAAATGCTAGAGAACACATTTAAGCCGTTGGTTTGCATTTTAAACGGTAGAAATCAATGGTTGATTCGTAGGGGTGAATAGTGATGGAATTTCTAGGGTTTTGTGTATTTGTGTGTATTAACTTGATTCAATGCTTCTAATTAGGTGCTAATAAAGGTAGTCCAATAGCCCCGTGCACTCGACTTGCTCTAAACTTGCATAAAATGTGAAATAGCCAACTTTATAAAAGGGGTTTCGGGGTTAATGCTAATCCGGGTGGATTCGGGCTTCAAATTTGGTATTCTTAGGCTACCTAGGTGCTATAGAAGCTTTGCTAACCCTTGCTTGAAGCACGGTTGAGGTATGTGGAATACAATGCTATAAGAGGGAAATTGGGGCTTTCAGGGTAATTGCGGGTAATTGAATGTGTTTTAGGGTTATAGGGGTACCTTAAGGGTTAGTTAGAAGATTGGTATTGTTTTCCTTTGAATTTGAAACATTAACTTGAGTTTAGAAGGAAAACAGATTGAATAATAAAAGGGCTTAAGTGTAAATTCGATTGTCTCTCGCATCTAAAACCTTGGCATGACTCCTTATGTGTTTAAATGTGGTTTCAAGTTGTTTCGGAGCTTTTGACATAATTCTATGGATATCTTGAATATACTCATTTGTAAAATTGCTTAATTGCTTGTATAAACTACTTCTATTCTAACTGTTTCGAGGTCAACCTACTTTGTTGATCCTCCTACGTGTTATTGTTTATATTGTTGATATTGACTTGCCATTGTTAAGTGCATTGCATAGTAGTTGCGCAACCATAGTTTCAGGGGCGGTTATGTTGAATATCGGCTGGGCGGCAGAGGGCTTGCCAGTGGATATTCAAACTCCGTACCCTATTCCCTCATTCGCCTGGTCCGGAGATTTCCAGGGGGTGTTGGGTCGTAGGATTATCGGGGTACATCCGGAGTACACCCACTGGAGTGTTTGGGGTTATGCCGACTTATTGTGATCGAGATCGTGGTTCGTGGATCGTAAATGAAGATCAAGTGAAGATTGGAGTGTTGGGGATAAGTGTAATGTATCCTTTTACTGTGTGGTTACTTAAGCTATTGTTATTTCTTGAATGGTTTAATTGCTATTATTGTTTAACTGTATTACCTATTGCATTGCACGCCGCGGGAGACTTTATCCATCATTGGGCAACAGTGGTTGCTCATACCTCGATATATGTTTCAGGAAGTGCTGAGGGTGATCCCCATCTAGTTGAGGTGATAGTGGAAGAGGAAGAAGTACAGGCAGAGCCTTTGCTCTAGTTGCTGTGTATTTGTTGTCTGAGGTGGATGTGCTTTCTTGTTACTACATGGCGTAATTGTATTGCTATATTATGTTCTATTTTGTGGCCTAAGGGCTATGTATATTCTTGTAGTTACAAGTTGAAAGATAGTTGGTTGTAGAGATAGATTTGAGAATCCATGGTTTGTAATACCTATGTTCTACTTCTAGTTACTTGCATGCTTGGTTTCAACTCCTAGAAATGTTCCAATGTTATTTTAGAATGGCATGATAAACGGTTTTATGAAGAAGTTAAGTTGGTTACATGCTTGTGTAATTTTGAACTGTTGTATACTTCAAGGCTCGGATGGCCTTAAACCTTTGAACTTTAGTTATAAGAGCTTCTCTTGTTGTATTGTGGCTTTATTTGAGTGATTATAGGTTTTCAGAATGTCCACGGTACAGAGGAGACTCTGTCCGTGTGTCGGGTCCAGACTTAACCTTTAGCGTGGGGTTGGGTCGGGGCGTGACAACACCTATTCCTCTGTTTCAAATATTCCCAGCAATAAAATGCAAGTAGCGATGAGGCTTATTTGGTGTTGTAACCGACAGATCCGCAATCAATGGTTGTCTTGAGGAACCATTCATTGAAAAGTCTAACCTCTTGTGGACATGGTCGGAGCTGCAAAGAAGATGCAACCCGCAATCTTCGGACCCAAGGACAGAAAAGAAAAAGGTGTTCCAGTGTTTCAATATCCTCACAGCAAATTTGGCACATTGGCGTAGACGTACACTTTCTTTTAAATATGTTTTCTTGAGTCGGCAGTCCATTTTTGCAAATTTTCCACAAGAAAATCTTGATCTTTGGAGGAGTATTCAACTTCCAAACGGTTTTCCACAGCGCTGGTGGTTCGAGGTAGGATGAATTAGCAGTATTCCCATTTATAGTACTATTACAAGCAAAGAGATCTCGAGCAGCATGGTAGGCTGTCTTCACACTAAAATCTCTGTTGCTGGTAAGGGGCCAAATGATCCTGTCATTTTGGGGAATAGTTGGGATGAACAAAGCCAAGATATCTCTAACCTGATTAGAATTAAAAACACTCATGACTACATTCTCTCTCCACCTTTTCGCCTCATAATCAATAAGATCGCTCACCAACTCGGGTCCCGACACGTTCTGTTGCTAAGTAAGATCATGATTAACAAGCCACCTGTCATGCCAAATGTTGACCTCTCTTCCATTCATAATTGCCCATACAACTTTTTCCATCAAGAGCTTCTTCCCTTTCACGATGCTATTCCATGACCACGATGCATTCCTCTTTGTCTTAGCTTTCCAAAAGTTCTCCTGGGGATGATAGATGCTTTTAAAAATTTGAGCAACAAGTGAATCAGGGTTTGAATGTAGCCTTTATGCTTGCTTCGCCATCATTGCCAAGTTAAAGCAATGGAGATCTCTAAAACCGAGTCCCCCTTCCATTTGGGCTCTATAAGGGTATCCCATTTGATCCAGTGTATCCCTTTTCTTCCGTTTTTCTCCCACCAGAAGTGAGTTGCCTTAGCAGAGATATACTTACAAATAGATTTGGGGAGAAGAAAAATAGACATGACATAAGAAGGGACGGCTTGGATAACAGCTTTGATTAGAACATCTTTACCTCCATCAGAGAGGAGAAAACTCTTCCATCCATTCAGTTTATTGTCATACCTTTCTTGTAGCCAGTTGAGGGCACTCGCCTTTGATCTACCCCAATCTGAGGGTAACCCCAAGTACTTCCCAAGGTGGTTTGAAAAGTTCATTCTAAAGATATCCGAGATCCTCTTCTTGAGTCCATCTGGTGTATTAGGGCTAAAGATAATCGAGGACTTGTTGAGATTGAGACTTTGTCCTGAGGCAAAGCAATATCTGTAAAGAGGCTTTTGTAAGACCAGGGTCTCATGATAATTTGCTTCAAAAAAGAAGAGGGAGTCATCTGCGAATAAAAGATGAGTTAGGGGAGGGCAGTTCTTAGAAATTTTGAACCCCTTTAAAAGGTTCTTTCTAAGCTGCCAATTGAGAAGGGAGGAAAGAGCTTGTCTAGCAATAATAAACAGGTACAGAGGCAATGGATCTCCTTGTCTGATACCTCTTGAAGGAAAGATCTTGTTGTTGGAATTGCGATTAATGAGGATATAGAATGAGACTGTGGAAATGCATCTCTCAATCCATTTAATCCAGGTGGCATGGAATCCAAGTTTGCTCAAAACTCCAAGGAGGAAATCCCATTCGATTCTATCATAAGCCTTGCTCATGTCAACTTTGAGGATCGCATGTCCTTTTTTTGCATTTTTCCTCATTTTCCTAAGTCTGAAAGCGGCTTCTTGAGCAATGAAGATATTGTCTTGAATTAATCTGCCTTGAACGAATGCTGATTGGGTTGGGGCGATAAGCTTGTCCATAATTGGCTTAATCCTAAAAGCCAAAACTTTAGACAGGATTTTATATAGGAAATTGCAGCAATTGATAGGTCTAAAATCAGACAGCTATTGAGGATTTTTCACTTTCGGAATCAGGGCAATATTAGTTTGATTAAACGAATTCAAGCTAATATTAACCTGCAATGACTCATTAAGAACAGTGAAAATATCATCCTCAATAATATGCCAATACCTGTGAAAAAAGAGACCAGAGAAGCCGTTTGGTCCAGACGCCTTTTTTGCTCCAAGGCTAAATGCTGCACTTTTGATTTCTTCCTTTGTGATAGGCTGAATTAATGCTTTGTTGTCATCTTCAGATACCACAGGATCAATACACTCAAGGATAGGGTTAATGTTTCTTTGACCTACCAAGGTAAAAAGCTCACTGAAGTACTTATTGATCGTGCCTTCAATCCCTTTGCAATCTGAAATCCATTCCTCATCTTGCCATTGAAGTCTTACAATTCTGTTTTGTGATTTTCTCTGTTTAGTGACCACATGAAAATACTCAGAGTTTTTGTCTCCAGATTGAAGCCATTTCAACCTGGCTCTTGCTTCCCAATATTGCTCTTCGTATTTCCAGGCTCTTTCAATTTCGTGGCTGATTTCCTTGAATTTTTTAACATCAAACCCATTGTCTGAATTTTTCACAAGTTCCTCAATACTCATTTTCAGTTGCTTGATCTTCTCTTTGTTGTTCCCAAATCTGTGGCGACTCCATTTGGACAACTTGACTATGCATTTCTCAAGTTTCAACCTGATCGTTGAGGCTACATCAAAAGAGGAAGGTCTCAGCCAACAATCAAACACAATATTATCACATTCCTTATCCTCAATCCAAAGGGGTTCAAAATGAAATCTCATTTTGCCTCTGTTCTGATTCTCCATTTCAGTGCAAAGAAGAATTGGCGAGTGGTCCAATCCAACTGGGGGCAAATTGATCACAAGCATCCGGGAATTTCATGTTTCAATTGAGATTGGCAAAGGCTCTGTCAAGCTTTTGCATGATTGATCTATCCCCTTCTCGCTTGTTGACCCAAATGAATTTACATCCCTTAGCTGGGATTTCAAGCAAATTGGCTTTGACAATCTGTTGCGAAAAGAACCTCATGTCACTAATAGTCTTACAGTTTCCTCCTTCATTTTCTTCTTATGAGCGAATACAATTGAAATCCTCAATGAAAACATGGGGGGAATCCGATTCTTCTTGGGAAGAGATGATGAAGTCCCAGAGTCTCTTCATCTCATGTCTATTGGGGTAGACATAAACAAAGGACAAGTCCCACTGGTTGGGTGCATTAGAATTAAAGCGAACTGAAATAGCATAATAATCATAAAAAAGAACATCCACATTCATATCATTCATACAAAAAAGAGCTAAACCTCCAGATAAACCAACACGTTCTACAACTTGAATAACTTTAGCTTTAATTTTCCTAGCAATTCTATGAATTTTATTAGCTTTCATCTTAGTCTCAGAGACACCAAATATGATGGGTTTTTCACGAGAGACAATGTCTCTCAAATATTAAATTGTCAAGGGATTACCCAACCCTTGACAGTTCCAAGCCAAAAGATTCATTTGTGCGACTGGGGCTATTTAAGGACAGCCCCCAGAACCTTTGCATTTGGATTTGTAGGGTTACCTGTTGCACGAGTTGATGAAGACTCCCATTTGTGCCTCTTGTTCCTGTTCTGTTGATCCTTGGTTAGACCAATTCCTTCATTGTTCAAATTATGGATGATGGGGATTTCAACGAGACTATTATTAAAGTAATCCGCTTCCTCCTCTTCTTCCCATTCTTCATAGTAACAATCATCTTCTTCATCCTCTTCAAAAGTTTTTGCTTTTCTTTTTGTTTTTGAAGTTTCTAGCTTCTGGAGCTGTTCAACATTTTTGCCTTGTATGTCCTTTTTTTCCTGATCTGCAAGTCTAACTGGACTCGGGCCTTTATTAGTTGAGCCTTTTAGGCTAGCTGAAAAAACATTTGTCTGGCTTCCTTGATGGGCTTTATGAGCTAGTCTTTGATTTGAGTCTTGGCCCACATTACTAATCAGCTTGTTAGGCCCCTGGTTAGGATTTGATGCATCTTGTTGGACTTGCGTTTCAAGACATCTGATACCTTTTCTAGATTGTTCAGCTTTTCCTGACCCATTTTCAAAATAACTTTCCTTCTGAAGTGTTTCATCCTTTTCAACATTTATTGGGTATCGACCAAATTTCCTAACTTGGTTACCTCGTATCAACTCTGCCTCTTCACTCTGTCCAAAGCTTGCAGACTTATGTTGACGCGTTTCACATTAACTAGCCTGGAATACCAACAAAATTTATGAATAAATCTGAAATGGGATGATAATAAAAGAAGGGTAAATACTTATTTTGATCATTTATCTTTAACGTCATTGACACTTTGGTGATTTATCTTCAAAAGTGATATATTTTAGTCGCTTATCTTTTATCTGAGTGACATTGTTAGTCCTTCTTAGGGATTTCGTTAAAAAATTAACAGAACAATCACGTGAAAGTCACGTGATACTAAAAATCTCAAAATTTAAAGGGTAAAAATTGAGACATTTCAATCCCTTATTTTTTATTTTAGTGACACTGTTAGTTCTTTTTTAATAGAATCATTGAACAAGACTAACGATCTCACTCAGATAAAAGAGGACTGAAACATACAACTTTTGAAAATAAGGGACCAAAGTGTCAATGAAGTCAAAGATAGAGGACCAAAATAGGTATTTATCCATAAAAGAAGAATAAGCTACTTATCTCTAGTTATAGTTTGCAAAGCTAGAATCTCCCAAGTGAAGCCCTAAATTCAACCATTTAGCGTGAGGAAACACAATTACAACATATTCACGTTGACCAATGTACTAATTGTACAAAGAAATATTTTTATCAGATTCTTTAATCCTTGCATTATCAATTGACTGAACCCCTGATACTACATCAAGTTTTTAGATGGCATGGGAACTCAGTTTGGTAGAAGTCGATCATCAGATTATCCAGCAGAGCCAACCATCAACTGGTAGACCCCGAGATGTAGTAGTATGCCTCCACACATATATCAGGTCAGTCAAAGGTGGAACTCAAAAACAGTGGGGAATGTTAAATCTGTGACCTTGCACGAATGATTTTACCTCACTGCCGTTAGACTATGTCCCTGGGGGCCTTGTTGCTGCATCAAGTTTATGTTGTCAACTTATTCTTGGTCTTAACTCGCTACTACGCTGCAATGTTTGTTGGGGGTTGCCAAGCATGGCTTTGCTAGTTGGAAAGCATGTTAGCTCCATGTGGAGAAAACTTTCACATGTGAAGAAAAGGAAAACTTTGCTGGAAAGGTAATGTGCAACATGAAGAAGATGATGGTGCCATGCCATCTTGTCCCTTCTCTTATTTGTTATAAATAGGAGAGGTTGTGAAGAAGAAAAACATCGGAGGGAGAGAGACTGATCATTAGAGAGAAATGTAGCGTCTCCGATCATTGTGGGGGCCTTTTTCATGCTTTCCCTTAAAAGACAATTTGTGTAAGAGGGTTTAGGCTTTTCCGGTCATAAAGCCAAAATGTTGAAACCATTATTGAGTGATAGTGAATCATGTTGGAGTATATGCCCTAAAAGCCAATTTGTTTTAATTTTAGGACATTATATTTTGTATTATTTAATGAATTAATGGGAAATTTATTTATTTATAATTAATGTATTAATTAGTATTTAAATAAAGTCCTTAGAATTATCTTATAGATCTTATTCTTAGTTGTTAGGAATATGAGTGACGAGATCCATAACGAAAGATAAAATCCTAGAATAAGTCCCTGATCGTATGATGTATTAATTGGACATTAATTCATCCAGATAGATCGGAGTACAGTCTACTACCTCGATTAATATGAGATATTAATGATAAGGACAATGAGTCTCATATTGTATTAGTATATGTATATGTACTTGTTTCGACATGACCGATCATATTACAAATTACATGATATGTTATAATTGCATAATTAGTCCTTAGACCTGAGACACCATGGTTATCTTATGTATAGAATACCATAATTTGCAAGTGCAAACAATTCGGTTCTAATCATGGACTGGATCATGTATTCAGTGGTTATGATCTATTCCTGCATGGAGATATATGTGTATTAGATATGGAATCCATCAATAGGAGTCCTATGCGATCATTTAATTGAGTAACTGAAAATCCTTGGCCGATGTGGAATAGTAAAAGTTGTTCGACAATTCATTGACGAGTTACTAATTAATTAGATTTGGTCATATGATTAAGTAAGTTTGACATCCCTATCCATGACTCTCACTTGATCGGGATGGTAGACGAAATGAATTAATTATGTGGTAATTATAAGTTACAGGGTTCAATTTCACTTCATCATTAATTGGGTAGTCATGATACACTGCTAGGTGTCATTCACGACCTATGAGAAATTAATTAGAAGAGTTCTAATTAAATATTAATTAGATTAATATTATTTCGTTGCCAATTAATTATGAACCCAAGAGGTCACACACAAAAGAGATCTAAAAATTAGTCAGCAAGAAAAATGAATTAAATATTGGAGTGTCCAATTATTTAATTGGACTTAGGACTGATTAAATTGGAATTTTAGTCCAATTAATTTATTAGTCCAAGTCCAGTATCTAGGACTGTCCTAAAAGCTAGATCTAACCTATAAAGTGTTTCCTATAAATAGGAAACTATGATAGATAGAATAGCTAGCACAAAAATCCTGTTTGTCATAGTTAGACTTTTTCTCTAAAACTCTAAGTGGGGGTTTTGCTGACTGATGCTCTGGGATCTCGTGTGGATATTTTCGGAGACTTCATGTTTAGGGAGCTCTGAGACAATCAGATTCTACATCGAATTTAGCATCATAAAGGTAATCCTAAAATCCTCTATGTGTATTTAATATTGATTATTTATGCATATTATTAATCTACGTAATTAGCCATGAATGGGTGCAAGTGTATTTATGTTTCCTCTGCGTTTTATTTAATTAAAAATTTTAAAATACTATGCACGGTTCCTAACAAATCATTCTAGAGGTGGAACCGCGAACGCAAGTAGAGGGCCGAACTATGTTAAAATTTTGTATCTCATCCTATTCATGTGTATGCGCAATCCAATTTTTCCAACAATGTTGTCAAGATCATGGCCCTTGCTACGCGGATTCTCATCCACATCTTTTTCTTTGTGTATGATTAAGAAATTATGTTAAGAATCCTTTTTCTTTTTCTTTTCTCAACTAGCCCTCCAAGTTATTCCTCTCGTTTAATGTTTAACTCCAGCAAACCTCGACCCAAAAGAATAATAATAATAATAATAATAATAATAATAATAATAATAATAATAATAATAATACAACAAACAAATATTCCAATTGAACTTTTGCTGTTTATGTTTAGCCGACAGTTGCGAGGGGAGGTGAAAGAAAATAGGAGTGCGAGAAAACTGAGAAGCGGGGAAGTTGGGGTTTTTTTACGTGGTAGTTACCAAAAAAAAATTACTCGAGAGTAATTCCAGGTTCTTCCATGGCTACATGGAATTTGGAAACCTAAATCTAGATGATTATACTTACACCTATCTTGAGAATGCCTCTTAAAATTATTTGAAGAAATGTCAATACAATTGTATGTAATGGTTTGGATATTTAGGGAGTAAATTGAACACTAGAAATAGCTCAACTGGGTAGAATTGATGATAAGCAAAGTAAGAAATTTAACAATAGAGTCTTCTAGAGAAGAAAGCTAAAGGCAAACAAAAGAAAATATTTCACTCTCACGTAGCCTTTAGGATATATAGTACCTTATATCACAAGATTCTCACTTAACAGAATAGCCACATAGTCTAAGCAGTTGGGTCTGATGATCATGCGATTACTTTTCCTTGGGCCATTGCTCGTAATTGCAATTTGGGTCGTATTATTATTCTCGGTTCAGCCTGCCTTTTTTGTCAATTTGATCACACTTTCTTCACCACTTAGCCCAACACTAGCAACTATAAGATTACCATCCCCTTGAAGCAGAACCTTGTCCTCAAGGTTCAAGTCATGATAAGCCTTTAAGAACCCGTTCTCATCAAGCCAAGTCTCTTCTTCTAGTGGCAGGTTTTGCCATTGCACCAGCAGTTGCTTGTGATTCTTGCCATTACAAACTATTTCACTATGTGAAATTATAGCAGAAAGATCTATTTCATGTGTGCCGACAGCTCGTTGAAGCAACAAGATATGGAAGACAAGGTGTAGCCTTGCTTCAGCAGGACGATTCGAACAATACTCTACCTTGCCAATGGGAGCTTCAACTTGAAACAAACCAAAAAGTTTCCAAAAAGACTAGCCTGTAAAGCGCAATCTTGGACGCCCCACCACTAGCAATCAAGAACTTTTTGTTTACCAAACACCACGCCACACACAAAGCATCATGTAAACTCTTCTCAGCCTCATTAATCGCCAACTGATTTGACCCACGAACCAACACAGTAGCAGTCCTTCCCATATCCTTAATCCCCAAAATTTTCACAATTGTTCTACCATCGCCAAGTTGTCAAGCTTCCTCCAAAGAGAGTTCTAAAACACGCTTTATACGTGGTGTAGACGGGATTTCCACAGCGACAAATCCATTACCCCTTCCAATTATTTTCTCAACCTCAACACGAGCGTCTTTCAAATTTATTCCCATGGACTTCAGAACCTTGGCAGCAATGCCAGTGCTTTCACCTATAAGACCTAGCAAGATCTGCTCTATGCCAACAAAGTTGTGACCAAGCCGTCTTGCCTCATCTTGTGCAAGCATTATGACTTTTATTGATTTCTCTGTGAAACACTCAAACATGGCTTTAGGCACCATTCGACTACTTTTTCTTTGCCTAATAGAGGGTACAACAACCACCTTTGATTGGAGAGTCTGATCAAATTTAACACCATTATCTAAGCCATGGGATACTCGCAACCTAGAAAAATTTTGCATCCTAAGAGGACGCATTTACAAACTATATAGCAGTCTAATTGTTCTTTTTGACTTCTCAGACCCCTTCGATAGACCATTATCTGAGACAATTATGACAAGGACCCAATAACCATTTTTGAACTCACTCTTTGTTCTATGTTTATCAGCCTGCGCCTTTGTTCGTTGTTCAATATAGTGCAAATTAGATTTTAATTGTAGCTCAGCATTCTCATCAACCTCTGATTTCTTGCCCATTGCACTGTGTAGTTTGTTAAGCAAAGCATAGTCCAATAGCTCAAAATAACATATATTCAAAACACTAGCAAGACTATAATTATCATGCCTAAAACTTATCAAATGCATTTTGCGAAACAAACCTAAGGCAATAACAACACAACCATTGTTTGCACATCCTTTAATCGTCGTATTCCAAATAGTTATATACCGATAAGGCATTTGATCAAATAGCTTAATCCAAGACCTTACGCAAACTCCCTAGTGTAGTGAAATTGTGTTCATTGGGTTTGAGCTCTGAGCTGAGCCTCGAAGCATAGTGTTCCACCTAAACAAGTCTTGTTCAGGACATTGAACAAATAGTTGATGTGCATAATGACTGGCTAATGGTATGGCTAGTGCAGCTGCCTTCACATCCACGTTCAAAGCACCATCAATTGTCTGCGCCCGATCCACCAACGAAACTTTTGTTCTTTCCTCCGTTTTATACCCAAAAAATGCAAAACCTTTGGCTTTTCCCGTCTACTTGTCAACCCCTAACAACCCTTCTTCCTTCTCAACAACCTTAGCCAAAGAATCAACACGAACATGTGCACTATAAATTTTCACTTTATCTGTATCCATTGCAATGTTAACCACTAAGAGCTTGGCATTATCAATCCGCTCAGGTTGAGCAAGACCAATCTTCTTGTCTAATATAAATCCCTCATCTAGAATTTCTATCTCTTTTGCTATTTTCGCACTAGAATTTTCAGCACCGATGCAGCTTAGCTTGTACGTGTCCATCGGAATCGCTATACCGTTGGATATTTTTGAAGATGTTTTTATGGTTGGTGTTTCGATCTCCTCCTCTTCGACTTCGTCATATTGATCGTCAGTCTTCTTTACCACTGGAAGTGGTGGGGTAATCAGTGGCGCAACAACGGTAGGCGCCGTGAATTTTTCCATGATAAGCTGCAACTGGTCGACTTTCTCATCTAAGGTAGAGAGCAATTTGCGCAGAGTCTGTATCTGAGGTTATGCCTGGAGTTGAACCTGTGTCTGAACTTGGGCTTAAGACTGGACCTGAGGATAATATTGCCTTGCACATGATGGGACGGTGGAACAGCCTGCTGTTGATAGGGAAAATATTGGTGATACATTTGATTCTAAGGGTCGTAACCAGCATACTGCGGATAGTATTGCTGATACGGAGAAGCAACAACATCACCAGTAGCACCATAATATTGCAGAGAATACTGCAGATAATATGGCTGATAGTGTGGAGATTGTGGATAATATTGTTGATATTGCGGATAATCCATGGCGTGTAGGTTTGTTCCTTTTGTCATATTCAACTCTCAACGAAAGCACCAATACAATGGTTTGGATATTTAGAGAATAAATTGAGCACTAGAAATAGCTCATCTGGGTAGAATTAATGATAAGCAAAGTAAGAAATTTAACAATAGAGTCTTCTAGAGAAGAAAGCTAAAGGCAAACAAAAGAAAATACTTCACTCTCACGTAGCCTTTAGGATATATAGTACTTTACATCACAAGATTCTCACTTAACAGAATAGCCACATAGTCTAAGCAGTTGGGTCTGATGATCATGCAATTATTTTTCCTTGGGCCATTGCTCGTAATTGCAATTTGGGTCGTATTATTATTCTCGGTTTGGCCTGCATTTTCTCTCAATTTGATCACACTCTCTTCACCACTTAGCCCAACACTAGCAACTATAACATTGTATAGAATTATTTGAAGAATTTTCTTGTCATGTCTTGTAAAGACAAAAATCTGAAAAGGATCTTCATCGACCTTCTTTCAAAGTATTGGTCAACTCATTTGTTGCTCGAAGTCTTCTACCTAATTGGGAATCAGACTCGACTGACCTCATCTCGGTATAATACCCAGGACACTTTGGCTGTGGTAGCATTGTACTCTCAGTGTCTCTCACTATCCAACATCAAGAGCACAGATGACATTATTGGTCGATCTTCAAGCTGTTGTTGCACGCACAATAGGCCAACTTGTATGCAGCGTATCACTTAAGATATTAGAAGTGAATCCTCCATCAATAGATCTATTAGTTCAGCGCCTCTTCCATCAACCCATAGATTCTATGCCTGTGACAGTATAAAACTTTTGAATAATACAGGAACACAAAGTATAATTGAATTGGAAACTTCATTCAAGCTAAAAAGGAAGACAAACTTAGAAATTTCATTACTTACATGTCCAAGAAGATTGAAATCGTGATCAGGATGGCAAAATTGGTTATTTTTTTTCCTATTCATTATCTCTAAGACTAGGATACCAAAACTAAAGACGTCTGATTTCATAGAATAGAAGCCATAAATGGCATACTCTGGAGCCATATAACTACTGCATTTCGTTAAGAAGTTCACATAATTAATCAGCATAAGTCAATTGTTAGTAATTCTTGATTTGGGAAAGCATAAGAAAAAACTTACTACATTCTAGCTATCCTTCTAGTTTTCACCATTGATTCCTCTTCTCCAAAATTCTAGCCAATCCAAATTCTGAAATTTTTGGATTCATCTCACTATATAGTAGTACGTTGCTTGCCTTGAGATCCCTATGAATGATTCTCAACCTTGAATCTTGATGAAGATAAAGAAGTCCTCTAATAATTCCAACAATTATAGCAAAACGCCTCTTCCATACAAGCAAATGGTTGTTGGCACAACTTGAGCCACCTTTAGAGTAGAGTTCTAAGGTCATTAGTATTTTTACTATAGGAGTGAAACATGTAGCATATATATATATATATATATATATATATATATATATATATATATATATATATATATTCTTCGAATATCTTTATATAGTAGTCTACAACTTTTCCTTCTGAATTATTAAGAAGTGCTACAAATTAGATTACGCATATGAAGGGTTGAGAGCAAACCAAAAACATAGGACCCTAGGTTTCTATTAGGCATGTACTCATAAATTAGCATTTTGTCTTCTTCATGGATGCAATATCCTAGAAGCCTAACAAGATTTTGATGTTGAAGTTTGGCAATCAATATGACCTCATTCTTGAATTCATTGAGATCTTGATGAAAATTTTTTGAAAGCCGCTTTACTGTTATCTATTGTCCTGTTGATAGTATTCCCTAAGATTTCAAATAAGTAACATATATACTTGTCATTTAGTTTCTCTTTTGTCTTTTCTCCTTCTTTCTAACGATACCAAAGCTAAAACGGTATTGCTTACCTTGTAGACCAGCCCAAAACCACTTGTCCAATCTTATTTGTATCAGCAAAATTTTGAGTTGTTCTTGCAATTGTAGTGATATCAAAACAAGGTAATTCGAGGTTTTCCTCGTCTCTCACTTGGCTACGCTGTTGTCTACCTGTTTAGCAAGCACGTGACAAGATTTGCAGACTTTAAGATGTGATATAGACCACTATATAAACTCACATAAAATTTCAAATCACTCATTAATTAATTAATTTATTTTTTGTTTCAATTCACCCAATGTACTAATTTGGTATTTCATTTTTCCTACTTTGTTGGTTTTTCTATTCCTTTTAACAAATCTTTATTTTTAGCTGGACAAAACGTGATTTGCCACATTATTTTAGGACAAAACTTCATACCAACCACTAAATTAAACTTTGATTTTTGTGTTTTACTATGCTCACTGAATAAATGTTTTAATTTGTTTTATTCAATTTTTTTTTTACATTGTTTAACAAATTTTACTTTTACCTAGGCAAAATTATCATTTACCACATCATTTTGAAGGCGTCAAAAATTTTCAACAAAACACACACTATTGCCCATAATTTTCCACCACCATTTCCACATATATCTTGATTAGAATAGATTATGAACACTTGTGTTTACAATTTTTTCACGCTTCATTGGAATGTTTAGGCGTCGTTTGTAGATTTATTATTGATGCAACTTGAATGCTTTTATATGTTTTGGAAGCATATATTTATATTTCGAAGAATAACGATTTTAAGTTGGAAAACTTTGGCACTTACAAGATAGTGGTAAATGATAATTTTACGTAGATAAAAATGGAAAACTAATTGAAAAAATAAATAAGTTGGTAAAATAAACCAAACAATTTGTCCAGTAGGAAAATTGAAAAAAAAAAAAGAATTGTGGGTAATTTGAAACTTTTCTCTGTTAGTTAAAAATAGATTATGAGATCAATTCTTGTGAGAGACATTATTTGATATTTGTTGTGTGGTTTAGACCTTCCTTAAAATAAAATAAAAACTAAAAGGAAATAAAGATCTATTGAACCTAACTGGAAAAACTAATAGAATGAGTAAACTAAAACAAAAATTAGTTCAGTGCATGATTTGAAACCAAATAAAGAAGTTTAATGGGTAATTTAAAATTTTGTACAAGTTCAGTGTCCTTTGTCACAATTTACCCTTTTTAATTGTTGATTTTAAAATATATCAGATATAAAAGTAGGGCAGCATGTTCTTTAAGATATCAGAGCAGTCAATATATTATAATTCTAGTATCTTAGGTGCATTAAAATGAATATGCTTGTTCAAAACTGTTGTGTGATTTCTAATGCAAGTGCACGTATCGCAACAAATAATAAAGTGATAAGTAAATATCGTTCTCACGAGAACTGAAATTATTAACTACTGAAATTGATGTAGCTCTAACTTTATTCAGACAATCAAAATTTGAGAGATTGTAATTAAAAGCTAAAGAGTTAATGAAACTAACTAAACAATTATGAGTTTTATGAAAAAGTTGATTCAATAATTGGAAAGCTCTAGGGGTTCCGATTTCACCAAGATTTATCATACTCGAATCTGTTGATTAAATCCAATTGACGACTATTCCTTATGCTGCCAGCAATTTCACTAATGTAATTATTAATTTTTCTCAAGCATCAATAACATATCCCGATAAGCAAGCTACCTATATCTCTATGATAACTGTGAACTTATAGAATTCATTAAGCCCTAGAAATTTAACTGCTGCACTAGATCTTATAACTATCTCTAGCTTATGACGATTTAATGGCATTCCATACGTGGTCTAATCTAGTTATCACTTCTCAGTTTTAAACCAAACCACAGAACAAGCAATTGTTGGCCAGACAATCACAGGCACTAAGCATAGTATGAAATACTCAGCATAAAACAAAATAATCCATCAATCAATTAAACCAACAAAATCCGAGTGATCAAAATCTGGCTAGCCCTAGAAAAATAATCTAGCAACTCATAATAAAAGTAAATAAAATCTAAAATCTATTGAAGTTCATGATGGGAGAGAGAAAAAAAACTAGAAATCTCAAGAAAGTCGTGGCGAAATGTCGTCCCTGATCTGTCCTTCCTCGTCAATCTTACAGTTTTCTTCATGTTTCCTTCTCTCTAAACATTACTTTTTCTCTTCAGAACTAACCGCCACCAAAAGCTTCCTATCTCACGTTCTTTTCCTTCTTTTTATCCTAGGTTTTCTTCTTTTCGGGCCAATTTACCAAAATGCCCTTACTTTTCCAACAATGCTGCGCAGCTGCGCTATGACTGCGCTACTTCTGATTTTTTTTCAATTGCTCCACGAGTTGCATGAAAGCTAATCCTTTGCTATTTATCTTCAATCTTCGCCTCAAAACTAAGACTTTCTCATAGAAATTACCCACATCGCAAATCAAACACAAAACCAATCAAATTGCTGATAAATTACTCAACAATTAACAAAATTTAAGTGAAAAGGTGTTGATATAATATATCAATAATACACCTAACAAAAACCAAATACTTAATAGACTCATGCAAGCTGACATAAAGTTAAAGGGTTAGGCTTTAAAACGATAAGTTTTGATCATTTGTTTTGTGGCTCTTGCATTTTTGTTAAATTATAACTTTATCCTTGGCTCTTGTTTAAGTTGCCCTTGCATGTGTCTGGGTTGCTATTGGACTATTTAAGCGGCTATTGGACCTACCCGCACTGCTATTAGACCTACCTAAACTGTTATTAAATCTGTTCGAAAGACTACTAGACCTATTTGGACAACTCAACGGTGGCTAAATTACAATAATATTTTAAAGTCAGAGATTGATAATTAAAAAACGATAATTGTTTTTAAGCTTTCCTAAAGTTAATATTTTTGAAATCCGGTTACATCAATAGACGTGATTTAATTGACACGACTTAGCCTCACTTCAACAAAAGTGAACTTGAAATCTTAGCACATGAAGGAAGGATAAGAAACTACATATTAGTTTAAGACGTCTTAATCATGTTTGACATCAACTAGATCACGGACTTAATAATATTCTCAATTAGGACGTTTAAAGAGTGAGAAACTTGCCTTGTAGCTGGGATTTCCTCTTCCAAATGAGAAACAAGACAACTAAAAGAAGGAAGATTGATGCAACGATCACCAGGACTATGACTACCATCTTCTTTTTCTTCTTTGAATCTGATCCTGACACTAGAAACGTTAATTAAAAGGGTAAGGTTCAGATAAACAAGTAATTTAGCCAGATCCATTTATCTTATCCATTGAAATAGAATTGCAATAGTTACTTACCTAATAGGTCTGCAGCTGTAACACGAATGTGAAGTTTCTGATTTACATGCGCAGTTAACCTCCTGACATCGATTAGGCCTCCAAACCAGAGCAAGCAACCATGGCCTGCTCCAGTAGCATTTGAATTAGCATACGCTGTACACGAGCAGTTCTTGGAGCATTCAGCTTCACATTCCTCCAGAGAGATACTAAGATTCACCCTGAACTGCAAGAAATCAGGCATTTTTAAACCCTCAAATTCTTTAAATAGCCCTATTTCTGAACAATTGAATTGATGTTGTCGTATACATCTGCCAGACCAGATATCCATATACCAAGTTTGTGAATTTTTAGGCGTATACCCGATCATGCAGCTGCAAACTCGAGCATCGCTTATAGTGCAAATAGCATTAGGACCACAGTAATTGTAATAGCGACAATAGTCCTGGGCTGCCACAAAACTCGGACGCCAGTCGTTGCTACTATTGTCCCAAATATAAAACTCCATTGTACCAGAGTAGTCGAGGTCTCCCATTATCAAAGAAGAATTGTCGTTTAGACGATGTACATAGTATACCTCTTCTGAATATACAGTAGTTTCTGTGGACAAACGAGGATTATTACGCACGTAAGATAATCCTCCCCAGCTCACTCCATTCCACGGGCCACTTCTATATTGTTTTGAAGAAGCAATATCTGGTTACTATTTGTGGTAGTCCTTGAAGGTCAATACCATATGTATAGTCTCCTGGAGAAGGGTCATCTGAATCTTTCCAGGATGTAAGATTTCGATTCAGACCCGTCCTCAAGTCCCATCCCAGCTTCATGCCGGCTATCAAGGCGTGCGATGGATGATCAAAGCTTTGCCAGATCGGAAAACTTGCTTCTTTTTCGCTGTCTCTCAAAACAAGATTTCCCGAGTCTAAAAGTTGCGCCACAGTGCAGCTCCTTGATGACATATTAATCTGGACGCTGGTAGACCAGACGATCCTTTCCGTTTTGTCCAGAAGGATCAAGTTTCCATCATTTCCAATTCTAACAACACCACAAGTATCATTGAGTGGAGTTTATAAAAGTAGCTAATTACCCCCTGTGCTTTTTAAAAATTAGCGATTTTGTTAAAAAATATAAAGGGGCAATCAGCTACTTTTATTAAACACAAGGGGATAATCAGCTACTTTTAGCAAAACACAAAGGGATAATCAGCTACTTTTAGTAAAATAAAGAGGGGTAATCAGCTAATTTTTAAAATATAGGGGGTTATTGTGCACTTTTAACAAAATACAGGAAGGTAATCAGCTAATTTTTAAAACACATGGAGTATTGTGTATTTTTAACAAAACACAGGGACGTAATACGCTATTTATCCTTTTTATCACCTCTTATGGGAATGTTTAAAATTAACATGTTACAAGAACATAGAAATTTTTTTTGTTATTTAACATACTATCCACACAAGCGATAATGGGTGATAACAAAAATAAGGTGACATATAACAACTAATAAAAAGGTTGAGAAACTTGCCTTCTTGTTGCGATATCCTCTTCCAAATGAAAAACAATACAAGCAACAGAAGCAAGATTGATGCAGCGATCATCACCACTATGACTACAATCTTCTTATTCTTCCTTGAATCTGATTCTGACGCTAGAAAAGCTAGAAGAGTAATTTAGCCTGATCCATTTATCATGCCATTGAAATGGAATGGAGTCGCAATACTTACCAAGATCTGCAGCTGTAACACGAATGTAAAGTGTCTCGTTTGTATATGAAACTAATTAATTTCCTGACATCGACTAGGTCTCCAAACCAGAGCAAGCAACCATGACCTGCTCGAGTAGCATTTGCATTGGCATAAGCTGTACATGAGCAATTCTTGGAGCATTCAGCTTCACATTCCTCCAGAGACATACTCATATTCACCCTGAACTGCAAAAGATCAGGCATTTTCAAACCCTCAAATTCTTTAAATGTTCCTCTTTCTGAACAATTAAATGGCTTTTCCCGTATACATCCACCAGACCAGTTACGATCATCCCAATCATGCGAGTTCTTAGGCGTATACCCCATCATGCAGCCGCAAATTCGAGAATCAATAATTGTGCAAACAGTATTATGACCACAGAAACCATAATTGCCACAATTGTCCCGGGGTATCTCCACCATCACACGCCAGTCACTGCTACTATTGTCCCGTACAAAGACCTGAAGTGCACCAGAGTAGCTAATAGTTGTCATAAAGAAGAATTGTTGTATAGATGATGTATATAGTAAACCTCGTCTGAATTTTCTGTAACTTCTGTGGAGTATCGGCCATTAGGTAGAGAAGGGAAACATTAAACTCCACCCCGTTCCATGCTCCAGTACTTCTAAAATGTTTCGAATCCAAATTGCTAAGTTTGGTAGTCCATGAAGGTGAAAACCATATGTATATTGTCCTGGAGAAGGGTCATCTGAATCTTTCCAGGATGTAAGGTTTCGATTCAGACCAGTCCTCAAGTTCCATCCAAGCTTCATTCCAGGTATGAAGGCGTGCGATGGATGATCAAAGCTTTGCCAGAGAAAACTTGCTTCTTCTTTGCTGTCTCTCAAAACAAGATTTCTTGAGTCTAAAAGTTGTGCAACTGTGGTGCTCCCTGATGACAAATTCTGGACGTCTGTAGACCAAAGGATTCTCCCTGTTTTGTCCACAAGGATCAAGTTTCCATCATTTCCAATTCTAACAACACCAAAAAAGTATCTCTGAGAGGATTACCTCTGTTGGCAATCCACACGATTCGATTTGGGCTGATACTGAACCATACGGCCAAGTAGAACTTTTCGGAATTGCCAGGACTGAAGAACCCCAGCTGGAACTCCTTTTGTGCAGAGATTAAGGTTTCACTTGAAGTAATAGACTGCGTTAAAGTCACCATGTCGATTGACATGGATATTTCTATACAAGATAAAATGACAACAAATACATAACAGTTAATAGCAGACAAGTGCAACTTCATTGAGGAGCTTCTTCTTTCAGCTGTCTGTAGCTAGCTCACCTAGTGCCAATCATCTCAATTCTCAGGAACTACTTAGAAGAGGAATGTAATAAAAAATGATTTTCTTCAATATATGCTCCCTGTTGGTTAGGTGAAAAGGCATAAAAAGGTATAATTTGAAAAGGCAGTGTGTGTACTGTCTAAAATAGTTCACTGAATCAACTAATTTGAGGTCACACGGCTAACTTATTTCTAGGATAATATCAATAAAATTTAAGGATAACATCATTAGTGTTGAGATTTTCAAGTTCCACAGTTTAGAATCACCAAAGCAACTTCTCTCTGGTCATAGTTAATGTAAACTATATTTGGAGTAATCAAACCATGTCATTTAATATACATTTGCATTACAATTTAAGATATAAATGCTACATATTATATAAATTTAGTGCAATGTAAGTTGAATGAATAAATGAAGAAAATTGACCTAAAATATCAATTCACGATACAAGTCAACAAAAAAAAAATTATTGACATGAGTCCCAGTGTCAAAACAAGCTCGCAAAAATTTATTTTGGTCAAACTGAACCCAAAAATAAATTCAAGACGTAGACAAGTCTTGAAATAGTTTCGGTCAAATTTTTGATCAAAAAGTCAAAGTCAATGATCGTCGTAAACAGCACATTTATGGAAAAGTCAAATTCACGATCGAATTTCTGGCAACTTCACGAGAAAAAAATAGTTTGTTTGCTCCTCAAAGTGATATGACATTTGCACTTTCCAACTACAAAGAAGAGAAAACAAATACAAGTGGAAACAAAACACTTCAAAGGTGGGCCCACATGTCTCCCATGCCTTGTCCACTTTTCAATTGCCAGAAATTCGATCGTAAATTTGACAGTTTTTCAAAAGTTTATTGTTGATCATGATCGTTGACTTTGACTTTTTGACCAAAAATTTGACTTAAGCTATTTCAATATTTTTCACGTCCTGAATCTATTTTTGGGTTCAATTTAACCAAAATCAATTTCTGCGAGCTTGTTTTGATAGTGGGACCCATGTCAATAATCTCTTTTTTTTGTTGACTTGTTGACTTGTATCGTGAAGTGATATTTTATATCAATTTTTTTTTTAATTTTTTCAGTCAACTTACGTTACACTAAATTTATATAAAATGTAACATTTATATCTTAAATTGTAATGCAAATGTAGATTAAATCATGTGGTTTGATTACTTCAAAGATAGTTATATCAATAGTCTCTGTTGCTTAGAACTGATGCAGACTTGACCCTTCAGTCTTTGATCAATTTCCCATCTTTTTGTTGTTTCTTTTTTATGTTTAAACCTTTACTCAGTTTTAACCAAATTTAAGTTTCACTAAGTGTGTCAGTTGTATAAATTTGACTATACTCACTAATTTCTATTGAAAAGTATCTCTTCTATTAGTTCCAATACACAAGATCTTATTTGATTTTCTCAATCCAATTTTTCATATTGTCTTCTTGCGTTCTCTTACGATACACATCCTCTAGATCTTTGCATTTTTCAACTTGATAAGATATTATTGTTTCTAGATATAGTACAAATCCATAAGATAAACTTCACTTTATGAAGAAGCAAGGATATTGAAGATTTTTTCCTTTAATATGAACTTTATAAATAGTGATGGAGTCACGTTGTTGTGAGGATATGTTTCTACATATCTTGAATTTGAAAAAAAAAAAATATATATATATATATATATGTCAAAAAAAAGAAAGTTTATCATACATATTTGTCTCTCACACAACCAGACTTCTAATTTAATACTCCTACTGACTATAAGTGTGTATCCATACCCATTTTTTACTCTGTAATTGTTTACAGATAAATATTAGTTTTAAGGCTAAGGGTATATAAATTCGCAAAATTTCCTCAAGTAATAGTATTGAGCTGGAGTTTGGTCCTACTCAGCCTCAATACCCCACTAACCCACCTTCTTCTCTTCTCTGTTGACAAATTTATCACCATTAGAAAATTAGAAAGAAAAAACAAAGAGAAAATACAAAATCGTTGGTGGCTATTGAATGAGTACTTTATTTTGTATTGTTTCGGATATTGAATGGAAAAAAGATATCCATTCAATATTCAAGCCTTGTTTTTTTACATTAGACCAAATAAGTTCCTGAATATTTTAAACAGAAAAATAAAAAACTACTAACAGTATCACATATTCGAAACATAAAAGATTATAATGTTGTACTTTTAAAGATATGGTACTACTACGTCAAACAAACTAAAGATAAAGAATTAAATTGAATATTAACCCTTATTTTTTTCAGTAAAAGTTATAACATAATTTGACAACTGATTAATTTGAGTGAAGACTAATTAATTTTTTAGATTAAAAGTATAAAAATAATAAAATTTAAATAGCTGCACCTCTGCCCTTGACCAAAAATCAGTATAATTAATGGGGTTCATCTTTCTCGTCAATTATTTTAGCATTTAATTTCCTAGAATAGATCTGCAAGCCATATAAGTTCTTAACGTATACTCATTTTTCATCATTTCTGCATACCTTCATGTTTTGAATTCAAGTTCCCTATATAGCTCCTTCCCAAACTTCTAATTAAAGGAAACTCTTACAAACGGCAAGCAGACATCAGTCACACTAATATGAGATGGACTCACAGTTAGTGATTGACGTTCATTAGGCGTATTTAAAGTTTTTCTCCTAAATGAATATCACACTATGAATAGCATGGCCTGGCAAAAGTTTGAGATACTTTAGTGGAGAGTTCAACTAAGAAGATTGATATATATATATATATATATATATTTAATTATATATATAATTTATTAAATTAAGAAGATTAATAAAAAATTAGAGAACCTTATCATTTTTTTAAAAGAAAAATTACACACACACACATATATATTTTGTTATTTTTTTTAAGCTTGGGGTTTCGGGCCGGGCCCCCTCTAAATGGACTAGCCCTGCCTGAGTTCAACAACTAGAGGACGAATATTTTTTCCATTGATTCTACCTTCACTTGGTCATCACTTTATACAAGATTTAGTTATCGTTGAGGATCTAAAATAAGCAAAAGATGTAAATACAATTATACAAAACTATTTGAAGTATTTCATATTCTGTGAAGACAAAAAAATCTCCAATGGATCTTTATCGACCTTCTATCAAAGTAGTAGTCATATCATTTGTTGTATAAACTCTTGCATTTAACAGTGAATTAGACTCATTAATGACCCTCTCTATATAATATCCAGGGTGCTTAGGCAGTGGTAGCATTGCACTCTCACTGTCCAACATCAAGAGCACAGATGACGTTGTTGGTCAATCATCAGGTCGTTGTTGCACACACAAGAGGCCAACTTGTATGCACCGCAACACTTCAGACATTGGAAATGAATCTTCAATCAACGGATCTATGAGGTCGATGGCTTTTCCTTCATGCCACCGTTGCCATGCCTGTGATAGAATCCGTAAGATTAGCATAATGCAAAAACCTATGAAGTATAGTTGAATTTGAAATTTCGTAACTTACATGTCCGAGAAGATTGAAATTGTGGTCAGGATGGTAAAATAGACTGTTCCTTTTTCCATTCACTATCTCTAAAATTAGGACACCAAAACTAAAAACGTCTAATTTCATAGAATAAATCCCATCAATGACATACTCTGGAGGCATATAACCACTGCAATATATTTTTGAAGGTCAAAGAATGAGCATAAGTCAATTGTAATTAATTCCTTATCAAGGAAAGAATATAGATACTTACTAAGTTCCCACTATCGTTCTGGTTTTTACTATTGATTGCTCTTCTCCAAAAATTTTAGCCATGCCAAAATCTGATATCTTTGGATTCATCTCACCATCTAGCAACACGTTACTTGCCTTGAGATCCCTATGAATGATTCTTAACCTTGAATCTCGATGAAGATAAAGAAGCCCTCTAACAATCCCAACAATTATAATAAAGCGCCTCCTCCATACAAGCAAATGACTCGAAACACTTGGACCACCTTCAGAATAGAGTTTTAAGGTGATCAGGATGTGTAGTTTGGGAGTCATACACAGGTATATATTTAGATTGGAGTCTTTTTACCAATAAATATTAATGAATTTTCAAATTGTCCACATAACTTTTTTTTTTCTTGGGAAAGTTCAACAGGCATATCTTATTCTTTCATCTAGCTGATTCCATTAGTTTAGTGGTTAAATCTAAACTAATCACATCTTTCGTTTGCCATATGTTGAAGAATTTATATATATATATATATATATATATATATATATATATATGGTAAACTTAATCAATAAATTTAGCAGAGTGGGTTAAATAAAAAATTCGTACATGTTTGTTTAGTGGCTACAAACATGATTTACGCTTCATTTAAGTTGTAGTATTTCTCATTTTTCTACTGGTTCAGTTGTGAAGTATTATTAATTCGATTATGCATATGAAGGGTTGAGAGCAAACCAAAAATATAGGAATCCAAGCTTCCATTAGGCATGTACTCGTAAATTAGCATTCTCTCTTCTCCATGAATGCAATATCCCAAAAGCCTAACTAAATTTCGATGTTGAAGTTTGGCAATCAACATGACCTCATTCTTAAATTCATTGAGTCCTTGACGAGAACTCTCTGAGAGACGCTTTACCGCTATCTCTTGTCCAGTTGATAGTATTCCCTATGATGTCAAATAAGCATCGAAAGCACTTGTTAGTTGGTTCTATAAGAATTATTTGCTAGATAGCCTTTATGACCATATAAAGTGTAATAAAATTGTGATGGTCCAATGACCAAAGTCATAAATTATGAGTAACCTCCTACATAAAGACATACTTAGTAGATTCATTAAAGGACAAAAGGAATATTGAAGAGTTCATGTATCTAATATTATATATTCCGTTTATTTTCTTGAAAGATTTATGTGACCATCACAATATAATAATGATATATTTAGTGGGGTTAGTGGGATAGTGAATTCATAGAAAGTCGTGTATCATATAGTCAATCAAATCTATGATGAATTGATCAATAATGATATGAGCACTATATATATGACTATTGGTCCCTCTCTTCATTCAACAACCCAAATATGAGTTTGTTATTCCTATTACTTGACAAACATAAATGTATAGCGTTAGGAGATAGAAGATCAAGTAAGTTAAAGAGTGTGTAATACATTTTTTTTTTTGGTTAACTTGAGAAAACATCTTCACTCAACCAGCACATAAGACATAGATCGGATTAGCCGTCACTCACTGACATTAGATGAAACATGCAAACGTCTCCTCGTTAGCCATGTTATATACCATTAAAGTTGTATTTATATAAGCCTATATGCTATGTTGTATCCTTCCATAGATTCAAGTTATATCAAGGTATGTATTGATATATAATTGTTTTGTTATATTATAAAACATGAGATAAAGATCATATTTTTTTTAAAGTTATTTTCTCTCTCTTTTTCTTCATTTTCCTGTCGGATAATACTTCTTACCTTGTAAACCGGCCCAAAGCCACCTTCTCCAATCTTGTTCGTATGAGAAAAATTTTGAGTTGCTCTTGCAATAGTAACGATTTCCAAATAAGGTAATTCAAGGTTGTCCTTCTCTCTCACTTGGCTGCGGTGTCGCATACCTGTTAAGCAAGCTGGCGACAAATTCGAAAAAGTTCATATGTATGAGATATGAAAGCAAAGCAGCATATTCCGATATAATAGCAGTCAATATATCATAATTTAAGTATCTAAGGAATATGCCAAACATTTTTTGGTCTAACGATATGACACTCGCAGTATTTATGAGAGGTTGCATGCATTCATGTAAAATACTTGGTCAAAATACCAAAATGACCCCATCTGCAACTGAAATAAAGAAGATATTCTGATTCCTTTAATGAACGTGTTAAATATTTAAATAGCATTTAATAAAGAAAATATTTAAATGCTTTTAAGATTACTTTCCTGCTTCACCAATAAATGTGTGATTAAGTCAACACGTTTTCATAATCTTTTGTACGACCCACTGCAAAAGAAAAAAAACAAGAAAAGAAAGAAAAGAAGGAAAACCATTTTTTCCTTTTTTTTTAATGCAAAAAGTGGGAAGCTGAAGCAATAATTCACATTTAGAACCCTGATTACAATTTATAACGAATCACTACCTAACCAATCTACTCTTGGATGTAGATAATTATTTTCTAAAAGGTGAGAAACTTGCCTTCTAGTTGTGATTTCCTCTTCCAAATGAAAAACAAGACAACTAACAGAAGCAAGATTGATGCAGCGACCATCACCACTATGACGACTACCATCTTTGTTTTCTTCTTTGAGTCTGATTCTGAGACTAGCAAAGTTCAAAAGGTAAGCTTAAAAAAAATTGAGCAATTTAGAGTAATCAATTCATCATACCACTGACATAGAAGTTTTCATAGTTACCTAACAGGTCGGCAGCAGTAACTCGAATGTAAAGCTTCTGATTTGCAGCCCTGGGCGTGCGTAATTTCATGACATCGATGAGGTCTCCAAACCAGAGCAAGCAACCATGACCTTCTCCAGTAGCATTTGAATTAGCATAAGCTGTACACGAACAATTCTTGGAACATTCAGCTTCACATTCCTCCAGAGACATGGTCGTATTCACCCTGAACTGCAAAAAATCAGGCGTTTTCAAAGCCTCGAATTCTTTAAATTGTCCTGTTTCTGAACAATTGAATGGTTTTTCTCGTATACATCCACCATTCCAGACACGATCATCCCAATCTTGAGGATTTTTGGGGGTATACCCGATCATACAGCTGCAAATTCGAGCGTTGCTTATAGTGCAGATAGCATTAGGACCACAGAAACCATAATTTCCACAATAGTCATTGGGTATGTCAAACATCACATGCCAGTCATTGCTAGTATTGTCGCGTATAAGGAATTGAAGCATACCAGAGTAGGTAATGCCTGAAGTTAACAAGGAAGAATTGGTTAACAGACGATGTTCATAGTACACTTCTTCTGAATTTATGATAGCTAGTGAGATGAAACGGAGGTTAGGCTGGTAATCTAATTCACCGAAGTCCACTCCATTCCATGGACCACTTCTAAATTGTTTCACAGAATTCCTCCAAATAGTAATTTGTGGCAGTCCTTGAATGTCAATACCATGTGTATATTCTCCAGGAGAAGGGTCATCTGAATCTTTCCAGGATGTAAGATATCGATTCAGACCCGTCCTCAAGTCCCATCCAATCTTCATCCCTGATATCATGGCTTGCGATGGATGATCAAAGCTTTGCCAGAGAAAACTTGCTTCTTCGTTGCTGTCTCTCAAAACAAGATTCCCTGAATCTAAAAGCTGTGCAACAGTGCTGCTCCTTGACGATATATTCTGGACGTTGGTAGACCAGACGATCCTCTCTGTTTTGTCAAGAAGGATCAAGTTTCCATCATTTCCAATTCTAACAACACCCGAAGAATCATTGAGTGGATTTTCCCTGTTCGCGATCCACACAATCTGATCTGGCGTAATATTGAACCATATCCCCAAGTAGAACCTTTTGGGATTTCCACGACTGAAGAACCCCAGCTGGAAGACATTATCTACTGAGATTAACGTCTCATTTGAAGTAATAGAGTTCGATGCGTTCAACGTGTCCATGGACATGGATATTGGTATCAAAGATAAGATAAAAACAAAAACATAACAAATAGTAGCAGACAAATGTATCTTCATTTTATTGAGCTTTCTTTTTTCAGTCTGGATCAGCTCACCTGGCACCAATCATTAGAAGTTGTCTGAAACCACTTTGAACAATTCAAGGCAACTACAACGATTGGAGGAGGAAAGAGAAGGCATTATTGACAAACTATATATGAAGCTCAATCACCTAAAGTATAATATATATCCCAGATCTATATAAAAAATGGTAATTAGCAAGCAATAGACGGAAAATATTGTTTGACGATTTCTTCTTAATTGTAGAAGACAAACGTTTGACTTCAAAATATTAGGCTTTGGAGAACAGGAGAGGTCGAAAGGCATAAAAGACGAATTACATGAAAATGACTGAACTAATTTCAGACGTAACTAACTTATACATTGAATCAAGACATTAAGGTCATTTGACAAAAAATGAAGAGATAAAACTAATTTATTTCAGGGATTAGATCATTAAGATATTCGTCCGCCTTGTAATCTAGCGTTTATATTATAATGAGAAGACTACATAAATAATTCGAAAGACAATCGTGTTTTTAAGAGAGGATCCTGATCCTTTCATAAGTTTTCTGGATATAGTTGTTTAAGTAGATAGGAGCTTGATTAGTACTTGGCTAAATATATTTCTCTTAGTACAAAGGCACCTCATTCTTGAATTAATGTCCGGAAGAAAAGAAATAGGCCGTTCCAAAATGGAAATTCTCTCATTGGACTAGATGAAATCTGATTCAAAAGTTTTGTTTAGATACTTTATTTGTTGAAAATAATAAATAATACAACAAAATTCTCAATAACTTAAACTTTTAGATGAATTAATCACTTAATATGATATACAGAGCTTAAGTTCATTTTTTTTCCACAACATTATTACAGTCTATAACCTAAGTGTTTAATCAGTTTTTAGGGTTCGCTATAGTCATGTGCTTAAAAAGATCAAATTCTCTAAATTCTTATGGCATTTTTATATTCATGATGAAACCAATTAAATGAATTAATAGAAAAAAAATTAATATGCACACGAAGCTGGTTTTTCAGTGAGATGGAAGCAGGTACAATAATATTTACATTAAAAATACGAACTTCACTGTTATTATTATTATTTTTTGTATAAGCTTGCGTTCAAACTTAACCATAAAATCATGAAGTAAAACAGCATCGGGACAAGGAATAGTCAAAGCATTGACCAATCGCCAAGTACGGTCAACAAATTGTTAGAACCATTGTGTGGGATGTTAATTGATGACAAAAAGTCATTGATCACTTGCTAGGAAAACTCTTTAAATAATTTAGAGTAAACAGCGAGTCAAGACTTTTATTTATATAAAATGGTCCTTATATATATGTAATTTTTATATTTTGTAAATAAAAATTTAACTGATCGATCAGTTTAAATTTTTTGAAGAGTTTTCACTTGTCAAGCATACTAACTTGTAGATGGACCACCGAACTAGGCAATAATTGATCGACACAATCATTGATGCATAAAACAAGAATTTGCAGAACTGTGCCGACAGAGCATAAAGAACAAAAATACAAGAAGATAAATAATAAATCCATCAGTAACAAGATCACATGGTCCATATAAGCAACATATAACATGGTAATAAAAAGAACAGTTAATTTTTGGATGATGTGAGAACTGAATTTGTGAAGTTCGGTTATTGAATTATTCAATAGAGTCTGACTATCAACTGGTAAATCCCGAATATAGTAGTGCACTTCTACACATATATCGTGTCAATTAATGGTAGAACTTCAAAACAATGGAGAGTGTCGAATCCGTAATCTTGCAAGAGCAATTTCACTCCACTACTGATAGACCATATCCCAGAAGCAAAGAACAGTTAAGTTTACTTTCTGGAAAGCAACAAAATCTAGAACACAAGAATCAGAACCCTCACGAGCTCAAGATATCCCTAGACTAGAATGTAAAATAAAAATCCTCATCTGTCCAACACCTTGCGGTCCTTCTTCACTTAAATATTTATAGAACTGTATAAGATCTAATGAGTTGTTTATTTATTAGAATAATTATAATCAATATAATTAGGATTAGAAAATTAAATCTGTTCTTATTAATATTGAAGAAGCTGACTATATCATCCTTGACAATCTTATTTCTCAGAAACTTTACCATCCTAGCTAGTTTTTATTTGAAATAGCTAAACAAACGTGGTTAGAAATTGACCAATATTAGTGATGTTAATGTAAGTACATTTCTAGATGATTCAATTGAAATTAAAATACGGGAAAACATAAAAAAGAAGACCAATTAAGCCACCCATGAGACCTTTGTTGGGTTAACAGCGCAACTTGTTAAACTGTAATGGTTGTTGAAAAACACATCAGATGTTAAGCAATTAACAAAAGTAGAGGGTAGATTCGGGGCGGATTTAGAATTCTTATTCATTAAAGATTAAAACAATCAATTTAATACACATATAAATAATTTTTTTAGAGGGAGTTAAATTAATTTTTTATGTTAAAAATATTTTAAATATACACATTTAAAAAAAAATAAAATTGGATGAGCAGGTGTTACAGGTCCCGCTCGCTATAAAATGGCTTCGTCACTAGGCTTGACTATGTCGGATCGACGTTTTATTTAGAGGAAATTGGACAAATAGTCCCCATTGTTTATAAATTTTGGACAAATAGTCCCTATTGTTTCACAAGTCATTCAGTTAGTCCCCATTGTTTGCAAAAGTCCCACAAATAGTCCCTATTGTTTGCAAAAGTCCCACAAATAGTCCCTATTGTTTGCAAAAGTCCTACAATTAGTCCCCATTGTTTGCAAAAGTCACTCAATCAGTCCCCATTGTTTGCAAAAGTCACTCAATTAGTCCCCAATGTTTGCAACAAACATTGGAGACTAATTGAGTGATTTTTGCAAACAATGGGGACTGATTGAGTCACTTTTGCAAACATTAGGGACTAATTGAGTGACTTTTACAAACAATGGAGACTAATTATGGGACTTTTACAAACAATATGGACTAACTGAATGACTTGTGAAACAATAAGGACTATTGGTAAAACTTTTACAAATAATGGGGACTATTTGTCAAAAATTTGTAAACAATAAGGACTATTTGTAAGATTTGCCCTATTAATTAGATGTATAGTTGCATGCTGGAATATATATGTCAAAAGTCATAATTTGACAATTCTCCTTGACCATAGAAGATAAAGTTTGATTTTTAAAATATTTGGCCTATTCGAAAAGGATAGGTCAATAGTCATAAAAGACCAAATGAACATGGACATAACTGGAATTATCAGATGTAATTTAAAAATAGGGCAAATCTCACAAATAGTCCCTATTATTTATAATTTTTTGACAAATAATTCATATTGTTTTAAAAGTCACACAATTAGTCCTCATTATTTGTAAAAGTTCACCAATAGTCTCCATTGTTTCACAAGTCACTTAGTTAGTCCTTATTATTTGTAAAAGTCTCTCCATTAGTCCTCATTATTTGTAAAAGTCTCTTCATTAGTCCTCAATATTTGTAAATGCATTTACAAACATTAGAGACTAATAGAGAGATTTTTGCAAACAATAAAGACTAACTGAGTGACTTTTGAAACAATGAGGACTATTGGTGGAACTTTTACAAACAATGGGGACTAAACGCATGACTTCTAAAATAATGGGGACTATTTGTCCAAAACTTATAAACAATAGAGACTATTTATCTAATTTGCCCTTAAAATACTATAAATAGGTATTTTACATTGAATCAAGAACATTAATGTCACATATTAATCAAAAGAAGAATAAAACTAACTTATTTCAGGGATTCTATTAATAAGATTCTCGGCGGCGTGTAATCTAAGATTCATATTGTTAGCAAACTAAAGCACAATGGCGTAGCTATTAATTCAATATTGAATTGGATTTTATAACTGGATAGAACTTTTGCATTTTGCTTTATTGTAAGTTTCTTTAATTTTCGTGTTTAATGTAATGGTCTTATTTCTCATCTATGTGCTTTTCATTTTTTTATGAATACAAACTGCTTCTCAATGAATAATAATATATGCAAGACAACAAGAAAAAATAATAAAAGATGGATAAGCTTAACTTATCTCTAGTTATATTAGTTTGCAAAGCCAGAATCTCCAAAACGAAGCCCTAAATTCAACCATTTAGCCTAAGGAAACGCAATTACAACATGTTAAGATTTTATTTTAATCAAAAAAATTTTATTGGTTGTGTTTTTGCAAAAATGTGGATATTGCGTGTGGTAGTTTGAACTTGCAGGAATCTTTGAAGAGGTTACGATCAGGAGAGCTTTCAGTTCTGAGGAGTTCTATTCCTAGAAGTATTATTGAAGAGTCCACGTGATTATGAAGATATTTTGGAGATAATGTGATAATGTGATAGATGTCAAGTTATCAAGAACTCTTGAGTTGATTGGATTATCTTGAAGACTCTTCTACTTGTACTCAACATCCCGAGTAAGTCCTTCAAATAGGTGTAACGATTCCCAATTAAAGGGGGAGGAAAGTGTGTAGAAAAAAATATAGCAGAATCGTAAAATAGCTATAGGTTGTATGTGTCAAGTCGTGTTACAATAAGTTGTGTAACAAAGTTAGCTGGATGTTTTTAGTTAGTGTTGCAACACAGTCAGTTTAGAGTCTAATGTTTTGACCAATTCATCTTGAGTTTCAAGACTATTTTTATTATGTTTTCAGTATACATTCTTCGGGAGAAGAATGTGTGTTCTCGGGAGAGAACTATGTAAGTCGAGGGGAGCTCGCCAAACTTGTAAATCTACTAAGAGAGTCTTACACCTAAGCGGCAATGGTTAAGAGAGAGTCTTCAATTGCATACGTTTCCATTGGTGTCTGTAATATCTTGAAACTTAGTGGATTGGTTTGTTAACCAAGGGATGGCCGCGTGGATGTAGACCATGTTGGTTGAACCACGTTAAAAATTTATGTGTTCTTTTTTTTTTTGTTGCAACATTTTTACTTCCTACAAGCTTACTTAGTTAATTTGATTAAATATCAATTTGACTAAAGGGCCAGAGACCAACAAGTGGCATCAAGAGCGGGTTACTGAACTAACTCAGTTAGATCTTTGGAAAAGTTTCTTTTTTCTGGTTGTTTTTGCAGGTATGGACACAGTTCGTGATGGAAGTTCGATTAACAAACCACCACTGCTAGATGACTCAAACTACTCGTATTGGAAGACTCGGATGAGAGCATTTATCAAATCCATTGATGAAAGAGCTTGGAGGGCAGTTGTCGTGGGATGGACGCATCCTACAATGAAAAATGATGAAGGAGTTGATATGCCAAAACCTGAGGAGCAGTGGACAGCAAATGAAGATCAGTTGGCCAATAACAATTCCAAGGCTTTAAATGCGTTCTTTAATGCAGTTGATCTAAATCAATTTAAATTGATCTCAACTTGTGAAACTGCCAAGGATGCTTGGACTATCTTACAAATTGCATATGAGGGGACCACAGTGGTCAAAGTGTCTAAACTTCAAATCCTCACAACAAGATTTGAGAAATTGAAGATGCAAGAGGATGAAACCATAGCTGATTTCAATGGTAAGTTGTGTGATATTGCAAATGAGGCGTTTGCACTTGGAGAAAAATATTCAGATTCAAAGCTTGTGAGGAAGGTGTTACGATCTCTTCCCGAAAGATTCGCTATCAAGGTTACTGCAATTGAAGAAGCAAAAAATGTTGATGACATGAAGCTGGATGAACTTATAGGGTCACTCCAAACATTTGAGATGAAGTTCAAACTAAAGAGAAAAGAGAAAAACATTGCATTCCAAGCAGAAGTTCAGAAACAAGATGATGAAAGCTCACACGATGATGATGATGCTGAGTTAACCGAGTCATTAGCATTGCTTACAAAGAATTTTAACAAAGTGCTAAAGAAATGGAAGAGACAGAGAAGTGGATCAAGGCTAGGCGTATTTAAAAGGCAGTCTGTTGCAGTAAATCCAGAGACAAACAAAAGGCAAAATGGTAGGATGTTCGAGGATAAAAAGAAAAATAAAGGTATCCAATGTAGGGAGTGCGAAGGCTTTGGTTATATACAAGCAGAATATGCGAATACCTTGAAAAAGAATAACAAGGTCATGAACATCACTTGGAGCGATGAAGATTCAAATGACATTTCTAAGGGTGATGAAGGATACACCAGCAACAATGCTGCATTCGCTAGTGCAACGGGCCAAGACGATATAAAATCAGGCTCAATAGATATTGCACCATAAGTTACAACATCTATTATAGCTGAACATGTTCTTTCTGATGGCAGTAGCGTGAATTCAGAATCTGGTAGTGATGATGAGCTGGATGAGGAAGGAATTATGAAATCATACAAGGAGATGTACGAAAAATAGTTGATTGTATGCAAAAAGAATCAAGAGTTAGAAGAAAAAAAAAACAATGTTTTGAAGGAACAAAACGCTGAATTGTCAGAATGTGCAGCCAAGAGTCAATTGAAGTTTGAAGAGTTGCAATAGGTGTTGAGACAAACGCAGCGAAATGTGAAGATGCTAAATTCAGGGACCTTGAAGGTTGATCATATGCTGTCAATACAAAAACCAAATAGAGATCATACTGGACTTGGATACCAATGAGGTACATCAAGTGGAAAAATAGTTTTTGTCAAGGAAACTGAGGAATCAAAGTCAGAACTAACTGTTGCTACGTCGCCTGCGACAAAGGAGAAAAATTCAGTAGGAATGCGAATGAGGACTGCCCCAATTTTTCACTTCTGCGGTGTTCTTGGATACATCAGACCACGATGTTACAGGTATATGGACAATTTGAAAAGAGGTATGTTTGTTAACTCTTTTGTTTTTAGTAAACCTGTGAATTCATCAAAAGCAAGGATCAATTTGTCACAACAACATGTGAAACAAATATGGGTAAAGAAAACTGTACAAACTTGTCTAGTTGCATAGACCTCATTACAAGCTTACACTACTAATTCTTGGTATTTTGATAGTGGTTATTCTAGATATATGACAAGAGACCGTGGTATGTTGACAAATTATCAAAGATGCTCAGAAGGGTAAGTGACTTTTGGTGATGGTGAGAAAGGTCGAGTTCTTGGAAAAGGAACTCTAGCGGTCGAAGGTTTTCCAAGATTAAAGAAGGTTCTTCATGTTGACGGGTTGAAAACAAATCTCATAAGCATCAGTCAATTATGTGACCAAGAGTTGTTTGTTAAGTTCACCAAGGATGGGTGTCAACTATTTGATAATTCTAACAATTGTATTCTTGCAGGAATTAGATCAACATATAACTGTTACATGTTGATCTCACCATGTGCACAAACTGTGTTGTGTCAAAATAATTCACTTGACAATGCTGAAATCTGGCACCAAAAGTTAGGACATTTGAATTATAAAATGCTTAACAAAATTGTAAACACAGGTGAAGTGCGAGGAATCCCAAAAATGAACTGTAAGAAATTCAAGGTGTGTGGTCCATGCCAGATCGGCAAACAGGTAAGGGCAACACATAAAATGTTGCAACATGTCTCTACCAAAAATATTTTGGAATTGTTACATATGGATCTTATGGATCCAATGCAAATTGAGAGTATTGGTGGAAAAAGGTATGTCTTTGTATGTGTAGATGATTTGTCCAGATTTACTTGGGTTGATTTTATTAGGGAAAAGTATGATACATTTGATGCTTTCAAAAAATTGTGCTTAATGTTGAAAACAGTGAAAGGTTGCAACATAGGGAAGATTGTTAGGATAAAAAGTGATCATGCTAAGGAATTTGAAAACTTTGGTTTTTTTGAATTTTGCACTGAACAACGTATAACACATGAGTTTTCAGCACCAAAGACACCTCAACAGAATGGTGTAGACGAAAGAAAAAATAGGGTTCTCCAAGAGATGGCTCGAGTCATGCTAAATGAAAAGAACATTCTACATAGATTTTGGGTTGAAACAATTAATACAACATGTCACACAATAAATCGAGTTTATCTTAGATCAGGTACATGCAAAACCCCATATGAAATATGGAAAGGAAGGAAACCCTTACACAGTTATTTTCATGTCTTTGGAAGTGTGTGCTATGTTCTAAACGACAAAGAGCAAAGAGGTAAATTTGATGCAAAAAGTGAAAAGGGTATATTTCTTGGATATGCCAAAAATAGTCGAGCTTTTAGAGTGTTTAATCTGGCCACTAGAATGATTATGGAATCTACTAATGTTGTGATTGATGATGTCAAACAGGCCGAATCATATGCTGCAGATGATGAAGTCAATAATATGGAAACCAATCTTGGAGGAGACAATGTCGCAACAACAGAAGAAACAACAGGAACTAGTGTTTCTAGTTCAGGTGCAACAGGCGGTGCAACAAAACTGGAAAATTCAGAAACTATTGAGAGCAGTAAGGCATAGCCAGAAGTATAGGAACCACTTGTTTAGGTTCACAAGAACCACTCAGCAGAAGATATCATTGGCTCTATTCAAGAAGGAGCCAAAACCTGAGGTAAGCCCCAAATGAACTATAGAGAAATGGTCAGGCATATCTGCTTCACCTCTCAGTCTGAACCAAAAAATGTCAATGAGGCTTTAGAAGATGAATGTTGGGTTAATTCCATGCAGGAAAAATTGAACCAATTTGTTAGAAATGATGTGTGGAGTGTCACGCCCCGACCCAACCCCACACTAAAGGTTAAGCTCGGACCCGACAAATGGACAGAGTCTTCTCTGTACCGTGGGCATTCTGGAAACCTGAAGACATTCAATAAGGCCACAAAACCAACTAGAACTCCAATTCTAATTAAATCCTAGCTTCAAGGCCATCCGAGCCTTAAGCATTAGAAACAGTTTAGATACACACAAGCATGTATTCCACAATACCAACTTCTTTACAAAAGACCGCTTATCATACCACTCTATGATAGCATTGGAACATACTTAGAAATTAAAGTCAACCATTATGACCTCGCAATCACACACAAGCATGCAGCAAACTAAAAGTAAGAATATTAGTTATTACATGTCACAGATACATATCATACATTACAACTAACAATATATACACGAGCCCATAGGCTCCAAAATAGGACATAAGTAATACAAATAGAGTCTTCAAATAACCAACAGGAAACACATCTACCTCAAGCAAGTATCGCACAGCAACTAAGGCAACTGTTCCACTTGCACCTCCTGCTCCTCACCCTTAACTAAATCAAGTTGGGGTTCAACCTCAGCACCTCCTGAAATATGTTAGTGAGATATGAGCAACCACAATTGCCCAATGAGGGATTAAGTCTACCTGGGGTGTGCAATGCAACAGTTAGAGCAAATAAGTATTAAAATCAAGTAAAGGACAATTGAAATAACAAATAACCACACATTTAAAAGGATACGATACACTTAACCCCAACACTCTAGAATTCTCTTTATCTTCGATCACGAACCACGATATCCAATACATCCACCCCTGACACTATACTTGCGCAACCACTATGCAATGCACTTATCAATGACAATACAATAACAACAATGGAAGCAGTAACACATGGGATGAACAACAAAGTAGGTTGTCCTCAAAACAGTTAGAATAGAAGCACTAGTATATAACAACTAAACAATTACAAAGGGCGTTTACACATTTCACATAGAAATTTACCAAAAGCTCAAGAATGTCTTAAAAATACATTTAAACACCTAAGGAACAGTTACAAGCTTATAAAAGCGTGAGACAACCGATTTCCTACTTTATCCCCTTAGTAACACAAACCATTTTTCTTCCAAACTCAAGCTATTGTTCTAGTATAGTAAATGGTCTATGCCATACTTCTAATTAACCCATAAGGCATCTTTAGGACCCTCGAAGTTACCCAATTATCCGCGTTTAGCACAAAAGCCCCAATTGCCCCTTTATGACTTTGTACTACACGTACCTCAACCGGAACTCAATAGAGAGTTATCAAAGCTTATTTAGCACCTATATAGCCTAAGAATACCAAATGTGAAGGTCAAATTAACCCGGATTTGTGATAACCTTAAAACCCCTTTTAAAAAGTTGCCTATTTTATGTTTTAGCCAAGTTTCGAGCAATTCAACGTCATGGGACTATTAAACTATCTTTATTAACATCTAAGGCACTTACTAGAAGCAATGAATCAAGCCATATCGTACAATTTCACGAAACCCTAAATTTCATCACTATTCATACCCTAAAATCAAACTATCGATTTCAATTGTTTAAAAAGCGAATCAATGGCATAAATGTGGTCTCTAGCACTTATATGCAATGTATATTAGCATATTTGAGCATAGAATAAGCATTTGATAGTAAATCTACAAAATCAAGAAAAGTATATCATTTTAGAAATGCAAAAATAACCATGAAATCCCTCACCAATGCGCGTAGAAGCTCGTAAGAGGCTAGCAAACCTTCTAAACCACTTGCATGTAGCTTGGCTTGGCTTGAATCCAAGAGTTGATGAGCCAAAAATCCTTTCTTTGCACACAAAGGGCTGTCGAGTTCAGCTAGGCACTATTCAGCCTATTTTTTTTTCTTTTGTTATGTTATGAGCATCTATGTGTATGTGATGAGTATATATGTCTATATGCATTAATTTAGTGTGAGTAGGTTGATCATAATATAAGTCAACTAGCCTAGAACGAGCCCTAAGGTGTAATAATATGTTAACTAACTAAAATATAAAGTTTAACTATGTAACACTATTCACTAGTTTCAATAAAATATTTTCTAAACGGGTGCTCTCAACCCTAATCTCTCAAATGCACATTTTTCTCATTCCTAAAACAATTAATATAATTTAAGAAAAATGCTAATTCGAAGTAATTAAGTGGTTGAAAAACGTGATGAATAGTAACCACAAAAAACAACAAGTTATACACAGTAATAATGATCAAATATTGGATGCAATAGTTAAAAGGTGTACGGTAGAATCTCGGGCGTCGTACCCTCTCCCCCTTAAACTAATTGTGCCCACGCAATTCTTACATGATTCGGCAAATAACTCTGGATAGCGATCACGCATCTGATCCTCTCTCTCCCATATGGCATCTTCTAACCCGTGATGATCCTACATAATATTAACTATCAAAATGCTTTTAGTTCTCAGCTCCTGAACCTTATGGTCTACAACCCGAAGAGGTTTCTCTGTATAAGTCAAAGTCTCAGTGATCTCTAGCGGCTCTGGCTCAAGAATATGAGAAGGATCTGGCTGATATTTTCAAAGCGTAGACACATGGAAGACATCATGAATTCTGCCCAAACTAGGAGGTAAAGCTAATCGGTAAGCCAATGCATTAACTTTCTCTGTGATTTCAAATGGTCTTATATATCTCGGACTGAGTTTACCCCCTTTTTCATGTCGAATTAAACCTTTTCAAAGAGAGTTTTTTAGAAATACCCGATCACCCAAGGCAAATTCCAAATCTCGGCAACGTCTATCTGCATAACTCTTCTGCCGACTTTGTGCTGTAAGCATTCTCCTTTTGATAAGTTACACATTATCAACCATTCTATTCATCTCAGGCAGTAAAGTAGGGTCAATAGTCTTCATTTCACCAACCTCATCCTAATAAAGAGGAGATTTGCACTTACGTCCATAGAGTGCCTCATACGGCGCCATACTGATAGTAGCTTGATAACTGTTATTATAAGCAAATTCTACAAGTGGCAAATACCTCTCCCAACTCTTACCGAAGTCCAGAATACAAGCTCGCAACATTTTCTCGAGTATTAGGATAGTTCTCTCAGATTGGCCGTCCGTCTGCGGGTGATGAGAAGTACTGAAGCTCAATATTGTGCCCAAAGCTTTCTAAATCTTCTGCCAAAACTGAGATGTGAATCTGGGATCTCTATCTGACACAATACTCTTTGGAATCCCATGAAGTCTAACAATATTTTCAACATACAACTCAGCTAGCTTATCAAGAGAATTAATTTTCTTTGTGGCAATAAAGTGAAAAGTCTTGGTCAATCTATCAACGACTACCCAAACTGAATCATTACCCTTTGGAGATCTCGGCAAGTCTGACACGAAATCCATAGTAATATGATCCCATTTCCACTCAGGAATAGTCGAAGGCTGGAATAACCCAGCAGGTCTCTGATGCTCAGATTTAACTTTCTAACAGGTAAAGCATCTAGCTACATAATCAACAATCTCATTTTTCATGTTATTCCACCAGAAGTTTTGTTTCAAATCTCTATACATCTTTGTACTACCTGGATGGATAGTATACTTAGAAATGTGTGCCTCAGCAAGTATTTTTTTCTTTAAAGCTGGCTCACTCGGAATATAGATTCTGCCTTTGAACTTAAAAATACCATCATCATGCAGTTTGAAGTCCGACTCTCCCCCTTTAGACTTGTCTAGGATTTTCAACAATTGTGGATGCTGGGCTTCTCTAATCCTGGATAATAATAGGGATTGAATCTGCAAACTTGCAAATTGGATACCAGAATTTGAAGTTTTGGGCTTCTATAAACATAGTTCCTCCATGAATTCCCAATTTTTGATAATCAAGCTAGCAACTGTAGCCTTTCAGCTCAAAGCATCAGCAATAATATTGGACTTACCTGGTAGATAATTAATAGTACAATTATAGTCCTCAAGTAATTCCAGCCAACGCCTCTGCCTCATGTTCAACTCTTTCTGTGAAAACAGATATTTTAGACTCTTATGATCTGTAAAGATTTCAAATTTGTTACCCCAGAGATAGTGACGCCATTTCTTTAGTTCAAAGATAATAGCCGCAAGCTCAAGATCGTGCATTGGATAGTTAAGCTCATAGGGTTTCAGTTTCCTGGAGGCATATGCAATCACTTTTTCACTTTAGAAATATCACTATAGATTACCATATTATCAGTACCCTCGGGTAGAGCAAGAATAGGAGTTGTGGTTAACCTTTTCTTCAATTCCTGGAAGCTAGCCTCACATTTCTCATTCCAGTCAAACACAGACTTCTTCTGAGTAAGCTGAGTCAAATGCCCGACAATTTTAGAGAAGTCCTTGACAAATCTTCGATAATAACCTACTAAACCCAGAAAACTGCGGAACTTTGTAACAGTTTCAGGTCGTTTCCAAGCTAATACAACCTCAATCTTCACCGGATCAACAGAAATACCATCCTGCAAGATAATATGACAGAGAAAAGCAACTTGTTTTAACCAGAATTCACATTTGCTGAACTTTGCAAATAATTTATGCTATTGGAGAGTCTGTAATACAATCCTCAAATGTTTTTCATGCTCAGCCTCAGATTTAGAATACACAAGAATATCATCAATAAAAATAACCACAAATTGGTCCAGATATGGACGGAATACCCTTTGCATTAAATCCATAAATGCAGCGGGAGCATTAGTCAAACCGAAAGGTAGAACAACAAACTCATAATGGTCATATCAAGTTCTGAAAGCAGTTTTAGGCACATCATCCTTTTTAATCCTCAACTGATAATAGCCTTGCCTCAGATCAAATTTAGAAAATGCCCTGGCACCTTGCAACTGATCAAATAACTCCTCAATTAGAGGCAACATATATTTATTTTTAATAGTTACCTGATTGAGACCTCGATAATCAATACATAAACGAAGAGATTCGTCCTTCTTTTTAACAAATAAGATAGGTGCACCACAAGGTGAAGAACTCTGCTGAATGAATCCATTCTCAAGCAAACCCTGTAGTTGAATTTTCAATTCCTACTGTAATACCCGAGCCCGGAATGTGAAAATTTCTTATTTTTTCTTTTGAAAATTATATTTTCTTAGATTCTCTGAGATGCAATTGTTACTTTCTTGCCGTCGCAACGTGCATTGCATTTAGGGAGCGATAGCTAGAGAACGGTTTTTAGTCCTCAGCAAATAGTGAAACTAGTATTTAGATGACTTAAATTTTATGTTTTAAGTGTTGTTAGCAATAATTAATTTATCTTTAGTTAAAATGACTTTAAAATGCACAAAATAAGGCCATTTGACCAAGTTTTAAGTTGTTTGACCTAGGACTTTGACCATTTGACCAAGCCAACACCTTATAAGCTAAAACAAAACAAAATAAAAAAAAATAGAAGCTGAAACAGCAGTGAGCAGGCCATGAGCTTCAAAGAGAAAAAAAAACCTTTCAACTTCCAATCGTTCAATCTTCGCGTGAGCTCGTGCGGGGTGGTTTCCAAGGCAACCAGCGTTGTTTTCCTAGCGACTAGGAGTGCCTAAGGTGAGGGAAGCATGTTATTTGCGCATTTAAATGTCAAGTGTATCAACTTTGTGATTTTTAGATTTTATCCGTAGATTGTTGTTTAAAGCGTTTTGATGCTTCTAGAATGTTCCTTGGCAATTGTAGAACGTGTATTTATAGCTTTTTAACATTTTCTGCGGTTAAATGTTGAGATTGCAATTTAAATTAGTTGTTGAATAGTGTTTTATGAATAGTAAACCCTTGAAACGATGAAGTTGCTCCGTTATGTTGTCCGTTGGTGTAGAAATGTGCTAGGTGTGCTAGAATGCCTAAATGTATGGTTTGTTTGGGTTGCGTAATGGAAAAAACGGGAATTAAGCCTTGGTGAAAATCAGGGTCGTTTAGGTCGAGTTTGGCGTTTTCTCGTTTTACGTGTTGGCATTGTATCGGGAGGCCATGGAAGCACTTTTGGTATGATTATGGTGTTGGTTGGGTGTTTGGTTGATATAGTTGTAGTTCAAACGAGCAAAGGGGGAAATCGGGACTTTGCATGAATTCTAGGTTAGGTAGGGTTTTGGGGTCTTTAGACGTGCCTTATGGTGACCTAGGAGGATTGGCGAAGTCGGTTTCCAGAACTCGTGGCTCGTTTGGAAATGGTAGTGTTTTGATAGTTGGGGCCGATTTGTGTCTTTGTGTGTTTTCTTGATATTATGCCTATAGAATGCTTAGGGTTGCTTGATATACTTGTTTGAATTGATTATGATTGAATTGCTTATCAACTGTTGCTATTGCGTGCGAGAGTAACCTACTTTGTTATTCTTTCATGTGTGGCTTTATTGCTCGTTTATCGCCTTGTATCGAGTCTTGCATTGCATAGTGTCCCGCGCGTGAGTGATGGGCCTCTCTGGGTAGCCTCGGGTTGCCAGTGTTGGTTGCTCTAGCTCCGCTGCTATTCCCTCTTCTCGCTTGGGTTGCCTCCCAGGGAGATTTTGGGTCGTAGATTGATGGATACTTCCGGGGTATTCCAAACTGGTGTTATAAGGTGGTTTGGGCAGGTGCATCGTCATCGAATTCGTGTTTGAAAGTTGCTTGTGAAAAGAGTATCGTATCCTTTGATTGAGTGTTTATAGCTTTAATGCTTGCCTTGCTTTATTGTTGGCTTATTGTGTCTCTATGTGATATTTGTATGAATTGCTTGACTAATTGCATTGCATACTCCTCTCATCTCCGTCCTTGAGACCAATTGCCCTCGCTGAGCAATAGTTTTTGCTCATTCCTCTCTATACTATATTTTTACAAGAGTAGTTGAAGCAGACCCTCTTGAGGTAATTGAGGAGGAGGAACAGGTGGAGGTGTTCCCGTGATAGCACTTCTTTGCTTTGCTGGTGGTTGGTTACCAGATTTTGTGCGAGCCTTGCTTGATATGTATATTGCTTGGATGTCGCTTAATTTTGAGGCTTGTAGCCTTGTATGTATTTTCTAGTTTGAGGCCTCTACGGTCTTATGTTGTATAAGTTGAAAGAATGTAAAGTTGTAAACTTATACTCTTGTGACTAGTAAGGAAATGCATGCTAATGGAATTGATTAGTGGCATAAATACTTGTGTAATATGCATATCATTTTTGGGTTGCAAAGTTGGTTAATAAGAAATGTATGTTTCAAAGAAAGTCGGCTTGTTTTAATTGTTTTATGGCTTTCGCAAGTATTATGTTGATTTTAGGGTTTTCGGATCGTCCGCGGTACAGAGGAGACTCCGTCCGTGTGTCGGGTCCGGGCTTGGCCTTTTGCGGGGTCGGGTCGAGGTGTGACATATTTAGGTGGTATCAGAGCATGATAGTCTTGCATGAGCCGAGATATGTTTCTCGGTCTGTGGGGTAAAGGTCCAAAATGCTAGAATGTTATTGTATAATTGTTAAGTGGAAAGAAAGTGTTATAGCATGACCTTGTGAACTTGTAGTGCTTATGTGTTTAAAGTGAATTAGTTTGGCATGTCAATCTTGTGTTATGTGAATTGTGTGTTAGAATGCTTGATTGTTATTGACTTGAGTGTTATCTAATTTTATGTGCTATATTTCTGTCTATAAATTGCTTTTAAATGTTGCTAGCTATTGTGAATTGCTATTATGCCGCCACGTCGTGGTACTCAAGGTATAGGGTCAGATGAAGAGGCAGCAGAACAGGGTCAGCAACCGTTGCCTTAGCAGTTTATGGCTACTATGACTACAGCGGTTGACCGAATTACACAGGTGTTGCATGAGCAGAGGCAGGACAGGAATAATCCCCAGGGAAATCAAGCTAATCCTGGTGGACAGGGGTATAGAGTTAAGAATAATCAGTTGGAGAAATTTCTGAGGCACCAGCCGGGAAAGTTCTTCGGAGAGCCGGATGATGAGGCAGCCGAGAGATAGATTAATCGTGTTGAGAAAATTCTCACCGCTTTGAGGTACACTGATGAGGCAAGAATAGATTATGCGTCATTCCTGTTTGAGGGTGATGCAGAGTAGTGGTGGAATACTGTCAGGATGAAGTGGGATTGTGAGGATGTACCACATTTGTGGGATGATTTTGTGAGTGAGTTTCGGGACAAGTATATTCCAGAGATGGCTATAGAAAGGCGGGAAGATGAGTTTGTGGCCCTGAAGCAGGGAAACATGACAGTTGCACAGTACGAGGCTAGGTTTGTTAGCCTGTCGAGGTATATGCCTGAGTTGGTGCGGCCAGCTAGGAGGATGTTTCATAGGTTTGTTCGTGGGCTGAGAATGGATATACAGTTGCATTTGACTGGGTAGACCTACACTACTTTTCTTGAGGTATTTCAGGCAGCCTCGAAGTTTGAGAAACGGAAGGCTGAGATGTTAGCTGAGAGCAGTCAGCCGAGTAAGAGGCAGTATTTGGGCCAGAGCAGCCAGAGTCAGCCGAGGCAGTATCAGACTTCTACGCAGGTTCCTCAGCAACGTCCGTATCAGCCACAACAGCAGATTCAGGCTAGGCCAGCTGTGACTAGACCCCAGCAGGGAGGTACAGTTCCTACTACTGCCAGAGCCCCAGCACCCACAAGAAACACTGTAGCTAGGCAAAATCAGCAGTGTAACTTTTGTAATCGATCGGGGCATATTGAGGCTAATTGCTGGAGGAAGAGTGGTAAATGCACAGGCTGTGGGAGTAATGACCATAGGGTGAGAGATTGTCCTAAGTATAACAATGTTCTGGGTCGTACTGGAGGCCAGGTTGTTCAGAATAGGGCTGCAGGTGCACGTCTAGCACAGAGGGTTCAGGCTAGGGTCTTTGCACTGGATGCAGAGGAGCTACCCGATACTACAGCTATAGTGGAAGGTACCTTTCTTCTCAATACTCAGCCAGTTAAAGTTTTGATTGATCCCGGAGCTACACATTCGTTTATAACTCCTGCATGTGCACGATCTGTGAATGTTTGCATTGATAAATTGCCGCATGAAGTTGAAGTTAGTACGCCTTTGGGTGCAAAATTTGTTACTGAGTCTATTTGCAAATCTTGTGATATATGCATTGAGAACCGTAAATTTCCTGCTGATTTAATTATACTGCCATTCCGTGACTTTGAAATCATTTTGGGAATGGACTGGTTGGGGAAGTACTATGCTCAGTTGGATTGTAGAACAAAGGTCGTTTATCTTCAGGTTCCTGACCTACCGGTACTAGAGATTGTTGGGAACTGCAGGGCTGCCCGAATTCCTCTTTTATCAGCGATCAAGACTTCTAAGTTGTTGAATAGGGGTTGTGAAACTTACTTAGCTTATTGGATCAATCAGCTTACTGATAAGTTGAGTTTGAATGAGGTTCCGATTGTTAGAGACTTCCCTGGTGTATTTTCCGAGGAATTATCGGGTTTACCACCGGATAGGGAGATTGAGTTCGTGATTGATCTTGTGCCAGGCACTGCGCCAATTTCTAGGAGTCCTTATAGAATGGCATCGGCTGAACTTCAGGAGTTAAAAATTCAGCTTCAGAACTTGCTTGAGAAAGGGTTTATACAACCTAGTTCTTCGCCGTGGGGTGCGCCTGTGTTGTTTGTGAGAAAGAAAGACGGCACGCTACGGTTATGCATTGATTACAGAGGACTTAATCAAGTCACGATTAAGAACAAATACCCCTTGCCGTTGATTGAAGAATTGTTTGACCAGTTGCAGGGTGCGAGTGTTTACTCCAAATTTGATTTGAGGTAGGGTTACTATCAACTTAGAATTCGGAGTGACGATATACCAAAGACGGCATTCAGGACTAGATATGGCCACTATGAATTTGTTGTGTTGCCGTTTGGATTGACGAATGCTCCAGCCGCATTCATGGACTTGATGCAGAGAGTTTTCCAACCTTATCTTGATCAGTTTGTCGTAATCTTTATTGACGACATTTTAGTGTACTCGAAGAATGAGGCTGAGCATGAGCAACACTTGAAGATTGTGCTACAGACTTTGCAGGAAAACAAGCTTTTTGCAAAATTCAGCAAGTGTGAATTCTGGTTGAATCAGATATCTTTTTTAGGTCATATCATTTCAGATCAAGGAATTTCAGTGGACCCAGCTAAGATTGAAGTTGTTTCATCTTGGAAGAGACTTGAGACGGTGTCAGAGATTCGGAGTTTTCTTGGGTTGGCAGGTTACTACCGGAGGTTTGTTAAGGACTTTTCCAAAATTTCTGGACCTTTGAGCCAGTTGACTCGGAAGGAAGTTGCTTACAACTGGGATGCTAAATGTGAATCCAATTTCCAAGAATTGAAGAAGAGACTAACTACAGCTCCTATACTAGCTTTACCTGAGGGAACAGAAAACTTTGTTGTCTACAGTGATGCATCTAAGGAAGGATTGGGCTGTGTTTTAATGCAGAATGGTAAGGTGATTGCTTATGCTTTTAGGAAGTTGAAACCTTATGAAGTCAATTACCCTACACATGACCTTGAGTTAGCTGCAGTTGTGTTTGCTTTGAAGAAGTGGCGTCATTACTTGTGGGGTTACAGATTTGAAATATTTACTGACCACAAGAGTCTCAAGTATTTGTTTTCACAGAAGGATTTGAATATGAGGCAGCGGAGATGGCTAGAGCTATTGAGTGGTTACAACTGTTCTATTAACTACGTGCCAGGTAAGGCAAATGTTGTTGCTGATGCTTTGAGCCGAAAGGCTACTGTTGCAAGCTTGATTATCAAGGATTGGGAGACTTTGGAAGAAATTTGTTCATGGAAGCCAGAAGCTACTGAGGTAGGGATTCGATTTGCTAGTCTACAGATTTAGTCAGGGTTGCTAGCACGAATCAGAGAGGCTCAGAAGACTGATCCTCACATCTTGAAAATCCAGGAAAAAGCTAAAGGGGGAGAGTCAGAGTTTAAATTACATGCAGATGGTATCTTCAGATTCAGGGATAGGGTGTGTGTTCCTGGTGATCCGACTTTGAAGAATGAGATCCTGTCCGAGGCACATAATTCGAGGTATACGATTCACCCGGGCAGTACTAAAATGTATAGAGACTTGAAACAACACTTCTGGTGGAACAATATGAAGAGGGAGATTGCTGGGTACGTATCCAGATGTTTGACTTGTCAGAGGGTTAAAGTTAAGCATCAGAGGCCAGCCGGACTTCTACAGCCGTTGTCGATTCCGCAATGGAAGTGGGTACATATAACAATGGACCTTGTGACCGATCTTCCTAGATCTTCGAGAGAATGTGATTCTGTTTGGGTTGTTGTGGACCGCTTGACTAAAGTTATACATTTTATTCCCGTGAACAAATAGGATAGCCTTGATAAGCTAGCTGAGCTTTATGTTGCTAATATTGTAAGATTGTATGGTGTGCCACAGAGTATAGTATCAGATAGGGATCCTAGATTCAGATCTCGTTTTTGGCAGAAGTTGCAAGAGGCCATGGGAACTAAGTTAAGCTTCAGTACTACATATCATCCACAAAACTGATGGCCAGTCTGAGAGAACAATCAGGATTTTGGAAGACATGCTTCGGGCATGTGTGCTTGACTTTGGGAAGAACTGGGAGAAGTTTTTGCCTTTAGCGGAGTTTGCCTACAACAATAGTTATCAATCTACTATAGGTATGGCTCCCTACGAGGCGTTGTATGGTCGGAAATGCAGATCCCCATTATATTGGGAAGAGGTTGGAAAGATGAGAACAGTTGATCCGACTGTGTTACCTGAGATGATTAAGATGGTAGATAATGTTCACCTTATTCGCCAGCGTATGCTTACAGCTCAGAGCCGTCAGAAGAGTTATGCAGATAAGCACCGTCAAGATCTTGAGTTTGCTTTGGGAGATTTGGTGTTTTTTAAGATTTCTCCTCGGAAGGGATTGATTTGGCACGGTAAGAGCGGAAAGCTTAGTCCCAGGTATGTGGGTCCATATGAGATCACCGAAAAGGTAGGTCCTTTGGCTTATCGGTTAGCTTTGCCTCCGAGCTTGTCGAGACTGCACGACGTGTTCCACGTGTATATGTTAAAGAAATACCATCCAGACCCTCCACATGTACTTGAACCAGAGCCTTTGCAGATTGAAGAGAAGTTGTCTTATGAAGAGAAACCTATTCGAATTGTGGATCAGAAAGTTCAGGAGCTTCGTACAAAGAGTATTCCGTCAGTCAAGGATTTGTGGGATCAGCCTGGGCGTGGGGAAGCGACTTGGGAAAGAGAGGACCAGGTTCGGAATCAGTATCCGGAGTTGTTTGTTGATCAGGTAAGAATTGCGTGGGCGCAAGTGTTTTAAGGGGGAGAGGGGGTAAGACCCGGGCCCGGAGTGTGAAAATTTCTTATTTATTATGTTGAAAAATATATTTTCTTAGATTCTCTGAGATACAATTGTTACTTCCTTACTGTCGCAACGTGCATTGCATTTAGGGAGCGATAGCTAGAGAACGATTTTTAGTCCTCACGAAATAGTGAAACTAGTATTTAGATGACTTAAATTTTATATTTTAATTCTTTCTAGCTATAATTAATTTTTCTTTAGTTAAAATGGCTTTAAAATGCACAAAATAAGGCCATTTGACCAAGTTTTAAGTTGTTTGACCTAGGACTTTGACCATTTGACCAAGCCAACACCTTATAAGCTAAAACAAAGCAAAATAAAAAAAAAAACAAAGCTGAAACAGCAGTGAGCAGGCCGTGAGCTTCATAGAAAAAAAAAAAACCTTTCAACTTCCAATCGTTCAATCTTCGCGTGAGCTCGTGCGGGGTGGTTTCCGAGGCAACCAGCGTTGTTTTCCTAGCGACTAGGAGTACCTAAGGTGAGGGAAGCATGTTATTTGCGCATTTAAATGTCAAGTATATCAACTTTGTGGTTTTTAGATTTTATCCGTAGATTGTTGTTTAAAGCATTTTGATGCTTCTAGAATGTTCCTTGGCAATTGTAGAACGTGTATTTATAGATTTTTAACATTTTCTGTGGTTAAATGTTGAGATTGTAATTTAAATTGGTTGTTGAATAGTGTTTTGTGAATAGTAAAACCTTGAAATGATGAAGTTGCTCCGTTATGCTGTCCGTTGGTGTAAAAATGTGCTAGGTGTGCTAGAATGCCTAAATGTATGGTTTGTTTGGGTTGCATAATGGAAAAAACGGGAATTAAGCCTTGGTGAAAGTCGGGGTCGTTTAGGTCGAGTTTGGCGTTTTCTCGTTTTGTGTGTTGGCATTGTATCGGGAGGCTATGGAAGTACTTTTGGTGCGATTATGGCGTTGGTTGAGTGTTTAGTTGGTATAGTTGTAGTTCAAACGAGAAATGGGGAAATCGGGACTTTGCGTGAATTCTAGGGTTAGGTAGGGCTTCGGGGTCTTTAGACGAGCCTTAGGGTGACCTAGGAGGATTGGCGAAGTCGGGTTCCGGAACTCGTGGCTCGTTTGGAAATGGTAGTGCTTTGATAGTACCTATAGAATGCTTAGGGTTGCTTGATATACTTGTTTGAATTGATTCTGATTGAATTGCTTATCAACTGATGCTATTGCGTGCGAGAGTAACCTACTTTGTTATTCTCCCACGTGTGGCTTTATTGCTCGTTTATTGCCTTGTATCGAGTCTTGCATTGCATAGTGTCTCGCGCGTGAGTGATGGGCCTCTCTGGGTAGCCTCGGGTTGCCAGTGTTGGTTGCTCTAGCTCCGCTGCTATTCCCTCTTCTCGCTTGGGTTGCCTCCCAGGGAGTTTTGGGTCGTAGATTGATGGATACTTCCGGGGTATTCCAAACTGGTGTTATAAGGTGGTTTGGGCCGGCGCGTCGTCATCGAATTCGTGTTTGAAAGTTGCTCGTGAAAAGAGTATCGTATCCTTTGAATGAGTGTTTACAGCTTTAAATACTTGCCTTGCTTTATTGATGGCTTATTGTATCTCTATGTGATATTTGTATGAATTGCTTGACTAATTGCATTGCATACTCCTCTCATCTCCGTCCTTGAGACCAATTGCCCTCGCTGAGCAATAGTTTTTGCTCATTCCTCTCTATACTATATTTTTACAAGAGTAGTTGAAGCAGACCCTCTTGAGGTAATTGAGGAGGAGGAACAGGTGGAGGTGTTCCCGTGATAGCACTTCTTTGCTTTGCTGGTGGTTGGTTACCAGATTTTGTGCGAGCCTTGCTTGATATGTATATTGCTTGGATGTCGCTTAATTTTGAGGCTTGTAGCCTTGTATGTATTTTCTAGTTTGAGGCCTCTACGGTCTTATGTTGTATAAGTTGAAAGAATGTAAAGTTGTAACTTATACTCTTGTGACTAGTAAGGAAATGCATGCTAATGGAATTGATTAGTGGCATAAATACTTGTGTAGTATGCATATCATTTTTGGGATGCAAAGTTGGTTAATAAGAAATGTATGTTTCAAAGAAAGGCGACTTGTTTTAATTGTTTTATGGCTTTCGCAAGTATTATGTTGATTTTAGGGTTTTCGGATCGTCCGCGGTACAGAAGAGACTCCGTCCGTGTGTCGGGTCTGGGCTTGGCCTTTTGCGTGGTCGGGTCGAGGCGTGACACCTACAATTCAGGCGGGGCCATTCTATATGGAGTTCTAGAGATAGGTGTAATCCCTGGCAATAAGTCAATCACAAACTCTATCTCTCTATCGGGCGGCAACCCAGGTAACTCTTCAGGAAATACCCTTAGAAACTTACTCACAATAGGCACGTCATTTAATTTTAGTTTATCCGTAGGTTGATTAATCAAATAGGCCAAATAAGCATCACAACCTTTACTCAACATTTTAGTCACCTTAATAGAAGAAATTATGCAAGTACCCATAGACTTACGACTACTGATAATCTTAATTACAGGTTGATTAGGCATTTCTAGCTTCATAATTTTTCTTCTATAATCTAGATAAGCATAATATTCACCCAATCAGTCTATACCCAGAATTATTTCAAAGTTCTTAAAAGGCAAGATAATCAAATCAACAGGAAGGACTCGACCCCCAATACATAATTCACAGGATTTACACACAGATTCAGTGAAAAACATAGGGCCCATAGGTGAACCTACCTCAATCTTATAAGGCAATTTATCAATTTTTAATGCAGAAGATTATGCGTACATAGGTATGACAAATGAGTGTATACTACCGGAATCAATTAAAACTGTGACTGATTTATTATTGAGAAGAAAAGTACCTTCAACAACTGCAGTCGTATTAAGAAGCTCCTCTGCATCTAAAGCAAATACTCGGGCTTGCCCCCGTGGTGCTGGTACTGCAGCTGGTGCCCTGGTCTGAGTACCTTGTCCAGATGTCTAACCCCTAGTGTTCTTGAATTTCAAGCAGTCTTTAACTCTGTGCTGGTCACTCCCGCAACCTATACACATGTTCAATCTCTTCCAGCAATTCTCCTCAGTATAGGCCTGACGCTGATAGAAGCTGTACTGCTGGTGACGTCTTGCAGTAGTGCCTCCCGTAGGAGCTCTGTAAGAAGAGGTAGCTGAACTACCCTATTGAGATCGTGCTATAGCTGGACGAGACTGCCCCTGATTCTAACTCTTAACTGGTCGTGCCTGAGTTTGAGTAGGTCCAGTGTAACTCTGAGTCTGCCTCGGCTGTTGACTCTGACCAACTAAAATAGTCTGCCTCTGAAATCCCTGACTCTGAGTCTGATGTGGTCGTTTACTGGGCTGACTTAGCTCCCCAAACAAAAATGCTTTCCGTTTCTCATATCTGGCAGCTATTCTGACTACTGCAGCGTAAGTGAGATAATCATGGGTAGACAAATTCAATGAAATATCGGGCCTCAGTCCCATAACGAACCTCTGAATCCTCTTACTCTCCAGTTGTACTAGGGCTGGCACATAACGGGACAAGCTAGCGAAAGCAGCGTCATATTAATCAACTGTCATATTGCCCTGTTTCAGATTAATAAACTCTTGTTCTCGTCTTTCAATAGTTGTCTCAGTAATGAATTTCTCCCGAAACTCTCTAACAAACTCATCCCAAGTCCGCGATACTGCCTCAGCCTCCCATCTGGACTTCACGGTATACTACCACTGCTCGGAATCTCCCTCGAGCAGAACCTTAGAGCAAACAACCTTCCTCGCGTCATTTTATTTGAGGCTAGTAAGAATTTTTTCCACTTTATTCAGCCATTGCTCAGCCAACATATCATCAGGCTCTCCGAAGAAGCTAGACGGACCCCGATGCAGAAATTTCGCAAGGTAGTTGCCATTACCGCCCTCTGTTCCACCTTGACCCTGACCCGAATTACCTGCGGACAAATCCTCCCTGTCTCTGCAATACTTGTGCAATCTGACCTATGGTAGTAGTCAACTAAGCATTGAGAGTCTGTTGAACTACTTTTTCTTCCCCGACATTTTGATTTCTGGTCCGATGGCGGAGCCCTATTTCAAATAACTAGAATGCAAAGTATTATGACAGACATATATATATAATTCGCAATTAAGTCACATAAGGAAAAGTTTAGATAAGTCCACATAAAATTACATATAAGATCATACAAGCGTTTGATACAAAAAAGATACGAATAAAACACTTAGTCATACTTTCCATTCTAAACTTTTCACTTTCATACAAATACTCTTAAAAGACATTTCATATTATCATTTTCATGCTAGCGTGTCCTTTACTAATTCAATCTTTCACTTATTCAATCAAAAGAAACACTTATTCACTCAATTGCACTTTCACATAATAGACCTCTACCCCACAGACCGAGAAACCTATCCCGACTTAAGCATTCTATAAGATCTAATACCACCTAAATGTCACGCCCCGACCCAACCCCATACTAAAGGTTAAGTCCGGACTCGACAAACGGACAGAGTCTCCTCTGTACCGTGGGTATTCTGGAAACCTAAAGACATTCAATAAAGCCACAAAACCAACTAGAACTTCAATTCTAATTAAATCACAACTTCAAGGCCATCCAAGCCTTAAGCATTACAAACAGTTTAGATACATACAAGCATGCATTCCACAATACCAACTTCTTTACAAAAGACCGCTTATTATACCACTCTATGATAGCATTTGAACATACTTAGAAATTAAAGTCAACCATTACGACCCCTGCAATCACACACAAGCATGCAACAAACTAAAAGTAAGAATATTAGTTATTACATGCCACGGATACATATCATACATTACAATTAACAATATATACATGAGCCCATAGGCTCCAAAATAGGACATAAGTAATACAAACAGAGTCTTCAAATAACCAATAGGAAACATATCCACCTCAAGCAAGTATCACACAGCAACTAAGGCAACTGCTCTGTCTGTACCTCCTGCTCCTCACCCTCAACTAAATCAAGCTGGGGTTGAATCTCAGCACCTCCTGAAACATGTTAGCGAGGTATGAGCAACCATAATTGCCCAGTGAAGGATTAAATCTACCTGGGGCGTGCAATGCAACAGTTAGAGCAAATAAGCATTAAAAGCAAGTAAAGGACAATTGAAATAGCAAATAACCAAACATTTAAAAGGATACGATACACTTAACCCCAACACTCTATAATTCTCTTTATCTTCGATCACGAACCACGAACCTCAATCAATGTGCCGGTATAAACCCCAATCACTCCAGTGGGTGTACTCTGGATGTACCTAAATAAACCTATGAGCCAACACCCCTTGCCAATCTCCGAACTAGGCGAGAGAGGGACTAGAGCACGAAGATCGAATATCCACTGACAAGCCCGCTGCCGCCCAGCCGATATCCAATACATCCGGCCCTGATACTATGATTGTGCAACCACTATGCAATGCACTTATCAATGACAATACAATAACAACAATGGAAGTAGTAACACATGAGAGGAACAACAAAGTAAGTTGTCCTCAAAACAATTAGAATAGAAACACTAGCATATAACAACTAAACAATTACAAAGGGCATTTACACATTTCACATAGAACTTTACCAAAAGCTCAAGAATGTCTTAAAAACACATTTAAACACCTAAGGAACAGTTACGAACTCATAAAAGCGTGAGACAACCGATTTCCTACTTTATCCCCTTGGTAACACAAACCATTTTCCTTCCAAACTCAAGCTATTGTTCTAGTATAGTAAGTGGTCTATTCTATACTTCTAATTAATCCATAAGGCACCCTTAGGACCCTCAAAGTTACCTGATTACCCGCGTTTAGCACAAAAGCCCCAATTGCCCCTTTATGACTTTGTACTACACGTACCTCAACCGGAACTCAATCGAGAGTTAGCAAAGCTTATTTAGCACCTATATAGCCTAAGAATACCAAATGTGAAGGTAAAATTAACCCGGATTTGTGATAACCCTGAAACCTCTTTTAAAAAGTCGCCTACTTCATGTTTTAGCCAAGTTTCGAGCAATTCAATGTCACGGGACTATTAAACTATCTTTATTAACATCTAAGGCACTTACTAGAAGCAATGAATCAAGCCATATCGCACAATTTCACGAAACCCTAAATTTCATCACTATTCATACTCTACAATCAAACTATCGATTTTAATCGTTTAAAAAGCAAATCAATGGCATAAATGTGGTCTCTAGAACTTATATGCAATGTATATTAGCATATTTGAGCATAGCATAAGTATTTGATAGTAAATCTACAAAATCAAGAAAAGTGTATCATTTTAGAAATGCAAAAATAACCATGAAATCCTCCACCAATGCGTGTAGAAGCTCGTCGGAGGCTAGCAAACCCTCTAAACCGCTTGCACCTAGATTGGCTTGGCTTGAATCCAAGAGTTGATGAACCAAAAATCCCTCTTTTGCACACAAAGGGCTATCGGGTTCAACTAGGCACTATTCAGCTTGTTTTTTTTTTCTTTTGTTATGTTATGAGCATCTATGTGTGTGTGATGATTATATATGTCTATATGCATTTATTTAGTGTGAGTAGGTTGATCATAATATGAGTCAACTAGCCTAGAACGAGTCCTAAGGTGCAATAATATGTTAGCTAACTAGAATATAAAGTTTAACTATGTAATACTATTCACTAGTTTCAATAAAACATTTTCTAAACGGGTGCTCTCAACCCTAATCGTTCAAATGCACATTTTTCTCATTCCTAAAATAATTAATATGATTTAAGAAAAGTGCTAATTCGAAGTAATAAAGTGGTTGAAAAACGTGATAAATAGTAACCACATAAAGCAACAAGTAATGCACAGTAATAATGGTCAAATAGTGGATGCAACAGTTAAAAGGTGTACGGTAGAATCTCGGGCGTCACATGGACATTTGTGCCTAGGTCTGACAATACAAATGTAATAGGGACAAAATGGATTTTCAAAAATAAAACTGATGAATGTGGCAACATAGCGAGAAACAAAGCCAGGTTAGTTGCACAAGGGTACACACAAGTAGAAGGTGTGGATTTTGATGAAACTTTTGCCCCAGTTGCAAGACTTGATTTTATTAGATTGTTGTTGTCCATAGCGTGCGTATTAGACATATGGCTTTACCAAATGGATGTGAAGAGTTCATTTTTTAATGGCATTCTAAATGAAGAAGCCTATGTTGAACAACCAAAAGGCTTTGAAGATCTACACTATCCTACACATGTGTATAAACTAAAAAAGGTCTTGTATGGGCTGAAACAAGCCCCAAGAGCTTGGTACGAAAGGTTGACCAAGTTCTTACTTGAAAAAGGCTACAAGAGAGGGGGAGTTGATAAAACTCTTTTCATCAAAAAATTTGGCTCAGGTATTTTAATTGCACAAATTTATGTAAATAATATAGTGTTTGGTTCAACGTCGAAAAATAAGACTGATGAATTTGTGAAACAAATGAAACATGAATTTGAAATTAATATGGTAGGTGAATTAACTTGTTTTCTGGGTTTGCAGGTTAAGCAGAGTGAGAGTGGTATCTTCATCTCACAAAAAAAATATGCAAAAAACCTGGTCAAAAAGTTTGGGCTAGAATCAGCTAAGCATATGAGAACACCCATGGGAACAAATGTTAAGCTAGCTAAGGATGAAAATGAAAAATCTGTTGATGGGACTCTCTATAGGAGCATGATAGGGAGTTTATTGTACCTTACAACAAGCAGGCTTGATATTTGCTTTAGTATAGGAGTGTGTGCTAGATATCAATCCAAACCAAAAGAATCACATTTAATTGCAATTAAACGCATTATTAGATATATAAGTGGAACTGCAAATTATGGCATCTGGTACACAAATGATACTAATGCAAATCTTGATGGTTTTAGTGATGCTGACTGGGTAGGTAATGCAGATGGCAGGAAAAGCACCACTGAATGATGTTTCTATGTTGGAAACAACCTTGTGTCATGGTATAGTAAAAAACATAATGCAATTTCTTTGTCAACTGCTGAGGCTGAGTACATTGATGTTGGAAGTTGTTGCACTCAACTATTGTGGATGAAGCAAATGTTGGGAGACTATGGTATTGAACAAGGAGTTTTAACTGTCTTCTGTGATAATACTAGTGCTATAAACATTTCTAAAAATCTTGTACAACATTCACGAACTAAGCACATTGATATACGACATCATTTCATTCGTGATCTTGTTGAAACAAAAAAGGTTGTTCTAGAATATGTTACAACAGAACATCAGCTAGCAGACATTTTCACTAAAGCACTTGATTCAGTGAGGTTTGAAGTATTGAGAAAAGTGGTTGGTATTTGTACCAATTAATGTTAGCACATGCATTGACACATGAAAGTGATAAAATCTCAAGAAATGTGAAAGTTTAATAATTAAATCAACTTGAGATTTATTATTTGAACCATACTTCTTGTGCACACTATATTTTGATCTGATTGAGAATCTGATTTTGATGGTTTGCAAGTGCAGGAGTTTAAACTTCCTAGTGATTCTGGATATTATGAGATGTCTCTTTTCCCATTCCTGTACTCTATTCACTCTTATAAAACAAAAACAAAAAAAAAAACAAAAAAAGACTGAAAAAAGTTACCTAGACCAGATTAAAGGTTCTAAGAGTAAAAGCTACCAAGTCTAATTTTCACTTTGGAAAAAAATGTTTCAATGTGATTAGACGATCAGGTTGTTTGAACAGGTTGTTTTAAATTCTCAATCTTGCAAATCCTTATTTTGAGGAATTTCAAGAAAGATTTTTATGTAGATTTCACACACACACATGGTTCAGGTTATAAATACTGGTATGATTTAAGTATTAAATGAATCAAATTTCTTGTTGATGAAGTCGAAATTAATGTGAATTGCATGTGATTTTTTTTCAAAAGAATAAATCATTGATGAGAGTGCTCAAGTTTCTAAGTGTCCTGAGAGTGCTCAAGTTTCTAAGTGTCTGTCTGGAAAACGCTGTTGCAACATGGATTGAGACAACCCAACCCAATAAACTTGTGCGTGGATAAAAGGAAAGAAAAAAGTTATGTTTGACACCAATTCTGAGAAAGAAAACGGCGGATACATGTTTGCATGGGTTAAGTGAAGTGTTTTTTGTGTTTATCAAAAAGAGTTTGTGTTCCAATAAAATTGCATCTCATTGATTGCATGTTTCATCTAGGACTCCACACATGACAAATCTTTATCCTTTATAAAGATGGTGTATCACATTGTTTTTATCAGAACCGGATTCTCTCTCAGTCTCTGACACCCGTTTTCTAACTCTTCGTCTTTTTGAGAATTTTGCTAAGACATTGTGTTTCAGTTTCTGTTTCTTCATGAGCAAACATGGTGTCCACTCGTTCAGATGCAAAGCGTTGGAGCAGCAAGGCACAACCGAGAGATGCACCAGGTGGAGACCCAAGCGTTCCAATCACTTTTGAAGAATCACCTTCCGCTACACCCTCTGTTATACCCACAAAACCATCAAGCTCACAAGAAGTGCATGGAAATGATGAACACTTATCATCTGATGACTCATCAGAGTCATCTCATGGATCAAGGGAGGCTACCAAGTTGCGAGAGAAATGAGCAGCCACGGTTCAAGAACAATGCCCACCAGGTGTTCGACAGTATGTTGCACCATCATTTGAGAGCCATAAGAAGTCTTCAGACTCATTGGCAATGCCGGTAGCACTTGTTCCATTCACAGGTGAAACAAAAGCTGAAAAGACATATTTGTGCCTGAGGATGTGCCACCGAAAGCTGCACCAACTATCGGTAAGACAACCACTAAAACTAAAGATGACGTTCCTATGACTGCTGCAACAACCTAATCACCACAGGAAACTTCAAAAACTAAGGGAAAATCAAAGCACATGGGAAAATACAAAAGTAAGCAAGGTACACCCTCTGGTCCTTCCAAACGACAAAAGAAGCATAGGTATGATGTGTCAACTGCTTTTTCCAAGAAGTTCTTCTTTGCTAAAAACAAAATTAGATGGAAGACCTTATCTCAAAGGCCATTCCAAATCGAAAAACCCCTCAATGAGGCTTTGTATTGGGGGTATGGGATCTTGGAGTTGTTAGAGCAGAGGCATCTGCTTAGATCTTTTGCGAAGTTGAAGCCCTTCTCAAGCTCTGTTGTGTATGAATTTTATGCCAACATCACCAAGGACATAAGTGTTCCAACATCGAGGTTACACCATCATGTGTTTGTAAAGAATCGTGTGTTTGAATTCTCACCCACTGTCATTAATGCGTTTTTGGAATTTGTTCTATCTGAGAAGCTTGTCCTGGAGGAGGAAATTAAACTTGATATTATTGCAAAGGAGTTAGTTGGGAATGCGGTTGATTGGGTAGAGGAAGGAAGAATGAATGCAACTTCCTTGACAGCAAAATATGTTGTGTTGCATCGGATGCTGATCGCAAATTGGTTTCCCAGCAAGCATATTGTCACAACCCCATTTCTACAATTGCTAGATAGTCTCTGATACCACAATAATGAAAGGAATTTAAAAATTCAAATTTACAAAAACCTCAAATGATCTGGGATCATGATACCACGGGCTTAAAAAAATCACTTCTCTTAAGTCCACTAAGGCCCATTACATTAGCCCAAGCATTATCCTCTATAATCAGTACATCAAGGCTATTAAATAAATACCTCCCAAATACCAAATCCCAAGTTTACAAATTAAGTAATACACGTTATACAAACATCATCACAATGTTTAATGATACAAGCATACTTCCTCGCATTTAACCACCAAATATACAGTATTCACGTAAGCCAAGCAAGTCACGTAATCCATCACTTTAATTACTTCAACACTCGGTCTCGGCTACACCTGCAAATGTCGTTATGAAAGGGGTGAGCTACGACAAACTCAGTGAGGGGGAAACATAAGAAGGTTGTAGAACTCATTTTATCTTTTGAAAACCTTTTCTAATCATGCCATGATACATTGATGTGCAACAAGTGTATATAGTTCGAGTAATGGAACATAAATAAACACGTAGTAAGGATACGTTCAATTCGTTGATGTCAACCCCTGTACACCATCACGAACTTCTTCCCTTATACACCAAAGGCTGTACCCCGAAAATACGCTACTCCTATGACCCAAACCCTTATGGAACACTCCGTCCACACGGGTAGGGATTAGAACATTGGTAGCGGTGTCATCGCCTGGCAAGCCCTATGCTGCCCAGTGTAACACAACTACCGCATCTCGCGTAATGGTTGCAACCACGCTTTTAACATTAATGAATGATTCAACTCTCCAGGACTTTGTGCCCAAGCGAGAGAGATTGCATTTAAGCACGTAACATGCATTCATGACAAGGAGGGTAAACAACAAAGTAGGTTGTTTCCCAAGTATATGCATATTTCATATTTATTTCACAAGTTAACGATAAGGTATTCAAGGAAATAATAGCAATATAAAGTATGAGTAATGGTAATGCTTTAACTTTTAAATCAGGAGTCTAGAAAAGTCCCTCACCTTAACTTACTCAGTCGATGCCACACTTTAGCACTAGAAATAGCAATAAGATTAATCTTGTCAATTAATATAAACAGATTAATCACGAATCCTTCAAATAATAGCTAGTTATCATATTCTAACCAAACATAGATATAAACAAAGTCTAAATTCTTCATTTAAATTTAAGAAACATGAAAGCACTCACTGAAGTCCGCTTTTAACATTTTAATCTAGCATATAATTTCTTTAATGTTTAACATTCAATTCTCAACTCCACCTAAATTAACTAAGTACTAAATAAACATATTGGTTAGCTACTCTACAAATATGCACATAATTTATACTAATTTAACACAATTATACACATTAACATATAATCTCATAGGTTATTATATAAATGCTAAGAACTAATATTCATAACAATTTAATAACTAAAATTCAATATATAATACGTAAAATTAAACTACAACAAACTACTATATATTACTTTTAATCTTAAGCTAACTCCAATTAAACATTTCATATCAACTATCTATTAAACTCATAGCCAGCATACTGAAATATTTCAAGGCCTACACTAGCTAAATTACAATTTCACAAGCTTTGATACAAGCAAACATGCTGTCATACTAGGAGCAACTAGATATAGTATGTCTTTTAGACAAATCCACAAACACATGATCTTCATCTTGTAAGTTTAGCTACTATACATATATTTACACATAAAATTACATTTATAAGCCATACAACCAGTTATGAACATCTCCTCAATATATATTTAATTTTACATGCATGCTCCACAAATACAATATATCAACTAAGATACTTAATCAATTTAACAAAAAATGGCAATAATGTGCAAAGTTGATGAAACCTCTCACCAAGCTAGGTTGAATGCTAGTCATCAATCCTACTTCACATGCAAAACTCGTTCGTCTTTCTCCAAGATTCAACCTAAGCAAATTCTCTAACTTTCCTTCCATTTCTTTGCCTGTTCTTTGCTTCGGGTTTAGCCTACCCACCAATTGCCTTCTCTTATTTTTTCTTCCACCGAACACTCACTGCTCCTTTTTGTTATGCTTTACAACATTGATCCAAATATATAATGTAACTAATGAATAAAGCAACAACCAATGACTAACCACCACCAATTGCCACCGCTTCTTTTCTTTTGTCCTGCATTCGGTCCACTAATGTTTTTTTTTTTCTTTTCTTGTCTAACTTCACAAAGTCCACCAATGCCTTTTGTTTTCTTTGCTCTCCACCGAATGCTCACTGGTTGTTTTTGGTTTAACAAGCTAACTTGGCTTAACTTATAATATATATATGCTAATGTGAACCAAAGCTAAAAGCCACCGCTCAAATCATTGTCACCAATTCGTTTCTCTTATTTTTCTTTGGTTTGGCTTTGGTCCAATCATTTCATTTTCCTTTCCTTTCCCGGCTAAGGCTTCACCATTCACCAACTCTTTTCTTTTGTCTCGTGTGCTTTGCTACTTTGATAAACCTCTACATATATCATGTAACAATAGGCCCACCATCCACTTTGCCACCAAATCTGATCTTTGTTTATGTAATAGTTGACTAGGCCATCCAATATAAAATTATTGCTTTGGTTCTTAGTTTACTAATATAAAGCTAAAGACTAGCTAAAGCTAAGGAATAATGTAAGACTTATCACTATTGACTCCATAGCTCAGAACAATTGTTTCATGCAAGCCGACACATCATGTGATAATTTGCTAATTCATAGTCTTTGTTTTGCTGGCTCAACGGAATTCCTACAACTATCTGCCACGGTCCTAAGCTAGCTATAGACAACGATGATAGTACTAATTATGACTAGTTTATTTGCTGGAAGGAGGTGGCACAATAACAGGTGATGACAATGCTTTAAGCAAAGCAGATGGCTACACACTAGAAGGTACTCGAATGACTAAGCCTAATTGGACATCAGGTTACTTTCTTACGTGGGTTTGGGTAGTGAAGTTGGCACGATATTAAGCTCGTTGGTGATGCGGCGACAACTAGAGACAAATATGTCATAAACTTAGGCTTAATTCTAAAGAATAATGGTGAATTTTAAATCAGATAGACTATATAACACTATTTAAATTTTCTTTAATATCCAGTTAAAACTTTGAGGATCTAAGATATAAAATGTATAGCAAAATTATTCATTACATAATCCTATTTAAGGGTTAATGTGTTATTCCCAAAATGTTATATTAGTCTTTTATTCTAGTCAAAATAGAATTGCTTATTATTTCTAGTAAACATTTCATAATAACCTAACCTAAGTATTCTTAAGTATTAACATTCTTATTAAATTTCCTAACTAATTCATTTCTGAAATCATTTAGTGTTATTATCTAATATATTTACTAGAGTTAATTACTTAACATACCAATTCCGTCTTTTTCATAGGTTAAAATTGCCATTTAGTTAGGGAATTATTACCCAATTTTCATTTTAAGAAGTTAAGATTTGTTACATTAAACTATTAACTTAATTAAAGTTAACTTTTCTACTTAACACACAATGACCAAAATATTCCAAGTTATACACATCTCCTAGTAGATTAACTAATCAGTAAATCAAATACCTATTTTCCCAATTACTTCATTTCAAAAGCATCTAGAGTTTTTTATATTTCCTAAGCTTAGTCTTATAAATTCATGTTATAACACCTAATTGATAATAGGTTACTATTAATCATAAATTAAATGCAGGCAAATAAGCACAAAGACACATTTTCCAAGAATAATGAAAGAAATAAATATAAATAAATATCATAGATGCACGGTCGGCCTCGGGTATTACACATACTACGAGTCTCAATGCTGAGATGGCACGGATTTTGTACAAGATAGGAACTAGGATTAATCTTGATATTGGAGAGATCATGTTTTATAGGATTGTTGAAGAGGCAGCTAAGGAAGTGAAAAATCAATACTTGTCCTATCCCGCATTGATTTTGGTGTTCTATCTGCTCAGAAGGTGGTTCATGAGAAGATTGAACCACTTGAGAAGTTGTCCCCACCATTACAATTTTCTCAAAAAGTTTTTGCAGGGTCAGCACAAAGTGGACATTCAGGGAGAGCTTAAAGCAGAACCGAGTGTTGCACCTACTGCTGCAACATCAACTAATGCATTGCTGAAACATCTTTAGACTGAAGTCAGTGGCTTGCGCAAAGACCATGCTACTGTGCTAGACAATCATAAGCAAATTATGGAGGATCTTGCAGAACTGAAGAAGGGTCAAAAGACCATCCTTGATTTTGTTTGTGATGCTACTCCTTGAGTTTGTCTGTCACGCTCTTGCCTTTGCCCTATGACTTTTCTGTTTTTTATTTTCTTAACTCTTGTCCTTAACTCTGCTACTTTGGTTTTGCTTTGGCCAAGGGGGAGATAGACTGTGGACCCACAAGACAATTTATGACCCTTTATGGATGCTTTTCTTTCATTTTCTTTTATGGTTAATTATGTGTTTTATTCCTTAGTAGCTTAGGGCATTGCTTGTGGTTTTTGCCAAAACAAAGCCAAAAGGGGAGATTGTTAAGATTTTATTTTAATCAAAGTTTTTTTATTGGCTGTATTTTTGCAAAAATATAGATATCGCGTGTGGTAGTTTGAACTTGTAGAAATCTTTGAAAATGTTACGATGAGGAGGGCTTTCAGTTCTGAAGAGTTCTATTCCTAAAAGTATTCTTGAAGAGTCCACGTGATTTTGAAGATATCTTGGAAATAAGGTGATAATATAATAGAGGTCAAGTCATCAAGAACTCTTGAGCTGATTGGATTATCTTGAAGACTTTTTTGCTTGTACTCAACATCCCGAGCAAGTCCTTCAAATAGGCGTAATGATTCCCAGTTAAAGGGGGATGAAAGTGTGTAGAAAAAGATATAGCAGAATCGTAAAATAGCTATAGGTTGTATGTGTCAAGTCGTGTTGTAACAAGTTGTATAACAAAGTCAACTGGATATTTTTAGTTAGTGTTGCAACACAGTCAGTTTAGAGTCTAATGTTTTGACCAATCCATCTTGAGTTTCAAGACTCTTTTTATTATGTTTTTAGTATACATTCTTCGGGAGAAGAAGGTCTGTTCTCGGGAGAGAACTGTGTAAGTTATGGGGAGCTCACCAAACGTATAAATCTATTAAGGGAGTCTTACACCTAGGCGGCAAGGGTTAAGAGGGAGTCTTCAATTACGTAAGTTTCCATTGGTGTTTGTAATCTCTTGAAACTTAGTGGATTGGTTTGTTGGCCAAGGGATAGCCGCGTGGATGTAGACCATGTTGGTTGAACCACGTTAAAAATTTATGTATTCTTATTTTTGTTGCAACAATTTTACTTCCAGCAAATTTACTTAGTTAATTTGATTAAATATCAATTTGACTAAAGGGCCAAAGACCAACGCAACATATTCACGTTGAACAATGTACTAATTGCACAAAGAAATGTTTTTCTCAAATTCTTTCTTGCATTATCATTTGACTGAACCATTGTTGCTGCATCAAGTTTATGTTGTCAACTTATTCTTGGTCTTAACTCGCTACTATGCTGCAATGTTGTTAAGATCATCATGGCCCTTACGTGGATTTATTTCTCATTTACATCTTCTTCTTTGTGTTATATGATTAAGAAATTTTGTTAAGAACCTTTTTCCTTTTTCTTTACTCAACCAGCCCCTGAGTCCGAGATATTCATCTTGTTTCATGTTTACCTCCAGCAAACCTCGATCCAAAAAAAAAAAAAAGAAAAAAAAATTGCAGCCTAACACTACAAAAAATAAACTGTTTTGCGACGAAATTTTGCCACGAAAATAAAATCGTCGCAAATTTGGGACGAAGTAGCTATGAAAAATTTTGGCACTCATATTGTGTCGACATTGTGACAAATATGTGACGAATATAATATTCGACACAATGTCGTCACAAATTGCGACATTTCTGCCACAAAAGTCAGCACTATACAAAGTCGTGGCTAGATCATCCCAAATTGCGACAATTTTGCCACGAAAGTCAATAATGTAGAGCGGGAAATAATTTCGTCGCAGTAATGTGGTATATTTGGTACAAAATTGTGACGAAATTCTTTAGCATGTTTCACTTTTCTTTTCTCATCGCAAGTTCGTGGCAAACTTGTTACGAGGAAGGAAATTTTGTGACGACTTTGTCACACTTATTTCAAATTTCACAATGTCATCTCAATATCGTGGTAAAAAACAACTCTTGTAGGAAAATTGACGCTAAGCATTTGAGGTAGTTGTCACATATTAGCCACGACTTTTACATTTTGTTAAAAAAATTACATCATTAATTATAAGCCCTAACCCTTTTTTAATACAAACATTTTAACCACACAAACACACACACACACCCCATAGCTATTTTCACTTTCCTCCATGCATCACAGCCATTTCTACTTCATTTGAAGGTAAATATCCAAGCAATTTTTTTTTTTTATCTTTTTAGCATTCAAATAAAAGAAACAAGCAAAATATTTTTTTTAGTTAAAAATACGTCTGTCTTTTCTTTTTCATTTTCCTTTTTTGAGTTTACCAGCTATTCCAACTAAAAGTAAAATTGAAAAAATATTAATAAACATAATTAATAAACAAATTACATCCTTGCGTCATAGTTTCATGGCAATAGAAAACTCAAGTAGTCGCAATTTTGTCGTAATTTGTGTGACGAAATAGTGACAAATTCGTGAATTTGTAACGTTTTTGTGACAATTGTCATAGTTAATTGAAAAAAAAAAAATATGTGAAAAAGGAGCCAATTAACCTGATCCCCTTTTCACCCAAACTCTATTTTTTCCTCCATACATACAAACACGCCACCACCACCACAGCTACCTAGCACCACCACCATTGTGCGCAACCTAAAACTACCACTACCCGATGTAACCTAGCACCGCCACCATCGCGTGCCGTGTAGCCGTTAATGTAAGTTTTCTTCCATTAGTTTTCTTTTTTCAGTTTTTATTGCTTCTCCCTTATGATGATGCGGATGACCTTAGATCTGGCCATTCTGACCTCGATGATGTTGCATTTCTCCAAAATGAGCTCGTTTTGGTGGCAATAGATCTGAGTTGGAGTGTTGCCATTTGACTGTTTTCATTTCTGGTTTGTACCTATGACCAAGTTGATCAAACAATTGTTTGGTTTAGTTACTGGTTGGGGCTGTGTGTAAATTTGTTCTTCACATATTTGTTAATGATGAAATGGTTCAGTTGGGGCTGTGTGTATACGAGGTGTTGGAGATGAGGTTTTGGGAATAAAGTTACTGCTAGTAGATGAGATGGGTTTTTGTGTTGGACATGCGTTTGGTGGCTTGTTTGTGCCTAATTCCTTTCACTTTCATGTATTCAAGGCTGAAATGGTGTTGTAATACTCTTAGACAAAAAAAAAATGTATTGGCTCATTCTTGTTGTACACCAACGGTGAGATAGAAAGAGATTGAAGAGAAAAATAGATAAAAAGAAAAAAGAAGAAAGGAAGAAAGATCAGGCAAGAAAAAAAAAGATTGATCGAGAAATTTGATCAAGAGATTGAGAGAAACATAGAAGAAAAAGAAACAGAGTTGGTTACGAATAGATGCAGAAGCAGTTCAACATATATGGTAAACATATTTTGATATTAGTCTATGGAAAGATTTTGTAGTTTCTTTACAAATCTTGGTTTCTAAAATTTATATGCATATGTACATATGTTAGACAGTTATAATTCACTTGGGTTTAACTGATTGAATAGCAAACGTGAGGAAATATAATAAGGGTATGAATATTGAATATGGTGGTAATGTTAGATATAGTACTGGGTTAAAAAAAAAAAAACAAATATAGTACTGGGTTCAATTGTAGGCATCGTGGGTAATTATGAAGGGTGTTAGGAATGGTAACGTTAGTAACTAGTTATGACTATGTGCTAGTGTATGTTCGCAGAGTTGGGTGGTGAGGCTTGAGCTGAGTTATGCTTAAGTTTTGAAGTGAATAATAGGATATGGCTTTAGATTTTGCATGTGGTGCATTAAAGATGAAAGACAAAAATAAAATATAGAAAAGAAAGAACATAAGTGAACATAAGAAAAAAAAAATGTTGATATGCTTTAAAGAATTCTTATCACGGAAGAGCCTTGCAATTGCATTAAAGAAGTCAACTTACATATATTAATTAAATAAGCATGAGTTAATGATCTGAATCATGTATACAATATTGGTGAATGAATAATAACTATACAATATGTGCATGTTTCTTGTCCTGACATATGAAATTAAATTTACTATGCTGCAGTATCAAGTTAATCTGAGATGATAATTTAGGGAAGAGAAATTATATTTATTTTTAAAGCTCGTATCGAAGAAAGTTGGACTCCCCTAGTATACTATTCGTTCTTCTTCCGAGTTCCTATTTATTGGATTATTGAATCCTACACTTGTTGGCACTGTTTCCATTCCTGGGGATCTCGCCATTCATACTATACCCTGATTTATTGGCCTATTGTGTTAATTGATTGATAATTCCTTCTCTGGCATATTATCTTTGGAATGAGATCATGTTGTTGACTCTCATTTGTTGGTTCATTATTTTGTACTACTACTATCAAAAGTTTCAAGTTTGATTTAGACCAAAACATGACTCTTTAGTTATGTCACTTATACAATAATTATTAGTTCTACACTTTGGAAGCTTTAAAGTTTGATAAATTATAGTTTGTTTTCTAGAAATTAAAATAAATGAATGCATTATCTACTAACATTAATTTTGCTAGCTAGAAACTTATTACGAATATTGAGAGTTTATCTTTTCAAATGAACTTTATTACCCCATCCTCCGGTTTAAGAATCAACCTACTATTACAATAAAATGTAGCCATTAGATCAAATGCTCGTTATTTTGAGTGAAATGAATGAATAAAATGTGATAAATGAGCATCCTCCATATTGGTGTGATAAATACTTAAAAGCTAGATTGGTCTTGTGTTTTTTATGTTATCTTTTCTTTTTAGCTGTGTGTTATTTACTCTTATAAGGATCCATTATTTTTTTTTTTTGGTATATTATATAAGCTCAATCTTTGTTGTGGTCTTTAAGGTAATTGAGTAGGGGAAAAATTATAGACTTTGGAAGCTTTAAAGTTTGCCTATGACTTTTAGTTTGTAACTAGTCGAAGAAGAAAATGAAGGTTATAGATGTATCAAGTCATGTAATTGGTAAGCTGGGTCTCCATGTGCTAGGCTGCTTTTTTAATTTACTTGAATCTTCATGTGCTAGGCTACCTATAATTAACATTTATTTCTTATTTTTATTCTACCGTTTATTTCTTCTTGGTTTGAATAAGTACAAGAAAGGTGATCGGCAAAGTATCTCAAGAAACTTTCTTGAGATACTTCTAGATATTTGGTGGAGTACAAGAAACATATATCTACTTTTAGAGCTTTCCCACAAGCCTACATGAGAAGGTCAACTTTATATTAACATATATTAAAAAAGTTTTTTTTTTATCATTTAAATAAAAGAAACAAGCAAAATATTTTTTTTTAAGTTAACCAAAATATTGCTTCTGCCTTTAGCTTTTTCTCTTTAATATTAACATTTTGGTGAGTTTCCATATATTGTGGAAATAAAGTTATATTATTTTAATTAGTAAGATCTTCTGGTTCTTACTTTCAGATTTTAGCCAATAATATTGGTGTTTTGTAAAGAGTTTGAAGCCAAACAAAGCGGAACAAAAAGGTGAATTTACCTTATGTTTGTGGTATTTAAGTTTTATATATCGCAAAACTAATTGATGATGTATTCAACTCTAGAATCTTCATGCTATGTAGATGACTTTGATAGATCTGCATGGAAAAATTTAGCATTATTATTTATTTGTATATATATACATGTTCGCAGGCCACTCAAATCCTTTAGCTAAAATACATGTGTATATATACATGTTCTTTGGTTACATTAGTTGCTCTATACTTTAGTTACCTCTTTTTTTAATTTTAAATTGCCCAAAGGATTAAAAGGAGAGTTTAGAAGTAATGCATTCAGCCACTAGGCATTTGGTCTAATGGTATAATTCTTGCTTTAGATGCGAGAGGTTCCAAAATCAATTATCAGTGTCTACTAATTGGCTTTGGCCTCCTTTAAATCAAAGAAAAAATGTAATGCACAATCTATCAAAAAATAAAAAATAAAAACAGATAAAAATGTTACTTTTTCAATGACTTACTATAAATTCCATGATTTTATGTCAATTATTAAGTGGTCCTTGAGGGGAAGGAGGTCTGACAACCAATCATTTTCCCTTTAGAATAGCTATAAAAATAAGAATGAAAACGATTAGAAAGAGAATATTCAGAAGTCCTTTTTTCATGAAGTAACTTTGAAAAAGAAATGTACTGTATGTTTAGTTCAATAAGTAGACATGCTCTTGGCTTGAAATTTTAAACAATGTTTTGTGACACCAAATGTTGATTACAATTTCATAAGATAGTAAAAAATTTGAGATTACAATCTTAATTTGGATTATGTTAGTCAAAGGGAAATTCAAATGTCCTAGAATTAAGGAAATTTGACCATATAGTACCTATTATAAGGAAATTAAATTAACTTTATCAATAATGTAGATTTTAGTAGTTAGATTTTACAATTGAATGAATTTCGATTATATAAGAAGATTATCCGAACCAAATAGGAAGGCAAACCTTGAACACTAAATCTTTTATTTTGATAATCTAGGATATCTAGTTGATGTAAACTTAGAAATCCAAATTAAAGATAATTTACACCTATGTTTGTAAGTCAAAAGACATGAAGTAAGGTAAATTTAGTAAGCTAGGACTCCATATGCTAGGCTGTCTTTTTAATTTACTTGAATCTCCATGTGTGAGACCCAACAGTTGTAATTCGGCCTATTAACATATTAGGCTATGACTTTAGGAATTCCATTTATTGCAAATCAAACCATTAAGTTTTGTTTTTTGAAATTAGTGCAATTCATACTCTTAACTATGGAATTCATATTCTAAGTGTTTGCTATGATACAGTACTTAACCAAATGGATTCCAATCGTGAATGGATGAATCACCGTTTGGAACCCGACAGGCAGCTTAGTAATACGTTCATTGAAGGTGTACGTGAATTTGTTGCATTTGCAAGTAATCAACAACATTACATGGACGGTGATAAGATAAGATGTCCATGTGCAAAATGCAAAAATCGCAAGTTTTTGGATACGGACAATGTAAAGGTCCATCTTTATCAACTAGGTTTCATGCCGTATTATTACGAATGGACTTCACATGGGGAGCAAGTTCATAATTATGGTAATTCTTCTCAGCAGACCTTTACTCATAATTATAATAACCCTGACGAAGGAAATACTTATAGGACAATGGTATTTGATGTTGCTGGTCCGGAGTTCGTTATGGATCATGACCAACCACGTGAACCACCTAATACGGAAGCATCACAATTTTTCAATCTTTTGAAGGCTGCTGATGAACCATTGTGGGATGGTTGTGAGACTCTGACTCATTTGTCTGCTGTGTCTCGTTTCATGAATATCAAGTGTGAAGAAAATATGAGTGAACAATGCTTCAATAGAATGATCGACACAATGAGGGAAGCGTTGCCAAAAACTCATAATTTACCTGAAAAATTTTACAACTTCAAACAGGAAATGAGGCCTTTAGGATTGGGGTATGAAAAGATAGACGTCTGCAAAAATGGATGTACATTATTTTACAGGGATAGAAGTGACTTGGACTCTTGTCCCCGTTGTAGTGAGCCACGTTACAAGACGTCAAGACGGGGTAAGCTCATAGCTCACAAAAAGTTGAGATATTTTCCGCTAACTCCGAGATTGCAAAGATTATACATGTCAAAGGTTACAGCTGAACATATGCAATGGCATAAGAAACACCAAGTCGAAGATGGGAAGATATGTCACCCGTCTGACGCTGAGGCATGGAAACACTTTGACAGAGTATATCCTAATTTTGCTGCCGAGCCAAGAAATGTTTATCTTGGGCTATGCTCAGATGGGTTTAATCCATACAACTCAAATTCTAAACCTTATTCTTGTTGGCCAGTGATTATGACACCATACAATTTGCCACCATGGATGTGTATGAAGAACCCTGTCATGTTCTTGACTCTTCTTATTCCAGGCCCAAAAAATCCCGGCAAGAACATTGATATATACTTAGAGCCCTTAATCAAAGAATTGAAAGATTTATGGGAAGTAGGGGCTTCTTGTTATGATGTGTCAACAGAAACAAATTTTCAATTAAGGGCGGCTTTATTGTGGACAATAAATGACTTTCCGGCATATGGTATGTTATCTGGTTGGAGTACACATGGCAGATTGTCATGTCCGTATTGCATGGAACATTCAAAGGCTTTCCAATTGACCGCAGGTAGAAAAAATTGCTTCTTTGATTGTCATCGTCAGTTCTTACCACTGAGTAGTTCGTTACGGCGAGACAAGAAGAACTTTGTTAAGGGTAGAGCAGAAAGCTCTAGTCGTCCTCCTATATTAGATGGTGAACAAATTTGGCAATGTGTAAAAGACTTCCCTACAGCAAGTGAATTGATATCTTGTAAAAGAAAAAATATACATGGCTTTGGGGATTGGCATAATTGGACGAAAAGAAGCATTTTTTGGGATTTGCCCTATTGGCGTTCACATCTTGTGCGTCATAATTTGGATGTGATGCATATTGAGAAAAATGTGTTTGAGAATATTTTCAACACTGTGATGGACGTCAAGGGTAAGACAAAAGATAATCTCAAAGCGAGGATGGATGTTTCAAACTTTTGTGACCGTCCCAAATTATGTGTTCAGAGAAAACCGGGTGGTGGTTACGAACTGAATATGGGTGTGTACACATTGACAGTGGCCAAGAGAAAAGCAATTCTAGATTAGCTTAAGGAATTACGACTCCCCGATGGATATGCATCCAATTTATCAAGGTGTGTTGACATGAAAGATCTGAAATTGTCACATATGAAGAGTCATGATTGTCATGTCTTTATGGAGAGATTACTCCCTATAGCTTTACGTGAGGTATTTCCTAAACATGTTTGGGAAGCTTTCACGGAACTAAGTTTGTTCTTTAGTGATATATGTTGTACATCTCTTCATAGAGAAGATCTAGAAAGGATGCAAGAAAATATTGTCATGACTCTTTGTAACCTGGAAAAGATCTTACCGCCTGCTTTCTTCGATTCGATGGAGCATTTGCTAGTTCACTTGGTGTATGAAGCAATATGCGGTGGTCCTGTACAATATCGGTGGATGTATCCTTTCGAAAGGTAATTCCATCTTTTTCCTAAATTTATATGCTAACACTTGCATTAAACATTACTTATGTTTGAATACCAACACTCATGTAGGTTCTTACATCGTTTGAAGAGGAATGTAAGGAATAAAGCAAGGGTTGAAGGATCTATATGTGAAGCCTATCTTTCCCTTGAAACAGCAACCTTTTGTTCATATTATTTCGAATCTCATGTGCAGACTAAAACAATAAATATTGGTCGAAATGACCAATATAGCGATGTGGACTATCCTGATGGATGTTTATCTATATTTACTTACCCGGGTTGTCCTATAGGGAAAGAAAAGTACCAAAATCTAGACGATCGAGAGTTATATGCGGCACACCTATATATACTAATGAATTGCCAAGAGGTCCACCCTTATATCGGGTAAGGTCATGAAATTTTGTATATATAATGTAACATTAATACATTTCTAATATGAACCCTACATATTGTTCCCAGGATGTTTGAGGAATATCTTTCCCGAAATTATCCACCATTAACGGCGACACAAATTCAAAATAAGATTGACAATCTTTTTCCAAAATGGTTATATGACCATGTAAGAACAAATCCAATTAAAGTACATATTGATAGTTTATTTGCATTGAAGTTAGCACTCAACTCTTTAACTTTCGATAAATTTCGTGCTTTGTAGTTCATCAACACTAATGGTGTTGATGATCGGGTGAAATGTCTTTCTATGTGGCCAAGTAAGAGAGTACGCACGTGGTCAAGCTACTTGGTTAATGGATACCGATTTGACACCCTTGATTATGGGTCTTCCAAGTCCACAATGAATAGTGGAGTGTTCGTCAAAGGGACATATGATGGTACTACCGAGTATGGTGACTACTATGGAATATTGAAGGGCATAGTTGAATTGGAATACCATAATCCAACACAGAAACATACAAGAGTTGTTCTTTTTAAGTGCAACTGGTATGATACGCAAAAGGGCAGAGGTGTTAAGGAACATCCTAAGTATCGACTTGTAGAGGTCAATGTGAAGAGGGGATTTCCAAAATATGAACCGTTTGTGTTAGCAGAACAAGCACATCAAGTGTATTACTGCAAGTACCCTGGTGCTAAGAGAGATCGTGCTGATTGGTGGGTTGTATGCAAAATCAGACCGAGAAATTACTATGACGTGCCTCGAGAAAAGTATGGAATAGAAGAGGAATTACCTTTTCAGTCAGATGTAATGGATGTGCCTATAGTACTACTGGATGAAGAAGAGTTGCCTCAACGTGTTCATGAATCAATTGAAAATATTGAGGTATTGGAAGAAGAATTGAATGAGTTACAATTTCAACAAGAACAAGAACAAGAACAAGAACAAGACGAAGATGAAGATGAAGATGAAGACGAAGACGAAGACGAAGATAAAGATGACGAAGACGAAGACGAAGACGAAGACGAAGACGAAGACGAAGACGAATACAGAGATGATGAAGATTAAGATGATGATAATGATGACACTGACGATCATGTTGATGATTGCCTTAATTTAATTTGTATGTATTTAGTTTAAGTTGTTGGTTTGTATAAAGTTAATTTAAGTTGAACAATGCTTGTAATAGTTTGTATGTAGTTAATTAAGCTTGTGGATGGTTTGAATGAAACATAAATTATAAATTAGTTAAATAGGAAACATTAGAGTAGTATGATAAGCAAAATTATAATCATACTATGCTAGAAACGAAGGAAATGATGCATGTACGCTTTAATTTTGCTAAGTAGAAAGACTCGAATGACCTTAGGAACTTGGGTATGTTATCATAAGAATGTTATATCATGTTTTGTGGATCAATTCTTCTGAGTGCAGGTATGTGGTTAATCTTATAAACAGGGGATATTTTGTCCCTTTTTTCTCATTTTTCGTGCCCAGGGTTAGGGTTGGGTTAACGTTAGTGAAGTTAATAGGAGTCCTGACTCCGTGAGGGATTGGGGAATGACAGTGTTAATGACATTTAGTAGATTATTTCAATGTATTAATATTATTGATAAACATTTAATATGACGATAATGTATTCAAATTGTATATGTAGATCTACATTTTTAATGATAGTTGGATTGTGTTCAAAACAGACATGTCTTCAGGTAAAGATAAAGGTAAAGGTACAGCTAGACGATATGTGCGTCCTGGGGCCTTGCAGCAGTCTATTGCACGTTCAAGTGGTACACATGCATCTCATTCTGCCTCTAATGCTGGGCACACATCTACTTCATCCTCTCAAATACCATTGAGTGGAGGGTTGATGTCACAGACTGGCAGACCGACCAATTTACCCAAAGATGATCAATCTTCGGCATCTACTTCATCCACGGGCTTGCCACGACACTTAGATGGTTTGCAAGTCGACTCCAATGACCCGCCTATCGTCCGGTACACACTATCTACTGACCATGAGTCTTCTACTGATGCATTGCGACGGGTTGCAGGAGTACACTTAGAGGTTTGGCAGAGGTTTGGATTCCCATCTTTGGAGGCGTACACTGTGTGGCAGATTGATAGGCGCACACATATGACAATATATGAAAATGGGTATTAGAACGTTAAATACAATTTTATATAATATGTACATTATTTTCTTTATTATTTTTTCCATTACAACTGTTAGTATACTTTGTATCTTTACCAATTGCAGATGGATACCGGCTGGAGCGGCGCGAGAGATTGTTAATATATTATCTGCTGGGTTCAATGAGCCTTGGATGAGATGGACTTTGATTCCAGTTGAGGTTAAAGAGAGATGGTGGATCGCTTTTCAGGTACTAATTAAGTACACAAAATAAATTTCATTATTTATATTTCAGTTATATATACCGTGACAATATATAACTTGAATTACTAATACTTAATATATGGCTATAGAGATTGTACAAGTGGTACCCCTATGATGAACCAGTCATCCGCCAATTATTTTTTAGAAATGTTAGTGCTCGGTTACGGGACCTTTTCTGTAAAGGTCGCTACATGCAAAAGAAGAAAAATATTAAGCCCCCTTGGTTGAGTGATAGCGTATGGGATGCACTATGTCAACAGTGGAACACAGATGCATGGAAGAAAATGTCAGAGCAAAACAAGAAGAACAGAATGAGTAAGCCATCTCCACATTATGGTGGTTGTGTGGGGTTTCACGAGATCAAGAGAAGAATGATAAATGTTAAACTAATTATTTAAATTGTAATACTATATGATAGTTAAATATTTAATATAGTAATTGTTGTTTGATTAATGTTATTATAGGAATTAAAAAGGAACGGACCAGTGACGAAGGCAGAAGTGTTTGAGAAAGTACATAGGAAAGGCCCCGATGGTCCATACTCCGACCCCAAGGCTGAACAAACCATGGTATATCAATTATTTATGTTTATTTATGTCATATAATCAATAATTAACATTAAAGTAAAATAACAATAATTATGTATTAATTGCAGGCAACATACAAGGAATTGGTCGAGCAAGCCACAACGGCATCGCAAGGAGATCCAACTGCACCACCAATCAACCACGATGCATTATTTTGCCAGGCAGTAGGTGGATCGGCTAGAGGACGATTGTACGGTGTAGGATCGCAAGCTATAGGAGGATCTGCGCATGACGTTCCATCTTCTTCTCGTCGAATCACAGAGGAAGACATGCAGGAAGCCGTCAATAGGGCAACATCAGAATTAAGGGGTCAGTTCATGAGCCAATTCGAACAGCAAAACGAGCGGTATAGAAGGCTTGAGCAACAAATTGCTCAATTGACCCAATTATTGCCACATCCACCCCAGCCGCATCAGGATCAATCTCAACCTCCCTCAGAACAACAAGGTGATGATGCCCAATAGGATCCATAGGGTCGTGGTATGACTTTATCTTCTATTGGAAACCTTAACAAGTAAGTGGGTTCAAGTATGTTAATCTTTCCTGCATATTATGTTATATGCATATGTTGAGTTTATGAATATATGTCATGTATACTATTGATAGAGTTTTGAGAAGGGCTAATAAAATATAATATTTTGTTGTAAAGAGTTTTAAGATGCATGTGATGTTTTGTTTGCAATTGTGTTAATTAAACACAATCATTAGAAGAAATTGAATATTGGACTTGTAGAATTTGTTTTTGCCTTCATTCTTATTTTTATGTAAAGCAATGTTTTGGTTGAGTTGGTTGATTTGTTTTATTGTTTGCAGATATGACATAGATTGTCTGAAGATGGTGAAAATAATAGGTGTAGATATGGATTGTCTCTATGCAAGGATGTCGTGTCATAATGGAGGATGCTGTAAACTTTTTGCATACAATTCTCTTTTAGAGCTTATCCTACCAGGACAAACAAGCTAGATGACGTTATGATAGATGTATATTTAGTATTTCTTTTTGAATGTATATTAGAAATGTACTTTGTTAAATGGTGGCTATTATGATATATTATGGCATGGCTTAGTTACTTTGGTGTAGATTTGTGTTCTTTTGAATGAATGTGTAGGTTGTGTAATTTATGAGATTCAATTATGAGATTTAAAATTATATTCTTTTGTAATTTAGCAGGACACACAAGATGATGTCACAAACCACCTTTGCCTATTGGGTAGATTTGAGAATTGCCACGAATTTGTGACAAAAAGAGAATAAATTGTAGCCACTAATTTGTGACGAAACTTGGTTAACCCATAAATAACTTTTGCCACAATTTAGCATCAAAATAAATTGCCACTATTTGGCCACGACATATATTTGCCACGCAACTGCGACAAAAGTTTTGCCACGTAATTACGTCAAACAAGTTGCCACGATTTTGCATTAAAATAACTTGCCACGATTTGGCCACGACATATTTTTTTGCCACTTTTGCCACAATTTGGAAACAGAAATTTTGCCACGTAAGGCATCAAATCTGTTGCCACGATTTGGCATCAAAATAAATTGCCACGATTTTGCCACGACATATTTTTTGCCACGTAACTGCGACAAAAGTTTCGCCACAGTTTGGAAACAGAACTTTTCCACGTACTTGCGTCAAATAAGTTGCCACTATTTTGCGTCAAAACTCTGCCATTAATTTGCGACGAAATCTTGCCACGCTTTGGCCACAAAATAAATTTGTAGCAAATTAGTCACCGTTTGCGGTGGTTTTGTGACAAAATATTCCCGGGTTTTTGTTCGTCGCAAATTTGTCACGAAGCGATGTAATTGCGATGAAAATCGATTTAGCCACGCAAGGTTTAGCGACGACAACTACTTCGTCGTAATTTCGTCGCAAATAAATATTTGCGACGAAATTGTGACGTTTTCTGGTGTCACAAACTCCACTGTTTCTTGTAGTGTAAGTCTAGATGATTATATTTACACCTATCTCAAGTACTCTTGAGGATGCTTCTTAGAAGAAAATCAAATTTACATTTATCGTTCTGGTTATCACATCAATGTGAAAATGAAAAGAAGAGGAAAGAAATAATATATAAAATAAACTAATAAGGATTTATCTTCAAGGATCTAAAATGATGGCAGAAAAGATGTCAACAAAATTGTACAGAATTATATAAATGAATTTTCATGTCATGTCTTGTAAAGACAAGAAGAATCTAAAATGGATCTTCATCGACCTTGTATCAAAGTTGGTCAACTTGTTCGTTGCTCGAACTCTTGTAGCTAACTGGGAATCAGACTCACCCACTGACCTCCTCTCTGTATAAAACCTGGGGCACTTAGGTTGTGGTAGCATTGCACTCTCATTATCCAACATCAAGAGCACATATGACATTGTTGGTCGATCCTCAGGCCGTTGTTGCACGCACAAGAGACCAACTTGTATGTAACGTAACACTTCAGATATTGGAAGTGAAGCCTCCGTCAATGGATCTATTAGTTCAGAGCCTCTATTAGAAAAATGAATGGAAATGATTTATTTCGGTAGTGGTCCAGCACTACTTTTTTGCTCACTTACTTTTATATGAGCATGCTCTCTGATTTTCCTGCGTGACGGAACCATGGTGAGTCATAATGCTTGGTCAGGAGAGAGACAAATGAAATCCTATAGAGAGGATTGAGTCATTCTTTAACATTTTTTGTATCATTGGAGAATGCATCATGTACAAATCTGGAAGACTAGTTCTTTCAGGCATAAAATTTTAGTCAGAGAGAGTTCAACAATTTTCGGTTTGCAGGATCTTGTAATTTGTTGTGCTGCTATTACAAAAAGTTAGATCGTTGTATCTTAGGAGACTTGCGCTAGAGACCGTAAGCACCGTAGCGGAGCGATAAAAGTCTTATGGAAACTAAATCAAATTCAGACTTCGATCTCAGTTTATCTCTAATTTGTCCTTCCAATTATATTTTTAAATTACAGTTATATATTCTGTTTATCTAATTTATTTTATTGCAAAAATTTCTCTTTTTGGGATTATACATGCACTTCGAGTACATAATTGCCAACAATCTTAAGACTTTTATTTCTTTCTGTTCTATAAGTGTTGAGTTCTAATATACTAGTTAATTTTATATCCTTCTATTACTGCACGCTTTATGTTGGTCATATGATGCTAAAACTATTCTAATATAATATTGCATGATAACTTGATGAGAACTCAGATCAGTTCTCGTAGTCTTTTACATGTTTTCTATTGTAATGTGATATGCATCTGTTTACTTAAAATCTATGTTGTTGTACTAGATGAATGATGCATGTAAACTATGATATATTTTATATGCTATGAAGTTGTGATATGTGTGGTCAACCTAGCGTAGGCAGTAAATTAAGTGTGATTAGTATTTTTACTAGTGTATTGGATTAGAGATTGGTCTACATAATTTTGCTTTCAACATTAATTTGTATTACTCGATAATATATTATGCATATTATCTTAAGGTTTTACAATGGTGCATGTATAATTTGCCCAAGTGCTTGCGAGCTCGTCATATTCTAATTCATTACGTTAATTTTCTTATCATATAAAAACAATAAGAGACATTCTGGTTTGAATCATAGTATAATACATTTATTTAATATGTATATTGCTCCTGATTCAGTTTCTCTAGTTTTGATGATTTGGATACTATTATAATTGTACATTATGTTACTGAATTTCTTTTATAAGAAATTTGGTGACAATTAATTTGTATATAAAGTAAATCATGTTCTATCATACTAAAAATAGAGCAAGTATGTCTTATTTGTGAAAGCCTATTAAATTCTAATTGCTGAGATATTAGAAAATAATATAGGTTCATTATATAATTATATGAGATTTTCTAAATGGGTCTCTGTGAAAATTCTTAAATGAGAAATTAATTTGCATACTTGTATGCTATTGAAATTTATGAATGTAATGGTTTAAGTTTAACATGATTTGGACTAAAGATATTAGATATATGAATTTTTAAAGGATGTTTATAATTTGGAAATTTTTACATGACTGTAAGGAAGAAGATAACCAAAACAACCTCGTTTGAACTGTTATCGAGACAGCCAATGAACATGGGACATGTGGCGCATGGCAAATGATGAAATAAAAAACTTACAAAGTTGTGTCTTAACATGCTTTATCTCTTGTCTGCCATATGGAGAGGTAGTCAACAAACAGGTCAAGGTTATTAACTTGGTAAATGTAAGCACATTTATTGAAAGTTGTGTAGCATGTTGGTTATTTTATTTTATCAAGGTCATGAGAGTTATGCAACAATTTTTTTTTTTTTGTTAATCCAAGAACATTCCTACTTCAACTAGTCCACGAAACATCGACCAAGATAGATACCACCGCATTGGAACTTTCAGCAACTTGATGGATCATGCCTGACTTACCCCCGCCTGGCCTAACGGCTGGGTGTGAACCAAACTTGGGAATGTAATGACTCGCCCCAAAACATACATCAGTTCAGTCAATAATTTAATTACAGACGGAAGTCATAGAAGTGACTCATGCCAACAACGGATTTCGAACCCGCACTAACATGAGATCCCATCAGCAACTTTGCCACTGAGCTACCCCTTGGGGGCGAGTTGTGCAACATGTTGTTATTTTGTTTTTATTAAGGCCATGTGCAGGATGGCCTATGTGTCTTTTTAGAACAAAAAGGAAACACAAACTTGAGGCTGTTATGTCTTGAACTTATTTTATCAAGGTCATGAGAGTTGTGCAGCATGTTGTTATTTTGTTTTTATTAAGGCCATGTGCAGGATGGCCTAATCGTCTTTTTAGAACAAAAAAGGGAACATAAACTTGAGGTTGTTATGTCTTGAACTCAAGACCTCATTAAGTTTGAAATGGTTGCCTAACCACTCAGCTATATCCGTTTGTTGTGTTATGGTTCTACGACCATATATACTTGTCAATTGAGAACAGGCGGTAGTGACTATTGCTGGATGCTAATTGAGAAATAAAATGACTACTTGTGGTTGTGCAGATTAGAACCCCGTACCTTTTGGAATATTTTGTGAAAGGTTAACCACTACATCAACTAGCAACATTGCATCTTAAAGGGGCAGAAGATTTATATCTTTTGTTGAGGTCATAAATTGCAGTCCATAATTGAGAATTTATTCTTTAATTATGTATTATAATATTTCGAGTTAAGAATATATTATTCTTACTGGTATGTGTTTTATTTAATTGATTTTCATGTATTAATTAAATAAAGACTAAATGCATATAAAAGTAATGTAGACTTTTATTTGCATTATTTGGTAGAAAAATTGTCTATCGAGAGGCAAAATGAGATTTTTGTCATGTATTATGAACGAATTAAATTAAATTTTCTCATTCTAATATTTTCTTGTATTTAGTCTCTAGGCCAATACTAATAGGAGCAAAGAATTGGGTAAAAAAATATGATAGTTGAAAAATATCAGATTTTGGGTTAACCTATTTTAAGGACTAATAAAATATGAAAAATAATTCATAAATGTGATTATGATATGTATTTTCATGTGAGCACAGATTTATATACTGTGATTGTAATAGTATAAAAGTAATTTGTTTAAATAACTATATACATACCAAATTGTAATGTGCTCTTATGGATATGATATATGTATATGTGTGTTTATACATGCATTGAAGAAACTTATGTGATCGATATTTTATAAGTTCAGGGACTTGAGAATGGAACAAAAAAAAAATGGGGAGACTCAACTGCCTTCCGAAAAGAGATGCAACTATGTTGGTTTATTAAAATTGAGTTTAAAAACCTTTGTACCAATTCTTGTGGAAACAAAGAATTTTTCAATATACTTATTGGAGCCTCCTAATTTATGGTGCGATAAATTAGAACAAATGAATTTTGATTATTTGCATAGCGGAGTATGCAAAGATACAAAATAATTATAACTTATTGAGAAGTTGGAGGACTTTGGAACTTATTAAGGATTTCAAAATCAAGAACAAATTCACTACAGTAATTGTGAATTAAAGTATGTGCAAGTGAGAGGAGGAAAAATTGTTCTATTACTTTTTATAAATATTTGCACAAGAGTTTATAAGGTTTATTTACAAAATTTCAAACAGGAGGTTTTGAAAGTATTTAAACAATATATAAATGAGATTGTGAATCAACATAAATGTGTTGAATAGTGAAGGCAATGTCTATTTTCCTTAATACTATATTGAACATGGTATTGTTTATTAATTGTGGTTCCTTGTTCACTTCAACAAAGTGGTGTTATTGAGAGTAATACCTAAGTGGTGTAAAATGCTTTGTTGATTAAAGGAAACTTTAGTACTTGAGGGGAAAGGCTATTTTGACAAGCAACCTACAAGTATTTTAACAAGATACCCATATGTACGGTTGGAAACGTTGACTACCTTTCTGAATGCTCAAAATATGGGGGTATCTTGGTGTAATAGGAGTTCTTACTCCTAGAATGGTCGAGGTTGGACCTTAAGACTATTGATTACATCTTTATTGCGGTATACAAGATTTCTTTTGCACAAATTGAAAAATTGAGGACATGCATGTCAAAGGTATTTAAAGTCAAGGATGTAGAATTTTTGAGAAATTCAATCCTTGTAAGAATTCGGTTCTTCATGATACTGTGAGTAGTAGTCATGAAAGTGATATAGCGAAAGAACTATATCAAATGCAATAAAGATGAACCAAGACATAGCAAGAGTGCTATAATTTCTAAGTCTTTTGGTCTCGATGAGCTTGTACCATCAAGGAAATAATGACAACTCTTGAAACTCCTTTTGAGAAAAGGTTGTTGTTAGTGGATTAATTCCTTTATATATGGAAACTGGTGGTCCTTCTTTTGAAAATTAACATTTAAGATGTAAATGAATTTTTTAAAGGAAGATGAAATTTGGTGGATCTATTGACAAGTACAAGACTAGACTTGTAATTGAGGATTGCAAGCAAAATCTTTATTACTTGAACACGTGTACACCAATTACGAGACTAACTTCTACTTAGAAGTTGATAGCCATTGCGGCTATGAACAATTGTGAGATACATCTGATGGATGTAAAGAGAACATTCTTAATTAATGACTCAAATGAAAAGATCTATTTGGAACAACCCGAAGGGTCTATGGTTCCATAAAAAGAAGATGTGTAAGCTTATAAAATCACTGTGGATGAAAACAAGCTACATAACAATGACATGAGAACTTAGGAATATGACAAACATATTTCTACTCGAGACGATGCCATTATGTGTCTTTATGTAAATGACATGTTAGTCATTGGAAGCAATAATAATGACCAGTAATTATGATATGAAACATTTAGGTATGGTAAATGGTATTTTGGAAATTAAAAAAAAAATTACCAAAATATTTGATGGACTAATTGAGTCTCTATCTCACTGTATTGAGAAGATGGTCCAGTGAAGACACGTACCGATGTAAATATACATCTAGTGAAAAATATCTCGGTTAGAGTATTCGTATATTTCTGGTAGTCTAATGTATACCATAAATTGTGAAATTTCTGAGGTATCCAAGATACACTTTGAACTATGGGCTGCATGTTGCAGGATATCCAATTGTATTAGAAGGATACAGTGATACTAAGAGGATATCTTATTTAAAAGACTCAAATTCGTGAGGGAATATGTCTTTATCTTTGGAGTGCAGCTATCTCAATATAAATCCTTTAAGTTAATTTGTATAGTCAGATTCACGGTGGAATATGAGTTTATGGCTAGAAAGGAATCTGAGTGGTTTCATAATTTCTTAAAGGATATTGCTGATTGGCCAAAACTTGTGCCAACTATTTGCAAATATTGCGATAGTCAATCATTGATTGGAAGGGCACTAAGTGGCATATATCAACGGTAAATCTAGAAATATATGTCTTGGATGTAAAACCGTAAGAAGATTGTTCTCTAATGAGGTTATCCCTATTGACTATGTAAAGTCAAAAGATAACATTGCGGATTCGCTTATGAAAAGTTTAAATAGAGAGCAAGTATATAATTCATCGAGGAGAATGGGTCTTAAGCCTATTTCTAAAGAGTTGTCATAATGGTTAACCCTACCTTGTTGACAGGAGATCCCTGGATCTAGGTTCAAAGAGAAAAACTGAATTATGTACAATTCAATGTAAGCACTGTGGGGGTAATACTCCCACATATTCCTATGACAAGTGATATTATTGTATTTGCAGCACTCAAACCATGGTATTTGTACTGCATTTGCATCTTAACTCTGGAATAAATGCAACACTTTGATACTTTTGATGCAATGTAGGAAAATATTGAAAAGTGAATAATCAGGCCCGAAATGATCCAAATTGCAAGTTAAGAAGTAAGAATGGGGAAACACAAGAAACGGTTGAAGAATGAAGCTCATATAGAAGAAATTTGGCCAAATCTACCACGAAATCGGACTCAGAACATTGACTCAGATTATCTCAAATAGTGACCTATGTCTTTTTTGGCAAATCATATTAGTTTTTCGGGTAGAAACAGCCTTCTGAGCAAAACGCAGGACTTAGTCCTGCGCGCGGCGTGATTTTAGCCAAATTTCATCGTTTGGAGGGTCAAAACAGTGAAAAATACCCGAAAATGCCTCGGTCAACAATCTGGTCAAAGTCAACAAATGCAAAAAAAGTCAACTATTTTCAGAATTTTGCCTATAAATAAAGCATCAACCCTTTGAGAATTTTTGAGTTAATGTTGGAGTATTATCAATATTTTTGATATAATTCCAAGTTAATTCCATTTAGTTTTAATTTTAGTTTTAGTTAATTAAGTAGTTTTAGAATACAGGGGAAGTCCCGCCTAGGTAACTCTTATTCAGAAAAATTTTACCCGAATAGCTACTTTTAGGGAGAAATCCGACCCGAATAGTTTTTAGTCAGGGAAAATTCTGCCCGGATAGCTTTTAATAGGAAAGCTTTTATTCGAGGGAAATTCATCCCTAGTAGCTCTTATTCCGGAGAAATTAGTTCCGCCCGAATAGTTATTTTGCGTGGGACCTCTACTCAAATTTTGAAAATCAGAAATACGAGTTCGTCAAATACGGGAGAGTCTTTCTTGACTCTCTTTTATTTATATAACTCGTATTCATTTATATCTGAGTAGATTGATATCTAGGGGAGAATATTGTAAATGTTAGTCTTTTAATATATGGTCTCGGATTTAGATTATACGTTTTAAATGCAATATATGGCTTGTTTTAATTTAGTAATGTCTTTCATACGTAATGCTTTTCAGTAGATGTATGACTGCTTTACTATTAAATATTGTCTTTCATAAAGTAATGCTTTTAAGTAGATGTTATGTTAGCTTTACTTTTGTGTCATGTATCCATGCTTTAATAGTGAATCGAAAATAGCTTGACAACCTTATATTCCATGAACTATAGCTAATACTTTTAAGTAGACCTTAATTTCTAAACCAATAAGGAGAAGTTGATTGTTTAGTCAAAACAGACCTTTTACACCAGGTTGCAAGGACAGTTCCATACTATGCCTCCAATGCTCGTATATGGCACAACACCTACATCAGAGTTAGTAATTGGGATTTTAATAAGCTAAGTTAATTGACTATGTTAAATGCTTGTAGCTTAACCCTTGCATAAAATCAGATAATCTTGAATACCGAGCCTAGATTAATTGCCTCATTTACATATTCGACCCCTAGATCACTATCTCTCGTATTCATATTTAGTTAGTTTAATTTAGTTGTAGTATAATCAAACACCTTGTATAAAGTATCGCTAACCGCTTTAACACTTTCACACACTACTTCACCAACTTGCTAACGCGCTTCCCTGTGATACGATTCCGTACTCATAGCACACTACACTGCAAAGAATCGTGCACTTGCGGGTTATTAAAACTTGGTCATTTCGCACCTAATTATAACGCACCGTTTGAACGCATCAAGTTTTTGGCGCCGTTGTCGGGGAAGCACTGTATAGTTTAGTTATTGATAAAAATATTTGTGAACTTTTTTAAAGTGTTTATTTTATCCGCTTTATTTAAAAAATAAAAAAAATAAAAATAAAAAACAAAAAAAAATAATAATAATAAATAAATAATAATAATAATAATAATTAAAAAAAATTGTTTGGGAAATTTGATTGATTAGAATATGACTCATTTTAATGGTTCATCCGATCAATGAGCTTTTAATGAAACAACCCAACCCCTATCCCAATTATATGTGAAAATTATTCTCAATTTGGGCATACCTTTGTAAATTGTCCCCATCATCCCATGTTTTTACAAAGTCATGATTCTACTACTCAGGGTTATTTTTCAAACACAAATCTGTATTCAAATACATATAACCCGGAGTTGCTGAATCATCAAAATTTATTTTGGGATCAAAATAATGTATCTTTTCTGCCTCAAAATTTTAAAAATTTTACATTTCAAAACCTCAATTTTTCTGAGTTTTGCGAAAGCTTTCAAAGTAATTCTTTCAAACAAAACTTTTGTTATCCCAACACAGTTGAATTTTCTTCTCCTGAACCAAACATCGACGACAAGTTCGACCAACTTGTCAAACTCGTCGAATCCAACCATCAATCCATAGATAGGCTTCAAGACCAAATCGGTCAACTAGTTGAGAGCACAAATGATTGGGAGGAAGACGAACATCATATTCAACCTGTCGTGAGTTTGCAAGATCAATATAGTTTCGTTCATCAAGAAACTATCCCAAACCAGGTTGAGGTGATAGAAGTGTTTAATAAGGATAATCAGGGTAGAGAGTGTAACACTAGGAATGAGGCAAATAACATGTTTGAGGCACATACTCCAGAATGGCAAAACCTGTAATGCCCCGATTCCTCACGGAACCGGGACTTCTATTAACCAAACTATACTCAACCCAAATCCAAACCCCGGACACGTAATTTAGGAAAAACGAACGGAGTTTCCCCTATTTATAGGACTATTTGGAAACCTGTAAACTACAACATACAACCACAAGACTATAATCCACAACTTCAATTTGTTTCATCCCTATCAGCATGCAAGTCAACTAAACAAAAGAGTAAACAATTGAAGTTATTACAAACCACTAGTACCTAATCATCAAACAAAATTAAAAATTTAATATTACATTCCTTGATATAACATAAATACATACATGGGCACAAAGTCTTAAATACAATACAAGCATATCATGATCATATTCTTCCATGTTTTACACACTGATAGAGCAAGCAGGTCACACAGGAGGCAATCCAATCTTCAGCTTTTCCTGAAATATGTTGAAAAGAGGAATGAGTAACCAAGTTACTCAGTGAGGGAGATGATGCAACATACCAGGCGTGCATTATGATATGCAGATACAAGAAATCATATATATAACATAAACAATAAGATTAAATAGCAAGTAGTTAACCACATTAAAAAGGATACGGTTCCATTTCAAGTCTTCAAACTCGAACCACGAGCCACGAACTTCACGGAAGTGCCGGCAAACCCTTACTCCAACAAGTTGGGATACTCCGGATGTATCCCGATCCTACGACCCTTTTTCATGAGGTAGGTCCATGCCCTGCAGGTGAACCACGCCTCTAGGGTAGTGGAGTATGCCTTAGCGAGAAGGGAATAGGCACCATGGTAGTCGAGGGAGCACGGCAAGCCCGACGCCGCCCGTGTTTCTCGATGCTACCATGTCCGAAAAGGTTGCGCAACCCCGAGACAAGTCGACAAGTATTTTAGATATCAAATAACACATAAGAGGGTCGACAAAGTAGGCCACCCTCGCAATTAAACACAAATAACACGAGAAAACACATGATAGCGAGTAAATAGTACATATAGACTATTTCAATTACTAATCATACACTCTATATCCAATAAAATAAGTTAAGATGTACAAAAAAAAGATGAAGACTCCCTCACCTTGGTTTAGGTTAATTATGCAAGAGTATAATTAGATTCACTCCAGCCTCCTTGAATTAGTTCAGATGTGTAAACCCTAGTTGTTCATATAAGTATAACATTTAAAAGAATTAGGCCAATAGCAAGTTAACCTTAACTATGACTTTTAACCAACACATAAAGCACTATTATAACACAGAAATACTTTATATTGCATTAAAGGGAAAGAGAACAAGAAGATAAGTTAACTGATTAACTAATGCTTCTAAAATTATTAATTTGAACTTCAAGCTAGAGTTATTTCATTTGGAAGTTAATAGCCAAAATGGAGGTTAGGCTCAATTAATACTTTTATCTTTTAACCTATTAACAACACAATGGGAAAGCATTCGCTAAACCCATCAATAATATAAATTAAAAGCCTTACAACACTTTACTACACAACAATGATTAGAGGATTAGGGTCATTATGTATAGCAAGTAAAAATGTTAAAATACTCCTTTACATAATTCCTACGTAACCTTCTTCTATAGACACCAGTAACTCCTTGATATCGAATACTACCTTAAATCTAACTTATTAGCTACTCAAGAAAATATATCTTCAACTAGTATACTAGAGTGTAAGTGCAAGTTAAGTTTAACTATATCTTACTACTGCATGATTATGAAATACACATGCATTATTCTCTTCCAAAGGGCATAACATGTAACTAAATGAAGCTTATCAACATTCTTCCTTTAGATAGTTAATAACTCCATTAAACTATCGTAATTCATTAGATTCATTAGCTAAATACAAGTTAAGAAAATTCATAAACTAGACTAGCATAACAAGCTCTAACAAAATTTATAGAATATTTCACAAGTTGGACAAGAAGTAGAGAAACTTATCTATCAACAATTTCAACACTGACTTGATAACAACTCAAAAATAAGATAATCCTATCTCAACGCCCACAACAACTCAAGTTAAAGAAAACATTTCACAATTCAATACTAACTTTTATCAAGCTAACACATTTTATATATTACCAATATAATTAAAAGAAGAAGAAAAGGAGTATGACAACTCAACTGGCTGCCCTCACATAAACACATTATAACCAACATATGCACGAGATAACTATATAATCCCAAAAAGAGGCAACCAACACAACTTCACCCAAAATCCAATTCAAATAGCTCAATTAGCTTTAGATAAACACAATAGTATGTGACAACGCAATAGTAAGCTCTAGGTACGCCAAAGAAGCCAATTACTACATTTTTCCCCTTTCTTAACCAAGCTTTTCTTCTCCTAAGTGCATTTCAGCGTTACCAACCCACAACCTAACCATACTAAATTCCCAACCAAGCCAAGAGACACCTATTAAGATCATAAAAACCCATTTTAGAAGCAAAAACTCGGGAAGGCCCCGAGCGGGTTTGAACTACAACTATACTAACAGAGCCCCAATTTTGCGTAACGAAAGCACCAAAAGTGCTTCCTTACCCCAAGGATATCCAAACCATAGCCCAACCTTGCCCGGATTGCACAACGGAAAAAGTCCTCTTTTTAAAGATTACTAAATTTGCATTTTAGTACATTTCCGAGCAATTTAATCCCACGTGAGTCTATGAGTAGTTCCACTAACGTCTAAAGCACCTAATTGAAGCCTCAATTTAACACACATACATGTACACATGGTGTAGTTAGTTCATTTACTCAAAATTCCAATATATATAGTGAGAGCTAACTAAAACTCCAATCTTGTATATTTATAAATATACATGCTAGCTAATTTCTTCTTCAACTCCCACAATCTTCTTACAAGTATTATTTCAAACATCGAACATGCAATATCTATTATCTCCCACTCCTAACACAACAACAACCACAACACTAGAATTCTCATTTAACTAACAATCAACACCAAAATACCACATTGTTAACATAACACCTAATAAATCATATTGAATATCTTATAACCATCATTTAACTCCAATATACACATCTACACAATGAGAATCCATAATTTTACTATCTAGCAATCACAATCATTAATGTCAATCATCAACTAGCTAAAACATCTTTCAATTTCTTGCAGATGCTTAACTTTATTTATTCAGTTACCTATGCTATAGTCCTCCAAACTGACTGGTTTTTATTTATAAATGTAACTCTTTGAGTGTAGATGACTTTAGCCTCAAGTGGAACTCAATTCCGATCTAAATTCCACAAGTTATAACCTTTTCCGTGCAACTGCGTGAAGTGCCCCCTGCACCAGCGATTTTCAGACACATTTCGGAAATAGCTAAATCGCGGGGTCAAAACGTTAGAATTTGCATTAGCTCTAGAAATAAACATTTGTTCTAAACTGTCTAATCTAGCTGCCATATAGCTCTAGAAATAAACATTTGTTCTAAACTGTCTAATCTAGCTGCCATATAAATTGCGTTCAATTCTAAGGACATTTTCTATACCAAAACTACTTCGGAAGTCAGGGGCAGTGCAGTGTCCAAATCCGAATTTTGCTTGCTTATCATCTTCTTGTTATTTCTTGCATTTGAGCCAACAATAACCATTACTTTAGCCTATATAACATTCCTATACTTCATTTAGGACATTTAACAAACACCTAAACTACACAATTACACTTAGTTAACAAAGCAACTCTACAACTAAGATAGCATGCAAGAGTTCATTCTATGAGCACTAATGAGTTCCTACAACCTTTAGCATACTAATACTTTAGCTAAACATACATTTCCAACATCTTTGAACACTTACATAAAACATAGCATGCATACATATAGCTGAATAATCCAAATAGAATGGAAATAATATGAATTCCCTCACCTAGACATGAAGAATGGCATGAAAATTGATCTTACAAAGCTGTCTTCTTCTTCTTCTTCCTTGGTTTCTTCTTTTCCTTCTCTCCCTGCGTGTGTGTGTGCTGAATTGTGTGTGTGTGTATTGAAACGTGTTGTGTGTGTGTGTTTTGTGTAGTTTATTTGTTTTAATTAAGGTCAAAATTAGGTAGGAATTTTATAAAGACTCAAAAGTCTATCTTGCCCCTTTAACTAATTTGATATTTACTAGTTTGACATTTAGTTGAAATCTAACAAATCTATTTTCTATTTGCAAATTGATAACACTTAAATAATGTCTACGTTACTTAAAACTCTTAAATGCACGTGAATGCACATAAATGCACGTTAAATGAAATAGATGCACGTAATCCAAAAATATGATATTTTATGCAAACAAATATATATAAATAATTAAAGTAGACATATAAATATATGCACATTAATAAAATAATTATATGCACAGGTCGGGGTGTCACAAAACCAGCCATCACCTTGGAGTCAAGAAATTTTTTCTCAAAATTTTGAAAGCCAAGTCCCTATACCTTTTCAATCTAAATCTTTTGGTGGCCCTTTATTTAATATTTTCAAACAAAATGATCACCAGGATGATTGGATTAACTCTGCTCCCGAATCCGGTGACAAGTTTGACCAACTTTTTCATCTTGCCCAATCTAATGCCCACATGCTTCAATCTTTAGATCAACACATTCAGACTGTTATGAGCACCTTTGATAAAATAACATGTGAACAAACTAATGATATGAGCAAGATTATTTGGGAGACATCTGATAGGGAAAATGAATTTGAGAAAAATGATGAAATGCATCACATAGAAGGACCGGATGACCTTAGTAATTTCATGACTCTACCCGACTCTGATTCCTCTTTAAGGAAGATGGGTATACACATTTCTCTAGAGTCCATACTCTTTCAGGATGAGTCTATTGAGTCTACTTTAAATCCCCCCTCCTTCTTATCTCCTGAAGAAGACATTAATGAGATCAAACGACTTTTGTATCAAACTGACCGAGAGAATAAGTCAAATGCTTCCATACCCTTTTCAACTGATTCTAATACTGAAAAAGAAGTTTTGACATCCATACTCTTTCCTGTTGAAAGTTATCTCACTTCTTCTTTGAATGAGTCTTCCCTTTTTGTGGAACTCAATTTGGGACACATTAATTTACAACACCAAATAGCCCTTATTGACATAACCATGAACATTCCCACACATATCACATTTGGATGGGAATTTTCACTTTTTCAAAGTGACTTGGAAAAGGCATGTTTTGTAGGAATAATGAACCATCATCTGTTGCATGATCATTTTCCTTTCAAGAACTGTGCTAAAACGATTATCAGGCAATATGTGTCGAAGAGCTTTAAACATAGATTGCTCTAACATTGGTGTCTGGCTGAGGGCGTAAATCTCATCGCTACTAAGAGGCAACCTAGATTTTTAAATACTTTCTTATTATGTGTTTATTTTCTGTTTGTGTGATTTTTGCAGTCTGGCTGAAGACGATAAACTTAGCGCTACTAGGAGACAACCTAGTGTTCTCTTTAATGTTTTACTGTTTGTTTAAATTTTTGTCATAACTCTAGAACCCCAGAAAAGAGTCTAAATGGTCTAGGTAGTTTATTTATTTGCTTTATGTATTAGTTGTTTTTTATGACCATATTTCTTTTTGGTTTCTCCCCTATATATTTGTCTTTGTCTATTTTTACTTAGTATAACTAACTATTTTCTGATGTGTTGATGATAATTTGTAAAATGTTTTGTCTACTAATATTTAATTGCAGAATGATACATCTTTTGGCAAAAGTTAGTAGAAAGGCTTTGACATCAACATAGAAATGCTTCACATCAGGTGATATCTTTCCATACTACATTTCCCTTTATACTTGATCAACATGCGCTGTAGAGTAAGCAAACCATAGGTTTGGGGATGTAGCGTTTGTCATTTTGTTATTACTTGCATATTACACTCTCACTGTCTTATATTGCTATTTTCTTGAGGGCAAACAAAGTTTCGATGTGGAACATGCGTGTATTTCATGAAAATCTTTTTCAAAATATGCAAGAAATACACCATTTGTGTTCATGAGAAAGAGTATTTTGCTACCTTACTTGTTTAAAGGAAGATGATTTAGATGATTTGAGAACTTGTATTATTAGCTATGTATTGTGAAAAACTCTGAGAAAACTCTGTAAGAAAAACTTTGGGGTACTGTATTCATGAGTAAACCTAGCTGTTCTTTTTTTCTTCAATTGATAGCTATATGATTATGAAAGGACTGAGATAGGATTACCGTTTGTTATGAGAACTTCTTGTGATTGAAATCTAAACCCTTATGCCATGTATGTACAGTATGTTATGTTACTCTGTCTGTATGTACACTCTGAAAAAAGAAGAAAAAAAAAAGAAAAAAGAGAGAAAAAGAAAAACAATGAAAAAATAGAAAAAAGAAAAAAAGTTGTACATACATTTACTGTTGAATAAAGTTTTTGGTGTAAAAATGTTGTAAATCTCTAAGCACCACTATCCTACACATTGTAAATTGGAATATGTGCTATAATGTAAGGTTTCGAGCCTGGATATATCGGGTGATTAAGGCACGTAGGGGTCCCTTTAAAACCTGGCAACCTCAGTCATAATGGCGGGGGATTGTTGGCCTTAAAGCCATGGGATATTCAGAAAGCAAAGGAAACTGAACACTATATAGAGATATTGTAAGTTCTACTTTTATATTTCTGACAAATGTAAAAAGGGTGAAGACATGATCAAGAGTTTGATTACAAAAAAACAAGAATATCAAAGTCCAATCTAATTGCATGTCTTGAAAGTTGGGAACTGATTGAACTTAATTTGCTTAGTTTACTTCTGAATATGTACTCTGAAGTAATCAATAGTCATTTCCAAGAAGAGTATCTATTTGAAAAACTATGTAAAGGTTCTCTTATCATGCTCATCATTAACTGCTGAATAGGTTTAAGATAGTGAATTACACTTCTCATGTTTTATGTTGGAAATTTTTTGACAAAAGGTTAGGATAGATGCATTCACTTGTTTTGACTTGTAAAAATTTCTAAAAATTTCACTTTGAAATTGTTTTAAAGACAGTCTTGCTTGAGGACAAGCAATGTTTAGGTTTGGGGATGTTGATGTTACTGTATTTGCAGCACTCAAACCATGGTATTTGTACTGCATTTGCATCTTAACTCTGGAATAAATGCAACACTTTGATACTTTTGATGCAATGTAAGAAAATACTGAAAAGTGAATAATCAGGCCCGAAATGATCCAAATTACAAGTCAAGAAGTAAGAATGGGGAAGCACGAGAAACGGTTGAATGGGAAAGCATGAGAAACAGTTGAAGAATGAAGCTCATAGAGAAGAAATTTGGCCAAAACTACCACAAAATCGGACTCGGAACATTGACCCAGATGATTTCAAATAGTGACCCATGTCCTTTTTGGCAAATCATATAAGTTTTTCGGGTATAAACAACCTTCTCAGCAAAACGCAGGACTTGGTCTTGCGCGCAACATGATTTTAGCCAAATTCCATCGTTTGGAGGGTCAAAACAGTGAAAAACACCCGAAAATACTGCGGCTAATGATCTGGTCAAAGTCAACAAATGCAAAAAAAGTCAACTATTTTCAAATTTTTGCCTATAAATAGAGCATCAACCCTTTGAGAATTTTTGAGTTAATTTTGGAGTATTTTTAATATTTTTGATATAATTCTGTGTTAATTCCATTTAGTTTTAATTAATTAAGTAGTAGTAGAATACGGGGGAAGTCCCGCCTAGGTAGCTCTTATTCAGAAAAATTTTGCCCGAATAGCTACTTTTATGGGGAAGTTCGACCCGAATAGTTTTTAGTCGGGGAAAGTTCTGCCCGAATAGCTTTCAATAGGAAAGCTCTTATTCGGGAAAAATTCATCCCTAGTAACTCTTATTCGGGGAAATTAGTTCTGCCCGAATAGCTATTTTGCATCGGACCTCTGCTCAAATTTTGAGAATCAAAAATACGCGTTCATCAAATACGGGGGAACCTTTCTTGACTCTCTTTTATTTACATAGCTCGTATTCATTTATGTCTGAGTAGATTGATATCTAGGGGGAAATATTGTAAATGTTAGTCTTTTAATATATGGTCTCGAATTCGGATTATACATTTTAAATGCAATATATGGCTTGTTTTAATTTAGTAATGTCTTTTATACGTAATGCTTTTCAGTAGATGTATGATTGTTTTACTATTTAATATTGTCTTTCATAACGTAATACTTTTAAGTAGATGTTATATTAGCTTTACTTTTATGCCATGTATCCATGCTTTAATAGTGAATCGAAAATAGCTTGACAACCTTAGATTCCATGAACTATAGGTAATACTTTTAAGTAGACCTTAGTTTCTAAACCAGTAAGGAGAAGTTGATTGCTTAGTCGAAACAGACCTTTTACACCAGGTTGTAAAGACAGTTCCATACTATGGCTCCAATACTCGTATATGGCACAACACCTACATCAGAGTTAGTAATCGGGATTTTAATAAGCTAAGTTAATTGACTAGGTTAAATGCTTGTAGCTTAACCCTTGCATAAAATCAGATAATCTTGAATACTGAGCCTAGATTAATTGCCTCATTTATATATTCGACCCCTAGACCACTACCCCTCGTATTCATATTTAGTTAGTTTAATTTAGTTGTAGTATAATCAAACACCTTGTACAAACTGTCACTTACCGCTTTAACACTTTGACATACTACTTCACCAACTTGCTAATGCGCTTCCTTGTGGTACGATTCCGTACTCATAGCACGCTACACTGCAAAGATCCGTGCACTTGCGGGTTATTAAAACTTGGTTATTTTGCACTTAATTATAACGCACCGTTTGAACGCATCAACGAGCAGATAATGCTGCTTGCATGTGGTTTAGGCTAAGCTATGCTTTTAATGATACTTATATCTTGGAAAATCCAAGTGGAGTAATGCAGGGATACTCTTAATAAGTGATCACCTATGTGAGTAGGGAGTGAGCCGCTCCAACGAGAATTTTAATGGTTGAATTCTCTGGAGTACTCATAAAACCGGGAGTTGTTCAAGGCCAAAATAAACACAATCGTGAGAACCTAGAAATGTCTAGAAGGATGCTGTGTGAGTTCTGTTGTTTTGGTTTACACAAAAGCTAAACAGTTCAGGACATCGTATTCACTGGTTAGCGAGTAAATCCGATAGCTCTCACTAGAGAAGGTTCAAGGCCAAAAGCTACCTATTTCGAAGCAGTATATTTCTTTTTGAACTCTCTCTCATGTGTCTGCATTTTGTATTTTCTAGTTCATTTTCATTCATGTGGGGGATTGTTAGAAAAATGAATGGAAATGATTCATTTCGGTAGTGGTCCAGCACTACTTTTCTGCTCACTTACTTTTATGTGAGCATGCTCTCTGATTTTCCTGCTTGACAGAAACATGTTGAGTCATAATGCTTGGTCAGGAGGATGTGAGGAATCTCTCACATCTTTTATTGTGTTCATTTTGTTAAAGTGAGAATATTGTTCAAAAGCATGCTCATTGGAATCATGCTTAGTCTTTATTTTGCACTCCTTGTGTTTATATATAGAGTCGTGTGTTGCTCTAGGAAGGAGAGAGACAAACGAAATCCTATAGAGAGGATTGAGTCCTTCTTTAACATTTTTTTGTATCATTGGAGAATGCATCATGTACAAATCTGGAAGACTAGTTCTTCCAGGCATAAAATTTAGTAAGAGAGAGTTCAACAATTTTAGATTTTCCGGTTCTTGTAATTTGTTGTGCTGCTATTACAAGAAGTTAGATCGTTATATCCTGGGAGACTTGCGCTAGAGACCGTAAGCACCGTAGCGGGGCGATAAAAGTCTTAAGGAAACTGAATCAAATTCAAGTCTCGATCTCAGTTTTTCTCTAGTTTGTCCTTCCAATTATATCTTTAAATTACAATTATATATTCTGTTTATCTAATTTATTTTATTACAAAAATTTATCTTTCTAGGATTATACATGCACTTCGAGTACATAATTGCTAACAGCCTCTTCCATCAGCCCATAGATTCCATGCCTGTGACAGTACAAAACTTTTGAATAATACAGGAACACAAAGTATAATTGAGTTGGAAACTTCATTCAGGCTAAAAAAGAAGACAAACTAAGAAATTTCATTACTTATATGTCCAAGAAGATTGAAATCATGATCACGATGGCAAAATTGGTTATTTTTTTCCCATGCACTATCTCTAAAACCAAGACACCAAAACTGAAAACGTCTGATTTCATAGCATAGAAGCCATAAATGGCATACTCTGGAGCCATATAATCATTGCATTCCATTAAGAAGTTCGCATAATTAACGAGCACAAGTAAATTGTTAGTAATTCTAGATTTGGGAAACCATAAGAAAAAACTTACTACTTTCCAACTATCCTTCTAGTTTTCATCGTTGATTTCTCTTCTCTAAAAGTTCTAGCCAAGCCAAAATCTAAAATTTTTGGATTCATCTCACTGTCTAGTAGTACGTTGTTTACCTTGAGATCCCTATGAATGATTCTTAACCTTGAATCTTGATGAAGATAAAGAAGTTCTCTAGCAATCCCAACAATTATTGCAAAGCGCCTCTTCCATACAAGCAAATAATTGTTGGCACAACTTGAGCCAGTTTTAGAGTAGAGTTCTAAGGTCATTAGAATTTGTACTATGGGAGTGAAGCATGTAGCATACATATATATTCTTCGAATATCTTTATATAGTAGTCTGTAATTTTTCCTTGTGAATTATTGAGAATTGCTACAACTTAGATTACGCATATGAAGGGTAGAGAACAAGCCAAAAACATAGGAGTCCAGACTTCTATTAGACATGTACTCATAAATTAGCATTTTTGTCTTCTTCATGGATGCAATATCCTAGAAGCCTAACAAGATTTTAATGTTGAAGTTTGACAATCCTCATTCTTGAATTCATCAAGACCTTGATGAGAATTTTTTGAAAGCCGCTTTAATTTATCTCTTGTCCTATTGATAGTATTCCCTAAGATTTCAAACAAGCAACATATACACTTGTCATTTAGTTTCTCTTTTGTCTTTGTTAAGATATGATTTTACTTAATTGTTTTATTGGCTATGTTTTAGCAAAAATTATGGAGATTATTGTGTAGATATTGTGTGTGGAGTTTTAGTATTGCAGGTAAGTTGCTATGCAGTATTACAATGCAAGAGATATCTGAGTGTTGAGGAGTTCTAGTGCAAGTAGTGTTCAAGCCATGAAGGGTCCAAGTTTAAATGGACTTTATGTTGTGAAGAAGTTTCTACATCTTTGGAGATAAAATGATATGGTGATAAGCTAATAAAAGTTCAAGCTATCAAGAACTCTTGTGCAAAAGAGATAACCTTAAAGACACTCCTACCTATACATGACATTTGCACCAAGCTCCATAAATAGGCGTCTCAATTCTCAGTTGAAGGGTACGAGCAATAAGTAGAGAATAAAAAGCTAAAACGTGAAGTTAGCTATAGGTAGTATGTGTCAAGTCGTGTTGCAACATGTTGTGTAACAGAGTGTACTGAATGTTCTAATTAGTGTTGCAACACAGTCTGTTTTAGACATATGTATTGACCAATCCATCTAGAGTTTCAAGACTCTTTAATTTATGTTTTAGTATACATTCTTCGGGAGAAGAAGGTATGTTCTCAGGAAAAAACTTTTGTAAGTCGATGGGAGCTCACCAAACTAGTAAATCTATTAAGGGAGTCTTACACCTAGGCGACAAGGGTTAAGGAGGAGTCTCCAATTACGTAAGTTTCCATTGGTGTCTGCAATCTCTTGAAACTTAATGGATTGGTTTGTTAGGCCAGGGAGTGGCCTTGTGGACATAGTCCCGGTTGGGCGAACCACGTTAAAATTTGTTGTGTCCTTACATTTGTTGTAACAAATTTACTTTCTTGCAAGTTTACTTAGTTAATTTGTTTAATTATCAAATTAATTAAGAGGCCAAAAACTGACAGTCTTTTCTCCTACTTTCTTGAAACTTAGTGGATTGGTTTGTTAAGCTAGGGAGTGGCCTCGTGGACGTAGATTCGGTTGGGCGAACCACGTTAAAATTTGTTGTGTCCTTACATTTGTTGCAACAAATTTACTTTCCTATAAGTTTACTTAGTTGATTTGTTTAATTGTCAAATTAATTAAGAGGCTAGAAACTAACAATTGGCATCAAGAGCAGGTTACTGAACTTACTTAGTTAGATCTTTGGGAAAGTTTTTCTGGCTATTTTTGCAGGTATGGACACAATTCGTGATAGAGGTTCAATTAACAAACCACCACTATTGGATAGATCAAACTACTCGTATTAGAAAGCACGGATGAGAGCATTTATCAAATCCATTGATGAAAGAGCTTGAAGGGCAGTCGTCATGGGATAGATGTATCCTATAATGAAAAATGATGAAGGAGTTGATGTGCCAAAACTTGAGAATCAGTGGACTGCAAATGAAGATCGTCTGGCTAACAATAATTCCAAGGCTTTAAATGCGATTTTCAATGTTGTAGATCTAAATCAATTCAAACTGATTTCAACTTGCGAAATTGCTAAAGATACTTGGACTATTTTACAGACTGCATATGAAGGATACACCGGCAACTATGTTGCATTCACTGTTGTAATAGGACAAGACAACATAAAATCAGGTTCACCAGATGTTATACCATATGTTACAACATCGCCCATAGCTGAACATATACTTTCAGATGACTGCAGCATGAATTCAGAAACAAATAGTGATGATGAGCTGGATGAAGAAGGAATCATGAAAGCATACAAGGAGATGTATGAGAAATGACTGATTGTATGCAAGAAGAATCAAGAGCTTGAAGAAAAGATCAATGAATTGGAGGATCAAAAGGATGACTTAACAAAATCTGTAAGAAAGCATCAGATTCAAGCAGCCAAGAGTCAACTGAAAATTGAAGAGTTGCAACTAGAGTTGAAACAAACTCAGTGGAATGTGAAGATGATAAATTCAGGAACTTTGAAGCTTGATCATATGCTGTCAATTCAAAAGCCAAATGGAGATCATACTGGACTTGGTTACCAAGGAGGTACATCAACTAGCAAAATTGTCTTTGTCAAAGAAACTGAAAAACTGAAGCTAGAACCGTCTGTTGCAATATCTCCTACGACAAAGGCAAAAAATTCAGAAGGAAAGTGAAGGAGGTCTGTCCCAATCTGTCATTACTGCGGCATTCCTGGACACATCAGATCACGATGCTATAGGTATATTGATGATTTGAAAAGAGGTATGTTTGTCAATCCCTTCTTTTATGATAAGCCTAGGAAATTACCAAAAGTAAGGGTTGATTTGTCGAACAGAACTCGAAACAGATCTGGATAAGAAAATCTGACACATTTGATGCATTCAAAAATTTGTGCTTAAGGTTTAAAACAGAGAAAAGTTGCAACATAAGGAAAGTTGTTCGAATAAAAATATGACCATGGTAGGGAATTTGAGAACTTTACATTTTCTGAATTTTGCACTGAACAAGGAATAACACATGAGTTTTCAGCACCAAAAAATTCCACAACAAAACGGTGTAGTTGAAACAAAAAAGGTTGTTCTAGAATATGTTGCAACAGAACATCAGCTACTAGACATTTTCACTAAGGCACTTGACTCTGTGAAATTTGAAGTTTTGGGGAAAGTTATTGGTATTTGTACCAATTACTGTTGGCACATGTATTGAAACATGAAAGTGATCAGTCTCAATAGATGTAAAAGTTTAATAATTAAATCAACTTGAACTTTATTTTTTGAACCATACTTCTTGTGCACACTACATTTTGATCTGATTGAGAAACTGATTTTAATGGTTTACAAGTACAGGAATTTGAACTTCTTAGTGACTCTGGATATAAAGAGAAGTCTCTTTATCGATTCTTGTACTCTATTCACTCTTGAAATGAAAAAATATATAAAAAGAAAAAAGGAAAAAAAAAGTGGAGACTGGAAAAAAAAAAAAAAAGTGGAGACTGGAAAAAGCTGCCTAGACCAGATTGAAGATTTTAGAGTGAAAGCTACCAAGTCTAATATTTATTTGAAAAACAAAAAATTGTTTGTAATGTGATTAGACTATCAGGTTATTTGAATAGGTTGTTTTAAATTTTAAATCTTGTAAGTCCTGATTCTAAGGAATTTCAAGAAATATCTTTATATAGCTTTCACACACACATAGTTCAAGTTATAAATTCTTGTGTGATTTAAGTATTGAATAAATATAATTTCTTGATTGGTAAAATCACAATTAATGTGGATTGTATGTGACATTCATTTTTTTTTTATGTTTGAGAAATAATTCATAAGATTGAGTGCTTAAGTGGCTGATTGGTGAAGTAATGTTGCAACATGTACTAAAATAGCCCAGCTCACTAAACTTTTGCCGTGAAAAAATTGGGAAAATAAGTTTTTTTTAGGTGCTAAATCTGATTGATGACATGGCAGATATGTGTTGGCATTGGTAAGTTAAAAACTTGTGACTATTCAAGAGAGGTTGAGTTTCAATAAACTTGTGGCTCATTGTTTTCAATGAAATTTAGAACACTAATCATTGAAAATTTCTCTCTTGCATAAAGTTTGCTAATCTAAGGCTTCTCATTATTTCACACAGATTTCTCTCTCATCTCTTCTCTACTCACAACTTCATCTTCTTGAGAAATTGCTAGGGCATTGTTTTACAGGTTTTTTGAAAACAAGCATGGTATCTACTCGTTCAGGGAGAGTTTCAAGCTGAAGGCAATGTTGGCACAATTTCTACAACATCTACGGATGCGCTATTGCAACAGGTGCAGAAACTTTAGAATGAAGTCCATCAGCTGCGAAACGATCAAGCCACTGTTAAAGCTAATCAGCAGAAGATCATGGCTGACCTTGAGAAATTGATGGAAGGTCAATAGACCATACTTGATTTTGTCTCCAAATCCGTTGTTTGAATGTTCTTTTGCTTGATGATTATTGCTTTGATACTTGACAGTTTTTAGGTTTATGCTTTACTATGTTTATTTTCTGCTGCTCTGCTCTTAGTCCATATTTTTGTTTGCTAATTTCTATTAAGTACTTTGGTCTGGTACTTTGCGTTGCCACTTTACTATTTTTGTAGGTTTTGCTCTGATACTCTATTATGTTTTTATTTCTCTAATATTCTATGCTACTACTTTGGTTTCTTTTGTCAAAAGGGGAGATGGATCCCACAAGACAATGGTTTGATTTATGCATGGTTTTATGCATGATTTGATTATGTTTTGCTATTACGAATATTGTTTTTCCAATTTACTGATGATTGATTATGCTAACCTCTGATGCTTAGTTATGATCACCTTAGCTTAACCATTGCTTGTGGATTTTTGCCAAAACAAAGCCAAAAGGGGAGATTGTTAAGATCTGATTTTACTTAATTGTTTTATTGGCTGTGTTTTAGCAAAAATTATGGATATTATTGTGTGGATATTATGTGTGGAGTTTTAGTATTGCAGGTAAGTTGCTATGCAGTATTCCAATGCAAGAAATATCAGAGTGTTGAGGAGTTCTAGTGTAAGTAGTGTTCAAGCCATAAAGAGTCCAAGTTTAAATAGACTTTATGTTGTGAAGAAGTTTCTACATCTTTGGAGATAATGTGATATGGTGATAAGTTGATAAAGATTCAAGCTATCAAGAACTCTTGTGCAAAAGAGAAAACCTTGAAGACACTCCTACCTATACTTGACATCTGCACCAAGCTCCATAAATAAGTGTCTCAATTCTCAGTTGAAGGGTGCGAGCAATGAGCAGAGAATAAAAAGCTGAAATGTGAAGTTAGCTGTAGGTAGTCTGTGACAAGTCGTGTTGCAACATGCTGTGTAACAGAGTGTACTGAATGTTCTAATTAGTGTTGCAACACAGTCTGTTTTAGACATATGTATTGATCAATCCATCTAGAGTTTCAAGACTCTTTAATTCATGTTTTAGTATACATTCTTCAGGAGAAGAAGGCGTGTTCTCGAGAGAGAACTTTTGTAAGTCGAGGGAGCTCACCAAAATAGAGAATCTGCTAAGGGGGTCTTATACCTAGGCGACAAGGGTTAAGAGGGAGTCTTCAATTATGTAAGTTTCCATTGGTGTCTGTAATCTCTTAAAACTTAGTGGATTGATTTGTTAGGCTAGGGAGTGGCCTCGTAGACGTAGACCCGGTTGGGCGAACCACGTTAAAATTTGTTGTGTCCTTACATTTGTTGCAACAAATTTACTTTGCTGCAAGTTTACTTAGTTGATTTGTTTAATTATCAAATTAATTAAGAGGCTAGAAACTAACAGTCTTTTCTCCTACTTTCTAATGATACCAAAGCTAAAACGATACTGCTTACCTTGTAGATGGGCCCAAAACCACCTTTTCTAATCTTATTTGTATCAGCAAAATTTTGAGTTGCTCTTGCAATTGTAGTGATATCAAAACAAGGTAATTCGAGGTTTTCCTCGTCTTTCACTTGGTTGTGTTGTTGTCTACCTGTTTAGCAAGCACGTGACAAGATTTGCAGAGTATCACTTATGGGCATATGAACAAAATATCAGAGCTGAATCGACTTTAAGATGTGATATAGACCATTATATAAACTCGCATAAAATTTCAAATCACTTATTAATTAATTAATTATTTTTTTGTTTCGATTCACCCAATGTACTAATTTTGTATTTTATTTTTCCTACTTTGTTAGTTTTTCTATTCTTTTTAACAAATCTCTTTTTTTAGCTAGACAAAACGTGATTTGCCACATTATTTTAGGACAAAACTTCATACCATCTACTAAATTAAACTTTGATTTTGTACTTTACTATGCTCACTGAATAAATATTTTCATTTATTTTTGTTTTTTTACATTGTTTAACAAATTTTACTTTTACCTAGGCAAAATTATCATTTACCACATCATTTTAAAGGCGTCAAAATTTTTCAACAAAACACACACTATTGCCCATAATTTTCCACCACCATTTCCACAGATGTCTTGATTAAAATAGAATATGAGCACTTGTGTTTACAATTTGTTCACATTTCCTTGGAATGTTTAGGCGTCGTTGTAGATTTATTATTGATGCAACTTGAATGCTTTTATATGTTTTGGAAGCATATATTTATATTTTGAAGTATAACGATTTTAAGTTGGAAAACTTTGGCACTTACAAGATAGTGGTAAATGATAATTTTACGTAGATAAAAATGGAAAACTAATAGAAAAAATAAATAAGTGGGTAAAATAAACCAAACAATTTGTTCAGTAGGAAAATTGAAATTAAAAAAAGAATTGTGGGTAATTTAAAACTTTTCCCTAGTAGTTAAAAATAGATTCTGAGATCAATTCTTATGAGAGACATTCTTTGATATGTGTTGTGTGGTTTAGACCTCCCTTAAAATAAAATAAAAAAATTTTAAAAAAAGATCTGTTGAAACTAACTCGAAAAACTAATAGAATGAGTAAATTAAAACAAAAATTAGTTCAATGCATGATTTGAAACCAAATAAAGAAATTTAGTGGGTAATTTAAAATTTTGTACAAGTTCAGTGTCCTTTGTCACAAGTTACCCTTTTCAATTGTTGATTTTAACATATTTCAGATATAAAAGTAGAACATCATGTTCTTTAAGATATAAGAGCAGTCAATATATTATAATTCTAGTATCTTAGGTGTACACTACAAGAAAAATCAGTTTTGGTGAAGGACGATTCCTCTCGCCGGGTCGACACCAAAAGGGTCTCGGTGAGGGCTCGGCGAAAGGAATCTTCCCTAGCCGAAACCTTCGTCGATGAATTGCGGTCCCTTGCCGAGCCCACGCTATTCGGCGATGACTCGGTGAGTGATCATTTCGGCGACGACTATGCGAGGGAAATTATCCCTCGCCGTTTTCGTCCCTCTCCCTGCCCTCGCATTTTTCATCCCTTTCCGTGCCCTCGCCTTTTTCATCCCTTTCCGTGCCCTCGCCATTTTCGTCCCTCACCGTGCCCTCACCGGACTCTCGAATACTTGTCCCTCGCCGACCCCTCGCACAAATGTAAATTTATATTTGTAAAAATATCCATTATAATAATAAGTTGTTTGACATGTCAATTAAATATTTAATACTAAAAAATAATGTCTAATGCACATATTTGTCGAATTAGTTAATAAATATCTAAAAAGATTGTTCAAAGTAAACCTAAAAGTTATTACAATCTAATTGTAATAGAGTTTTATAATGTCATAACAGTAAAAAAGTTATAAATTCTATTCCATTTCACCATCATTCGAAGATGAAGACGAAGACGAAGACGACGAACACTGTTGTTGTGCAGGAACAGGTAACCGTGAAGCAAGTAATGCTAGTTGTGCTTGGACATCACGAAGCTGTGATGAATTTTCTTGTTGGAGTTTTTAGTATGCCTCGTTCTGCTTATCCAGCTTGTCTTGCAGATTGTGGTACGCCTCATTATTCTTTTCCAGCTTGTCTTGCAGCTTGCAGTACGCCTCGTTGTTTTGTTCCAGCTTGCTTTCCAAAGATGCTGTGGCTCGAGCAACTGCCTCCTGGAGATCTTTTTGTCTGATGTGGCTTCCGGTAGTAGGGTAACTATTTGATGTAGACACCACAGAGACCTGTGATCTTACCCCATATAAACGACCCTTGCGTGGTCTACCAACTACCTCCAAGAATAATGTGTTACGATCAACAGGAGTTGGAGCTGAATCGGACTCAGATGCCTCTGATGGTTGTGATTCATGTTGAAGCAGTTCTGTGTATCGAGCCTGTAATGCACAAATATCAACACATAGAGACATGAATAATATTGAAAATTTCGGATTCATACCAAAAATATAATTTGACAAACCATCAGAGAAATAAACAAAACACGAACTAGGGAAAACAAACATTTACTTTCATAAAATGTTACGGTCCAACAAGACCCCACGCTAAAAGGGTAAGTTCAGACCTGAATAACGGACTGGATCTCCTCTGTATCGTGGACTAACTAATTACTGCAGTCAGAAGAAATAGCCACAATGCAATATACAAGCATTCACACTCAAACACAATAAAATATTAAACAAAATCTTACATTCATGTATGCATTTCCATTATCTATTTCAATACTATCGCTATAATTCTGATTATCATATCACTCTAACATATCGGATTTAACTTTAACTTAGTAGCAAACAAGATTGTATGATTACTCAAGTTTTAACCATTCAACACTTGAACCTAAGTTCAATAACACCATTGCCATCATTACATTTCATATAATTAAGCTTGTAATCAAGAATTAACAAATTCCCTTAAAATTTTCGGATCCAACAAATGGACAGAATCTCATCTGTACCATGAAGTAACCAATTACCTGTATTATATGAAGATATAGCCACAACCCAAGATACAAGCATTGACAGTCAAATACAATGAATATTAAACAAGTTCCTAAGGCCATCAAACTATTTCTGCTAAACAAAATTAGGTATTCATGCATGTCTTTCCATTTGCTATTGAAATACTATGTCTATAATTCTGATTATCATACAACTCTAATATTCTTTATTAATCAACTCTAATATTATTTACTAAACTTTCTCAGATATTAAATCGTTCAACCAACTTTAACTTAGTTTCAAACAATCATGCGAGATTATAGAAGTTTTTTCCATTCAACACACTAACCTAAGTTCAATCATGTACTTGGCTTCATTACATTTCATATAATTAGGGGTGTAATCAACAATTTAACAAATTTGTGAGCGAATTCGAGTTCTTCATCATCAGTGTGGATAAAACATTTGTATAAACTCTATGTATATCAATCATCAACGTTCTAAAGTTTAAAGAAACTAGCTTACCACTATCTGTTCAGCCCGTGCGTCTGTGTATGGTCCATCATCACCCTTCCGATAAGCTTTGTTGAAAACATCAACAAAAGTCACTTCATTCCCGTGTTCTTCGGCCTATATTAAAAATTCACCAATACAAATAGCTCGACATGTAATGAACAAGATAATATTGTTCATTATTTATCACTTATTGCAGTACAGTCAGCTTTATTCTTACCATCCTCCTTGCCCATTCGTGTCCAGGGATACATCCCAAATGGTGCGTAGATGGATTTTTCCTTCTATTTTCAGAGTTTCGTTTGGATTTGTCCTGCCATGCTGAGGAACTCCACACCACTTTCATTCTATCCCATACATCCTGCGAGAGTCACGATGGCTTCTTATCTTGTTTACGGGCTTTGCTTAAGTTATCAGTTAAGCATGTTTGCCCGAAAAAGCTAAACCTCTCGGCAACAGTTGCTTCATCGTAGGGATACCACTTGTACATCCTCTGTGAATCATATAATAAAAATATAGAAAGTACATCTGATATATATGTCAAGTACATAATATGTTTGTCTAATATATAAATTGAACGTGTTTTTCAAACCTTAAAGTAATCAAAAAATTTATCCTTCACATCGGGTAGAATCTCTCCCCAAGTTGTCCAAGGTTGTAAATACCCTGCATGTAGTGATTTCTTAATATCTCTGGTCACGTTATATGGATCCCATCTACAAATTATAAAAGAAACTATTGTGTTATATGGTATGAAACTTAACTTTTACTATATAGATATATTGTTAATGACTAATTCTACTTACCCAGCACCTTTAACTTTAACATGCTTGCGTGAATCAGTGGCCCATGTTGCAAATTCTTCTATAGATGAGAATCCATATGTTATCCAGTCTGGAATGCCATCAGCTCGATCTTCTGCAGCTCTTGATGACTCAGCCATCGGGTGACATTGTGTGTCACCATGTACAGGAGTGCCATCCCTCTCAACATGTAGATCATTAAAACCTTGTCGCAATCCGGATAAGGTAGTGGTTTAGGTATCCGTTGCGTGAGGGTGATGTGGAATGTTTGGAGTAGTATGACCAGTTACATGGTCAACGGGAGCTCCAGATGAACGTGAAAGTTCACGAGGCATTACCTGCTGTGGAAGTGGAGTGTCTGCCACCCGCTGCTCCGTACCAATAGAGGCTGAACTGGAGTTATACACTGATACACCATGTGCACCTATGGAATGACGAACACTTCGAGTTTGACCATGTGTTTGTCCGCGACCATATGATGGCTGCCCTATACCTGTAAACCATACAAACTTATCAACTATGATACAACACATAGAAATCGGAAGTATTAATTTTAATTGACTAAAATAATAATATTGTATACATTACTAACTTGTCGATGTATTTGTCCCTTGCCCACGTTCTCTGCGCCTTCTTAAGAAATCCGTCAATTTAATTTTTTTGCCCTTGGGGTTATTATCTTTACCACCTCCCATCTGAAATTAAACACAATTTTTTTATAGTTCACTTAATATATTAGTTAAGTTCATATCTTACAAGCAAAATGAATGTCTATTAAAAATCTAATGTTACGTCAGTTGCGATAACACAAAATATCATAAGTTCTTCAAACAACTATCTATCTTTACCAAAGACTAATGTTCAGCATCTTCATCACTATTTTTATCATCATCATCACCATTATCATCATCGTCGTCATCTTCAGTAGCATCTTCATATTTCTCTTCATCTTCAGTCTCATCTTCATATTCCTCTTCGTCTTCTTCATGCTCTTCCCCCTCATTTTGTTCAATGATAGGCTGACCATGGATGTCATTAGGATCATCTTCCAATATTTCGTTGTTCTTACCCGAATCACGACGGATTGTTGGCAAATTACTTTCATTCTGTTCTTCTACGGGTACATTCATCTAATCGGACTGAAAACTTGTTCTTTGTTCCACTACTCTTTCCTTTTCAGACATGACATAGATATTTCTAGGGCGTACTTTAACTACTGCCTGCCAATTTTTATAGTTCCCCTTGGCCCCTGGATATCTACAATAATACACTTGCTAAGCTTGGGCAGCCAATACAAATGGTTCATTTTTGGGATACTTTCTCTTCACATTCACTTCAACCAAACCAGACTTGCGATAGTATTTCACACCTCTATCATTTGTGGTATCGTACCACTCGCACTTAAAGAGAACTACCCTTGTATGTTGTAAAGTTGGATTATTATATTCAAGTTGAATAATGTTGTGCAACACACCATAGTAGCCAATATCCCCCGTCCCGCCATCGCTTATCCCTTTCACGTATACTCTAATATTATTTGTTTTCATCGATGTAGCATATTCGTGTGTTACAAATCTGTATCCATTCACCATGTATCTTGACGAGGTCCTGACCAATCTATAAGGCCACATTGAAAGACATTGTACACGATGATCTACATCATTCCTGTGCTTAACCTACAAATATATATCACTCTTGTTTTAAGGTATGCATACCATAAGGGATAAAATGAATTTCTGTTATGAGACATGTACATGCATATTCATATAACTATTTTGGGAAAAATTTGTCAACATGCAGTTGGAGTTCTCCCGAATTCAATGGGCCATATTGGTTGCGAAGGTAATCCTCGAACATGTTGGCAAATAGTCAAATATTAGTCAATTTAATTTGTATATTTAAAGCCCAACACGTTAACATATTCTTAAATTATCATAGCCTTACCTGACATAAGGTAGTACCTCTGCGCAATTCATCAATACATAGCGGTGTGCCAGATACAAGTCTTCTTCCGCTATTGTCATCTCTTTCCATTTCCCGATTGAGTGGCCCGAATGAGTAAATAGAGCCAAGCATCCATCGGGATGTTCCACATCGTCATATTGGTCATTCCGACCAAGCCTTCTACTCTTAGTGGCCACGTGCTCTTCAAAATAATAAGAACAAAAAGTTGACATTTCCAGTATGTGGTAGGCTTCATAGATGGATCCTTCCACATATGCCTTATTCTTTACTTTCCTCTTTAATCCCTGCAAAAACCTCTCAAAGGGATACATCTACCGATATTGTACAGGGCCACAACAAATCGCTTTGTGGACCAAATGAACAGGCAAGTGTTCCATTGAATCAAAGAATGTAGGAGGTAGCAGCTTCTCCAAGTTGCAAAGAGTCACGACAATGTCTTCTTGCATCTTTTCCAAATCTATACTTTGCAAGCTCGTGCAACATATGTTGGTAAAGAACAAACTTAGTTGTGCAAAAGCCTCCCAAACTTGTTTAGGCATCAACTCACGTAATGCAATCACAAGCAATCTCTCCATGAAGACATGACAGTCGTGGCTCTTCATGTGTGACATCTTTAAAATGAATATGCTTGTTCCAAACCAAATACTTAATTGACTCATGCAAGCTGATATAAAGTTAAAGGGTGGTTAGACTTTAAAACGATAAGTTTTCATTTGTTTTGTGGCCCTTGCATTTTTGTTAAGTTATAACTTTATCCTTGGCTCTTGTTCGAGATGCCCTTGCATGTGTTTGGGTTGCTATTGGACTATTTAAGTGGCTATTAGATCTACCCACTCTACTATTAGACCTACCTTAACTATTATTAAATCTGTTCGAAAGACTACTAGACCTATCTAGACAACGACTCAACGGTGGCTAAATTACAATAATATTCTAAAGTCAGAGATTGATCATTCAAAAACGATAATTGTTTAAAGCTTTCCTAAAGTTAATATTTTTGAAATCCAGTTACATCAATAGACGTGATTTAATTAACACGACTTAGCCTCACATCAACAAAAGTGAACTTGAAATCTTAGCACATGAAGGAAGGATAAGAAACTACATATTAGTTTAAGACGTCTTAATCATGTTTGACATCAATTAGATCACGGACTTGATAATAATATTCTCTATTAGGACGTTTAAAGTAAAGAGTGAGAAACTTGCCTTGTAGCTGGGATTTCCTCTTCCAATGAGAAACAAGACAACTAAAAGAAGGAAGATTGATGCAACGATCACCAGCATTATGACTACCATCTTCTTTTTCTTCTTTGAATCTGATCCTGACACTAGAAATATTGTTAAAAAGGGTAAGGTTCAGATAAATAAGTAATTTAGCCAGATCCATTTATCTTATCCATTGAAATAGAATTGCAATAGTTACTTACCTAATAGGTCTGCAGCTGTAACACGAATGTGAAGTTTCTGATTGACATGCGCAGTTAATCTCCTGACATCGATTAGGCCTCCAAACCAGAGCAAGCAACCATGGCCTGTTTCAGTAGCATTTGCATTAGCATAAGCTGTACATGAGCAATTCTTTGAGCATTCAGATTCACATTCCTCCAAAGACATACTAAGATTCACCCTGAACTGCAAAAAATCAGGCATTTTCAAACCCTCAATTTCTTTAAATGGTCCTGATCTTTCAGAACAATTGAATTGATGTTCTCGTATACATCCACCAGACCAGATACTCATATCCCAATTTTGTGAATTTTTAGGCGTATACCCGATCATGCAGCTGCAAACTCGAGCATCGCTTATAGTGCAAATAGCATTAGGACCACAGTAATTGTAATGGCGACAATAGTCCTGGGCTACCACAAAACTCGGACGCCGGTCGTTGCTACTATTGTCCCAAATATAAAACTCCATTGTACCAGAGTAGTCAAGTTCTCCCATTATCAAAGAAGAATTGTCGTTTAGATGATGTACATAGTATACCTCTTCTGAATTTACAGAATTTTCTGTGGAGAAACGAGGATTATTATTACCCAGGTAAGATAATCCTCCCCAGTTCACTCCATTCCACGGCCCACTTCTATATTGTTTTGAAGAAGCCTTCCAACCTACTATTTTTGGTAGTCCTTGAAGGTCAATTCCAAATGTATAGTCTCCAGGAGAAGGGTCATCTGAATCTTTCCAGGATGTAAGATTTCGATTCAGACCCGTCCTCAAGTCCCATCCCAGCTTCATGCCGGCTATCAAGGCGTGCGATGGATGATCAAAGCTTTGCCAGCTCGGAAAACTTGCTTCTTTTTTGCTGTCTCTCAAAACAAGATTTCCCGAGTCTAAAAGTTGCGCCACAGTGCTGCTCCTTGATGACATATTAATCTAGACGCTGGTAGACCAGACGATCCTTTCCGTTTTGTCCAGAAGGATCAAGTTTCCATCATTTCCAATTCTAACAACACCAGAAGTATCATTGAGTGGAGTTTTTCTGTTCCCGATCCACACGATTCGATTTGGGCTGATACTGAACCATATGCCCAAGTAGAACTTTTTGGAATTACCAGGACTGAAGAACCCTAGCTGGAACACCTTGTTTGCGGATATTAAGGTCTCATTACAAGGAATAGACCTCGATACGTGGATACTGCTACCCAAGATAAAATTACATTAATAACAAAACAAATAGTAGCAGACAAATATATCTTCATTTGATTGAGTTTGATCTTAATTCTTTCAATCCTTTTTTCGTTTTTAGGGTTTCAGATCTTCTTTCAATCTGAAGCAGCTCACCTGGAGCCAATCAACTCAAGTGTCTGGTAACTATATATTTTGAACAAAATATGAACTATATGAAGAGAATTCGATCAAGGCAACTATAACGATTTGAAAGAAGAAAAGAAACGCGGTATTGGCTAAATATGACGCTCAATCACCCAAAATATAATATTTCCCTGATTAATATAAAAAAATAAAAAATGGTAGCTAAGGTATATTCTTTGACAATTTCTTTTTGATCATAAAAGAGAAAAGTTTGACTTCAAAGTACTTGCCATCTTAGAAAAAGAGAGGTAAAAAAGGCATAGTTGAGTCTGATTCGCAATGTGTAGTGAAGAAGGTTCAAGGGAAAATCCCAACACAGTCCATTCAAACTGATTATTGAGGATTGCAAAAAATGGATGGAGATTCAAGACAAATACCAATTATTTCATGTGTGTCGGGAAGCAAATCAGTGTGCAGATTAGCATTCAAATTATGCTTTAACCTTGTCAATAGGTCGACATACTATGGATCAACCTTCCATCAATTACTTGTTCTTTTGGAACAGGATAGAAGGGACGTGTAAATTAGGTTAACTTCTATTGTAAATAAAAAATAAAGAAAGGGCATAAAAGACCGAATGAGCATGAAAATTCCTGGAATTTTCAGATGTAATTAGAAAATACTATAGTTAGTATATGTGCCTTGAATCTACAAATGAACGTAACGTGATAAAAAAGAAGAGATTAAATTAACTTATTTAGGGATTATATCTAGAAGATTCTCCGCTGCCTGGGATAGAGGGTTCATACTAAAATTAGGAGACTAATTGGCAGTTTCAAATACCACGGTTTAGAAAACCATCTCACCGACTTCTCTTTGGATATTGAAGTATTTCATAGACCGTGAAAGACAAAAAAATCTGCAACTGATCCTTATCGACCTTCTATCAGAGTATTGGTCAGATCGTTTCTTGTGAAAACTCTTTCATCTAATGGGAAATTAGACTCATCAACGACCCTCTCAATATAATACTTAGGGTGTTTAGATTGTGGTAGCATTACATTCTCACTATTTAACATCATCAGTACATATGACATTGTTGGTTGATACTCAGGTTGTTGTTGTACACACACTACAAAAATTACTGGATTTTGCGAGAAACGGTTCCCCTCACCGTGCTGTCGTCAATTTGGAATTTGCGACGGCACGGTAAGGGGAATCGTCCGTCAGACACGAGGTTGTTGCCAAAATGGTTTCCCTCACCAAACCATCATCAAATTGGCGACGGCTACCAAACTATTTCCATCCACTTTCCAATTCCTCCGTCACCAAGCCGTCTCCATTGTTTCCTGTCTCCAAGCCATCACTATAGTTTGCCGTCACCGAGCCCTCACCAACTGGAACCGTCCCAAAACTGTCACCACATTCCCCATCGCCAAGCACTCGCAAATCTTTCCCTTCACCCACCTATTACCAAAGATTACAGTCACCAAGCACTCGCCAAATCGTTCCCCTCACCAAGCCATCACCAAAATTGTAGTCGCCAAGCCCTCGCCTTTTTCCCTTCGTCAATCCGTCACTAACCCAAACCTTCACCAAGCCCTCACTAAGCCCTCACAAACTTAACCATTCCGTCTAATGTAACGAGTCACAATTCCTTCAAATTTTTTTGAAGAGAATCCCAAATTGAACCTATTTTTTTGTGAAATTCATTTCATATAATGCTGCAAATCAAATCTGCTATATTTAATTAAAATACATACTATTAATTTTAAACTGTTACAAAAAGACATGTCATGTATATGGTAGTGTTTTAAACATCAAACTACTGGGTTAACATTATAACAAATTATTCTCCATTATCATCACTGTGTGAAGATGAAGAATGTTATTCTTCAAGTTAACCATAGACTTTTGCTACAAGGACTTCCAACACTTCGTTCTGCTTCTTTAATTGTTGCTGAAGTTGATTGATTATCTCCCCCTGACTTGCCACTGTTTCATTCAAAGTTAATGTGGCTCTCGTAACGAAGTGTGCCAGTTGTTCCTCTGTGATAACACGCCGAGGCTGAGTTGTACTGTTCGTGACAGATTCAACTGAAACCTGAGAACCTACCCCATATATCCGACCTTTGCGTGGTGGTCCTACAGCCTATAAAAATACTGCGTTATGATCCACAGACATCGGGTTGGAGTCTGATTCCGATGCATTTCTCGCTGTTTGGAGCATTTCATCGTAACGAGCCTGCAAAAATAGGATTAACATATTAGTATTACTACCTCTAGTTTGTTACACAAACATTCATTTCGATGGTAGGACACAAAATTAATATTCAAACACAAAATATTAAGGTATTACAAGGAAATTAGAATGCATTTACATCTCAATAAAAAAACGGGCAGAGTCTCCCCTATATTTCGGACTTTTTCCAAAAACCTGTTATGGAATAAAGCCAACATAATCCACATGTGTCCAAACTTATTCATTACCACACTTATCCAAAACATATTAATCAAGTGCTACTACAACCCTAAGGAGAAATTTTCAAACATTGTACAACACATGTGGGTACAACAAGTAACCATGTTCCATTTGTGAATTGTTTGTTAAAATCATAGCTACATTTTTGATCGCACATCACTAAAGTTATGTTTTCCCTTTGGTGATATTCGTTTTAACATTTTAAAATACTTTGCAAAATCAACACACCTTTTTCTCATTAATCATAAATCCCTCTTTGTTTTCAACATAACCCCTATGCATTGCTAACTCCACCATAAATTACATGAATAATACTTACCATAGTCTGCTCGGCCTAAGAATCTGTGTATGGTCCCTCTGCCCCCTTGTGATGAGCCTTTTGGAAAACCTCCGCATAAGTCACTGTCCTCCCTAGTTCTTCTTCCTATAATAGCAATTCACTAAATCAACCTACAACCGAATGTGTATTTCATATATATATTTATTCGGTTGCATATCATATAAAATTAACCAAGATTGTATTTATAAATCAATACCATTCTTCTAGCAGCCTCATGGGTTGGGATTGAACCCAGATGGTGAGTAGACGGATTGGCCTTTCGGTTGTTTGAATTTCTCTTCGATATTTCTTACAACTCTGGTCTTTGCCAAAGCTCTAGCATTTGATCCTATACAGCAAGTGGTATGAAATATGGCTTTTTCATTATTGTACGTCCTTTGTTTGTCAAATCCGAAATTCGGCGCCTTGCAGTAGATTCAAACTTGCGCCAAACTACAGCTTCATCAATTGGAAGCCACTTGTACTCCCTCTGAAAACATTAATATTATGATCCTTATAATTCAACATTTATCATGCTCATTGTACAATATATATTGCATTAACATTTCATACCCTGAAATATTCAAACCATAATCTTCTTGTATCACTTGGGACCTGCATGTATGTCAACCACTGCTCTACATATCCGGTATGTAGAGCTCTTGAAACCCCTTTGACAGCATTATATGGATCTCATCTATACAATATTACATAATCACAATATGTTATATCTTGGAAAAAAAGTATAGGATTTAGTAACTGGATGATTTAAAGTAATATATACCCGTTTTCTACAACTTTCATACATCGTCGCTTGTCATTTTGTCATACTGTATACTCGGCTAGAGACTAGAATCCATAAAATTGCCAATCTTTGATTCCTGCAGCCCGTCGCTCAGCAGCATGCGAAGACTCGGGCTTATTAAAAAATGATGTACCACCTAGCATTGAAGCGCCATTCCCATCTACGCATAAGTCCTCTAATTCTTCTGGCAATCCAACTGATGAACAATGTTGTTCATTTTGATTGGTTGACGGACCTTGTACATATAGCTGCTCTGGTTGGGGATGCGCATCATCTAGGATCCGATGCTGCGTTCCCACTGATGAATTAGACGAACCACGACCAATGACCAATGGGACATTGCTGGGTCTCTGGCACCATGGCCAGTGTATGAGTAGTAGGCCTCCTTTTCCCAAACAAGCTGTTTTACTTCAGTTGTTTTTTTCCCTTTCGATTTAGATCTTCACCGCCTCCTATTGCCTGTTTCAACACATTACTATTAGAATATATAAATAAACATATATAGATGAACAAATGTACCTATGCATACTTCTACGAAAACTGTCATACATTACAAACATTTTATGTATTCCCTAAACAATAATTAGGAAAAAAATCATGAACATTCTTCGAGACGTAACCTATGTTTTTTATTTTAATCATCATTTTCCTCATTGCCATTGTCCTCATTGTCATCATCATCATCATCCTCCTCCTCCTCGGCATCATCATCATCATCATCATCATCGTCATCGTTTTCATCATCATCATCATTATCATCATCATCATCATCATCGTCGTTGTCATCATCATCATGCTCATCTTCTTCGTCATCTACATATGCTTCTACATCTCCATGTTTGACATTAAGGTCTTCTCTTGTTATTTCAGTGTCTACAACTAAATAATTTCCATGTGAATTATGATCCAAATCATTCAGTTCCACTGTTGGAACATTCACATGATCTGATTGAAAACTTATATTATTATCCACATTTATTTCTTGTCTGTCCATGTCATAGAAATATCTTGGCCAGATTTTAACAACGGCAACCCAATCAACTCGTTCTTTCTTGGCCCCTGGATATACAGAATAGTACACTTGTTGGGATTGACCTGTGAAGACAAATGGTTCATACTTGGGATATCTTTTTTTCACGTTTACCCCAACCAAACCAGTCCTGTAATTAGACTTCACACCTCTATCATTAGTGGTATCATACCAATCGCACTTAAAAAGAACAACTCTTGTATGTTGCATTGTTGGATTAGGATATTCAAGTTCAATAATATCCTTCAGAACACCATAATACCCAATTTGCCCAGCTATACCATCGTCGGTACCTCTTACGAACACTCTACTATTGTTCGTGGACTTTGAAGACCCATATTCGAATGTAGAGAACCTGTATCTGTTTACCATGTATCTACACCATCTGCGGGCCTTTCTATGTGGCCATTTGGAAAGATATTTTACACGCTCGTCTACGTCATACCCATCTCTTAACTATAATACGATTACAGTTGGTTAATACTCATATGGCCAGTGCCCTTAATGAATAGGTGACAATTGAAAAATGTGTTCTGACCTGGCCATATAACCATCACGGGAAAGATCTGTCAAACAATAACTGTCTATCTCTTTGGTTCATAGGGTCGTTTTGTTGTTCCAAGTATTCCTTAAACAATCTGCACAAATTTTTAAAGCTTCCCATTAAAAGTTTCACAATGATAATCCCAACGGATGACATTGCATACGCAATCGTTACAAACATACCTGATATATGGCTGCACCTCTGGGCAATTCATGAGTACATACAAGTGTGCCAACTGGATATCATTTTCTGATAGGGAGACCTCTACATCCGTCCCAATTGGACAACCTTGACAAGTAAATATAGATAAGCAACCCTCAGGATAGTCCACCTCATTATACTGGTTGTTTCGACCTAGCCTTCTGCTTTTAGTTGACACGTGTTGTTCAAAATAATATGAACAGAAAGTTGAAGTCTCTAGGACGTGATAAGTTTCGCAAATAGATCATTCTACACGTGCTTTATTCTTAACTATCCTCTTTAGACCTTGCAAAAACCTTTCGAAATGATACATCCACCGTTATTGAACAAGTCCACAGCATATCGCTTCATAAACCAAATGGACAGGTAAGTGCTCCATTGAGTCAAAAAATGCAGGAAGTAACATCTTTTCCAGTTTGCACAACGTCATGACTATATTATATTGCATCCTTTCTAATTCGGTTCTTTGCAGAATTGAACAACATAGATTGCTAAAAAATAAGCTTAGCTCAGCAAATGTGTCCGAAGCCAGTTTCGGCATTAGCTTGCGTAATGCAATGGGAAGCAGTCTTTCCATAAAGATATGACAATCGTGGCTCTTCATGTGTGACATTTTCAAATCTTTTATGTCAACGCAATTTGATAAATTAGAAGCATAACCATCGGGAAATTTTATGCTTGCAACCCATTGTAGGAGCATTTTTCTTTTTTCTCTAGGGAGTGTGTATACACCGATTTTGTTTGAATTGTCATCGCACAATTCTGGACGATTGCAAAAAGTGGACATGTCTTTCTGAGCTTGAAGGTTGTCTTTAATCTTACCCTTAACAGCCATGATAGTATTGAAGACATTGTCGAAAATATTTTTCTCAATATGCATCACGTCTAAGTTGTGACGAACAAGGTGCGTCTTCTAGTATGGAAACCCAAAATATACTTCTTTTTTTTCAATTATGCTCTATACCAAATCCATGTATCTTCTTGCAAGATCTCTCTTTGATTGACAGGAAAATTTTCACACGTTCCCAAGTTTGTTGCCTAGATAATCGTGGTGGAGGTGTAGATATCTTCTGCCTATCCTTGATAAAAATTTTCCTATCACGTCTTAATAAGCTATTATGTGGTAAGAATTGACGATGACAATCAAAGAATGAAGGCTTCTTTCCCGCTGGTAAGCGAAAAGCTCTTGTCTTTTCCATGAAAATAAGACACGATAACCTTTCGTGTGTGCTCCAACCTGACAACATACCATAAGCCGGGAAGTTATTTATTGTCCACATCAAGACTGCCCTCAAACAAAAATTAGTCTTTGTTAAAATATCATAACATAATGTCCCTTCCGACCATAGAGTTATCAATTCATCGATCAAGGGCTCTAGGTAGACATCAATATTCTTACAGAGATGCTTGGGACTTGGAATGAGTAATGTCAAAAACATTACGGGTTCCTTCATGCACATCCACGGTGGAAAATTGTATGAGGTAATTATAACTGGCCAGATAGAATAAGGTTGCGCATTTGAGATGAATGGGTTAAAACCATCTGAACAAAGGCCTGGCCGAACATTTCTTGCTTCTGCAGCGAAATCTGGATACACGCAGTCGAAATATTTCCAAGCTTCAGCATCTGATGGATGACAAAATTTTTCATCCTCGACATTGTGATTTTTGTGCCATGCCTTGTGTTTTGCTGTAGCATTTGACATGTACAATCTTTTTAACCTTGGTGTCAGAGGAAAATATCTTAATTTTTTGTGTGAAATAGGCTTACCCCATTTTCTACCATAAGATATATCCTTGAATTGTGCATGGCTACATCGCGGACAATTTTCTATGAGACTTCAATCCTTGTAAAATAAGGTGCATCCATTTACACAAACATCAATCTTCTGATATCCCAACCCTAATGGTTTCATTAGTTGGTTAAATCTATAAAGGTTTTCAAGCAAGTTATGATTATCAGGCAACACTTCCATTAATTCTGCAATGAACCTGTTAAATAAGGAGGTGCTCATATTATGCTCGGACTTCATATTCATGTATCGAGCAACGACTGACAATTGCGTAAGTTTTGCACAACTATCAAACAATGGCCTATCAGCGGCATTTAACAACTCAAAAAATTCATGTGCTTCCATGTTAGGTTTTTCATTAACCTCAACATTGTCATCGTTAGTGAACTGCGGACCGGCAGCATCAAAAACCAATGTTCTGTAATTATTTGTTTCACCCTCATGTTGTTCTTGATTATACGCACTTGGAACATAATTGTTAAGCACATGTTCACCTTGTGCAATCCATTGATAGTAAAAAGGCATAAAACCCTTCTGATATAGATGATCTACCACCTTTCCTGTTGCTTGGAATTTTAAGTTCCGGCATCTTACACATGGACATCTTATATTGTTGCCATCCATATAATAATGTTGGTTGCTTGCAAAGGATACAAAATCCGAAACACCTTGTATAAAGGCCTCATTAAGATTACCGTCAATCCATTTTTGATACATCCATTCATGATTTGACTCCATGAAATGATGCACTGAGCAATTTGGTAAATGTTATTGCATAACATAAAAGTACATAATACATAATTAGGTAAAAGAGTAGATAATTCTATGAGTTAGATTTATAATGCATGAGTTTGACAATATGACAAATATACACAACAAACTAATCCAAAAACATCTTACTGAAAGAAGAGAATGGTATACGTAAAAAATTGTGCAACTTAAAACATTAATCATGAAATTAACTTTGAATTATATTTTGCAAATATTATGCAAATAAATAGACGAACACGAACCTTTAAATCCGGATAGAACAAGTCCACTTTGAAAATTCTACACAATAATGATAAACTTCCCATATTAGCAGACTTCTAAAAAATATATACACAAAAAATATAAGAATAATATACCATGTTAAGAATATTTGATGTCAACCTACACACAAATCCCAATATAGAGGTAAAGTCAGGACGTGACAAACAGACAGAGTCTCCTCTATACCGTCAATAATCTGATATATGTACTCAAAATATTTTCACAACAACAATACATTTTTTAAATTACTCAAATCATTCGGTTCCAAATTACAATGTTCACGGTTACGCAAAATGGCCAAAAGTACAATGGCCAAGGTTACTCAACATAAATAAGTGACAACTCGACAAATATGCAGTTACAATCATTCAATAAAACATGTTAAAAAATGGCTCTGGGCTCAAACGTGACATTGGAATTTTTAATATTATGGTTGACGATTATCCGAATTTGAAATCATAGACCACAAATTGTTAAGATTTAAAAAAAAAAATCTGTAGTTCAAAAATATATCACCAAAAATCACTAACGTCCGGATGCAACAAACGAACAGAGTCTCATCTGTACCATTAATAATCTGATAACATACACTCAAAAGATTTCCACAACAACAATACATTATAAAAACTACTCAAACACAATCATATAAATCCCGTCAAAATATAATGAACGACGCAAAATGGTCCAAAGTACAATGTACAAGGTCTACGCAACATAAATATGTCACAACTCGACAAATATGAGATTAGAATAATTAAATAAAACATTTTAATAGTTTATCCGGGCTCAGACGTGACATTAGATTTATAATTATATGGTTTACGACTACACGAATTTGAAAACCAAAAACAAAAAAACAAAAAATCCCGGGAATAAATAAATAAAAAGAAATTAAAATAAGAATATATCCTAAATATGTAAAAAAAAACAAACACCAATTAAAAAAAAGGAAATAATAAACCAAAAAAGAATAGACAATTAAAAAATTTTGAAAAAAAATATATCCGAAAATTTAACCAATAAAAAATTCAAAAATTTAAAAAATTAACAAATAACCTAAATATGTTAAAAAACCTACTTCCCAATAAAAATTATAACAAAAAAAAGTATTGAAAAAAAAATGAAAAAAATTCATAAATAAAAAAAATCAGTAAATACAATAAAAAAATCCGAAAATTTAAAACATTAACAAATAACCTAAATATGTTAAAAAAAACTACTTCCCAATAAAAATTATAACAAAAAAAAAGTATAGAAAAAAAAAACGAAAAAAAATTCATACTAAAAAAAAAAATTAGTTAATACAATAAAAAAAAAATCCGAAAATACCAAAAAAAAAACAACTACGTTAACATATTTAGGTTAAGTGCATTATTAATTAACATATTCACCACAACAAATAAATACATAATATATACATTTATATACCTACATTTACATATGTATATATAAATAATCTCACAAAAAATACATATTTATATATGTATGTATACCTACAATCATAGAGGGTGGTGGTTATAGCTAGATCTATACATACATAACCATGGTGGTGAGGGGTCTATAGAGAGGTGGGAAGGTAGGGGGGTTTGTTTGCAAAAAAAAAAAAGAACATGTAACAGAGGGCAGAACTCTCTGCCCTCTGTTACTATATTTCAATTGGGCGACGGCCCGGTGTGAACCAGGGCCATTGCCTAATTACAAGAGGCCCACGATGTATTGAAGACGGGCTGCACTCAAACATAGAGACGGGCTGTTGCCCATCTCAAAATGGAGACGGGCTGATGCCCGTCTCTGAAAAAGAAGCCCACATCGTGGGCCTCTTATATTGGAGACGGGATTGCCCATCTCTACAATTAGAGGCCCACAATGTGGGCCTCTTTATTGGAGACGGGCATCCCATATCCAAAATGCAGTCGGGCTGATGCCCGTCTCAAAATGGAGATGGGCAATCTCGTCTCCATGTGGGCCTCTTTTTCGGAGACGAGCTGATGTCGCTGCCCCATCTCCAATATGGAAACGGTCAGCCCGTCTCCAATATGGAGACGGTCAGCCCGTCGCCAAAACTGAGACGGGCAGCCCGTCTCCAAAACTGAGACGGAAAAATGTGCCCGTCTCCAAAATGGAGACGGGCTGTGGAGACGGGCATAGTTTCTCGTCTCTAATTTAGGAAATAGTGAATGCTTCAATAATTTGATGATTAGGTCCTCACTGTACCCTCACCGTGCTTTCACCGAGCCCTCACCATGCCGTCGCTAATGTTTAGGCAGCCACTTGTACTTGGCACCAATAATTTGGAGAAGACCCCTCACCGTGCCGCCGCCAAATGTTCACAACTTTAAGTTCTATATAAATCATCAACAATCCCGTTTGTTGTCTCACATTTTTACATAAGATCCTATCTCGGTGAATGAACGTCTTATAAACGATGAGTAAGGAAGTTCAAGGTCAGTGGGTTACCGTTAAAAAAGAGGAACACACAAAGAAATATGATCCATCGAAGGCAAGCAGTAGCAAAGTTGCAAGTTGATTTGATTTAAATGAACCACCAAAAGAAGATGGTTACATTTCGATGGCTCAACACCATCAAAGAAATGTGGATCAAATGTATCGCATCCTTCTGCCGAAGTTGTTCGAGTAAAAAATTATGTAACAGAGGAGTAGTTAAGGTAGAAAAATATGTAATATTATGATGTGGATATGTGTGTGTATCTTGTTATGAACTTTTGTATGGTGATGACTAAAGTTAACCGTCAGTTAATCTAATCCCTAGTTATCGAATGTTATGAAATAAAATCTTGTTGATTGCAAATTATATTATCAAATCAAGATTAATATTGTAGTAAATACCTACACAAACATAGTATTTTATTACTACATCAAATAATGTCAGTACTTGAAGTGAACAATAAATAATACATTAGTAACTGGAATTGCTTCTGTAAAATTTTAACATATCGTTGTTACTCAGTGTTTGAAAACCTTATTCGTTTAAAAAAAATTGGAAATTGAGTTGGCCTAACTAATTTGCAACGGCACGGTGAGGGACTGTCACCATACCGTCTCTACATGTTGGAACAGGAAAAACTTGTCACTGAGCCGTCAAAAAATTTGTGATGGTCGTAGCTTGGTCGTCACCGAATTAGAGACAGCTGACAAAGCCGTCACTGTTAGTGAGGGCTTGGTAACGGGTATTTTTGTCCGTCACCAAACTGTCACTGTTCTGTCAAAAATTGGCGTCAACCTTCTCATTCACTTTGCCGTCGCCATATCTGCGATGGTTTGGCAACGGTCCATCGCAGAATCCAGGATTTTTTGAAGTGACAAGAGGCCAACTTTTATGCACCGTAACACTGCAGACATTGGAAATGGATCCTCCATCAATGTATTTATTATATCAGAGCCTCTTCCTTCCATCCATAGTTTCCATGCCTGTGATAGTATCATTTAGATTTTTTTTTTGGTTAGAATAGTGTCATTTAGATTAACATAATGCAAAAACACATGAAGTATAATTGAATTAGAAATTTCATATCTTACATGTCCGAGAAGATTGAAATCATGGCCAGAATGGTGAAACAGAGTGTTCTTTTTCCCACTTATTATTTTCAAAACTAGGACTCCAAAACTAAAGATATTTGATTTCATGGAATAGATGCCATCAATATTATACTTTGGAACCATATAACAATTGCATTTCATTATGAAGTTCACAGAATAAGCAGAAGACAATTGCAAGTAATTGCAATTTTATGTAATTCCTGATCAGGGGAAGAGTGTCGACACTTGCTACGTTCCTGCTATCCTTCTAGTTCTCACTGTTGATCGTTCTTCTCCAAATGCTCTAGCCATGCCAAAATCTGAAATTCTTAGATTCATCTCATTGTCTAGCAGTACATTGCTTGCCTTGGAATGATTCTCAACCTTGAATCTTGATGAAGATAAAGAAGCCCTCTACCAACCCCAACAATTATAGTGAAGCACCTACTCCATACAAGCAAATGTCTTTTGAGTTCACCTTCAGAGTAGAGATCCAAGGTGATTAGAATGTGGAGTTTGGAAGTGAAACACAAGTATACATTTAGATTGAAATTTTTTCAATTAAGTAGTACTATGTTTGGACCATGCATATGAGGGTTGAGAGCTAACCAAAAATATAGGAGTTCAAATTTTCATTAGGCATGTACTCATAAATTAGCATTCTCTCTTCTCCATGGATGCAATATCCCAATAGTCGAACTAGATTTCGATGTTGAAGTTTGACAATCAGCATGAATTCATTCTTGAATTCACAAGTCCTTGATGAGAATGCTCTAAGAGTCGTTTTACTGCTATCTCTTGTCCAATTGATAGTTTTTCCTAAGATTTCAAACAAACAACATATGCATATATAAGCACTCGTAATTTTTCTTCTTTGTTTTATTTTCTCCTACATCCTAATGATATGATAATTTGGAAAATACTACTTACCTTGTAGACGGGCCCAAAACCACTTTGTCCAATCTTGTTCTTATCAGGAAAGTTTTTTGTTGCTCTTGCAATAGTAACTATATCAAAACAAGGTAATTCGGGGTTTTCTTTGTCTTTCACTTGGTCGTGCTCTCGTCTCCCTGTTAAGCATGTGGAGACAACTTTCGAAGAGTATCACTAATTAGAAATTAGTCAAGTTGAACCAGCATCAAAGGCCTTTGTTTATGTTTATCAAGTTAACTTTCGTAATTTTAACCATAGAGAATTCAAAGTACGATTTTCATTGTGATTTCTCTATCGTTTGGTTTTGAACATATTTCAATGGTTTGCAAGCATGCGCTTCCAATTAGCGACCAGTTGGGAATGGCTTAGACAAAGAGGAGGCTCTATGTGCCCCACACTAAAGTTGCATGTGGGACCTACCTGCCATTAGGCCAGTTGAAAACTCAATCCTTCCCTCTAATAGACTGATACAGTGATACTATTATAATTTAATACGTTGATATTAAAAATGATTGTGTCCACAGTCCAAACGTTTGAACATCCCAAAAATTTTAATTTTTTTCTAATTTAATTAGTAGTCAAATTTTTATCGTCTTTCATCAGTAAACATATGATTAAGTTGAGGTTGTTATTAATAAGTTGAATTGATATCAGTTCTTCTATAATATATGAAGTAGATTTTACATATATGTAAGACTCACTTTTTTCTCTTACGATCTAATATCAGTTTGAACTGATAGAAGAGTTTTACGTTTTGTTAACATGACTAATTAGCTTACTTCATCAAAAGTGAACTTGAAATCTTAGCAAATATAGGAATACCAAGAAACTATAGATTTTCCTCTTTTTTTTTGGGTGGAAGAAATTATAAATTAGTTAAGCTTGCACGTCATACAAATGGAGTCTTAAATCTTGGACTTAATATTTCTAGGACGTTCTCGACATGTTTGACAACACTCATTGTAGAAAGAATAAAAAAAGAAAAATGAAGTGTTTATCATTTTTCGGGTAAATAACATATTACTCTCTTGTATTTTATTAAATATGTATAATATTTTTTTATGTTTTAAAAATTAGCTGATTACCCCTCTGTGTTTTACTAAAAGTGCACAATACTCCCCTATATTTTAAAAATTAACTGATTATCCCCCTATGTTTTATAAAAATAGCTAATTACCCCCTTATACTTTTTAAAAATTAGCGCTTTTGTTAAAAAATATAAAGGGGCAATCAGCTACTTTTATTAAACACAAGGGTATAATCAGCTACTTTTAGCAAAACACAAAGGGATAATCAGCTACTTTTAGCAAAACACAAAGGGATAATCAGCTACTTTTAGCAAAATACAGAGGGGTAATCAGCTAATTTTTAAAATATAGGGGGTTATTGTGCACTTTTAGCAAAATACAGGGAGGTAATCAGCTAATTTTTAAAACACAGGGGGTATTGTTCATTTTTAGCAAAACACAAGGAGGTAATACGCTATTTACTCTTTTTTTATTACCTCTTATGGGAATGTTTAAAATTAACATGTTACAAGAACATAGAAAAAAAAAATTGTTATTTAACATACTATCGACACAAGCGATAATGGGTGATAACAAAAATAAGGTGACATATAACAACGCTTAAAAAGGGAGAGAAAGTTGCCTTCTTGCTGCGATATCTCTTCCAAATGAAAAACAATACAAGAAACAGAAGCAAGATTGATGCAGCGATCATCACCGCTATGACTACAATCTTCTTATTCTTCCTTGAACCTGATTCTGACGCTAGAAAAGTTAGAAGGGTAAGGTTCAGATAAATAAGTAATTTAGCCTGATCCATTTATCATGCCATTGAAATGGAATGGAGTCGCAATACTTACCAAGATCTGCAGCTGTAACACGAATGTAAAGTGTCTCGTTTGTATATGCAAGTAATTTCCTGACATCGATTAGGTCTCCAAACCAGAGCAAACCATGACCTGCTCGAGTAGCATTTGCATTAGCATAAGCTGTACATGAGCAATTCTTGGAGCATTCAGCTTCACATTCCTCCAGAGACATACTCATATTCACCCTGAACTGCAAAAGATCAGGCATTTTCAAACCCTCAAATTCTTTAAATGTTCCTCTTTCTGAACAATTAAATGGCTTTTTCCCGTATACATCCACCAGACCAGTTACGATCATCCCAATCACGCGAGTTCTTAGACGTATACCCCATCATGCAGCTGCAAATTCGAGAATCACTAATTGTGCAAACAGTATTATGACCACAGAAACCATAATTGCCACAATTGTCCCGGGGTATCTCCACCATCACACGCCAGTCACTGCTACTATTGTCCCGTACAAAGACCTGCAATGCACCAGAGTAGCTAATAGTTGTCATCATTAAAGAAGAATTGTTGTATAGATGATGTATATAGTAAACCTCGTCCGAATTGACTGTAACTTCTGTGGAGTACCGGCCATTAGGTAGCGAAGGGAAACCATTAAACTCCACTCCGTTCCATGCTCCAGTACTTCTAAAATGTTTCGAACAAGCCCTCGAAATTGCTAAGTTTGGTAGTCCATGAAGATCAAAACCATATGTATATTCTCCTGGAGAAGGGTCATCGGAATCTTTCCAGGATGTAAGGTTTCGATTCAGACCAGTCCTCAAGTTCCATCCAAGCTTCATTCCAGGTATCAAGGCGTGCGATGGACGATCAAAGCTTTGCCAGACAAAACTTGCTTCTTCTTTGCTGTCCCTCAAAACAAGATTTCCTGAGTCTAAAAGTTGTGCGACTGTGGTGCTCCCTGATGACAAATTCTGGACGTCTGTAGACCAAACGATTCTCCGCCTGTTTTGTCCACAAGGATCAAGTTTCCATCATTTCCAATTCTAACAATACCAGAAGTATCTCTGAAAGGATTACCTCTGTTCGCAATCCACACGATTTGATCTGGGCTGATACTGAACCATACGACCAAGTAGAACTTTTCGGAATTGCCAGGACTGAAGAACCCCAGCTGGAACACCTTTTGTGCAGAGATTAAGGTTTCAAACCATTTGATTTAATCTACATTTGCATTACAATTTAAGATATAAATGCTACATTTCATATAAATGTGATGCAATGTTGGTAGATTTTTGTTGAGGTCGTGACCTTGGGCTAATTTGGTTGGCTATGTTTTTGCAAAAATCTCATGATCTTTACCATATATATGCTGGCTTTCTTTTTGTGTTACAGGAAATATATTTTCGGCAACTTACCATGCTAGGTGCGAGAACCATATTTTGACATGTTACCATATGAAGCTTGTACTGGTTTGGTAAAGCATTTATTGCACATTATTTTGGAATGTCTTGAGGCCTAAGTCGGTTGGTGATCTATCATATATACTTGTCATCCAAAAGCAGTTGAGTGTGAAAAAAAGTTAAGAGAGGCAGAAAAGAATAAAGGCAGACATAGAGAGCTGCAAGTGAAAATACAAGAGAGGTTTTCTGTCCAGTGTTCCAAGAGATGTTGCAACACGATCTGTGTTCTAGTATTTGATTGTATTAAGTGTTGCAATTTTGTTTGTTATGACAGTGAGTCATGAGTGAATTATATAAGTCTCCGAGTGATTAGTTTACTGTCTCTTTTATTCATTCTTCAGGAGAAGAAGGTGTAATTCTCAGGAGAGAACGTTACAAGTCGAGGGGAGCTCGCCAAACCAAAGTTCGTTAAGGAGTTCTTCATCTAGGCGTCAAAGGATAAGAGGGAGTCTTTACTTGCGTAAGTCCATTGATGTTGTAATTTGTTATTTCTTAATGAACAGGTTTGTTGGACCAGGGGAGGTCCCGTGAACGTAGACCACACGGTTGAACCACGTTAAATCTTGGTGTTCTTTGTTTTTCTTACAAGTTTTATCTTTCCGATGTTGCTTACTGTTACTACTTATGTTGAAACATTAAGTGGAACAAACTGACCTGACAAGAAATAGATTGCTAATGGTCTGTGATTGAATTGATATTTCAGTTAATGTTGCAACATCACGTGTAACAGTTTTTTTTTTTGTTTTTCACCAAGTTGTCACATCAATTATTTTCTAGTGTCACAGAATTCAGTCTATTGAACAACTCTGCTATTTTATCTTGAAATTTATCCATACTTACGCTGTATAACTTTTAACACGTGGTATTAGAGTAGGTTACGAACTAATTCGGTTAGATTCTTAGGAGAAAGTTGTTTTGCATAAATAGGTATGGATACTCTACGTGAGGGAGGTTCGATCTCTAAACCACCTCTGTTGGATGGTGCTAATTACTCCTACTGGAAGGCTAGAATGAGGGCGTTCATCAAGCCTATTGATGAAAAGACCTGAAAAGTTATACTTACTGGCTGGACATCTCCTACCAAAACAGATGCTCAGGGCAATGTTGCAACTAAACCTGAAAGAGATTGAATTAAGGATGTTGGAGGATGAAACCATTGTAGACTTTAATGCGAAATTGTACGACATTGCGAATGAATCTTTTGCTTTGGGGGAAAAATATTCTGATGACAAGCTAGTAAGGAAAACACTGAGCTCTCTTCCAGATAGATTTGGAATTAAGGTGGCTGCCATAGAAGAATCAAAAAATGTGGATGAAATCAAAATTGATGAACTAGTGGGGTCCCTTCAGACTTTTGAAATGAAGTTTAAGCAAAAGAAGAAAGAACAAGGCATTGCGTCAAAGTCTAATGTGGAAAGGAATAGCTTTTCTGATGATAAGGAATCTAAAATCACTGAATCCTTAGCTTTGCTCACCAAAAATTTCAATAGAGTTCTAAAAAAATGGGATAAGCAAAGAAAAGGGTTTAAACAATCAAACTTTGATAAGAAACCTCAGGCTGCAACAACAACTGATTTTGTTAAAAAGCAAAACTTGAAATCAGTTGATAAGAAGAAAAAGAGCAAAGGTATTCAATGCCGCGAATGTGAGGGGTTTGGTCACATTCAAGCTGAATGTGCAAACACTTTGAAAAAGAAGAAAAAAGCTATGAAGGTTACTTGGAGTGATGCAGAATCAGAAGACTCATCAGAAAGTGAAGGAGAGCACACTGGGAACTTTGTTGCGTTCACTGTTGTAACAGCACCAAGCAAGATCAGTATGGATGAGGGAGTAGGTACTGCTGTTACGACGACAGATGATCATTCTGGGGAATTAAGTGAGTCTGACTGTGATGAATCTGATAGTGATGGTGAATTAGATGATGAAGAAGTCATGAAAACATACAAGAACATGTACGAAAAGTAGGTGGCAGTGTGTAAGAAAAACCAAGGACTAGAACTCATGATTGTTGAACTGGAAAAACAAAATGCTAAACTAGAAAAACTGGCTGAAGAAAGACTGTGTGAAGTACAGATGCTGCAACATGATTTGAAGCAGATGCAGCAAAATGTAAAAATGCTAAACTCAGGAACTGAAAAATTGGATCACATGTTATCCATTCAAAAGTCAAGTAGAGATCATAGTGGACTTGGTTTCTATGAAGGAGAATCTTCTAGTACAACTATCTTTGTGAAAGGTTCAAATTACCCAGAATCTGAACATGAAGATGCAACTGCTCAGAACAGCAGAAAAAGTGTCAGGGTGTCTAATGTAGCGACAGCAGCAACAACATTACAGAGGCAATATGGGAAAAAGAAAAATTGGTTCAATCCTACATGTCACTACTGTTTCGCACCGGGCTACATCAGACCTCATTGTTTCAAACTTCAAAGAATGTAAGAGAAAGGTAAGTCTCATAGTAAGCAGAAAAGATCCTCATATGCTTCTCGGAAACACAAGGTAAGACAATTATGGGTAAAGAAAACTGAGTTAGCCTGTTGTGTTGCTTATACTTCGATGCATTTTTGTACTACTAACTCTTGGTATTTTGATAGTGGGTGTTCTAGACATATGACAGGAATGCGAGAAGCCTTGAATAGCTACAAGGAGCGAGATGAAGGACAAGTTACGTTTGGTGATGGTGTTAAAGGAAAAATACTTAGGAGAGGAACTTTGGATATTGAAGGTTTTCTAAAACTCAAGAAAGTACTGCACGTGGATGGTTTAAAAGCTAATCTTATTAGTATTAGTCAACTGTGTGATCAAGGTTTACATGTGAAATTTACTAAAGATGGTTGTCATGTGCTAGACACTACTAACAATTGTGTGCTTTCAGGTAAAAGGTCGTCTGACAACTGTTATTTGCTTATACCATCACAGAAACAACCAGTGACATGTTACAACAGCTCCTGTGACAATGCTGAGATTTGGCACCAAAGATTGGGACATTTAAATTATGACTTGCTGATCAAAATTGTGAATGTAGGTGCAGTCCAAAGATTGCCAAAATTAAAAAACAAACAGTCAGGTGTGTGTGGCTCCTATCAGATTGGTAAACAGGTAAGAGCATCTCACAAGATGTTGCAACATATGTCAACCAAGAATATCTTGGAGCTATTGCACATGGATCTTATGGGTCCAATGCAAACCGAAAGCATCGGAGGTAAGCGATATGTGTTTGTTTGTGTGGATGATTTTTCAAGATATACATTTGTGGACTTTCTCAGAGAAAAGTCTGATACTTTTGGTGTATTTAAGAAATTGTGTTTAAAATTGAAAAATGAGAAAGGATGCTATATTCAGAAAATCACCAGAATAAAAAGTGATCATGGCCGAGAATTTGAGAATCACTCATTCACTGAGTTTTGTAACGAGCATGGAATAACACATGAATTCTCAGCTCCGAAGACCCCACAACATAATGGTATGGTTGAACGAAAGAATAGAACCATTCAAGAAATGGCTCGTGTAATGTTGAATGATAAAAAACTCTCTCACAGGTTTTGGGCAGAAGCAGTTAACACTACGTGTTACACTATAAATCGAGTTCTCTTGCGTCCAGGTACATCTAAAACACCCTATGAGATTTGGAAAGGTAAGAAACCTTCACTGAGGCATTTTCATGTGTTTGGGAGTATATGTTACATTTTGAATGACAGAGAACAAAGAGGGAAATTTGATGCTAAAAGTGCTAAAGGCATTTTTCTTGGTTATGCTACAACCAATCGTGCTTTTTGACTTTTCAATTTAACTACTAGAACGATAATGGAATCTGTTAATGTGGTAGTTGACGAAGTGGAAAAATTTACAGGAGAACCGACGGGAGAATTCAGTGGCAGCAAAACAAATACCAACGAGTCAGAAGAAGTTACAACAATGAAGGAATAAGCAACTTCAAAACCCAGTATGACCGAGACAGATGAAACATCAGGTAGAATTGCTCAGCAGTCGGGTGATGTCTCACCAGATGTTACAACTTGTGACGGAACTACAGAGGACGGTAGTGAAGGAACTCAAGTAAAACTGCCACATGTCCATAGAAATCATGATCCAACTGATATTACAGGCTCAATACATGATGAAATTCAAACCAGAGGTAAACCCAGGAGGAACTATAGAGACATGGTAAGATTTGTGTGTTACACGACAACTCTTGAACCAAAAATGTAACTGAAGCTTTAAAGGATGAAGTTTGGATAAATGCCATGCAAGATGAGTTGAATCAGTTTATGAGGAATGATGTTTGGGTTTTAGTTCTTAGGCCTGAAAATGCCAATGTAGTTGGAACTAAGTGGATCTTTAAAAATAAGACTGATAAAAGTGGTAATGTCACTAGAAACAAGGCAAGACTTGTAGCTCAGGGATATATACAAATAGAGGGCGTGGATTTTGATGAGACCTTTGCGCCAGTTGCTAGGCTTGAATCTATTAAATTGTTAATATCCATTGCATGTGTGTTAAAGGTCAAATTATATCAAATGGATGTAAAAAGTGCATTCTTGAATGGCATTTTAAATGAAGAAGCTTATGTTGAGCAACTTAAAGGCTTTGAAGACCCTTACTATCCCTTGTATGTGTATAAATTGAAAAAGGTCTTGTATGGATTGAAACAAGCTCCACGAGCTTGGTATGACAGATTGACGAAATTCTTGCTGGACAAAGGCTACTAGAGAGGGGGAGCAGACAAAACCTTGTTCATCAAAAGGTCCGGTTCAGGTATCCTCATTGCTCAAATTTATGTTGATGACATTGTGTTTGGTGCAACATCTGAAAATAAGGTTGATGAGTTTGTTAGGCATATGAAACATGAGTTTGAAATGAGTATGGTTGGAGAATTAACATATTGTTTAGGGTTGCAAGTTAAGCAATGTGCAAATGGGATCTTTATATCTCAAGAGAAATATGCCAAAAATATTGTTAAAAGATTTGGGTTAGAATCTACTAAGTCTTCTAGGACTCTTATGAGTGTGACCACTAGACTGACTAGGAGTGAGAAAATCTATTGATGCAAGTTTCTATAGGAGTATGATAGGAAGCCTGTTGTATCTTACAGCAAGTAGACCAGATATATGTTTCAGTGTTGGAGTATGTGCAAGATATCAAGCAAATCCAAAAGAATCTCACTTACTTGTTGTAAAAAGGATAATCAAATATGTGAGTGGTACAGTACGTCTTGGAATATGGTTTACAAATAACACTAATACCAATCTTGTTGGTTTTAGTGATGCTGATTAGGCAGACAATGCAGATGATAGAAAAAGTACAACAGGTGGATGCTTCTACGTTGGTAACAACATGGTGTCCTGGTACAGCAAGAAGCAAAGTTCAATCTCCTTGTCAACAGCGGAAGCCAAATACATAGCTGCAGGAAGTTGTTGTGCACAACTTCTTTGGATGAAACAAATGCTAGATGATTATGGAATTGAAAATCAGGTTTTGACTGTTTATTGTGATAACTTGAGTGCCATTAACATATCCAAGAATCTTGTTCAGCACTCTCGCACCAAACATATTGACATAAGGCATCACTTCATACGTGAGCTTGTTGAAACCAAAGTTATTGTCTTAGAATATGTTGCAACAGAAAAACAATTGGCAGATATTTTCACCAAAGCTTTGGATACTCTAAGATTTGAGACCCTAAGAAAAGCTATAGGAATTTGTAGTATTTAAAGTTGCAACATGACGTACATCAGTAACATGGAATAAACTTGAGAAAACTAAAAATTGGATATTCAATTCAGCTGGTGATTTAATTTATGAACTATATATTCTTGTGCACCCTGAAATCGAGGTTGAGGAAGCTAATCCGGAGTGTCTGCGAGTGCAAGAGCTTGATCTATCAGATGACTAGGGATATAGGAAAAAGTCTCTCTAAATCCATTCCTGAATTCTTTTCATCTTTAAAAAAAATGTGAGGTTCAGGCACTGAAAACAGCTACCTAATCCAAAATAAAAGAGATTAGAGTGAAAGCTATCAGTTGCAGCATAAGATGAAAGAAAGGCAGAAGAACACTCTGTGTTGTCATAACATGGGCTGAAAGAAAATGTGTGTAATGATGACTGAGATGATCAGGTATGTTTGAGCTGATAAGAAGAGCACTTGCACCTTGCAGATTTGAAGGTAATAGCTATCTAAAATATATACTTCACACACACACACATGGTTCATTAATTAAATCCTTGACTGAAATAAATATTGATAAGTAAAGCTTCTTGAGTATACTGACTGGACTCATGTCATTTTTTTTATGTTACTGTCTTTAAATTAAAAAAAAGGAAGAAACTCCTGGTGGATCTAAGAATTGTGGGATATATTGCTAGTTTGTTTTCGGTTGCAACAAAGGTTTTTTAAAAACTCATCATGTTTAGGTTGTGCTAACTTATGTCAAAAATGTTGTAACTTCCGTATAACACATGGGTTTTTCTGTTTTGAGCGGGAAACTTGGATATCATTGATTGGCAGTTAACGTACTTTTGCTGATTTAATTTTTGAACTTCCCAAGATCGTGTGATTGGCTAAACTGCAAGGCAGTTACCCACGATTAGGGCACAGTTAATTGAGTAATTTTCACCTATTTGTATTTCCATTACTCTGCCATTCATGTTCAAATAGTGTATCACTTTTACTGTTTTCTCTCTCTCATCTTCTCTGTGGTTTTTTTTCGAGATCTGTGCTATTTATACTCTTGCAGCACAACCATGGTGAAAACGCGATCAGGCAGAAGACGTTGGGGAACCCCCAAATCTGGAACACATGGAGGGGTGTTGTCACAACCTATCACCATTGATGAACCATCTCCTCCACAAATGACTGAAGGCGGTGATGCAACATCATCCAGTGACACAAGCACTAGTGGGTCACTCCGACCACGAACAACCAAAGCGAGGGCTAAAGGGCCATTCATTGACCCTCGGTGGATTCCAACAGGCATGGATGTGGTTGTTCACACCAAAACCCCATCTCACCACAATCAGGACACACAATCGTCAGACTCTGATGCAATGCCCAAGGTTGCACCTGTTGTCACAATATCATCTTCCTTCAAGGCAACGGCTGAACAGAGAAGGACGAGTCATGCTGCTACTGAGTCACTCAATGTGCAATCGAAGAGCACACCTGTCTCTGTCCTAGATAATGTTGCAGCGTCGAGTGCACCATCTGAAACTGAAGCACCACCTGACGAAGTTCGTCGGCAATCGATGACCAAAAGGAAGAAACACATTGGTAGCTTCAAACGCAAAGGGGCTAAACTTGCTGAGTCTTCACGACCCAGGCCATCCAAGACGGCAAAACGATCATGTCCAGGGTATGATCCTTCTATTTCTTATTCTTCACAATTTTTCTTTTCTGAATCAAAAGAAAAGTTTCAAATCGTGTCACAGCAGAAGTTTGTTCTTGAGAAACCACTGAATGAGAAATCATATCAGGGAACAGGGGTACTTGCCTTACTGAGGGAAAGTAATCTGTTAGGCTCGTTTTCTTTGATAAAGTTTTTTTTCTAGCAATTTGGTTTATGAGTTTTACTCAAATCTGCATATCAATGTCGGTGTTGCAACATCAAAATATTATCATCAGATTTTTGTGCGCGGACATGTGTTTGAATTTTCGCCTGCTGCTCTAAATAATTTCTTAGGATGTATGCCTGTTACCGAGATTATACCGAATGTGTCTCTGTCTACTATTGCTTTGGAACTCATAGGTGAGCCTTTTGAGTGGAACTCTGATTCCAGACTGCCAGGGAATAGACTTACAACTAAGTATGCTACTTTGCACAAAATGGCTATGGCAAACTGGTATCCGACTAAGCACTCCACTACTCTCAGCAGTACAATGGGCTGATTGTTGTACTCCATAGGCACTGGGGTAAACTTTAATCTAGGTCGAGTTATTTTCGACCGTATCATTGAGGAAGCTACTAAAAACTTTTCTAGTCAGTACCTGCTATATCCCTCTCTTATATGTGTGTTTCTCGTGTCACAACACAAGGTTCTTGATCCTGATGAAGTGTTACATAAAACAGGGTCTTCTTTGCTATTCTCTAAAAAGTTTTTGCAGGGGGCTCACAAAGATGATACTATGGGGGAGCATGCTGCAGGTCCATCAGCTCCTAGCACTGATGCTGCCAGTTCTTCTGCTGATCAGTCTGTCATGTTGCAGTAATTTCAGCAACTTCGTGAGGCCATTGAAGAAATCCGAGAGGAGCAAGGGAATATTCAGGCTAATCAGGATCAGCTTAACCAAACTTTGGTTCAACTTCTCAAGGGCCAAGATGGCACACTTAATGGGCTCCTCTTCTAGTTAACTTTTTTTTTCCTCTCCTGTTCTAGTATTTCTTCTTGTCTGTCTTTGCCTTTGGTTTGGCAAAAAGGGGGAGTTAGTTTTAGTTCAGTTGTTTGTTCTTGTTTTATGATACTTATGATACTGCTTCTGTTGTTTTTTTTTGTGATATACACTGTCACTATCTTTCCTTAATCATGGTTTTTGCCAAAACAAAGCCAAAGGGGGAGATTGTTGATGTCGTGACCTTGTGCTAATTTGGTTGGCTATATTTTTGCAAAAATCTCATGATCTTTACCATATATATGTTCGCTTTCTTTTTGTGTTACAGGAAATATATTTTCAGTAACTTACCATGCTAGGTGCAAGAACCATATTTTGGCATGTTACCATATGAAGCTTGTACTGGTTTGGTAAAGCATTTATTGCACATTGTTTTGGAATGTCTTGAGGCCTAAGTCGGTTGGTGATCCATCATATATACTTGTCATCCAAAAGCAGTTGGGTGTGAAAAAAAGTGAAGAAAATCATAAAAGAATAAAGGCAGACACAGAGAGTTGCAAGTGAAAATACGAGAGAGGTTTTCTGTTCAGTGTTCCAAGAGATGTTGCAACACGATCTGTGTTCTAGTCTTTGATTGTATTAAGTGTTGTAATTTTGTTTGTTATGACAGTGAGTCATAAGCAAATTATATAAGTCTCCGAGTGATTAGTTTACTGTCTCTTTTATTCATTCTTCGGGAGAAGAAGGTGTAGTTCTCGAGAGAGAACGTTGCAAGTCGAGGGGAGCTCGCCAAACCAAAGTTCGTTAAGGAGTTCTTCATCTAGGCGTCAAAGGATAAGAGGGAGTCTTTACTTGCGTAAGTCCATTGATATTGTAATTTGTTATTTCTTAATGAAAAGGTTTGTTGGACCAGAGGAGGTCCCGTGGACATAGACCGTACGGTTGAACCACATTAAATCTTGGTGTTCTTTGTTTTACTTACAAGTTTTATCTTTCCGCTGTTACTTACTGTTACTATTTATGTTGAAACATTAAGTGGAACAAACTGACCTGACAAGAAACAGATTGCTAATGGTCTGTGATTGAATTGATATTTCAGTTAATGTTGCAACATTATGTGTAACTGTTTTTTTTTTTTGTTTTTCACCAAGTTGTCACATCAATTATTTTCTGGTGTCACATAATTTAGTCTATTGAACAACTCTGCTATTTTATCTTGAAATTTATCCATACTTACGCTGCATAACTTCTAACAATTTTTTTTTTTTTTGGGTCAAATAAAACAGTCATTGATGAAAAAGAAGTACATCAAGTTATCCAATCCTAGTAGGTTGGATGTCCAATAACCAAAATTGCAAAAGTTGGGTCGAAACATTAAAGACCTAATCTAAAAGCAAAGCGTTCTTAAGTGTACATTTTGTAATCCAATCACAGGAAATATTAGCTGTTCTTCTAAGGCATACAATTCTTACATGAAAGACTGATGTCACAATCTTTTTAATATCCTCCATGATTCAAAGAGCTTGTTACCCCAAAGCAAAATTCGGAGAACTGATTGCGTTAAAAATTGCTTATGCATCACTTTCAATGACAATACTAGAGAAATCGAGGTGTGTTGCGAACAAGCATGCATTCCTTATAGCCAGCACCTCGGCCTCAAAAGCTGAATTACATCTGATAAGGTGTGCTTGCCCAAAGATTAGTGCTCCATTACAGCCTCTTCCAAGGAAGGCAAAGGAAGCTCTTTTACGATCAACAAAGGAAGTATCCACAATAATTTTCACAGTGCCAAGAGCAGGAGGCGACCACAGTGTTACAATTGTAGCACCATGTCTATCTTCCAAATAACCAGGTTGTCTCAAAGATTGCTCACCCACATCAATCTCAAATGTAAATTGATTGAAGAAATGAAGAAAACTGGCCTAAAACATTACTTCACGATGTAAGTTAACAAGGAAAGGAGATTATTAACATAGGTCCCAGTGTCAAAACAAACTCGCAAAAATTGATTTTGGTCAAACTGACCCCAAAAATAGATTTAGAAAGTTGAAAAGTCTTGAAATAGCTTTGGTCAAATTTTTGGTCAAAAAATAAAAATCAACGATCGTGGTCAACAGTAAATTTTTGAAAAAGTCAAATTCACGAGAAAAAAATAGTTTGTTTGTTCCTCAAAGTGATATGGCATTTGCACTTTCCAACTACAAAGAGGAGAAAACAAATACAAGTGGAAACAAAACACTTCAAAGGTGGGCTCACATGTCTCCCATGCTTTGTCCACTTTTCAATTGCCAGAAATTCGATCGTAAATTTAATTGTTTTTCAAAAATTTACTGTTGATCATCATCGTTGACTTTGACTTTTTGACCAAAAATTTGACCTAGGCTATTTCAAGACTTTTTGATGTTCTAAATCTATTTTTGCGCTCAATTTAACCAAAATCAATTTCTGCGAGCTTGTTTTGACACTGGTAACCATGTCAATAATCCCTTTGTCTTGTTGACTTATATCGTGAAGTGATGTTTTAGGCCAGTTTTCTTCATTTCTTCATTCAACCTACATTGCACCAAATTTATATGAAATATAGGATTTATATCTTAAATTGTAATGCAAATGTCGATTAAATCACATGGTTTGATTATTTCAAATATAGTTACATCAATAGTCACTGTTGCTTAGAATTGATGCAGACTTGACCCTTCAGTCTTTGATTAATTTCCCTATCTTTTTGTTGTTTCTTCTTTATGTTTAAACTTTTACTAAGTTTCAACCAAATCTAAGTTTCACTAATTGCGTCAGTTGTATAAATCTGACGATATCACTAATTTCTATTGAAAAATATCTATTCTATTAGCTCCAATACACAAGATCTTATTTGATTTTCTCAATCCAAATTTTCTTATTGTCTTCTTGCGTTCTCTTACGATACATATCCTCTAGACCTTTGCATTTTTCAACTTGATAAGATATTATAGTTTCTAGATATAGTACAAATCCATAAGATAAACTTCACTTTATGAAGAAGCAAGGATATTAAGGATTTTTTCCTTTAATATGAAGTTCACATATAGTGATGGAGTTACGTTGTTTTGAAGATGTGTTTATATATATCTTGAATGTGAAATATATATATATATATATATATATATATATATATATGTTAAAAAAAGAAAGTTTATCATACATATTTACCTCTCACACAACTAGACTTTCAGTTTAATACTCCAACTGACAATAAATGTGTACCCATAACTCTCGATTTGACTCTGTAATTGTTTAGAGATAAATATTAGTTCTAAGGATAAGGGTATAAATTCGCAAAATTTCCTCAAGTAATAGTGTGGAGCTGGAGGTTGGTCCTACGCAGCCTCAATACCCCCACTAATCTTCTCTTCTCTGTTTCACCATATGATTGCCATTATGATCCAGTTGAAAGAGAAGAGTTCGGGATTGACTGTTGACAAATTTATCACCATTAGAAAATTAGAAAGGAAAAACAAAATACAAAAACAATGCCACTCATCTCTTTCATCAGATAAATGGAAATCGTTGGTGGCTATTGGATGAGTATTTTATTTTGTATTGTTTCGGATATTGAATGGAAAAATATATCCATTCAATATTCAAGCCTTGTTTTTTAACATTAGATAAAATAAGTTCCTGAATATTTTGAATAGAAAAGTAAAAAACTACTAACTGTGTCACATATTCGAAACATAAAAGATTGTAACGTTGTATTTTTAAATATATGGTACTACTACGTCAAACAAACTAAAGATAAGGAATTAAATTGAATATTAACCCTTATTTTTTTTAGTAAATGTTATAACATAATTTGACAACTGATTAATTTGAGTGAAGACTAATTAATTTTTTAGATTAAAAATATAAAAATAATTAAATTTAAAAAGCTGCACCTCTGCCCTTGACCAAAAGTTAGTATAATTAATGGTGTTCATCTTTCTCGTCAATTATTTTAGCATTTAATTTCCTAGAATAGATCTGCAAGCCATATAAGTTCTTAACGTATACTCATTTTTCATCATTTCTGCATACCTTCATGTTTTGAATTCAAGTTCCCAATATAGTTCCTTCCCAAACTTCTAATTAAAGGAAAATCTTACATACGGTAAGCGGACATCAGTCACACTAATATGAGATGGGCTCACAGTCTGTGATTGACGTTCATCAGCCGTATTTAAAGCTTTTCTCCTAACTGAATATCACACTATGAATAGTATAGCCTGGCAAAAGTTTGAGATACTTTAGTGGAGAGTTCAACCAAAGGTAGAATCATAAATTTGATCTTGGGAGCTAAAATTCAATTAAGAAAATTGATAATAAACAAATATAAAAAATTAGAGAACCTTATCATTTAAAAAAAAAAAAATTACATATATATATATATCCAACAACTAGAGGATTAATATTTTTATTAATATTTTTCCCATTGACTCTACCTTCACTTGGTCATCACTTTATACAAGATTTAGTTATCGTTGAGGATCTAAAATAAGCAAAAGATGTAAATACAATTATACAAAACTATTTGAAGTATTTCATATTATGTGAAGACAACAAAAATTTCAATGGATCTTTATCGACCTTCTATCAAAGTAGTAGTCATATCGTTTGTTGTGTAAACTGTTGCATTTAACGGTGAATTAGACTCATTGATGACCCTCTCTATATAATATCCAGGGTGCTTAGGCTGTGGTAACATTGCACTCTCATTGTCCAACATTAAGAGCACAAATGACATTGTTGGTCGATCCTCAGGTCGTTGCTGCACACACAAGAGGCCAACTTGTATGCACCGCAACACTTCAGACATTGGAAATGAATCTTCAATCAATGGATCTATGAGGTCGAAGGCTCTTCCTTCATGCCACAGTTGCCATGCCTGTGATAGAATCTGTAAGAGTAGCATAATGCGAAAACCTATCAAGTATAGTTGAATTAGAAATTTCGTAACTTACATGTCCGAGAAGATTGAAATCGTGGTTAGGATGGTAAAATTGACTATTCCTTTTTCCGCTCACTATCTCTAAAATTAGGACACCAAAACTAAAGACGTCTGATTTCATAGAATAAATCCCGTCAATGGCATACTCTGGAGGCATATAACCACTGCAATATATTTTTGAACTTCAAAGAATGAGCATAAGTCAATTGTAATTAATTCCTTATCAAGGAAAGAATATAGATACTTACTAAGTTCCCACTACCGTTCTGGTTTTTACTATTGATTGTTCTTCTCCAAAAGTTCTAGCCATGCCAAAATCTGATATCTTTGGATTCATCTCACCATCTAGCAACACGTTACTTGCCTTGAGATCCCTATGAATGATTTTCAACCTTGAATCTCGGTGAAGATAAAGAAGCCCTCTAGCAATCCCAATAATTATAGCAAAGCGCGTCCTCCATACAAGCAAATGACTCGAAACACTTGGACCACCTTCAGAATAGAGTTTTAAGGTGATCAAGATGATTACTTTGGGAGTCATACACAAGTATATATTTAGATTGGAGTCTTTTTACCAATAAATATTAATGAATTTTCAAATTGTCCACATAACTTTTTTTTTCCTGGGAAAGTTCAACAGGCATTTATGTTGTTCAAACATCCAAGATTATGGTAGACTTAATCAATAAATTTAGTAGAGTGGGTTAAATAAAAAATTCGTACATGTTTGTTTAGTGGCTACAAACATGATTTACGCTTCATTTAAGTTGTAGTATTTCTCATTTTTCTACTGGTTCAGTTGAGAAGTATTATTAATTGGATTATGCATATGAAGGTGCATATGAAGGGTTGAGAGCAAACCAAAAATATAGGAATCCAAGCTTCCATTAGGCATGTACTCGTAAATTAGCATTCTCTCTTCTCCATGAATGCAATATCCCAAAAGCCTAACTAAATTTCGATGTTGAAGTTTGGCAATCAACATGACCTCATTCTTAAATTCATTGAGTCCTTGACGAGAACTCTCTGAGAGACGCTTTACTGCTATCTTTTGTCCAGTTGATAGTACTCCCTATGATTTCAAACAAGCAACATAATCACTTGTCAGTTGGTTCTATAAGAATTATTTGCTAGATAGCCTTTATGACCATATAAAGTGTAATAAAATTGTGATCGTCCAATGACCAAAGTCATAAATTATGAGTAACCTTCTACATAAAGACATACTTAGTGGATTCATTAAAGGACAAAAGGAATATTGAAGAGTTCATGTATCTAATATTATATATTCCGTTTATTTTCTTGAAAGATTCATGTGACCATCACAATATAATAATGATATATTTAGTGGGGTTAGTGGATAGTGAATTCATAGAAAGTTGTGTATCAATCATATAGTGCAATCAAAGCTATGATGAATTGATCAGTAATGATATGAGCACTATATATATGACTATTGGTCCCTCTCTTCATTCAACAACCAAAATATGAGTTTGTTATTCCTATTACTTGATAAACATAAATGTATAGCGTTAGAAGATAAAAGATCAAGTAAGTCAAAGAGTATGTAATACAATTTTTTTTTTTTTTTAGTTAACTTGAGAAAACATCCCTACTCAACCAGCCCATAAGACATAGATCGGATTACCCATCACTCACTAACATTAGATGGGACACGCTAACGTCCCCTCGTTGGCCATGTTATATACCATTAAAGTTGTATTTATATAAGCCTATATGCTATGTTGTATCCATCCATAGATTCAAGTTATATCAAGGTATGTATTGATATATAATTGTTTTGTTATATTATAAAACATGAGATAAAGATCATATTTTCTTTAAAGTTCTTTTCTCTCTCTTTTTCTTCATTTTCCTTTCGGATAATACTTCTTACCTTGTAAACCGGCCCAAAACCACCTTCTCCAATCTTGTTCGTATGAGAAAAATTTTGAGTTGCTCTTGCAATAGTAACGATTTCCAAATAAGGTAATTCAAGGTTGTCCTTCTCTCTCACTTTGCTGCGGTGTCGCATACCTGTTAAGCAAGCTGGTGACAAATTCGAAAAAGTTCATATGTATGAGATATGAAAGCAGAGCAGCATATTCCAATATAATAGTAGTCAATATAGAGGTTACGAGCATTCATGTAAAATACTTGGTCAAAACACCAAAATGACCCCATCTGCAACTGAAATAAATAAGTTATTTCTGATTCCTTTAATGAACGTGTTAAATATTTAAATGCTTTTAAGATTACTATCCTGTTTCACCAATAAACGTATGATTAAGTCAACACGTTTTCATAATCTTTTGTACGACCCACTGCAAAAGAAAAAAAAAAAAAAAAGAAAGAAAAGAAGGAAAACCATTTTTTTTTTCCTTTGTTTTATGCAACAGAGGAAACTAAAGCAATAATTCGAATTTAGAGCCTTGATTATAATTTATAACGAATCACTACCTAACCAATGTACTCTTGGGTGTAGAGAATTATTTTCTAAAAGATGAGAAACTTGCCTTCTAGTTGTGATTTCCTCTTCCAAATGAAAAACAAGACAACTAACAGAAGCAAGATTGATGCAGCGATCATCACCACTATGATGACTACCATCTTTATTTTCTTCTTTGAGTCTGATTCTGAGACTAGCAAAGTTCAAAGGGTAAGCTTCAGCCGATTAAGCAATTTACAGTAATCAATTCATCATACCATTGACATAGAATTTGCAATAGTTACCAAACAGGTCGGCAGCAGTAACCCGAATGTAAAGCTTCTGATTTGCAGCCCTGGGCGTGGGTAATTTCATGGCATCGATGAGGTCTCCAAACCAGAGCAAGCAACCATGACCTTCTCCAGTAGCATTTGAATTAGCATAAGCTGTACACGAACAATTCTTGGAACATTCAGCTTCACATTCCTCCAGAGACATGCTCGTATTCACCCTGAACTGCAAAAAATCAGGCGTTTTCAAAGCCTCGAATTCTTTAAATTGTCCTGTTTCTGAACAATTGAATGGATTTTCTCGTATACATCCACCATTCCAGACACGATCATCCCAATCTTGAGGATTTTTGGGTGTATACCCGATCATACAGCTGCAAATTCGAGCGTTGCTTATAGTGCAGATAGCATTAGGACCACAGAAACCATAATTTCCACAATAGTCATCGGGTATTTCAAACATCACACGCCAGTCATTGCTACTATTGTCGCGTATAAGGAATTGAAGCGTACCAGAGTAGGTAATGCCTGAAATTAACAAGGAAGAATTGGTTAACAGACGATGTTCATGGTACACTTCTTCTGAATTTATGATAGCTTGTGAGATGAAACGGAGGTTAGGCTGGTAATCTAATTCACCGAAGTCCACTCCATTCCATGGACCACTTCTAAATTGTTTCACAGGATTCCTCCAAGTAGTAATTTGTGGTAGTCCTTGAATGTCAATACCATGTGTATATTCTCCAGGAGAAGGGTCATCTGAATCTTTCCAGGATGTAAGATATCGATTCAGATCCGTCCTCAAGTCCCACCCAATCTTCATCCCTGATATCATGGCTTGCGATGGATGATCAAAGCTTTGCCAGAGAAAACTTGCTTCTTCTTTGCTGTCTCTCAAAACAAGATTTCCTGAATCTAGAAGTTGTGCGACAGTGCTGGTCCCTGACGATATATTCTGGACGTTGGTAGACCAGACGATCCTCTCTGTTTTGTCCACAAGGATCAAGTTTCCATCATTTCCAATTCTAACAACACCCGAAGAATCATTGAGTGGATTTTCCCTGTTCGCGATCCACACAATCTGATCTGGTGTGATATTGAACCATATGCCCAAGTACAACTTTTTGGGATTTCCACGACTGAAGAACCCCAGCTGGAAAACATTATCTGCTGAAATTAACGTCTCATTTGAAGTAATAGATTTCGATGCGTTCAACGTGTCGATGGACATGGATATTGGTATCAAAGATAAGGTTACAACAAAAACATAACAAATAGTAGCAGACAAATGTATCTTCATTTGATTAAGCTTCTTGCTTCAGTCTGGATCAGCTCACCTGGTACCAATCATCCGAAGTTGTCTGAGACCACTTTGAACTAAAAAGTGTCGAAATACAAACAAGACATAAGAGAGCACGAAGCTTGTATATGATTTATCAGAAAGGTGTATTACAAAGGTATACAACATGCCTATATATAGGCTTAAGATTACTTGGTGCCCAAGACACCTATATATGGTAAGTAGTAGTACAATAGTAGTACAATCGAATAGTACAACTGTACAACAATGTTAACACCCCCCCTCAAACTCAAGGTGGTGTGAATGACACGAGCTTGAGGTTGGAGATCAAATCTAGAAAACGGCACGGGGGATGAGCTTTAGTAAAGAGATCTGCAAGCTGGGCAGCAGAAGGCGTGTAGTGGAGCTTCGTAGTGCCCTGAAAAACATGTTGACGAATGAAATGGCAATCACATTCAATGTGGCGAGTGCACTCATGAAAAAACATCATTGTGAGCAATCTGGATGGCACTCTGATTATCACAATGAAGTACTGTACCCTGAGGTTGAGAAATACCCATATCAGCAAGAAGCCACCGAAGCCAAATGACCTCTTGAGTAGCATCCGCAAGAGCATGATATTCAGCTTCAGTACTGGAACGAGCAACAACAGTCTGCTTTTTATTGCGCCAGGAAAGGAGAGAGTCACCAAGAAAGAAGCAGTACCCTGTCACAGAGCGACGATCGATAGGATCACCAGCCCAATCGGCATTAGAATATCCATGGAGAACTAAGGAGGAGTTGACAGAGAAGAAGAGACCATGGAATAAGGTGCCTTTCAAGTAACGAAGTACACGAAGGACTGCAGCATAATGAAAAGTACGAGGAGCAGACATAAACTGACTGACCAAATGAACAGCATATGCAATATCAGGTCGAGTAACTGTGAGATAAATAAGACTGCCAACCAACTGACAGTACAGAGATGCATCTGGAAGAGGTGTCCCATCCATAGGAGTGAGGTGAATATTAGGATCCAGAAGAGTAGAAGCAGTCTTACTGTCTGTGAGACCTGCACGAGCAAGAAGATCAGTGGAATACTTGGCCTTAGAAAGATAATATCCACTCGAATCGGAGGAGATTTCAATGCCCAAGAAATAACTAAGAATGCCAAGATCTTTCATCTCAAAATGTTGACTCAGAAACTGCTTGAGATCTGAAATACCAATCAAGTCATCGCCAGTAATAATCATATGATCGACATACAGGAGCAACAAAATCATACCAGAACTAGAATGACGAATGAAAAGTGCAGAATCATGGTTACTAGAGATGAAACCAAAATCTGTGATAACTGAGCTAAACTTTGAGAACCAGGCACGCGGAGCTTGTTTGAGACCATAGAGAGCATGACGGAGCCGGTACACCTTATGAGGCGGATGATGATACCCTGAAGGAGGTTTCATGAAAACTTCCTCTGCAAGATCCCCATTAAGAAATGCATTTTTAACATCCATCTGAAATAACTTCCACTGTCTAACAGCCGCAACAGCAATGAGTGTCCGAACAGAAGTGAGACGAGCAACAGGGGCAAATGTTTCCTCATAATCAATACCATACTCTTGAGTAAAACCCTTGGCTACTAAACGAGCCTTATACCTTTCAACGGAACCATCAGACCGAGTCTTAATTTTGTACACCTATTTGCAACCCATAGCATTTTTTCCGGAAGGTAGATCGACCAAATCCCAGGTATGTTTATCTTTCAAGGCCTGCAATTCATCAACCATAGCTTGCTGCCATAAAGGGTCATTACTCGCCTCACGATAGGTTTGAGGCTCATGAAGTGAAAGAATAGAGGCGAAACAATGATAATCAAGAAGACGGGGAGGAACAGATCTTACCCTAGTAGAGCGACGTAAAGAAGACTCAGGACAAGACTCGTCATCGGGCAAGGACTCATCAGAGGGGATAGTCTCTTCAGGAATAGCCGTATCGGGTGCGGACTGAGTGCTTGCATCTATACTTGTGTCTGGACCTGTGTCACTGTCATCATAAGGAAATAAATAGAGAGAAGAATCAGTGAAATATGGGGTAGAAGGAGCATGCGGGAGAGAAAATGAGAAAATTGAGGCAAACATCTTATTTTCCCAAAATATTACATGACGAGAGATACGAAGGCATTTTGAGATTGAATCCCAACACCGATAACCCTTATGTTCAATACCATAACCCAAGAAACAACAAAGGCGGGATCAAGGCTCAAGTTTAGTACGCTCATGTGGGGGAAGCAAGACAAAACATGAACATCCAAAGACACGAAGATGATCATAAATAGGTGGATGACCATATAGATGTTCATACGGGGTAAGATTATGGATTATAGGAGATGGGAGGCGGTTGATGGTGTGGACAGCAGTAAGAGCAGCTTCTACCCAGAAACGCTCAGGACAAGAAGCAGAGATGAGAAATGTGCGAGTGATATCAAGGATATGTTTGTGTTTACGTTCAGCCCGCCCATTTTGTTGAGAGGTGTAGGGACAAGATCGATGTGAAATAGTGCCATGTTGACAAAGAAGAGCTAGAATAGATGACTCTTTATATTCCATGGCATTATTTGCATACGTTGTGAGAATTGAGTGTAAACCATAGCAGTAAATTCAGAATAAATACGAGGCAACTCAGATTTATGATGCATGAGATATAGCCATGTAAAGCGAGAATAGTCATCAACAAAGATCACAAAGTACCGAGATCCCCCCATGGTGGGTGTAGGAGAGGGTCCCCAAATGTCAGAGTTGATTAAATCAAAACAGGCTGAAGATAAAGAGTCACTATTATTAAATGGTAAAGCAGATTGTTTGCCAAGTTAACAAGATAAACAATCAAAAGTATCGATAGAAAGTTTTCCTAACGAGCCTCTAGAGACTAAATGTTGTGGTTTGGCTACTAATGCATGACCTAATCTAGAATGCCATAAATGAAGAGAGAGAAAAGGCTGGGGAGGTGGTGACTGATGCAACAGTGCGAAGATGAGGCGGAAGACAAAGATGAACAAGCTCAAACAGTCTCCGAACTTTACCGTCTGAGGATCCTGTACAGGCATGACCTAATCTAGAATCCCAAGAACCTGTCCCGTCTGAGGATCCTGTACACGACAACCAGACATAGAAAAGGTGACGATTAGACCAAGCTCACATAATTGACCGACATAAATAAGGCTAAGGGTAAGGTTAGGGACAAGGTAAGTATCTGGAAAGGAAGCATGAGACGTAGAAACAGATCCGATGTGACTGACAGGCATGGAAGTTCCATTAGCAGTATAAATGGAAGGGACAGAGGAGTTAATGAGTTTATTGGTAAGACTATGGGCATCAAATGTCATATGGTTAGAACAGGCAGAATCGAAATACCATGAGGACTTACCAGATGCAGCTGAGAGTGCAGTGGAAGGAGTATGACTAGTTAAAACCTGTTTAAGGATATCCTGAAGGTCAGCAACTGAGATGGATGAAGAAGATGGGTCGTGGTGAGGAGTGGGAGAATCCTCTGCAGTAGTGGTGGCAGCAGAAGTGGCTGAAGTACTTGGGGCTTTGAAAGGACCACCTTTTGGTCGATTTCCTTGGGAATTTCTGTTAGGATTGCGAAAGCAGTCACTCTGATAATGACCAGGACCAGTTTTCTTACAAAAGGGACAAGTCCGATTTGGGCAGTTCAGAACCACATGACCAAGAAGATGACAATATTTGCATTCTTGAGAGGCTTGATTCTTTTTCGGAGCATGATTAGGGGTAGCAAGTACAATATCAGAAGACCGAGATTTACGAGAGTGAAGCCGAGTTTCTTCTGAGATAAGCTCTTGAACAGCTTGGTCAAGTGTAGGAAATGGGCTGCGATGAAGCAAAGATGCACAAACAGGTTCAAAATCATCATGAAGGGCCATGAGAAACTGCACAAGACGGCTACGATCTCTCCAAGTTTCAAATTTAATAGCATCTTCGTTACAAGCCCAACTTGGCTCCGAGGCGGTAAGTTGATCCCAAATAGTGTGCATCTGTGACATAAAGTTATTAATAGATTGCCCGGTTTCTTGCCGCATGCAGTGAAGAGCAGTGGCTAACTGGTATTGATGGGCCCTATCTGCAGCAGAATATCTTTTTGAAAGAAAGTCCCAGACTACCTTTGCTGTGTCGAAGCGTCCAAACTGAAGACTGATGGAGGTAACCGAGGTATTATGAAACCAAGTAATAATTTGATGATTTTTGCTATCCCATTCTTCAAGCCGCTCAGCAAACTTATCTTCAGACTCCCCTGCTTTTTGTGTTGGTTCCTTAAGATCACCAGTGACAATTCTCCAGAATTTTCGACCTTTGAGGAAACTAGTCATTGCTTGAGCCCAAGGTACGTAGTTGGATCCCTCTAACATAAAAGAGATTGGTTGTGAAACATCTCCACGTTCCATTATATGGCCAAAACTGAATTTTAGAGTGAGAATCTCAAAAAACAGACCGCAAAAATGAATTCAGAGCGCTGAGAAACCCTAGGAAGGGTCTGGTTTTTTTTTTTTTTTTTTTTTTCAGAACAGCGGCGGAACTTCAACCGGCACGTGGGGGCGCGTGCGGGGCCGGAATTAATGCCTATATATAGGCTTAAGACTATTTGGTGCCCAAGACGCCTATATATGGTAAGTAGTAGTACAATTGAATAGTACAACTATACAACAATATTAACAAAAAGGAAGTATCTGAAGAGAATTGAAGGCAACTACAATGATTTGGAGGAAGAAAGAAAGGACATTATTGACAAACTATGAAGCTTAATCACCTAAAGTATAATATATATCCCAGATCAATATAAAAAAATGTTAGTCGGCAAAGAATAGACAGCATTAGTCAGCAAAGAATAGTCAGCAATTAATGTTGTTTGACAATTTCTCGTTACCTGTAGAAGACAAACGATTGATTCCAAAACATTAGCCAATGTGAAAAGCAGAGATCAAAAGTTTGATTAAAATATTACAGTTTGTATATTTCAGGAGTCATATCATTAAGATATTGGCTGCCTTGAAATCTAGCGTTTATATCATTAGAAGACTAAATAAATAATTTCAAAGACAATCTCCTTTTTAGGAGAGGATCTGATCCTTTCATAATGCACCATTTTTCTGTTAATATTTTCAAATTCCACTGTTGAGAACCAAGGCAGCATAACTTTTCTCTGGATATAGTTGTTTAAGTAGATAGGAGCTTGATTAGTACTTAGCTAATTATATTTCTCTTAGTACAAAGGCACCTCATTCTTGAATTAATGTCCGAAAGAAAAGAAATAGGCTGTTCCAAAATGGAAATTCCCTCATTGGACCAGATGAAGTCTGATTCAAAAGTTTCCTTTAGATACTTTTAGTATTATTGCTATTTATAACCTAAGTGTTTAATCAATTTTCAGGATTTGCCATCGTCATGTGTTTAAGAAGATCAAATTTTCTAAATTCGTATGGCATTTGTATATTCATGAAAATGATGAAACCAATTAAATGAATTAATAGAAAAAAAAATTAATATGCACACGAAGCTGGTTTTTCAGTGAGATGGAAGGTACAATAGTATTTTACCTTAAAAATACGAACTTCATTTTTTTTTTTTTTTTTGGTATAAGCTTGCGGTAAAACTTGACCATAGAATCATTAAGTAAAAGGTATCGGGACAAGGAATAGTCAAAGAATTGACCAATCATGAAGTAAAATGTTAGTCAGCAATTAATGTTGTTTGACGATTTCTCATAAACTGTAGAAGACAAATGATTGATTTCAAAACATTAGGCTATGAGAAAAGGACAGGTCAAAAGGAGTTTGTAATTATACATTGAATCAAGACATTAAGGTCATTTGACAAAAAAAAGATGAGATAAAACTAACTTATTTCAGTGATTATATCATTAAGATATTCATCCGCCTTGCAATCTAGCGTTTATATTATGAGAAGACTAAATAAAGAGTAAATAATCTTTAGGTCTCTCAGATTTTGTAAAAGTAATTTTTTAATTTTTTAATTTTTAAAAATTGACCATTTGATCTATTTTTTATGGAAAATATTAATTTTTTTGTAATTTTTTATTTTACCCTTGAACCTATTTTTTTTCTTATGCATGGTATTATGTATCATTTTGGCAGTCATGGGATATCACCAAAAATCATTAAAAAAAAAAAAAACCAAAAAATTCACAAAATATACATGTCCAAACCAAAATAAAAAAATTCAATTTCTACAAAATGATTTCAACATCATCATCTACCACAGTTAGAGAAGAAATAAACGAAACAATTATCAAGTTAAAAAATATGAGATATTATTGTGGGTCAAAAATAACTTATCGCATATCTGAATAGCAAATATGAGAGTCCGTCATTAAATTCGTCGCTAATTAGTGACGGAATTAGCGAAAGAAATAAGTATTTATCTCAAAAAATAAATGTTATAAATCATAATTTCTTATAAAATGCATTTTACACTCCATTGACAATATAAACAAGTATTTTTCAACTTAATTTGATGTCCGAGCCAGTTTCAGAATGAAAATTGATAAAATCGGGTTTATTTTATTGCTTATTTTAAATTTTTTCTAAATTTTGTCGCTAATTTTGTCGCTATTTAGTGACAGATTTAGTAAAGGACATGCAGTCACTATTGCGTCGTAAATCTATCGGCCATCACTAATCTGTCGCGATGTTGCGAGAGATTAATGATGAAATTTAGTTATAAAATTTTCCGTTGCAAAATCGTCACTAATCCGTTACTAATTAGTAACTAAATATTTTCCTCGCTAAATCTATTGCCACTTAGTGACGAAAAGAAATTCGTCGCCCGTTTCAATTTTTCTTGTAGTGGACCACTTTATTTTTTTGCTTTGATTTTAAAAGAGAAAAATCAAAATATCTCATATTTTTTAACTTGATAATTGTTCCATTTATTTCTTCTTTAACTGTGGTGGATGATGATGTTGAAGTCATTTTGTAGAAATTGTATTTTTTTTTTGGTTTGGACAGGTATATTTTGTGAACTTTTGGGTGATTTTTGGTGATATCTCATAACTGCCAAAATGGTACATAATGTCATGCATGAGAGAGAAAATGAATCTAAGGGTAAAATAAAAAATTCACAAAAAAGTTAACATTTTTCGTCAATTTTCCGTAAAAAATGAACCAAATGATTATTTTTCAAAAATTGAAAGACCAAAATATTACTTTTATAAAACTTGAGGGACCTAAAAAAATTTTACTCGACTAAATAAATAATTAGAATGACAATCGCGTTTTTAGGAGAGGATCTGTTCCTTTCATAATGCACCATTTTTTCTGTTAATATTTTCAAGTTCCAACTGTTTAGAAACAAGGCAACATAACTTTTCTCTGGATACAGTTGTTAAGTAGATAGGAGCTTGATTAGTACTCAGCTAATTATACTTCTCTAAGTACAAAGGCACCCCATTCTTGAATGTCCGGAATAAAAGAAATAGGCCGTTTCAAAATGGAAATTCCCTCATTGGACCAGATGAAATCTGATTCAAAAGTTTACTTTAAATACTTTTAGTATTATTGCGGTCTATAACTTAAGGGTTTAATTAGTTTTCAGGTTTGCGATCGTCACGTATTTAAGAAGATCAAATTCTCTAAATTTGCATGGCATTTTTACATTCATGAAAATGATGAAACCAACTAAATGAATTAATAGAAAAAATAATAATATGCACACGAATCTGGTTTTTCAGTGAGATGGAAGGTACAATAGTATTTACCTTAAAAATACAAACTTCTTTTTTTATTTTTTGGTATAAGCTTGTGCTCAAACTTGACCATAAAATCAGGCAAATTCTTGCATGGTCTAAGAACATGGATCCACCTATGGTCTTAGTCAATTATATTTTGACACATCATTAACATTGATAGTTGCATAATTATAGAAATAGCTTTAACTTTAACAAATTAAAATTTAACCCCACTCTTCATTAACCTTTTTTTCGGTGACTGGAGAATTAACCAGCGAGCTTATAACTCCAAAATTTTAAGTTACTTTAGTAAGATTTTTAGATTAGAATATTTCTTACTTCTTGCTAAATACGAATCTGACCTTTAAAATTTAACTACTTTATCATCAATACCAACTGTTCATAATTGGGTAAAATTAACATTAACAATTCATAATACTAAAAACAAAATCTAAATCACCAACTTACCACCGTAATAAAATCATAACAACTGTCAGAAGTGATAGACACAAAGTCTGACAAAAAAAAACAAGAAATACACAAAGATATAAGCTAAGAACGAAGAACACTGGTTCGAAGGCGAAGAATGTGCTACAATGCGTAATGTGGAGGTTAAAGATAGAAAAGATTAATCAAGTGACAAACGGATGATAACGGATAATCATCATTCAATTTATTTTGTGATTATGATTATCTTTGTTGTAATCATTATCTCTAAGTTTTACTCCTGTATTTGTTTATGGTTGTAGCTATAAATATTGTACAGTAACGTCAAACATACAGAGAAATATAATATCAATTTTTTCCAGTCTTTCAGAGTATTAAAAGTTAACACTAACGTCTTCTCCACTATTGACCCTGTTTCTTTTCCTCCATGGCCCTCCTCCTTCTCTCTTCCTACCTATAACGTTAAAGCCTTCATCACTGTTACACTTGACCATAGCAACTATCTCACATGAAAAAATCAAATCACTCATTTCTTCCACTTTAATGATCTCTTATGTTGATGGCTCCTTTCCCAAACCCTCCAAATCCCCCCACTGAAACAACATCCTATGCATCCACTACTACAACTGAATCTTCTTTAATTTCCTTAAGTCTTTCTATTTCTCTTGACAAGCGGCTCCGCACCAATAGCTTTGTCACGGCCTGTATCAATGCGACCCTATCTAACACTCTAGTCCATCAGGCTTTGGATTATGATACAGCTCGTGACTTCTGGGTCTCTCTTGAACAGTCCTCTTTTTTTTTTGGGTAAATAGTACCACAATCCCTTATGGTTTAGTAAAAATATACAGGACCCCCTGTGATTTTAAAAGTGCACCGGAATCCCCTATGGTTTTAAAAATGTAGCACCATAGCCCATTCCGTTAAAAAAATCGTTACTTTTAACGGAGAGTGCGTTACACGCACGTTTGGTGCGATTTTTTATGTTTTTAGGCTTAAATTATTACTTAATTGGACAAAAAATGCCCTTATATATGATTTTTTTCTTTTTCTTTTTCTCCCAATGCAATTTTCACAAAAAATAAAATAAAAATAAAAAATAAAAACCCATCTTCTTCCTCAAAGCACCACCCCTACTGTAACCCACCCCACCCCACCGTCACACCCACCCCGTCAATCACTCTATCCCCGTCACACCACTGTTACCCCCCCCCCCCCTTCCCTTCCCTTCCCTTCCCTTCCCTTCCCCCCTGCGTCAGCAGCCCCTCACCTCCCCCAAAACCTGCAAATCCTTTATATATATATATATATATATGTACACACACACATATTATATATATATATATGTGTGTGTGTGTGTATGTGTGTGTGTGTGTGTATGTGTGTGTCTGTAAACAAAAAAGAAAAGGAAAAGAGAAAAAAAAATTGAAGGGCATTTAAGTCTTTTTATACAATTCAGTTAAATTTGTTGATTGAAAATTAGAGAGGGGGTGCGTGTGCACAGTTTTAAAATCACAGGGAATTTCGGTGTACTTTTAAAACTACAAGGAAATCCTATGCATTTTGCTTAAATCATAGAGGATTGTGGTGCTATTTACCCCTTTTTTTTTTATCAATTCCTTGCTCGCCGTTTTCTTCTTCGCTCTCAGTTACGCTGCATCAAAAAAATAATAATCTGACCGTTGTTGAGTATCTGCAGCAAATTCGCTTACTTTCCTCCTTCTTAGTGGCTATTGGTGATCCCATTCCTGACAAAGATTTGGTTATCATAACGCTGGATGGCCTGCCAAAATCGTACAGACCATTTATTATATCTATTGAGAACCTCGAAACTTCTCAAACCTTTGCTTTCGTTTTTTGGTCAAAAAAACCTTTGCTCAATTACGGACAAAATTACTCACCCACGAACAACGCATACTCCTTGATGATGATGATGGCTTATCCGCTATTAATCATCCTGTCGTTGCTTTAACATCCGAAGTCCATAAGGCTTCCATATCTGATAATGCACTGATTTCAGTTTCCTCTCAACCACATAACTCATTCAAATCTCATCATTCTTCATCTACCAACTTTATGTCAAATCAAAGTCATAATGCTCCAAAGTCAATGCCATCTCACAATTCTTCTCAAAATTCCAGTGGTAGTTCACGTGGTGGCTATAAAAGCAAATGCCAAATTTACCAAAAACAAGGGCATTCAGCTTCCAGATGTCATTTTCGATATACACCACCTCAATACGTTGGGTATCATCAATACCAACAATCTTACCCACTACTCTTTCCTACGCTTGCGTCATCTTCCTCTTGAATTCCGGGTTCTGGTGTCACGTCTCATATGACCAATGGTCCGACGCTTATGTAATATATGCAACATTATGTTGGGTCGGACCATGTTCTTATTGGTGATGGTAAGTGTCTTTCAATTTATGATATTGGCAATTTCTCCTTCTCACACAATAATCATATCTTCACTCTTCATAAGATTTTAACTCACGCGTAATTTTCTCTCTATTTCCAAATTTAATCATGATAATGGTGTCTTGTTAGAATTCTTTCCTTCTCATTGTGTTTTTAAGGACCTCCGTACCGGGACGTCTCTTCTTCAGGACCACGTTGATTCCAATCTTTACACTTTTCCGATTTCGTCTCCTGTGGTGTCTTGTTCGCCTATGGCCTTCACTGTTACTAGAGTTCCTGCAAGTCTTTAGCACAGTCGCCTTGGACACCCCTCGAAGCCAGTTCTGTCGTCTCTTCAATCTCAACAACTTTTAGAATTTTCTAATTTTAAGTCTCTCAATAAAACTTGTTCTGCCTGCATGTTAGGCAAAAGTCATAAGTTACCATTTTTGTCTTCAACTAGTGTTTCTCAACTTCCATTAGAAGTCAATCATTGTGATGTTTGGGATCCAGTCCCTATCAATTCTTGTTCTGGATTTAGGTATTTCGTTTTGTTTATTGATGAATACCGTCGCTATACGTGGTTGTATCCTCTCAGAAATAAAAGTAATTGTTATGATTCTTTTGTTCAATTCAAATCTTTAGTTGAAAATTTATTTTCTTCGCACATTAAATACTTCCAGTGTGATGGTGCAAAGGAATTAACACAAGGATTTTTGGCCAAGTTTCTCAACAAACATGGTATCCAATATCGTATATCATGTCCTCACACTCCGGAACACAATGGACTACTTGAACGTAAAATTTTCCACATCACTGAAATAGGCACGACTCTTTTATTTAATGCCTCTTTACCAAAGCAATTTTGGCTTGAAACCTTTACTACCGCTGTGTTTTTAATTAATCGTCTACCTATTCCAGTTCTCCGTCATAATTCTTCTTTCTTTAAGTTGTATGGTAGACCTCTTGACTATAATTTTTTACATGTTTTCAGCTGTCAGTGTTTTCCACCCTTAGGTGCCTATAAGCAGGACAAACTTAGTCCCAAATCCACTCCCTGTGTGTTTTTGGGTTATAGTGACGATCATAAAGCTTATCACTGTTATAGCCTAGCCACAGGTTGTGTCTATCTCTCGCATCACGTGATTTTTACAAAAACTACTTTTCCGTTTCAAATACATACTCAACATCCTTAAGATTCGGAATTCACACAGTAGCAAATGTGAAATAAACAGGTAGTGGGGCCTACACCTTATTTCACAGCCGTAATTGTGTGGTTTTCGCACAGTAGACGGACTCTTAAGATTCGCATGCATCACCGTCGAGAGTGCCATGTCTTGTCCCATTGCCATTACCTGTCAACTTATCTGATTCCTTCTCATCTTTATCTCATTCTCTCTCATCCTTCATGTCTGGTTTTAGAGGTGGCATTTGGGCTGGGCCGACACAAGTCTAACTCTACCCAACACATGAAAATTCTAGCCCAGCCTATCTCAACTCAGTTGAAAATAGGTCAACTCGGCCTAACCCACCACATATAGGTGGGCCGAGCTGGGTCATATAATTTTTGACCCAGCCTATTTGAGCCCAGGCCCAGCTCAACTCATAAGTCCAGCCCAACTTAAACCCAAAGAAGACCCAACTTGGTCCCAAGCACAAATTAAACACAATTTGAGCTCACTTATTAAAAGAAATTGAAATATTATGCTTTATGCATGCAATGAAAGCCGTAATAACTGTTTTTTTTAAAACAAACTAGCAAGTCGTAATAACTATTTTTTTTAACAAACTAATAATAACAAGTAGCAAATTTATTTCTAAAGTTGATATTAAATGACTTGTTATCAAATCTTTTTTATGATATTGCAAGTTTGTAATTTGCAACTTTAAGTCCTTTTATATTATTTTTAAAAGATTTTAGGTACAATTATTTTTTATAATTTTTATAATTGTACATATAATTTTTTCTATAAATACTTAGTGACATAGTGTTTTAGTCAATAAGTATATTTAACTTTATTTTACTACAAGTCTACAACAATATATGTAACTATATCCATGGAATAAGTAAATCTTTCACGACTATTACATTTGTCAGAGGTTTGAAATCATTTTACGTACTTTGAAGAACAGGAGTATGCAATTTGTAACTATTGCTAACGTCAATTTATATTTCGACATAAATTTTGAACTAGGACGTTTGTAAGATACTTTGTATCTCAACATCCAAATATCACAAACTATTTTAATCCTGAAGTGGTTATTCAACCACCGCCACTGCCAAGCACACCACAACAATCAACAAGCCCAATATCTGTACAAGAAGCATAATAAAATGAAGAACTTTTGCACTAGGTTTCCTTAAGCATTTATATAATATTTATTTTTATGTTTATATCACTAATGTACTTGAGTCTCATTAACTTGTACTTTGTTATGTAGTGTTTTATCATTTATATTAATTGTTGATGTTATCAATCAACTTGTGTACTATCTCGTTAATAGTTAAATTAACTTTTCTTTAAAAAATTAAGTTTAAATTTTATTTTTTTAATTATTAATCCAACTATCTAAGTAATACATATATATATATATATATATATATATATATATATATATATATATATATATATATATGTATTTGTATATATATTAGTATAATTATATATTAAAATTACACAAATAAAAAAAAATTGGGTTGGCCTAGCCCAGCCCAGCCCAACTCGCGACTTGTGGTAACGGGCTCGTGGGTCAAACTGAGTCCTATATTTTGATAAATAAGCCCAACCCAGCTTAGCTCACTAAATATCTATATCGAGTCAGACTCAATTTTCTCAACCCATAATTAGGTCGGGTCGTGCCGGACTGACCCATATGCCAACTTTACCTGGTCCCACTCACCAATCTTCCATCAGCCGTGTTCACACTAGCTCGTTACTTGCATAGTTGCTGCCATGGGTGGTCTCATTTTTGGTTATGATATTAGAATTTCAGGTAGGTGTTGTAAAAACATTAGACGTATCACGGCTAAACTTTAAATCGTCCTTGTATTTTATAAAAAATGCACGTTAACTCTTAGTGTCTTAAAACACAAGGGGGTGACGTATACATTATGATCTTGAATTGTGTTGCATGGTTAGTTTTTTGATCATGGGGTTGCTTTTTTATGTGTTTAGGTGGTGTGACATCCATGGATTTTTTCTTGGAGAAATTCTTCCACATTGTTTACTTGAAAAAGAAGGCTGGCAACTCCATAAACCAATACTACAAGCACTACAAGAAAATAGCCTTGAGGCTACGAAAAATGGCGACAAAAAAATATTTTGCAGCCATTTGCAAGGACTGGCGAAGAAAGGGCGACAAAATGAAATCTTTCGTCACCGTTTGGTGGCTAAAATGTGCGAAAATTATTTCCGCCTCGAAAAATTACAAATGGTAGCCATGTGGTAGCCAAACGACGATGAAAAAGAGACAATAAAAGATAATTATTGATTAATTAGGTATTGGTCGCCATTAGGTTGCCGAATGGCGACCACATGACCACCATTATCATTAATTTTTGTTCGCAGCTTAATTAAAAAAAATTAGTAAGAAAAAATAATTATATAAAAAATATATATAAATATGGTAACCATTTGGTCCCTATTTAGCGACCAAACGCGACAAAAAACATAAATATTTCTTCAAGTAAAAATTATAAAAAAAATAAATTGACAAAAAAAGTTAAATAAATAAACTAAATAATTGTCGCCCTTAGGTCGCGAAAGGGCGACCCATACGTGACAAATATTATTTGATTTTTTAAAAAGAAATTATAAGAAAACTAAAAAGTTATAAAATAAAAAAATTAATTATATCAATCAAATTCTATATTTTGCATAATAGTTCGTAGCCCCGTGGTGGCCATTGGCCACCAAATAATGACGAAAAGTAAAATTTTTGTTATTCTTTGGCCGCCAATGGCTACGAAAGGGTTACGAAATGATCATGTTTATGGAAAGTTAGGTTGATTTAGAACATAATAATTAATAATAACAAATACATTACAAATTTGTTTTAGATCTATTTTCTTTTGATTGAAAAAATATTTTATGGTTATTTAATGGTATGAGATTATACATATTTAAGATATAAAAGTACAAAAATAAATTGATGATTAATACTTATATATTTTAATTAACAAAAGTAGGGTTGCTGAAATACATTAACGTAGCTACCACGTGGCGACTATTATTAGCTACGATATGGTTAAAAAACGGCAACCAAATATTGGCTACCACATGAAGACGAAAATTAATAAATAAATAAAAAAAATTAAAAAATTGGCTACCTAGTGGCAACGAAAAAATAGCTACCATACGGTTACCAAAATGTGCCTACAAACTTTGGTTACTAAATGGCAATGAAGTTTAATAATTTTAAAAAAAATTAGAAATGTTTGGCTACCTAATAGTGATGTAATTATGAAAACCACACAACCACCAAATTGTCACTACAAGAATTGGCTACCACATAGAGATGAAATTAAATAATAAATAAAAATACATTTAAAATAATTTGCTACCTAATGGCGACAAAAAATGGCTACCATGGGGCGATCATGCATAATTAAATGATACAAAAATTAATGAATTATTTAATAAAATTGTTAATTATAAAAATTAACTAATAATTAATTTTTGTAAAATTTGCGACCAAGGGGCTACGAAATAGAAAAAAATTATACTTTTTTTTATTTTATTTGGCCACCAAAATGCGACCAAATCAGCAAATTGCGACGACGGTTTTCTCGACACTATGTTTTTTGTCCTTCTTTGATCACCCAATGGGGGTAGGCGACCAAAAGACGATGAGAAACCTTCATCGACCTAAATCGATTTTCTTGTAGTGAAGTTTGACTATCAAACTCTTACCATGTTCACGTCATCTTTGTACTTGGCTGCGCTTTTGTCCTCCCTTGTGGCCTCAGTTGTGACCACAAAACTTTGTAGGAAACTATCCAAGCTTTTTGGAAAGTGTGCTGTTCTGCGTTGCAGCTTTAATCAATGGCTTTGCTAAGCGAGCTTTAATCAATGGCTTTGCTAAAGCTGTTTGGATGTTGATTGTTGGCCGTATTTTGCTTGGTTTTGGTATTGGATTTGCCAATCAGGTAACTCCATTTTTTCTCACTTCTGTGGGCTTTTACTAATTTCATGAATGTCGAAGTTATGATTTGAATTCAAAATTTATTGTCACCCGACCGTTTTACCTAAATCTTGAATCATGAATTTCTTGGTTTTATTTGTTATCAAGCATGTTTGTATGTTCATATTCTTTTGTTTTAATATGGTGCATGTTGTTAGTACATAACAAATATGGTGTTTTCTTAAAACACAACATGGAATTTTTTGTATTCTTTTTCGATTACTTCAAGATTTTTTGTCTTGTTCTGTGTCTTTCATACCCCTTTCGCCTGATGTCTACTTGCAATACAAAATTATACGGCTTTGGTTTTACTCTTCGTAAGAGCATAAAAAGTAATTCAAGTTGCTGTTCAAAAGCTTCATAGTTCAGATCTGACTTCCAATTAAATGAGAAGTTTGTTGAGACGATGACAGAAATGAATTTTTGCCATAAAGCTGTGAACCTATTCAGATCCTTTCCATATCTTTATGAATCTCGTTCAAATCTATTTTTTGTGCTGGATTTTGAGGGGAATAGGAGGAAAGGGAGGTTAAGTAAAGGAAGGATTTAGTCATTCTCTTATTTGTTTTGGAAGGTTACCGAGGGGGAGAGGAATAAAGGGGTCAAAACAACCCCTCATATACCCAATTTATCTTTTCTTCTAATTTGGGGTAAAATGGAAGGAGATGAGCCAACAAAAATTTGATACCAATTTTGACCTTTCTCATCTCTTTTATCTTCTCAACTGAAATTCATGTGCATGCAACTGTGTGTATGCGTGCAACTGTGTGTGCTTGTATTTTTATATGTGCAGCTTCTGTGTGTGTATGTGTGGTTTTATGTATGCAAATGTGTGTGTAATGTGCAGTTGTGTTTGTGCGAGGAAGGAAGAAGATGAGTAAAGAATAAAAATGAAACATGGCCATAAAGTTGCTGCAAGTATTTGTTGTTCTTTTTTTTCTTTTGGTGAATTGCCCCAGACCCCCTTATACTTTAGCGAAAGTGCACAACACCCCCCTATAGTGCAAAAACTCCCTGAACTAGTCGCTATGTTTTTTAAAAGTGCACAACACCCCCCTACAGTTATAAAATCCGTCATATTTAACAAATTTTGTAAAAAAGACGTAAATACCCTCATTTTTTTTTTCATTTCTCTCTTTTGTTTTGTTTAGGCCAAAAAAAAAAAAATAATTTGGTCAATTCATATAATTATTTAATTAATAAATTCGTTAAAAATAAAAAAAAAATCTCACTTAACGAGTGTGAAGTACACTCTCTGTTAAATTTAACGGATTTTTTAACGGTAGGGGGGTGTTGTGCACTTTTAAAAAATATAGGGACTAGTTCAGGAAGTTTTTAAACTATAGGGGGTGTTGTGCACTTTCGCTAAAGTACAAGGGGGTCTGATGCACTTCACCCTTTTTCTTTTGGGGGGGTCAAAAGCTGCTGGCTGGCGTGAAGAAGATGGAAGAAAAAGGATAGAGAAGATAATGTTTAAAATTGATAAAGTTTTATATAAAATAAGAAAAGGGCTTAAAAGTCATTTTATATATAAAATTTATTCATCCCTTCCATTTTTTTTTTCAATTCAAACAAAAGATACTTATATTCCTTTATAATACTTTTCTTTCTTCAAACTATTCAATCCAAATAAAATTTAATCATCTCCTCTTCTCTCCTTTATAATACTCTCATTTCCCCTCCTTTATTAAACTTTTCCCCCTCAATCCAAACGCAAGGTAAGAAAAGTATAAGGGAAAATTCTTCTATGAGGCATGTGGCAAATCTGCCACAATCATACTAATCCACGTCAGCTTGTATCATGCAGACATGCCATGTCAGTATGTCAGAAGTTTCTCTTTTTACTAATTTAACCTTATAGAGTTTTAAATAAATTATTATAATACCCCCACTTATGACAATTTTAACCAATTGAACCACTATTTTGTTCATGTGACTGTGACAGATTTGCCACATATCTCATGGAAGAAGAACCCCCCTGATGTGAACTTTTACTCTTCATTCAATAATGTTGTCCCACATTCCTCTCCTAGAATTGCGGCGCCAACAGACACAAATTTACTGGTGTCTTAGGGTATCTCTAATGGGAGATACCATTAGTATTCATAAAAAAAATACTAATTTTGACAATTTTTAAAGACCGGGTCTCTAAATTTATAGCTGAAATACATGAGGCCACACAATAATAGAGACCCAATTTACTTTTTTTCCTCTAAATGTAGAGATCTAAAAAGTGATTGGGTCTCGATTTTGGCCAAAAAGTTGATAAAAGTGGTGGATCTCATCTATTTTGGCTCTAAATTTAAACACCCGGGTCTCTAAAATAGCCAAAAATAATAAGTTTTGTGAATAGTCTTCATCATTGGTAATACCCTCAGGCACCACAACTCAACTCCATATTAGTCAACCTCGCGAGCCCCAATGCTAACCCACCACCTTCAATTCCCGCGGACCCCACTACCCAAACACCACCAACTTCATTTCCTGCGGACCCCACAACCCAACCTCCCTTTCTCAACTCCTCCTTCAGTGGGGCCCGCCTATTTAATATGTCTTACTTCACCACCTCCATCCCATTTAATCCACAAAATGTCAATGGGCAAAAACCATTTTTGTCCCTAAGGTTTGGTATAAAGACCAAACTGGTCCCTGAGGTTTGAAAGAAGACCAAACTGGTCCCTAAGGTTTGGAAAAAGACCAAACAGATCCTTCCCGTTATGTATGAGTTAGCAGTCAAAGGTTTGACCAGATGAAAAGACTTGAATACCCCTACTTTAGTAGTTGGAGATTTGGAGGGAAGGAAAAGAAAAAAAAAATATTGGGACCCTGCAACAGACACAACTATTTAAGCACCTAAGCTTTTTTCTTTTCTTTTCTCTCTTTCAATTCATGCTCTTTCTCACCAAAAAAAAAAAAAAAAGAACAACGACAACAACAAAATTCTTGCTGCTTAGAAGAGTTTGGCTCTTAATTTTTTTAGAATACACCTTTTTTTCTTTTTCTTTTCTTTATTTGGTAATGTTGATTGAGTTGTATTTAGTTTATTTTTTCTTTAATCTTGAGTATAGTTGTAGGGCAAAAACCATCGACTATGTAATCTCCTTCATCATTTTCAGATTATAGAAATATTATGACTAAATAGTCTGTAATTTTTAATATTTATAATAGTGTAAAATTAAATATAAATTAAAGAGAAAGCCATGTAAAAATTAAAAATTACATGTCGCACCTATATATACAAGTTTGCGTCTTCAAATGAAATAATATATTTACCATAATATTCAATTAAAAAATAGAATATTCAAATTAAAACATTAGAATGTTACAATTAAAAAACAGAATAATACAATTAAAAAATAGCATATTAAAATTTAAAAAATAGGATAATATATATATATATATATATAGACACACACATATATATACATGCTAACATGAAAGAAGAAGATGGGAAGGGATGCACAAATGGGATAGATCTGGTTGTTTTCCTCACTAATCTGTGCAAGGGATGCACATTTGCAGCGGAGGAAGTGGTGGATCGAAGAGAGAGGGTTGTGTCATGTATGTGTGTGTTATTTTTTCTTTTTTTTGAAAGACAATGGTTGTTCGTGTGTTGGTTTTTTTTTAAAATCCTTTTTTAGGCTATATTTCAGATTGTAGCCATGGTTGTGCATGTGTTGTTAGTGTGTGGGTGTGTGTGTGCGCGCGCGCTAGCTGATAGAGAAGAAGAAGAGAAAAGTGTGAATTAAGAAGAAAAAAAATGTCAAATCAAGTTGCTTTTAGCTTCTTTTTTTTTTTTTTGAAGGGCAAAAGCCCTTAAAGCTGATAAACTTAACGGTTTAGCCACTAACAGAGGGACTAATTTGGTCTTTAGTCCAAACATTAAGGACAAAAATGGTCCTTTTACAAAATACAGAAACCTATTTGGTCTTTAGTCCAAAACCTCAAGGACTAAAATGACTTTTACCCAAATGTCAACTCCTTCATCCCAGTGGGCCCCGTGTCATCTCATGGGCTCTCCTCTCCGTCAGTCAACTTAATGCCTGCGTTTCACTCTCCTCTTCGCAAGGTGGGCCCGCATAATCAATCTCAGCTGACCCTAATAATCAGTCCAACTCTCAAAGCCATTTTTGCTTTAATGTATGTTTCTTTAATTCTCATGTTAAATGTAATGGTCTTATTTCTCACCTATACTATAGGGTAAATATCATTTTACTCCCTTTAATATATACACAACATAACATTTTATTCCCTAATGTTTAAATTGTATCACTTAACCTCCTTCCATAGGTTAGTTAACGAAATTTGTAACATGGATCAGTTAAAAAAAGTAAATAGACTAAAGTGCCTTTTTTGGTTTTAACTGTTCGCACATATCTTCAATTCTATATTTTAGGGGTTTTTTTTTCTTTCATCTTATCTCTATTTTCTCTCTTGGTCTACTCATGCATGACGATTTGCTTGTGAAATATTTATTTTTGCGGAGATCATCGCACGAAGTCGATCGACAGCGTAACATACAGAGAAACCACAAGGCTATTTCTTTTTCATGCAAGCAACAGGTTCATGAGCTATTTAATAATAGTTTAAGTGCTTTTCAATTGGAAGTTTTAATAGGCATTGACAAGTTTTGTTATATATGTGACTAAGTTTAATATTTTGCATATTAATTTCCTACAAAGCCTAATTTTTGTTAGTTTAGGGTTTTGTTTACAGTTAATTGCAACCTTTTATTTGATCAGTGTACTGATCAAATATATATATATATATATATATATATATATATATATATATATATATATATATATATATATTGCTGGGTTAATTGAGATGAGTGTGGATGGTGAAAGAATATTATGTGCAGGGACGAGAAACTGGTAAGGGATGAGGCCACAGTGGTTGCATCCATTTGTGTGAAAAAAATAAGGGTATTTTGGGACATACATATTTTATTTTAACGGTTCTAATGGATGTTTGTTTGACTAACTTGTGAAAAGGGGTTAAGTGATACAAAAGAAACATTAAAGGGCAACTCGTTAAGTTGTGTATACATTAAGGGAATAAAGTGATATTTACCCCTCACTAATATACTTTTCATTTTCTAATGAAATACAAACTGCTTACTTAGTAAAAAAAATAATTCAACATATTCTAATAATATACGCACTTATCAGTACCGAACAAAATAAGAATTGTAGCAAAACAAAATGCCCCAACAAGGGACTAAGTGCCGAATTCAACAAATCCTCAATGAATAATAATTTATGTAAGACAACAAGAAAAAATAATAAAAGATGGATGAGCTTAACTTAACTCTAGTTATATTAGTTTGCAAAGCCAGAATCTCCAAAGCGAAGCCCTAAATTCAACCATTTAGCCTAAGGAAACACAATTACAACAAGTTCACGTTGACCAATGTACTAATTGCACAAAGAAATGTTTTTCTCAAATTCTTTCTTGCATTATGATTTGACTGAACCCTCAACCCTTGTTGCTGCATCAAGTTTATGTTGTCAACTTATTCTTGGTCTTAACTCGCCACTACGCTGCAATGTTGTCAAGTTCATGGCCCTTGCTACGTGGATTAATTCTCATCTACATCTTCTTCTTTGTGTATGATTAAGAAATTTTGTTAAGAACCCTTTTTCTTTTTCTTTATTCAACTGGCCCCCGAGTTCGAGATATTCTTTTCGTTTCATGTTTAACTCCAGCAAACCTCGACCCAAAAAAAGAAAAAAGAAAAAAATTACAGCCTAAGTCTAGATGATTATATTTACACCTATCTCGAGTACTCTTGATCAGGATACTTCTTAGAAGAAAATTAAATTTACATTTTTCTTTTCGTTTATCACATCAATGTGAAAATGAAAAGAAGAGGAGAGAAATAATATCTAAAATAAACTAATAAGGATTTATCTTGAGAACCTTCAAGGATCTAAAATGAGTAGAAAATATGTCAATAAAATTGTACAGAATTATATAAATGAATTTTCATCGACCTTCTATCAAAGTATTGGTCAACTCGTTTGTTGCCTGAAGTCTTCTAGCTAACTGGGAATCAGACTCATCACCCAGTGACCTCCTCTTTGTATAATACCCAGGGCACTTAGGTTGTGGTAGCATTGCACTCTCACTATCCAACATCAAGAGCACAGATGACATTGTTAGTCGATCCTTACGCCGTTGTTGCATGCACAAGAGGCCAACTTGTATGCAGCGTAACACTTCATATATTGGAACTGCAGCCTCCATCAATGGATCTATTAGTTCAGAGCCTCTTCCATCAACCCATAGATTCCATGCCTGTGACAGTATAAAGCTTTTGATTAATAATACAGGAACACAAAGTATAATTGAATTGGAAACTTCATTCAGGCCAAAAAGGAAGACAAACTTAGAAATTTCGTTACTTACATTTCCAAGAAGATTGAAATCATGATTAGGATGGCAAAATTAATGGTTGTTTTTTTTCCCATTCACTATCTCTAAAACCAGGACACCTAAGCCAAAGACGTCTAATTTCATATAATAAAAGCCATAAACAGCATATTCTAGAGCCATATAATCACTGCATTTCATTAAGAAGTTCACATAATTAATGAGCAGAAGTCAATTGTTAGTAATTCTTGATTTGGGAAAGCAAAAGAAAAAACTTACTATGTTCTAGCTATCCTTCTAGTTTTCACCGTTGATTCCTCTTCTCCAAAAGTTCTAGCCAAGCCAAAATCTGAAATTTTTGGATTCATCTCACTGTCTAGTAGTACGTTGCTTGCCTTGAGATCCCTATGAATGATTATCAACCTTGAATCTTGATTAAGATAAAGAAGTTCTCTAGCAATCCCAACAATTATAGCAAAGCGCCTCTTCCATACAAGCAAATGACTGTTGGCACAACTAGAGCCACCTTTAGAGTAGAGTTCTAAGGTCATTAGTATTTGTACTATGGGAGTGAAATATGTAGCATACATATAGATTCAAATATCTTTTCATAGAAGTCTGCAACTTTTCCTTCTGAATTATTGAGAAGTGCTACAAACTAGATTACGCATATGAAGGGTTGAGAGCAAAACAAAAACATAGGAGTACAGACTTCTATTAGGCATATACTTATAAATTAGCATTTTGTCTTCTTCATGGATGCAATATCCTAGAAGCCTAACAAGATTTCGACGTTGAAGTTTGGCAATCAATATGACCTCATTCTTGAATTCATCAAGACCTTGATGAGAATTTTATGAGAGTCGTTTTACTGCTATCTCTTGTCCCGTTGATTGTATTCCCTAAGATTTCAAACAAGCAACATATACACTTTTCATTTAGTTTCTCTTTTGTCTTTTCTCCTACTTTCTAATGATACCAAAGCTAAACGATACTGCTTACCTTATAGACGGGCCCAAAACCAGCTTGTCCAATCTTATTTGTATCAGCAAAACTTTGAGTTGATCTTGCAATTGCAGTGATGTCAAAACAAGGTAATTCGAGGTTTTCCTCGTATCACTTGGCTGCGCTGTTTTCTACTTGTTTAGCAAGCACGTGACAAGATCATTTGCAGTGTATCACTAATGTCTTCTGGGCATAAGAACAAAATATCGGAGCTGAATCGACTTCAAGATGTGATATAGACCACTATATAAACTCGCATAAAATTTCAAATCACTCATTAATTAATTTATTTATTTTTTGTTTCAATTCACCCAATGTACTAATTTTGTATTTCATTTTTCCTACTTTGATTAGTTTTTCAATTCCTTTTAACAAATCTCTATTTTTAGCTGGACAAAACGTGATTTGCCACATTATTTTAGTACAAAACTTCATACCAGCCACTAAACTTTGATTTTGTACTTTACTATGCTCACTGAATAAATATTTTAATTTATTTTATTCATTTTTTTTTTGTTTTTTACATTGTTTAACAAATTTTACTTTTACCTAGGCAAAATTATCATTTACCACATCATTTTAAAGGCGCCAAAAATTTTCAACAAAACACACACACTATTGCCCATATTTTTCCACCACCGTTTCCACAGATGTCTTGATTAGAATAGATTATAAGAACTTGTGTTTACAATTTGTTCAATTTTTCCTTGGAATGCTTAGGCGTCGTTTGTAGATTTATTATTGATGCAACTTGAATGCTTTTATATGTTTTGGAAGCGTATATTTATATTTCGAAGAATAACAATTTTAAGTTGGAAAACTTTGGCACTTTCAAGATAGTGGTAAATGATAATTTTACGTAGATAAAAATGGAAAACTAAGTGAAAAAAATAAATAAGTGGGTAAAATAAACCAAACAATTTGTTCAGTAGGAAAATTGAAATTAAAAAAAATTGTGGGTAATTTGAAACTTTTCCCTATTAGTTTAAAATAGATTCCGAGATCAATTATTGTGAGAGACATTTTTTAATGTGTGTTGTGCGGTTTAGAACTCCCTTGAAACAAAATAAGAAATAAAAAGGAATAAAGATATATATAAACTAACTGGGAAAACTAATAGAATGAGTAAATTAAAACAAAAATTAGTTCAGTGCATGATTTGAAACCAAATAAAGAAGTTTAGTGGGTAATTTAAAATTTTGTACAAGTTCAGTGTCCTTTGTCACAATTTACCCTTTTTAATTGTTGATTTTAACATATTTCAGATATAAAAGTAGAGCAGCATGTTCTTTAAGATAGAAGAGCAGTCAATATATTATAATTCTAGTATCCTAGGTGCATTAAAATGAATATGCTTGGTCAAAACCAAATACTTAATAGACTCATGCAAGTTGGCATAAAGTTAAAGGGTTAGGTTTTAGAATGATAAGTCTTCATTTGTTTTTTAGCCCTTGTATTTTTGTTAAATTATAACTTTATTTTTGGCTCTTGTTTGATCTGCCCTTGCACATATCTAGGTTGCTATTGGATTATTTAAGCAGCTATTGGACCTCCCCGCAGCTATTAGACCCACCCAAATTGTTATTAAACTTGTTTGAAAGACTACTAGGCCTATATGGACAACTCAATGGTGGCCAATTTACAATAATATTCTAAAGTCAGAGATTGGTCATTTAAAAAAAATAATTGCTTTAAAGCTTTCCTAAAGTGAATATTTCTGAAATCCTTTTTTTTATTTTATGTAAAAGGTTTTATTGCCACAACCAACATAAACTCAACAAAGAGGGAGAGGGGGACTAACCTGCCCCTAACACCCAACTATCTAATAAGGGGACAAAAACCCATTATTTACAAAGAGACCTATCCCATGAACGGATGCAATTGACCAATACTCAAAGAAAGGCACTAAAGCCAGCACGCCAACGGGTCCAGGATCATGAGTTACATCACCACTTTAAGAAGAAATAAGGGCTGCCCATGCTCATTACTCATAGCTAGATGTTCAGCGCACCGGATAATTATCACTAAAAGCAATCTGGAGTTAATCCTAACAATAAATTCAACTGCTGTAGGTGACCCAGGTCATTGTAAAAGATCAAAGAATCATCTTTTACACAAACAAGCAAGCTAATGTTGCAAATCCAGAACCATAAAATAGCAAATTCCCCTTACGTTGATTTATGAAACTATATTTGCAGCGCATTATGTGCTAATGACGTGATAACCATTACTAAAGCTACCCCTAGCACAGCAAAAATCAATGGTGTATCAGTCTTTAGCATCCACAGCCCCACATTAACTACAACCCCATGCACAACAGTTCTGGGAAAATATAATAGCCTGTAAAGCCACCTCCACATCTTAGCCCGAATATTAATTTCTGAAATTCTGTTACATCAATAGACGTGATTTAATTAACACGACTTAGCCTCTCGTCAACAAAAGTGAACTTGAAATCTTAGCACATGAAGGAAGGATAAGAAACTTCATATTAGTTTTCGACGTCTTAATCATGTTTGACATCGATTAGGTCACGGGCTTAATATTCTCAATAAGGACGTTTAAAGAGTGTGAAACTTGCCTTGTAGCCGGAATTTCCTCTTCCAAATGAGAAACAGGACAACTAAAAGAAGCAAGATTGATGTAGGGATCACCAGCACTATGGCTACCATCTTCTTTTTCTTCCTTGAATCTGATCCTGACACTAGAAATGTTAAAATTAAAGTGTAAGGTTCAGATAAATAAGTAATTTAGCGAAATCCATCGAAATAGAATTGCAATATATAGTTACTTACCTAAAAGTTCTGCAGATGTAACACGAATGTGAAGTTTCTGAATTTGTTGCGTAGTTAACTTCCTACGTCGATTAGGTCTCCAAACCAGAGCAAGCAACCATGGCCTGCGCCATTAGCATTTGCATTAGCATAAGCTGTACATGAGCAATTCTTTGAGCATTCAGCTTCACATTCCTCCAATGACATACTAAGATTCACCCTGAACTGCAAAAAATCGGACATTTTCAAACCCTCAATTTCTTTAAATAGTCCTGATCTTTCTGAACAATTGAATTGATGTTCTCGTATACATCCACCAAACCAGATACTCATATCCCAATTTTGTGAATTTTTAGGCGTGTACCCGATCATGCAGCTGCAAACTCGAGCATCACTTATAGAGCAAATAGCATTAGGACCACAGTAATTGTAATAGCGACAATAGTCCTGGGCTACCACAAAACTCGGACGCCAGTCGTTGCTCCTATTATCCCGAATATAAAAAAGAATTGTACCAGAGTAGCCGAGGTCTGACATTATCAAAGAAAAATTATCGTTTAGATGATGCACATAGTATACCTCTTCTGAATTTACACTAGTTTCTGTGGACAAACGAGGATTATTACCCACGTAAGATAATCCTCCCCAGCTCACTCCATTCCACGGCCCACTTCTATATTGTTTTGAAGAAGCCTGCCACACGACTCTTTGTGGTAGTCCTTGAAGGTCAATACCATATGTATAGTCTCCTGGAGAAGGGTCATCTGAATCTTTCCAGGATGTAAGATTTCGATTCAGACCCGTCCTCAAGTCCCATCCGAGCTTCATGCCAGCTTTCAAGGCGTGCGATGGATGATCAAAGCTTTGCCAGATCAGAAAACTTGCTTCTTTTTTGCTGTCTCTCAAAACAAGATTTCCCGAGTCTAAAAGTTGCACGACAGTGCTGCTCCTTGATGACATACTCTGGAGCCATATAACTACTACATTTCGTTACGAAGTTCACAGAATGAGCAGAAGACAATTGCAAGTAATTACAATTGTAAGTAATTCTTGATCAGAGAAAGAGTGTCGACAGTTACTACGTTCCTGCTATCCTTCTAGTTCTCACTGTTGATTATTCTTCTCCAAATGTTCTAGCCATGCCAAAATATGGAATTTTTTAATTTATCTCATTGTCTAGTAGTACATTGCTTGCCTTGAGATCCCTATGAATTATTTTCAACCTTGAATCTCGATGAAGATAAAGAAGCCATCTAGCAACCCAACAATTATAGTGAAGCGCCTACTCCATACAAGCAAATGTCTGTTGAGTTCATCTTCAGAGTAGAGATCCAAGGTGATTAGAATGTGGAGTTTGGAAGTGAAACACAAGTATACATTTAGATTGAAATTTTTTCAATTAAGTAGTACTATGTTTGGACCATGCATATGAGGGTTGAGAGCTAACCAAAAATATAGGAGTCCAAACTTCCATTAGGCATGTACTCATAAATTAGCACTCTCTCTTCTCCATGGATGCAATATCCTAATAGTCGAACTTGATTTCGATGTTGAAGTTTGGCAATCAACATGACTTCATTCTTGAATTCAACGAGTCCTTGATGAGAATCCTCTAAAAGTCGTTTTACTGCTATCTCTTGTCCAATTGATAATTTTCCCTACGATTTCAAACAAACAACAGATGCACAAGCTCTTGTCACTTTTCTTCTTTGTTTCTTTTTTCTCCTACATTCTAATTATGATACGATAATTTGGAAATTATTGCTTACCTTGTAGGCGGGCCCCCCAAAACCACCTTGTCTAATCTTGTTCTTATCAGGAAAGTCTTCTGTTGCTCTTGCAATAGTGACTATATCAAAACAAGGTAACTCGAGGTTTTCTCTGTCTTTCACTTGGCCGTGCTCTTGTCTCCCTGTTAAGGGTGTGGTAACAACTTTCGTAGACTATTTTTAATGTCTTCTGGACTTACGGAGAAATTAGTCAAGTTGAATCATCATCAAAGGCTTTTGTCTATGTTAATGAAGTTAACTTTCGTAATTTTAACCATAGAGAATTCAAAGTACGATTTTCATTGTGATTTCTCTATCGTTGGTTTTGAACATATTTCAATTGTTTACAAGCACGCGCTTCCAGTTAGTGACCAGCTGGAAACGGCTTAGACCTGGAGTATAACATAAAAAGAAGCAACAGGAAAACAGAGAAGTGGTTATTATTTCTCAAGAAAGAAACTGAAGTGTATGTTTTAGCTCTAGTTACAAGCTCTATTTATAGTGAATAAATTCTATAAAAAACTTAACTAAAACAACTACTGCTCCTAAAAATATTCAACAACTAAATAACAAAAAATCTTCAACTAACTGCTAAATAAGCTAAAGAGGAAAACAAACTCTTTAGACTCGTTCAATTATTCCTGAAGACTAGGACAAAGCATGATAATAATCTGCACTAATTTGTAACACTCCCCCTTAGTGCAGACTTACAATTTAACGACACCGAGAGCATTTCGAAACACTTCAAATTTAGCCTTGGCAAGTGCTTTGGTGAAGATGTCAGCAACTTGTTCTTCAGTTCGTATTTTTTGCAATACAACATCTTGTGATAATACCTTTTCTCGAACAAAATGATAACGAGTTTCAATGTGTTTAGTGCGTGCTTGAAACACTGGATTTCCAGCAAGCTTAATTGCACTCTCATTGTCACACTGAATGGAAACTGGATAGTTGAGTCCAGAGATCATTTCTTGAACAAGCCTCTTAAGCCAAAGACACTCTTGCGTGGCCATGCTTGCTGCCATATACTCAGCTTCACAACTTGAAAGAGCAACAGTATCTTGTTTCTTACTGCACCATGAAATTGCGGCTGGACCTGCACTAAAACAATAGCCTGTTGTGGATCGTCTATCATTTACATCACCAGCCCAATCTGCATCTACAAAACCACTCAAATAAAATGGAATGTGTTGCTTATACATTAACCCAAAATTTAGAGTCCCTTTTACATAGCGAAGAATCCTCTTTGCTGCAATAAAATGTCCCACACATGGTTTGTCCATAAACTGAGAAATGACTCCTACAGAAAATGCAATGTCAGGTCTTGTGATAGTTAAATAGAATAAACTACCAACAAGTTGTCGAAAGAGTGTTGCATTTTCCAGTGGCTGTCCTTCTTCTCTAGTTAGCTTGAAGCCTGGTTCCATAGGAGTTGTCATTGCCTTTGACTCCTTCATATTGAAACGATTCAATAGATTTGCTGCATACCCACTTTGAGAAACAAAATAGCCACCTGATTTCTTAATTTCCAGACCAAGAAAACAACTAACTTCACCCAAACTTTTCATCTCAAAACGAATAGACAAAGCATCTTGGAGACGAGTAATTTCAACATTGTCGTCTCCGGTGATTATCATATCATCCACATAGAGCAGAAGCATTGTGCACATTGTGGGTGTTTTCTTAACAAATAAGCTTGGATCTATATTTGAAGACTTAAAGCCACAAAAATCAAGATATTGAGCAATCTTACCAAACCAAGCACGTGGGGCATGTTTGAGCCCATATAACGCCTTTTTGAGTTGACACACATGATTGGGAAACTCCTTAGAAATAAATCCATGCGGTTGTTCCATGAAGATATCACGATCTAACTCTCCATACAGAAAAGCATTCTTCACGTCTAATTGCCATAATTTCCAGCCTTTATGTGCAGCCAAGGAAATAATTGTTCGTAACGTCACCATCTTAGCAACATGGCTGAAAGTCTCCTCGTAGTCTAGTCCATATTGCTGAGAAAAACCACGTGCAACAAGACGAGCTTTGTATCTATCAATGGTGCCATCAACCTTTTTCTTCAGCTTGTAAACCCATTTACATGTAATTATATCAGCACCTTTCGGCTTCGGAACAAGCTCCCATGTGCAATTCTTGTGCAAGGCTGATATTTCCTCTTGCATAGCTTCTTCCCATTCAGGAATACCTATAGTTTCATTGTAGCATTGAGGTTCATTTCCACATGCATCTCCCATAAGAAAGCATGTTACAATAGTGCACTGATTTAACTGAACTTCATAGTTAGTCAAATAATCCGGCTGCCTTCTTTGTCTAGATGACCTTCGAATTGCAATCTCATCTTGTTGAATATTTTCTCTGCTTGGAGAAAAATTATTTTCTCTTTCAATTGATGTAGTATCGCCAAAGAGAGGTGCTAGATGAGCTGTGTCCTCATTTTCTGGAAATTTATATGGCGTCATCTCGTCAAACACCACATCACGAGACACCAATACCTTCTTTGTTTCTGGATCCATGCATCTCCATCCTTTCCTATGAGTTTCATAACCAACAAAAATACATTTTCTTGCCCTTGGGTCAAGTTTAGTTATGTTACATTTCAAAATATGAACATAACAAACTGAGCCAAAGACTCAAAAATAACTCACGTTGGGTTTGATATGATATAATACTTCAAAAGGAGACGGCTCTGTTCCTGGCCATGGGGGCAGGCGATTTATGACGTGACAAGCAGTTTGAATAGCAGCTGCCCACAATTCTCTTGGGAGATTCTTTGCATGCAACCATGACAAACTCATGGTTGTAAGATGTGCCAACTTGCGCTCAGCAACCCCGTTTTGTTGAGGGGTTTGTGGACAAGTCATTTGACGTTGAATCCCATATTTCCCACAATACTCAAAAAATTTATCAGACATAAACTCTCCCCCATTATCAGTGCGCAAACATTTTATTGATAACCCAAATTCTTTCTCTACATCCTGTTTAAACTCAATAAATTTGGATAGAGCTTCACTTTTGTGTTCCAGAAAGTAGACCCATGTGAATCGTGAGAAATCATCCACCATAACCATCACATAGTGAAGACCAGTATAGCTAGGTGTTTTTGTTGGCCCCATGATATCTGAATGAATCAGTTGTAACGCTACAGAAGCTCTATTATTTGACATAGGAAAAGGAAGACATTGAGATTTTCCATATTGACAACCCAAACAAACCACATTGTGATGAATTTCCTTAAAAGGAGGAATACCTTCAAGGAGTTTTTTCGTGGAAATTTGCTGCAACAATTGATAACCAACATGTCCAAGCCGAGCATGCCAAAGAGTTGTATTTGTATTTTGCCCTGTCTTTTCAACATATGCATCACTTGCAGACAAAACATATAATGAATCATTTCTCTTTCCAGTAAACAAAATATCAGCTTCGATATTCTTCAAATTTGAAATAATTTTTACATCATTTGGACCAAAAAGAACATACCTTCCAGAATCAGTTATTTGGGAAACTGAGGCAAGATTCTTTTTTAAACCTGGAACATGATAAACCTCCTTGAGAGAGACATCCCCACCCTTCGAGCCATTCACCTTGACATTGAAAATTCCTTCTTTCAGAACAAGATGTAATGAATTATCAACTGTCACAATGATTCTTTTCCCGCAATGTGGGCGAACATCAGAGAGTAAGGTAGCATTTCCAGTTGCATGATGAGAGCAGCCAGAATCAATAATCCATTCTTTGCTGTAATCTATGGAGCCAAAGTCATCTGTTTGTGCGTCAGTCTGATGCACAACAGAAGTTATATTTTCTGGTTAATCAACAACTTCAATGGAAAAACATTGCTTCCACTTGGGTTGTTCAGACTCACTACCTTCATGTGCAATATTTGCATCTTCTTCCGTAATCTTAACACGACAATTTTGTTTAATATGGCCTGGTTTACCGCAACGATTACACACAACTTTTACTTGGCAATTGCGCTTTAAATGTCCTAGCTTTCCATACCTATAGCAAATTTTCAAGTTACTTTTAGGCTTCCCTTCTGTTCCTGAATGCTTGCTACTGCTGGAAGAGTGCTTGGAGAAAGAATTCTTTTTTTCTTGGTCCTTAGTGTAAAGGACATCATCTAGAGATTTGTTGTTGTTGCCTAACATTTGTTTCACCAACTCTTCTTGATTTGAGAGCAAATTCTCTAACTCAACGATCGAAGGTTGATTTACCCATCCTTGCACTGAAGAAATAAACGGCATAAACTCCTTTCGCAAACCGCGAATAAGATAACGACGCAGACGTGCATCGCTAATAGGCTCCTCCGGATCCAACTCTGAAATTTCAGCTCATAAATTCTTCACTTTTAGAAAATACTGGGAAATAGAAGCATTTCCTTGGGTCATCCCAGCAAGCTCATTCTCCAGAAATTGCAGCCGCATCGTGTTCTTTTGAGAGAACAACTTTGCAAGTGTCTTTCATAATTCATTTGGCGTTTTTGCATCACGAACATGCTTGATATAATCTTTACTTATCGAGGTTCGTAACGCAAACAAAGCTTTGCTACACTTAATCTTCCACTTCCGCCGCAACTCCGCATTTTGGGGAATGTCCTCTGGAATTACAGTATCATCACCAGAGACAAGCTCCCACAGATCCTGCCCTTGAAGATAAGCTTCCATGCATAACGTCCAGTAACTATAATTGTTACTAACCAGCTTATCTATAGAGGTTTGCGGAACACCATTCATCATTTTGGAGAATAAAAGGATGGAAACACTGCAGGCAATAAGGTTCAAAGTTTTGTTGTTTTAAGACAACCTGGCTCTGATACCAAAACATAAAAAGAAGCAATAGGAAAAACAGAGAAGTGGTTATTATTTCTCAAGAAAGAAGCTGAAGTGTATGTTTCAGCTCTAGTTACAAGCTCTATTTATAGTGAATAAATTCCATAAAAAAAACTCAACTAAAACAACTACTGCTCCTAAAAATATTCAACAACTAAATAACAAAAAATCTTCAACTAACTGCTAAATGAGCTAAAGAGGAAAACAAACTCTTTAGACTCGTTCAATTATTCCTGAAGACTAGGATAAAGCATGATAATAATCTGCACTAATTTGTAACAGGAGTAGGCTCTATGTGCCCCACACTAAAGTTGCATGTGGGACCCACTTGTCATTGGGCCAGTTGAAAACTCAATCCTTCCCTCTGATAGACTGATACTATTATAATTTAATGGATTAATATTGAAAATGGTTGTGGGTGTCACATTATAATCTGACGTATTAAATTACTCGTTAAGTGGGGTTCATAATCTCAGTTTGGGACGTTTGAACATTTCAAATGTTTTAGTCCTAATTATTTTTTTATTACCACTTATCGGAATGTTTAAAATTAACATGTTACAAGAACATAGAAAAAAAATTGTTATTTAACATACCAATTAAGTATCAACACAAGCGATAATGGGTGATAATGAAAATAAGGTGACATATAGCAAAAAGGGAGAGAAACTTGCCTTCTTGCTGTGATATCCTATTCCAAATGAAAAACAATACAAGAAACAGAAGCAAGATTGATGCAGCGATCATCACCGCTATGACTACAATCTTCTTATTCTTCCTTGAACCTGATTCTGATGCTAGAAAAGTTAAAAGGGTAAGGTTCAGATAAATAAGTAATTTAGCCTGATCCATTTATCATTACATTGAAATGGAGTCGCAATACTTACCAAGATCTGCAGCTGTAACACGAATGTAAAGTGTCTCGTTTGTATATGCAAGTAATTTCCTGACATCGATTAGGTCTCCAAACCAGAGCAAACCATGACCTGCTCGAGTAGCATTTGCATTAGCATAAGCTGTACATGAGCAATTCTTGGAGCATTCAGCTTCACATTCCTCCAGAGACATACTCATATTCACCCTGAACTGCAAAAGATCAGGCATTTTCAAACCCTCAAATTCTTTAAATGTTCCTCTTTCTGAACAATTAAATGGCTTTTCCCGTATACATCCACCAGACCAGTTACGATCATCCCAATCACGCGAGTTCTTAGGCATATACCCCATCATGCAGCTGCAAATTCGAGCATCACCAATTGTGCAAACAGTATTTGGACCACAGAAACCATAATTTCCACAATTGTCCTGGGGTATCTCCACCATCACACGTCAGTTACTGCTCCTATTGTCCCGTACAAGGAACTGAAGTGCACCAGAGTAGCTAATAGTTATCAGCATTAAAGAAGAATTGTTGTATAGATGATGTTTATAGTAAACGTCGTCTGAATTTAAGGTAAATTCTGTGGAGTATCGGCTGTTAGGTAGAAAAGGGAAACCATTAAACTCCACTCCGTTCCATGGTCCACTTCTAAAATGTTTCGAATAAGCCCTCCAAATTGCTAAGTTTGGTAGTCCATGAAGGTCAAAACCATATGTATATTCTCCTGGAGAAGGGTCATCTGAATCTTTCCAGGATGTAAGGTTTCGATTCAGACCAGTCCTCAAGTTCCATCCAAGCTTCATTCCAGGTATCAAGGCGTGCGATGGATGATCAAAGCTTTGCCAGAGAAAACTTGCTTCTTCTTTGCTGTCTCCCAAAACAAGATTTCCTGAGTCTAAAAGTTGTGCAACTGTGGTGCTCCCTGATGACAAATTCTGGACGTCTGTAGACCAAACGATTCTCCCTGTTTTGTCCACAAGGATCAAGTTTCCATCATTTCCAATTCTAACAACACCAGAAGTATCTCTGAGAGGATTACCTCTGTTCGCAATCCACACGATTCGATTTGGGCTGATACTGAACCATACGGCCAAGTAGAACTTTTCGGAATTGCCAGGACTGAAGAACCCCAGCTGGAAATCCTTTTGTGCAGAGATTAAGGTTTCACTAGAAGTAATAGACTGCGATACAGTCAACATGTCGATTGACATGGATATTTCTATACAAGATAAAATGACAACAAATACATAACAGTTAATAGCAGACAAGTGCAACTTCATTGAGGAGCTTCTTCTTTCAGCTGTCTGTGGCCAGCTCACCTAGTGCCAATCATCTCAATTCTCTGGAACTACTTAGAAGAGGAATGTAATAGAAATGATTTTCTTCAATATATGCGCCCTGTTGGTTAGGTGAAAAGGCATAAAAAAGGTATAATTTGAAAAGGTAGTGTGAGTAAAATTGTTCATTGAATCAACTAATTTGAGGTCACATGGCTAACTTATTTCAGGGATAATATCAATGAAATTTCAAGGATAATATCAGTAGTGTTGAGATTTTCAAGTTCCACGGTTTAGAATCACCAAAACAACTTCCCTCTGGTCATAGTTAATGTAACTATATTTGAAGTAATCGAATCATGTGATTTAATCTACATTTGTATTATAATTTAAGATATAAATGTTACATTTTATATAAATTTAGTGCAATGTAGATTAAATGAAAAAATAAAAAAAATTAGCATAAAACATCACTTCACGATACAAGTCAACAAGAAAATAATATTATTGAATGTAAAAAATTTTGAAATAGCGTCCGCCAAATTTTTGGTCAAAAATTCAAAATCAACAATCGTGGTCAACAGTAAATTTTTGGAAAAGTCAAATTAACGATCGAATTTCTGGCAATTTCAGGAGAAAAAAATAGTTTGTTTGCTCCTCAAAGTGATCTGGCATTTACACTTTCCAACTACAAAGAAGAGAAAACAAATACAAGTGGAAACAAAATACTTCAAAGGTGGGCCCACATGTCTCCCATGCTTTGTCCACTTTTCAATTGGCAGAAATTCGATCGTAAATTTGACTGTTTTTTCAAAAATTTAGTGTTGATCATGATCGTTGACTTTGATTTTTTTACAAAAATTTGACCTAGGCTATTTCAATACTTTTCGACGTCCTGAATCTATTTTTGCGCTCAGTTTAAACAAAATTATTTTCTGCGAGCTTGTTTTGACACTGGGACTCATGTCAATAATTTCTTTTTCTTGTTGACTTATATCATAAAGTGATGTTTTAGGCTAGTTTTTTTTTTTTTTTTTTATTCAACCTATATTGTACCAAATTTATATGAAATGTAGCATTTATATCATAAATTGTAATGCAAATGTTGATTAAATCACATGGTTTGATTACTTCAAATATAGTTACATCAATAGTCTGTTGCTTAGAATTGATGCAGACTTGAACCTTCACTCTTTGATCAATTTACCATCTTTTTGTTGTTTCGTCTTTATGCTTAAATATTTGCTCAATTTCAACCAAATCTAAGTTTTACTAAGTGCGTGAATTGTATAAATCTGACGATACCACTAATTCATATTAAAAAGTATCTCTTCTATCAGTTTCAATACACAAGATCTTATTTGATTTTCTCAATCCAATTTTTCTTATTGTCTTCTTGCGTTATCTTATTATACACATCCTCTAGACCTTTGCATTTTTCAACTTGGTAAGATATTATAGTTTCAAGATATAGTACAAATCCATAAGATAAACTGCACTTTATGAAGAAGCAAGGATATTGACGATTTTTTCCTTTAATATAAACTTCACAGATAGTGATGGAATCACGTTGTTATGAGAATATACTTTTACATATCTTGAATTTGAAAAAAAAAAAAAAAATATATATATATATATGTCAAAAAAAGGAAAGTTTATCATACATATTGGCCTCTCATATCCCCAGAATTCTATTTGAATACTCCTACTGACTATAAGTATGTACCCATAACTACTAACTTTTTACTCTGTAATTGTTTACAGATAAATATTAGTTCTAAGGCTAAGGGTATAAATTCGCAAAATTTCCTCAAGTAACAGTGTGGAGCTGGAGTTTGGTCCTACTCATCCTCAATACCCCACTAATCGACTAACCCACCATCTTATTTTCTCTGTTGACAAATTTATCACCATTAGAAAATTAGAAAGAAAAAACAAAGAGAGAAAATACAAAAACAATGCCACTCATCTCTTTCACCAGATAAAAGGAAATCGTTGGTGGCTATTGGATGAGTATTTTATTTTGTATTGTTTCGGACATTGAATGGAAAAAAGATATCCATTCAATATTCAAGCCTTGTTTTTTTACATTAGACCAAATAAGTTTCTCAATATTTTAAATAGAAAAGTAAAAAATTATTAACAGTGTCACATATTCGAAATATAAAGGATTGTAATGTTGTACTTTTAAATATAAGGTACTACTCCATCAAACAAACTAAAAATAAGGAATTAAATTGAATATTAAGCCTTATTTTTTTAGTAAAAATTATAACATAATTTGACAATTAATTAATTTGAGTGAAGACTAATTAATTTTTTAGATTAAAAATATAAAAGTAATTAAATTTAAAAAGCTGCACCTCTGCCCTTGATTAAAAGTCAGTATAATTAATGGGGTTCATCTTTCTCGTCAATTATTTTAGCAATATTTAATAGATCTGCAAGCCATATAAGTTCTAACGTATACTCATTTTTCATCATTTCTGCATACCTTCATGTTTTGAATTCAAGTTCCCTAGCTATATAGCTCCTTCCCAAACTTCTAATTAAAGGAAATTCTTACATACGGCAAGTAGACATTAGTCACACTAATATGAGATGAGCTCACAGTCTATGATTGACGATCATCAGTGGTATTTAAAGTTTTTCTCCTAACTGAATATCACACTATGAATAGCATAGCTTGGCAAAAGTTTGAAATACTTTAGTGGAGAGTTCAACCAAGGGTAGAATCAGAAATTTGATTTTGGGGGTTAAAATTTTCAATTAAGAAGATTAATAATAAACAAATATAAAAAATTAGAGAACATTATCATTTTTTAGAAAAAAAATTACATATTTTTTTAAGCTTGGGATTTCGGATCCCCTCTAAATGGACTAGCTCTGCCCTGAGTTCAACAGCTAGAGGATTAATTTTTTTTTCATTGATTCTACCTTTACTTGGTCATCACTTTATACAAGATTTAGATATCGTTGAGAATCTAAAATAAGCAAAAGATGTAAATACTTATACAAAACTATTTGAAGAATATCATATTCTGTGGAGACAAAAATATATCTTCGATGGATCTTTATCGACCTTCTATCAAAGTAGTAACATCATTTGTTGTGTAAAGTAGTCTTGCATTTAACGGTGAATTAGACTCATTAATGACCCTCTCTATATAATATCCAGGGTGCTTAGGTTGTGGTAGCATTGCACTCTCACTGTCCAACATTAAGAGCACAGATGACATTGTTGGTCGATCCTCAGGACGTTGCTGCACACACAAGAGGCCAACTTGTATGCACCGCAACACTTCGGACATTGGAAATGAATCTTCAATCAACGGATCTATTAAGTGGAAGGGTCTTCGTTCCTGCCACAGTTGCCATGCCTGTGATAGAATCTATAAGATTAGCATAAAGCGAAAACCTATCAAGTATAGATGAATTAGAAATTTCATAACTTACATGTCCGAGAAGATTGAAATCATGGTCCGGATGGCAAAATTGACTATTTCTTTTCCCGCTCACTATTTCTAAAATTAGGACACCAAAACTAAAGACGTCTAATTTCATAGAATAAATCCCGTCAATGGCATACTCCGGAGGCATATAACCACTGCAATATATTTTTTAAGTTCAAAGAATGAGCATAAGTAAATTGTAAGTAATTCCTTATCAAGGAAAGAATATAGGTACTTACTATGTTCCCACTACCGTTCTGGTTTTTACTATTGATTGTTCTTCTCCAAAAGTTCTAGCCATGCCAAAATCTGATATTTTTGGATTCATCTTATCGTCTAGCAACACGTTGCTTGCCTTGAGATCCCTATGAATGATTCTTAATCTCGAATCTCGATAAAGATAAAGAAGCCCTCTAGCAACCCCAATAATTATAGCAAAACGCCTCCTCCATACAAGCAAATGACTCGAAACAAAACTTGGACCACCTTCATAATAGAGTTTTAAGGTCATCAGGATGTGTAGTTAATTTGGGAGTCATACACAAGTATATATTTAGATTGGAATCCTTTTACCAATTAATAAATATTAATGAATTTTCAAATTGTTCACATAAATTTTTTTTTTTTTTGAAAAGTTCAACACAGGCATATATTATTCTTTCATGTAACTGATTCCATTGGTTTAGTTGTCAAATCTAAAACAAACACATCTTTCGTTTGCCACATGTTAAAGAACTTACTAGACTTGACCACTAAAATTAACATTAATGTTGTAAACATTTAAGAATTTACAACACGCGCACGAGCGGGCACACACACACACATATATATATATATATATATATATGAGTAAATGACTTAATATTTTTTATATTTTGTTAAAAGTGCACAATATTCCTCTTATATTTTAAAACATAGTTGATTATCTTACGTGTTTTATAAAAGTAACTGAATACCTCTTGTGTTTTAAACCGTAGCTGATTACTCCTTTCTGTTTTATAAAAATAATTGATTATACCCCTATGTTTTTAAAAACGTAGTTGAATACCCCATGTTAAAATAAATAATTTTTCTAACGGAAGCGAGAGGAGTTAAAAATACAGGGGGTATTCAGCTACTTTTATAAAATATAGAGAAGTAATCAGCTATGTTTTAAAATGCATGATGATATTGTATACTTTTGACAAAATACAAGAGATAATCAGTTGTGTGTTTGTTTAGTGGCTACTAACATGATTTACGTTTCATTTAAGTTGTAGTATTTATCATTTTTCTCTTGGTTCAGTTGAGAAGTATTATTAATTGGATTATGCATATGAAGGGTTGAGGGCAAACCAAAAATATAGGAGTCCAAACTTCCATTAGGCATGTACTCGTAAATTAGCATTCTCTCTTCACCATGAATGCAATATCCTAGAAGCCTAACTAGATTCCGATGTTGAAGTTTGGCAATCAACATGACCTCATTCTTGAATTCATTGACTCCTTGACGAGAATTCTCCGAGAGACGCTTTACAGCTATCTCTTGTCCAGTTGATAATATTCCCTATGATTTCAAACAAGCAACAAAAACACTTGTCAATTGGTTGTATAAAAATTATTTGCTTTAGATAGCCTTTATGACCGTATAAAGTGCAATAAAATTGTGATGGATCAATGATCAAAGTCATAAATTAGGAGTAACCTTCTACATAAAAACATACTTAGTAGATTCATGAAAGGACAAAAAGATATGAAAGAGTTCATGTATCTAATATTATATATTCCGTCTATTTTCCTGAAAGATTCACGTGACCATCTCAATATAATAATGATAAAATTAGTGGAGTTAGTGGGGTAATAAGTTTATGGAAAGTCATGTAACATATAGTGCAATTAAATTTATATATGATGAATGGAGCAATGATATGAGACACTATATAAATGACTCTTGGTCCCTCTCTCCACTCAACAACCAAAATATGTGTTTGTTATTCCCATTAAAGGAGAATAGCACTAAAGGTTGTGTATTATTTCATTAAATATTTAGCTTAATCCTATATATTTCAAAAGTCTTAATTTAGTCCTATATATTTGTCTAAAAATCTCAATTTAATCCTTTATGTTTGAAAAGTTTAGTATAGTCTTATATGTTTGTTTAAAAGTCTCAGTTTAGCTCTATATGTTTTCTAACTTTAATGAAAAATTAGTGATCTAATTCACACATAATCATGGTTAGAGGGGCAAAATTTGTTAAGAATTATTATTTTCTTAGTTCCTTTGTCAATAGGAAAATTTGTATATTTCCTTTATTACTTCTTTTACTATTTTAGAATAGGCTAATTTATCTCCCAAGATTCAGGGACACGGGTTGTATATATATACACCTTAGTTATTGAAATAAACTATCTTGGCATTGTATTTCAGCCAATTTTACATGGTATCAAGTCTAGTCTCATTCATCTTCCGCGTGCGACCCATCTCAAATCAGGTTCACTTGTCTTCAATCTTTCGCGTGTGCATAATTCATGCACTTTCAATCTTCCACATGTACTATCTACCACATGTGTGTTCAATCTTCCAAGTGTGACCATCTCAAAAATAAGGCCCATGCATGTTCAATCTTCCACGTGTGACCCCTCTTAAATCAGGTCACATGTAAGGGGGAGTGTTAGAATATACACTTATCCACATAGAAAAATAATAAACTCTTAGATCACTTAATAAAATTCTAAACTACTCCACTTAACACCAATTGGGTTTTAGGTTGGAACTTCAGTTACTTTAACAAAATTGAAAAAAAAAAATATGTTCAAAAGAGAAAAGTTCAATTAAGTCTTAGATGTTTACAAAAATGTTGAAATTGGTCTAGAATATTTGCATAAATAATATAAACATAGTTGGAAGTGGTGCCTCATATTTGAATATTTTTACAAATATCCAAGACCTAATTGAACTTTTCTCTTTTGTACATGTCGTTTTTTAATTTTTTTTCCCTCTAACCATGGTCATATGCAAATCACATGACTCATTTTGTGTTAAAGTTAATTGAGACAACTGATTTTTGAGAAACATAGAAGACTAAATTGAGACTTTAAGACAAACATATGAGACTAAACTGATACTTTTGAAATATATAGGACTAAATTAAGACTTTTAGGTAAATATATAGGATTAAATTGAGACTTTTGAAATATATAGGAGTAAACTGATTTTTTTATGAAACATATAAAACTAAACTGAATTTTTGATGAAACATACTGGACCATTGATACTAATCTCTATTCTTATTACTTGACAAAGATAAATAAATAGCGTAAAGGGAGAGAAGATCAAGTAAGTCAAACATAAATAAATAGGATAAGGGGAGAGAAGATCAAGTAAGTCAGAGTGTGTAGTTCATGTTATATACCATTAAAGTGGTATTTATATAAGCCTATATGCTGTTGTATCCTTCCATAAATTCAAGTTATATCAAGGTATGTATTGATATACAATTTTTTATTATATTGGAACATACGAGCTAACGATCATATTTTTTTTTTATCTCTCTTTTTTCTTTTTCTTGATGATACAAAATTCGGAAAATATTGCTTACCTTATAAACTGACCCAAAACCACCTTCTCCAATCTTGTTCATATCAGAGAAATTTTGAGTTGCTCTTGCAACAGTAACGATTTCAAAATAAGGTAACTCAAGATTGTCCTCGTCTCTCCCTTGCCTTTGTCGTCTACCTCTTAAGCAAGCTGGTGACGAAGATTCGAAAAAGTTCATTGTGTCAGATATGAAAGCAGAGCAGCATATTCCTCGAGACACACGAGTCGTCAATATATCATAATTTAAGTATCTTGGGAGCATTCACGTAAAATACTTGGTCAAAACCAAATAGATAATACACCAAAATCACCCCATCTACAACTGAAATAAAGAAGATATTTCTGATTCCTTTAATGAACGTGTTAAATATTTAAATAGCATTTAATAAAGAAAATATTTAAATGCTTTTAAGATTTCTATCCTGTTTCACCTATAAACTTGTGATTAAGTGAACACGTTTTCATAATCTTTTGTACGACCCACTGCAAAAGAGAAAAGGAAAAAAGAAAGAAAAGAAGGAAAACCATTTTTTTATTTTATTTTATGCAACGGAGGGAGGGTGAGACAATAATTCAAATTTAACAATAATTTGAATTTACAACCCTGATTATAATTTATAACGAATTACTACCTAACCAATCTACTCTTGGGTGTAGAGAATTATTTTATTTTCTAAAAGGTGAGAAACTTGCCTTCTAGTTGTGATTTCCTCTTCCAAATGAAAAACAAGACAACTAACAGAAGCAAGATTGATGCAGCGACCATCACCACTATGATAACTACCATCTTTGTTTTCTTCTTTGAGTCTGATTCTGAGACTAGCAAAGTTCAAAGGGTAAGCTTCAGACGATTAAGCAATTTAGAGTAATCAATTCATCATACCATTGACATAGAATTTGCAATAGTTACCTAACAGGTCGGCAGCAGTAACCCGAATGTAAAGCTTCTGATTTGAATCCCTGGGCGTGCGTAATTTCTTGACATCGATGAGGTCTCCAAACCAGAGCAAGCAACCACCATGACCTGCTCCAGTACCATTTGAATTAGCATAAGCTGTACATGAGCAATTCTTTGAGCATTCAGCTTCACATTCCTCCACAGACATACTCGTATTCACCCTGAACTGCAAAAAATCAGGCATTTTCAAAGCCTCAAATTCTTTAAATTGTCCTGTTTCTGAACAATTGAAAGGATTTTCTCGTATACATCCACCATTCCAGACACGATCATCCCAATCTTGAGGATTTTTGGGGGTATACCCGATCATACAGCTGCACATTCGAGCGTTGCTTACAGTGCAGATAGAATTAGGACCACAGAAACCATAATTTCCACAATAGTCATCGGGTAAGTCAAACATCACACGCCAGTCATTGCTACTATTGTCGCGTATAAGGAATTGAAGCATACCAGAGTAGGTAATGCTTGAAATTAACAAGGAAGAATTGGTTAACAGACGATGTTCATAGTACACTTCTTCTGAATTTATGATAGCTAGTGAGATGAAACGGAGGTTAGGTTGGTAATCTAATTCACCGAAGTCCACTCCGTTCCATGGACCACTTCTAAATTGTTTCACAGAATTCCTCCAAGTAGTAATCTGTGGTAGTCCTTGGATGTCAATACCATGTGTATATTCTCCAGGAGAAGGGTCATCTGAATCTTTCCAGGATGTTAGATATCGATTCAGACCCGTCCTCAAGTCCCATCCAATCTTCATCCCTGATATCATGGCTTGCGAGGGATGATCAAAGCTTTGCCAGATAAAACTTGCTTCTTCTTTGCTGTCTCTCAAAACAAGATTTCCTGAATCTAGAAGTTGTGCGACAGTGCTGGTCCCTGACGATATATTCTGGACGTTGGTAGACCAGACGATCCTCTCTGTTTTGTCCACAAGGATCAAGTTTCCATCATTTCCAATTCTAACAACACCCGAAGAATCATTGAGTAGATTTTCCCTGTTAGTGATCCACACAATCTGATCTGGTGTGATATTGAACCATATGCCCAAGAAGCACTTTTTGGGATTTCCACGACTGAAGAACCCCAGCTGGAAAACATTGTCTGCTGAGATTAACGTCTCATTTGAAGTAATAGAGTTCGATGCGTTCAACGTGTCGATGGACATGGATATTGGTATCAAAGATAAGATTACAACAAAAACATAACAAATAGTAGCAGACAAATGTATCTTCATTTGATTAAGCTTCTTGCTTCAGTCTGGATGAGCTCACCTGCTACCAATCATCCGAAGTTGTCTGAAACCACTTTGAACTAAAAAGGAAGTATCTGAAGAGAATTGAAGGCAACTACAACGATTTGGAGGAAGAAAGAAAGGGCATTATTGACAAACTATGAAGCTTAATCACCTAAAGTATAGGGATGGGGTACAAGTGAGAATGCGATACGTGGATGTGGGACCCGTGGTATTTAATGTGTATTAATTCATATGAAGACAAAATAGTTACAAAAAATCTATTATATCCTTGCACATGTGGATGAGGGCCGCGGCATTTAATGTGTTTGGTAGGGAATGATGGCAAGGCCAAATATTTAATATGTCCTCATATTTTAAAGGAAATATACATTATGCCCTTGCAGTACATATTTTAAAATATAGATGAGTAAAAGCAAATTAATGACCAAAATACGAAAAATGACAGATAAATAAAAAAGAAGAAATGTGCAATAACCAAAATGGATAAATGAATGAAGACAAAAGATAGGCAAAATGAGAACAAATAGTAACGTAGAAAATTAACAAAGTAAAATTAAAAGAACATATTACAAGTATCATCTGTGTTCATTATTTTGTTTAAATTTAAAGGTAATGAAATTACCTTATATAAATGTCAAAATTGAAAATTATAAACCCATAAGTGCGTCCAAAGAGCATGAGCATGCATGATTACACCATAACATATAACAAAGTAAAAAATTGAATATCTCTAGTAAATGAGAAAACAACCTAATTAAAGAAAATAATTAGGAAAAATTAGACAAATAGTCCCCATTGTTTACACAGTTTAGACAACTAGTCCCTATTGTTTAAAACGTCACGTGGTTAGTTTTTATTGTTTGTAAAAGTCTTACTATTAGTCCCTATTTTTTGCAATAGTCTCACTATTAATCCTTATTATTTGCAAATATCACGCGGTTAGTCTTCAATCATCTCAATTTTTATTTTATTGAGCTTCTTCTTTCTCTCTGGATGAACTTACAGGGTACCATTTTCGTGGCAACAACAAAGGTTAGGCGGAAGAAAGAAAAGAGATTTCTAATTATCTATGAAGCCTAATCACCTGATGTCTAACATCTTTAAGATCAATCCAGAGAAGAGAATATTCAAATACAAAAATTATAGAGACACTTCGTTTGACTAAATTCCCATTGACTGCAGAAAAAAAAAATGAAAAAAGTATAAAAGAGTTGACTTTAATAGAGTTGACTTTAAAAAATTTGTCCCCATAAAATTTATTTGCATTGCTCCAAAACATGTCACTATCTATTTTATCACAATGAAATAGTATGAGAACCACGAGAATTCCAGAATTATAGTCAATAGTCTACATAGCACTGTCTCATTTTTACAATCCTCTCCATTAGAAAAAGAATCAAACCCATCTAAACTCTATTAATCACTTTAAATAGCCATGAAAATGGATAGGTTAAACTCTCAAAACCATTTTCAAACTCCAAAATAACTTCTAATTATAAATCCACCCCAAACAATGATAACAAAAGAAATAAGACAGAATATATGATTTTAGCCATGAAAGTATATTAATTCGTACTTCCTCAAACAAATTCATTTTCAATAACACATTATCAAGATAAATCCATCCAGCCAAGACTCCAAAATCTATTAACATGACTAAAAAATGATAGTCATCTATTATATCACAAGTAAATACTATTGGCAAAAGGGTATTCCAAAATCATGGTCTACAATCGACATAGTGCTAGCCTGACTTCCTTAGTCGTTCATGAACAAAGTGATCAAACCACCATACCACTATTATTATCTTGATATAACTAATTAAAATGATGTACGCGAGATTAATCCTTCAAAAGCCTAGTTGCCCATTCCTTAGGTCTCAAAGATCAGCAAACTAATTGCTCTCATACCAATTGTCATGCCCCCAACTTTGGCAAGACCAAACTCGGGGACGTTATGTCACGCAACTATAAAGATATCTCCTCCTAATCCCGCAAGGCTCTAATGACACATTACAGGAAACAAAATTCTACATAATCATTTATCAGAACGACTAAAACTCTTAATTTAACCAAATAATACTTCTGAATATCTATTACAAGAAAGCAACACTTCAAATAAGATTCACCTAAATAACAATGTTCTCATGTTACCATATGATTGCGAGATCTGATTTCATAGGGTGGCTTCTAACCCATATAGCCTTGATTGCTCATTAACCCGAACCTCTGCACAATTGTCAATAAATAATAATATGAGCGAAACAATGCTCAGTAAGAAGGATAACCAAAATAAAGTTCAAGGGTAATCAGATATAATAATCACGTGTGTCCGGAATCAAGAGGCAGAATCGAAATCGGGATCAAAATCAGGACCGAATAGGAATCAAGATCAGAGACCAGAATCAAGTCATATATATAATACTGAATTAGATATATCCAAACTAATAACCAGATTAATTAAACTGTATTTATTATATACAGGTATCTCGGAAACACATCAAAACAGAACATGAAAGGAATGTCACCTAGAACTGTGATAAATATATATACATGCATGGCCCACACCATATCAAGATATCAAGAAGGCTTGTATTTGCCTCATCCTCTCATGGTGAATCATCTCCTACCGATGAGGGCACAAGATGGTCATCTTTGGCCCCACACCTTCGTACGGTAAAACATCTCCCACCTACGGGCACAGGACAGGACATGGTCGCAATCTCACCCGCTAGGTGGGTGTCACAGTTCTAAGGATAGCACACAGAATCATATGACATATATTCCCCAAGTGATAGAAGACCAGAACAATCATACACTGATTCAAGACTCATACTGACCAAATACAAGGGTCCAAGGAGACATACGAGTCAACAAGACACAACCGAGACCTACACCTTATAGGACGAATTAAATAGATAAAAACGAGGTTACCATGGATGAGGAAATGACCACATGGTTAGCCACTTGAAGAAATTACCGAAATAGACAAAAACAAATGATACCGAATGTTGAATCACCAAATGAGACTCGAAGACCCAGTTATAGTCCAAGGCAATACGTCAAACAAAGTATTGTGAATCAATCATCAAAGGAGGCCAATAAATTCTGGAATCAATAAATAATAGATATTCAATAACTTAAAGCAAATGGAGTATCAAGAATGATAACGAGGTCAACAAATAATGGGTACATCAACAAGTAAGAATTTAAAGTGTGAATGAATGGTATACTACCTCGATATGACCTTCAAATTAGTCAATTCAATTCTCTTTCTTCAAAATTATTCTCATGTCAATTTGATACTGCAAGGTAGTAAACATGTACTAAAATATCAACTCCAATAACAAGATAATCGAAGGTTGTAAAATACAAACTATAGCTCTCAAGTCCCAATTTTTGCATGTCCTATATTTATTTAATATTCCAACTGGTATATAATTATCTGTAATTTGATAAATTCTAATCCCATATACTTGACATTGTTATTTAGATCCTTAAATTCTCCATGGCACCATCATTATATTCTGGCCATTATTATTTCAGTTCGTATAGTTTCATTTGTATTTCCTACGCTATACCTGCATGCTTTCATTTTCTTATTCCTGATCCTCTGTCTTTCCATTCCATTTCGTTTCTATTATTCTTCCATGTTTCCTCCTTATTCTTAATATATAATACGCCATCGACACAACAACTTACCCATCTTCTTGAATGTTCTCATTGACCTTTTTTTGTATCTTCAATAGCATGGTATATTTCACTAGTATTAGTACATATATTAACTAATATATATCATCATACATCTAGCAGGCACACACACCTACACGCATAAATATACTTACTATATAAATTCGTCTCACCCAAAGCACACACACGGCTAACCCTCACCGCTGCACATAGCAACAAAAACCAACTCCATAGCTGGAGGTGGCTGAACCGGAACCATGCAAGCATGAGGAGGTACATCAAAGGTTCTTAGGATGCATATAATATGGCATGAGTTGGCAGAATCTTCAGCAATTGCAATGGTATGACTTATGAGTATGGGGTGGCTGAATGACAAATAAAAAAAGTATGGGGCGGCTGACAAAAATTATAGTCCAACTTAAAAGTATATTAATGTTAGTCTCACTAAGGAATTATTAGATAATATTAGAGAATTTAAGAAATGGAAACCACCTTTCTAATGCCTAGAATTCAAACATATTTTCTCCCTACCCATCAGAGTTAGAAAAGAGCAAAAATTGAAACAAAACGAAATAACGTTGGAAACGCGAATCCGTTATACTACTAACAGCTTTGACATATTTTATCAAAATTATCATAACTTTTTTTAAAAAACTCTAATTGATGCACCGTTTGAAACATTAAAAACTAGACTTGTAGAGCTTTCTAACCTTATATAGATCATCACTTAACTTTTTCTCAATCACTATAGTTCTATGACCACCAAATAAGATCTTAGACAACTTCACTTTACATGATTAATTTTAGGGTAGAAAGCCATGCTTCTTTTAACTCCTAGAATATCCATGACTTCTCCCTTTTAACTTCTTTGTTTCTTGCATAAGAGTCTTGAGAAACAGGTACTCATTTTTTATCTCCCTTTTTTGCAACGTTCATATTTTCAATCCGCGATCCCTAGATTGACAAAAAAAAATATAAGTGCCCTAGATTGCTCCTTCGAGTAGTTCTAACTAAATATCATCCTATGAATACCATAATCTGCAAAAATACAGTAGTCATAAAGTTGACGGGGCAAGAATGAGATACTTAGCGGATGGTTAATTCAACATTTACATAGTCATCATTTTATAGAAGATTTACGTATCTTTCAAGATCTAAAATGAGGAGAAGATGTCACTATGATAATACAGAACTACTTGAAGTATTTCAGATTCCGTGAAGGCAAAAAATCTGCAAGTAATATTTATCGACCTTCTATTAGAGTATTGGTCAGATCGTTTCTTGTGAAAACTCTTTCAACCAACGAGAAATTGGACTCATCAACGAACCTCTCGATATAATACCCAGGGTGTTTAGGCTGTGGTAGTATTACATTCTCACTATTTAACATCATCACCATAGATGACATTGTTGGTCGATGCTCAGATCGTTGTTGCACACACAAGAGGCCAACTTGTATGCACTGTAACACTGCAGACATTGGAAATGAATCCTCCATCAATGGATCTATTAGATCAGAGCCTCTTCCTTCTGTCCATAGTTTCCATGCCTGTGATAGTATCATTTAGATTAACATAATGCAAAAACACAAAAAGTATAATTAGATTAGAAATTTCATATCTTACATGTCCGAGAAGATTGAAATCATGGTCGGAATGGTGAAATAGAGTGTTCCTTTTCCCACTTATTATCTCCAAAACTAGGACTCCAAAGCTAAAGATATCTGATTTCATGGAATAGATGCCATCAATAGCATACTCTGGAGCCATATAACCACTGCATTTCATTACGAAGTTCACAGAATGAGCAGAATACAATTGCAAGTAATTACAATTGTACGTAATTCCTGATCAGGGGAAGAGTGTGGACACTTACTATGTTCCTGCTATCCTTCTGGTTCTCACTGTTGATTCTTCTTCCCCAAATGCTCTAGCCAAGCCAAAATCTGAAATTTTTGAATTCATCTCATTGTCTAGTAGTACATTGCTTGCCTTGAGATCTCTATGAATGATTCTCAACCTTGAATCTTGATGAAGGTAAAGAAGAAAGAAGCCCTCTAGCAACCCCAATAATTATAGTGAAGCGCCTACCACATACAAGCAAATGTCTGTCGAGTTCACCTTCACAGTAGAGATCCAAGGTGATGAGAATGTGAAGTTTGGGAGTGAAACACAATATACATTTAGATTGAAATTTTGTCAGTAAGTACTATGTATTGGACCATGTATATGATGGGTTGAGAGCTAACCAAAAACATAGGAGTCTAAGCTTCCATTAGGCATGTACTCATAAATTAGCATTCTCTCTTCTCCATGGATGCAATATCCTAGAAGCCTAACTAGATTTCGATGTTGAAGTTTGGCAATCAACGTGATCTCATTCTTGAATTCAATGAGTCCTTGACGAGAACTCTCTGAAAGTCGTTTTATTGTTATCTTTTGTCCAGTTGATAATTTTCCCTACGATTTCAAACAAACAACAGATGCACAAGCTCTTGTCATTTGTCTTCCTTGTTTTATTTTCTCCTACATCCTAATGACACGATAATTTGGAAAATACTGCTTACCTTGTAGACGGGCCCAAAACCACCTTGTCCAATCTTGTTCTCATCAAGAAAATTTTGTGTTGCTCTCGCAATTGTAACAATATCAAAACAAGGTAAGTGTCATTGGAGCATTCATGAAGTTACTTGGTCAAAACCAAATAGGTAATAGACCATCTCCAACTGACATACTAAACAAGAAAGAGAAATAACAAAATTTATTATTTTAGCGTGCCAACTAAGTATTCTAAGAAGTGATAAATAGGCGATAAAAATGGGGTAGTACATAACAACCTCAGAAAAGTGTGAGAAACTTGCCTTCTCGCTTTGATATCCTCTTCCAAATGGAAAAGAATACAACCAACAGAAGCAAGATTGGTGCAGCGATCATCAGCACTATGACTACCATCTTCTTTTTCTTCTTTGAATTTGATTCTGAACGCACTAAAAAATTGAAAAAGAGTGGTTCAGATAAGTAAGAAATTTAGCCAAATCCATATATCTTACCATTGAAATAGAATTGCAATGGTTAGTTACCTAAGTCTGCAGCTGTAACCCGAATGTGTAGTTTCTGATTTTCAGTCCAGCTTATTTTCCTGACATCGATTAGGTCTCCAAACCAGAGCAAGCAACCTTGACCTGCTCCAGTAGCATTTGAATTGGCATAAGCTGTACATGAGCAATTATTGGAGCATTCAGCTTCACATTCCTCCACAGGCATACTAGTATTCACCTTGATCTGCAAAAGATCAGGCACTTTCAAATCCTCGAATTCTTTAAATTGTCCTCTTTCTGAACAATTGAATGGATTCTCTCGTATACATCCGCCAGACCAGATACGATTATCCCAATCTTTTGAGCTTTTAGGCGTATACCCGATCATGCAGCTGCAAATTCGAGCATCACTTATAGAGCAAACAGCATTGGGACCACAGTAACCATAACTGCCACAATTGTCCCGGGGTAGCTCCACAATCACACGCCAGTCACTGCTACTATTGTCCCGTACAAGGACTCGAAATGCACCAGAGTAGCTAATAGTTGTCATCATTAAAGAAGAATTGCCGTACAGATGATGTATATAGTAAACCTCTTCTGAATTTACGGTAAATTCTGTGGAGTATCTGGCATTGCGTGGGAAAGGGTAACCATTAAACTCTTCTCCATTCCATGGTCCACTTTTAAATTGTTTCGAATGAGCCTTCCAAAGTACTATTTGTGGTAGTCCATGAAGATCAATACCATATGTATATTCTCCAGGAGAAGGGTCATCTGAATCTTTCCAGGATGTAAGATTTCGATTCAGACCAGTCCTCAAGTCCCATCCGAGCTTCATCCCAGCTATCTGGATATCCGATGGATGATCAAAGCTTTGCCAGAGAACACTTGCTTCTTCTTTGTTGTCTCTCAAAATAAGATTTCCGGAGTCTAAAAGTTGTGCAACAGTGTTCCCTGATGATAAGTTCTGGACTTCGGTAGACCAGACGATCGTTTCTGTTTTGTCCAGAAGGATCAAGTTTCCATCATTTCCAATTCTAACAACACCAGAAGAATCATTGAGAGGATTTTCTCTGTTTGCAATCCACACAATTTGAGTTGGGATGATATTGAACCATATGGCCAAGTAGAAGTTTTTGGAATTGCCAGGACTGAAGAACCCCAGCTGGAACTCCTTTTGTGCAGAGATTAAGGTTTCATTAGAAGTAATAGACTGCTCTACATTCAACATGTCGATTGACATGGATATTTTTATACAAGATAAAATGACAACAAAAACATGACACTTAATAGCAGACAAGTGCAACTTCATTGAGGAACTTCTTCTTTCAGCAGTCTGTAGCAGCTCACCTAGTGCCAATCATATCAATTCTCTTGAACTACTTAGAAGAGGAAGGTAATAAAAATGATTTTCTTCAATATATGCTCCCTGTTGGTTAGGTGAAAAGGCATAAAAAGGTATAATTTGAAAAGGCAGTGTGTGTACTGTGTAAAATAGTTCACTGAATCAACTAATTTGAGGTCACACGGCTAACTTATTTCAGGGATAATATCAATAAAATTCAAGGATAACATCATTAGTGTTGAGATTTTCAAGTTCCACAGTTTAGAATCACCAAAGCAACTTCTCTCTGGTCATAGTCTCTGTTGCTTAGAATTGATGCAGACTTGACCCTTCAGTCTTTGATCAATTTCCCATCTTTTTGCTTTTCCTTCTTTATGTTTAAACCTTTACTCAGTTTCAACCAAATTAAAGTTTCACAGTTATATGGATCTAATGACATCACTAATTTCTATTGAAAATCAAGCCATCAAATAGTTACTCACTTTTTAAGAACACTACAAAAAAAAATTTGAATTCTGCGACGGACGGTTCCCCTCACCGTACCGTCGCCAATTTTGACTTTGCGACAGCACGATGAGGGGAAACGTCTATCAGACACGAGGTGATCGCCAAAATCCTCCCAGTCACCAAGCTGTTGCCGTATTGCGATGGCTCGTCACCAGGCCATCACCAATGATTGTCGTCACCGAGCTCTCGCCAATGTTTCCCCTCACTAAGCCCTAGCCAATTTATCTCGTCACCATGCCGTCACAAAAATTTCCCGTCACCATGCCGTCACAAACAATTCCCGTCACCACGTCATCACAATAATTTTCCGTCACCATGCCGTCACTAATATTTCCCATCACCATGCCCTCGCCAACTTTACCCGTCCCCATGCCGTCACCAAAACAGCCCTCGCCAAGTCCTCGCCAAAACTGCATGCAATAGTTTATCTTCTCTCTCTTCCCAAAACCATGTCGAATTGCTTTATCTCCTAAAAGACAAATAGCAAACAAAACAAGAATAAAGGCAAAAAATACACAATTTTTCTTACATACGTAAGAAATTAAGCAAAGATAGCAACAAAAAATTAGCATAATAATGGAGTGGTCAACAATTAGGATTGAAGCTTATTGATTCTCAACACACACAATCAAACTGTAAGTCCATAAGAATTATGCATGAAACATTACACATTCACGCTCTTAGGTAGCTAACTATTCAAGAAAGAAGTGTTTCACTTAAGACTTTATAACTAATATCAAACCTCCTAATCGTATCATTAGCAGCACAACAAGCTTTAATATAACTTATAACTCATTATTTCACAAGTAAGACACGAGGTAGGGAAATCTATCTATCAATAACTTCAACATGAGCTTGACAGCAACTTAAAATAAGAACAGTTTGATCTCACATTCATAGTAGACTCAAGTTAAATATAACATTTAACAAGCCAATAAATAACTACTTCACAATTAACTAACATTCTAACTAAACCACTTCACAATTAAACTAACTCTTTAATTTAAAATTAAATCATAAGTTTAAAGAATATATGCTACACCAAAACACTTGTCTTCATTTCCAATCAAATTAATATTCAAGATAAACAATAGATCTAAATCACATGCATTTATAGCTAATTACTTTATTTGAACAAGAAACACAACTCAGTTATCAGATAGTAACCAAACTAATAAAGCAACATAATATACACTACCACTTAAACTTCAAATTCCCACTTTAACTAACATAAATCTCCTAGCCCCCTTAGATTATCAACTACATTTAATCCTTACACATTCCCACTTTTCAATGGTTAAAGGCCAATAATCCGAGCTAACTTAACAACCTTTTCATTAATAGATTAGTTTACAACATTTAACTAAGTCAAACAATTTGCACAACCAAATCAAATTCAAGCTATAGCTAACCCCTACATAACTTAATTAAACGAGTTCACATTTTAGTAAGACGGGGAAAAGGGCAAGGGAAAGGCAGTTGCATTCCATACTAACTCATGATTCCTAATTACCCATTCAATTTCAATTATATCACAATTTTCATAACTATAAGAGCTCCATTACGCTACTAATCATCCCAGAACACTACACAATAAAGTTTTGATTGAATACATCTAATTAGAGTTAAAATATATCATCACTTGAGCAAAATAATAATGTTATTCAGATTCTCGTGTAATAGGACAGTTCCAACACATCTCACCAAAATGGTCATAACGTATTCTAGAAAACTCCGTTTAACGCACCGTAAAAAGATTTAGAAACTAATCTTGATCTCCACATGCACACCGCTTGAGCATATTAGTCCACCATCAACAACCTCAATGTTCAAAATTCTTCCACTGTCATTCATATTGACCATACAACAAGGAAAATATAGTCATAAGTAAACAGGCCACTTAAGACCGGATACGCTAACTAATTTTCCAAGACCATTAAGTCAGACATGTTAACTAATGCAGAGAATTATGTATATGCTTATTCAAATTCCATCACCATTCTAAAGTCACACTTGTTAACTAATGATCAACAATCTCACTTACTTATTAAAAGCATTAGAAACACACATCTAGGATAATGCTGCACATATCAAAACTTTTGTAAGCTTCATGGACTGGATTCCCCTTATTAGATCTTTTTTTTCTCTTCTTATTAGATCCTTGAAATCACACTACAATTTCTTTCTTTTTTATTTTCCTTACACTGCTTAACACAGTTTTTTAATGTTTTGGAGGGACAGGCTGATGGGGTACGATGCTAGTAAAGACTGCCTCAAAATACAAGGTAGGACGAGACAAAAAAAGTTTCATGTAGAAGTATACCATTCACAAAGCTACATAAACCAAATATTGAAGGACACATATACTTATTAAGGAAAAACTGACTTGACCTTCTCAATATCCTAAGAATTTTGGAGAGACGAAGGAACTCCCAGCTTAATTTGTAGTTTCATTTGCTCAAATGAAACACCAGGTATAGATCCTGCTCCAATTCAACAAATTAATGTTTTAGACAAAGTGAAATTATAAAAAGTTCTATAAGATACATATTATAGTTCAAGTGTAAAATCTAACATATTCCAATACTTCTAGTCTTCACTAAAAGTATTTGTTGCATAACGACAAATTATACTTAAGGCATCCTCTAGAGAATCATGTCAAAAATAAAATCTTTAACATGTATCACTTATTATCACAGGGAACAATATTAGACCTATGAGTATGTTTGAAGTATATCAATCAATGAAGTAAAAGCAAGAAAGTTGTATAACAGAGATTGATGGAAATATAAAACCTATGAATATCAGTTTTGAGATTCCGTACACATCTACAATAATATCTTAAATGGATCAAATCACATATGCACCTTATAATCTGTAACCTATTTCACATTTATAATCAACACAAGTTGTTCAATAATGCTATTACATTTGCCAATGATGCCTTAGCCTCGTGGTCAAAACTGAAGGTGTCAACTTCAATTCTTCACACCAACAACGAGAGTATTTGTGCAATTTACGGCAATATTATCACACGCTATACATGTGTTATTGTGCGATTATTAGTAGTTCTACTTTAATTTCGATGTTGCATAGTCTGTTGCTTAGAATTGATGCAGACTTGACCCTTCAGTCATTGATCAATTTCCCATCTTTTTGCTTTTCCTTCTGTATGTTTAAACCTTTACTTAGTTTCAACCAAATTAAAGTTTCACAGTTATATGGATCTAATGATATCACTAATTTATATTGAAAATTAAGTATATCTTTTATTAGCTTCATATGCCCGAGATCTTGTTTGATTGTCTTCATCCAATTCTTATTATTGTCTTCTTTTCTCTTACGATACACATGCTCTATACCTTTGCATTTTTCAACTTGATAAGATATTATAGTTTCTAGATATTGTACAGATCCATAAGATCAAGGGCGGAGCCATGAATTTTTCTCAGTAGGGGTTAAAATAAATAATTTTTGAACTATATGACTTCATTTTTTCTTTCAGTGGAGCTAATTAAATTTTTTAACTAAAAATACAAAGATATTTTAATTTTTTAAACTAAAAATACATAGATATTTTAATTTTTTCCTCAAAAATTACATAAAATTTTATAATTTTTCAACTATATGACTTCATTTTTTCTTTCAGTGGGGGTTAATTAATTTTTTAAACTAAAAATACATAGATATTTTAATTTTTTTCCTAAAAAATACATAAAATTTTATAATTTTTAACATTATTCTAAGTCAGTGGGGGCTGCAATCCCCACTTGTCCTAGTGTGACTTCGCCCCTGCATAAGATAAGCTTCACTTTATGAAGCAGAAAGGATATTGAAGACTCTTTCCTTAATTTTATAAAATTTTGCAACATTCATTTGCAAATCCAATATTTTGTGTTTGGAAGTACCTTTTTTTTTAAATTAAAAATCTAGTATTTGCAAATCCTTAATTTACTAGTTTGACCCAAATCTTTACTCAAGAAGTAGAATTTATAATTTCAAGCCATCAAATAGTTACTCACTTTTTAAGAACCAAACTATCCTCTAAGTTTTCTTTCTTTTTTCATGGTTCTTATTTTTTCGTTCTTATTCCCTATATAGTTAATTCTTCGGAAAATCTCACTAGTAGTCTCCATTGTTTCATTTTGTCTCAAACTAGTCCCCATTGTTTCAACTGTCCCAAACTAGTCCCTAATGTTTCAAAAAAGTCTCAAGTTAGTCACTTCCGTTAAAAATGTAACTGATAACCTATTAAATGACTAAAATACCCTTAAAACCTAATTAAAATTACTAAAACCCCCTCCCCCTCCCCCACCCATCTGATCCTCACCCCTATTCCTAAAGTCAAAACGAACACCTCACCCCCTCCCCAAGCCGACGCCCCACCCCCACTCCCCTCCCCAGGATGGCGTCCCACCCCCATCCTCATCCTTACCCCCACGCTGCTGTCCCTACCCCACTGCCCCCTATCCCACTCCGCGAACCCCCTACGCATCCCCATTTGACCAAAAAAAAAGAAAAACAACAAAAAATAGGTATGTGTATTGTGTGTGGTGTAATTCAAGAGTGTGTTTTATATGTGTGTATATACGTATGATTTGTGTATATATATGTGTGTTGTGTGTGTATTGTATATATGGTGTTGTGTGTGTTGTATATATGGGTGTTTTGTGTATATATGTATATATGTGTTGAGTGTGTGTGTTGTATGCGACGGTTTGGTGGTTAATAAGTTATGGTGATTGGTGGCTGCAATGGTGGTTGGTAGCAGTAGCATGTGATTTGTGTGCATTGTGTATGTGATATATGTGTATATGTGTGTGTTTTAATTGTTGGTGGTGGCAGTAGTGATGCATGGTGGTAGTGGTAGTATTATGATGAAGATGGATGCTTTTACCATTTTACCCCTTATTACTATTCATTTCTGTTAAGTTTAACACCTAGTTTAACAGAAGGGACTAACTTGAGACTTTTTTAAAACAATGTGGACTAGTTTGGGACAAAATGAAACAATAGGGACTACTAGTGAGATTTTTCTTTAATTCTTCTTATTCTTCTTGCAAGCTTCTTCACAATAAATTATTTTAGTCTTATTATTGATAGAATATATATTCATGTCAAAATTTCAAAAATAGCGTGGGAAAATCTCACTACAAGTCCCCATTATTTCCATTTATCTCAAACTAGTCTCCATTGTTTCAACTGTCTCAAAGTAGTCCCCAATGTTTCAAAAACAGTTTCAAGTTAGTCCCTTATGTGAAAAATATAACTGAAAACCTATTAAATGACTAAAATACCCTTAAAACCTAATTAAAATTACTAAACCCCCTCCCCACACCCATCTGATTAACCTCACTCCCAAACAAAAAAAAAACACCTATACCTTCTCCCCACGCCGCTGCCCCCACCCCCAACTCCCCTCCCCGCTGCTCTAATCCCTAGTTCTCTACCCTGCTGCCCTACCCCTACCCACCAGTTCCCCACCCTACTGCCTCCACACCTAACTCCCATCCTTGTTGCCCTAACCATCAGCTCCCTTCCCTGTTGCCCCAACCTCTAACTCCCACCCTGTTGCCCCACCCTTACCCCCCATATCCCTATCTTGTTTCCCCCACCCTGCTACCCTATCCCTATCTAACCAAAAAAAGAAAAAAAAAATGGGTATGTGTATTGTGTGTGTTTTATATGTGTATATATGTGTGATTTGTGTATGTTGTGTCTGTGTTGGTGGGCGACGATAGTGTGTGTGATTTGTGTGTATATGTGTTTGTTGGTGGGCAGCGGTGGTTGGTGACGGCAGTAGTATGTGTTGTGTGTGTATTATGTATATGTTATTTGTGTGTGTATGTGTGTTGTGTACATGATTTTGATACAAAATTGAGCAGAGAAGCTTTGAAGAAGAAGACTTTATTTCACTGTATATTAACTCTTCCAATAAGAAGCTCTTTATTTATAGAGCTAATACTCAACTAATTCTGCACAAAAGTAAGAAAAATAAACCCACTAACTAATCAGTTAAAGACTTGGTCTGCAACGAACTTCACTACAAATAATTCCTAATGACTAGGACTTAGCTAACAGACTCGATAGACTAGGACAAAATAAACAAATTATTTCCAACATTCCCTCCCTTAAACTGAACGTTTTCAAACTTTCAGTTTAGCTATGATGTAGGGTCCTCCTTCAAATTGGATCTTCCATAGTACAAACTCCAAGTAATTTCCTTAATTTCTGAAACACAGGCAATTTGAGGGGCTTAGTAAATATATCTGCCACTTGGTCTTCACTTCTGGTCTTCACTTTTGCAATAGATAATTTCTATTGTCCCATCCTTGGTAAGATCCCGTAAGAAATGATACTTCACATCTATGTGTTTGTTTCTTCCACGTAGAACAGGATTTTTGGAAAATTTGATTGCCGAACTATTGTCACAATAAATTGAAGTAGGTCCATGTTGCTTAAAATGAATCTCAGCAAGCATTTTTCTCAGCCAAATAGCTTGACAAGCACATGATGTCACAACTACGAACTCAGCCTCGGTAGTTGAAAGAGTAACAATTGGTTGTTTCTTGGATGACCATGAAACAGCTCCAGAACCCATCATGAACACATATCCAGATGTACTTCTTCTATCATCAAAAATCCCCTACATAATCACTATCGATAAAGCCAAATAAATCTAATTTTGCTCCCTTCTTATAGTAGATTCCAAATTCGACAGTGCCTTGCAGGTATCAAAAAATCCTCTTGGCAGTTAGAAGATGCATCTTTATTGGGCATTCCATATATCTGCTGATTAAACCCACTGCATGCATTATATCTGGCCTCGTCATAGTTAAGTACATCAAGCTTCCAACAATCTACTTGTAAAGAGTGTTGTTCACATTTCTTCCTTCAAGATCCTTTTTGAGCTTCAAACCCATTTCAGTTGGGGTGCCCACAGAGTTGCAATTTCTCATTTGAAACCTGTCTAAAATTTCTCTCACATATTTCTGTTCTTGCAAATACCCATGTAAAAAAGCTGACTTCACGTCCAATTGAAAGATAGGCCATGAATTTTGAGCTGCCAATGCAATCACCAATCGGATTGTGTTATGTCGTGCAACTGGAGCAAAAACTTCCTTATAATCAACTCCGAATTCTTGCTTATAACCTTTAGCTACCAAGCGCGCCTTGTACTTATCAACTGCACTATTCTCCTTTAATTTTGTCTTGTAAACCCACTTGACTCCTATCGTTTTTTGCCCTCTGGGAATATCTGTCAACTCCCAAGTGTCGTTTCTTTCAATTGCTTCAATTTCGTCATCCATAGCTTTTTGCCATTTAGATTCTTTTATAGCATCTTCAAAAGCTACAGGATCACAATCTGAAAACAAAGCAAAGTTTATGAAAGAATTTTTAGATTGATTAATTCCATGTACTTCATAATCTTGCATCCATGTAGGCTTGCTTCTATTGCGTTGAGGACGTGCACAGTTAAGCTGTTCATTGTCTGCTTCAGCACTTGGTGGGTTTGGAGGGACTTCAAAAGCTGGTTCTTGTTGAATTGTGTTGAAATACTCTTTGTCTCATTCTCCATAGGCTATTCCCTTTCATTTTCTTCATCAAAATTTGCTGGAATTTGTTTTTCAACACCATCTTGACTCCATGTCCAGGTCTTCTCTTCATCAAATATGACAAATAATGATTTTCTTGGTGATAGGATTATACAATTTATAAGCTTTTGATTGATCGCTAACACCAAGAAAAATACATTTTTCTCTTTTGTCATCTCATTTTTTTTTTTTTCATCAGGAACATGGGCATATACAATACACCCAAAAATTCTGAAGTGATCAACCCCCAGCTTGCGACCGTTCCATGCTTCATCAAGCGTCATATTTTGAACAGCAAAAGTAGGACATTTGTTCAATATATGAATGCTCCAAAGTACCGCTTCAAGCCAAAAGGTTTTTGGAACACCACTCCTTGCAAGAAGACTTCGCACCATGTTTAAAATAGTGCGATTTTTCCTTTCACACACCCCGTTTTATTGAGGTGTATAAGCTATTGTGAGCTGCCTTTTGATTCCATGCATCTCACAAAAATTTGCAAATTCTAGTGAGTTAAATTCTCCACCACGATCAGTTTGGAGAATTTTAATATGGCAACCAGCTTCTTTCTCAACAAATATCTTAAACCTTTTAAAAACTGAAAAGGTTTCAGATTTTTCCTGCAAAAAATAAACCCAAGCTTTCCGAGTAAAATCATCAATAAACGTGACGAAATATTGTTTACCTCCATTTGATGCAGGATTTATAGGAATACAGAGATCAGAATGAACAAGCTCTAGCGCCTTTTTTGCTCTCCAAGATTTTCTTTTTGGAAAACTATCACGATGTTGTTTTCCAACAACATATTCTTCACAAATTTTAGAAGGCAACTCGAATTGGGGAAGACCCTTTACCATATTTTTCTATTGCAAAGTTCTCAATCCACCAAAATTTAGATGCCCATAGCGAAAATGCCACAACCATGCAACATTCTTTAATTTTGCAGAGAAGCACGAATGAGTAGTGTTGTGAAGATACAAAGGAAACATACGATTTTCTGTCATATTGACTTGAGCAATTGTGCCTAATCTTGGATCTTAAATTTGGCAAACTCCATCTTTGATGCTAATTTCATATCCCTTTTTCTTGAAGTTGACCTATGCTGAGCAAATTTGTTTTCAAATCTGGAACATAGAGAACATTAGAGATAGTCTGAATTGAATTTTCTTTGGTTTGGATTTTTACCTTTCCTTTTCCCATAACGGAGATTGTAGAGTTATCTCCAAATTTTACAGTATTGCGAAAGGATTCGTCCAAATCAGAGAATGCAAACTTATCTCCACACATATGATTGCTACAGCCTGAATCCAAATACCATAAATTGCGTTGAGTTTCCTCTTTAATATGGCACACCATTAAAAGATAAACTTCTTCTTCTCCCTTCGACTCTGCTTCCTTCATCTCTGCAAAGTTAGATTTTCCACCACGATTTCTATTCAAATTTGTTCGACACTCAGAACGATAATGTCCATACCTGTGACAGCGAAAGCATTCAATATGTGATTTGTCACTGGATTTTGATTTGTAATCACTTGAATGATTACTGTCACGACCCTTTCTTTTTTTGTGTGAATCAACAGCTTGATTCTCCTCTGATTTGTGATGCGCACTCTTGCCCTTCCACTTGCCTCTTGAATTTGTTGATGCCTGCAATACTTGCTCTTCTTTCTCTTGCTTGTTTATTTTTTGCTCGTGAACCAGCAATGAACCTTGCAATTCATCAATTGAAAGATCACCAATTTCTTTGGATTCCTCGATCGAACAAACAACGTAATTAAATTTTTTTGTCATCGAACGGAGAATTTTCTCAACTATGGTGATATCTTCCAACTTCGTTCCATGAGTTCACGTCTTATTTGCGATTGTCATTGTCCTTGAGAAATATTCTGAAATCGACTCTCCTAGTTTCATCTGCAAAGTTTCAAATTCAGCACGAAGTGCCTGGAGTTGCGCTCGTTTTGCCTTTGCTGACCCTTGATATTTCTTCTTCATGGAATCCTATATTTGTTTGGAAGTGTCTTTGCAAAGAATGGTTTCCAAGATTGAACGATCAATTGCTTGGAAAAGATAATTCTTTGTCTTGAGATCTTTCAATTGATTCCCTTCTAACTCCATTCTTTGTGCATCTATCATTGTCGTACCATCTGTTGGTTCTGTAAATCCTTCGGAGATGACGTACCAATACTCCTTAGATCTTAGAAAGTTCTCCATTAACATGCTCTATTGATCATAATGACCATCAAAGCGAGGAATAGCTAGTTGAACAAAGCTGTCAGTGGCCATAATTTGTTGTTGCTGCAAAAATAAGTGAGACAAAAATAGCTACTGCTAACTTGTTTATCTCATGAACTCTGTTATTTGTTTTGGGCACTCTGACACTTAACTAAACTAACCAGGCTCGTATACCACTGATACAAAATTGAGCAGAGACGCTTTGAAGAAGAAGACTTTATTTCATTGTATATTAACTCTTCCAATCAGAAGCTCTTTATTTATAGAGCTAATACTCAACTAATTCTGCACAAAAGTAGGAAAAACAAACCTACTAACTAATCAGTTAAAGACTTGGTCTGCAACGAACTTCACTACAAACAATTCCTAATGACTAGGACTTAGCTAACAGACTCGATAGACTAGAACAAAATAAACAAATTATTTCCAACAGATTTGTGTGTATGAGTGTATGATTTGTTTGTATATGTGTGTGTTTTATTTGTTGGTAGTGGCAGCAGTGGTGGTTAGTGATGAAAGCAATGGTGTATGGTGGTGATTGTGGTATTAAGAAGAAGATTGATGCTTTTACAATTTTACCCATTTATTACTATTCATTTATGTTAGATTTAACGCTTACTTTAACAGAAGGGACTAACTTGAGATTTTTTTAAAAATATTAGAGACTAATTTAGGACAGTTAAAACAATAGAGATTAGTTTAGGACAAAGGGAAACAATGAAGACTTGTAGTGAGATTTTTCCACTTTCTTTGATCGCGAATTCAATCATAGTGTAGATAACGTCAGCCACAATCCCTTCCACCACAGGCGCGTGCAAAAAAAAAAATGTGAGGGAGTTTGTTGATTACTATTTAAACAAAGGTAGGCAAAGATGAGGGGTAGTGAGAGTGACCTGGTGCGCATATTCAAACTAGACATTACACACACTACAACGTTTTTCTCATATATTGTTCTTTCCATAGTGGAAAATACCACAAAACACAAACCAACTCTCAATCTAATCCTTTTAGGGTAGTTCTCGTGATCGGGCTCCGAGCAATCCGGAGCCAAGCAATTTGGGCTGTTGATTTACATCAACGGCTCACGTTTATCAATCCTTTTTTTTTTTTTTTAATTTAATGGTAATGTGTAATTATCATTTTAGGCCCGTCGGCATTTAATGATTGTGGGACCCACATTGTATTGATTTGTAACCTTTTTAAAAGCATTAATGATATTTGATGCACAATTATTTTATTACCCTTAGATTGTTTGGTTTCACATGGGACCACATGAGACAAAAAATCTCTATTTTACCCTTAAAAGGGATGAATAGTAAATTATCCTTTACACACAAAATGAATTTTAGAAAACGTAAAATTACTTTTATACTCATTTATATCTAATGTATGAAAAACCTCACCCCTCCCCATCGTCGTCTTCTTCTTTAGTGCTATTTGTGCCCATAAACTTTGTTTTCTCCAGGAAAAAAAAAAAGAAAGTAAAAAAAAAGATTCATGTTCGTATCTTTTTTAACCATCAGTTCAACATCTTTGTCTCCTCGTCAAGCATCACTGTCGTGACAGAACAAATGTGAGTTTAATTGTATCATTCAATACTGAAGAGAGCGAGAAATTAATTAGAAAAAAACGGATAAGAAGAAATACAGCTTCTGACCTTTCTATCATTCTCACTCCATTTGTAGTCAACAATGGTAGCTTTTTCTCCAATGTTCTTCAATATGCCCAAAAATTTCTCAATTCATCTTGTTCCGTCAAACCCTCATCCACTAATCATTTCCTTTGATCACCTCTATCCTTCAGTCTCCTAGATCTCAGGTGTGTGTTTGTGTGTTTTTCTTAAACCCCTTTATGTGAGAGCCCCAACAAAAAAATTCATTCCGACCAAATATTTTATATTGCTTATGTTGTATATGAATATTGAATTATATATGAATAAATTTAACTGACATATATGTTGCATGTTTGGCTTGTGTTACTTTTTAGTTATTTTGTATTTGCGATAGTTAATTGAAGTCATTTATTTTTATTTGTGTATGCGTTAAAAGCGAGTGCGTGTAAACTGTTTGATAAAAGCGTTGGAAAATATTTTGAGTCCAATGATTCACTTTTGGATATCGCATATTGTATATTGAAGGTGTGGCATTGTATAAACAACCTGTGTGTTTAGGTATACACACATATGGTATCGTGATTTTGGTTATGTCTACGTGATTTATTGGATGTTAGCGGACAGTTGACGGATATATGCAGAACAATTTTATGGGCATAAACATTACAAGTAAATTTATTATCCTGAAACAAGCTGTCAGTGACTGATATTAGCGTGAAAACTATGAATAACATTACCATTTTGATTAATAGTTGTTGAAAAAATGGTACGTGTAGTAAAGTAAGAGTATATTAGAAGTAATCAAAATAGCAAACTAACTCTAACTTTGTTTGCTTTCATAAATTGGGGAAATGATAGAGTTCATGCGTGATATTGGAGGAAATTGTGTTTACATTTTATATGCTCGTGGGTTATTAGATGTACTGGGTTTCATATTGGTTAAAAGGACTTAAGTTGTCACTAATTAAATAAATGCGTATGCATTTATTTACATTTCTGTGTTTTCTACGATTTATGGTTTCTTTATTTTATTGCAGTTGGAACCACAAGCAGCACAATGAAAGCCACTAACTTAGGTGAAGGCAGTAGAAGAACAAACAGTTGTCGCAAGAAGAAAAGAGCACAATCAATTAGCGTGAAGAGGCCTACCGCACCATATATTTTTTTCTTGTAGGTTTAGCATACAAGTTTTGCCTTTGTTATAATATTCTGATTTTAACAAATTAGTTGACTTCTTCCATTAACGCATATTGAATAATTGTAGGAATTCAAAAATTGAAGAGTTTAAATTAAACAATCCAGATGACAAAGTTACTCGAGAACTACGTGCATCAATTCATCAGCAATGGGAAGTTCTTTCAGAAGATAAAAAAGCTGTGTTTAATAAAAAGGGTAAACAAACTTCTCAACATTACAAGAAAACAAAGAAGTACATCTATAAGATTGGGCTTGAGAAGGTAACACTATAGACCATAATATTGTATTTCATTTGCTTTTATGTAATTTTAATGAGTTTAAAAATTAGCAAATTTCAGTAACATCAGCAGGGAAAACTACCTATTCCAATTTTCAAATGTCATTGTAGAAGAGCGTAGAGACGCGAATGTCTTTGATCAAAATTGTTGACTTGCATGAGCGTCTTACTGCGGAACAAAGGAAAGGTGTCAATAGCATTGGGCTTGGGGGCTTACTTCACTTGAAGTGCAACACACTTAAGCATAATCTATGTCATTGGTGTATCGATAATTTTGATCCCACGACCATGACATTACACATACATGGAAAAACAATGAAGATTACAACACATGATGTAAAGCGCTTACTCGGGTTGTCTAACTGTGGGATATCTGTACCCACAAATGGTGTACACGATGGGATTGAAGAGGTGGCATAGTTGTTTGCAGTGAAAGACAACGTTATTCCATTGACAACTCTAACTCAGGAGCTCATTTGTGGCAGCGGTGACGGCCGAGAATTCAAGGCATTATACTGTATATATGTCATTGGATACTTCTTGTGTCCCATAATAGAACATGCTGTTAAGGTGGAAATGTTACACGCGGTTAAAAACATCAATGCTATGGGCGGCTATAATTGGGCTCAATTCGTGCTGGATTCATTGGCATCTAGCGTCCATCATTTTAAGCAAAATGGGATGATCTACGTGAGTGGATGCGTATTCTAGCTATTGGTAATCTGACTCCATCATTTTGGTTGTCATAAGACTTTGTTTCGAAATTATTTTGTTTACTTTATATGTATTAGTTATTAGTATGAACGCATATGTTATCTAAAATTTTGATATTTCATTTAATTATTATTAATTTTATTTTGTACAGATTTTTTTTCTTGAAAAGGTGATCCCTCGTGATGAATTACTCCATCCTCATTCCCTTAGGCCTTGCATTAAGTATTGGAATAACGAGACTGTTTGTCATAGGGCGTGGAAGGTACAAAGCATGTGGGGAATACAACAACCCGGAGGGTTGTCTCCTGCTAGAGCATAACATCGATTCAAATGAAGGGACAAATGCGGAGGTTCCATATAGTGACAGACAAACAAGTTTGGAATACATGCAGAATCAAATCGATGAACTGAAGAGTGAAATGATGGAGGTTAAGGATGCCACAGACAGGAACACCGCTAGTGTGAATGAGTTGAATTTGCTTATGAAGACATTTTTGGAGAAGTTGAAGGGCTACTGGGGCCAGACAAATATACCTTCTAGGGAGAAAACATGGAGGGTAGATGAAAGAAAAATGCACGGGAATATCTGTGACGATGCAATTGAAGTTATTCGTGAATCTAGTTCACAAAATGGCATAGACCAAAATTTAGAAAAGACAAGAGGAGTGAATGTTTTAATGCGCAGTCGCATTGTTAAGCAAGTTGCTAGAAAGACGACCAAGACATCTGCAAGTGTTTGTGTTGACCTTACCACCGAAACAAAGCCTGATGTATGGCCAAATGAAGGTGTTGGGATTACTAAGCATGTGGCAATGACAACGATGGAATCAGATGATTTGTTGGTAGATTATTTGTTTTCCAAAGAAAGAGAAGCACATTGAGCGTTGAATTATAAAACTCTATATTTGTTTTTATTACATTCATCTAGTAAGTAACTATACTATTATTATATTTTGATGTACTGAATTGTAGCGAAATTCTTGTGGATGTGGGGACGTGCCACATTACTAGGAGTGAGATGCGTAATCTGCTACCCAACAAGGAGATTTCATATTCTGTTAGTTGCCATATGACTAGAGTAAATAAAAGTGGTTAAGATGCACGTCGATGACCATCATTTAACTACTCTTTCATTTTTTTACCTTAGATTATTGACACATTTGTACGCCAAAGGAGCACGGATGCACGGGAGATGAACCCTTCCATGAGCAGATGTATCTACCTAGATGCTGCACGGTAAGCACGGTATATTTCATGGTAATGTTAGAACGTCCACATTTTTAGTTTTTTACCAAAAAAAATTTTGAAATGTAATGAATTGTAACATAAAATGCTAGGGAAGTATTTGCGGAAGACTGCCCAAACATGCTTCAATTCCTTTTTCGGATTGGACAAGTACACTGGAGATTTGGCCCATTGCAAAGAAGTATGTTGTTGGTAAAGTTCTGTAGTTGTTGTTTCATTGTGAAGTGATGTTTATTTATTTATTTATGTAAATTTTTCATACGTAGGTTTACTTACCTATCAATTATGGCAATAAGCACTGGTTCTTATGCATCATCAATTTCACCACGTCCAGTATAAAGATTTGTGACACATCTAGAGTAGCCAAATCAAAGATATCAATTACAAATCAAGTTACAAAGCTGGTAAATTGCTTTTGTCTACTACACTTAGTTTGGATTCTTATGATACAGCGTTACGGATTGGTTTTGTAATATTGCATTACCCCAAATGGCAGATCCGATTCGTGCATGGCTTGTTGGAGGACCACGTAGATCGCAACGTATATAGCGGCATGAAGAGCGTGAATACTTTCGAAATATGCCATCCTCGTTGGGTCCCGACGCAACACAATGGCACCGATTACGGCTTGTATGTATGTATGATGATGGAAAATCCAGGGAATGTCCCAGCCCTTAACGACGAAAAATCTGAGTTTCAACGCAGACAGTTGGCGTTTAAGTTATGGCGCCATCCGTCCAACCAGCAAAATCAACTAAATGTGGTCGATGGCCAAAACGGCAAAAACAAGTAATAGTTATTTTTCACTTGCTAACGTCTTTCCATCAGATGTATTCACATATATGGACTCAAACTTTAAGTTTTAGTTTGTTGCTGAAGTAATGCTTGGGTTGTATATTCCATGGTCCTTGATTGATCAAACATTATGTGTTGTTTTTTATTCTTGGTATTACCATTCAGGCAATTTTATTTTACTTTTGGATATTTGTATTGTTATAAACTATATCGATAATAGTATGCTCCTAAACAAGCTAGAGTACGTTGCTGATGTGGAGAGATGCTAGGGTCGTCAACAATCCTAATATTTATTTTAGAAGCCGTATTAAGCATGGGTGTTTGTATTTTCTTATTTTTTCCTTTTATCTCATTTAAATTATAAAAGAAGTTTGTAACATAAATTTATATTGTTTCACTATTTTCTTACCGACCAATTTAACTGTTTTTTTCTTTTAATAATTTAACACTATACATTAATGTCAATTTATGTTTTTTCTTTTAAGAATTCAACACTAATGTAATTCACAATTTTTATTATACATTATTGTAAATTTTAAACATATCTCGTTACAACACATACAATGTGACCATTCGCGATAATATCATAATACTAATTAATAAATTTAATTAGGAATTGCATATATTTTTAATAAAATTTGCGGGAATTTGCGGTAGGTAGTAGACAATATCCTCTAAAAATTCACTATAATTATTGGGGTTCCAAAAAAAACTATAGATTCAGTAATTTTGTATCACTTTGATAACATTGTATAAGTGATAAATGTTAATAGGATTAATTGAAACTGAAAAATTGTCTAGCAAATACGTGTTAGCGAAAATAAAGTTTGCTGTGAGTTTGGAAACCTCAAAATGTAGTAAATTGGATTTAATGTCCTCATGATACAAGGACAAATGTCCAATATGCGATTATGTCAAATTGAAAAAACAAAATAAACGCAATACTAAACAAGGGGCTTCAAATAGTGAATATATAAAAAAATAAGGTTGTGTAATTACAATAAAGTTATAGAATAAAGTACATGATCAATAGGGCATTAAAATAAGAATTTTTATCTGAATTTGTATGTGTCATTTGTATATGGTACAAGTGCCATAGAAAAATGACACGAGTTGTTGAGTTAAAAAACCTGAATTATCATATTTATTTAATTAACATTGAAACAAAAAAACAAAAATTCGTAATTAAGACTACATTTGCCTAAGTTGGTCGTCATAAACAGTAAAAGAACACAATTGGTAAAATATAGTGTTATCTTTTTGTCATGCAAATCTAATACAAATGGCATAACGAAATAAAATTAATAATAATAATACTTCTTACAGTAACGGTATACCCAAATACAACAACGAAAACCAAGTTAATGATACAACTTCTTCTTGAATGTTTCTCATTTAGGTTAGAACATCAAAATTAAAAAAACAATATTCATCAAACAGAAGCCCGAAATAATATAAAAATTTATGTCCCAGAAACAAATATCATAATTTGTCCTAATTGTACTTGTCCTTGCAATGTTTAAACAACAAAAAAATGGCCTAAATCACTTGCTATATTCGTAATAATAATCATACGCATCAAGCATGCGAGATGTGGTACCACTAGTTACATGATTATTTATTTTTTACATTTAGGATTACATCCTAGTTAACTATCTGAACAACATCATTATTTACACATGCAATGTAATCGTAAATTATAAACAACCAATTTAGAAAAAATTAAGGCCTATTAACTAATCAACAAACCTAATCATGGTCCCCAAACCAAAAAAACAATTAAATTAAAAAATAACAAAAGCATATGTAAAGCCAAACTAATAATCATCATCCACAAATAACACCATCATTTGTATATAAGATTATCATCATACATAACTTAACAACGCCATTGAACATCATCAAAAAACCATCAAGCAGGCCATTATCCATATATAGCAGGATATCTTCCATTTAAAGGCAAATTAATATAAAAACAACATAACCCTCGCACTACCCCACAAGCATCATCACGCAGCCAGGTTTTTTAGGTTAACCGAATGCCTTCAAAGTTCGAACGCAATTGCTTTATGTTGAGTCCAAGAATCCGCAAGTGGGAATGCTTGAACATTCCCCGGACACTTCATCATCCGACACACGTATAAGCCACTGTCGTACATTCCCGCCTGACGTGGGACCCACGATGGGCATGTAATGCGGAAGGTGTTAACCTTCTACATACGACTGTAGACATCTACATCAACATGATTGAAAAATCCATCTAGGTAATTCAGCTGCAAAACCAAACTCGATTAATTAGCCATTTCTTTCTAAAAATGCATGATTATCCAATATTTCATTAACTTTACCAAGATGGACATTTCAGATACAAGCCACAACCCATCTCCTGGAGCACAGCCACAAAGCAATACCTCATGATGCTCGAAATCAATAATACAGAGATACCAGTGCTCACGGTAGACATTCATCAGGATGAACATCTTGAGTCAAAATTTCATTTGTCAGATTTTGTCTTTCATATTCTAAAAAATCGTTATCCTATGCTCAAAGAGAAAGTGAAATACCTTATTGCAATCGGGCAACAAACTAGTGTCTTTGTTGAAACCCCAAAATGATCGTTTACAGCTCTCGAATGATAAGGGTTGTCCATAAAAACCAATCAAGATGTGCTGCTGCAATATATAAGGAAAAACCAATATTAAACGATATAACTTTGATTAAATAAGCATTACATTTCATTGTAGTAACATGTATTTCACATCTATGAAAACAAATTACATACCGCAAAGTAACAAGGAAGATACCAATTTCGCATTGTTACACCTCTGTCCCGCTCTACTTTCGTCAATGCATGCACCTAACAATCGACAATCTGGTGCCCATATCTCACAATTAATACAACGACCGTCGATATTAAAGTAGATAATAATCAAACGTTAACGCTAAAATCACTAACACGTGAGGCGATGTGAGAGTTTGGCAACATGCAGCGCATATATTCGCTACTGGCATAGTACATTCCCATGTCAATTACTATCTCCCTGAATCACAAACGCAATAAACTTCCTTTATTTTCAATAGTTATCATGTAAACAATCTTGAAATCGAATGTCACGTCCAAACCTTTCGTCCCTCTCAAAGAAAAATAGATATTCATATAACATGGAATCGTCTTCCATCATGTTAAGAGCTACTCTGAAAAGAAGAAAGTTGAGTTCCGGCCCAGAGTCACTGCTCATAACTATTTGATTTCCGGCTGATAAACCTGTCTAGAATAGGCTCTTCGAACATCCGGGTGCTTCGGGCTTTCGCAATCCTGCAGTTTTCTTCAAATTTGGGGAGGTAATTGATGCACTCCCATCGGACGGTGATGATGACCCATGATTTCCATGGGATTGTACTTATACGGGTATTTCGCCACCTATACCCCTATCATCTACACGAAGACCACTACCACCATAACCAATAGCAACCCTATCCAACCCAATATTGACTTCCCGACCATAATTGTCACTCTGCTGGACTAAATTAGTTGGAGTTAAGTCTACAGGGTAATTGAACCTACTCATGAATTGCACGAGCATAGCGTTAGTGTTCGCCCATGCTGTTGATGCATTTTTAAATTTTGCTTGCATTCCTAACAGACTGCCTTTCATCTGGTCAATATCCCTTTGCATACCCTAGTGAGCACATAAAATATAATATAGTCAATGTACACGACAGAAATACACTTACAAAAAATATATTAAACATGGTGTATGATAGATAACTTACGTTTAGTCGGGCTTTTAAGGAGAGCCCAAGAGAAGATGTAGCCCTTTTTTCTGTCTGTCAGTCGACCTACGATATCCAAATACATAAAATCGCGGAACAGTTTATTACTGTTTATAATTAACAATACGACAGCATATATATAAAAAAGTAAGGTAAAAGTCTTAAGTTCCTAATTTGTAGTAATTTATATGCGATTATCACTTTACAATATCATAAACTACGCAACAACCATTGCAGCAACATTAGACACTCACAATTTCTCATAGCTACTCATTTTCGGTCGTGTATATGCGATGTTAGTAGATATGGTACTACAAGATGGAAATACAGGTGATGGTGTGAGATACAAGGAGTACAAATGTTGATATCAAGATGCCTGAATATTACAAGACATGAATGAATTAATATAGCCAAGCTAATAAGTCAACGGATTAAACTCATTTTCAGTCATCATTAATCTCATTTTATCGGTTAAGGTGATACATTAATGTGACGGTACCATGCGAAAGAAGTGTGTACCACGTTTAATTCTTGTTATTTCAGGTGTGTAGGATTATTGGCCAAAGAAAAAAAAAAGTGTGTAGGATTATAACTATGCAAAAGACGCAGTCCCATAGTAATAATATCTTCTCATTTTATCTCTTTTTCTATATATAAAAGGTGTATTACAAATTATTAGATTTGTTTCATTTGTATGGCAACTAATTATTTTAAATTAGATTTCAAACTTTTATTTTAAATGTTTATAGTTATTAAATTAGATGTAATTTTTGAAATTGAAGAGAAACAATTATGATGACCGTATATGTTATTTTAAAGATTAGAGTATCCAAATCCTCAATTTACTTTGCAAAGGAAACAATAAAATGTCAAAAAAATTCATGACCTCAAACAATCAAGTCTCCAACAAAAACAAAAAAAGCAAACAATTTTTCTCATCACTTGCTTGCAACCATACTATAATGATAGCACGCCACATATCAACTTCTTCTCCAATTGATTTTCACGTCATCTCTCCCTTGTCGCATACAATAACAATTGAAAATGATGGCTCTTTATTACGCATATGTAATGTGGCGGATTAATCGCTACTGATGGTGCTACAGCTGCTACTTGCTGCGAGTGCAGGCATTTGGCAGCACGGGTACATGTCATTCCAATTAAAATTCCAAATTTATCCTTAACCATATATATATTTCCTAATAACGTAAATATTTGCTAATAGTGTTAATTTTTTAACTTCAGTTTTTAATTAAAATACTTTCACACATAGGGCAAACTGATTACTTTTCTTTTCTAACCTTACGCGAATAGTTCATACTTTTTTGGAGGTTTTGTGGGAACAAATTTTAATATATTCATACAACTTTCCATTAACACGTCATTCCTCATAGAATTTCAAATATATTACAATTTGAATTAGCGTAACTTTAAATTTGAATTAAACAATTGACTTTTTAAAATTTTTATAACTTTTTACCACAAAATATTTGTACACGAGTGAAAAAAGCTTAAATTCAATTTTGCGAGTCACATTATTCGTTTATTGTAGTGTCAAATAATTACTCCAATCAATAATCTTGTAATTTCGAGCATAACAGGATTAAGCCAAGCAAACTTAAATTTTTCTTAAGTACCTTGTCGTGTCAAATTGTGGCCATTTAATGTGATGTAGACAAAAGTACAGGCTACAACAAAACGTCAACCCCTAAGCGAAGGACAGCTACGCACGAAACGAAATATGACGTGACTAAACCCTGCAATGGTTGCCACTGCCGCAACTGCAGGTGCTGCATTTTCCACTACAAGTACAGCGTACAAGAAGCCAATAAAGTTGAATACAAAAAAGTCTTACTTATTTTCTGCATAGCTCCATTTGATTGTCTTAAAATAACTTGTTCGAGCAATTATTTTATTAAAAACTAAAATTTCGGAAAACATATTTTGGTCTTTAAGATGTCTAAAGAAAAATATTGAGATATGATATCTATTACAAATAAATATACATACAACATTAATTTTACTCGTTAAGTATGGAGAATGAGCGGGCCATAGGTGAGGACTATGTGGGTTAAGGGGTGGGGGTAGGTATCGGGAAAAGTGTAGGTGGTAGGTTATTTTAATCATCAACAATTAAATTTTACTTAACACCACAAAATTGGGACAAAATAACCCACCATCCTGTATTATATCAATTTTGTAACTTTACAAAATACCTTACAAATTAATACAAAAATTTACCCCAAACAACGGAGCCCTAATTACGACAAAGCATCCAACATATAACAATTCTTACTACATAATATAGCAAATTAATTTACGAAATACACAACAATCTTAACACATAATAATAATAATAAAGGGTTGTAAAAACACAAAAATAATATTAAAATTGTTGTTCACATTCCGATCGCGGAAAAATCTACCATATAATTTGTTGATTTAGGATGACAAATCAAACCACTAGTGCCACCTATTATAATCAGAACCCAACAACTACTTCAGATTGAACATCACTATCAACGAGTTCACCAACGTATTCACGTCATGCATAGCAACTGTTGTAACGCCCCGAACCCAACCCCACGCTATAGATCAAGTCCGGACCCGTCACTCGGATAAAGTCTCATCTGTACCAAGGACTAAACTGGTACCTGCATATAGCCACATATAAATCCCGAACCACAACCAAACATCTCAACACCCTAACTTCCAAGATTAATATAGTCAACCAGTTTCACAAGGCCATCCGAGCCTTGGAACAACAAAATAGATATCATGCAAGCATGCAAGTTAAACCTCTAACTTTAATTTCAAGTAGTACGTCATAGCTATAAGCCAAGCTTAACAAACTAGCTACTACACACTCAAGCATGCAACAAGAGAATTAAGTTTACTATCTATTATTACATGTCATCTACTATCTTATCCAACATACAAGATTACAAGTCAAATACAACCACCAATTACATACAAGACCCCAAAGTCTAAAAAAGAACAACAATCAACACCTTCACACAAGATTCATATTATAGTCAACCTAATCACGGAAGTTGTTCAACTTGCTCTTCTTCCTCTTCAACTATGGCTACTAGCTCGGGATTCACCTCAGCTTCTCTTGAAACATGTTAAATGAGGAGTGAGCAACAATGTTGCCCGGCGAGGGAGGTGATGCAGCATACCGGGGCATGCAGCATGACATGCAATCACAGAATGCCATAAATATAACATAAAACAACAAGATCAAATAGTCAAGTAAATGACCACATTTCAAAAGGATACGGTTCCACTTCAAGTCTTCAATCTCGAACCACAAGCCACAAACTTCACGCAAGTGCTGGCAAACCCTTACTCCTCCAAATTAGGGTACTCCGGATGTACCCCGATCCTACGACCCTTTCTCCTGAGGTAGGTCCATATGCCCAGCAGGTGAACCACGCCTCTGGGGTAGTGGAGTATACTCAGCGAGAAAGGAAATAGGCACCATGGTAGTCGAGGGAGCACGGCAAGCCCGACGCCGCCCGTGTTTCTCGACGCTACCATGTCCGAAAAGATTGCGCAACCCCAAATCAAGTCCACGAGAACCAAGATCATCAAATAATACATAAGAGGGACAACAAAGTAGGCCGCCCTCACAATTAGTCACAATAACACGAAAAGGCACAAGATGGCAAGTAAAATAATACATATAAACTTTAACAATTACTAAATAATTAAATTTAGAAACAATAAATCAAGTTAAGATGCATAGATTAGATGAAGACTCCCTCACCTTAGTGAACCAAACCTGTGAGAATTAGCCAATAACTTCTTCATTATGCTCCAAATGTACTATTCCTTCAATTATCACTACCTAATACAATCAACTATATGCATAAGAAGTTATACTTTTATTCTCTACTAAAGCTAATTCATAAAGCCATTAACTTATCCAACTCTATTTGATTCCCTTGAACTTACATAACTAACGATATATTTCATGGTTTAACAAGCATTCTAATTAATATTTAAACAATACATAAACTCAAATGATCACAAATGCAACATTCTTTAAGTTCCAAGTATTACATAAAGACAATAGCATAATAAATAATATATACATAGCCATGATAATTCACATAAGTAGAAGCACTATATAACATATAACCAATAAGTTATATAAGCGTATCTTTACACATATAATGAAAGTAATAAGCAATATAAACATGTTTACTCAATCTTTAACTAGTATCCATATAGCTTAACTCACAACTTTTCTGAATAGATGAACTTGTTACACAAGTACATTCAAACATTTATCCAATCAATCAAGAATCAACTAACAATAATTATTACCATGGTTCATTACTAGTTCCTTTAGTCCATTCTAAATTCATACTCAACCAAAGCCATGTAAACCAAGTAACTCAATTCACGAGACTTCACTACTATGATACGTACACTACACAAAGGCATATAAATATTTAATTACTCAATTATAAAACAATTATCATGAAATTAACATGCGAACACAAAGGGGTCAATATTATACTTTTCACAAAACTTAACCAAAAGCTCACACATACTTTAGAATTGCATTTAGACACGCTAGGAGCAACTACAAAGCAATATAAGTACTAAAACAATTAAAATCATTCATTTCCCCTTTGATCAACTAGGCTATTTAGCTTCCTAGCGGAATTCAAGGATCAAGTTAAGCTAGCTAACCATCCTACCAATCTAAGGATACCTAAATACCTCATTTACTCCAAATCATAACCTAGAGTAAAAGTACACGAAAATACCGAAAATCCCTCTTTGTGGGTTTACATTACAAGTACCAATTCCGGAACCCAAACAAGCGAAACGAAGACACTTTTAAGGCTTCAATCCTTAATAAAGACTAGCCATGATGTTGAAACGTGTCCGGATTCGAGTTAACCCCGAAACCCCTTATTAAAGTAGCCTATTTTGATCAAATTTCTCAAATTTTGAACATAGCAAGTGCAATTAAAATTTTTTCCACACTCATGGACCTAATTGGCAACTACTAGAAGCCTCAAATCAAATTAAATTGTAACTTTTTTCGGAAACCCTAGTTTGGCACTATTCATCATCTTCATCAAGTGAAATCTTGTCAAAAACTTAGTTTCAAGCTATACCAATGCATATACAAGGTCTCTAGCATATAATAATACCATATAGAACAAGAATCAAGCATGTTATGGCACATTAATGGCAAAATTCAAAAACTATAAAATTGAACATAAACTTTAGAATGCAACAAATGTAAATTCTCTCACAAAGTTTTTGTTCCGAAATGCGAAAAACGAATGGTAGAAAGATAGAGGACGCCAAGATGAGTCCGAATATGCGATTTGAGCTTCAAACTCCTTCATTTACACCTTTAAAGAGCCAAAATTGCATAAAATTTACTATTCCCGTAATAAGGGTTTAGTGGTTGATTTGGAGTATTTTTTGGCTGATTTTGAACTTGTATGGTGTTAAAATGAAGTCAAAGGGTCAAAGGGTCAAAGGATGATATATGTGAGTGGAAAATCACTATTTTCTCTAAAAACGTTACTTTAACACGCTAAAAGTCAACTTTAATCTCATATTTTGTTGCAAATTCAATTTTTTTTTCTAAACCAATAGTCAAAATATAATGGTAGGCTAGTTTTTAAAATGCTTAAAAGACTAGTTTTAAAAATTTTAGGAGAAGATCAATAAATGGAACTTAAAACACTTTAAATACAATTTTCACTAAAAATTCTTATGAAAATAATATGAATGCACATATTTCATGTAATAAAAGAAATAAACACGAAATTATACATTATGTGACAAATAATCAATTTAAACAAGTAAAAACATGTCATTTACAATTTAAATAATCAAATGCACATAAATAACAATTAAACAAGTATTTGCACATAAATTCGGGACCGGGGTCTCACATCCTCACATCCTTACAAAAATTGTGTCCACGCAATTCTTACACATACAAATGAACTATCCCAGACATAAAACACAATGTTTCATGTAAACATGTTTAACACATAATACACATTGACCACATAAGCAATTTATAACAAGTAAACTCACATAAGTAACAAATTCACATAATCAAGTTGATCACATATTCACATTAGTCATATAAGCACGTCGAGCACATAAACACGTAAAGCACATCATTCACGTAAAACACGTAGATCACATCTCATTCACTTAACAAGAAAGACATATTGCTCACACAAGACATACATATTCTCTTTCAAAACAAATGGACTAAGGCCACTACCTCACAAGCCGAAGACCCTATCCCGGTTTGCGCCTAGCTAACTAGCTAAGCTTTGATACCACTAAAATGTAACGCCCCGAACCCAACCCCACGCTATAGGTCAAGTCCGGACCCGTCACTCGGACAAAGTCTCATCTGTACCGATGACTAAACTGGTACCTGCATATAGCCACATATAAATCCTGAACCACAACCAAACATCTCAACACCTTAACTTCCATGATTAATATAGTCAACCAGTTTCACAAGGCCATCCGAGCCTTGGAACAGCAAAATAGATATCATGCAAGCATGCAAGTTAAACCTCTAACTTTAATTTCAAGTAGTACGTCATAGTTATAAGCCAAGCTTAACAAACTAGCTACTACACACTCAAGCATGCAACAAGAGAAATAAGTTTACTATCTATTATTACATGCCATCTACTATCTCATCCAACATACAAGATTACAAGTCAAATACAACCACCAATTACATACAAGACCCCAAGGTCTAAAAAAGAATAACAATCAACACCTTCGCACAAGCTTCACATTATAGTCAACCATATCACACAATAAAATCACGGAAGTTGTTCAACTTGCTCTTTTTCCTCTTCAACTACGGCTACTAGCTGGGGATTCACCTCAGCTTTTCCTGAAACATGTAAAATGAGGAGTGAGCAACAATGTTGCCCAGCGAGGGAGGTGATGCAGCATACCAGGGCGTGCAACATGGCATGCAATCACAGAAAGCCATAAATATAACATAAAGCAACAAGATCAAATAGTCAAGTAAATAACTACATTTTAAAAAGATACGGTTCAACTTCAAGTCTTCAGTCTCGTACCACGAACCATGAACTTCACGCAAGTCCCGGCAAACCCTTACTCCTCCAAATTGGGGTACTCCGGATGTACCCCGATCCTACGACCCTTTTTCTTGAAGTAGGTCCATATGCCCAGCAGGTGAACCACGCCTCTGGGGTAGTGGAGTATACTCACCGAGAAAGGGAATAGACACCATGGTAGTCGAGGGAGCACAACAAGCCCGATGCTACCCGTGTTTCTCGACACTACCATATCTGAAAAGGTTGCGCAACCCCGAATCAAGTCCACGAGAACCAAGATCATCAAATAACACATAAGAGGGACGACAAAGTAGGCCGCCCTCGCAATTAGTCACAATAACACGAAAAGACACAAGATAACAAGTAAAATAATACATATAAACTTTACCAATTACTAAATAATTAAATTTAGAAACAATAAATCAAGTTAAGATACACAGAAGAGATGAAGACTCCCTCACCTTAGTGAACCAAACCTGTGAGAATTAGCCAAGAACTTCTTCATTATGCTCCAAATGTACTATTCCTTCAATTATCACTACCTAATACAATCAACGATATGCATAAAAAGTTATACCTTTATTCTCTACTAAAGCTAATTCATAAAGCCATTAATTTATCCAACTCTATTTGATTCCCTTGAACTTACATAACTAACAACATATTTCATGGTTTAACAAGCATTCTAATAAATATTTAAACAATACATAAACTCAAGTGATCACATATGCAACATTTTTTAAGTTCCAAGTATTACACAAAGACAATAGCATAATAAATAACATATACATAGCCATGATAATTCACATAAGTAGAAGCACTATATAACATCTAACCAATAAGTTATATAAGCGTATCTTTACACATATAATGCAATTAATAAGCAATATAAACATGTTTACTCAATCTTTAACTAGTATCCATATAGCTTAACTCACAACTTCTTCGAACAGATGAACTTGTTACACAAGTACATTCAAACATTTATCCAATCAATCAAAAATCAACTAACAACAATTATTACCACGGTTCATTACTAGTTCCTTTAGTCCAATCTAAATTCATACTCAACCAAAGCCATGAAAACCAAGTAACTCAATTCACGAGACTTCACTACGATGATACGTACATTACACAAAGGCATATAAACATTTAATTACTCAATTGTAAAGCAATTATCATGAAATTAACTATGCGAACACAAAGGGGTCAATATTATACTTTTCACAAAACTTAACCAAAAGCTCACACATACCTTAGAATTGCATTTAGACACGCTAGGAGCAAGTACAAAGCAATACAAGTACTAAAGGAATTATTTCATTCATTTCCCCTTTGATCAACTAGGCTATTTAGCTTCCTACCGGAATTCAAGGATCAAGTTAAGCTAGCTAACTATCCTACCAATCTAAGGATGCCTAAATACCTCATTTAGAACCTCCAAATCATAACCTAGAGCACAAGTACACAAAAATATCGAAAATGCCTCTTTGTGGGTTTACATTACAAGTACCAATTTCGGAACCCAAACAAGCGAAACGAAGGCACTTCTAAGGCTTCAACACTTAATAAAGACTAGCCATGACGTCGAAACGTGCCCGGATTCGAGTTAACCCCGAAACCCCTTATTAAAGTAGCATATTTTGATCAAATTTCTCAAATTTTGAACATAGCAAGTGCAATTAACATTTTTCCCACACTTATGGACCTAATTAGCAACTACTAGAAGCCTCGAATCAAATTAAATTACAACTTTTTTTCGGAAACCCTAGTTTGACACTATTCATCATCTTCCTCAAGTGAAATCTTGTCAAAAACTTAGATTCAAGCTATACCAATGCATATACAAGGTCTCTAGCATGTAATAATATCATATAGAACAAGAATCAAGTATGTTATGGCACATTAATGGCAAAATCCAAAAATTGCAAAATTGAACATAAACTTTAGAATGCAACAAATGTAAATTTCCTCACAAAGTTTTTGTTCCGAAATGCAAAAAACGAACGGTAGAAAGATAGAGGACGCCAAGATGAGTCCGAATATGTGATTTGAGCTTCAAACTCCTTTATTTATACCTTTAAAGAGCCAAAATTGCATAAAACTTACTATTTCCGTAATTAGGGTTTGGTGGTTGATTTGGAGTGTTTTTTGTCTGATTTTGAACTTGTATGGTGTTAAAATGAAGTCAAAGGGTCAAAGGATGATATATGTGAGTGGAAAATCACTATTTGCTCTAAAAACGTTACTTTAACATGCTAAAAGTCAAATTTAATCTCATATTTTGTTGCAAATTCAATTTTTTTTCTAAACCAATAGTCAAAATATAATGGTAGACTAGTTTTTAAAATGTTTAAAAGACTAGTTTTAAAATATTTAGGAGAAGATCAATAAAAGAAACTTAAAACACTTTAAATGCAATTTTCACTAAAAATCCTTATGAAAATAATATGAATGCACATATTTCATGTAATAAAAGAAATAAACACGAAATTATACATTATGGGACAAATAATCAATTTAAAAAAGTATAAGCATGTAATTTACAATTTAAATAATCAAATGCACATAAATAACAATTAAACAAGTATTTGCACATAAATTCGGGACCGGGGTCTCACAGCTGTTGCATTGCACACTTATTCTTTCAAGACTTCTATCTCTGCCTTGATTTGACTTATCTGCTTCGTCATACCCTTCACAACGAATACAATATGATTACTATCAGTGCTATGTACGTATTTGAGTAAAAATATTTTAATGGCATATTAAAATAAGAATTTGTCATAGTTTAGTAGCACAAAAATTGCCTAATCCGGACCACATTTTCTACCCCAAATCTATGTTTCTTTGGTGAAAAATGTTTTCTCACCAGCGAAAAATGTTGCGGCCTTTGATAACACTGTAAAATTATGGTGAAATACAAAATGTTTCAATCAAATAACACAGGTATTTCATTATAAAGTATAATCTTTTCAAATCCAAAAACTACCCCACCCACCCTTCCCCTCCCCCACCCCCACCCCCACTCCCACATCACTCAACAACCTCACAATTAACTTGTATATTATGCGTATATTTTTTTAAAACGATCTCATGTAGGAAAATATATTTTGGCTGCACAATAAACCAGCATAAAATATGTAATTTTTTTCCAAGCAATCATTTTATCCCATTAAGTTATAATGTCGGAAAATAATTTTCATTGTACATCTAAAAACCAAAACAATAATTTAGGCTCCGTTTGTTTGCAGTAAATATTTCCCCGGAAATTATTTTATGAAATTTACGATTTTTGGTAACATCCAAAATTTGTTCAACTGTAAAATATTTTCCGGTCAACATTTACGCCTCCTTTTGCTTAAAATTACGTTGTTGGTAACATTGGAAAACAAATCAACTATAAAATCTATTTTCAATCAACAATTGCAAATAGTACAAAATTTTGAAAAACATATTCATTTTCTTTGGGAAAAATAAACATTTTACGGAACTCACGATATATCCTAACACCAAAAAATATTATTTGGTATTTTATTTTTAATGAAAATAATTTTCTCCAAGTAATTTTACAGCAGACAAACGGAGCCTTGTAAACTATTTTATTTTCAATAAAATTATTTTGTCCTGAAAACAATTGCTAGGAAAAAAAATTTCTACAAGTTATTTTACGCCAAACAAACGGATCCTTATGCTCTTGTATTTTCCAGTAAATCATTTCCCCCGATAATATTTTATGACAAAAAATATTGTTCACTGTACATCCATACAGAAGAACAGTTTTTCAAGTATTCTATTGTCAAATAAGCTTTATTACCCCCAACTAGTTATTTTACAGCAAACAAACCAAGCACAGGCAAATAATTTCTTATAAACTAAAATATTTTCCTTCCATATCTTCTTATACAACCTAGTTATTACATCTAACATGCGAATCCCACCCAACGAAATGATTTGAATTGTGTAAAAATTTCCTCCTTACCAGCTTAACCTTTTTTCATAAACTGTTTACTTAATATGGTATTAGAGCTTACATACCAAAAACTCCTGAGTACAAAACTGACCGCCACCCATTTAAAAAATATTAAAGTTGTCCAAGTCCAAGGCTCGTAAACTAATGCCCCCTGAACTTGTTGGGGCGTGTTGACAATTATGAATAATAAAACAAATTTCACCCTAACTGTTTAAACTTTCAGATGAGGTTGTCACTTAACGACTACAAACCGATGAACAATAGTTTAAGTTTTCCAATAAAATGTTTTCAATACACGTTTTCATGCAAATTTTTTGAAAAAAACTTGTACGTAACCAATACCTTAATTCAGGTTGACGTTGTCGGCCCTAGTACGCCGGACCGGGGCATGGGTGTTCTTCTCGTCCGAAGATCCGTCATCCTAAAAAATTTGTATGTCAAAAAATATCATTTAGATAATGAACAATGCCTACCAAATAATAATAATAAATTTTTTTGTTACGAGTTCCACAAAACAAACTGGTACAAACTCACCTTTGGGGTTGTGAAGTGCGAAAAAATTGGTGGGGGAATGAATATGTTAGGGCAAGAGTAGAAGAGAGAATGTTGTAGCCTACAACATATATGAGCGCTATATATTCCAATTATTTAAAAAATGAAATTTATGAAGACCATTATTTCAATGATATGACACGGTGTTGTGGTAGCATGTATTGGGTAACGTGAGATTTTAGTGAAAAATTCTTTTATGTGGCATGTGACAAATTTGTCATAATCACATGTTAAGTTGTTATTTCTTAAGGCTAATTCACGTTAGTCTGTATCGTGCATACATGCCAAGTCAAAATGTTAGAATTTTCTCTGTTTACTTAATTGACGTTACAGAGTTTTAACTAAATTACTATAATACCCTACTTATAAAAATTGATTGACATTTATCAAATAATTGAAACACTTTTTGTGTATGTGGCTGTGGCATATTTGTCACATGTCTCATGGAAGAAGGACTCGATTTTAGTATGACAACTTAGCGGAAATATCTTCATGCGTCGTGTCACCTGCGGATTCCTCCTAAGTTCTAAAATCGTAAAATTACGGCTTCGTTTCTTTGCCGTAAAATAACTTGAACTTCAGAAGAATATTGTCAATACAAAATCTTTTGTTCATAAAATAAATAAATTTATTAGCTCTGTTTGTTTGCATTAAAATAACTTGTTGGGGGAAATATTTTCCTTAAAAATAGAATACTAGGAAAAATATTATATTGTTTGGATATTGTCACGCCCCCAAAAACTAATAAGACAAATCTCTGGGACGTAACTGCCGCGTACCTAGAAAGGAAGATCCTTCCTAAGCTCGCAAGGCTCTAAATCTACAACTTCCAATAGTATATATAAACGAATTTCTACATATTTTTCTTACTTTCCAAAGTAAAATCCAAATGTGAAAAAGTCTAAATTTTTCAATTTACTCGGAAAGGTATAAAATAACAACAACTAAATCCAAACGGTAGACGAAATAAACCGAAGTTTCCATATGGTCATCTAAACTCCAGAAACCCAAGCAAAACAACCTAATTCTTCCTATCTGCAAAAGAAAATAGAATTTGACAAGAAAATAAAAACAAATGAGACAAAAATCTCAGTAAGTATGAAGGTCCCCAAAAACAATAACATGGGACCTTTATTATATACAAAATAATGCAATGACAAAACACAAAAAATAGAAATAAAAATAAATCCGAATACCATGCCATAATCAAAACTGAACCAAATGGAAGATATTATTATTTTTCTTTATAAGTGTAAGCTTCGCAAAAAAGCACAAAACAGAGCGATAGTCACAGTACAAAATCTTGTGTCATAATCCAAAATCTTAAACCACATCAAACCACTATACCAAAACTCAAATATGGTTGTGGCTACAATTGGTAGCACAGTCTAAAGATGGCTGGATGCGCTCAACCATCACAAGCGGAAGGGGATCCAACGAAAAGATAGTGCACTATCCCAAAACTCAGTGTATGTCAAGCCTCACTGAGAGAGGGTTCAAATCTCGCTATACTTGTCAGCTAGGTCACAGCCCCGAAAATATGGCACAAGTGGTCCAAAGTAATTCTTATCAAGTCTCAATAAAATGTCGAAACCTTCATAAATATACATACAAATATACACTAATTGGTCCCAAGTTTTCTTTCTTTTGTTTTGAAAGCCGAATAGTACTTTGGTTTTGAAAGAAAAGAAACTATTGCTAGAAAATAAATAGTTTGTCAATCTTTAAAGAAAACAGAGTAAATAATTTTTTTTTTAATGTTAAAGAACATAACCAGCAGGTCACTATTCAGTCGTGACCTCCATTCCAGTGACCTGTTGGTGACCAAAAGGTGAATAGTGATTAGGTCACTATTCACGTGAATAGTATAGTTACTATTCACTGCATAATTTTTTTTTTTTTTTCAGAATCTGTTCTAAAGAATTATGCTATGCAGTCAAGTAGTATAAATGAAATATTTTGATAAAATATGAAAGGAGTACTATTACAAGTAAAAATGACATAATTTTTATACATCCAGTCTAAACTTGACATGAACCATAACGAAATTACTGTTAACAAAAAACAATTCAATGCATTCAAGAAAATAATAATCCAGTAAATTATCTCAAACTCACAAAAAATCATGACTCTAAAAATTAAAGAGAATTTAGATAATGAAATAGAGGTCTTCCTACTTACCTCTTGTCCAGTAATAAAATCTAACAAATCCTAACTTTGAAGAACACGACCTTTCACAAGATTCTTCACCTTAAAAAACACATGAACATATTCTATTACAACCCCACATCAACATAGGTCACGCACTCTAACGCATATTTTATTGTGAAAAACCCACAGTAAACTATTAACAAAGATGCGACTTAAGTTCTTACTAATTAAACCTCAGGATTTCTCTTGAAGTCGTTCCCTTGTATAGTACTCTGCACCCAAGTTTTCTTCTTTTTGAGCGTCTGATATAAGGTTTAGAGGAGAGAGTGTTAGGATTCTACTAATACATTCAACGTATATTTGTTTTATTATTTTCAATTTGGGTCTTATGTTGTAACTGATATCCCCCACTCATGGGATAAGCCCACTATTTTAGTCTGAGTGGGAAACATATCCCACTAAAATAGTACTGAACCAACTTATTATATTTATTCTTATAACTATTATTATTATTATTATTATTTTTTCCTGGTCATTACATTTTTTCTCCCAAAAGAAAAGTTTCGTCCTCAAAACTACAAAACAATCCACACCAAGCTCTCGAGGCTAAACAAGAATCAAAATTCACTAAAAAAATTATATAAGCAGTTAATGTTCTTCTCCCAAGCTTTATCCTCTTGCGTTAAGGCCTAGGCAATGCTAGTTTGAGAGTTAGAAGTCATGGGAAGATAAATTATGAGTCTTTGGACTCTTTTTACTAACACTAAGGCCTAGGCAATGCTTTAAGGCCTAGGCAAACACTAAACGTACATGTTGAATGGGTCTTTGGACTCTTTTTACTAACTAACAAAATAACCCACTAATTGGTTTAACCCACCACTTCTCCTAAAGTTCAGCCATTTCTGACTTATCCTTTGAATTAAGTCAAAACCCACTAAAATAATATTGGTGGCCCCAAAACTCATGAGGGTCGTTACAGATATACTGTGAATTCCGTAAAATTTTTATTATACTAAAGGACATGAAAATAGTTTTCAAAATGTTATACTAGTCATAATTGTTGACTGTAAAATAATTTATAGTTGACCAATTTTTGGGTACTACCAAACACCGTAAAATTAAGCAAAACTGTTACAACTTTGGCGTTAAACAATTTACATAGAGAACACTACTTCTTTTATAATTACTGGCATTAATAATAATAAAAATTACATGTACATTAAATAAAAATATCGAACAGCATTGTAAGACAAAATAAAATTAATAAAAAGGGAATTTCCTCTGAAGGCAACAAAATAAATAAATAAATTGTTAAACGTCAGGATAACCCGATATAGGGAAGAAGCAGACGTTGGTATGTCGTGTCTTTGGAAAGGCATATCACATCCCTTACTCTCCTGGAGTTGAGATGCGGTGAAGGAAACAAATTGTGAATGGCGCTAACGTCCATCCCATTCCATTTCCTTTCTAATAAAATAAAAAAAAACATACTCGTTTATGATCCTCTAATTATTAGAATTTGTAATGGCAGGGAGTCTATATATAAAAGCTTAGGGCCATAATTATACTTTCATAAAAATATAAGGGTCTGAATGTTCAACCATTTAAGAGAACGAGCAGTAATTTGACAAAGTGTGTAACCATGAATTCTAAATGTTTGATCAATAAGGAGGGTTGGGGTAATTTATTTGGATGAAATTGGAAGAGCTCCGACCGTTACAAAGAGACGCATTTCATTGATTTAATAATATAAATATTGCAACCCTCAATCAAACAAATGACATTACCATACAACCTCGCACATCTAAGTAACCATGTCTATGACCCCTGAAGCAACCACGCCGGAAAGCCATGAACTTGGAGAGGGTTCACTTCAGTCATTTGAAGTGAACCAGACCCCTAGCGAAGCAAAAATAATCGTCAACGTTCTAGGACAGCACAATAGTAAATGGTTTGGGATCTTCCAGCATAGACCTTTATGCAGACTTATGCGGACGTACTATTTAAAAAAAAATAGAATTGGCAAGTGTTGAGTTTTTTTTAACGGTAATCGAATCCGATCTGATCAAACACCGAACGATGTTGAGATGTTGGGATGGGATGAGATTGTAGCCATGCCACGTCCCTATGGAGGGGGTGTAAGTTCTGGTTCGTCATTTTGCAATTTTTTCTTTTAATTAAATTATGTATGAATTTTTCCCCTTCTGTAATAATAAACTTATCCATTACGTCTTCTTAATGCAGGAATACCATAACGACTAATTGGTTGACAGGAGAATATGGGGATGATATGTATGTATTTTGATGCTCATGTATTAACTCCTAATTCCAATATCATATGTGCTCTATATATATATAGTTAATATATGTTAATTTTTTTTAAATTTCAACGTCAATTATTTAAATGTACACTGATGCATCTTCAAGTTGTTTTAGGATTACCATACGTAGTTTGCATGAAAGTATTCACCTTCATAATAACGACCAAAATACCATGCGCGGAAGCAATAACATAGTGTTTGGATTGCACAAAGGAATGAAAATGAAAGTAGAGTGGAGGAAAAAAAATAAAGGAAAGGAAATGAAATGAATTACCTTGTTTGGATTGCAAAAAAATAATAATAGAAAGGAAAGGAAATGATTTTGTCATCTTTTGTTTGGATTGTAGAAGGAAAGGAAAGGAAAAGGATAATTTTAAATGCAAAATTACTTAAATACCCTTTTTATTTTTATAATCATGAGATATTTAGGGATAAAAAAGACTTTTTATGTTCAAACCTTTCCTTTCCCTTCCAAATACTCCAAATTGGAAGGATTGTAAAATCCATCCAATTAAAGAAAATGGAAGGGTTTTGGAACCCCTCCATTTCCTTTAATTGGTTTTAAATTGCAATCCAAACAAAGGGAGGGATTCCTTATTCCCTCTCCATCCTTTCCTTTCTTTTAAAATTGTGAATCCAAACAAGCTGTAAAGCTTTAGGCCTCGGTGAAAATTGTTTTTATTTATTCCAAAATATATTTAAGTAAAAACTATAAAGTCGTATGGAAAAATATTTGGTGGAATAAATGTAGCACACATGTTATATTAACGTATGCTTTTCGAAACGAAATGACATTTTTTCCTGTTGTTGTGGTATATGTCGTTGCAAATTACTGCTGATGAGACGTCATGCATGGGAACCATGCACATTTAAGTTTGATGTGACAACTCGGGCGTGCGTTACAATGCATTATGGTGTGATACTGAACGGTAATCGATGCCAATAGAGAGTTTTTGCCCACGCGTTATTAATTATTACTTGTGGCTTTTCCCATAAAACAGTGTAACATTTAAAGTTTTTCCGTATATGATAATGAAACTATTTTTATCAACATGAATAACAAATTATAAATATGTGACAAAATAAGTCAAAAAATGTAACAACTTAAGTTATAGGAAAGAGTCCATCACAAAACACTATATTAGGTGGGATGTCTTTACAAACTTAACAACCACCATATGGATAAGATGAGATTTCGATACAAGACCATTACATAAACACAAGGATTATATTACCAACAAATTTATTTAATCATAAAGTAGCACATCAAAGTAGTAAGAAATACATTGCATTAATAAGTTTGTAACGTACAAATAAAAGAGACTGTTGTAACAACCAACACAAGATAATAGACAAACTAAGATTATCAATTTACACCCTCAACCAGGCAGTTTGATTTTTCCCAGCCACGAGGTCAACAACGTTTTCATATCATTCATAGCGGTTGTAGCGTTGCAAACCTCAACTTTCAGGACTTCAATCTCTGCCTTTATTCCCTTTATCTGTTTCTTCATATCCTTCACATCGAATATAAAATATCATTTAGGTTATGTGCATTGCATATATAACCTACAGCATGAGTGAAAAATCCTTTTGAAATAAAGTGTATTTTGCCAATGATACCTTAAAACGGATAGACGGTGCCGAGCCAACTAGGGATGGTTGCGTGCGTATTTTTCTCCCCTGACGGTACGTCATACTACAGCATGCCTGGAAAATAAGATTTTGTGAAAAATTGAAAATGCAAAGAATACAACTTGTAGTAAATAATATTTCAGTATCCAGGAAAACTCACAAATTTTTTTTCGCGAACAAAGGATGAATTTTTCTTACAAGGATAAAGATGTTGGCCTTTGCTGCGTTGGGGTATGTTGCTGTCTACAACGTACCTTAATAAGAGAGCGGAGTAGCAGTTAGGGGAAATGGAAAATAAAATAAATAAATAAATGATGGCGTTAGATGTCTTGATTTGATGTCGTAGGGAGGGAGTTGTGTGAAGCGTGTCCAAGTTATAATTGACAACAAACACACAAATTTAATTTTCATTTTCATTTGTCGTGACATGTGTGGAAAATTTGGAAATTTCCCAACCAACCTCCCAAAAATTTTGAATGATTAAGTTAACATAAAATAAAAAAAAGCGGTCCCATAAATAAGCAATATTACACAAACCAATTCAAATAACCACAATATTTAAAAAATACAAAAATCAGTACATTGCATTACATATAGGGCTCTATTTGTTTGCCGTCAAATAACTTGCTTGTGTAAAATATTTACCGTGACAAATGTTTTCCTGAAAAATAAAATATTTTACATTGCTCCGTTTGTTTGCCGTAAAATAACTTGGTGGGGTAAAATATTTTTCTGTAAAATAGATTACTGTAAAATATTTTCTGGTGTTTGGATATAACGTGAGTTCCGTAAAATATTTATTATCCCAAAGTCCCGTAAAACATTTTACAAAATTTTGTACTAGCCACCATTGTTGACCGTAAATTATTTTACGGTTGACTAATTGTACGGTGCTACCAAACACCGTAAAATTAAGCAAAACCAGTCGCAATTGATGACCGAAAAATATTTTACGGTTGATTAATTTTTCGATGTTATCAAACACCGTAAAATCCGTAAAATATCTTTTGGGAAAATATTTTACGGGAAATAAACTGAGCCTAGATTAGAGATAAGTACACCAAAGACAAAATGTGGTAATCAAAAAATTGATAACTCGAACATAAGAAAACAATCAAATTAACTAAGTTCAACTAACAATTATAAAGAAATTAGAACTAATTAGATGACATCTTACAACGCTTATAGCGGGGCAACGAAAAACTACAAATGGGTTCGAAATTGTGACATGTTAAATGATGAGCTGCATGATCCAACGTCATGCTGCGACCTGAAAGTGTTTTGGGATGAATTAATATTATTGGGATACCTATATCGCACCGTTGTACATCCAAGCAAATAACCCATCACACTTGAGTTAACATCTTCTTGATTGGGACGTGGGACTCGAAAGCTAATATTTTCTTGCGGAAATGCCAAATTCGATCCGATCTGGCTTGGAATCTCACGCAAACTCTGATAATCAGTGTCTTCGGAGCCATTATTCCTTCATTTCGGACAAGTATTTTCTTGGTGTCCTCTATTCCTGAGACAAAACAAATTGTAACTTAATATATAATTACAATAGTACCAAAAAAAAATTAATAAGCCACCAATGGTATAATTAACGAGTTAGAATGCAACATCCATAATTAAACTTTTATAAAATCATACCGGCATTTTCCGCACCGCTTAGGCTTTTTTGTTTTCTCCGGACCTTTTCCCTTTGTACCTTTTGGCTTAGCTTTGTTCGGATCCAATACGTCAATAACAAAGGGCTCTGTCAGATCATCCTCGGTAACCTGGTTCCCTGCATGATCCTCCATCAACCAGTATTGCTTCGCACGAGCTGTCAAGTACTTCATGGCATCCACTACCTCTTTAAATCCCTTGCTAGTCTTTTTGGCATAAAAACCCATTTCGGAAGCCCTAGTCATTATGTACCCATGTCGTGCTACCTTCATTTCATCGATATTGGCAGAGGACAGATTTTTATCACAAAAATCCTTACTAACCTCGGCTGTCCAACGTCGATTGACACAGTATGTTGGGATCTCTTTTAGCCCTTCGCACTTGAGAACAAAAAAAAAGTGCTTACATGGCAACCCAATCGACTCGAGGCTCTTGCATTCACAATTGATTGCTAGGCTATCTGAATTGAAAAGGATATTACGTATCAAACCTTCGTTGTTGTAGTCCTCGATAGCATACGTGCGGGAACTAGTGTTGTGTCGAATTACGCCGTCGTGCCATAGATTTCCTTGTAGCTTAATGTGCCTTTTAACCTTCCAAAATACAACTCTACTGTAAACTTCTGAAGCATGACGCTCGATATCAATGAGTGACGTTGTCAACACTGGCTTTGTGTGGTTTGTCTTTACTTCTTCTGCCACAACATTAACCTTTAAACACTCTAAACCTTGGTGGTAGTCCCTCATAAATTCTATAAGACTTCGATCAGTACCCAGTATACTTTTCAAGAATACGTTCATACCTTCGCACCGTTGCGTACTCTTGACGTCGGCGAAGAAATGACCTCGTAGATAGGCCTCTGCCCACATGTGCCTATGTTCATAAGCCCAAACGATCCATTTGTGGTTCTAAACTCCTATTTCGAAGACCATGTCCCGCCACCGATTCTTGAACTCATCTATAGAACACCTGAGTGACATTATACGACTGAATGCCGTATTGAAACCCTCAACAATGACATTCTTCACCGCATTACGCTCTATATGCCAGTTGCAAATCCTGTGTGTAGCGGATGGTAGCACTTGCTCAACTGCTGCTATCATTGCCTTGTCTCCATCAGTTACTACGGAGATAGGCCTTTTACCCTCCATCGCAGCGAGAAACGTGTCTAGAACCCATACGTATGAATCAATGCTCTCAGATTCCACTAATGCAGCACCAAAAATACAAGTGTTCCTATGATTATTCGACCCAGCTAGGATGATAAGAGGTATTCTATAGGCATTACTCTTGTAGGTTGCATAAAAAATTAGAACGTCGCCAAACACATCAAACTCGTTCCTAGATATCCCATCTGTCCAAAATATCTTGTCTAACCATTTTGTTTCATCCATTATGTAATGAAAAAAGTAATTCGGATCGCCTTCTAACTTACCGTGCAAATAAGCTATTGCAACTTTGGCGTCCCCATCAGCAACCTCATCCAATCGATCACGATTCATGGAGTTGTACAAATCCTTTCTAGTGAACCCAACATTACTATATCCTCCTACCCGCCATTCAAATGAATCCATAATTCTAGCCTTTTTAATTCCAAAACATCGCATTGAATAGGCTTCCACCTTGTGGCCATTGTCAACTTTCCTGTGCGAGCGAAAATACGAGACTGCATATGCCAGTATCATATCATGGTTGTGATCATTGATAAAGGTTGACACATAATAACGATTAGTTACTTTATTTAGCCTAATGTTAAGTCTTGTTTTACAGCCGCATATGGTTAAGCATTGATGTTCCCGTTGTCTGTTGGGCCTTTGTAAATACACTTGTCTTCGATGGCCCTCACGATAACATACAAATAGCCGATCTATAATGTGGCCCGTATCTTTATCTTTATGAATGCCTTCTTTTCTGATGTTGAATCCCATTGCACATGCATAACCATTGTACAATGTAAATGCATCTTTTTCGGTGGGAAATGTCATGTTACAAATTTCTTCTGTGCTGATCTCCGCAAGGTTTGTCGAATTGTCATCGTCATTGGATGAAACATCAGTGGCACTTATAGTTCATAACACTTCCAGGTGTGTATCCAAAACAAATAAATTAAGTTTTGGTAAGTCACTTTATTATCATGTACGTGAAAAGAACATTTATGAATGTTGCCACTGGACAAGAAACGTAACATGAGTCTTACGTCATGCAGATACAACGTGGGGTGGAATTTTAAGTGCTTTAGGGCTAGGAATTAATTTACAATCTCTTTGAAACGTAGAATTTGTTGTAAATATATTTAGTATAGGCTAACACTGCAATATTGACGGTATTAATTATACAATTTTTTTAAATAATACCCGTAAGAGCATATATAAAAACAAATTAGCCCAATAAAAAACTATTACATTAAATTCAATTTTTACCGAAACAAACTGAAGAAAATATCGTTTATATCATGCTTATAATGTTTGTGACCAAAGGAAATGTACATAGTTAATGTTTTTCAACTATTTATACGCGTTTATTGAATTACAAATATTGGAACACTTACTTGGAAGCACACATCATATATCTAATGTCAATTTATATATACATTGACAAAATTATTGGCATTTGCCAATATTTCTATATGGGAGCATGGAAATAAATACTTTTATTTTATTTAATTTATTCGGGAATAAACAAAATGGTACAAATCGAATTGTGTAGTTTAATAATTAAATTACTTTATATGATCGGTTACGAAAAATAAAATAAACACCACATACATACCTGATGATTAATTTCCCCTCTGACACTCTTGCCAAATTTTTCTGTTACTTGAGAAACATAATTTTACAATACCAAAATATAGGGAACACCCTCCACTCTCAACTCAAGCAAGCAACAAGCAAACAAACACCACAGACGATGATAGTATTGTTCTTGTCTAGATTAACGTGTAATTAAGTATGCTTTCACGTGCATTTCATTTCCCTCGCAGAGTTGACTTCATCATCGGCCATGATATTTGATTTGACCATACGAAGGTTAGGGTAGGCATGGTGTTAAACCCTAGGGCTCAGAATAGGGATAGGGTTAGGGTTAGAGGTAGGGTTAGGATTAGGGCTAGATATAGGGTTAGTGTTAGGATTAAGGTTAGGGATTGTGTTAGTGTTAGTGTTAGGATTAGGGTTAGGGATCGTGTTAGGGTAAACATTAAGTTAATTTTAATTACCGATTACGAAAATGTGATTTGATGGGCACAGGCGCAGAAAGTTGGCGTAGGTGGATTACTTCAACAACACGAAAATGTATGTGGAATGTGAACACTCAGCAATAACATTGTATTTTGGAAACATAATATAAATCTAAAATAAAATTAAACCCTCGATCATTATTTGGGTCTCAAAATAACAACAGATTCGGTAAGTTCAGGTAAGTTTGACGACATACAAATATTATTATGACTTTATACATTTTATTATAATTATTTAACGTTAAATAAAATGCAAATTTAATGGAAAATTTCAAAGGTGTAGAGAATCTAATATTTGTTCTTTTATTGATTTGGTAAAATAAAAATTGTGAGATTTATGAGTTAAAAATTATGAGTCTTTAAAATAAAAAAGCTGATGCTGTAGAAATATTATTTAGGAAATATGTTGGTATTAAAATACACAAATAAAATGAATATCTTGCACACCCTCCCCCCCCAAACGAAACGTGTCAATTAGATGCGACTAATCTATGCTGCTACTGGGACCCCGAGAAACCGATGTCACAGCTTTATGGCGGAAACACGAAAAGGCGACTCTTTGATTTCCATGTGGGATTCAATTCAATATTACTCCTCCCACTCCCTCTTCCACCCGATGTACATCATTTGAAAACTGCATACGATGTCTTCGCTGCAGCCTGGAGATAACAATGGCCCCAGGGAAGAGACCCGGGCAAAGGAACAAAACCCCCGATCCACTCACATTGTTATAGTTATCAGATCACAGCAAAATGATAAAAAGACATACTATAAGATCAAGTGTGGTATCAAGTTAAGTAGACTATTTGATAAGTTTTGTGAGAGGGAGTCAATAAACTACGATACAGTGCAGTTCCTACAAGATGGCAGGCGGCTTAAAGGAAGTTAGACACCAGACGAAGCTGAGTTAGAGGATAGAGAGACGATAGAGTTCATGAATCATCATTTCGGGGGTGGCCTATCCTTTATCTAATTCATAAAGTGTTATTTCAATTATGCGATGTATTTCTGTTATAAATATTATGTAATTTTCTTATTGCAAACATTTATGCGTACAATAATGTGAACACATGATTCGGTATTTTGCTTGAATTCCAAATTACAATGAAATTGTACTGGATGGTTATCCTTTTCATTACATGTTTCCTTCGAGGTTAAAACAAAAATACTATATTGTAGGTACTGAAAAACTTTATTTACAATACCAAAAAAAGTAACATTTCCTTCTATTGCCGCCTTAATTGAACGTGGTATTTTTGTGTTAAACAAAATTCTCTAATTCGTATATTGTATAATATAAATTTGTTCTCCTTAGGGATTTTGGCAAAATGTAACTTAACCTACACGAAATATCACGTTATCAAAATGTTCCTTCAATTTTGTTTCTAAACTGTTCAATTTCTCTATCTCATGTATTTGAATAATTTTAATTTTCGCTTCATTCACTTTAAAATGGGAAATGAATTTTTTGTTACCGTTTGATCTTCATTTTAGCGGGATATTAAAAATTGAATTGTATTTCAACATTATACTTGCGAGATATTCAATTTTGGATTTATTACGCTATGAAATTAGTAAATTTTCGCATATTGGCTTAAAGTTGACAAATTCTCAAATCCGCATATTTTTTGTTAGACGGGAAAATTAAAATTTTTATGATGTTTTAAAGTTAATTTATCGGTAAATTAAAATTTCAATTGTATATTGAAATTGAAATCGGGAGTTCCTAAAATGTTGAAAATCTATTCTAACTCTTTATTATAAGAAAAAATACTAAAAGACTGTTGGAGATATCTTTAGTACGAATTATTAAATAGTTTCCCATACAATAAAAAACAAGAATTTGTCACACAGTAGCGGATGTGAAATAGGGTGTGTGGGGCCCACCTATGTATTTCACAGATGCAATGTGCGGAATGCACAGTGGACTGACTCAAAAAACATAAGCAAACCAGGAATTTGCTTGTGGGCAAAAGCCGCACAAGTGCGATTTACAAATAGATAGGTGGGCCCCACCTGTGGGGCCCACATCTATGAGTCACAACCATACATGTGCAGTAACCGCACAGAAGTGCTATAACGCCCCTATCCCTCACGGAACTAGGACTCCTATTAATCATGCTATTCTCAACCCATCACCAAACCCGGTCACAAAATTTAGAAAAAACGGACGGAGTTTCCCCTGTTTATAGGACTATCTGGATACCTGTAAGTAAAAAAATAAAGCTACAAATACAAACCACAACATTCTCCATCTCCGACACCACTATTTCCCAGTTTTAAGGCCATCCGAGCCTTAAGCAAAACAAGACATAGTAAACACATACAAGCATGCAGTTAACAATCCTGAAATCTTTATCTGTTGTCCGCTTATCATACCACTCTATATTATTAATGAGACTTTCTTATAACCTAAAGTCAAACAACTACTAGCTTTTGTTAACACACAATCAAGCAACATAGAAAGTAAGTAAGGTTAAACTATTACAGACCACTACCATTCCAGCCAAACATCAACCTAACTATTACAATTCCAACAACTTCAAACATATATACAACCCATAGGCAAAATAGAACATAATATAATACGAACAAAGCCTTTTATAGTTTAGCAGGCAAACACTCCAATCTCAAGCAATAGCACACAACAATCAAGGCAACTCCTCCAACTGCACCACCTGAAACATGTTTAGCGAGATATGAGCAACACAATTGCTCAGTGAGGGATATAGTCTAATAGGACGTGCAATGCAACAGTTAACACAAGTAAAACATTTAAACAACCTACGAGAAATTTAAATAATAAGTTACCAAGCATTAAAATGATATGATTCACTTTAACCCCAACACTCCAGAATTCTCTTGGGCTTCAATCACGAACCACAATCCTCGATCCACGAACCTCGATCGCTATGCCGACTTAAACCCCGATCACTCCAGTGGGTGTATTCCGGATGTACCCCAAAAATCTTACGACCCAACACCCCTTGGCAATCTCCTGACCAGGCGAGTAGGGACTAGAGCACGTAGATCGAATATCCACTGGCAAGCCCGTTGCCACCCAGCCGAAATCCAATACATCTGCCCCTGACACTATGGTTGCGCAACTACTATGCAATGCACTTAATCCAATGACAATATAACAATAATATAAGTCAATAACACATAGGAGGGACAACAAAGTAGGTTACCCTCAAAAGCAATTAAAATATAAAAATAATATAACTCAAGCAATTATCCTAAGTCATACAATTTATTAAAGAGAAAATGAACCAAAATGCACAAAAGGATGGCAATCTCTCACCTTTTAGGAAGCCAAACCTGTACGAATTAAGCCAAGATTCCCTCAAGATTCTCCAAAAGCATCAATTCCCTTCAATTATCACTACCTAATACAATCAACTATATGCATAAGAAGTGATTCCTTATTCTCAACTAAAGCTACTTCATAAAGCCATTAATTTATCCAACTCTATTTGATTCACTTTAATTCACATAACTAACAATATTTTTCATTATTCAACAAACATTCTAATCATTATTGACACAACAGATAACTCAAGTGATCACTTGTGCAACATTCTTGAATGTTCTAAGTATTACTCAAAGACAATAGTATAATAACTAGCATATATATAGCAATGATAATTCATATAAGTAGAAACACTATATAACATCTAACCAATAAGTTATATAATCATAGCTTCACATATACAATACAATTAATAAGCAATATAAACATGTTTACTCAATCTTTAACTAGTAACCGTATGATTCAATTCACAACTTCTCCAAGTAGATGAACTTATCATACAAGTACAATTAAACATTTATCCAACCAATTAAGAATCAACTAACAACAATAGTGTAACAAGTTAAGCATATAAATGAGGGACAACAAGGTAGGTTACTCTCATGTAAGTATAACTGTGACACCCGGGAATTTAATCACATCTTTTAAATCATTGTTGCATATCTACTTGAGCATTTTTATGTGCATTTCTTTTCTTGCTTAATTGTTTTATTTAGAGGGCACTATTCATAAAAAATTTGACTATCTTAAATGCTTGATTTAATATTTTTCCTAGACAACATGACTTATAAAAGGAATCGAAAACTTGTAATTTTAGACTTTAGAGGCCGGGAACTTGCATTTGGAAAATGATTTGTGCCTCGTGTGAATAGTATTACGTAAGTGTAATATGAGTTTTAGTTAGTTATCATTTAATTGGAGTTTTAACTTAGTTGACCAAGACTAAATAGCTTTGACCTTTGACCTTTTAATATTGTCATCTTTTAAACTATTTTATATGCAAAATAAAACACACAAAAAAATAAGCAAAAAGGGAGGAGAAAACCAAGAGCACCAAGAGAGAAAGAAAAATAAAATTTTCAACTTCAATTCATCCAATCTTTGCTTGAGCTTGTTTAGGATCATTTCCAAGCCACCCAACATCATCTTCCAAGCTTCTACAAGTGCTCAAGTGAGTGATTTCATCTTTAATTGTGCATTTGAGTAATTTTAGTTTAAACTTTAATTTTTAGCAATTGTTGATAGAATGCTATTTTGTTTGTTTTGTTGCTTGTAAGGCCTTCCATGATGATAGTAGAACATTTTCTATAGTTTTTTGGCAAGTTCCATGGTTGAAATTGAAGATTGCATGTTGGAGAAGACAATAAATAGTAAAAAATGTGAATAGTAACTCTTGTGTTTTAGCTTAATTTATTGCTTCAAATATGCTTAAATATGTATGTAGAGCAAACTTTTGTAGTTAGTTAGCTTTTTGAATGGTTGAAAATGGTGGTTGATGAATTAAAGAAGATGATGAATAGTGCCAAACTAGGGTTTCCGAAAAAAGTTACAATTTAATTCAATTTGAGGCTTCTAGTAGTTGTTAAATAGGTCATTGAGCATGGAAAAATGTTAATTGCGCTTGTTAGGCTCGAAACTTGGGTAATTTGATCAAAATAGGTCATTTTAGAAAGGGGTTTCGGGGTTAACTCGAATCCGGGCACGTTTTGAGGTTATGACTAGTCTTTATTAAGTATTGAAGCCTTAGAAGTGCCTTCGTTTCACTTGTTTGGATTCCGGAATTGGTACTTGTAGTGTAAACTCACAAAGAGCCATTTTCGGTGTTTTCGTGTACTTGTGCTCTAGGTTATGATTTGGAGGCTCTAAAAGATGTATTTAAGTATCCTTGGATTGGTAGAATAGCTATATTGCCTAACTTGATCCTTGAATTCTGGTTGGAAGCAAAATAGCCTAGTTGAACAAAGGGAAAATGAATGAATTAATAGCTTTAGTACTTGTATTGCCTCATAGTTGCTTCTAGAGTGTTTAAATGCAGTTTGGGGCATGTGTGAGCTTGTGGTAAAGTGTTGGGGAAGGTATAATATTGATCCCTTTATTTTCACATAGTTAAATTCATGATAATTGCTTATAATTGAGTAATCATATGGTCTATGCCATGAATTAACTAGTTATCTTGATTATGGTGATAATATGTGAATTTTATGTGTTGTTTGCTAGCTAAACTTGGAGGATTCTTGATTTAGTTGTTGTTGTTGAATAATGAGAAAAGAATGTTAATGCATGTGGTGTGCTTGATAAAATGCTTGAAAGAAGTCTATTTGAACACAAGAATGCATTAAGTATTTGGCATGACCATGAAATGCTAGCTAGATGAACTAAATGAACATTAGTATGTGTGTGTGTGGCTGCCCTCTGTGTGTGTTGTGGAAACGTGGGTGCGTGGATGTGGTAAAAGTGTGCTATGGCTGTCTATGGATGAACCTAGGTGCATGGTTGGGTGTTTGGAGTTTGGGTGTAAGCTAGTTGAAAAGAAGTTAGTTTATAAAGCTGAAATTGTTTCGGCAGTTAACTGCCAATGACTTTTAGAACCTTTTTGATTCAGTAAACAAGCTTAGAATTGAACGAAATTTATACAGCAGCTAGATTAGGCAGTTTATAGAAAATGTTGATTTCTAAGGCTAAGGCTAATTCTAACGTTTTAAGTCCCTGACAATGCAACTTCTGAAATGTAGCCTGAATCTCGCTAGAACTGGACAGCAATACGCAGTTGCACGAAAATAGCTATAACTTGAGGAATATAGCTCCGAATTAGGATCCGTTTGAGGCTAAAATTATCTACACTCGAAGATCTACGTTTATACATAAAAATCAGAAACTTTGGAGATCATTAGCATGGGTAACCGAACTGATTAAGTTAGGGTTCTGTTAGAGGAATTGAAAAAGTATATGCTTTTGTAAAGTTCTACCTTGATTTGTTGGAGTATGAGGTTATTTGAATTAATTGATGGTTATGATGTGTCTATTGAGTTATATTATGTGTTAAATGAATGAGTTGATTAGTATTTGTAAGATTTAATTGCCATGAGCTATTAGTGTTAGTCTTATAAGAACCTTGTTTGAATTGGTATGTGAGCATCTCCGTGGTTGATTGAGTTGATTCATTGAATTAGATTAAACTCTAAATGTTGTAGTAGGTGTTGTGCCATAATCGAATATGATTGTAATAAATTGTGGAGTTAGCTGAAGTAGATAAAAGTTAATGTTTGTTGTAGTTAAAGTAATTGAAGTATTTTGCATGCTAATGAACATTGAATCAAGTCTAGTTGCCCCTCATGATGTTAATGAATATTTTCAAGCTTGCCTTTTAGTCTATGTGTAAAACTAGTTAGTTATTTGCATGTCGAGTTTAAATGGATTAAAGTTATATGCTGGATATGCTTCGAATTGTGCCAAAAGACAAAGGGAATAAGTGTCAAAATTAAGCCTAATGTTGAAAATATCTTGGAATGCTACTTTTCATGTTGTTCTAATGATTATCGGGTTGCTTGTATGTGACTTTGCATGATTATCAAATGTTATGTTGTTACTTGTTATAAAGTGTATAGTTGTATTGTGTTGAACTAAATTATGAATCCTATGTGGATTGTTAGTTTTAAGCACGGGGGAAAAGATTGGGAGAGTTCATGGCTTCTGGATGTGAGAGAGTTACATTCTTTTGTGCATCTTAATTTGTGTTATTGCTCATAAAATTGTATAGTTGATATGTTCACTTATAATTATGTGTACCTTGATATGAATTGAATAAATATACACTTGTCTTTGCTTTACATTGTTATATTTCTTATTTACTGTAACCTACTTGCGAGGGCGGCCTACTTTGTCGTCCTTCACCTGTGATTACTTGGTTTTCATGATCATGAATCGGGTTGCGCAACCTTTTCGGACATGGTAGCGTCGAGAAACACGAGCGGTATCGGGCTTGCCGTGCTCCCTCGACTACCATGGTGCCTATTCCCTTTCTCTCGCTGAGTATACTCTACTACCCAGAGGCATGGTTCACCTGCTGGGCATATGGACCTCCCTCAAGAGAAAGGGTCGTAGGATCGGGGTACGTTCGGAGTACCCCATTTTGGAGGAGTAAGGGGTTTGCCGGCACTTGCTTGAAGATCTTGGCTCGTGGCTCGTGATAGAAGACAAGTGGAACTGTATTCTTTATATACGTGATTAAATACTTGTCTAATTAATTTGTTTATTTGTGTTATTAATGTTTTTATCTTGTTGCCTCTCACGAAAACACACCCTGGTTTACTGCATCACCTCCCTCACTGAGTAACTTTGGTTACTCATTCCTCGTTTTAACATGTTTTAGGAAAAGCTGTGGTTGGATGCTATGTACTGGTCTATGTGCAGGAAATGCAAGTTGTTGGCTGTATGTGTTTTGTTTTGAGTTTATGAAACCTTGTGTATGTTTCTATTGTCTAAAAGGTTGTAATATAAAGTAAAGTTTGCATTCTTGTATAAGTTAATAATTGTAGATGAGTTGTAATAACTTTAATGATTTACTTGATTGCCTAGTTAGTTGCATGCTTGTGTGAATGGGATTGTACCTTGGAGTTGGATTATAGTTTTGAGGTTAAGTTACTGCTTGCAGGTAAACTAATAGCCCTATAAACAAGGGAGACTTTGTCCGTTTTCTCTCGTTTTTCGTGACCTCGGGTATTGGAATGGGGCTCCGGTCTCGTGAGGGATCGGGGCGTTACAATAACATTATATGATTAGCATAAGAAGCAAGAAACACAAGACTATAAGCTATAAACATAAAATTAACCATCGGTGCACAAAGGGGATCAACAACATACTTTCACGAAATTTCACCAATAGCTCAAAAATACTATAGAAATACATTTAAACACACTATAAGCAATTAGAAGGCAATACAACTACCAAAACACTTAATTCATTCATTTCTCCCTTTGTTCAACTAGGCTAATTAGCTTCCTACCAGAATTCAAGGATCAAGTTAAACTAGCTAACCATCCTACCAATCTAAGGATACCTAAATACCTCATTTAGAGCATCCAAATCATAAACTAGAGCATAAGTACACGGAACCATCGAAAATGCCTCTTTGTGGGTTTACACTACAAGTAACAATTTCGAAACCCAAACAAGCGAAATGAAGGCACTTCTAAGGCTTCAATACTTAATAAAGACTAGCCATAACCTCGAAACGTGCTCGGATTTGAGTTAACCCCGAAACCCCTTATTAAAGTAGCCTAATTTGATCAAATTATTCAAATTTTGTACATGGCAAGTGCAACTAACATTTTTTTCACGCTCAAGGACGTAATTTGCAACTACTAGAAGCATTGAATCAAATTAAATTGCACAAATTTTCGGAACCCTAGAAATTCCATTATTCATCATCTTCCTCAAGTAACACCTTGCTAAAACTCAACACCAAGCTATAATATTGCGTATGGATGTTCTCTAGCATGTATACATACTATATAAAGCAAGAAACAAGCATGTTATAGCTCAATAATAGCAAAATCCGAAAATTCAAAAACTTGGCATAAACTTTAAACCATGAAAATGATGCAACTCCCTCACCAAAAATGTGCAAGGAAGCTAGGATAGGGCTTGGAGAAGCTTGGAACCAGTTGGAAAAGACTTGGAAAAGCTTGGAAGATCAAATTGAGCAAAATTGGCAAGAAAAACACTATGCCCGTAATTGGCTTTTTTGGCTGATTTTTGGCCTTTTTTGGCTTATTTGAGTATTTTTTGTGTTTTTTTGTGTTTTGTTTAGTATATATATGTATAGGATGATTATATGGGTTGATGGGTTGGATATTGGGTTTGGGTTGTGGGTTAAAATGGATTTGAGTTTAGGTGTATTAGAATAAATGTAAGAAAACTTCTTTAAGCCCAACATAATACATAGTTTTACTATTTATATAATATCAAGATATTTTTTCAAATCACTCGTCATATATGCAATGAATATAATTTTTGTGAATGTAGGCTAATTATAAGTTAAGTAATAATAGAAAAATATGAAATCCGGAAAATAAGATAATAAAAATTATAGTTGGTACTGAATTTAATAGAAAACTTTTTAAATATAAGTTTTACTAAAAAGTCTATGATGAAAATAATTTGAATATTCATTTATTATTTACTAAAGTAAATAAACTCAAAATTTTGATATTTAAAAGCAATTTAGCAAATATTAGCACATAGAGAGTAAATAAACATTTAATAGCATTTTATAGGAAAAGTAGGCATTTAAACAAATAGTTGCACACATAAATACACATGAATGATAAATGCATGCACTGGGAGCCGGGCGTCACATCTTCCCCTCCTTTAAACAATTGCGCCCACACAATTCTTCTTCCAATAGAACTCAACATCCACTAAAGTCCAACTCTGGTTATCCTTCATCGGTTGTTGAGCAAGACCCTAAATAACGAGACTCGTAAGAAGCCCATTGTGAATTCAAATACCATCGCTTGAGAATTTCAAAGTAAGAAAGCCAAATAAAGGCTCAAATGAGGATACTAGCTCGAAATACAAATAAGAATCCCGCTGATCGAGAATACCACAGAAGAGTTCCCTGTTAGAAGTGCTGAGAAAATATCAAGAAAACTCTAAGCAAGAAACCCGGTCAAATATACTTAAAAAAAAACTCCAGAGAAGTCTTGCAATTAATAGCTCCAGAAGTACCCAAATAAGGATCCAAGCATGTGTACCGACATATATATACATATTAAAAGTCCTTAAATGAACCCCAAATAGAATAGCCAAGCAAATCCCGAAGATAATACCGTTATCGAACACTGAGAAGAATGCCAAAGAGAATACCAAAGAAAATACAGAGGAAACACCCCATTTAAGCATCTTCAACAGAAATCCAACAAGCATCTGAAATGAGACTACTGTGCGAGAATATTGGCAAAAGTTCTCAGAAGAATGCTAACATGAATGCCATACAAGAAGTTTGAATAGAATTCCCAAATACCAAACCTTCCAAGAAATGCCAATAAGAAAATACCAGAAGAATACCCAATAAGAAATTACCAAGGAAATGTTCTGGAGAACAATCAAATAGAATCCTTAAAGAAAGCCTTTCATTTTTTACTACTGAGCTTAGAAGAATGCCTTGGAAGAAATCCCAATAACCAAACTCCGAATATAAATTCCAATTCACAAACAAAGGACTGACCAAATGCTTCTCTTTCCCGCTAATCCACATAACTTGGAGGGCCTGTTACTAATCACTTCTCTTCAGAGGGAGGAATTGAATCAACTCACCATTCCAACGGGCCATGCATGAATGCCAGAATATCACATATATACAAATATGCTTTAAGCTATTATGCAAGCATGTTTATAAAAGAGTTTTACAAAACTCAGTTTAATCAACAAAGTCATTCAAATACAAATCACAACACAACCAAGAAAAATTACCACAAATCCTAATTCAAAGCATTCAAGTACACATATTACAATCAATAATTCAAGCAAATAACGATTCACGAGGTTGATTCGATTCACGAGTAGCCACTTCACTTCACTTAACACACATTTAGCACATAACTCACAACTACATCACTTAGGTGCACACATTCAAATCAAGGCACACAATCTCATATACAGGCACACACTTTCAAGACACACTTAACAAACACACACGCAAGGTTTACTACCCGACAGACCGAGGACCCTGTCCCGGCTAAGAACTAACTAAGCTCTGATACCACCTGTAACGCCCCAATCCCTCACGGAACCATGACTTCTATTAATCATGCTATTCTCAACCCATTACCAAACCCGATCACAAAATTTAGAAAAAACGGACGGAGTTTCCCCTGTTTATAGGACTATCTGGATACCTGTAAGTAAAAAAAATAAAGCCACAAATACAATCCACAACATTCTCCATCTCCGATACCACCATTTCCCAGTTTTAAGGCCATCCGAGCCTTAAGCAAAACAAGACATGGTAAACACATACAAGCATGCAGTTAACAATCCTGGAATCTTTATCTGTTGTCCGCTTATCATACCACTCTATATTATTAATGAGACTTTCTTATAACCTAAAGTCAAACAACTACTAGCTTTCACTAACACACAATCAAGCAACATAGAAAGTAAGTAAGGTTAAACTATTACAGACCACTACCATTCTAGCCAAACATCAACCTAACTATTACAATTCCAACAACTTCAAACATATATACAGCCCATAGGCAAAATAGAACATAATATAATACGAACAAAGCCTTCCATAGTTTAGCAGGCAAACACTCTAATCTCAAGCAATAGCACACAACAATCAAGGCAACTCCTCCAACTGCACCACCTGAAACATGTTTAGCGAGGTATGAGCAACACAATTGCTTAGTGAGTGATATAGTCTAATAGGACGTGCAATGCAACAGTTAACACAAGTAAAACATTTAAACAACCTACGAGCAATTTTAATAACAAGTTACCAAGCATTAAAATGATATGATTTACTTTAACCCCAACACTCCAGAATTCTCTTGGGCTTCAATCACGAACCACGATCATTGATCCACGAACCTCGATCACTGTGCCGACTTAAACCCCGATCACTCCAGTGGATGTACTCTGGATGTACCCCGAAAATCCTACGACCCAACTGTTAGAGATATGCCCTAATGCTACATATTTGGATGACATATATTAGGGCATTTTGACATTTACTTATGGCATTAGTGTTTATATGTTCGTTTACATATTGACATAATTAGGACATTCATATTCTCCTTCTTTACGTGTATGAATGAGTCCCTAGTATTTTCATTAGAGGAATGTATTCTAAAAGCATTTAGAATATGTTGGCGTATTTCTTTAATATGATAAATATTTAAAGCGTTCATAGTCCTTAGATTATTTGATCGGGACTTCAATAATCTATTATGGACTATCACATGTGTTGTTACCTTTGATCAACATAAGGATGTTGATGATAAAGGATGGTGAGCCACGTGCCATAATAGCATAGTAATGCGACTAACAAACATGTGGGTGACTATTAGTTGAATAGTTCTCTGAATGTGACGTGAATAACAAATTACATGACTTTGGATTAATAATTTGTTATCCGTTGCGATTGTGCATGTAATCCTTAGACTTGAGGCATTACGGCTGTCATATGTATTGGGGTTTGATTCAAGCGTTTGGATAATGCCTGTCTCGACAAACGAGATGAGATACGCCTTCTCGCAGTTTCATTCCTTTGGTATAGTGGTTGACAGGTAGTGGTCAAAATAGGATCCATTAACCTCTGTCGTTAGGCGATGTCCTATGCGATTTAAGATTAGTTGTTTAATGAGGAAATCATTGGCCAAGGTATGAATGATGGAGAAAGGGTTTTCCATGTGTCATCTCTCATTACACCAATTAGATCTATGCATAGTATCGAGTTTATGAACTTAATCGAATCATGGTTCTTGCTCGACAGGATAATTAATGGAAGGATTGGATTGCACGGTAATCGGCGACTATAAATAGGTTCATTACGTGATTACTTCATTGCCTTATAAATTGTCTTGATATGTTGCTAGACGTCACTCAAGACCTTAAGGGTGTTTCAAGAATTAAAGGAGAAATTCTTGAAACAAATCAAGAACCCGATTGACATTAAAGGTGTTTAATGTTTCCTTAGTGCTATTTGGCTATGAACCTAGAAAGTCACACCATATTAGCAAGGAGATTAAGTCTTGCTTAGACTTGAATCATCTTCTCTAAGAAATTATTAAGAGTTAATAATTATAGTCTCAACCATTAAAAGTTAATGAGGCAAATTTATAAGCTTAGGAAAGTTTTGGGTGCTTAGTGCAAATAGGTAAAATCTGATTTTTTTCCTATTGGTTGCCAACATGTTGATGTGGCAAAATATTAGCCAATAAACACAAAGCACCAAGATCAAAATCCTAGCCATCCATCTATTAATCCAAGGGTTGAAATTGCTCAACAATTGTAGGCTTTATTTAAGAGTTAAATAATAGCAACTTGTCTTGTGATGACAACTTGCAAGACAAATGTATTTGTGTGTGTTGTGTTTCACGGAAAAATCAAAGCAAAAGAAGACAAAGTTATATCTTCAAAGTCTTGTGTTTTGCATGAATCAAGGAAAAGAGAAAGACAAGAAAAAGCCTTGTCCCTTGGTTTTGTGTCTTCTCAAGAGAAAGAAGACAAAGACTTCTTCAATCCTTAAGCATATACACGGCCAATTGAAGCAAATATAGAGAGAGAAAATTCTGCTCATTTTCTCATGCTTATACATGGCTAAGTGAGTGAAGTAAAAAAAGGCTTTTGGTCTTCTTCTTGATTCTAAAAAATCAGCAACACATACATACACCATAGATGGTTATAAGAACACAAGTGTTTGTTCTTCATTTAGCTTTGTCATGTTGGATTAAATTGAGACTAAGAAAGATATCTAAACTAAGTGTAGTTTTAAGTAATCTTTCAAGATAAGAGAAGTATTCTTGTTCATGAATCTTCCAAGGAGTTTGCTAGCACTACAACTCAAGGAGGAGGAAAGGCTTCTTCAAATTGCTAGGTGGACAATCTAGGACTTCTACACTTGTGGAAGGTTCAAGGAGTTCTCAAAGCTTCACCAAATGATTCTAACATTTGGTCTTCAAGAGGTATTATTCTCTTCTTGTATTACCTTTGGTTTGAGATGTATATTGCATAAATATCAAGTATTGGGATTGACTACACATATGAATGTTATATATGTTATGAAAAATTGTATTTCATGCTATCTTCCGCTGCAAAATTTTTATTCTATATGTGCAATCCCGGATATCGTTCCTTCACCAACACCCCTTGGAAATCTCCTGACCAGACGAGTGAGGGACTAGAGCACGGAGATCGAATATCCACTAGCAAGCCCGCTGCCGCCCAGCCGATATCCAATACATCCGCACCTGACACTATGGTTGCGCAACCACTATGCAATGCACTTAATCCCATGACAATATAACAATAATATAAGTCAATAACACATAGGAGGGACAACAAAGTAGGTTTCCCTGAAAAGCAATTAAGATATAAAAAGAATATAACTCAAGCAATTATCCTAAGTCATACAATTTATTAAAGAGAAAATGAACCAAAATGCACAAAAGGATGACAATCCCTCACCTTTTAGGAAGCCAAACCTATACGAATTAAGCCAAGATTCCCTCAAGATTCTCCAAAAGCATCAATTCCCTTCAATTATCACTACCTAATACAATCAACTATATGCATAAGAAATGATTCCTTATTCTCAACTAAAGCTAGTTCATAAAGCCATTAATTTATCCAACTATATTTGATTCCCTTTAATTCACATAACTAACAATATATTTCATTATTCAACATGCATTCTAATCATTATTGACACAACAGATAACTCAAGTGATCACATGTGCAACATTCTTTAATGTTCTAAGTATTACTCAAAGACAATAGTATAATAACTAACATATACATAGCAATGATAATTCATATAAGTAGAAACACTATATAACATCTAACCAATAAGTTATATAATCATAGCTTCACATATACAATACAATTAATAAGAGATATAAACATGTTTACTCAATCTTTAACTAGTAACCGTATGATTCAATTCACAACTTCTCCAAGTAGATGAACTTGTCATACAAGTACAATTAAACATTTATCCAACCAATTAAGAATCAACTAACAACAATAGTGTAACAAGTTAAGCATATAAATGAGGGACAACAAGGTAGGTTACTCTCACATAAGTATAACATTATATGATTAGCATAAGAAGCAAGAAACACAAGACTATAAGCTATAAACATGAAATTAACCATCGGTGCACAAAGGGGATCAACAACATACTTTCATGAAATTTCACCAATAGCTCAAATATACTATAGAAATGCATTTAAACACATTACAAGCAATTACAAGGCAATACAACTACCAAAACACTTAATTCATTCATTTTCCCCTTTGTTCAACTAGGCTAATTAGCTTCCTACCAAAATTCAAGGATCAAGTTAAGCTAGCTAACCATACTACCAATCTAAGGATACCTAAATACCTCATTTAGAGCATCCAAATCATAACCTAGAGCACAAGTACACGGAACCATAAAAAATGCCTCTTTGTGGGTTTACACTACAAATAACAATTCCGGAACCCAAACAAACGAAACAATAAGGCTTCAATACTTAATAATGACTAGCCATAACCTCGAAACGTGCCCGGATTTGAGTTCACCCTGAAACCCCTTATTAAAGTAGCCTAATTTGATCAAATTATTCAAATTTTGTATATGGCAAGCGCAACTAACATCTTTCCCACGCTCAAGGACTTAATTAGCAACTACTAGAAGCATTAAATCAAATTAAATTGCACTAATTTTCGGAACCCTAGAAATTTCACTATTCATCATCTTCCTCAAATGACACCTTGCTAAAAACTCAACACCAAGCTATAATATTGCATATGGATGTTCTCTAGCTTGTATACATACTATATAAAGCAAGAAACAAGCATGTTATAGCTCAATAATAGCAAAATTCAAAAATTCAAAAACTTGGCATAAACTTTAAACCATGAAAATGATGCAACTCACTCACCAAAAACGTGCAAGGAAGCTAGGATAGGGCTTGGAGAAGCTTGGAACCACTTGGAGAAGACTTGGCATGTAACGCCCCGATCCCTCACGAGACCGGAAGCTCTACTAACCAAGCTATTCTCAACCCAAATATAACCCAGTCTCAAGGTTTTAGGGAAAACGGATAGAGTCTCCCCTGTACCGTGGACATTCTGAAAACCTGAAAGCATTCAATAAAGCCACAACATAACAAGACATGCCTTTATAACTATAGTTCAAAGCTTCAAGGTCATCCGAGCCTTGAGACATACAATAGTTCAGAATCACACAAGCATGCATCCAACTTAACTTCTTTACAAAAACCGCTTATCATGCCACTCCATGATAACATTGAAACATTCTTGGAAGTTGAAAAACAAACATACATCAGAACATTCACTCCCAAGCATGCAAAGTAGCTAGAAGTAGAAACATAAGTTATTACATGCCATGGTTCCAAATCTACTACTACAACATCTATCCTTCAATTTGCAAACTACATAACATACACATAGCACTTAGGCTACAAAATAGAACATAAAGTAAAGCAAACAAGTTCTACTCTCATCAACAAGAACATAGTCCACCTCAGGCAACTAGACACAACAACTAAGACAACTCCTCCAACTGCGCCACCTGAAACATGTTTATCAAGGTATGAGCAATCACAATTGCTCAGTGAGGGATAAGGTCTATCGGGGACGTACAATGCAACAGATAACTCAATAGGCATTTAAAACAACTAAGGAACAATCAAAATAACAAGTTACCACACATTAAAAAGGATACGATTCACTTGTTCTTCAATCACGAACCACGAGCCACGAACTAAAATCCCGATGTAATAATGACACTGTTATCGATAAGCCGGCATCCCCTTATAACTTCAAAATGGGTGTACTCTGGATGTACCCCGAAATCCTACGACCCAACTCTCCCTGGGCAGCATCCCAAGCGAGAGAGAGACTGGGCAACCATTGTAGCCGAGGTAGACCAGTAAGCCCGATACCGTTCGGTTTTCATGACACTACCATGCCCAAATGGTTGTGCAACCATGATGCAATACACTCAAAATGATAACAATAGAATACATCAATAAACACATGATTGAGGGACAACAAAGTAGGTTGCCCTCACACACAATATATAGACAATAAGTGCACATAATCTAAGTACAAGTAAATAAACTATTATGCACATAAGGATGAAGTCTCCCTTACCTCTACCGAGCTCCAAGATGTAAGTTTGAATCACATCATTTCCAGTCACCTTGAACCTATGTGCAAACATTACTTCAATTACTCTTTAACTACAACATTCATTAATTATTAAGCTAGGTTAGCTAACTTATAACTTCACTTATTTGGCATACAATATCCATTAGAATTCTAACTTTAGCAACAACCACCTTTATATACTCTGGCTAAACATACCATCCAAGCAATCATTCTAGCAGTCCAGTTACAAGTCTTAGGTATATCTTCACCCATACAACACAATATACAAGTAATGTAAACATTATACAAGATATAAGCATATTTACTCAATTCTTAACAAGTAATACATAAACAATATAAGCAATATACAAGCATATCACGAAATTAACCAAATAAACACAAATGGTAAATTACATATTTTTCACAAAACATTACTAAAAGCTCACAATTAACTTAAAAGTGCATTTAACCACCTAAGAAACATTTACAAGGTCATAGAAGTGCAAAACAACCGATTTCCTACTTTTTCCCCTTTGTAACGTAAGCCTTCTTTCTTCCAAACACAAGTTAATGTTCTAGTTAAGCGAGTGGGCTATTCTATACTTCTAATTAACCCATAAGGCACCCTTAGGACCCTCGAAGTTACCCAAATACCCACGTTTAACACAAAAGCCCCAATTTCACTCTTTTGACTTTGTATTACATTTACCTCATCCGGGACCCAAATAGAAGCTAGCAAAGCTTAATTAGGTCCTAAATAGCCTAGGATTACTAAATGTGGAGGCCAATTCAACCCGGATTCACGATAACCCCGAAACCCCTTTCTAAAAGTGGGCTATTTCATTCTTTCACTAGGTTACGGGCAATTAAACCCTACAAGGCCTTTACACTACTTTCATTAACATCTAAAGCACCTATTAGAATCATTAATTCAAGCTACAATGTCTGATTTCGCAAATCCCTAATTTTCCCATCACTATTCATGCCCTACGATCAACAAGTGATTTCAACCGTTTAAACTATGAAACAATAGCATAAATTAGGTATCTACTACTTATACACAACATACATAAGCGTATTTAAGCATTGCATGATCATAATATAGCAAATCAAGAAATTCAAGAAAGTTGACATATATTTCAAATGCAAAAATAGCATGCAAATCCCTCACCTAAAGCGCGTAGGAGCTCGGCAAAGGCTAGCAAACACCCTAAAGTACTTGTACCTAGCTTGGCTTGGCTTGGAATGGAGATTTGATGAGCTAAAACTCTCATCCTTGGCTGCACAAAGTTTTCGGATTTGCTACAGTAATTTCTGCATCTTCTTTCTTCTTCTTTTTTTTTTTTTTGCTAAGTTATGACTTGTGTTGTGTTTGGTTGAATATATATTAAGTTGGGTTTAAGTTGGGGCATATATGGTATTCTAAAATGAGTCTAATAAGCTTTAAAACAAGTCTAAGGTGCAAAATGAGTGCTAGCTAATTAAAACACTAAGTTAAGTTACGTAACACTATTCATTAGTTTACTAAACCATTTTCTAAACGAAGGCTCCTATTGCTCTTAGCCCACTCGCACATTTTTCTCACTCCTAAAACATTTAATATGATTTAATAAAAATATTAATTCATTAATATTATGTAGTTGAAAAATGAAAGGAATAGTAACTAAGGAATACAGTAAATAAAGCACAGAAGAAATGCGCAATTAGGGAATGCAATAGTAATCTAGAAGTACGAAAAAATCTCGGGCGTCACATGGAAAGCTTGGAAGATCAAATTGAGCAAAATTGGCAAGAAAAATACTATTCCCGTAATTGGCTTTTTTGGCTGATTTTTGGCCTTTTTTGGCTTATTTGAGTATTTTTTTTGTGTTTTGTTTAGTATATATATGTATAGGATGATTATATGGGTTGATGGGTTGGATATTGAGTTTGGGTTGTGGGTTAAAATTGATTTGAGTTTAGGTGTATTAGAATAAATACAAGAAAATTTCTTTAAGCCCAAAATAATACATAGTTTTACTATTTATATAATATCAAGATATTTTTGCAAATCACTCGTCATTTATGCAATGAATATAATTTTTGTGAACGTATGCTAATTATAAGTTAAGTAATAATAGAAAAAATATGAAATCCGGAAAATAAGATAATAAAAATTTTAGTTCGGACTCAATTTAATAGAAAACTTTTTAAATACAAGTTTTACTAAAAAGTCTATGATGAAAATAATTTGAATGTTCATTTATTATTTACTAAAGTAAATAAACTCAAAATTTTGATATTTAAAAGCAATTTAACAAATATTAGCACATAGAGAGTAAATAAATATTTAATAGCATTTTATAGGAAAAGTAGGCATTTAAACAAATAGTTGCACACATAAATGCACATGAATGATAAATGCAAGCACTGGGAGCCGGACGTCACAAGTGTAACCTGCATAACAATTAATGTTAGACATTTGAAGGAGAATGGGAAAAAAAAAATTCAAAAACTATTATGATACATGCACACGTCCCCATACATTGGAAACAAAAGAAATGTCTTGTCAAACGTTTTATTCGACATGACAACACGAAGCTATACTCTACTCTACCTATTACATTTTCTCTTTGTATTATTATTTTTTGTCACCCATGTAACATTTTCCTCATGCACAAACATATTTACTTATGCGCATAAATTTTTTAAATTATTTAATGTTAATAACAACTAAAAATAACGTAAAAAAATCTATTTTTATAAAATATGAATTTGTGTTCTGGTTATTTGTTATTTGGTGAATTGTAAAATATGAAATATTAGTTATTGTTTGCTACCAATGTATAGGAAATTTTTGAATATCATATTAATTACACATGCGCACCATGAATTTATATGAACATTGTTGGAAATGAACTAGAAATCAATTTGACAAAAAAAAAATATAAAATATAAATAGAAAAGTAGTCACAATCTCATAAATGCATCTAGTAAGTGCACCTATCCTAGACCGACTAGGAAAAAGAGCACGTAGCCTAGACATCATCATATAACAATGTACTCACCAAAAATTAATTAATTAATTAACAATTTGTGCTCATGAAACGATCAATGCCGAATAAATACATGCTTATGGTATCATATCAATGTCCATGTCACATAAATATAGCTCAACCAACATTAATAAAGACTAAATTGGAATGTTATATAAATAATCGTGTGTCTAATGTGAACTGATATGAGATACCCCAAATCGTGTAGAAAAAAAAAACAAAATACTTTGTTACGTGAAGATAAATTTTATTTATCAGGTTAGTAAAACTCAAGTACCAAGTACTTTTTTTGTTTGAAATGTTTAACGTATTTAAATTATGGATGGTAAGAGAAAACTTGTAAATGTTGTCTGATACTCATATGTTATTATATATTTTAAAGGAAATGTATCATGTATGTCAACTGTGGAACAGGCCTCGTAAAAAGTTAATATATACATCATATGGTTTTTTTTTCCAAAGATTCATTTATGCACCATATGCGTTTTGTCTTAAAAAATATATTCGTACACACCATATGCCTTTTGTAATAATCAATAATAGCATTTACTTCAAATTTTAGGATACAGTAATTTGTTGTATTTTATTAATTCACACCATGCGTATAAATACAAATTTGTTAATCATATTTTAATGTTACATATAATGCTGCTAGGAATTGTACATCTTCAATATAAATATGAATTTCACGTTTCATATTTACTTAATATAATAATTTACGTTGTAGGTTTATAAAGATGACCGACGACATAGCTCCCACTAAACTGGACATGAATGTACCATCAAATTTGCGATATTTAACTAGGGACGAAATATTTGAAATGACATTTTCGTCCGAAGTCGATGCATATAGGTTATACAATAACTACGCACGTGCAGTTAGGTTTAGTATTAGGAAAGACACGGTCCATAAAAATAAAGATACCGGTGAAGTCTTAAATCATCAATATGTATGTTATCATGAGGCCGCTCGAGACAAGAGACACGTGGAGATACCTAACAGACAAAAAGAACAGCACGCGTTAACAAGATGCGGTTGCAACACACGATTTCGTATTAAACTTAACAGATTGACAATGGTCTATGTTGTGACTACGTTCATCGAAGAACGTAATAACGAGTTAGTGCCTGCATACAGCGTCTCACATCTCCGTTGACACAGACATGTAAATGATTGACGCATGAAAGAGTCGCATGCAATGATGAGATCAGGCATAAATTACAACAGAGTTATGGATTACTTTTACCTTGTATCCAGAGGACATGAACACGTTGGGTTCTTAAGGAGGTATTTGTACAATCAAATCAACTGCGACCGATTTGGTGAAGCCACTAATGGGGACGCTAAAGTTGTTTTGGCATATATTCAAATGAAGTTGGAAGGCGATCCTAGGTTCTTTTTCTATTACACAGTCAATAGCAAAAATCAGCTAGATAAGCTATTCTAGACAAACGGGAGGTCAAGGGATGAGTACGAAGTATTTGGCGATGTACTGATTTTCGATGTGACCTACAAACGAATGCCTACAACTTTCCCCTCATAATCCTGACTGGGGTGAATAACCATCGTAACACATGTATCTTTGGACCTGCTCTTGTGGAAAATGAGATCACTGATTCATATATCTGGGTGCTTAGCATATTTTTTTCTGGGATGGCAGGCAGGGCTCCGACCTCGGTTGTAACTGATGGGGACAGGTCGATGCAAATGGCTATTTCGATAGTTTTTCCTAATGCTATCCACAAACTAAGCCCAAAGGGTAAAGGGTGAACAGTCAGGACATAGAGAGAGCACCTCGGCGATGCCGGTTAGTAATCAAATATGCAATTTTTATATTTTAAACCAGAAAAAGGTATTTATTTATTTTTTGTAATGTATTTTCCGGCATGTACTCTTTACGCAGACAATTAATGACTTAATTAAGTTTGAAATAATTTTAGTCCACATTTCTTTTTTGTAATGTAAGACTGACCATAAATTATAATTTTTTTTTGTAACGTTATTTTACAGTTTCATTTGTATTCAATAATTTCAGATAACTATATTTGATAAAATTGTTATTTTAATTAGTTTTATAGTTTTTTATTGTGTGCTTTAATTATTTTTGTTATAGTATTGTCCACTTGAAAGTGTATTCATGATATGTTTTCTTACAAAAATATTGGACACCAAGCGAATAATTGTCTGAAAGTGCGCCATGACAATGGATCCGACGAGGGTGCAGAAGAAACTAGACGTGAGATTGCAAGTGGTTCGTTACGGTTTGGAGATCTTCATAATATTGTTGGTCAATAGATATTTGGATCCCAATATGACTATGTTGGAGCGATCTCTTCACTGTATTGTGATAATTTCTGGTCATAGTAATTAAACTGAAGGTACGTTAAGCTTTTGCATTTTCTAACCAAAAATACTTTCAAGACTAGAAACATGATGGTCGAAGGACACTTATAATACTAATTTTAAAAATTAATATTATAAATCTACATCATATAATTTCAATTTAATTGGTAATTCTTTTGGACATATAAGTTAATAATTAAAAAAATGACAATTTAAATTTCAAACAACTAATTAATGTTTAAGGGTTATTAATATTAAATAAATACCTTTATATTTCAAGGATATAAAATTAAAATCTTAGTTAAACTTGATACATATTAAAGTATAATAAAAAAATAATTATTTCTAATTTCAGTGTAATTCATATACAACTTATAAAAATTATAACCATTTGCAAAAAGGCGCACATTATGTTAAAATTTTCAACATTGTGTTCACACAACATCATATGCATATAGCCTAGCAAAAAAAAACATCATATGCATACATAAAGCCTAACACGAGGTACATTGCGTCACTTCTCTCTCTCTATCCCCTCTCATATCTATCTCTCTCTCTCTCTTGTTCTTGTTTTCGAAGAAATCAGTTTTGTGGCATCCAGTTTTCACAAAGTTGCATGTTGTTTTTTTATTAAAAAATCTGAAAATGCCTACATCAACCACTCAATCCCGAACCCGAAGAAGTGACGATCCGATGCTGGATCTGCGATACGTGAACCGGCCATGTCGATGCAATTACAAGGCTTATATTCAGGTTGTCACCGATCCAATGAAAAGAAACATCGGGCGTTTATTCTACACTTGCGATAGATACAAGTTTTTTCAATGGTGCGAGACATATTCCGCGACGTGGTTTGACATTGAGCTCGATGTTAAAAAATGCATATTGGATAACGATAATGATGAAGGATTTGGCGAAGTAACATTGACAATGAGGAGGGTAACATCTAATGATGACGCTTCAAAGATGAACAATTTACTTCTTGGTGTTGGTGTTACTTGTTGTATTTTGTTGTTAGCACTCGTTATTGTACTCATATGTAAATGAGTTGTTACTTTCAAAATATACTACTATTACTATCGTATGGAGGTAAATTTTAGTATTTAGTATTTAGTATTTAGTATTTAGTATTTAATATTTAGTTTGCTATAAATATAATTTCCCTATTGTAGAAAGTTTTATTTGACTGATATAAATATTATGATTTGCTTATGGAAAAATTTCACATGCGTATTCTTCGCATAATATAGAGCTCAAGGTGTTAATTAGGAAACAAACCGTGTTTTGTATACGCATGCGTATGCTACACGCTGGTTTATAACAAGCAAATGTCACGACATAAAGTTTAAGAGCATGAGAAGGAAAAAAAAAATTCAAAAAAATTATATTGCTACCTAATCAGGAGGGCACGACATTCTATGTTGTATTGGCAATGAAACAAAGTCCAATCCATGGACTTTAGCTGTACCTAAGCTATATGAAAAAAAAATTATATTGCTACCTAACCAGGATAGGGACGCTGGACACGAGAATGGTTCCCAATCACCGTTGACGTCCCCGGAAACCCAAGTTTGAATTAAAATATACAATATTGTAATGTAAAATTTTAGACTTGCGTATGTTAAAAGAATATTTGAATATGGATGTGTAGGAAATCAATGAAATTGTTGCTAAACTCAGTTTACAAGTTGAGGAAGTCTAGAGTACGTTCATGAAATTCACTACTACTGAGTGGATTGACATGAAAATGCAAATGGAGGAGTTCATTAAAAATATTTCCCAACCATGCAAGTGTTCATCTAGATACAAGGTTTGGTATATTTTAATTTTTTTTTACTTCATAATTTCAGAAATCATAATCCACTCTATGCAAAGGTTCATTTTTAGGCCAAAATAGTGCACAGTTCTTATATGACCGAAACACCCTAATATGTTCTCTATTTCTTTCCCACTCTCTTCGTAAAGACAAACCAACCCTAATGGCCTCACGGAACCCCATCGAACACCCCTCAAGCAGCATTATCCGGGCTATATAAACTATAAACTATGGAAAGTATTAATTTTTTTTTTCATTAGGATTTGGTATAAAGACGGGATTAGGACAGAAATCGTAATCGTCAAATTGGATTCGGATTATGTATTATATTTTTTGATTGTAACACTAAACATAAAATTGATTTGAGATTAGGTATTATTAATTTCTTTTTTCCATTGTGACTAGGTATAAACCCTAATTTTTGGAATGTAAACAACCAGAGCATTATTTGATCTGGGTTCTTCTATTTTTTTATGTTTAATCGTGTTAAGGAGAAGTTTGATTTTAACTTAATATTGTTTATTATGTTTAAATATTAGGGTTTTCTAATAGGAGCTTATCAACTTTGGTATGGATAAACCTAATACAGATACATAAGTTTATTCCAATGAAGATTATGCTTCCATGTTAGAAGGATTCCTTTCATACATGGATTTCAAGCCACATGATGCGTAAGTATAAGTTGTTACGGATAAGAACAATATTCATTTCAATAAGTTGCCTGGTGATGTTTCATTTATTTTCGTTTATCCTGCCTTAGCTGCCAACCTGTTTCTCAGATCACTTGCTCATTTAATTAGTTATCTTCTTTTAAATATGAAGTTACGAAGGATTATGCATTGTGGAGGGGTCAATACAGTTATGAGATAAGAGTAATTTTTATTGGTTTTAGATATGAATTGTTGCTTGTCCCTGCAATGAAAGACATGGAATTGTATGGAATGATATATTAGTCTATTTTCATGTTGTACAACTAACTCACTTTGCCGATAACAAATTTATTGGAATATGTAGCACCCAAACAAGTGATTGACAAGAGTGAAATTATTATTTTTATTTGTAACAATTAGGACACGAGTCCAATAAAAAATTCCAATGAGAATTTTGAGCCTCAGGAAACGCATAGAGAAGTCATCATATTTAAGAGATTTAAAGTTCATAAAACTCTTCAATTAGCGGAAGAAAATTTAAGAATGGCAATGGATTTTGAATCCAACTTGAGCTGGTGGAATCCCTTAGCTACAATTTTCCCACCTTTATCGTAATGTACTAGTGAAACAAACAAAGAAAGAGAGTAACAAAGACAAAAATGTTGGTTGATGGCACTGACATTTGTGTTTGCGCAGAAGACATATCAATGAAGTCTCATTTATTCAATGTGGTAGAATTGAAACTTGTAACAGCTCTGACTAAAATTGAGTGTATGAAGAAGCTATATGCATTAACAAAAAAAGGAACTTATATTCGTTAAACATTTTCATTGATTTCATGACTTCAAAGTGATGTTCTATATTTTGATCGACTTACATGATTGATTATCGATCATAGCGTGTATTCTCTTTTTCTTTCGCTTTCTCTTATCTTCTATCCACATTCCATTGTGTACAGCTTTAAATCATTTATATTCTTGTTATGAAGTTCTGTTAGTACCTATGGATTTACAATGACACAGATAACATTATGTGGTAATGGAACAACATTGTATACACTCAATTTAATGTTGTCCGTTACAACAGCGCATGATACATATTAATTCATTTATCTTTTTATCTTGAAATTGCACTTAGCAGTACTTTATTCTTCTATATTAGTTCATAAATTGAATATAAAATGCAAAACATAACAATACTTTATTCATAACTTGTATATTACTACATAAATTGAACGAGCCAGGCCTACTACTATATAAGTATAAAACTCTGTAACAATACTTATTACATTTGTTCATTATGATTATAATTTATCCACTTCAATGATACGGAAACAATATAAGAAGCTCTCTATCACAGAAACAAGCATCACAATCTATGTCTTCATTCTCATCGTCTTCGAGCTTAAGCCAAGCCGATTTGCTTATCCTGTGTCCTTTGGTACAACATCTCGGTCTCGGCATTTCTTCAAAGAAATATGATTTTAGTATAATTCTTGAATTTAAAACTGAATTCAGTATCATGCGATACTATCATACTTCTCGCCTTATTTCGCACAACATCTCCATCCCTGTTTCCTTGCATGGAGAATCCAGACTGATTAGGATAACTGAAACCACATAGTATGCCCCAATATGTCTAGATTCAGCGGCTTCCATTAGACAATCAACTGCAAATTCTTTTGACCCAAAGCGGAAATACTCCATCTGCAAATTATTTATCCATGCGATATAAAATTGAGTCCTCCAACTTTAATAACGTGTAGACATTTTTTACATTATATATTACAAAGTGTTAGTTTAGTTTTATTGCTATATAAAAAATAACAAACAATTATACTCTTATTACTTGTAAACTTCTTTGACTAATGTGTGACCAAAAAGTTTAAAAACATCTCTAATAAATTTATAACAATGCTTTGGCATGCAAGGAATGAGCCTAAATCCCTTCACTATGCCAACACTAATATCTGAGAGTAAAAACAATAGATCAGAAATAATTTAAAATAAATGCGCTTTGTCATGCCACGGAGTATGCTAAATCCCTTCACTATAACACCACTAATATTAGAGCACGAGAATAAGAAAAAATTTTAAACAACACATCAGAAATAATTTTATTAAAAGGTGACTCGGCATGCAACAAACAGTGCTAAATTTTGTTTGTATCACAGCAGTAATATTAGATCAAAATTACAAAACATCACTAATTATTTCAAATATTTATTGTTTCTTAAAAATTAAATAATCGTATTAGTATTTTTCTAATGCTCACCATTCATTTTCGGTACAAGACATCTAGATTTCCATTCTCAAAGCACTTATGTAACGCCCCGAAACCAACACTCCCACGCCTGCAGGATACTCCCTGGCCTTAACGGTCCAAGCGAGCACCATGGCCATGGCGAGTGGGCCCGAAAATGCACTATGCACGTATTGTCCGCTTTGGGGCCCATACCCCTCACGGTTTTGTCGCCTCCCAGCCACTGCCAGGAAAACAGCCGTGCACGAATATACGAGCGAACACTATATATTCAGTGGCCCAGACTCGTAACCTTCCGATATGGGATGGGGTTACTACATCCACCCCCCCTTAAGGAGGCCCAACGCCCTCGCAGGCTACTGGCGTAAAGGAAGTCCCACTCTGATACCACTTTGTAATGCCCCGAAACCAACACTCCCACACCTGCAGGATACTCCCTGGCCTTAACGGTCCAAGCGAGCACCGAGGCCATGGCGAGTGGGCCCAGAAACGCACTGTGCACGTGTTGTCCGTTTTAGGGCCCATACCCCTCACAATTTTGTCGCATCCCAGCCACTGCCAGGAAAACAGCCGTGCACGAATATACGAGCGAACACTATATATTCAGTGGCCCAGACTCGTAACCTTCCGATATGGGATGGGGTTACCACAACTTATCCATGAATGAAACGAGATTGGGATGTAACGACAACCACGAGACGACTGCAAACTCTTTCAGCGTGGCATGCTTGTATACGTTGCTCTCATTGCCGATTTTTGTGAACAACTTACAACTGTGTAATGAGTTGTTGGGTTAGTAACAAAAAAATAGATAAATATATCTTAAGTCGAACAAAACTATATTACAAACCTCATTTTGGCACGAATAAGGTTTTAGCAGATTGTGAACCAACCCGAACTAGAATTTCACCGATTAGTTCTTCAGGAAAGGTATCAAAGATTGAAGCCATTTTAAGCTTTTTGTTTGAAGCCATGATTTTTTTTTCCTATGTCACGGCCTTATAAAAATAAGTGGACGACTTCTTCCACTACCTTTTACCCCCTATTTATGTAACCTGCAAAGATATCCTTCAAGAGGTGCACCCTTTCATATTCCAATCAGTGTCTTTAATGAACAAACACAATTATTCGTGAAATGGTGATGTTTTAAAATCCTTACGCACTATTTTGTTTTTTAAGATTGAGGGGACAGAACTAAGAAACAGCGTTTGGTTTAGTGGTAGTGTGTCTTCTCTGTACCCTTGATTTCCCGGGATCGAAACATGTTAGCAACAAGTTTTCTGGGTTATTACCTTTCGCCTCTCAAAAACGTTATGTAATTCAAATTGCATTTTTTTTAATAACAATAATAAACAATGCTGAAAATGCAACTCGTTTTAATTGTTTTCATAACAATTAATAAACAATCTCGTAACTTACTCATCATCGCTACTAAATTTTTATATCTTCAATCATTAAAAAGTAAAACAAAGACACATTCATTATTTATAATCAAACTGAAAATATGGCATATTTGCACAAATTTTAAACCTCAAACGTTTTATACAAACTATACTAAATACAATTAGACTTTTTCCTTGGGCCAAGCATTAAAGTAGGTCATCGAATTTCATTATGTTCCTAGCAGATACAAAAATCGGCCCAATAGGTAAGTAACCAGACTAGATCCCTTATGAACTAAACTTTTTTTTTTGCTTTCACAAGGGATGCTTAAACACTAATATTATAACACTTAGGATGTTCACTCAAAAAATCGATCTCGGGTCCTCATGCATTACAAGTGAGAATGATACCAACGTATCCCAATTGCCTAGTGGCGGGGTCTAAGGTTTCTTTTGCAATAATTGTTTAGGGTAGGTTTACCCACTTACAAATAAAGTATCAATAAGACTGTAATTTGGAGTATAACGATTTAGTTGCATTTCATAAAATTATCTCCTATATTTCTTACATCATGATATTATGAGAACATTTAAATCTCTATCATATTGGTTAATCATCACGTGTTGTTTCCGTGTATGTAAATACACAAATTTAAACATCTTTATTTCAACATATAATACTAGTCAATTAACTTCTTATATTCCTTCTACGTATGTAAAATATATCCCATGTATCTTAATTGCAATTAAAATTATTATTAAGCTTCATTCCAATATTAATTAATGTACAATTGTGTGATGTGCAAGGGATATATCAAATATTTACTATTATATAAAGCCGTGACATAGTATGGCAAATGAGACTCGCCTCCTGCAAGGTCATAAAATCTAGTATGCCCAAATCATGAATCCTCTAGTCATTATATGAATTAAGGCCTTTATAAATTACAATGTAAAACAAAATTAAGAGATTGTATAGGGTAACTACCTCTCCATTATTTCTTTTTATGAATATGATTTAATAATACAAATTCCATAAATTATCTACAAATATCTTTACACTTATATTAGTTGAGTGATTTATTACAAAAAAAAAAAACCCTTATAAACTAGCATATTTGTAATATAAATTACAAAAAATAATTTCTTTCATTCATTGTTCAATGTTATGTTCTTTCTTTCTAATTTATCCAAATCTACCTTATATTATATGTTTTAATATCTTCTCCCTTCCGTAATTTCCCATCTATGTCTGGTCCTTTTTCGTAATTTAATTCGTTTCGTCCTTTTTCGTCATTCTGCTGATATTCGTCATTACATAGCTATATGTCCTTTTTAGTAAATTACCCACTATTTTGTCTTTACTGGGATAATTTTATATATCAAATACAAGGATACAATTGTCAATTTGTCGGCATAAATAAGGGCATAAAAGACAATCGCCGTTTGACTCGATTTGACACTAAATAATTAGACGCGGTCCCACTGCCACGTCTATATGGATAAATGGGACATTTAATCTTCCTTTTTTACTGTAGCACCCTTCTACTCTATCTCTGCATCCGGGTCCACCGCCACGTGTCACGAGGCTCTTGATCCCCGGTTTCTGTACCCCGGTTACTAGAATTATCCATCCTTTTATATTTCCTTACAGTAACAAGCGATAAGATACGTTACACGCCAACGTGACAAGGGAATGTAAATGACTTAATATTTTCTGTGTTTTTGAAAAAAATGTACAATATTTATGTGTTTTAAAACGTAACTAATTTACTTTTTATGTTTTATAAAAGTAACTGAATACTCTCATATGTTTTATAAATAAACTGATTACCACATGTATTTTACAAACGTAACTGAATACTCTCTGTGATTTTAAAAACGTAGTTGAATACTCGCTTTCATTAAAGAAATCGTTCATTTTTAAGAGGGAGTATTTAGCTATGTTTTTAAAAATACATGAAAGTATTAAGTCATTTACTCGTTATAATATTATAATAGTTGTAATCTATTAATACAATTATGACGATGTAGTTGCAATCTTTCAATCCGGTCATATTCATAATGTTACGATGTTATAAAAGTATTTTATATATAAGGTTATGACATCACAAGTTAAATTTAATGATTGTAAAATCGTTGATACAATTTTGATAAAATGACATGAATAATTTACGATATTTGAATCTTAATTGTAACGTTATAATATTATAAGAGTATATTGTTACACTGCATCACAAACCCAATAAACACAGTAGCTATAAACTAATAATTGTGATACCCAGGGGCGGAGGCACACCTAAGAGTAGGTGTGCCAATGCACACCCTGGTTTCACTTCTACCCATTGAAGGGTAACGTGCTAATTCAACTTGGTTGCAACAATATAATTGAAGGCACACTCTAGCTGTTTCCTCGTTCAGTTCTGAATAGTTGTTCAACTCTTCTTTTCTATGGAATGACTGCCTCTAACGTGCTAATTCAACTTGATAATATTAAAAAAAAATTTCAAGTTGATTGCAACAATATAATTGATTTTTTCTCTTAGCTTATTACATTAATTGCAGTGGTTCAATGAGTGATTAGACTACATTGTTAAGAGGTATGTCTTTGGTGTTTTCTTTGTTTTCTTTTAGACTAATTTTTTTTTTTTTAATGAGTGCACACCCTAACTCCAGGTGGCTAACTCTGCCACTGGTGCATCTACACACACATGCATACTCACACACACACATAATCACAACAATAATATACTACTACAACTCTATATGATTAGTGTACATATCTGATACATATACATGGTATTTTATGTACTGCTCTACACGTATATAATATATATGCGTACACTTATCTTTATATGATAGACTATTACATATAAATATAAGTTTTTGAAAAGATGTTGCGTTTACATTTGATTCTTCTCTGCAAAACCAACCATGGAAGAAGCAATTAATTAGCTATATATCTTCCAGTTTTCTGTTTGAAGAGCTGGGAATATTTAGCAGCAAATAAAAAGAGTTTCTCAAAGTGGGTTCAAGCTTAAAGGTTCATCTTTTTACTCTTATATTCTTTGTTTGATTGCCAAGAAAACACAAAAAGTCAAAGGGTATTGAAATAATATAATTACTAAAATGTTATGTATAAAAGTAAATAATTTTTGGGTTACTAAACTATTTTGTTAGACTAACTCCAACAGCCTCCCTTTTTTTTTTCTCTACATGTAGGGAGTTTAGAGTTGCATCCTTAGCTTTAGGGGTTTCCTATTTCAGTTTTACTTCAACAATCTCCCTACTTTCAATATATTCTTATTTTAGGTACTCCCTATTTTAGTTTTACTCCAACAGCTTCTTCATTTTAGGGACTCTTTATTTTTATTTTACTCTAATATATATATATATATATATATATATCTATTTTGATTAAATATATTGCTTTAATTTTTTTATTTATGTTTTTTATTCGTTAATGATAATATTGTATTCTAGTTATTGATATTATTTTATACAATACAAATTATTTTGTGATACATCTGTGAAAATCGAAATTAAGTACAATAATACAATTAATAATTAAAAATAGAATATTAAGAAAGAAATCACATATTAAAAAATAAAAGTAAAAAATGACATCGTATAAATAAAAGAAATATTTGATTGAAAATGTAATTTTGAAAAATAAAAGCACCCAACAAACCCACCCCACACACATTAATCAATCGTTTTCTCTCCTATTCACTATTCTGTCACTTTCTCCCCCTACCCCTTTTCCCCTTTTCTCAAACCAAACACTGTCACCACAAACCAAACACCATCACCGTTACCACTATCATCACGACACAACATCTTCACCATGGCAGCCACCACCCCCTACTCACAAGCACCACCACAAAGAAGAAGATGAAAAAAATTGTTAGAAAAACAATCAGTAATTTTACCTTCAAATTCGGCTTTTTCTTTTTTTTGTGTGTGTTTGTGTGTTTTTTCTTTCTTTGGTTTTGGATTGGGTATTCTTTTTTTGATATGATTTTATCTTTAGGATTTTGATGATATAGAGAGCCAAAACTTGGCTCTCTGCATCTAAGGAGTGATTGCTGCAGAAAATGGGCTCCCAATTTTAGGGAGTTCTTCACAGAGAAACTGTTGGAGGAATTTGTACATATTTGTCTCCCTATAATGGCTAAGGCTGTTGGAGACGGTTTTAATTCTATCTCGACTATAAAACTATTTTTAGTTTTAAAATGACCATTAATTTTTTAAGATAATTTTATTCAAATCATTTTATTAAATGTCATTAAAAAAATTTAACCAATGCAACAATAAGAACATTCAATTCTAATACAAAATTTTGATTAAAACCCAGCCCTCAATTCTTTGGCACACTTAATGCAATGCAACATTTGTTCAAAAAAAAAAAAAAACTATTGTAAGCAGGCAAAGAGAGAAGAGAAAGAGAGAGAGGCTGTGATATGACCCTGCAAACTATAGTTTGCAGACCTAGGAAAGGCTGACCCCGGTCAAATCACCATTTTTTTTTTGCTGGAAGTCAAATCACTATTTTTATTTTTTGCTGGAAGTCAAATCACCATCTTTGTTTTCTTTTTTATCTCTCTATTTCTCCTCTCTCTCTTTCAGACTTTCACCATCCTTTTATCCCTCTATCACTCGTTTCTCTCTACCAACTTTCTCTATTTTTTTTTTTTTATAAAAAAAAATGAATTGGATACTATTCAAAGTTGTTTTTTATATAATTTTTTTATGTTGTTTAATAGTTTTATTTTTAAGGATTTGTTATGAGAGTGATCGTATTAAAGTTGAATCAAGTGGTAAGTCTTTTAGTTACTGTAAGTATTTTTTTTCATCCATTTTTTGTTCGATATAAATATTTGGATTTTTATTCCTTATTTATAAGTTTTCATACAATTATTTCTTGTAACCTCTTTGATTACTCAAGACTAAATCCGTCATGGCTGCAAACAATAGTTATCTTATGAGACAGTAAAAACCAAAAAGAAAAAGCAGAAAATGGAAAAATAAAATTAACCCATTTTCTGTTTTTCCTTGCGTTTTACTCTTAAAACTTATAGAAACTATATGCTTGTTAAAACTCATAGACACTCTGCTTGTTGCCAAGCCAAGCTACAGAAAAGCTCAAGATCTTGATAGTCATTTCAAGAAACACTACATCATCATCAAAGCCTCATTCAATTGGTTTTTTCAAAGAGATGGAGGAAGAGAAAGAGAGCACGAGAGGCTGTAAAACATACATAAAGCTTACCACATGGTACAGTCATTTACAACAAATTTGTGAAATGAAGTTAATTTTATATAGTTGTATGGATTTTCTATAAACACTTCAGCTGCTTAGCACATATATAGATCTTAACATAGATCAACTGCTTAACACATACACATGCTGATAAGAAAACAAAAACTCACATAACATCTTAACACATCGACACACACATATATACATACAAAATATTCCAAACTCTTAGATCCCATTTGGCGACACACACGCATACACACACTGATAAAGGAAAAAAAAACTTATGTCTAATCTGAACACATACAAACACACACAATCTGGTACACATAAAAAGGATTCCAAAGCACATGCAGTAAATAATCAAAGATATTAAAGGAAAATCACATACAGTACTAAATAATGAAAGAGGTTACACGAAAATAATTATATTAAAACTTATAAATAGGAAATAAAAATTCAAATACTTATATCGAACAAAAAATGCATGAAAAAAAATACTTACAGTAACTAAAAGACTTACCACTTGGTTCAACTTTAATACGATCACTCTCACAACAAATCCTCAAGAATAAAACTATTAAACAACATTAAAAAATTATATAAAAAGCAACTTTGAATAGTATCCAATCCATTTTTTTTCTGATAAAAAAAAAAAGATAGAAAAAATTGGCAGAGAGAAACGAGAAAAAGAAGGATAAAAGGATGGTGAAAGTCTGATAGAGAGAGAGAAGAAATAGAGATATAAAAAAGCAAACAAAGATGGTGATTTGACTTCCAGCAAAAAAAAATGGTGATTTGACTTCCAACAAAAAGAAAAATGGTTATTTGACCGAGGGGTCAGCCCGTCCTAGGTCTGCAAACTATAGGGTCATATCACAGCCTTTCTCTCTTCCTCTTCTTTCTTTGCCTGCTTACAATCGCTTTTATTTTTTTTTGAACAAATGTTGCATCGCATTGAGTGTGCCAAAGAATTGAAGGCTAGGTTTTAATCAAAATTTTGTGTTAGAATTGAATGTTCTTCTTTTTGCATCGGTTAAATTTTTTAATGACATTTAATAAAATGATTTGAATAGAATCATCTTAAAAAACTAATGACCCTTTTAGAATTAAAAATAGTTTTATGGTTAAGATAAAACTAACAAAATAGTTTAGTAACCCAAAAATTATTCACTTTTATACATAACATTTCAGTAATTATATTAAAAATACAAACTATAGTTCCTTATTTACAAAAGAATGCAAAGAATTGAAGGCTGGATTTTAATTAAGATTTTGTGTAAGAATTGAATGCTCGCAACTCTCTGTTCTTCTTGTTAAATCGGTTAGATTTTTTAATGACATTTAACAAAATAGTTTGAATAAAATCATCTTAAAAAACTAATGACCCTTTTAGAACTAAAAATAGTTCAATGGTTAAGATAGGACTAACAAAATAGTTTAGTAACCCAAAAATTATTTACTTTTATACATAACATTTCTGTAATTATATTAAAAATATGAACTATAGTTCCTTATTTACAAAAGAATGCAAGCTAGATCAAGAAAAATAAAAATAAAAGACGAAGAATAGCTTAATTTTGAATACATGTTTTTACTTCAACGAAGATAAATGAAAAGTATAGACAATAGTTCCTTATTTACACAAAAAATTGCAAGCTAGATCAAGAAAAAATGAATAAAAGAAAAGAATAGCTTAATTTTACGTACCTATTTTTACTTCAACATATACGATTTTTACCAAAAAAAATAAATCACTTATGTGAAATGTAACTTTCTTAATTTACACCCATTCAATATATAGGGGTATATCTATTTATTAAGATGAATTAATGCATGGGTTAATGTTAATGAGTAGTAGTTATATTTCTATTCGAATTTATTGTTGTCAACATGAATTATAAATGTAATTCAAGTACAAATATCAATTTATTGTCAAGAAATATTTTACAAGTCATGATGAATTAATTTTCACGTTCAATGATATTTAAAAATCACATCAACTTGCTTTGTTAAATGTGCCGCCTCAAAACAATCACATTATGCCATCTTGGACAATGGCGGTCAGCAAAGTATTAATACGAGTCTTTCTTCTGTGCGGATAACTTTTTCTTTCTCTACATGTCACATCAGTCATTTGTTAAACAAAAAAATTATTAATTGTTATTTAATTACTAATTTAACCCTAAAAGTATACAGCTTTTGGACGTGAATTGAAATATTTTTTTTAACCTTTTCTTTGCAATTACTAAAATAACCCTACGTCAAATTACATAATAACCTTGGTTTTATTTTCAATGCAAAGTCTTAATTTTCTTCTCTCCAACTCCTGAGACGCCTCCACTATCCCCACTATTCACTTCTCTTCATCCTCCAGACCTCCACTCATCCACTATTCACTCCTCTTCATCTTCTATCCCATTACTTTATCCTCTACCACAAACTTCAAATTATATATTTTTTTCGGGATTAAAAATAATAGTTCAAGTTATATTTTAAAAAGACAACGTCAATTTCAAAAAAGAAATATAATAATACTAATATATTTATGCACATAGTTTTTAACTTTTTAACGAGTTCCCCATATGATGCCAAAATCGTAATTAGGAAGGAAATTATGACTGAGAATGGAATTAACATAAGAATGAACATCACGTGTTTGATATGCTCACAAAATAAATAAAAGAATACAAAAATAGTTGTTAACAACCCATGTTTCTTGTGTTAGTATGGAAGACTAATATAACATTTATGACTTTTATAACATGATTTCATTAACCTTTTATTATTGTATTACTAACATTTAGAATAACATAAGCATGATAAATAATAATAGTAGTAATAATAATACTAGATTTATAAATAATAATAATAAAATTTTATATAAAATATGATAATTATTACTATTGTAAAATGCCAATTTTTGATGGGGTGATATTAGTCATTTGAGTATTAAGTTCATTCTGAAATACAGAAAAATGTGTTAAGCTCGTGTAAGATGGAACTGGATTAAATTGGGAATAGGATTTTTGAGATAATTCCGTCATACAAAGAACGACAATCATAATAGAGTCACTAATGTCAATTAGTTCTCAAACACATTTCAATATATCAATCGATAAGAGTATTCATCACTGGGCAATGCCTTCAAAATTTGAATTTGTATGTATGCCTAGTATTTGATAATTAGTCCATCTTCAATTGCCATATCAAATAAGCATACGTATAGCACGTGCTAAATGAGTAAGATAAATTAGGGGAAAACTGAGTGATACTATCTATATTATAATGATCACATTATTATATTAGCTTGTTACTTGAATAAGTAATATATCAACACTTATATATCATCAGGACTATACAGTGAAACAGGTTCTTAAAAATATAATGTTTTCCGCAAAAAATATCATATTTCAAGAAAACAGAAAATTAAATGATATATTTAATAAAATAAAATGAGAGAATTTGGGGAGAAAAAAAAACAATAAGAATTAGGGAGTCCTTATATGTAGGAAAAGTGCTGCAAATCATCTACACGTAGGGAGAAAGATAGAGAAACTATTGAAGTTAGTCTAAAGTCGGGGAGAAAGATAGAAAAACTATTGGAGTTAGCCTAAGGTCAATTCCAACAACTTCCCTATTTTTTTTCTCTTTATATGTAGAGAATTTTAACCATTTATCTATATTTGGGATTCTTTATTTGAGTTTTACTCTAACAGCTTTCCTATATCTTAATTCAAGGAGTCCTTATATAAGTTTCGCTCTAATAGCTACTCTGTTTTAGAGATTTTCTATTTTTGTTTTACTCCAAAATCTCTCCGTTTTTTAATTAAAATCTTTATAATTAAACTTTTTATTTACATTTCTTAATTGTTTATGTTGATTTTTAATTAAACATAATTATTTAATTCCCTAGTTGGGTCTAGGGATACTTGTAGGGATTCTTTTGACATCTTTGCATATAGAGATGTTGAAAGATGAATGTAGGGACATCTACATGTAAAGATGGTTGTAAGGTTGATGTTAGAAATGAATATCTCTAACAATATCCCTATATGTGTGGTAAATGGGTGTCTAGGGAATGAATTGTAGTTGGTCTAACAAATATTCTCTTATTTCCGCCTCACTGTCATTGCACCCACTTAAAGAGTATTTGATGAAATCAAATGACCTTTACCATAATATATTTTTAATTATTTTTTGGCTTAATAGTGAATATATTATATTTACAATTTAATTTTGAAAAAATGACTCATCAGGACAATTTGAAAATAAATGTAAAAGAGTCTAACGAGAATATAAGCTAAAAACTAATATAATAAAATTATAATAAGTTTCTCTAATCTCGTAATCAAAATCCTTGTAGGTTTAGGATTAAAAACTAGTTTTCATAATGTTGTATCCTAATTCTTGTAGGATTTGGTCACCTTTTTGCCTTTTACATAATCAATTTATTATGTAATTTTTAGTTAATTAATAATTTTTAAAATATTTGAGTAAAAAAAAATAGCAAAAATATTTTTAATGTATTATCTTATAATTTTATCAAATTTTTTTAATTTTTAATAATGGTCCTAAGTCGTGACTTGAAATTCTTATTATTTAAAAAGACATTATTACTGTAATAGCACGCACAAACAACAATATTATGTGCATAGATGCAGGACTATTCAATAAAAAAGTTCATCAAAACACACGTGGAGACACTTTTTTGCAAAATAAATATATAAATTAAGCCTACAACAAGTAGGGAGAGGTTTGAGGAAAAAAATGTTTAATTTGGCAAAGTTTCTGTTGTGACTTGCTTGTCCATTTTAGTCATTTGTCCTCTATTCTGCATGAATTTCAAACATCACAAAATGAAGGCTATATACGTCTCCTTTACTCCAAATCATGATAAGACCTTCATTATTACATGCCACATGTCGCACAACGGATTATTAGCTTGTCACGTCAACATTGACCGTCAGCATAGAATAATTTTCCGTATTAATACAAAGGGTCAAAGGCAATTAATAAAAAGTATTTTATATAAAAAGTAAAAATACATCACAATTCGCCACGTGTAGGACTTTATTGGGATGTTGGCAGAATTTTCTTTCAGAGATTTGGTGAGATTTCATAGAGAGATTTGGTAAGAGATTTCAGAGGGCAATTAATGGGTTTGTGTGGATTGGGAGAGAGAATAATCTGTCGAATGAAAAAAAAAATGATTTACATAACCAACATATTACAACAAACATTGTAACTCAAATTAAGTATATAAAAATTTATAATTCGACCAAAAAAAAAAAAAATCCAAGCAAAAAAGCTGTGAAAAAAGAATGACTGAATAGGAATTATATTTAATCTGAGGGTTGAGACTCATATGTATAATCAGGTAATAATCCATAACTTGTCATGGTTGCAAACTATCATTGGAGCTACCCCACCAAGATACAAGTCGGATCTTATTACCTGATTTGATTATTTAAAGACTCAAATTCACCTATATGATCAAGATTAAGGCTAAATCCGTCATGGCTGCAAACAATAGTTACCTTATGAGACAGTAAAAACCAAAAAGAAAAAGCAGAAAATATAAAAATAAAATTAACCCATTTTCTATTTTTCCTTGCGTTATACTCTTAAAACTTATAGAAACTATATGCTTGTTAAAACTCATAGACAAGCTGCTTGTTGCCAAGCCAAGCTACAGAAAAGCTCAAGATCTTGATAGTCATTTCAAGAAACACTACATCATCATCATAGCCTCATTCAATTGGTTTTTTAAAAGAGATTGAGGAAGAGAAATAGAGCACGAGAGGCTGTAAAACATACATAAAGTTTACCGCATGGTACAGTCATTTACAGCAAACTTCTGAAATGAAGTTAATTTTATATAGTTGTATGGATTTTCTATAAACACTTTAGCTGCTTAGCACATACATAGATCTTAACATAGATCAACTGCTTAGCACATACACATGCTGACAAGGAAACAAAAACTCACATAACATCTTAACATTCTTTGTGTTTTGAAAAAAGTGCACAATATTTCTATATTTTAAAACGTAACTGATTTACCCCATGTGTTTTATAAAAGTAATTGAATACTCTCTTGTGTTTTATAAATAAGTTGATTACCTCCTGTATTTTAAAAACGTAACTGAATACTCTCTGTGATTTTAAAAATGTAGTTGAATACCCGCTTTCATTAGAGAAATCGTTCATTTTTAAGCGAGAGTATTTAGCTATATTTTTAAAAACACATGGAGGTGTTAAGTCATTTACTCGTTATAATATTATAATAGTTGTAATATATTAATACAATTATGACGATGCAGTTAGAATCTTTCAATCCGGCCATATTAATAATGTTACGATGTTATAAAAGTATTTTATATATAAGATTGTGACATCACAATTAAATTTAATGATTGTAAAATTGTTGATATAATTTTGATAAAATGACATAAATAATTTACGATATTTGAATCTTAATCGTAACGTTATAATATTATAAGAATATATTGTTACACTGCATCACAAACCCTATAAACACAGTAGCTATAACTAATAATTGTGGTACCAATGTCCATGCATCCACACACACATGCATACTCACACACACATAATCACAACAATAATATACTACTACAACTCTATATGATTGGTGTACATATATTTTATGTACTGCTCTGCACGTATATAATATATATGCATACACTTATCTTTAGGGCAAAAATCATTTTAGTCTCTGAGGTTTGGTATAAAACCCAAATTAGTCCCTGAGGTTTGCAAAAAGACCAAATAGGTCCCTCTAATTATTTATGACTTAATAGTCAAATATTTGATCAAATGAAAAGACTTAAATGCCCTTGCTTTAGTGGTTGGAGATTTAGAAGGAATGAAAAAAAAAAAAAAATTGGGACCATGCAACAAGCATAACTATTTAAGCACCCAAGCCATTTTTTTTGTCATTTGAAAACAAAAAAGAAAAAATAATAATAGATGAAAAAAATGCAAATATTAAATGTGAAAAAATAATTTACATGTAACGAATTCCTCGTCTATTATTATTTTTTTCTTTTTTGTTTTCAAATGACGAGGAATTCATTACATGTGAATTATAGTGAATTTATTACAACGTTATACATTCTATTGTCTAATATTGCACCTCAATACATTTTTCAAGTTAGTTAAAAGTCAAACAACATTTATAATTGGAGGACATATATCCAAAATTTAAGATTTTAAAAGCCACAATTAGTGGCTACCAGATATTAAATTCAGCTTTTGTTGTCGTTCTTTTTTTTTTTTTTTTGGTGAGAAAGAGCATGAATTGAAAGTGAAAAAAGAAAATAAAAATAGTTTGAGTGCTTAAATAGTTGTGCCTGCTGCATGGTCCTAATTTTTTTTTTTTTTCTTTCCCTCCAAATCTCTAACCACTAAAGCAAGGGCATTTAAGTCTTTTTATTTAGTCAAATATTTGATTATTAAGTTATAGATAATGGGAGGGACCTATTTAATTTTTTTACAAACCTCAAAGACTAATTTGGGCTTTATATCAAACCTCAGGGACCAAAATGGTTTTTGCCCCTTATCTTTATATGATAGACTATTACATATAAATATAAGTTTTTGAAAAGATGTTGCGTTTACATTTGATTCTTCTCTGCAAAACCAACCATGGAAGAAGCAATTAATTAGCTATATATCTTCCAGTTTTCTGTTTGGAGAACTGGGAATATTTAGCAGCAAATAAAAAGAGTTTCTCAAAGTGGGTTCAAGCTCCAAGGTTCATCATTTTACTCTTACATTCTTTGTTTGATTGCCAAGAAAACACAAAAAGTCGAAAGGGTATTGAAATAATTGCACGTACATGCGTTGAAGTTGCCTGATTATATTATATAGTAGACTTCTTCTGCTTACTTTTGTGGAAATTCTTCTTGCTTTCTCATTTTTGTGTCTTCTGTGCTGTATGAGCAGCCAAATAGATGATTTTATGGTATGGATTTTCGAAACTTTTCTTGGGTGTTTGTGATGATTGAAAGTTGTTAAGTTGTTGTTTCATTCCTTATGCAGAAAGAGGTTTAGATTAGGTGCTATTCTTTGAGCTCATGACCAATGAATTTGATGAACAATTGAGCAGACCGTAGGTTTACCGACCGTTAACTTCAGGATCCTTAGATTAATCTGACAAAGTTTGGATATTTCAAGAAAAAAGAGTTATGGAACTGTGGTTCATTTATGTGTATTAGATTAGGTTCTATTCGATGAGCTCATGAGCAATGAATTTGATGAAGAATTGACCACAGTTGTGGAACCATGGTTCAATTATGTATTCATCAAATTCATGGTGTATTTTGTCATTAAAATTACATGATTTTCACCTCTTTTTAATCTTTTGTTCTTCATAAGCTCTATGTGTGTGTTGTTGAGTGTAGGATTTATTTTATCATAATAAAATTATGAACTCTTCTTTATGTTAATCTCGATTGACTGATCAGGTGAGTGCCATGATTCGCTGCAACTTGAAAGCTGTGTTTTTTCCTGTTGCAATCAGATTTCAGACTTTTCTTATGGCAGCTGAATATGTTCTCAGCAATTGTCTTGGTTAGTTAGCTTTGGATTCTCACCTGGCAGCTGAATATGTTCTCAGCAATTGTCTTGGTTAGTTAGCTTTGGATTCTCACCTGGCACTCTATCTCTGTTCAGTACTTGTATTTTTTTCCATTTTAATTATTAGAATATAGAAACAAGTGGTCTTGGTGGAGGCATCTATTTGGTTATTTTAAAGGGTGAAGTGCACCAAACCCTCTTATACTTTAGTGAAAGTGCACAATATTTCTTTATAGTTCAAAAACTCTCTGAACTAGTCCCTATATTTTTTAAAAGTACACAACACCCTCCTACAGTTATAAAATCCTTCATATTTAACGGATTTTATAAAAAAAACGTAAATACTCTCATTTTTTTTTCTCTCTTTTGTCATTTCTTCTTTTGTTTAGGCAAAAAAAAAATGGTAATTTGGTTAATTCAGATAATTATTTAATAAATAAATTCGTTGAAAATAAAAAAAAAAATCTCACTTAACGCGTGTGAAGTACACTCTCCGTTAAATTTAACGAATTTTTTAATGGTAGGAGAGTGTTGTAGATTTTGAAAAACTACAAGAACTAACTCAGGGGGTTTTTAAACTATAAGGAGGGGTTATACACTTTCGCTAAAGTACAAGAGGGTCTGATACACTTCACCCTATTTTAAATTATCATCATCTCTTTCCAAATTTGCAAAACTATATTTAACAGTACTTGAGAATAAATTCAGAGATCTTCTGCGAATTGGAACTATGGGGTGAGAGATTCCAGCGTGTCTTGCAAATGCTGCTTTCTTCCTATCCCCTAAATTAAGTAGCTAATTCTCTACTGCTGGAGCAAATTGGCTATTTTTTAAGATAAAGTTTAAGAAGAATATATATATGCTACTTGCTAATATTAAATTACTGAAGAGATATCTTTGTTTATTGACTATATTTGTCTCAATGGGGTGGTGTTATTGTTTTGCTTCTCATTTCATTGGTTAAATTATTAAGTGCTATGTGCCACCTTAATATTGAAGTTGACACGTCTGCTTCTCAATTCATATCCATTTATGTATCTTCAAGTGTCTAATCTGATTCTTTTCAAATTTGCAGTCCGAGGAAATTGAATTCTACATCCACACAGTTTGTTGCCCCATCCAAAACATAGACGGAAAAGTAAAACCCACAATAAATATATTTATAAATTATAAAATTGACTTAATACTGTTTTACAATTCTAAATAAGAAAATTTATTTGTAAATACAAATCATCACAGTATTCATTTGTTATAAGTATATGCTAGCTTGTACATATTTTGAATTTGTCAAAAAAAAAAAAAAAAACTTATTACATTAAACCCCTTATGTATTAATATTCTTGTTGATTATAAATGTGCACCCTGTAACCACCATTCCGCCATTGTTTACAAATAAATACAATTTCTAAGGCCTTAGTATTAGATTTGCAACAATTCCTCAAGTATCTTGTAGAGCTGGAGTAGGGTCCTACTCAGCCTCAATACCCCACTAATCCACTAACCCGCTAACCCACCTTCTTCTCTTTTCTCTCTCACCATATGATTGCCATTATGATCCAGTTGAAAGAGAAGAGTTGGGCATTGACTGTTGACAAATTTATCACCATTAGAAATTAGAAAGAAAAAACAAAAACAATACCACTCATCTCTTTCAGCAGATAAAAGGAAATCGTGGATGAGTATTTTATTTTGTATTGTTTCGGGTATTGAATGGAAAAAGGATATCTATTCAATATTCGAGCCTTTTGTTTTTTTACATTAGACCAAATAATATTTTGAACAGAAAAGTAAAAAATGATTAACGATGCCATATATTCAAAATATAAAAGACTGTAATATTGGACTTTTAAAGATACGGAACTATTATTTTAAACAAACTAAAGATAAGAGACTAAATTAAGTAGGGTAAATGTATAATTTAGTCCATTATCTTTGATGTAATTTCTACTTTCATCCATTATATTTTAAAAGGATGAAGTGCATCAAACCCCTTATACTTTAGCTAAAGTGCACAACACCCCCCTATAGTTTAAAAACCCCCTGAGTTAGTCCTTGTAGTTTTTCAAAAGTGCACAACACCCCCCTACCGTTAAAAAATCCATTAAATTTAACGGAGAGTGTACTTCACACCCGTTAAGTGAGATTTTTATTTTTATTTTTAACGAATTTATTTATTAAATAATTATATGAATTGATCAAATTACCATTTTTTTTGGCCTAAACAAAAGAGGAAATGGCAAAAGAGAGAAATGAAAAAAATGAGGGTATTTATGTCTTTTTTATAAAATCCGTTAAATATGACGGATTTTATAACTGTAGGGGGTGTTGTACACTTTTAAAAAACATAGGGACTAGTTCAGGGAGTTTTTGAACTATAGGGGGGTGTTGTGTACTTTCGCTAAAGTATAAGGGGGTCTGGTACACTTCACCCTATTTTAAAATGAACCTTCTAGTTTATTATCTTTGATATAAATGACACTTTCATCTATTATCTTTCAAAATGAATCTTTTAGTCTAATATGTTTCACATCAGTGACGCCGTTAGTCTAATATGTTTCCTTCAATATGTTTTGAGAGTGAAATATAGTTTACCCCCCTGTGTTTTACAGAAATTGCACCATAGCCCCTGTGTTATGGAAAGTAGCATATAACCCCCTGTGTTAATACCAAACGTTGCATACTTGCCCAAAGTTTATTTCCGTCAACTTTGATTAACAAATTTTTTCAAAAGACTATTTTGCCCTTATATAGTTTATAACCTCCTGGGCGAGTATGCAACGTTTTGAAATAACACAGGGGGATAAATGCTACTTTTTCATAACACATGGTCTATTGTGCACATTTCGCAAAACACAAGGGGGTAAACTATATTTCACTCAAGGGTATTTTTGTCCATCAAATCTATGATAGACGAGAGTCACGCACGTGTATTACATTTTCGTTAATTATAACGGATTTTTAAACAGCGGGGTGTAATATGCAACATTCCGGTAAAACACAAGGGGGTAACTGCTATTTTTCATAACACATAGTTTTATGCACACTTTCGATCTAAAACAGGGGGCTGTATGCAATTTACCCTATGTTTTGAAGTTAGACTAACGGCGTCACTGATGTGAAACATATTCGATTAAAAGGTTCATTTTGAAAGATAATTGATGAAAGTGTCATTTACACCAAAGATAATGGACTAAAAGGTTTATTTTGAAAAATAATGGATAAAAGTGAAAATTACATAAAAAATAATGGACTAAATTATACCTTTTAACTCATATTTTTTTCAGTAAAAATTATAACACAATTTGACAACTGATTAATTTGAGTGAAGACTAATTAATTTTTTAGATAAAAAAATATAAAAATAATTAAAGAATTTAAAAAGGTGCTCCTTTGCCCTTGACCAAAAGTCAATATAATTAATGGGGTTCATCTTTCTCGTCAATTATTTTAGCATTTAATTTCCTAGAATAGATCTGCAAGCCATAACTTCATAACGTATATTCATTTTTAATCACCCTTTTCTGAATACCTTCATGTTTTGAATTCAAGTTCTCTATATAGCTCCTTCCCGAACTTCTAATTAAAGGGAAACTCTTACATATGACAAGCTAATATCAGTCACACTAATATAAGATGGGCTCACAGTCTGTGATTGACGTTCATAAGCCGTATTCAAAGTTTTTCTCCTAACTGAATATCATACTATGAATAGCATAGCCTGGCAAAAGTTTGAGACACTTTAGTGGAGAGAGTTCAATTGGAGGTAGAATCAGAAATTTGATCTTGGAGGTCTAAAATTCAATTAAGAAGATTGATGATAAACAAATGTAAAAAAGTAGAGGGCCTTATCATTTAAAAATTATATATATATTTTTAATTATTTTTTTTAAGTTTGAGATTTTGGTTACTTTTATAAAATATAGGGAGGTAATCAGTTACGTTTTAAAATACATAATGGTATTGCACACTTTTAACAAAATATAGGATGTGTTAAGTCGTTTACTTTATATATATATATGTGTGTGTGTGTGTGTGTGTGTTTTTCAAATATCCAAGATGATGTTAGACTTAATCAATAAATTTAGCAGAGTGGGTAAAATAAAACCTTCGTACGTGTTTGTTTAGTGGCTACTAACATGATTTACGTTTCATTGAAGTTGTAGTATTTCTCATTTTTCTCTTGGTTCAGTTGAGAAGTATTATTAATTGGATTATGCATATGAAGGGTTGAGGGCAAACCAAAAACATAGGAGTCTAAACTTCTATTTGGTATATACTCGTAAATTAGCATTCTCTCTTCTCCATGAATGCAATATCCTAGAAGTCTAACTAGATTCCGATGTTGAAGTTTGGCAATCAGCATGACCTCATTCTTGAGTTCATGGACTCCTTGACGAGAACTCTCTGAGAGACGCTTTACAGCTATCTCTTGTTCAGTTGATAGTATTCCCTATGATTTCAAACAAGCAACAGAAACACTTGTCAATTGGTTGTATAAGAATTATTTGCTTTAGATAGCCTTTATGACCATATAAAGTGCAATAAAATTGTGATGGTTCAATGACCAAAATCATAAATTAGGAGTAACCTTCTACATAAAAACATACTTAGTAGATTCATGAAAGGACAAAATGAATATGGAAGAGTTCATGTATCTAATATTATATATTCCATCTATTTTCTTGAAAGATTCACGTGACCATCTCAATATAATAATGATAAAATTAGTGGAGTTAGTGGGGTAGTGAGTTTATGGAAAGTCATGTAACATATAATGCAATCAAATCTATGATGAATGGAGCAATGATATGAGGCACTATATAAATGACTCTTGGTCCCTCTCTCCAGTCAACAACCAAAATATGTGTTTGTTATTCCCATTAAAGGAGAATAGCACTAATGGTCCTGTATTGTTTTATTAAAGATTCAGCTTAATTGTATATGTTTCAAAAGTCTTAATTTAGTCCTATATGTAGTTTTAGTTAATTCCTCTATTTATTACTATTTTTTTTCAACAGTATTTGTTTGCCTAAAAGTCTCAATTTAGTTCTCTATATTTGAAAAGTTTAGTCTAGTTATTTTGTCTAAAAGTCTCAGTTTAGTTTTATATGTTTTTTAAAAGTCTCAGATTAGTTTTAACCGCTAAAATTGGGATTAACTTTAACGAAAAATTAGTGATCTAATTCACACATGACCATGGTTAGAGGGGCAAAATTGAAAAAAATATGTTCAAAAGAGAAAAGTTCAATTAGGTCTTAGATGTTTGCAAAAATGTCTAACTTTAACGGTTATGACAAATATGAGACTTTTGAGAAACATATAATACTAAATTGAGATTTTTAGGCAAATATATAGGACTAAACTGAGACTTTTGACATATATAGGATTAAATTAAGATTTTTAGGTTAACATATAGGATTAAATTGAGACTTTTGAAATATATAGGACTAACCTAATTTTTTTTAATGAAACATATAGAACTAAACTGAATTTTTGATGAAATATGCAGGACCATTGATACTATTCTCCATTCTTATTACTTGACAAACATAAATAAATAGCGTAAGTGGAGAGAAGATCAAGTAAATAGAATCGGGAAAAAGACATCCAGGTCCTTGCCTTTTTCCCTTTGTCTCAAATAGGTCCTCCAGTTCTTAAAAATGTCTTGAGAGGTCCTTCACTAAAGAGTAATTTAGTCTTTTTAATAATAATTAAATAAAAACACACAATCTCACACAAACACACCAAAAAACACACACTAACACACCACCATACACACACACACGAACACACACCAAAACTTGGTTTTACAAAGAAGATTGCTCCAGTGGAACTTCAGCATCATGAGACATTTCTACCCTGAGCTCCCCAGTTGAAAGAATGGGTTTCTCAACTTTTGCAAATGGTACAAGAAGTCTTTAGTCTTTTCCACTGAAGAAAGTTGCTAATTTATTGTCACTCTATGGTCCTTAGTTTCTTTTTCCTCTTTTAATTTAAGGTTTTCTGCGAGGTGGGTTTCTTTACAACCCTCTCTCCAATTATCTTGTTGATTTGTTTACTTACAGTTCTTTTTGATTCAGGCCATCTCATTTTGGCTCATATATGGTCTTGGTGTGTGGCTTTCCCCTGGTTACTATTCTACTGTAACATAAGTAATGCATTATCTTTCATATGATTCATATTTCTGTTCACTTAGTTGTTTCCATCTACTAATAAGTATTATACATGTCCCTTGATGTATATGCCTATAGAATACAGGCACGTTTTTTTCTTCATTTTCTCAAAGTTGTGTCATATGTGGCTGAGGGCTTAGCTTTTGATGCCGAGTCTTTCAATTTACGCACAGGGGTGGTGTTCGCAGTGGGCTCGCGTGGGTGGGGGTGGTGTTCAGGGGGCTCACAGGGGTTGGGGGTATTGGCTGGCGGTGGTGTGGGTGGTGGGTGGTGGTATGTTTGTGTGTGTGTGTGTGTGTGTGTATGGTGGTGTATTAGTGTGTGTTTTTTGGTATGTTTGTGTGAGATTGTGTTTTTATTTAATTATTATTAAAAAGACTAAATTACCCTTTAATGAAGGACCTCTCAAGACATTTTTAAAAACTGGAGGACCTATTTGAGACAAAGGGAAAAAGACAGGGACCTGGATGTCCTTTTCCCAAATAGAATCGCAATACTTACCAAGATTTGCAGCTGTAACGCGAATATAAAGTGTCTGATTTGCATATGAAACTAATTTCCTGACATCGATTAGGTCTCCAAACCAGAGCAAGCAACCATGACCTGCTCGAGTAACATTTGTATTAGCATAAGCTGCACATGAGCAATTCTTGGAGCATTCAGCTTTCACATTCCTCCAGCGACATTCTCATATTCACCCTGAAGTGCAAAAGATCAGGCATTTGCAAACCCTCAAATTCTTTAAATGCTCCTCTTTCTGAACAATTAAATGGCTTTTCCCGTATACATCCACCATACCAACCATGATCATCCCAATTACGCGAGTTCTTGGGCGTATACCTCATCATGCAGCTACAAATTCGAGCATCACTAATTGTGCAAACAGTATTAGGACCACAGAAACCATAATTGCGACAATTGTCCCGGGGTATCTCCACTATCACAGGCCAGTCACTGCTACTGTTGTCCCGTACAAAGACCTGAAGTGCACCAGAGTAGCTAATAGCTGTCAGCATTAAAGAAGAATTGTTGTATAGATGATGTATATAGTAAACCTCGTCTGAATTTACTGTAACTTCTGTGGAGTATCGGCCATTAGGTGGCGAAGGGAAACCATTAAACTCCACTCCGTTCCATGCTCCAGTACTTCTAAAATGTTTCGAATAAGCCCCCAAAATTGCTAAGTTTGGTAGTCCATGAAGGTCAAAACCATATGTATATTCTCCTGGAGAAGGGTCATCGGAATCTTTCCAGGATGTAAGGTTTCGATTCAGACCAGTCCTCAAGTTCCATCCAAGCTTCATTCCAGGTATCGAGGCGTGCGATGGATGATCAAAGCTTTGCCAGACAAAACTTGCTTCTTCTTTGCTGTCCCTCAAAACAAGATTTCCTGAGTCTAAAAGTTGTGCGACTGTGGTGCTCCCTGATGACAAATTCTGGACGTCTGTAGACCAAACGATTCTCCCCCTGTTTTGTCCACAAGGATCAAGTTTCCATCATTTCCAATTCTAACAATACCAGAAGTATCTCTGAAAGGATTACCTCTGTTCGCAATCCACACGATTTGATCTGGGCTGATACTGAACCATACGACCAAGTAGAACTTTTCGGAATTGCCAGGACTGAAGAACCCCAGCTGGAACACCTTTTGTGCAGAGATTAAGGTTTCAAACCATGTGATTTAATCTACATTTGCATTACAATTTAAGATATAAATGCTACATTTCATATAAATGTGATGCAATGTTGGTAGATTTTTTTTTTTTTTTGGTCAAATAAAACAGTCATTGATGAAAAAGAAGTACATCAAGTTATCCAATCCTAGTAGGTTGGATGTCCAATAACAAAAATTGCAAAAGGTGGGTCGGAACATTAAAGACTTAATCTAAAGGCAAAGCGTTCTTAAGTGTACATTTTGTAATCCAATCACAGGGAATATTAGCGGTTCTTCTAATGCATACGATCCTTACATGAGGGACTGATGTCACAATCTTTTTAATATCCTCCACGATTCGAAGAACTTGTCACCCTAAAGCAAGATTCGGAGAACTGATTGCATTAAGAACTGCTTCTACATCACTTTCAATGACAATACTAGAGAAATCGAGGTGTGTTGCGAACAAGCATGCATTCCTTATAGCCAGCACCTCGGCCTCAAAAGCTGAATTACATCTGATAAGGTGTGCTTGTCCAAAGATTAGTGCTCCATTACAGTCTCTTCCAAGGAAGGCAAAGGAAGCTCTTTTACGATCAACAAAGGATGCATCCACAATAATTTTCACAGTGCCAAGAGCAGGAGGCGACCACTGTGTTGCAATTGTAGCACCATGTCTATCTTCCACCTAACCAGGTTGTCTCAAAGATTGCTCACCCACATCAATCTCAAATGTAAATTGATTGAAGAAATGAAGAAAACTGGCCTAAAATATCACTTCACGATGCAAGTCAACAAGGAAAGGGGATTATTGACATAGGTTCCAGTGTCAAAACATGCTCTCAAAAATTGATTTTGGTCAAATTGAGCCCAAAAATAGATTTAGGAAGTTGAAAAGTCTTGAAATAGCTTTGGTCAAATTTTTGGTCAAAAAATCAAAATCAACGATCGTGGTCAACAGTAAGTTTTTGAAAAAGTCAAATTCACGATCGAATTTCTGGTAACTTCACGAGAAAAAAATAGTTTGTTTGTTCCTCAAAGTGATATGGCATTTGCACTTTCCAACTACTAAGAGGAGAAAACAAAATACAAGTGGAAACAAAACACTTCAAAGGTGGGCTCACATGTCTCCCATGCTTTGTCCACTTTTCAATTGCCAGAAATTCGATCGTAAATTTAATTGTTTTTCAAAAATTTACTGTTGATCATCATCGTTGACTTTGACTTTTTGACCAAAAATTTGACCTAGGTTATTTCAAGACTTTTTGATGTTCTGAATCTATTTTTGTGCTCAATTTAACCAAAATCAATTTCTGCAAGCTTGTTTTGACACTGGTACCCATGTCAATAATCCCTTTTCCTTGTTGACTTGTATCGTGAAGTGATGTTTTAGGCCAGTTTTCTTCATTTTTTTATTTAACCTACATTGCACCAAATTTATATGAAATATAGGATTTATATCTTAAATTGTAATGCAAATGTAGATTAAATCACATGGTTTGATTACTTCAAATATAGTAACATCAATAGTCTCTGTAGCTTAGAATTGATGCAGACTTGACCCTTCAGTCTTTGATCAATTTCCCATCTTTTTGTTGTTTCTTCTTTATGTTTAAACCTTTACTCAGTTTCAACCAAATCTAAGTTTTACTAAGTGCATCAATTGTATAAATCTGACGATATCATTAATTTCTATTGAAAAGTATCTATTCTATTAGCTCCAATACACAAGATCTTATTTGATTTTCTCAATCCAAATTTTCTTATTGTCTTCTTGCGTTCTCTTACGATACACATCCTCTAGACCTTTGCATTTTTCAACTTGATAAGATATTATAGTTTCTAGATATAGTACAAATCCATGAGATAAACTTCACTTTATGAAGAAGGAAGGATATTGAGGATTTTTTCCTTTAATATAAACTTCACATATAGTGATGGAGTTACGTTGTTTTGAGGATGTGTTTATACATTTCTTGAATGTGAAAGAAAAAAAATATATATGTCAAAAAAAAAAGTTTATCATACATATTTATCTCTCGCACAACTAGACTTTCAGTTTAATACTCCAACTAACAATAAGTGTGTATCCATAACTATCGATTTTTGACTCTGTAATTGTTTACAGATAAATATTAGTTCTAAGGATAAGGGTATAAATTCGCAACATTTTCTCAAGTAATAGTGTGGAGCTGGAGGTTGGTCCTACTCAGCCTCAATACCCCACTAATCTTCTCCTCTCTGTTTCACCATATGATTGCCATTATGATCCAGTTGAAAGAGAAGAGTTCGGGATTGACTGTTGACAAATTTATCACCATTAGAAAATTAGAAAGAAAAAACAAAGAGAGAAAATACAAAAACAATGCCACTCATCTCTTTCATCAGATAAATGGAAATCGTTGGTGGCTATTGGATGAGTATTTTATTTTGTATTGTTTCAGATATTGAATGGAAAAATATATCCATTCAATATTCAAGCCTTGTTTTTTAACATTAGACTAAATAAGTTCTTGAATATTTTAAATAGAAAAGTAAAAAATTACTAACTGTGTCACATAGTCGAAACATAAAAGATTGTAACGTTGTACTTTTAAAGATATGATACTACTATGTCAAACAAACTAAATATAAGGAATTAAATTGAATATTAACCCTTATTTTTTTCAATAAAAGTTATAACATAATTTGACAACTGATTAATTTGAGTGAAGACTAATTAATTTTTTAGATTAAAAATATAAAAATAATTAAATTTAAAAAGCTGCACCTCTGCCCTTGACCAAAATTTAGTATAATTAATGGGGTTCATCTTTCTCGTCAATTATTTTAGCATTTAATTTCCTAGAATAGATCTGCAAGCCATATAAGTTCTTAACGTATACTCATTTTTCATCATTTCTGCATACCTTCATGTTTTGAATTCAAGTTCCCTATATAGTTCCTTCCCAAACTTCTAATTAAAGGAAAATCTTACATACGGTAAGCGGACATCAGTCACACTAATATGAGATGGGCTCACAGTCTATGATTGACGTTCATCAGCCGTATTTAAAGTTTTTCTCCTAACTGAATATCACACTATGAATAGCATAGCCTGGCAAAAGTTTGAGATACTTTAGTGGAGAGTTCAACCAAAGGTAGAATCATAAATTTGATCTTGGGAGCTAAAATTCAATTATGAAAATTGATAATAAACAAATATAAAAAATTAGAGAACCTTATCATTTTAAAAAGAAAAAAAAATTACATATATATATATATATATATATATATATATATATATATATATATATATATATATATATATATATCTATTCAACAACTAGAGGATTAATATATTTATTAATATTTTTCCCATTGATTCTACCTTCACTTGGTCATCACTTTATACAAGATTTAGTTATCGTTGAGGATCTAAAATAAGCAAAAGATGTAAATACAATTATACAAAACTATTTGAAGTATTTCATATTTTGTGAAGACAAAAAAATTTCCAATGGATCTTTATCGACCTTCTATCAAAGTAGTAGTCATATCGTTTGTTGTGTAAACTCTTGCATTTAACGGTGAATTAGACTCATTAATGACCCTCTCTATATAATATCCAGGGTGTTTAGGCTGTGGTAGCATTGCACTCTCACTGTCCAACATTAAGAGCACAGATGACATTGTTGGTCGATTCTCAGGTCGTTGCTGCACACACAAGAGGCCAACTTGTATGCACCGCAACACTTCAGACATTGGAAATGAATCTTCAATCAATGGATCTATGAGGTCGAAGGCTCTTCCTTCATGCCACAGTTGCCATGCCTGTGATAGAATCTGTAAGAGTAGCATAATGCAAAAACCTATCAAGTATAGTTGAATTAGAAATTTCGTAACTTACATGCCCGAGAAGATTGAAATCGTGGTTAGGATGGTAAAATTGACTGTTCCTTTTTCCGCTCACTATCTCTAAAATTAGGACACCAAAACTAAAGACGTCTGATTTCATAGAATAAATCCCGTCAATGGCATACTCTGGAGGCATATAACCACTGCAATATATTTTTGAACTTCAAAGAATGAGCATAAGTCAATTGTAATTAATTCCTTATCAAGGAAAGAATATAGATACTTACTAAGTTCCCACTACCGTTCTGGTTTTTACTATTGATTGTTCTTCTCCAAAAGTTCTAGCCATGCCAAAATCTGATATCTTTGGATTCATCTCACCATCTAGCAACACGTTACTTGCCTTGAGATCCCTATGAATGATTCTCAACCTTGAATCTCGGTGAAGATAAAGAAGCCCTATAGCAATCCCAATAATTATAGAAAAGCGCCTCCTCCATACAAGCAAATGACTCGAAACACTTGGACCACCTTCAGAATAGAGTTTTAAGGTCATCAGGATGATTACTTTGGGAGTCATACACAAGTATATATTTAGATTGGAGTCTTTTTACCAATAAATATTAATGAATTTTCAAATTGTCCACATTACCCTTTTTTTTTTCCTGGGAAAGTTCAACAGGCATATATGTTTTTCAAACATCCAAGATTATGGTAGACTTAATCAATAGATTTAGCAGAGTGGGTTAAATAAAAAATTCGTACATGTTTGTTTAGTGGCTACAAACATGATTTACGCTTCATTTAAGTTGTAGTATTTCTCATTTTTCTACTGGTTCAGTTGAGAAGTATTATTAATTGGATTATGCATATGAAGGGTTGAGAGCAAACCAAAAATATAGGAATCCAAACTTCCATTAGGCATGTACTCGTAAATTAGCATTCTCTCTTCTCCATGAATGCAATATCCCAAAAGCCTAACTAAATTTCGATGTTGAAGTTTGGCAATCAACATGACCTCATTCTTAAATTCATTGAGTCCTTGACGAGAACTCTCTGAGAGACGCTTTACCGCTATCTCTTGTCCAGTTGATAGTATTCCCTATGATTTCAAACAAGCAACAGAAGCACTTGTCAGTTGGTTCTATAAGAATTATTTGCTAGATAGCCTTTATGACCATATAAAGTGTAATAAAATTGTGATGGTCCAATGACCAAAGTCATAAATTATGAGTAACCTCCTACATAAAGACATACTTAGTGGATTCATTAAAGGACAAAAGGAATATTGAAGAGTTCATATCTAATATTATATATTCCGTTTATTTTCTTGAAAGATTCATGTGACTATCACAATATAATAAGGGTAATGTCTAGTTTAGTCCATTATATTTGGTGTAAATGACACTTTCATCCATTATCTTTCAAAATGAACCTTTTAGTCCATTATCTTTGGTGTATCTTTCGAAATGAGTCTTTTAGTCCAATATGTTTCACATAAGTGACGCCATTAGTCCAATATGTTTCCTTCAATATGTTTTGAAGTTGGACTAACAGCGTCACTTATGTGAAACATATTGAACTAAAATGCTCATTTCGAAAGATAATAAATGAAAATGTCATTTACACCAAAGATAATGGACTAAAATGTTCATTTTGAAAGATAATGAATGAAAGTGTCATTTACACCAAACATAATGGACTAAACTAGACATTTACCCATATAATAATGATATATTTAGTGGGGTTAGTGGGATAGTGAATTCATAGAAAGTCGTGTATCATATAGTGCAATCAAATCTATAATGAATTGATCAGTAATGATATGAGCACTATATATATGACTATTGGTCTCTCTCTTCATTCAACAACCAAAATATGAGTTTGTTATTCCTATTACTTGACAAACATAAATGTATAGCGTTAGGAGATAGAAGATCAAGTAAGTCAAAGAGTGTGTAATACAATTTTTTTTTGGTTAACTTGAGAAAACATCTCCACTCAACCAGCCCATGAGACATATATCAGATTAATCATCACTCACTGACATTAGATGAGACACGCTAACGTCCCTTCGTTGGCCATGTTATATACCATTAAAGTTGTATTTATATAAGCCTATATGCTATGTTGTATCCTTCCATAGATTCAAGTTATATCAAGGTATGTATTGATATATAATTGTTTTGTTATATAATAAAACATGAGATAAAGATCATATTTTCTTTAAAGTTATTTTCTGTCTCTTTTTCTTCATTTTCTTGTCGGATAATACTTCTTACCTTGTAAACCGGCCCAAAGCCACCTTCTCCAATCTTGTTCGTATGAGAAAAATTTTGAGTTGCTCTTGCAATAGTAACGATTTCCAAATAAGGTAATTCAAGGTTGTCCTTCTCTCTCACTTGGCTGCGGTGTCGCATACCTGTTAAGCAAGCTGGCGACAAATTCGAAAAAGTTCATATGTATGAGATATGAAAGCAAAGCAGCATATTCCAAAATAATAGCAGTCAATATATCATAATTTAAGTATCTAAGGAGCGCGCAATATTTGCGAAAGGTTGCGAGCATTCATGTAAAATATTTGGTCAAAACACCAAAATGACCCCATCTGCAACTGAAATAAAGAAGATATTTCTGATTCCTTTAATGAACGTGTTAAATATTTAAATAGCATTTAATAAAGAAAATATTTAAATGCTTTTAAGATTACTATCCTGTTTCACCAAAAAACGTGTGATTAAGTCAACACGTTTTCATTATCTTTTGTACGACCCACTGCAAAATAAAAAAAACAAGAAAAGAAGGAAAACCATTTTTTTCCTTTTTTTTAATGCAAACAGTGGGAAGCTGAAGCAATAATTCGCATTTAGAACTCTGATTACAATTTATAACGAATCACTACCTAACCAATCTACTCTTGGATGTAGATAATTATTTTCTAAAAGGTGAGAAACTTGCCTTCTAGTTGTGATTTCCTCTTCCAAATGAAAAACAAGACAACTAACAGAAGCAAGATTGATGCAGCGACCATCACCACTATGATAACTACCATCTTTGTTTTCTTCTTTGAGTCTGATTCTGAGACTAGCAAAGTTCAAGGGTAAGCTTAAAAAAAATTAAGCAATTTAGAGTAATCAATTCATCATACCATTGACATAGAATTTTTCGTAGTTACCTAACAGGTCGGCAGCAGTAACTCGAATGTAAAGCTTCTGATTTGCAGCCCTGGGCGTGGGTAATTTCATGACATCGATGAGGTCTCCAAACCAGAGCAAGCAACCATGACCTTCTCCAGTAGCATTTGAATTAGCATAAGCTGTACACGAACAATTCTTGGAACATTCAGCTTCACATTCCTCCAGAGACATGGTCGTATTCACCCTGAACTGCAAAAAATCAGGCGTTTTCAAAGCCTCAAATTCTTTAAATTGTCTTGTTTCTGAACAATTGAATGGTTTTTCTCGTATACATCCACCATTCCAGACACGATCATCCCAATCTTGAGGATTTTTGGGGGTATACCCGATCATACAGCTGCAAATTCGAGCGTTGCTTATAGTGCAGATAGCATTAGGACCACAGAAACCATAATTTCCACAATAGTCATCGGGTATGATAAACATCACATGCCAGTCATTGCTACTATTGTCGCGTATAAGGAATTGAAGCATACCAGAGTAGGTAATGCTTGAAATTAACAAGGAAGAATTGGTTAACAGACGATGTTCATAGTACACTTCTTCTGAATTTATGGTAGCTTGTGAGATGAAACGGAGGTTAGGCTGATAATCTAATTCACCGAAGTCCACTCCATTCCATGGACCACTTCTAAATTGTTTCACAGAATTCCTCCAAATAGTAATCTGTGGTAGTCCTTGGATGTCAATACCATGTGTATATTCTCCAGGAGAAGGGTCATCTGAATCTTTCCAGGATGTTAGATATCGATTCAGACCAGTCCTGAAGTCCCACCAGATTTTCATCCCAGGTATCATGGCATGCGATGGATGATCAAAGCTTTGCCAGAGAAGACTTGCTTCTTCTTTGCTGTCTCTCAAAACAAGATTCCCTGAATCTAAAAGCTGTGCAACAGTGCTGGTCCCTGACGATATATTCTGGACGTTGGTAGACCAGACGATCCTCTCTGTTTTGTCCACAAGGATCAAGTTTCCATCATTTCCAATTCTAACAACACCCGAAGAATCATTGAGTAGATTTTCCCTGTTCGTGATCCACACAATCTGATCTGGCGTAATATTGAACCATATCCCCAAGTAGAACTTTTTGGGATTTCCACGACTGAAGAACCCCAGCTGGAAAACATTATCTACTGAGATTAACGTCTCATTTGAAGTAATAGAGTTTGATGCGCTCAACGTGTCCATGGACATGGATATTGGTATCAAAGATAAGATAAAAACAAAAACATAACAAATAGTAGCAGACAAATGTATCTTCATTTTATTGAGCTTTCTTTTTTCAGTCTGGATCAGCTCACCTGGCACCAATCATTAGAAGTTGTCTGAAACCACTTTGAACAATTCAAGGCAACTACAACGATTGGAGGAGGAAAGAGAAGGCATTATTGACAAACTATATATGAAGCTCAATCACCTAAAGTATAATATATATCCCAGATCTATATAAAAAATGGTAATTAGCAAGCAATAGACGGAAAATATTGTTTGACGATTTCTTCTTAATTGTAGAAGACAAACGTTTGACTTCAAAATATTAGGCTTTGGAGAACAGGAGAGGTCGAAAGGCATAAAAGACGAATTACATGAAAATGACTGAACTAATTTCATACGTAACTAACTTATACAATGAATCAAGACATTAAGGTCATTTGACAAAAAATGAAGAGATAAAACTAATTTATTTCAGGGATTAGATCATTAAGATATTCGTCCGCCTTGTAATCTAGCGTTTATATTATAATGAGAAGACTACATAAATAATTCGCAAGACAATCGTGTTTTTAGGAGAGGATCCTGATCCTTTCATAACACATTATTTTTCTGTTAATATTTTCAAATTCCACTGTTTAGAACCAAGACAGCATAAGTTTTCTCTGGATATAGTAGTTTAAGTAGATAGGAGCTTGATTAGTACTTGGCTAAATTTATTTCTCTTAGTACAAAGGCACCTCATTCTTGAATTCATGTCCGGAAGAAAAGAAATAGTCCGTTCCAAAATGGAAATTCCCTCATTGGACCAGATGAAATCTGATTGAAAAGTTTTCATTAAATACTTTGTTGAATATAATAAACTATTCTTTAACAAATTTAACTTTTAGATGAGGTGATTATTTAATATGGTATACAGAGCTTAGGTTTATTTTTTTCCACAACATTATTACGGTCTATAATCTAAGTGTTTAATTAATTTTTAGGGTTCGCAATCGTCATGTGCTTAAGGGAAAATATTACGTTACCCCTCCGTGATATGCGAAAGTATCACTCTACTCTCTGTGTTCGTAAAACTTCAAGAAAGACTCATGTATTATTAAAAGGTCATCACACTACCCCCTTCATGTCTTTTTTAAACTATTAAATATCATTTTTATCCTTTTATAATACATATTTTTTTTTTCTTTCTTTCATTTTCAACTATTTCCACTAAATAAAATTTTTTTTAAAAAATCATCTTCCCCAACCACCCCTCACCTATCCCCAGCCCCACCCCCAGCCCCACCCCCTACTACTCCGTCGGAGCAACAACGTGGTGTGTGGGGGTAAGGGTTGTTAGGTGATGGTGGCTGATGGGGAGGGTAGGGTGGGGTGGGGTGGGGTGGGGGAGTGGGGGTGGGGATAGGTAGGGGGTGGTTGGGGAAAATGATGTTTTTTTTTTAATTTTTTTTATTTAGTGGGAAATAGTTGAAAATGAAAGAAAGAAAAAAATATTTATATATGTATTATAAAAGGGTAAAAATAACATTTAATAGCTTAAAAAAGATATGAAGGGAGTAGTATGATGATTTTTTAATAATACAGGGGCTTTTCTTGAAGTTTTACGAATACAGGGAGATAGAGTGATACTTTCGCATATCACAGGAGGATAATGTAATATTTCCTCTTTTTATATTCGTGAAAATGATGAAACCAATTAAATGAATTAATAGAAAAAAAAATTAATATGCACACGAAGCTCGTTTTTCAGTGAGATGGAAGGTACAATAGTATTTACCTTAAAAATACGAACTTCATTATTATTATTATTATTATTATTTTTTTGTATAAGCTTGCGTTCAAACTGTGACCATAAAATTATGAAGTAAAAACAGTACCGGGACAAGGAATAGTTAAAGGATTGACCAATCGCCCAGTACGATCAACAAATTGTTAGAACCAATCGATGACAAAAAGTCATCAATCACTTGCCAAGCATGCTAACTTGTAGATGGACCACCAAAATAGGCAATAATTGATCGACAACCATTTTTGCATAACTGCACATAAAGAACAAAAATGCGAGAAGAAAAATAATAAATCCATCAGTAACAAGATCACATGGTCCATATAAGCAACATATAACATGGTAATAAAAAGAACAGTTAATTTTTGGATGATGTGGGAACTGAGTTTGCAGAATTCAGACATCAAATTATTCAACAAAGTCCGACTATCAACTGGTAAACTCTAGATATAGCGGTGCGCTCCTACACATGCATCAGGCCAATTAATGGCAGAACTTTAAAGTAGTGGAGAATGTTGAATCCGCGACTTTATAAGAGCAATTTCACTCTACTACCGTTAGACAATTCCCCAGAGGCAAAGAACATGTAATTTTACTTTCTGGAAAGCAACAAAATCTAGAACAAAAGAATCAGAACCCTCACGAGCTCAAGATATCCCTAGACTAGAATGTAAAATAAAAATCCTCATCTGTCCAACGCCTTGCTATCCTTCACTTAAATAAAATATAGAACTGTATAAGATCTAATGAGTTGTTTATTTATTAGAATAATTATAATTGTTAAGGCAATTAATTTGAGTGGAAATTGAATGGCTATGTTTTTGTAAACGTTTTGTTATTACCATACTTGTGCTATTGCCTTTTGTATTATGCAAGTGCGATATTATGGTAACTTAAGATATAAGAGGGAGATTTGTGCTGAGTTAGGCAGTGCATTAATTGTCCATTCATAAGGAAAAAAAGGATTAGCATTTGATGAGTAGAGGTCTTTCTTGAAGCCCAAGCCATGATGATTTGCCACATTCAAGTATTTATATGAAGAACAGGTCATGGCACAGGGGGACACGGAGAGAGCGAACGAGCAGCAAGGAAGCATATAGTATTTCTATCCAGTGTTCCGTGTTATGTTGCAACATGATTTGTGTTCTAATCTTTTATTGTATTAAGTGTTGCATCTTTGTTTACTTTGATAGTGAGTCATGAGCGACTTGTATCAGTCTTCGAGTGATTAGATTACTGTCTACTTGATTCATTCTTCGGGAGAAGAAGGTATAGTTCTCGGGAGAGAACGTTACAAGTTGAGGGGAGCTCGCCAAATCGAATTTCATTAAGGAGTTCTTCATCGAGCCGTCAAAGGTCAAGAGAGAGTCTTTACTTGTGTAAGTCCATTGATGTTGTAACTTGTTATTTCTTAATGAATTGGTTTGTTGGTCTCGTGGACGTAAATCGCACGGTTGAATCACGTTAAATCTTGGTGTTCTTTATTTTGTTACAACTTTACATTTTTTTTCCGCTGCTGTGATCTCTATTCATGTTGTATCATTAAATGAAATTAGTAATTAAGTCTCTGAGACTCATTCAGTGTTCCAGTTAATGTTACATACCTACACTGCTATAACTCTATCAAATGTCATCAAGAGCAGGGTACGAACTAATTCGTTTAGATCATTGGGAGTTTTGAGTTGTTGTTTTGTAGAAATAGGTATGGACACTTTGCGTGATGGAGGCTCAATCACTAAACCACCGCTGCTGGATGGTACAAATTATTCATATTAGAAGGCTAGAATGAGGGCATTCATCAAGTCAATTGATGAGAAGGCTTGGAGAGTGGTTTTGACGAGCTGGACAACTCCCACCACTACGGATACTCAGGGCAATGTTGCAACAAAGACTGAAACAGAATAGACCAAGGAGGAAGATCAGTTGGCAAACTGGAACTCCAAGGCGGTGAATGCAATCTTCAATGTTATAAATTTAAATCAGTTTAAGTTAATCTCAACATGTGAATCTGTTAAGGAAGCTTGGGAGATATTTCAAATGGTATATGAAGGTACATCGTCAGTGAGGAGATCCAAATTGCAGATGCTTGCTACCAGATTTGAAGAGCTAAGGATGCATAAGGATGAAACAATTGCTGAGTTTAATGCCAAGCTTTGTGCCATCGCAAATGAAGCTTTTGCTTTGGGAGAAAAATATTCAGACTCTAAAATGGTTAGGAAAACATTGCGTTCTCTCCCAGACAGATTTGGAATCAAGGTGGCTGTCATAGAAGAGTCCAAGAATATTGATGAACTTAAGATTGATGAATTGATGGGGTCACTTCAGACTTTTGAGATAAAGTTCAAGCCAAAAAAGAAAGAAAAAGGCATTGTTCTTCGGGCTAAAGTTGAGAAAAAATGTACAATAAGCTCTTCAGATGATGCGGATATGGAGATGTCTGAATCTTTGGCCTTACTTACTAAAAATTTCAACAAAGTTTTGAAAAAATGGGACAAGTGGAGAAAGAACTTTAGGCAATCGAATTTTGAAAAGAAACCCCATGTTACAACAATGCCTGGCACAGTTAAGAAACAAAATTTTAAACCAACAGATGAGAAAAAAAGAGATAGAGGTATTCAATGTCGTGAGTGTGAGGGGTTTGGACACATTCAATCTGAGTGTGCAAACACCTTGAAGAAAAAGAAAAAGGCAATGAATGTTACTTGGAGTGATGAGGAGTCGGATGAACACATAGAAAGCGACGAGGAACACATCAGTAACTTTGTTGCATTCACTGTTGCAACAGTCCAGCGAGAAACCAGTCTGGTTGAAGAAGAATGTGGTACAGGTGTTGCGACAGAAATCGACAATTCTGAGCCAGAAAGCGATGGGGATTTGGATGATGAAGAAGTCATGAAAATGTACAAGGATATGCACAAAAAATGGGTGATCGTGTGTAAGAAAAATCAAAGATTGAAGATAAAGATCATAGACGTGGAGACACAGAAAGAAGAACTGAAGAAGATCGTTGACAAGAGGCTTCATGAAATACAGATGTTGCAACATGAGTTGAGGCAGATGCGTCGCAATGTGAAAATGCTCAGTTCAGGAACTGAAAAACTTGACCATATGCTGTCCATTCAGAAATCAAGCATGGGCCATATAGGACTGGGTTTTTATGGAGGAGAATCTTCTGGAAAGACTGTCTTTGTCAAAAGCTCAGAAGAATCGGATGTCGAGACATTACAGAAGGTTGGACAGGACGTTTCAACTACTTTTGCGACGCAAGCTGCAAAAGTACAGAAAAAACAGAGGGAAAAGAAGAGTAGGTTCATTCTCATTTGCCATTACTGCTTCATACCTGGACACATCAGACCTCGATACTTTAAGTATTGTAACATGCTGAAAAAGGTAAGTTCTTTACTCCCCTGATTCAAAAGAAGAGATTGTCTCAAGCACTATTGCAACATAAGGTGAGACACCTTTGGGTAAAGAAATCTAATTTGAACTGTTTTGTTGCATATACTTCTACACAGGCCTATACTGTTAACTCATGGTATTTTGATAGTGGTTGTTCTAGACACATGACATGTATGTGTGAAGTTCTAAGCAGCTACAAAAGATATGACGAAGGGCAAGTCACATTTGGAGATGGTGTTAAAGGTCGAGTTCTAGGAAGAGGAATACTTGAAATTGAAGGATTTCCGAGGCTCAAGAAAGTTATGCACGTAGAAGGCCTAAAGGCCAATCTCATCAGTATCAGTCAATTGTGTGATCAGGGTTTATTTGTAAAATTCAACAAAGATAGTTGTCATGTTCTAGATATGTCTAATTGTGTACTTACAGGAAAAATGTCATCTGACAACTGTTACATGTTAACTCTACCACATGAACAACTATTAATTTGTTATAACAATACCCATAACAGTGTTGAGATTTGGCATCAAAGGTTAGGTCATTTAAATTACAAATTACTGACCAAAATTGTGAATATAGTTGCAGTACGAGGTGTTCCAAAATTGAGAAGCAAGCAGACTGGTGTAGGTAGTTCTTGTCAAATGGGTAAACAGGTAAGAGCAACACACAAGATGTTGCAACATGTTTCAACCAAAGAGATGTTAGAGCTTTTGCACATGGATCTTATGGGTCCAATGCAAACATAGAGTATTGGAGGTAAAAAATATATATTTTTGTTTGTGTGGATGATTTCTCTAGATACACTTTTGTGGATTTTCTTAGAGAAAAATCTGACACTTTTGATGTTTTTAAGAAACTGTGCTTAAGGCTAAAAACAGAGAAATGTTGCAACATTCAGAGAATTGTCAGGATTAGGAGTGACCATGGTAAAGAATTTGAAAATTATTCATTTGCTTAGTTTTGTAAAGAACATGGTATAACTCATAAATACTCTGCACCAAAAACTCCACAACAAAATGGTGTGGTTGAGATGAAAAATAGAGCAATACAAGAAATGGCTCGTGTAATGTTGAATGACAAAAATCTTCCTCATATGTTTTGGGTAGAAGCTGTCAACATTGCATGCTACACCATCAATCGAGTGTTTTTTCAACCAGGTACTGCCAAAATGCCCTATGAGATTTGGAAAGGTAAGAAACCCTCGTTGGGTTATTTTCATGTGTTTGGGAGTACATGCTACATTTTGAATGATAAAGAACAAAGAGGTAAGTTTGATGCTAAGAGTGACAAAGGTATTTTTCTCGGATATGCTACAAATAGCCGTGCTTTTCGAGTTTTTAATTTGATCACCAGGACCATGATGGAATTTGCTAATGTAGTAATTGATGAGTTTCAAAATATTGCAGGTGAATCGATGGAAGAAAGGAGTACCAATAAAATAAATGTTGATGTTGCAGATGGTGATGCAACACCGAAGGAAGAACTGATGAAGACACGCAATGTGGCAGACACTGCTGCAACATTAGAACTGAAAACTGAACAGAGAGAAAATGATGCAGGCAATGTTCCAACATGCAGTGGAACAACAGAAGCTACCATGAAAGAAATCATAACTAAAATGCTGCAAGTTCATAGAAATCATGTTGCAGAGGATGTGATTGGATCAATACATGATGGAATTCATACTAGAGGTAAACCCAAGCTGAACTATAGGGACATGGTAAGGTATGTTTGCTATATCTCTCCTTTAGAACCCAAAAATGTGAAAGAAGCATTGAAGGATGAATTTTGGATAAATGCAATGTAGGAAGAATTGAATCAGTTTGTGAGGAATGATGTCTGGACCTTAGTGCCTAGGCTTAAATATGTCAACATCATAGGGACTAAATAGATCTTTAAAACCAAAACTGATAAGAATAGTAACATAACAAGGAATAAAGCTAGGCTTGTAGCTTAAGGGTATACACAAGTAGAGGGTGTGGATTTTGATGAGACATTTGCCCCAGTTGCTAAACTTGAATCCATTAGGCTGCTGTTGTCCATTGCATGTGTATTGAAATTAAAATTGTTTCAAATGGACATAAAAATTGCATTCTTAAATGGTATTTTAAATGAGGAAGCCTATTTTGAGTAACCAAAAGGTTTTGAGGACCCACACTATCCTACATATGTGTATAAATTGAAAAAGACTTTGTATGGGTTAAAACAAGCTCCTCGAGCTTGGAATGACAGGTTGACAAGATTTTTGATTGATAAATGATACTAGAGAAGAGGAGTACACAAAACCTTGTTTGTCAAAAGGTTTGGTTCAGGTATTCTCATTGCACAAATTTATGTTGATGACATAGTTTTTGGTGCAACATCTAAAACTAAAGTTGATGAGTTTGTAAAACACATGAATCATGAATTTGAAATGAGCATGGTTGGTGAACTGACATATTTTTTAGGTTTGCAGATCAAGCAATGTAAGGATGAAATCTTCATATCTCAAGAGAAGTATGCTTGGAACCTAGTCAAAAGATGTGGTTTAGAATTTGCTAAGTCTTCAAGAACCCCCATGAGTGTGACCACCAAGTTGACAAAAAGTGAGAATGAGAAATCAGTTGACCCTAACCTATATAGTAGCATGATAGGAAACTTGTTGTATCTTACAGCAAGTAGACCTGACATATGTTTTAGTGTTGGAGTGTGTGCTAGATATCAAGCAGATCCTAAAGAATCTCACTTAATTGCAGTAAAAAGGATAATCGAATATGTGAGTGGAAAAGTAGATCTTGGAATTTGGCTCACTAATGACACTAACACAAATCTTGTTGGTTTTAGTGATGCTGATTGGGCAAGTAATGCAGATGATAAAAAGAGTACAACTGGTGGGTGCTTCTACATTGGAAATAACATGGTGTCTTGGTACAGCTAGAAGCAAAGTTCGATCTCCTTGTCAACATCGAAAGCTGAATACATAGCTGCATGAAGTTGTTGTGCTCAGCTTCTGTGGATGAAACAAATGCTGGATGCCTATGGTATTGAACAACAAGATTTGATTATTTATTGTGACAACATGAGTGCCATTAATATTTCCAAAAATTTTATTCAACACTCTCGCACTAAACATATTGACATAAGATACCACTTTATCCGTGAACTTGTTGAAACTAGAATCATTGTTTTAGAACATGTTGCAACAGAGAAACAATTGGTAGATATCTTCTCTAAAGCTTTGGATCCTTTGAGATTTGAAACTCTGAGAAAAGCTTTAGGAATTTGTAGTTTATAATGTTGCATCATGAACTGCATCAGAGTTATGATAGAAGCTTTAGAAATGTGAAAAGTTAATATTTAATTCAACTGGTGATTTCTTTAGTGAACCATACTTTTTGCACACACTGAAATATGGGTTGATGGAGAAAGCTAATCTTGATAATCTGTGAGTGCAAGAAACTTGAACTATCTGATGACTAGGGATAAAGAGAGAAGTCTCTCTAAATCCATTCCTGCATTCTATTCATCCTTGAGATTGAGAAAAAAATATGCAGGAAACTATGAATAAGTCAAGTATTGGAAAGAGCTACCTAATCCAAAGTAAAAGGTATTAGTGTGAAAGCTACCAGTTGCAACATGAGCTGAAACATTGGAAAAAATAATAATAATAAAAACAAAAACAAAGGGATAAATATTGTGTTTTCCTGCAAATGAATAGATGATCAGGTATGTTTGAGCTGATAGGGAAAGTTTTTTTTATCTTGCAGGTTTGATGGTGAAAGTTACCTGTTTCAGAATTCAGCTTCACACACACACATGGTTCATTGATTAAATCCCAGACTGAAATAAGTATTAATGAGTAAACTTTCTTGAGTAACTTCATGATTCCTGAACATATCATGCATTTTATTTTATTTTTAAAAAAAGGGTAAAATCTCAGGGGATTTAAGCCAAAAGTGGAAGATATTGTACGAAATATTGTTGCAACATTGCTTCTAAATTATTTGTTGATGACAGTGTATATCTTATGTCAGTATGTTGCAACTTTAGTGTGCCACACGTCATTTGGTCAAAAAGGAAAGTTTTTGAGCGGGAATTTTGGATATCACTAATTGGCAGTTGCGTCAATTTTGTAATTTTTGAATTTCCCAAGAACGTGGGATTGGCTATCTCTAATGGGTAGTTACCCACGATTAGGGCACGATTATTTGATCAAACCAGTGATTTTCCATCTTACGATTTATTTGCCTTCTTTACTAATCGTGCTTTCTCTTTCTCTCTCACCACCTTGTTTTCTCTCTTCAAGTCTTTGTTGCTTACCTATTTGTAGAACAACCATGGTGAAAACAAGATCAGGAGGTAGACGTTGGGGAAACCCTAAGCCAGGAGCACCGGGAGGGGTTTCAACTCAACCCATCACCATTGATGAGCCATCATCTCCCACGATGGCTGCAGGTGATGTTCTACCATCATCTAGCACTACGAGCTCCAGTGGGTCTCCACTTCACCGGCAAACAAGGACGAAGAATGAAGATCCCCTAGTTGACCCAGATTGGACTCCGACGGGAATGGACCTGATTATTGTCCCCGATACCTCTCATCGTCATGAGGAAGCCGTTTGTCCTTAGACTCTGAGGCCATGCCAAAGATCAGGGTTGCAATACCAGCGATAACACAAGTAACAGACGCTGCGACCAAATCAACCGACGCTGATGCATCATCGGTCTTCGACTAAGATGATGTTGCAATTGCGACAGCCACAACACACACCACTACTGCTGTCGAGCCACCCAAAAATACATTTGCAGAGACATCCATCTCAAATGCAAGGGATGTTGCAGCTTCGCGTGCAACACCAACCCAGAGTTCCGAATAAGCTGCTGCCACTGAGGTCACCCTTGCGAAGGAACTTCGTCGTACCAAGAAGAAAGGGAAGGAGAAGCATATTGGAAGCTACAAATGCAAAGGGACTAAATCTCCAGAGTCTTCACAACCCAAGAGGTGTGCCTGTCCAGGGTATAATCCTTAATCTGCTTAACATTTTGTGCTAGAGGAAATTTGTCTATGAAAAACCCATCAACTTGAAATCCTATCACAACACTGGCCTTGTGGAGTTTCTTAAGGAGAGAAAACTGTTAGCCTCTTTTAACAAAGTAAAACCTTTCTCTGGCAGTATGGTGTATGAATTTTATGCTAACTTGCACCAGAATATAAATGTTGTAACATCCAAGTACTTTCACTATACATTTGTACGCAATCATGTTTTTGAGTTTTCGCCTTCGGTCATCAACCAGTTTCTTGACTGTGAACCTGTTGCGGATTATAATCCTGACATCACCTTAAATGCCATAGCATCTGAACTAGTAGGAGAGCCTTGTGAGTGGAAACCAGATGATAGACTGCCTGGCCCTAAACTGACCACGAAGTATGCAGCCTTGTATAAAATGGCCATTGCAAACTGGTATGCCACCAAACATTCCACCACCTTGAGTGTTGAAATAGGGAGGTTGCTTTATTCTGTTGGCACTGGAATCAACCTTAATTTGGGACAAGTTATCTTTGACCGCATTCTTGAAGAAGGTGCTAAAGACTTTGCCAGTCAATACTTACCTTATCCCTCACTCATTTGTGGTTTACTCCTGTCACAACATCCTATCCAACACAAGCATGAAGTACTGCAGAAGGTCCCCTCTCCCTTGTTTTTCTCCAAGAAATTTTTGTGGGGATTCTACAAGATTGATATTCAGGGGGAGCCTGCTAATGTTGTAACAGCACTACCTTCCGACGGTGCCAATGCGTCCACTGATCCATCTGCCATGTTGTAACAACTTCAAGAAGCTATTGAGGAGCTCAGAGAATAGCAGAATAATGTTCAAGCTAATCAGGATCAAATCCTTCGAACTCTTGCTCAACTCCTCCAGGGATAGAGTGCTTTAATGGATCATCTGATGGGGCCTGCTGGGCAGTGATAATATTTGTCTGGTTGATAACCTTTTAGCATGGTTGTTTGTTAAGTTGTTGAACAATTTGTTTTACTCTGTTTCCTACTCTAATACTTTGCCTCCTTGCCTTTGCTTTGGCAAAAATAGGGAGACTTTGATGCTGCTAGCTACTGATAACTGATATTCTTATGTTTTCTCTGATACTCTCTTATTTGTGTTGCTCTGATGCTATCATATTCATGTGATACTCACTGTCACAACAGGATATTCATTTTTTCCACTTGTCTTGTGCACTGGTGCAATAAAAGGTTACATTGTTGTGATAGCAAGGTTTTGCCAAAACAAAGCCAAAGAGGGAGATTGTTAAGGTAATTAATTTGAGTGGAAATTGATTGGCTATGTTTTTGCAAACCTTTTGTTATTACCATACTTGTGCTATTGCCTTTTGTATTATGCAAGTGCGATATTATGGTAACTTACCATATAAGAGGGAGATTTGTGCTGAGTTAGGCAGTGCATCAATTGTCCATTCATAAGAAAAATAAGGATTATGGTTTGATGAGCAGAGGCCTTTCTTGAAGCCCAAGCCATGATGAATTGCCACAGTCAAGTATTTATATGAAGAATGGGTCATGGCACAGGGGGACACGGAGAGAGCGAACGAGTAGCAAGGAAGCATATAGTATTTCTATCCAGTGTTCCGTGTTATGTTGCAACACGATCTGTGTTCCAGTCTTTTATTGTACTAAGTATTGCATCTTTGTTTACTTTGATAGTGAGTCATGAGCGACTTGTATCAGTCTTCGAGTGATTAGATTACTGTCTACTTGATTCATTCTTCGGGAGAAGAATGTGTAGTTCTCGGGAGAGAAAGTTGTAATTCGAGGGGAGCTCGCCAAACCAAAGTTCATTAAGGAGTTCTTCATCGAGGCGTCAAAGGTCAAAAAAGAGTCTTTACTTGTGTAAGTCCATTGATATTGTAACTTGGTATTTCTTAATGAATTGGTTTGTTGGACCAGGGGTTGGTCCCATAGACGTAGACCGCATGGTTGAACCACGTTAAATCTTGGTGTTCTTTATTTTGTTACAACTTTACATTTTTTCCGGCTGCTGTGATCTCTGTTCATGTTGTATCATTAAGTGAAATAAGTAATTAAGTCTCTAAGACTAATTCAGTGTTCCAGTTAATGTTACAACATTACTTATAACAGATTTACTTTTACACCACGAAGCTTAGTTAGTTAACCAAATTATTTATACCTACGCTGCTATAACTCTATCAATAATCAATATAATTAGGATTAGAAAATTAAATCTGTTCTTATTAATATTGAAGAAGCTGACTATATCATCCTTGACAATCTTATTTCTCGGAAACTTTACCATCTTAGCTAGTTTTTATTTGACATAGCTAAACAAACGTGGTTAGAAATTGACCAATATTAGTGATGTTAATGTAAGTACAGTTCTAGATGGTTCAATGGAAATTAAAATACGGGAAAACATAAAAAAAGAAGACCAATTAAGCCACCTATGTGGATCTTTGTTGGGTTAACAGCGCAACTTGTTAAACTGTAATGGTTTGTTGAAAAACACATCAGATGTTAAGCAATTAACAAATGTAGAGGGTTGATTTGAGGCGGATCCGAATTCTTATTCAGTAGAGATTAAAACAATTAATTGAATACAAATATATAAATAATTTTTTTAGAAGAAGTTAAATTAATTTTTTATGTTAAAAATATTTTAAATATACACATTTCTTTTAAACAAATTTGGATGAGCAGGTGTTATAGCTCCCGCCCGCTATAAATTGGCTTCGTCAGTGGGGTTGACTATGTCGGACGTTTTATTTAGATGTATAGTTGCATGCTGGAATATATATGTGGTAGAGCTTGTTTGATTCTTATGTCCCAGATTAATAAAATAAATGGTTGTTAGTAAAGAACCGACAAATCATAATTTGACAATTCTCCCAGACCATAGAAGAGTAAAGTTGATTTTCAAAATATTTGGCCTACTCGAAAAGGATTGGTCAAAAGTCATAAAAGACCAAGTGAACATAGACATAACTGGAATTATCAGATGTAATTTAAAAATACTATAAATACATTGAATCAAGAACATTAATGTCACATAATCAATAGAAGAATAAAACTAATTAACTTATTTCAGGGATTATATTAATAAGATTCTTGGCGGCGTGTAATCTAAGATTCATATTGTTAACAAACTAAAGCACAATGGCGTAGCTATTAATTCAATATTGAATTGGATTTTCCCAAAATTCTTTTGAGAACATGTGTTTTTCTAAAAATATTTTTAGTCTAAAAAATTAATTTAGCCTGCTCTAGATTCCATTGGTCTAATCTATCCGGTTAACTGGTGTGAAAACAGTTAACTGGCTAGTTTAGCGGGATAGAACTTTTGCGTTAATTTTGCATTATTGTATATGTTTTTTTTAATTTTCAAGTTCAATGTAATGGTCTTATTTCTCACTTATGTACTTTTCATTTTTTAATGAAAGACAAACAGCTTACTTAGCAAAAAAAAAATGACTGAACATATCTCTAATAATATACGCACTGATCAATACCGAACAAAATAAGAATTGTAGCAAAACAAAATGTCCCAACAAGAGCCTAAGTGCCGAATTCAACAAATTCTCAATGAATAATAATTTATGTAAGACAATAAGAAAAAATAATAAAAGATGGAAAAGCTTAACTTATCTCTAGTTATATTAGTTTTCAAAGCCAGAATCTCGAAAGCGAAGCCATAAATTCAACCATTTAGCCTAAGGAAACGCAATTACAACATATTACTCTTGAGGATGCTTCTTAGAAGAAAATCAAATTTACATTTTTCGTTCTGGTTATCACATCAATGTGAAATGAAAAGAAGAGGAGAGAAATAATATCTAAAATAAACTAATAAGGATTTATCTTCAAGGATCTAAAATGATGGCAGAAAATATGTCAATAAAATTGTACAGAATTATATAAATGAATTTTCATGTCATGTCTTGTAAAGACAAGAAGAATCTAAAATGGATCTTCATCGACCTTTTATCAAAGTATTGGTCAACTCGTTCGTTGGTCGAAGTCATGTAGCTAACTCGGAATCAGACTCACCCATTGAGCTCCTCTCTGTATAATACCCAGGACACTTAGGCTGTGGTAGCATTGTACTCTCACTATCCAACATCAAGAGCACAGATAACATTGTTGGTCGATCCTCAGGCTGTTGTTGCACGCACAAGAGGCCAACTTGTATGCAGCGTAACACTTCAGATATTGGAAGTGAAGCCTCCATCAATGGATCTATTAGTTCAGAGCCTCTTCCTTCAACCCATAGATTCCATGCCTGTAACACAAAGTATAATTGAATTGGAAACTTCATTCAGGCCAAATAGGAAGACAAACTTAGAAATTTCATTACTTACATGTCCAAGAAGATTGAAATCATGATCAGGATGGCAAAATTGGTTGTTTTTTTTCCATTCACTATCTCTAAAACCAAGACACCAAAGCTAAAAACGTCTGATTTCATAGAATAGAAGCCATAAATGGCATACTCTGGAGCCATATAACCACTGCATTCCATTAAGAAATTCGCATAATTAATGAGCACAAGTAAATTGTTAGTAATTCTTGATTTGGGAAACCATAAGAAAAAATTTACTATGTTCCAGCTATCCTTCTAGTTTTCACCGTTGATTCCTCTTCTCCAAAAGTTCTAGCTAAGCCAAAATCTGAAATTTTTGGATTCATCTCATTGTCTAGTAGTACGTTGCTTGCCTTGAGATCCCTATGAATGATTCTCAACCTTGAATCTTGATGAAGATAAAGAAGTCCTCTAGCAATCCCAACAATTATAGCAAAGCGCCTTTTCCATACAAGCAAATAATTGTTGGCACAACTTGAGCCACCTTTAGAGTAGAGTGCTAAGGTCATTAGTATTTGTACTATGGGAGTGAAACATGTAGCATACATATATATTCTTCGAATATCTTTATATAGTAGTCTGTAATTTTTCCTTGTGAATTATTGAGAATTGCTACAACTTAGATTACACATATGAAGGGTAGAGAACAAACCAAAAACATAGGAGTCCAGACTTCCATTAGGCATGTACTCATAAATTAGCATTTTGTCTTCTTCATGGATGCAATATCCTAGAAGCCTAACAAGATTTCGATGTTGAAGTTTGGCAATCAATATGACCTCATTCCTGAATTCATCAAGACCTTGATGAGAATTTTTTGAGAGCCGCTTTACTGCTATCTCTTGTCCTGTTGATAGTATTCCCTAAGATTTCAAACAAGTAATATATACACTTGTCATTTAGTTTCTCTTTTGTCTTTTCTCCTACTTTCTAATGATACCAAAGCTAAAACGATACTGCTTACCTTGTAGACGGACCCAAAACCACCTTGTCCAATCTTATTTGTATCAGCAAAATTTTGAGTTGCTCTTGCAATTGTAGTAAGATCAAAACAAGGTAATTCGAGGTTTTCCTCGTCTCTCACTTGGCTGCGCTGTTGTCTACCTGTTTAGCAAGCACATGTCAAGATTTGCAGAGTAACTTATGGGCATATATGAACAAAATATCGGAGCTGAATCGACTTTAAGATGTGATATATAGACCACTATATAAACTCGCATAAAATTTCAAATCACTCATTAATTTATTTATTTATTTTTTGTTTCAATTCACCCAATGTACTAATTTTGTATTTCATTTTTCCTACTTTGTTAGTTTTTCTATTCCTTTTAACAAATCTCTATTTTTAGCTGGACAAAACGTGATTTGCCACATTATTTTAGGACAACTTCATACCAGCCACTAAATTAAACTTTGATTTGTACTTTACTATGCTCACTGAATAAATATTTTAATTTATTTCATTCATTTTTTTTTTGTATTTTTACATGGTTTAACAAATTTTACTTTTACCTAGGCAAATTTATCATTTACCACATCATTTTAAAGGCATCAAAATTTTTCAACAAAACACACACTATTGCCCCATAATTTTCCACCACCATTTCCACAGATGTCTTGATTAGAATAGATTATGAGCACTTGTGTTTACAATTTGTTCACGTTTCCTTGGAATGTTTAGGCGTCGTTTGTAGATTTATTATTGATGCAACTTGAATGCTTTTATATATATGTTTTGGAAGCATATATTTATATTTTGAAGTATAACGATTTTAAGTTGGAAAACTTTGGCACTTACAAGATAGTGGTAAATGATAATTTTACGTAGATAAAAATGGAAAACTAATTGAAAAAATAAATAAGTGGCTAAAATAAACCAAACAATTTGTTCAGTAGGAAAATTGAAATTAAAAAAAGAATTGTGGGTAATTTGAAACTTTTCCCTATTAGTTAAAAATAGATTGTGAGATCAATTCTGGTGAGTAAGAGACATTCTTTGATATGTGTTGTGTGGTTTAGACCTTTTTCTTAAAATAAAATAAAAAGAAAAAGAAATAAAGATCCGTAGAAACTAACTGGAAAAACTAATAGAATGAGTTAATTAAAACAAAAATTAGTTCAGGGCATGATTTGAAACCAAATAAAGAAGTTTAGTGGGTAATTTAAAATTTTGTACAAGTTCGGTGTCCTTTGTCACAATTTACCCTTTTTAATTGTTGATTTTAACATATTTCAGATATAAAAGTAGAGCAGCATGTTCTTTAAGATATAAGAGCAGTCAATATATTATATATAATTCTAGTATCTTAGGTGCATTAAAATGAATATGCTTGGGCAAAACCAAATACTTAATAGACTCATGCAAGCTGACATAAAATTAAAGGGTTAGACTTTAAAATGATAAGATTTCATTTATTTTGTGGCCCTTGCATTTTTGTTAAATTATAACTTTATTCTTGGCTCTTGTTCGAGCTGCCCTTGCACGTGCATGTCTGGACTGTTATTGGACTATTTAAGCGGCTATTGGACCTACCCGCACTGCTATTAAAACTACTCAAACTGTTATTAAATCTGTTCAACAGATTACGAGATCTATCTAGACAACTCAATGGTGGCTAAATTACAATAATATTCTAAAGTCACAGATTGATCATTCAAAAACAATAATTGTTTTAAAGCTTTCGTAAAGTTAATATTTTTGAAATCCAGTTACATCACTAGACGGCATTTAATAACTAACACGACATAGGCTCACTTCAACAAAAGTGAACTTGAAATCTTAGCACATGAAGGAAGGATAAGAAACTACATATTAGTTTAAGACGTCTTAATCATGTTTGACATCAACTAGATCACGGACTTAATAATATTCTCAATTAGGACGTTTAAAGAGTGAGAAACTTGCCTTGTAGCTGGGATTTCCTCTTCCAAATGAGAAACAAGACAACTAAAAGAAGGAAGATTGATGCAACGATCACCAGGACTATGACTACCATCTTCTTTTTCTTCTTTGAATCTGATCCTGACACTAGAAACGTTAATTAAAAGGGTAAGGTTCAGATAAATAAGTAATTTAGCCAGATCCATTTATCTTATCCATTGAAATAGAATTGCAATAGTTACTTACCTAATAGGTCTGCAGCTGTAACACGAATGTGAAGTTTCTGATTTACATGCGCAGTTAACCTCCTGACATCGATTAGGTCTCCAAACCAGAGCAAGCAACCATGGCCTGTTTCGGTAGCATTTGCATTAGCATAAGCTGTACATGAGCAGTTCTTGGAGCATTCAGCTTCACATTCCTCCAGAGACATACTAAGATTCACCCTGAACTGCAAGAAATCAGGCATTTTCAAACCCTCAAATTCTTTAAATAGCCCTCTTTCTGAACAATTGAATTGATGTTGTCGTATACATCCGCCAGACCAGATATCCATATCCCAAGTTTGTGAATTTTTAGGCGTAGACCCGATCATGCAGCTGCAAACTCGAGCATCGCTTATGGTGCAAATAGCATTAGGACCACAGTAATTATAATCGCCACAATAGTCCCGGGCTACCACAAAGCTCGGACGCCAGTCGTTGCTCCTATTATCCCGAATATAAAAAAGAATTGTACCAGAGTAGCCGAGGTCTGCCATTATCAAAGAAGAATTGTCGTTTAGATGATGTGCATAGTATACCTCTTCTGAATTTACAGAATTTTCTGTGGACAAACGAGGATTATTAACCACGTAAGATAATCCTCCCCAGCTCACTCCATTCCACGGCCCACTTCTATATTGTTTTGAAGAAGCCTGCCAAATTACTATCTGTGGTAGTCCTTGAAGGTCAATACCATATGTATAGTCACCTGGAGAAGGGTCATCTGAATCTTTCCAGGATGTAAGATTTCGATTCAGACCCGTCCTCAAGTCCCATCCCAGCTTCATGCCGGCTATCAAGGCTTGCGATGGATGATCAAAGCTTTGCCAGATCAGAAAACTTTCTTCTTCTTTGCTGTCTCTCAAAACAAGATTTCCCGAGTCTAAAAGTTGTGCGACAGTACTGCTCCTTGATGACAAGTTCTGGACGCTGGTAGACCAGACGATCCTTTCTGTTTTGTCCACAAGGATCAAGTTTCCATCATTTCCAATTCTAACAACACCAGAAGTATCATTGAGTGGAGTTTGTCTGTTCGCGATCCACACGATTCGATTTGGGCTGATACTGAACCATATGGCCAAGTAGAACTTTTTGGAATTGCCAGGACTGAAGAACCCTAGCTGGAACACCTTGTTTGCAGATATTAAGGTCTCATTAGAAGTAATAGACTGCGATACAGTCAATGTGTCCATTGACATGGATATTGCTATCCAAGACAAAATTACAATAAAAACATAACAAATAGTTGCCGACAAATGTATCTGCATTTGATTGAGTTTGATCTTCTTTCAATCTGAAGTGTCTGGAACTATTTTGAACTAAATGTGAACTATATGAAGAGAATTCGATCAAGGCAATTATAACGGTTTGGAAGAAGAAAGGAAACGCGTTATTGCCAAAGTATGATGCTCAATCACCCGGCCCAAAATATAATATTTGCCAGACTAATAAAATAAATAAATAAATGCCACTGGTGGTCCTATATGTTTGGGAGTTTTGACATTTTGATCCTCAATTTTTTAAAATAAAGTGTGACACCGTTTGTCCAGCAGATTTAAACCGTCAATTTTTAACGCTTTTAACATGTGACCCGCACGTGTGTACACACTTTGATTGTCAATAATACCCCTAAAAGCTAAGTACAATCTAACACACGTGCAAGTCACATGTTAAAAGCGTTAAAAAGTTGACGGTTTTAGACATCTGAACCAACATCATCACACTTAAAACATACTAAAGACTGAAAGAATCACTTGGAAAGATTGAGACTAAAGTGTCAAAATTCTCAAACATATAGGGCCACCAATGATGTTTACTAAAAAAAAAAAAAATGGTAGCTAAGGATATATTTTTTGACAGTTACTTTTTGACCATGAAAGAGAAAAGTTTGACTTCAAAGTACTTGCCATCTAAGAAAAAGAGAGGTCAACACGCATAAAAGACCAAATGAACATGAAAATTATCGGAACTTTCAGGTGTAATTTAAAAAGTACTATAGTAAGTATACGTACTTTGAATCAACAAATTAAGGTCACATAATCAAAAAGAAGAGATTAAATTAACTTATTTTAGGGATTATATCTAGAAGATTATTCTCCGCTGCCTAAAATAGAGGGTTCATACTATAATTAGGAGACTAATTGGCATTTTCAAATTACACGGTTTAGACACGACTTCTCTTGGGATATTGTTGTTTAAGTAAATGGGAGCTTGATTATTAATTAGCTTATTATAATACTTCTATAAGTGGAAGATGTCTCATTCTTGAATGTTCACAAGAAAAAGAACCAGATTTGGCATGAAAGAAACCAGAGACTACACAACAACAGTGTCAGACTGAAGACCAAATTCTTAACAGAATTAGAGTCGGTATTTGTGCTATTTTTGACAGTAAAATAAAATTTAAACATACATATACTAACATTCGTATTTGTAAAGTATGAAATATAGATGAATACATTTTTTTTGAAGTATCTTTTTTGTTTTTTGACCGGAAAGCATATATATTCTTATATATTTGAGACAGTTGCAATGAAATTTCCATTTACTGATTGAGCAAAAAGAAAAAGAACCTCCAAAAATGTTCCTGATACTCATTTTTATTCTTTTTTTCTTAATAATTATTTGAGTTCGGATAAACTAACTTACTCTCACACCAGAGGGGATTCTCGAACAATAACACCCATAATCCCTTACTTTATTTTGCAGAATAAAGCTGAGTTCGGGTTGAAAAATATTAAACCCTTATCAGTTCCTCCTGTAACGACCCCAAATTTTAACTAAGATAATTTACGATACTTGGATTTACTTTACCATTGAAAATATTTTAACCAATACTTTACCATTGATACCTCATTGGCGATTAGCAAATAGAATGCTTGTCATCATGGGTCTAAGTGATAAAATTTTTAAAATGATAAAACATAGTCGAAAATGATCTTGATAGCCTTGAGATGGCATATTTTAATAGCAATATAGCAAATGTGCACCACTATGATTACAACTTTGGTTATAAAACAAGAAAAATAAGAAAATTTCTGTAGAAACGACATGGTGTGGCAACATCAATCCCACCATCATCTCTTTTATATTTTGTATTTTGCAATTGGCTATTATATTACTCTCACCTTCTATTATAATATTCAATTCTACATCTATAAATAGATGTTAGCTTAGTACGAGAATCAAGAGATTGAAAACTAGTTGTTAGCTAATAGAGAAACTTTTAAATTAGCAGTACAAAGAGAAATAAAGATCGGACTGTGGTATGATTTCATATAGCTTCGATTTGGTGACTTCAGTTTCTAAGGTTTTTGATTAATTGTCAGGGTTCGTTGTAAGCAGTTTATCTTTCTTTTTGATTTACTTTATTTATTGTTCTGTAAATATCTTTTAATTTGTTATTCTGTTATTTTGTTATTCATTCGTGATTCTTGTTTAATTATATGTATCGATCTTTCTGATAAGTCAAATCTGAGCTTTTGGTTCAGGTCTTACGAACTATACAAGTTGTATATTGAATCCTATGCAGTTGGAAGTTAATTAGTTGTCTCTTATTATCGACTTTTGTAAACTGTGAATCTAAACTTGTGATCGTGTTAGTATTAAGCAACCACGACTTGTTATAGTGTCCCGTAGTGCTTGATATTATTTCGTGATTATGTGGCTATTTTGTTGATCTTTGAACATTGGCTTTCTTTGGAGTAAATCTACTTATTGAGCATTGCTCCGCTCATTCCTTTTATTTTCTCTTTGCAGACAATAAATTTAGATCAGGGTTTATCGGGCTAAAAATCACATGACAGAGCTAAAGATTCGAATGGATTTATTGAGAATTATGATTATGATATTTTTTTTTGGAGAATTCTAATGTAATTAAAGATTAAATGCTTATTTTGGGACTGAAGAAGCTCTAAATTATTTATTTATTAATGGGTTCCTAGCTCCTCTTATCGAGAGATTTGAGCCTTGCAAGTTTAGGAGGACTTGTCTTTCTAGACGCGCGGCAGTCTCGTCCCGAATTTACCGTATTAAAATTTCGGGGTGTGACAGTTCCGAAGTGGAAGTCCCACATTTGGAGAAGAAAAAAGCCGAATCAGAAGTTTTCCTTTTTATTTTGGGCAAATTTTACAAATGGTTCTCAATATTTACACTTTTTTCTCAATTTTATCCTCAATGTTTCAAAAGTGACACGTTTGGCTTCTAAATATTGTAAATTTTTTTAATTTAGTCCTTTATATTAGTTTTTGAGAGAGCTCAAAAACATATTTTATACCATAAAAACTTGCATTGAAATTTTATTGTTTTCAGAAAGCATTCATGAACACTTATTATTTTCAAAAATATGCATAAGGTTTCTAATATCATTGGTTTATTTTTGGAATAAAGTTTTAACAGAAACATCATTCTAGAAAAAAAATCGCAGAACAAGAATTTTATGAAATATAAATAGCATTTTTAAATAACAAAATGATTGAAAATTTCTAATAATATACTCACTGATCAGCCCCGAACAAAATAAGAATTGTAGCAAAACAAAATTCCCCAACAAGAGACTAAGTGCCGAAATCAATGAATAACAATTTATGTAAGACAACAAGAAAAAATGCTAATAGAATTAACATATTACCATGGGTTGTCACACAGAATATCAAATCATGAACGAAGAAAGGCATGAGAAAAATTTTAAATATGAGCAGAATTATGAGGAAACGAATTATCAAAAAGAAGGCCGATAAAAGGACGGTTACCCAAATAATTAGTATCTGAAATTGAACTGGCCAAGCAATAGAAGATTAAAAGGATTCACATTAAGTAGCCTGGAGTACCAACAAAATTTATGAATAAATTTGAAATGGGATGATAATAAAAGAAGGGTAAATACTTATTTTTGTCCTCTGTCTTTAACCTCATTGATATTTTGGTCTTTTATTTTCAAAAGTGATATGTTTCAGTCGCTTAACTTTTATTTGAGTGACACAGTTAGTCCTTTTTAGGGATTTTGTTAAAAAATTAACGGAACAATTACGTGAAAGACACGTGATACTAAAAATCTCAAAATTTCAAGGGTAAAAATTGAGACATTTCAGTCTCTTATTTTTTATTTTAGTGACACTGTTAGTCCTTTTTTAATAGAATCATTGAACAAGACTAACAGTGTCACTCAGATAAAAGAGAACTAAAACATACAACTTTTGAAGATAAGGGACCAAAGTGTTAATGGGGTCAAAGATAGAGGACCAAAATAGGTATTTACCCATAAAAGAAGGATAAGCTACTTATCTCTAGTTATAGTTTGCAAAGCTAGAATCTCCAAAGTGAAGCCCTAAATTCAACCATTTAGCATAAGGAAACACAATTACAACATATTCACGTTGACCAATGTACTAATTGCACAAAGAAATTTTTTTATCAAATTCTTCTTGCATTATCAATTGACTGAACCCCTGAAGCTACATCAAGTTTTTGGATGGCGTGGGAACTCAGTTGGCAGAAGTCGACCATCGGATTATCTGGCAGAGTCGATGATATATCCGTATTTTTAATAACTTTAACCCATTAAATCATATATATTGTATTATTATTTCAAGCTTAATTGTATATTTTACACAAATTTAGTGCAATATAGGTTTTAAAGAAGAAAGAGCAAAAACGGCCATAAAAACCAATTTTTGTAGCGAATTTTCGGCGCAACACTGAAAGAAAATGGTAGAACAACTTCAAAACGAACAATTCGAGATTGAATTTGGCCAAACCGAATGCAGAAACGGATTCAGGACGCTGAAAAACCTTGGAATAGACCCGACCAACTTTTTGGTCAACGGTCAATGGTCAAAGTCAACCAAGCTGGTCAAAGTCAAAGTTCGGAGTTAATGTTCACCTACCACAGCCAGAAGGGCGCTTGAGCGCCCCTTTTCCGCGCTCGAGTGCCACTTTTTGAAAAAGGCTGACAATTGAGCGGCAGAGTGCAAACCAAAAACGACAAAAAGAAAAAAAAAATTCAAAAGTGCAGAAGGGCGCTCGAGCGCCCCCTTCAGGCGCTCGAGCGCCCTTCTGAAGTTTTGCCTATAAATGTCACGATTTTGTAGCAAAGATTGGCACCAATTTTTCTCTTCTTAGCCAAGCTTCTGCTCCTCTAGTGGGCAGAAGCGATTTTTCACTTTTTTTCTTTGTATATAATCAGTTTTCTTCATATTTTAGCTTAGGAGTAGGTTAGTTTAGTTTAGTTAGGGTCCTAAAATAATGGTCGGGCTTATGGACTAACGCCATAGCTTCAGAGAAATCGAGCCGGCTAAATCAAGACGTGCTTAAATTCGGTAACTTTTATTCTTGATTTCGATTTCCGTTTTGTAAATTTAATTATGACACTTTAGACCCTTATTTTTGGAATGATTAATAAGTGATGATATTTTTGTATATATTTAGATTTATATTAATTAAAGTCTTGTATTCTTTAATTACTTAGTATTATCAATTAATTATGTATATACTTATTGTTATGTTATAGTTAATTGAAAGTACATATAAGCCCGGTTTTGTAAACCAGTGGCAATACGAGACTACCTCGGACGGAATTAGCTAGGTTGTACCAACACCTCCGGGGTACATAAGTAAGAAGATTAATTGAGAGGTTAGATATTGTTAGGTTGTACCAACATATTCAATCTTGTTAATTAATTAGTCATATTACTTACGTATCTAAGGCTAACTTCAGAAGTGGGAGCTTGTAGCCCTATTTCTTGAATGATTTATTCTTTTAATTTAAATCTATAATATTACACTTAAATACTCTGATCGAATTTATCATTCCAAATCATGGACCCGCTAAATTGAATTAACCACTCTTGGACTAAATTATTTTATCTTGTTACTACCGTATCTTTGGACATTTCGGACTTTTCTTGGACTTAATTAACCGTACTTTTTAGACTTTTGGACTTAATCAAACTTATCCGTGACGGAAGATAGTCAAACAATTCTAAATTAAGGACTTAACTTAATCTAATAACCCAATCTCCGTAGATTGACCATCTACTCGCCACAGCTAGAGGTAATTCAAGGTAAGCAATATTTTCAATCATTTAACCTTACTATTTTTTAGCGCAAAACGATGCGATCAGCCAACCATCAACTGGTAGACCCCGAGATGTAGTAGTATGCCTCCACACATATATCAGGTCAGTCAAAGGTGGAACTCAAAAACAGTGGGGAATGTTAAATCTGTGACCTTGCACGAATGATTTTACCTCACTGCCGTTAGACTATGTTCCTGGGGGCCTTGTTGCTGCATCAAGTTTATGTTGTCAACTTATTCTTGGTCTTAACTCGCTACTACACTGCAATGTTTGTTGGGGGTTGCCAAGCATGGCTTTGCTAGTTGGAAAGCATGTTAGCTCCATGTGGAGAAAACTTTCACATGTGAAGAAAAGGAAAACTTTGCTGGAAAGGTAATGTGTAACATGAAGAAGATGATGGTGCCATGCCATATTGTCCCTTCTATTATTTGCTATATATAGGAGAGGTTGTGAAGAAGAAAAACATCGGAGGGAGAGAGACTGATCATTAGAGAGAAATGTAGCGTCTCCGATCATTGTGAGGGGCTTTTTCATGCTTTCCCTTAAAAGCCAATTTGTGTAAGATGGTTTAGGCTTTTCTGGTCATAAAGCCAAAATGTTGTAACCATTATTGAGTGATAGTGAATCATGTTGGAGTATATACCCTAAAAGTCAATTTGTTGTAATTTTAAGACATTATATTTTGTATTATTTAATGAATTAATGGGAAATTTATTTATTTATAATTAATGTGTTAATTAGTATTTAAATAAAGTCTTTAGAATTATCTTATAGATCTTATTCTTAGTTGTTAAGAATATGAGTGACGAGATCTATAACGAAAGATAAAATCCTAGAATAAATCCCCGATCGTATGATGTATTAATTGGATGTTAATTCATCTGATAAGATCGGAGTACAGTCTACTACCTCGATTAATATGAGATATTAATGATAAGGGTAATGAGTCTCATATTGTATTAGTATATGTATAAGTACTTGTTATGAACAAGTAACTGGACATGACCGATCATATAACAAATTACATGGGTGGTCAATAATTTGTTATATGTTATCTTATGTATAGAATACCATAATTTGCAAGTGCAAACAATTCGGTTCTAATCATGTACTCAGTGGTTATGATCTATTCTTGCATGGAGATATATGTGTATTAGATATGGAATCCGTCAATAGGGGTCCTATGTGATCTATTAATTGAGAAACCGAAAATCTTTAGCCGAGGTGGAATAATGGAAATCGTTCCACAATTCATTGACGAGTTACTAATTAATTAGATTTGGTCATATGATTAAGTAAGTGAGTTTGACATCCTTATCTATGACTCTCACTTAATCGGGATGGTAGACGAAAGGAATTAATTATGTGGTAATTATAAGTTACAGGGTTCAATTTCACTTCATCATTAATTGGGTAGTCGTGATACACTGCTAGGTGTCATTCACGACCTATGAGAAATTAATTAGAAGAGTTCTAATTAAATATTAATTAGATTAATATTATTTCGTTGCCAATTAATTATGAACCCAAGAGGTCACACACAAAAGAGATCTAAAAATTAGTCAGCAAGAAAAATGAATTAAATATTGGAGTGTCCAATTATTTAATTGGACTTAGGACTGATTAAATTGGAATTTTAGTCCAATTAATTTATCAGTCCAAGTCCAGTATCTAGAACTGTCCCAAAAGCTAGGCCTAGCCTGTAAAGTGTTTCCTATAGGAAACTATGACAGACATAATAGTTAGCACAAAAATTATATTTGTCATAGTTAGACTTTTTCTCTAAAACTCTAAGTGGGGGTTTTGCTGACTGATGCTCTGGGATCTCGTGTGGATATTTTCGGAGACTTCATGTTTAGGGAGCTCTGAGACGATCAGATTCTACATCGAATTTAGCATCATAAAGGTAATCCTAAAATCCTCTATGTGTATTTAATATTGATTATTTATGCATATTATTAATCTACGTAATTAGCCATGAATGGGTGCAGGTGTATTTATGTTTCCTCTGCGTTTTATTTAATTAAAAATTTTAAAATACCATGCACGATTCCTAACAAATCATTCCAGAGGTGGAACCGCGGACGCAAGTAGAGGGCCGAACTATGTTAAAATTTTGTATCTCTTATCCCATTCATGTGTATGCACAATCCAATTTTTCCAACAATGTTGTCAAGATCATGGCCTTTATTGCGTGGATTCTCATCTACATCTTTTTCTTTGTGTATGATAAAGAAATTATGTTAAGAATCCTTTTTCTTTTTCTTTTCTCAACCAGCCCTCCGAGTTATTCATCTTTTTTAATGTTTAACTCCAGCAAACCTCGATCCAAAAGAATAATAATAATAATAATAATAATGCAACAAATAAATATCTCAATTGAACTTTTGTTGTTTATGTTTAGCCGACAGTTGCAAGGGGAGGTGAAAGAAAATGGAAGTGCGAGAAAACTGAGAAGCGGGGAAGTTGGGGTTTTTTTATGTGGTAGTTATCAAAAAAAATTACTCGAGAGTAATTCCAGGTTCTGCCATGGCTGCATGGAATTTGGAAACCTAAATCTAGATGATTATACTTACACCTATCTTGAGAATGTCTCTTAAAATTATTTGAAGAAATGTCAATACAATTGTATAGAATTATTTGAAGAATTTTCTTGTCATGTCTTGTAAAGACAAAAATCTAAAAAGGATCTTCACCGACCTTCTTTCAAAATATTGGTCAACTCGTTTGTTGCTTGAAGTCTTCTACCTAATTAGGAATCAGACTCGACTGACCTCCTCTCGGTATAATACCCAGGACACTTTTGTTGTGGTAGCATTGCACTCTCACTATCCAACATCAAGAGTACAAAAGACATAGTTGGTCGATCTTCAAGCCGTTATTGCACGCACAAGAGGCCAACTTGTATGCAGCGTATCACTTCAGATATTAGAAGTGAAGCCTCCATCAATAGATCTATTAGTTCAGCGCCTCTTCCATCAACCCATAGATTCCATGCCTGTGACAGTACAAAACTTTTGAATAATACAGGAACACAAAGTATAATTGAATTGGAAACTTTATTCAGGCTAAAAAAGAGGACAAACTTAGAAATTTCTTTACTTACATGTCCGAGAAGATTGAAATCGTGATCAGGATGGCAAAATTGGTTATTTTTTTTTCCCATTCACTATCATTAAGAGCAGGATACCAAAACTAAAGACGTCTGATTTCATAGAATAGAAGCCATAAATGGCATACTCTGGAGCCATATAACTACTGCATTTCGTTAAGAAGTTCACATAATTAATCAGCATAAGTCAATTGTTAGTAATTCTTGATTTGGGAAAGCATAAGAAAAAACTTACTACATTCTAGCTATCCTTCTAGTTTTCACCATTGATTCCTCTTCTCCAAAATTCTAGCCAATCCAAATTCTGAAATTTTTGGATTCATCTCACTATATAGTAGTACGTTGCTTGCCTTGAGATCCCTATGAATGATTCTCAACCTTGAATCTTGATGAAGATAAAGAAGTCCTCTAATAATTCCAACAATTATAGCAAAACGCCTCTTCCATACAAGCAAATGGCTGTTGGCACAACTTGAGCCACCTTTAGAGTAGAGTTCTAAGGTCATTAGTATTTTTACTATAGGAGTGAAACATGTAGTATATATATATATATATATATATATATATATATATATATATATATATATATATATAGTAGTCTGCAACTTTTCCTTTTGAATTATTAAGAAGTGCTACAAATTAGATTACGCATATAAAGGGTTGAGAGCTGATAAATCAATATTTTTAGTAACTTTAACCCATTGAATCATGTATATTGCATTATTATTTCAAGCTTAATTATATATTTTACACAATTTTAGTGCAATATAGGTTTTAAAGAAGAAAGAGCAAAAACGGCCACAAAAACCAATATTTGAGCAAGAAATTTAGCGTTGCACTAATGAAGAATGGTAGAACAACTTCAAAACGAGCAATTCGATATTGAATTTGGCCAAACCGAGTGCGAAACGGATTCAGGACACTGAAAAACCTTGGAATAGACCAGGTCAACTTTTTGGTCAACGGTCAAAATTAATGGTCAATGGTCAAAGTCAACCGAGTCGGTCAAAGTCAAAGTTCGGAGTCAAAGTTCACCTACCACAGCCGAAAGTGCGCTCAAGCGCCCCTTTTCCGTGCTTGAGCACCACTTTTTGAAAAAGACATAAAAAAATATAAAAATGAACAGTGCAGAATATCGCGATTTTGCAGCAACGAAGGAGAACCATTTTTTTTCTCTTCTTAGCCAAGCTTCTGCTGCTTTAGGAACAGAGGCGATTTTTCACCATTTGTTTTGTATATAATCAGTTTTCTTCATATTTTAGCTTAGGAGTATGTTTAGTTTAGTTAGGGTCCTAAAATAAGGGTCGGGCTTATGAATTAACGCCATAGCTTCGGAGAAATCGAGCCAGCTAAATCAAGACGTGCTTAAATTCGGTAACTTTTATTCTTGATTTCGATTTCTATTTTTTAAATCTAATTATGACACTTTAGACCCATATTTTTTGGAATGATAAATAAGTAATGATATTTTTTCTATATATTTAGATTTAGATTAATTCAAGTCTCGTATTCTTTAATTACTTAGTATTATCTATTAATTATTCATATACTTGTAGTTATAATATAATTAATCGAGAATACATATACGCCCGATTTTGTAAACCAGTGGCAATACGAGATTATCTCAGACGGAATTAGCTAGGTTGTACCAGTACCTCCGGGGTACACAAGTAAGAAGATTAATTGAGAGGTTGGATATTGTTAGGTTGTACCAACATATTCAGTCTTGTTAATTAATTAGTCCCATTACTTACGTATCTAAGACTAACTTCAGAAGTGGGAGCTTGTAGCCTTATTTCTTGAATGATTTATTCTTTTAATTTAAATCTATAATATTACACTTAAATACTCCGATCGAATTTATCATTCCAAATCATGGACTCGCTAAATTGAATTAACCACTCATGGACTTAATTATTTTAGTTTAATACCATACCTTTGGACATTTTATGGACCTTTGGACACATTATGGACCTCTGGACTTAATTAAACTTATCTGTGACGAGAGATAGTCAAACAAATTATAAACTAAATTTTTAACTTGAAACTGTTAATCTCAATCTCCGTGGATCAACCATCTACTTGCCACAGCTAGAGGTAATTCAAGGTAAGTAATATTTTCAATCATTTGATCTTCTTACTACTATTTTTGAGCGCAAAACGACGCGATTAAAATTTGGCGCCGTTGCCGAGGATCGGTGTTTATCAAATAAGATAAGTCTTTGATTTATGTATATAAGTGTTAATATGTATATATTTTAGTTTTTAGTTTTTAGTTTTCATTTTTATTTTAGTCAATTTTTGTTATTTTATAGACTTTGTCTGGCTGAAGACGTTAAACTTAGCGCTCCTAGGAGGCAACCTAGGGATTCTTGTGGTGTTAGGGTTCAAATTTTATTTTATGTCCTTTATCTTTTGTATCAAATGAGTCTTTCTCTAGCATAAATTTTTTATAAAAAAAAAAAAAAAAAAAGAAAAAAAAATGTGTGATTTTGTAGAACATAGGTTTGAGGAAGATTACATCTTCATTAATCTTTAAATGGCCTAAAATCCTGAAATGTTCTCATTTTTCACAAACTCTTGAACCCCAGAAAAGAGTTTAAATGGTTTGGGTGGTTAAATTTCTATTCAAAAAAAAAATGGTTTTTTTTTTTACAAAAAAAATATTAAAAAAATGGGTCGGTCAAAAAGGGTTTTTACCCTAATCTTTCTTTCTCTCATTCTTTGTTTCTCTTCACCGCCGACACCTCAATCTCTCTCACAAAAAAAAAATCACATTTCTCTCCATCTCCTAATCTTGTTTCATCAACTCAAAATGACCGACCAAGTTTTGCTTCTTATTGTGGCCATTTTTGCCTTTGACTTCTTCTTGTACATCTTCCTCATCTATCTTGTGATTAGGATGGGACGCATCCACGAAGGAAGAAAAGATTTTTAGTTTTTGGGCTTTAGTAATAAGTTGTGTTGTTTTGGTTTTTTTTTTTTTTTTTTTAAAGGGGAAGACCACGATTGAGCGCGCTTAATCTCCCGCTCGAGCGCCGTTAACCCTAGCAGAAGGGTTTTAAAGCCCTGTTTTCTTCATTCTCCCTTTCATTCATTTTCGCCGCAACCATCTCCTACCTTTCTCTCCACAAAACTTCTCCTTCTTTAGTTTTTTTTTTTTTTTGTTGAACTTTCCAAGAAAACGGTGTTGTTTAAACGACTCACAGCAGAGAAGTCATTGATTGTGTTTCTTGGTTTCGTTATTGTGATTCTTCTTTATCTGGCTTGGTTGGTTCATGAACTGCCCAGTTCCTGGAAAAAGAGAAAGAAATAGGCTTATAATATAGGTTGTGTTGTTATTGTACTTGTTAAGAGATGATCTTCTGTTGTTATATTTTTCTCATTTCCTTTTATGAAATGTCTTTATGTTTAATAAAATAGTGTGGTTTGTTTTTATGGTTTATGTATTTATAGTATTTATATTTATATATGTATATATCTATATCTATATATAGTAAGATTATAACTTTTCTTTCATTTCCGTTTTTAACATTTATGTTATAATATTGTTTTTTTTTTTAAAGAAAGGAAACAGGTTTTCAGCAGGGCGCTCGAGCGCCAGACTGCAGTCGGGACTTATAACCTAAGCCCCGACGGTAGAAGCACAAAAAAAAATTAGTCCTTGCGAAACCAAATTGTATATATCATTGAGTTTTAAATTTTGTTTTGTATCACTTTTGTTTATATCCTCATAACTAACGTTGGTGTTTGAAACTTTTAATAACAAATCTTCTTTCAGAACCATTTGAGGAACAATGCATGGATTTTTTATCAGGTTGTATCTATCTTTTTAATTTGCAATGCATTGCATCACTTTCTTACATTGAGGGCAATGTAAGGTTCGTGTTTGAGGAGGTAGGAGAAAATAGTCGATACCACCTTTAATATTTTACTGCTTCATTTATTCATAATAATTAAATTTGAGTGATTAATTGTTGAAATATGGTTAGATTATGATAAAATATTTGAATTAATTTTGAATTTGGAATGGAAAAATGATTAGCCACTAAGAGTTGAGTTTGTATCTAGATTTTTTTTTAAAACCTTGTTAACTATTATTACATCCCAACAGCGTTACATGATTCAATTAGAAGTTTTTGATTAATCAAAAAATGAGTAGATTGAGATGTTTTCAATGTGAGATGTTGTGTTTTATTAAAATTTGACTTATTTTTCTAGATCGGTATACTTCTTTGAAAAAAAAAAAAGAGAAAAAAAATGTTTAGATGACTCGCTCATTATCATTTAAAGATCAAAAGTGTTGATTCAGCAAAAAGAGGTAGAAAAGAAACTCATAACAAAATGCTTTCGTCTAACCATTTTTGAGCATTTTTTGTTATGAAAAAGCTATTAATACAAATCCTGTCAGACAAGCCTTCTTTCACCAAACACAATTCAACCGAAGAAAGACAATACTTCAAAAAAGTCATTGAATCAACCAACATCTACCATTCAAGTCATCTATTCATAAAAAAATAAAAAAAATAAAAAGAAAAAAAAATATAAAATCTAAGGGAGTATTACATGATTTGGGAGGTAGTTGATTTTTAACATTTCATGACTATCCATAGAAAATATTTTTGATTTTACAAATTTTGCGTGATTAATTTATTTACCTCTTAATTGAGTTGCGAGTGCTTAAAAAGGCTCAAAGGATTTTTTTGTAATTAAGCTAGTTTCTATTATTCTAGATACAAAATGATTTTTGGGGTGGAATTGTTTGGAAGACAAACTCATTGTTAATCTTGTATTTTATAAAATCTAACTGTATGAATACATTGACTGCTTAAATTTAATATTTTTGAATCTATGAATTAATTGATGCCTTTACTTGAAGACAAGCAAATAATGAGTTTGAGGAGGTTGATAAATTCATATTTTTAGTAACTTTAACCCATTGAATCATGTATATTGCATTATTATTTCAAGCTTAATTGTATATTTTACACAATTTTAGTGCAATATAGGTTTTAAAGAAGAAAGAGCAAAAACGGCCACAAAAACCAACATTTGAGCAAGAAATTTAGCGTTGCACTGATGAAGAATTGTAGAACAACTTCAAAACGAGCAATTCGAGATTGAATTTGGCCAAACCGAGTGCAGAAACGGATTCAGGACACTGAAAAACCTTGGAATAGACCTGGTCAACTTTTTGGTCAACGGTCAAAATCAACGGTCAATGGTCAAAGTCAACCGAGCCGGTCAAAGTCAAAGTTCGGAGTCAAAGTTCACCTACCACAGCCGAAAGTGCGCTCGAGCGCCCCTTTTCCGTGCTTGAGCACCACTTTTTGAAAAAGACAGACAAATGAACGGCAGAATGTGGACGGAAAAAGACAGAAAAAAATATAAAAATGAACAGTATAGAAGGGCGCTCAAGCGCGCCTGACTGGCGCTCGAGCGCCTGACTGAATTTTTGCCTATAAATATCGCGATTTTGCAGCAACAAAGAAGAATAATTTTTTTTCTCTTCTTAGCCAAGCTTCTGCTGCTTTAGGAACAGAGGCGATTTTTCACAATTTGCTTTGTATATAATCAGTTTTCTTCATATTTTAGCTTAGGAGTAGGTTAGTTTAGTTTAGTTAGGGTCCTAAAATAAGGGCCGGGCTTATGGATTAACGCCATAGCTTCGGAGAAATCGAGCCAGCTAAATCAAGACGTGCTTAAATTCGGTAACTTTTATTCTTGATTTCGATTTCCGTTTTATAAATCTAATTATGGTACTTTAGACGCTTATTTTTTGGAATGATAAATAAGTGAGGATATTTTTTCTATATATTTAGATTTAGATTAATTCAAGTCTTGTATTCTTTAATTACTTAGTATTATCTATTAATTATATGTATACTTGTAGTTATAATATAATTAATCGATAATACATATACGTCCGGTTTTGTAAACCAGTGGCAATACGAGACTACTTCAGACGAAATTAGCTAGGTTGTACCAGCACCTCCGGGGTACATAAGTAAGAAGGTTAATTGAGAGGTTGGATATTGTTAGGTTGTACTAACATATTCAATATTGTTAATTAATTAGTCCTATTACTTACGTATTTAAGGCTAACTTCAGAAGTGGGAACTTGTAGCCCTATTTCTTGAATGATTTATTCTTTTAATTTAAATCTATAATATTACACTTAAATACTCCGATCGAATTTATCATTCCAAATCATGGACTCACTAAATTGAATTAACCACTCCTGGACTAAATTATTTTAGTTTAATACCGTACATTTGGATATTTTATGGACCTTTGGACACTTTATGGACCTCTGGACTTAATCAAACTTATCCGTGACGGGAGATAGTCAAACGAGTTATAAACTAAATTTTTAACTTAAAATCGTTAATCCCAATCTCCGTGGATGGACCCTTTACTCGCCACAACTAGAGGTAATTCAAGGTAAGCAATATTTCCAATCATTTGATCTTCTTACTACTATTTTTGAGCGCAAAACGACGCGATCAAGAACAAACCAAAAACATAGGAGTCTAGGCTTCCATTAGGCATGGACTCATAAATTAGCATTTTGTCTTCTTCATGGATGCAATATCCTAGAAGCCTAACAAGATTTCGATATTGAAGTTTGGCAATCAATATGACCTCATTCTTGAATTCATTGAGATCTTGATGAGAATTTTTTGAGAGCCGCTTTACTGCTATCTATTGTTCTGTTAATAGTATTCCCTAAGATTTCAAACAAATAACATATACACTTAGGTAGCGATTGGTATACTGGAATAAATTTGGATAGGAATGGAATGGGCCAAGGAATGGAATGAAACTGGGAATGGAATGAACTTGGGAATGCGAATAACATGTTTGGTATGTTTTAGGAATGAAGAGTAGTAATGGGAATGCCTTATATAATATGGCAAGATTGCCCTTTTATTATTATAGTATTAAAAATATCATAAGATTGCGTTTTTATTATTATTATTATTACTATTATGATTATTATTATTATTTTTTCAATCACTATTATTATTTTGTTATTTTAATTTTATTGATTATTATTATTATTATTACTCTTATTTTATTTTATGTTTAGTTTTTGCTTTTATTATTATTATTATTATTATTACTTTTATTTTTATTTTATTTTTAGTTTTTGATTTTATATTTATTTTTTTAATAATAATAATTATTATTATTATAAAAATAATTTTTTATAATAACTTTTTATAATAATAATAATAATAATAATAATAATAATAATAATAATAATAATAATAATAAAAATAATAATAATAATAATAATAATAATAATAATTAAAAATAAAAATAAAAATAATAATTTTTTTATTTAATAATAATAATTATTTTTTAATAATAATTTATATTATATTTCTTTATTATTATTTCTTTATATTTTTTTAGTAATAATTAGTATTTTATAATAATAATAATTATTATTTTTTATAATTATTCCTTTTGTTATTTTTATTATTATTTTTGTTATTATTATTATTATTATTATTATTATTATTATTATTATTATTATTATTATTATTATTATTATTATTATTATTTCAATCACTATTATTATTATTAATTTTATTTTTATTTTATTTTTAGTTTTTGATTTTATATTTATTTTTTAATAATAATAATTATTATTATTATAAAAATATTTTTTTTATAATAATAATAATAATAATAATAATAATAATTAATTATTATTATTTCAATTATTATTATTAGAAATAAAATAAAAATAATAATTTTTTTAATAATAAAATAATTATTTTTTTTTAATAATAATTTATATTATATTTATTTATTATTACTATTATTTTTTAATAATAATAATTAGTATTTTATAATAATAATTATTATTATATTTTTTAATTATTATTACTGTTATTTTTATTATTTTTTTTGTTATTATTATTGTATATGAGGGTATGATAGTCAAGTTCATTCCCAAATACATGGGAATGGCCCATTCCCATGGGTTTGCTATGGAATGACTATTCCCATATACGTAGGAATGTGATTACTTTGGGAATGAGATTCCCAAGTTCATTCATTTATACCAAGCATGAGAATAAAAAATAATTGAGAATGTCATTCAATTCCAAACCTCATTCTAATATACCAATCGGTACTTTATCATTTAGTTTCTCTTTTGTCTTTTCTCCTACTTTCCAATGATACCAAAGCTAAAACGGTATTGCTTACCTTGTAGACCAGCCCAAAACCACCTTGTCCAATCTTATTTGTATCAGCAAAATTTTGAGTTGCTCTTGCAATTGCAGTGATATCAAAACAAGGTAATTCGAGGTTTTCCTCGTCTCTCACTTGGCTACGCTGTTGTCTACCTGTTTAGCAAGCACGTGACAAGATTTGCAAAGTATCACTTATGGGCATATGAACAAAATATCGGAGCTGAATCAACTTTAAGATGTGATATAGACCACTATATAAACTCGCATAAAATTTCAAATCACTCATTAATTAATTAATTTATTTATTGTTTCAATTCACCCAATGTACTAATTTGGTATTTCATTTTTCCTACTTTGTTGGTTTTTCTATTCCTTTTAACAAATCTTTATTTTTAGCTGGACAAAACGTGATTTGCCACATTATTTTAGGACAAAACTTCATACCAACCGCTAAATTAAACTTTGATTTTTGTGTTTTACTATGCTCACTGAATAAATGTTTTAATTTGTTTTATTCATTTTTTTTTACATTGTTTAACAAATTTTACTTTTACCTAGGCAAAATTATCATTTACCACATCATTTTGAAGGCGTCAAAATTTTTCAACAAAACACACACTATTGCCCATAATTTTCCACCACCATTTCCACAGATATCTTGATTAGAATAGATTATGAACACTTGTGTTTACAATTTGTTCACGCTTCATTGGAATGTTTAGGCGTCGTTTGTAGATTTATTATTGATGCAACTTGAATGCTTTTATATGTTTTGGAAGCATATATTTATATTTCGAAGTATAACGATTTTAAGTTGGAAAACTTTGGCACTTACAAGATAGTGGTAAATGATAATTTTACGTAGATAAAAATGGAAAACTAATTGAAAAAATAAATAAGTTGGTAAAATAAACCAAACAATTTGTCCAGTAGGAAAATTGAAAAAAAAAAAAAGAATTGTGGGTAATTTGAAACTTTTCTCTGTTAGTTAAAAATAGATTCTGAGATCAATTCTTATGAGAGACATTGTTTGATATTTGTTGTGTGGTTTAGACCTCCCTTAAAATAAAATAAAAAATAAATGAAAATAAAGATATGTTGAAACTAACTGGAAAAACTAATAGAATGAGTAAACTAAAACAAAAATTAGTTCAGTGCATGATTTGAAACCAAATAAAGAAGTTTAATGGGTAATTTAAAATTTTGTACAAGTTCAGTGTCCTTTGTCACAATTTACCCTTTTTAATTGTTGATTTTAAAATATATCAGATATAAAAGTAGAGCAGCATGTTCTTTAAGATATAAGAGCAGTCAATATATTATAATTCTAGTATCTTAGGTGCATTAAAATGAATATGCTTGCTCAAAACTGTTGTGTGATTTCTAACACAAATGTACGTATTGTAACAAGTAATAAAATAATAAGTAAAGATCGTTCTCACGAGAACTGAAATTATTAACTACCGAGATTGATTTAGCTCTAATTTTATTCAGACAATCAAAATTTGAGAGATTGTAATTAAAAGCTAAAGAGTTAATGAAACTGATAAAACTAACAACTAAACAATTACGAGTTTTATGAAAAAGTTGATTCAATAATTGGAAAGCTCTAGGGGTTCCGATTTCACCAAGATTTATCCTACTCGAATCTATTGATTAAAACTAATTGACGACTATTTCTTATGCTGCCAGCAATTTCACTAATGTAATTATTAATCTTTTTCCAATATCAATAACATACCCCGATAAGCAAGCTACCAATATCTCTGTGATAACTGTGAACTTATGGAATTCATTAAGCCCTAGAAATTTAACTGTTGCACTAGACCTCATAACTATCTCTAGCTTATGACGATTTAATGGCATTCCATACGTAGTCTAATCTAGTTATCACTTTTCAGTCTCAAACCAAACCACAGAACAAGCAATTGTTGGCCAGACAATCACATACATTAAGCATAGTATGAAATACTCAGCATAAAAACATAATAATCCATCAATCAATTAAATCAACAAAATCCGAGTGATCAAAATCTGGCTACATCGTAGCCCTAGAAAAATAATCTAAAAACTCATAATAAAAGTAAATAAAATCTAAAATATATTGAAGTTTATGATGGGAGAAAGAGAAAAAACTAGAAATCTCAAGAAAGTTGTGGCGAAATCTCGTCTCTGATCCGTCCTTCCTCGTCAATCTTGCAGTTGTCTTCGTGTTTCCTCCTCTCTAAACGTTACTTTTTCTCTTCAGAACTAGCTGCCACCAGAAGCTTCCTATCTCACGTTCTTTTCCTTCTTTTTATCCTAGGTTTTCTTATTTTCGTGCCAATTTATCAAACTGTCCTTACTTTTTCAGCAACGCTGCGCAGCTGCGCTATGACTACGCTACTTCTAATTTTTCTTCAATTGGTCCACAAGTTGCATGAAAGCTAATCCTTTTCTATTTCTCTTCAATCTTTGCCTCAAAACTAAGACTTTCTCATGGAAATTACCTACATCGCAAATCAAATACTTAATAGACTCATGTAAGTTGACATAAAGTTAAAGGGTTAGGCTTTAAAACGATAAGTTTTCATTTGTTTTGTGGCCTTTGCATTTTTGTTAAATTATAACTTTATCCTTGGCTCTTGTTCGAGCTGCCCTTGCACGTGTTTGGGCTGCTATTGGACTATTTAAGCGGTTATTGGACCTACCTGCACTGCTATTAGACCTACCCAAACTGTTATTAAATCTGTTCAAAAGACTACGAGACCTATTTGGACAACTCAACGGTGGCTAAATTACAATAATATTTTAAAGTCAGAGATTGATAATTAAAAAACGATAATTGTTTTTAAGCTTTCCTAAAGTTAATATTTTTGAAATCCGGTTACATCAATAGACGTGATTTAATTGACACGACTTAGCCTCACTTCAACAAAAGTGAACTTGAAATCTTAGCACATGAAGGAAGGATAAGAAACTACATATTAGTTTAAGACGTCTTAATCATGTTTGACATCAATTAGATCACGGACTTAATAATATTCTCAATTAGGACGTTTAAAGAGTGAGAAACTTGCCTTGTAGCTGGGATTTCCTCTTCCAAATGAGAAACAAGACAACTAAAAGAAGGAAGATTAATTGATGCAACGATCACCAGGACTATGACTACCATCTTCTTTTTCTTCTTTGAATCTGATCCTGACACTAGAAACGTAATTAAAAGGGTAAGGTTCAGATAAATAAGTAATATAGCCAGATCCATTTATCTTATCCATTGAAATAGAATTGCAATAGTTACTTACCTAATAGGTCTGCAGCTGTAACACGAATGTGAAGTTTCTGATTTACATGCGCAGTTAACCTCCTGACATCGATTAGGCCTCCAAACCAGAGCAAGCAACCATGGCCTGTTTCAGTAGCATTTGCATTAGCATAAGCTGTACATGAGCAATTCTTTGAGCATTCAGATTCACATTCCTCCAAGACATGCTAAGATTCACCCTGAACTGCAAAAAATCAGGCATTTTCAGAACAATTGAATTGATGTTCTCGTATACATCCACCAGACTAGATACTCATATCCCAATTTTGTGAATTTTTAGGCGTATACCCGATCATGCAGCTGCAAACTCGAGCATCGCTTATAGTGCAAATAGCGACAATAGTCCTGGGCTGCCACAAAACTGGGACGCCAGTCGTTGCTACTATTGTCCCAAATATGAACTATATGAAGAGAATTCGATCAAGGCAACTATAACGATTTGAAAGAAGAAAAGAAACGCGTTATTGGCTAAGTATGACGCTCAATCACCCAAAATATAATATTTCCCTGATTAATATAAAAAAATAAAAAATGGTAGCTAAGGTATATTCTTTGACAATTTCTTTTTGATCGTAAAAGAGAAAAGTTTGACTTCAAAGTAATTGCCATCTTAGAAAAAGAGCGTGAAAAAAAGGCATAGTTGAGTCTGATTCGCAATGTGTGGTGAAGAAGGTTCAAGGGAAAATCCCAACACAGTCCATTCAAACTGATTATTGAAGATTGCAGAAAATGGGTGGAGACTCAAGACAAATACCAATTATTTCATGTGTGTTGAGAAGTAAATTAGTGTACAGATTAGGTTTTAAATTATGCTCTAACCTTGCCGATAGGTCGACATACTATGGATCAACCTCCCATCAATTACTTGTTCTTTCGGAGCATGAGAGAAGGGATTTGACAACCCCGCGTAATATTTCCGTGTAAATTGGATTAACCTCCATTGCAAATAAAAAAATAAAGAAAGGGCATAAAAGACCGAATGAGCATGAAAATTCCTGGAATTTTCAGATGTAATTAAAAAATACTATAGTTAGTATATGTGCCTTGAATCTACAAATGAATCGTAACGTGATAAAAAAGAAGAGATTAAATTAACTTATTTGGGGATTATATCTAGAAGATTCTCCGCTGCCTGGGATAGAGGGTTCATACTAAAATTAGGAGACTAATTGGCAGTTTCAAATACCACGGTTTAGAAAACCATCTCACCGACTTCTCTTTGGATATTGAAGTATTTCATATACCGTGAAAGACAAAAAAATCTGCAACTGATCCTTATCGACCTTCTATCAGAGTATTGGTCAGATCGTTTCTTGTGAAAACTCTTTCATCTAATGGGAAATTAGACTCATCAACGACCCTCTCAATATAATACTCAGGGTGTTTAGATTGTGGTAGCATTACATTCTCACTATTTAACATCATCAGTATAGATGACATTGTTAGTCGATGCTTAGGTCGTTGTTGTACACACAAGAGGCCAACTTTTATGCACCGTAACACTGCAGACATTGGAAATGGATCCTCCATCAATGTATGTATATATCAGAGCCTGTTCCTTCCATCCATAGTTTCATGCCTGTGATAGTATCATTTAGATTTTTTTTTTTTTGGTTAGAATAGTGTCATTTAGATTAACATAATGCAAAAACACATAAAGTATAATTGAATTAGAAATTTCATATCTTACATGTCCGAGAAGATTGAAATCATGGTCAGAATGGTGAAACAGAGTGTTCCTTTTCCCACTTATTATTTTCAAAACTAGGACTCCAGAACTAAAGATATCTGATTTTATGGAATAGATGCCATCAATAGTATACTTTGGAACCATATAACCACTTCATTTCATTACGAAGTTCACAGAATGAGCAGAAGACAATTGCAAGTAATTACAATTTTATGTAATTCCTGATCAGGGGAAGAGTGTCGACATTTGCTACGTTCCTGCTATCCTTCTAGTTCTCACTGTTGATCGTTCTTCTCCAAATGCTCTAGCCATGCCAAAATCTGAAATTTTTAGATTCATCTCATTGTCTAGCAGTACATTGCTTGCCTTGGAATGATTCTCAACCTTGAATCTTGATGAAGATAAAGAAGCCTTCTAACAACCCCAACAATTATAGTGAAGCGCCTACTCCATACAAGCAAATGTCTGTTGAGTTCACCTTCAGAGTAGAGATCCAAGGTGATTAGAATGTGGAGTTTGGAAGTGAAACACAAGTATACATTTAGAATGAAATTTTTTCAATTAAGTAGTACTATGTTTGGACCATGCATATGAGGGTTGAGAGCTAACCAAAAATATAGGAGTCCAAATTTTTATTAGGCATGTACTCATAAATTAGCATTCTATCTTCTTCATGGATGCAATATCCCAATAGTCGAACTAGATTTCGATGTTGAAGTTTGACAATCAGCATGACTTCATTCTTGAATTCACGAGTCCTTGATGAGAATGCTCTAAGAATCGTTTTACTGCTATCTCTTGTTTAATTGATAATTTTTCCTAAGATTTCAAACAAACAACATATGCATATATAAGCACTCGTCATTTTTCTTCTTTGTTTTATTTTCTCCTACATCCTAATGATATGATAATTTGGAAAATACTGCTTACCTTGTAGATGGGCCCAAAACCACCTTGTCCAATCTTGTTCTTATCAGGAAAGTTTTATGTTGCTCTTGCAATAGTAACTATATCAAAACAAGGTAATTCGGGGTTTCTTTGTCTTTCACTTGGTCGTGCTCTCGTCTCCCTGTTAAGCATGTGGAGACAACTTTCGAAGAGTATCACTAATTAGAAATTAGTCAAGTTGAATCAGCATCAAAGGCCTTTGTTTATGTTTATCAAGTTAACTTTCGTAATTTTAACCATAGAGAATTCAAAGTACGATTTTCATTGTGATTTCTCCATCGTTTGGTTTTGAACATATTTCAATGGTTTGCAAGCACGTGCTTCCAATTAGCAACCAGCTGGGAACGGCTTAGACAAGGAGGAGGCTCTATGTGCCCCGCACTAAAGTTGCATATGGGACCCACCTGCCATTAGGCCAGTTGAAAACTCAATCTTTCCCTCTGATAGATTGATACAGTGATACTATTATAATTTAATAGGTTGATATTAAAAATGGTTGTGTCCACAGTCAGTACGTTTGAACATCCCAAATATTTTAATTTTTTTTTAATTTAATTAGTAGTCAGATTTCTATCATCTTTCATCAATAAACACATGATTAAGTTGAGGTTGTTATTAATGAGTTGGATTGATATCAGTTCTTCTATAATATATAAAGTAGATTTTATATATATATAAGATTCATTTTTCTCTCTTACGATCTAATATCAGTTTGAACTGATAGAAGAGTTTTACGTTTTGTTAACACGACTTAGCTTACTTCATCAAAAGTGAACTTGAAATCTTAGCAAATATAGGAATACCATATTCTTGTTTTGGTGGAAGAACCTATACATTAGTTAAGCTTGCACGTCATGCAAACCAAGTCTTAAGTCTTGGACTTAATTTCTAGGACGTTATCGGCATCTTTGACACGACTCACTGTAGAAAGAATAAATAAAGAAAAATGATAAACACTTAATAGTGTTTATTATTTTTAGGATAAATAGCATATTACTCTCTTGTATTTTATTAAATATGTATAATATTTTTCTGTGTTTTAAAAATTAGTTGATTATCCCTCTGTGTTTCATTAAAAGTGTACAATACTCCCTTATATTTTAAAAATTAGCTGATTATCATCCTGTGTTTTATAAAAGTAGCTAATTACTCCCTGTGTTTTTTAAAAATTAGCTCTTTTGTTAAAAAATATAAGGGGACAATCAGCTACTTTTATAAAACACAAGGGGATAATCAGCTACTTTTAGCAAAACACAGAGGGGTAATCAGCTAATTTTTAAAACACAAGGGGTTATTGTGCACTTTTAGCAAAATACAGGGGGATAATCAGCTAATTTTTAAAATACAGGGAGTATTGTGTATTTTTAGCAAAACATAGGGAGGCAATACGCTATTTATCCTTTTTTTATTACCTCTTATGGGAATGTTTAAAATTAACATGTTACAAGAACATAGAAAAAAAAAATTGTTATTTAACATACTATCGACACAAGCAATAATGGGTGATAACAAAAATAAAGTAACATATAGCAACGCTTAAAAAGGGAGAGAAAGTTGCCTTCTTGCTGCGATATCTCTTCCAAATGAAAAACAATACAAGAAACAGAAGCAAGATTGATGCAGAGATCATCACCGCTATGACTACAATCTTCTTATTCTTCCTTGAACCTGATTCTGACGCTAGAAAAGTTAGAAGGGTAAGGTTCAGATAAATAAGTAATTTAGCGTGATCCATTTATCATACCATTGAAATGGAGTCGCAATACTTACCAAGATCTGCAGCTGTAACACGAATGTAAAGTGTCTGATTTGTATATGAAACTAATTAATTTCCTGACATCGACTAGGTCTCCAAACCAGAGCAAGCAACCATGACCTGCTCGAGTAGCATTTGCATTGGCATAAGCTGTACATGAGCAATTCTTGGAGCATTCAGCTTCACATTCCTACACAGACATACTAGTATTCACCTTGCTCTGCAAAATATACCTGTCCAAACCAAAATAAAAAAACCTTTTGGTCCCTTAGGTTTTGAGAAAATAACTTGTTGATCTTTTAATTTTTGAAAAGTGATCATTTGGTCCATTTTTTACGGTAAGTTGACGAAAAAATTATCAGTTGAGGGGTGTTTTGGAGATTTTGCATCGTTTTAAAATCAAAAGAAAAAAAAAAATTAAGTGGTCTTAGTGGAGCCACGTCGGCTCCACTAAACCCACCTTAGTAGGTTGTCCAAACCATAGGAAAAGCTTTGGTTTTCTCTTGGTAAGTTTGGAAATTGTTCCATGGAAACTTCTTGTTCGTCGGGTATACAAAATGTATAGAATGAGTATCGTGATCTTGCGCAGTAGAAATAGAGCTTGTATGGATTGTCTCTTGATTCAGACATGTGAACAGTTGCTTTTGACTCACAATAACATCTCCTATTTTTTAACTTGATAATTGTTCCGTTTATTTATTCTTTAATTGTAATGGATGATGATATTGAATACATTTTGTAGAAATTGTATTTTTTTATTTTGGTTTGGACAGGTATATTTTGCACGACAGTGCTGCTCCTTGGTGACATACTCTAGAGCCATATAACCACTACATTTGGTTATGAAGTTCACAGAATGAGCAGAAGACAATTGCAAGTAATTACAATTGTAAGTAATTCTTGATCAGAGAAAGAGTGTCGACAGTTATTACGTTCCTGCCATCCTTCTAGTTCTCACTGTTGATTATTCTTCTCCAAATGTTCTAGCCATGCCAAAATATGGAATTTTTTAATTTATCTCATTGTCTAGTAGTACATTGCTTGCCTTGAGATCCCTATGGATGATTCGCAACCTTGAATCTCGATGAAGATAAAGAAGCCCTCTAGCAACCCAACAATTATAGTGAAGAGCCTACTCCATACAAGCAATTGTCTGTTGAGTTCATCTTCAGAGTAGAGATCCAAGGTGATTAGAATGTGGAGTTTGGAAGTGAAACACAAGTATACATTTAGATTGAAATTTTTTCAATTAAGTAGTACTATGTTTGGACCATGCATATGAGGGTTGAGAGCTAACCAAAAATATAGGAGTTCAAACTTTCATTAGGCATGTACTCATAAATTAGCACTCTCTCTTTTCCATGGATGCAATATCCTAATAGTCGAACTTGATTTCGATGTTGAAGTTTGGCAATCAGCATGACTTTATTCTTGAATTCAACGAGTCCTTGATGAGAATTCTCTGAGTGCTGTTTTACTGTTATCTCTTGTCCAGTTGATAGTTTTTTCTAAGATTTCAAACAAACAACAGATGCACAAGCACTCGTCACTTTTCTTCTTTGGTATTTTTTCTCCTACATTCTAATTATGATATGATAATTTGGAAATTATTGCTTACCTTGTCGGCGGGCCCAAAACCACCTTGTCCAATCTTGTTCTTATCAGGAAAGTCTTCTGTTGCTCTTGCAATAGTGACTATATCAAAACAAGGTAACTCGAGGTTTTCTGTGTCTTTCACTTGGCCGTGCTCTTGTCTCCCTGTTAAGGATGTGGTGACAACTTTCGTAGACTATTACTAATGTCTTCTGGACTTACGGAGAAATTAGTCAAGTTGAATCATCATCAAAGGCTTTTGTCTATGTTTATGAAGTTAACTTTCGTAATTTTAACCATAGAGAATTCAAAGTACGATTTTCATTGTGATTTCTCTATCGTTGGTTTTGAACATATTTCAATTGTTTACAAGCACGCGCTTCCAATTAGTGACCAGCTAGAAACGGCTTAGACATGGAGTAGGCTCTATGTGCCCCCACACTAAAGTTGCATGTGGGACCCACCTGCCATTGGGCCAGTTGAAAACTCAATCCTTCCCTCCGATAGACTGATACTATTATAATTTAATGGCTTAATATTAAAAACAGTTGTGGGCATCTCATTACAATCTGGTGCATGAAATTACTCGTTAGGTGGGGTTTACAATTTTAGTTTGGGACGTTTGAACATCTCAAATGTTTTAGTTCTAATTATTTTTTTATTACCACTTATCGGAATGTTTAAAATTAAAATGGTTCAAGAACATAGAAAAAAAAATTGTTATTTAACATACCAATTAAGTATCAACACAAGCGATAATGGGTGATAATGAAAATAAGGTGACATATAGCAACCCTTAAAAAGGGAGAGAAACTTGCCTTCTTGCTGCGATATCCTATTCCAAATGAAAAACAATACAAGAAACAGAAGCAAGATTGATGCAGCGATCATCACCGCTATGACTACAATCTTCTTATTCTTCCTTGAACCTGATTCTGATGCTAGAAAAGTTAAAAGGGTAAGGTTCAGATAAATAAGTAATTTAGCCTGATCCATTTATCATACCATTGAAATGGAGTCGCAATACTTACCAAGATCTGCAGCTGTAACACGAATGTAAAGTGTCTCGTTTGTATATGCAAGTAATTTCCTGACATCGATTAGGTCTCCAAACCAGAGCAAACCATGACCTGCTCGAGTAGCATTTGCATTAGCATAAGCTGTACATGAGCAATTCTTGGAGCATTCAGCTTCACATTCCTCCAGAGACATACTCATATTCACCCTGAACTGCAAAAGATCAGGCATTTTCAAACCCTCAAATTCTTTAAATGTTCCTCTTTCTGAACAATTAAATGGCTTTTCCCGTATACATCCACCAGACCAGTTACGATCATCCCAATCACGCGAGTTCTTAGGCGTATACCCCATCATGCAGCTGCAAATTCGAGCGTCACCAATTGTGCAAACAGTATTAGGACCACAGAAACCATAATTGCCACAATTGTCCCGGGGGATCTCCACCATCACACGCCAGTTACTGCTACTATTGTCCCGTACAAGGAACTGAAGTGCACCAGAGTAGCTAATAGTTATCAGCATTAAAGAAGAATTGTTGTATAGATGATGTATATAGTAAACGTCGTCTGAATTTAAGGTAAATTCTGTGGAGTATCGGCTGTTAGGTAGAAAAGGGAAACCATTAAACTCCACTCGGTTCCATGGTCCACTTCTAAAATGTTTCGAATAAGCCCTCCAAATTGCTAAGTTTGGTAGTCCATGAAGGTCAAAACCATATGTATATTCTCCTGGAGAAGGGTCATCTGAATCTTTCCAGGATGTAAGGTTTCGATTCAGACCAGTCCTCAAGTTCCATCCAAGCTTCATTCCAGGTATCAAGGCGTGCGATGGATGATCAAAGCTTTGCCAGTGAAAACTTGCTTCTTCTTTGCTGTCTCCCAAAACAAGATTTCCTGAGTCTAAAAGTTGTGCAACTGTGGTACTCCCAGATGACAAATATTTCCGGTCGTCTGTAGACCAAACGATTCTCCCTGTTTTGTCCAGAAGGATCAAGTTTCCATCATTTCCAATTCTAACAACACCAGAAGTATCTCTGAGAGGATTACCTCTGTTCGCAATCCACACGATTCGATTTGGGCTGATACTGAACCATACGGCCAAGTAGAACTATTCGGAATTGCCAGGACTGAAGAACCCCAGCTGGAAATCCTTTTGTGCAGAGATTAAGGTTTCACTAGAAGTAATAGACTGCGATACAGTCAACATGTCGATTGACATGGATATTTCTATACAAGATAAAATGACACAAATTAATACATAACAGTTAGTAGCAGACAAGTGCAACTTCATTGAGGAGCTTCTTCTTTCAGCTGTCTGTGGCCAGCTCACCTAGTGCCAATCATCTCAATTCTCTGGAACTACTTAGAAGAGGAATGTAATAGAAATGATTTTCTTCAATATATGCGCCCCGTCGGTTAGGTGAAAAGGCATAAAAAAGGTATAATTTGAAAAGGTAGTGTGAGTAAAATTATTCATTGAATCAACTAATTTGAGGTCATACGACTAACTTATTTCAGGGATAATATCAATGAAATTTCAAAGATAACATCATTAGTGTTGAGATTTTCAAGTTCCACAGTTTAGAATCACCAAAGCAACTTCCCTCTGGTCATAGTTAATGTAACTATATTTGAAGTAATCAAACCATGTGATTTAATCTACATTTTCATTACAATTTAAGATATAAATGCTACATTTTATATAAATTTGATGCAATATAGGTTAAATGAAGAAATGAAGAAAACTAGCCTAAAACATCACTTCACGATATAAGTCAATAAGGAAAGGATATTATTGAATGTAAAAAGTTTTGAAATAGCGTCCGCCTAATTTTTGGTCAAAAATTCAAAATCAACAATCGTGGTCAGCAGTAAATTTTTGAAAAAGTCAAATTAACGATCGAATTTCTGGCAATTTCACGAGAAAAAAATAGTTTGTTTGCTCCTCAAAGTGATCTGGCATTTACACTTTCCAACTACAAAGAAGAGAAAACAAATACAAGTGGAAACAAAATACTTCAAAGGTGGGCCCACATGTCTCCCATGCTTTGTCCACTTTTCAATTGGCAGAAACTCGATCGTAAATTTGACTCTTTTTCAAAAATTTACTGTTGATCATGATCGTTGACTTTGATTTTTTTACAAAAATTTGACCTAGGCTGTTTCAATACTTTTCGACGTTCTAAATCTATTTTTGCGCTCAGTTTAATCAAAATTAATTTTTGCGAGCTTGTTTTGACACTGGAACCCATGTCAATAATTTCTTTTTCTTGTTGACTTGTATCATGAAGTGATGTTTTAGGCTAATTTTTTTTCATTTTTTCATTCAAACTATATTATTTATATGAAATGTAGCATTTATTTCTTAAATTGTAATGCAAATGTTAATTAAATCACATGATTTGATTACTTCAAATATAGTTACATCAATAGTCTGTTGCTTAGAATTGATGCAGACTTGAACCTTCAGTCTTTGATCAATTTACCATCTTTTTGTTGTTTCGTCTTTATGCTTAAATATTTGCTCAATTTCAACCAAATCTAAGTTTTACTAAGTGCGTGAGTTATATAAATCTGACGATACCACTAATTTCTATTGAAAAGTATCTCTTCTATTAGTTCCAATACACAAGATCTTATTTGATTTTCTCAATCCAATTTTTCTTATTGTCTTCTTGCGTTCTCTTACGATACACATCCTTTAGACCTTTGCATTTTTCAACTTGATAAGATATTATAGTTTCTAGATATAGTACAAATCCATAAGATAAACTGCACTTTATGAAGAAGCAAGGATATTGACGATTTTTTCCTTTAATATGAACTTCACAGATAGTGATGGAATCACGTTGTTATGAGAATATACTTTTACATATCTTGAATTTGAAAAAATATATATATATATATATATGTCAAAAAAAGGAAAGTTTATCATACATATTGGCCTCTCATATAACCAGAATTCTATTTGAATACTCCTACTGACTATAAGTGTGTACCCATAACTACTGACTTTTTACTCTGTAATTGTTTACAGATAAATATTAGTTCTAAGGCTAAGGGTATAAATTCGCAAAATTTCCTCAAGTAACAGTGTGGAGCTGGAGTTTGGTCCTACTCAGCCTCAATACCCCACTAATCCACTAACCCACCATCTTATCTTCTCTGTTGACAAATTTATCACCATTAGAAAATTAGAAAGAAAAAACAAAGAGAGAATTTACAAAAACAATGCCACTCATCTCTTTCACCAGATAAAAGGAAATCGTTGGTGGCTATTGGATGAGTATTTTATTTTGTATTGTTTCGGACATTGAATGGAAAAAAGATATCCATTCAATATTCAAGCCTTGTTTTTTTACATTAGACCAAATAAGTTTCTCAATATTTTAAATAGAAAAGTAAAAAATTATTAACAGTGTCACATATTCGAAATATAAAGGATTGTAATGTTGTACTTTTAAATATAAGGTACTACTACGTCAAACAAACTAAAAATAAGGAATTAAATTGAATATTAACCCTTATTTTTTTTAGTAAAAGTTATAACATAATTTGACAACTGATTAATTTGAGTGAAGACTAATTAATTTTTTAGATTAAAAATATAAAAGTAATTAAATTTAAAAAGCTGCACCTCTGCCCTTGATCAAAAGTCAGTATAATTAATGGGGTTCATCTTTCTCGTCAATTATTTTAGCAATATTTAATAGATCTGCAAGCCATATAAGTTCTAACGTATACTCATTTTTCATCATTTCTGCATACCTTCATGTTTTGAATTCAAGTTCCCTAGCTCTATAGCTCCTTCCCAAACTTCTAATTAAAGGAAATTCTTACATACGGCAAGTAGACATTAGTCACACTAATATGAGATGAGCTCACGGTCTATGATTGACGATCATCAGTGGTATTTAAAGTTTTTCTCCTAACTGAATATCACACTATGAATAGCATAGCTTGGCAAAAGTTTGAAATACTTTAGTGGAGAGTTCAACCAAGGGTAGAATCAGAAATTTGATTTTGGGGGTTAAAATTTTCAATTAAGAAGATTAATAATAAACAAATATAAAAAATTAGAGAACATTATCATTTTTTAGAAAAAATATTACATATATATATATATAAATGGACTAGCTCCGTCCTGAGTTCAACAGCTAGAGGATTAATATTTTTTTCATTGATTCTACCTTTACTTGGTCATCACTTTATACAAGATTTAGATATCGTTGAGGATCTAAAATAAGCAAAAGATGTAAATACTTATACAAAACTATTTGAAGTATTTCATATTCTGAGGAGACAAAAAAAGATCTTCGATGGATCTTTATCGACCTTCTATCAAAGTAGTAATATCATTTGTTGTGTAAAGGAGTCTTGCATTTAACGGAGAATTAGACTCATTAATGACCCTCTCTATATGATATCCAGGGTGCTTAGGCTGTGGTAGCATTGCACTCTCACTGTCCAACATTAAGAGCACATATGACATTGTTGGTTGATCCTCAGGACGTTGCTGCACACACAAGAGGCCAACTTGTATGCACCGCAACACTTCAGACATTGGAAATGAATCTTCAATCAATGGATCTATTAAGTCGAAGGCTCTTCCTTCCTGCCACAGTTGCCATGCCTGTGATAGAATCTGTAAGATTAGCATAACGCGAAAACCTATCAGGTATAGATGAATTAGAAATTTCGTAACTTACATGTCCGAGAAGATTGAAATCATGGTCCGGATGGCAAAATTGACTATTTCTTTTCCCGCTCACTATTTCTAAAATTAGGACACCAAAACTAAAGACGTCTAATTTCATAGAATAAATCCCGTCAATGGCATACTCCGGAGGCATATAACCACTGCAATATATTTTTTAAGTTCAAAGAATGAGCATAAGTAAATTGTAAGTAATTCCTTATCAAGGAAAGAATATAGGTACTTACTATGTTCCCACTACTGTTCTGGTTTTTACTATTGATTGTTCTTCTCCAAAAGTTCTAGCCATGCCAAAATCTGATATTTTTGGATTCATCTTATCGTCTAGCAACACGTTGCTTGCCTTGAGATCCCTATGAATGATTCTTAATCTCGAATCTCGATGAAGATAAAGAAGCCCTCTAGCAACCCCAATAATTATAGCAAAACGCCTCCTCCATACAAGCAAATGACTCGAAACAAAACTTGGACCACATTCAGAATAGAGTTTTAAGGTCATCAAGATGTGTAGTTAATTTGGGAGTCATACACAAGTATATATTTAGATTGGAATCCTTTTACCAATTAATAAATATTAATGGATTTTCAAATTGTTCACATAAATTTTTTTTTTTTTTGAAAAGTTCAACACAGGCATATATTATTCTTTCATGTAACTGATTCCATTGGTTTAGCTGTCAAATCTAAAACAAACACATCTTTCGTTTGCCACATGTTAAAGAACTTACTAGACTTGACCACTAAAATTAACATTAATGTTGTAAACATTTAAGAATTTACAACACGCGCACGAGCGTGCACACACACACACACATATATATACATATATATGAGTAAATGACTTAATATTTTTTATATTTTGTTAAAAGTGCACAATATTCCTCCTATATTTTAAAACATAGTTGATTATCTTATGTGTTTTATAAAAGTAACTGAATACCTCTTGTGTTTTAAACCGTAGCTGATTATTCCCTTCTGTTTTATAAAAATAATTGATTATCCCCCTATGTTTTTAAAAACGTAGTTGAATACCCCCTGTTAAAATAAATAATTTTTCTAACGGAAGCGAGAGGAGTTAAAAATACAGGGGGTATTCAGCTACTTTTATAAAATATAGAGAAGTAATCAGCTATGTTTTAAAATGCATGATGATATTGTATACTTTTGACAAAATACAAGAGATAATCAGCTGCGTGTTTGTTTAGTGGCTACTAACATGATTTACGTTTCATTTAAGTTGTAGTATTTCTCATTTTTCTCTTGGTTCAGTTGAGAAGTATTATTAATTGGATTATGCATATGAAGGGTTGAGGGCAAACCAAAAATATAGGAGTCCAAACTTCCATTAGGCATGTACTCGTAAATTAGCATTCTCTCTTCACCATGAATGCAATATCCTAGAAGCCTAACTAGATTCCGATGTTGAAGTTTGGCAATCAACATGACCTCATTCTTGAATTCATTGACTCCTTGACGAGAATTCTCCGAGAGACGCTTTACAGCTATCTCTTGTCCAGTTGATAATATTCCCTATGATTTCAAACAAGCAACAAAAACACTTGTCAATTGGTTGTATAAAAATTATTTGCTTTAGATAGCCTTTATGACCATATAAAGTGCAATAAAATTGTGATGGTTCAATGATCAAAGTCATAAATTAGGAGTAACCTTCTACATAAAAACATACTTAGTAGATTCATGAAAGGACAAAAAAATATGAAAGAGTTCATGTATCTAATATTATATATTCCGTCTATTTTCCTGAAAGATTCACGTGACCATCTCAATATAATAATGATAAAATTAGTGGAGTTAGTGGGGTAATAAGTTTATGGAAAGTCATGTAACATATAGTGCAATTAAATTTATATATGATGAATGGAGCAATGATATGAGGCACTATATAAATGACTCTTGGTCCCTCTCTCCACTCAACAACCAAAATATGTGTTTGTTATTCCCATTAAAGGAGAATAGCACTAAAGGTTGTGTATTATTTCATTAAATATTTAGCTTAATCCTATATATTTCAAAAGTCTCAATTTAGTCCTATATATTTGTCTAAAAGTCTCAATCTAATCCTCTATGTTTGAAAAGTTTAGTCTAGTCTTTTATGTTTGTTTAAAAGTCTCAGTTTAGCTCTATATGTTTTCTAACTTTAATGAAAAATTAGTGATCTAATTCACACATAATCATGGTTAGAGGGGCAAAATTTGTTAAGAATTATTATTTCCTTAGTTCCTTTGTCAATAGGAAAAATTGTATATTTCCTCTATTACTTCTTTTACTATTTTAGAATAGGCTAATTTATCTCCCAAGATTCAGGGACACGGGTTGTATATATATACACCTTAGTTATTGAAATAAACTATCTTGGCATTGTATTTCAGCCAATTTTACATGGTATCAAGTCTAGTCTCATTCATCTTCCGCGTGCGACCCATCTCAAATCAGGTTCACTTGTCTTCAATCTTTCGCGTGTACATAATCCATGCACTTTCAATCTTCCACATGTGCTATCTACCACATGTGTGTTCAATCTTCCAAGTGTGACCATCTCAAAAATAAGGCCCATGCGTGTTCAATCTTCCACGTGTGACCCCTCTTAAATCAGGTCACATGTAAGAGGGAGTGTTAGAATATACACTTATCCACATAGAAAAATAATAAACTCGTAGACCACTCAATAAAATTCTAAACTACTCCACTTAACACCAATTGGGTTTTAGGTTGGAACTTCAGTTACTTTAACAAAATTGAAAAAAAAAATGTTCAAAAGAGAAAAGTTCAATTAAGTCTTAGATGTTTACAAAAATGTTGAAATTGGTCTAGAATATTTGCATAAATAATATAAACATATTTAGAATTGGTGCCTCATATTTGAATATTTTTACAAATATCCAAGACCTAATTGAACTTTTCTCTTTTGTACTTGTTTTTTTAATTTTTTTCCCTCTAACCATGGTCATATGCAAATCACATGACTCATTTTGTGTTAAAGTTAATTGAGACAACTGATTTTTGAGAAACATAGAAGACTAAATTGAGACTTTTAGATATACATATAAGACTAAATTGATACTTTTGAAATATATAGGACTAAATTAAGACTTTTAGGTAAATATATAGGATTAAATTGAAACTTTTGAAATATATAGGAGTAAACTGATTTTTTTATGAAACATATAAAATTAAACTAAATTTTTGATGAAACATACTGGACCATTGATACTAATCTCTATTCTTATTACTTGACAAACATAAATAAATAGCGTAAAGGGAGAGAAGATCAAGTAAGTCAAACATAAATAAATAGCGTAAGGGGAGAGAAGATCAAGTAAGTCAGAGTGTGTAGTTCAAGTTATATACCATTAAAGTTTATATAAGCCTATATGCTGTTGTATCCTTCCATAAATTCAAGTTATAGCAAGGTATGTATTGATATACAATTTTTTATTATATTGTAACATACGAGCTAACTATCATATTTTTTTTTATCTCTCTTTTTTCTTTTTCTTGATGATACAAAATTCGGAAAATATTGCTTACCTTATAAACTGACCCAAAACCACCTTCTCCAATCTTGTTCATATCAGAGAAATTTTGAGTTGCTCTTGCAACAGTAACGATTTCAAAATAAGGTAACTCAAGATTGTCCTCGTCTCTCCCTTGCCTTTGTCGTCTACCTCTTAAGCAAGCTGGTGACGAAGATTCGAAAAAGTTCATTGTATCAGATATGAAAGCAGAGCAGCATATTCCTCAAGATACACGAGTAGTCAATATATCATAATTTAAGTATCTTGGGAGCATTCACGTAAAATACTTGGTCAAAACCAAATAGATAATACACCAAAATGACCCCATCTGCAACTGAAATAAAGAAGATATTTCTGATTCCTTTAATGAACGTGTTAAATATTTAAATAGCATTTAATAAAGAAAATATTTAAATGCTTTTAAGATTACTATCCTGTTTCACCTATAAACTTGTGATTAAGTGAACACGTTTTCATAATCTTTTGTACGACCCACTGCAAAAGAGAAAAGGAAAAAAGAAAGAAAAGAAGGAAAACCATTTTTTTTTTTTTTTATGCAATGGAGGGAGGGTGAGACAATAATTCAAATTTAACAATAATTTGAATTTACAACCCTGATTATAATTTATAACGAATTACTACCTAACCAATCTACTCTTGGGTGTAGAGAATTATTTTATTTTCTAAAAGGTGAGAAACTTGCCTTCTAGTTGTGATTTCCTCTTCCAAATGAAAAACAAGACAACTAACAGAAGCAAGATTGATGCAGCGATCATCACCACTATGATGACTACCATCTTTGTTTTCTTCTTTGAGTCTGATTCTGAGACTAGCAAAGTTCAAAGGGTAAGCTTTAGACGATTAAGCAATTTAGAGTAATCAATTCATCATACCATTGACATAGAATTTGCAATAGTTACCTAATAGGTCGACAGCAGTAACCCGAATGTAAAGCTTCTGATTTGAAGCCCTGGGCGTGCGTAATTTCTTGACATCGATGAGGTCTCCAAACCAGAGCAAGCAACCATGACCTGCTCCAGTACCATTTGAATTAGCATAAGCTGTACATGAGCAATTCTTTGAGCATTCAGCTTCACATTCCTCCACAGACATACTCGTATTCACCCTGAACTGCAAAAAATCAGGCATTTTCAAAGCCTCAAATTCTTTAAATTGTCCTGTTTCTGAACAATTGAAAGGATTTTCTCGTATACATCCACCATTCCAGACACGATCATCCCAATCTTGAGGATTTTTGGGGGTATACCCGATCATACAGCTGCACATTCGAGCGTTGCTTACAGTGCAGATAGAATTAGAACCACAGAAACCATAATTTCCACAATAGTCATCGGGTAAGTCAAACATCACACGCCAGTCATTGCTACTATTGTCGCGTATAAGCAATTGAAGCATACCAGAGTAGCTAATGCCTGAAGTTAACAAGGAAGAATTGGTTAACAGACGATGTTCATAGTATACTTCTTCTGAATTTATGATAGCTTGTGAGATGAAACGGAGGTTAGGTTGGTAATCTAATTCACCGAAGTCTACTCCATTCCATGGACCACTTCTAAATTGTTTCACAGAATTCCTCCAAGTAGTAATTTGTGGTAGTCCTTGGATGTCAATACCATGTGTATATTCTCCAGGAGAAGGGTCCTCTGAATCTTTCCAGGATGTAAGATATCTATTCAGACCCGTCCTCAAGTCCCATCCAATCATCATCCCTGGTATCATGGCTTGCGATGGATGATCAAAGCTTTGCCAGATAAAACTTGATTCTTCTTTGCTGTCTCTCAAAACAAGATTTCCTGAATCTAGAAGTTGTGCGACAGTGCTAGTCCCTGACGATATATTCTGGACGTTGGTAGACCAGACGATCCTCTCTGTTTTGTCCAGAAGGATCAAGTTTCCACCATTTCCAATTCTAACACCACCCGAAGAATCATTGAGTGGATTTTCCCTGTTCGCGATCCACACAATCTGATCTGGTGTGATATTGAACCATATGCCCAAGTAGAACTTTTTGGGACTTCCACGACTGAAGAACCCCAGCTGGAAGACATTGTCTGCTGAGATTAACGTCTCATTTGAAGTAATAGAGTTCGATGCGTTCAACGTGTCGATGGACATGGATATTGGTATCAAAGATAAGATTACAACAAAAACATAACAAATAGTAGCAGACAAATGTATCTTCATTTGATTAAGCTTCTTGCTTCAGTCTGGATCAGCTCACCTGGTACCAATCATCCGAAGTTGTCTGAAACCACTTTGAACTAAAAAGGAAGTATCTGAAGAGAATTGAAGGCAACTACAACGATTTGGAGGAAGAAAGAAAGGGCATTATTGACAAACTTTGAAGCTTAATCACCTAAAGTATGGGGAAATTCAACTATGCGGGATGTGGGAACAAACAAGAACGTGACACGTGGATATGGAACCCGCGGTATTTAATGTGTATTAATTCATATGATGACAAAAGAGTTATGAAAACGTCTCTTATACCCTTGCACATGTAGATGTGGGGCGCGCAACATTTAATGTGTTTGGTGGGGAATAATGGCAAGGCCAAATATTTATTATGTCCTCATATTTTAAAGGAAATATACATTATGCCCTTGCAGTATATATTTTAAAATATAGATGAGTAAAGACAAATTAATGACCAAAATATAAAAAAGGATAGATAAATAAAAAAAGAAGAAATGTGCAATGACCAAAATGGATAAATGAATGAAGACAAAAGATAGACAAAATGAGAGCAAATAGTAACGTAGAAAATTAACAAAGTGAAATCGAAAGAACATATTACAAAATGAAATAACATCTGTGTTTATTATTTTGTTTAAATTTAAAGGTAATGAAATTACCCTATATAAAATCATACATTATGTCAAAATTGAAAATTATAAACCTATAAGTGCATCCAAAGAGCTTGAGCACGCATGTTTACACCGTAACATACAACAAAGTAAAAAATTAAATATCTCTCATAAATTAGAAGACGGCATAATTAAAATAAGTAATTAGGGAAAATTGGACAAATAGTCCATATTGTTTACACGGTTTAGATAACTAGTCCCTATTGTTTAATACATCACGCGATTAGTCTTCATTATTTGTAAAAGTCTTACCATTAGTCCCTATTATTTACAATAGTCTCATTATTAATCCCTATTATTTGCAAATATCTTACCATTAGTCCCTACCGTCAATTAACCATTAAAACTTAATCAAAAAAAATATTATTTGTGTTAAATGACATTATTGCTCTTGATTTAATGACCAAAATTATTTAATTATCCTTATTATTTAGTGAAATTCTTTTTTTATCATTATTAATTAATAAATTCTTTTTTATTTTTATGTTTTTCCTTCTTCATCCTCCATCTTCCACCACCTTCCACCATCACCACAGGACACACACAAACACAACACACATAGCACAAAACATACAAAAAATGATACATTATCCAATTTTTTTTAATTTTTTTTGATAAAATGACTAATATGCCGCTAAAATCTATTAAGCTTTAACAATTAGTTAACACTTAAATAGAAGACTTGATAGAAAAGATAATAAACTTAAATGAAATTAAAAATTGAATGGTTTCTACAAATAACCAAAGTAGGAATATATGAATATGAATGTAAATTTTTCATTGATACATACTAATATATAGCCTTATGGGTAAAACTTTTTACCAACAATAGGGAGTAATCGCGTGACTTTAAAAATAATAGAGACTAATGGTATGACTTTTGTAAATAATAGGGACTAGCCGTGTGACTTTTGAAATAATAAGAACTATTAGTACAAAACGTGTAAACAATAGGAACTATTTGTCTAATTTACCAAGTTTAAAATCGCTTTGATGAGGAACGTACTACATGTGATGAGGAATGTACTACATGTAAACTATCATATATGGTTAATGGTAAGAAAAATACTGTATACCGTATACAAAAAAAAAAAAAAAGAGATTGTATACAGTATTTTTCTCACCAATTAACCATATATGATACTTTATATGTAATATGTTTCTTATCACTCAAAGCGGTTTTAAACTTGCCAAATTAGCCAACTAGTCCCTATGTCTACATGTTTTGTACTAATAGTTCATATTATTTCAAAAGTTACACGGCTAGTCCCTATTATTTGCAAAAATCGCATCATTAGTCCCTATTATTTTTAAAATCACGCGGTTAGTCCCTATTGTTGGTAAAAAGTTTCACCAATTAGTCCTTATTGTTTATAAAGTCTTCCAATTAATCCTTAGTGTTAACTAACCGTTAAAAAATTAACAGATTTCAGGGGTATAATAGTTATTTTATCAAAAATTTCTTTCTTTTAAATTTTTTTTTAGAATAATGTATCATTTTTTGTATGTTTTGTGCTATGTCTCAGTTTAGTCCTATATATTTTTTAAAAGTCTAATATTAATACCTATTGCAAAATCCAACTAGAGAAGTTACTTTTTAACTTCATGGGTTTAAAAATTTTAGAGAAACTTTTCATTCAAAAAAAGTAATATCTCAAAATTTCACCCTATCTTACCAAGGTACTAATTATTAGTTAAAAATGGGGCACAAAAAAATGGAAAGTTGATACCCCATTTACATGGTGTTCAATGTGGACAAAAAAAAAAATTGTATATGGTATTTTTTTTCTCACCATTAATCATATATGATACTTTACATGTAATACGTTTCTCATCACATGTAGTACGTTCCTCATCAAAGCGATTTTAGACTTGGCAAATTAGACAAATGGTCCATATTATTTACACGTTTTGTACTAATAGTTCTTATTGTTTTAAAAGTCACATGGCTAGTCCCTATTATTTGCAAAAGTCGCACCATTAGTCCCTATTATTTTCAAAGTCGCGCGGTTAATCCCTATTGTTAGTAAAAAGTTTCACCAATTAGTCCTTATTGTTTAAAAAGTCTTCCAATTAATCCCTAGTGTTAATTAACCGTTAAAAACTTAACAGATTTCAGGGGTATAATAGTCATTTTATCAAAAATTTCTTTTTTTTTTTCTAAAAAAAATTGGATTAATTTCAAAATTTCTTGTACTTAAAACGAGAATTATACCACTAAATCAAATTATTAGTAACAGATAGCTACAAGCTTTGAAGTACTACTTGAAACTTGTTACCCTACCTGTAGCAAGCAATATTTGCCACGTTTATTAATTGGTTACATATTCTATAAATAACACTACATTGTGAATCTTGTTGGCACTAATACATGTCAAATTTTGACTTTTTCCTTCATCTAACGTGTAAGTATGAACTCCACCTTTCTTATAGAAAAAAAAAATGGAAACAGGCCACTCAATGATCAATAAATGTTCGGGATCATTGGCATAATTTACTATAAATTTAGTAATTGATCACTTTTAAGAACAAAATGAACATTTTAATCTTGGTATTATAGTATGGTTTGGATCCCATATGATATTTAACATATCAGGGTTAATAAGGTCATTAAAAATTAAAACATAATTAATATTTTTCTGATTGAATATCAAATCGATCAACATTATTTTGTGGGCCTTATAAACATATAATATAGTCAGGGATATTTGTAATTAGATATTAACACTAAATTAAAAAAAAAAAAAAAAAGCCATGAGCCGTTGATCTAATCAAAGGCTCAGATTGAGCATCCCGCATTCCCTGTTCCCCTCACAATAGAACGACCCGTCGCAGATCAATATAAAAAACAGTTAGTTAGCAAAGAATAGACAGCAATTAATGTTGTTTGACGATTTGTCGATAACTGTAGAAGACAAACGTTTGATTTCAAAACATTAGCCTATGAGAAAAGGAGAGCACAAAAGGAGTTTGTAATTATACATTGAATCAAGACATTAAGGTCATTTGACAAAAAAAAGAAGAGATAAAACTAACTTATTTCAGTGATTAAATAATTAAGATATTCGTCCGCCTTGTAATCTAGCGTTTATATTATGAGAAGACTAACTAAATAATTCGAAAGACAATCGCGTTTGTAGGAGATGATCGTCATCCTATTATAATGCACTATTTTTTCTGTTAATATTTTCAAGTTCCACTGTTTAGAAACAAGGCAGCATAACTTTTCTCTGGATATAGTTGTTAAGTAGATAGGAGCTTGATTAGTACTTAGCTAATTATACTTCTCTTAGTACAAATGTTACGCCCTAAAATTTAACGTGATAAATTCAGAATGAAACCGGCGCGTACTTAGAAAGACAAGTCATTCTAAGTCTGCAAGTCTCACAATCTCTCAATAAAACAAACTTTAATCCATTTTTTTTTTTTTTTGTGTAAAATTTGGTATTACCAAAACGAGGTAACGACAACATAACTGGATCATATTTGTAACAACTAACTATTACTGAAACCAGTCTAAATCCGCATGCTTCCTTTCAGATGTATGGGCATATAATCATTCAAATATAGCAGTGACACCGTGCACTATTGGGTAATATAAATGCAATTGCAAAAATTTTACCATCTTCAGCTAGAAATTTATGAATTTGGTTTCTGTGTTAGGTATTTTTACCGAAACTTTTCTCATTGGTAGTTAGCGGGATAGAGATAGCGACCAGCAAATCAGCTGCCATCCTTCCTGCACTGAATGGACATCCGGAACAGAGATGAAAAGGGTAATTTTTCTTCTGATATCTCCAACAGGTCAAAGACGTTCTATTATCTTCTGCGCTTGGATTCTTTCCGCATCTCTGTCAGATATCTCTCCAGGTTGGATTTTTCCCATAAATGTCTTTGAATAAGATCTTCCTTTGTTGATTTATCAAGACATATCCATGAATCAGATGGCACCCCAAGGGATCGTCTTGTTAAGTATGAGGCATCTTCCCACGAATATGGAGCTCGTTGGACTTTATATCTCCAGAACCAACAACCATTCCACAATAAAAGCTTTCCCAGAGTATAGGGAAGGAGTATGAATTGGATGCCAACAAGACCCCAAACTGATGGCTTCTCAGCACCCTTTATCTGCAAATCGAGTTCCTTGCTGAGGTCTTCCTCCATTTTCTTGTCCATCTGCTTATTACTCTTCTTTTTGCTAGTCATCCCCCCAGTGCGTTCCAGTTCCAATGCCCGCAGCTTATTTTTGTAAGCTGGTGTCTTCTTAACCATGTCTATAGCCTGCTTATACCTTGTCGACTGGTTTAGATACTGAAATGCTGAGAGAATTAACAGAACACCGACAAGCACAGCACGGGTATCTGTCTTGTGACCATAGTAAGCATGGTAGTATCGAGCTCTATTGTAGAACACCTCTTCTGGATGAGCAATTGCATAATCATACTGCTCCCTCGTGGCTTCATCTTTCAAAATCTCATAAGCATTTGCAATTTTCACAAACTGCTTCTTCGATTCTGGATCACAATTTTTATCCGGATGATATTTGAGTGAGAGCTTGTAGTAAGCTTTCTTGATTTCAGAGGCATTCGCATTTCGAGTTACCCCAAGAAGATCGTAGCAGTCGTCTTCGTCGCAGTAGATGGAGATGGACGGCTGGATCAGAAGCGACACCATCAGAGTCAATGTGAACGCGCACCACCGGATCCCTCTTGGCGCCATCGCAGGTCTGCCGATGAATCAGACGAGAGAACCTACTGACTAACAAACTTTAATCCATTAATAAATAAATAATTCAGAATTTCTACCGTCCCAACAATAAGCGTTAAAACTTTAAATTATATTAAAATTTTTCAAAAATAATAATAATCATAATTCTCAATAAATCCACTCGAATCTTTAACTCTGATCACGTGATTTCTAGCCCAATAAACTCCGATCTAACTTTGTTGTATGCAAAGAGAAAATGAAAGAAGTGAACGGAAATAATACTCAATAAGTAAATTTACCCCAAAGAAAGTCAAGGTTCAAAGATTAATAAAACAGCCAAATAATTACGAAATAATATCAAGCACTACGGGACACTATAACAAGGCGTGACTACTTAATAGTAGCGCAGTCACAAGTTTACAATAGTCGATAACAATAGTCGACAACAAGGGATGACTAATTAACTCCCAATCATATAGGGTTCGATATACAGTTTGTAAAGTTTGTAGGACCTGAATGAAAAACTCATATTTGACTTATCAAAAGGAACAATAGAAATGACTGAACAAAAATCACAAACGAATAATAAAATAACTAATTAAACGATATTTATAGAGTAACAAATGAGATAAAAAAAAAAGTATAAACTACTTATAGCAAATCGATCATAAAACTTAGATACTGAAATCACCAATCCCAAACCATAAGAATTTTGATGCCAAAAATCAATCATGTTTAAGCATAATAATCATAAATATTATACTCTACTACTATTCGAAGTATCAAAACTTATTTGCTCTATGCCAACATCACAATAAAACTCGAGCTCTATTATCACCCTTTTATAATGTTGAAGTCCTTTCATCTTTCAGATTCCATAACTTAAAATATTATCACCTCATAATTCATCCTTAACAAGTATAACTTTAAACCTTAGCTATGACCCACCAATGTCCTTTATTAATGTAAAGTTACTGTTAGTTTCTGGCTGTTTAATTAATTTGATAATTAATCAAATCAATAAAGTAAATTTGTTGCAACAAAAAATAAGAACACATAAATTTAACGTGGTTCAACCAACACGGCCTACGTCCACACGGCCATCCCTTGGCCAACAAATCAATCCACTAAATTTCAAGAGTTTACAGACACCAATGGAAACTTATGCAATTGAATACTCTCTCTTAACCCTTACCGCCTACGTGTAAGACTCCTTTAGTAGATTCTCTAGTTTGGCGAGCTCCCCTCGACTTATAAAGTTCTCTCCAGAGAACACACCTTCTTCTCTCGAAGAATGTATACAAAAAACATAATAAAAAGAGTCTTGAAACTCTAGATGGATTGGTCAAAACATTAGACTCAAAACTGACTGTGTTGCAACACTAACTAAAACATCTAGTTGACTCTGTTTCATAACTTGTTGCAACACGACTTGACACAAGCAACCTATAGCTATTTCACAATTCTGCTATATCTATTTCTGCACTCCTTTGTCACACCCTGGAATTGGGAATCATCACGCCTATTTGAAGGACTTATCACCTTATCTTCAAAGATGAAGAAACTTCTTCACAATAACTTGGACTCTTCAAGAATTCTTCTTGCTGTAGCACTCCTCATAAATCGAATCCCTCTTGATCATGACCTCTTCATAGATTCCTGCAATCTAAAACTTCCACACAAACAATAGCCATATTTTTTGCTAAAAACATAGCCAATAAAAATATTAGATAAAATCAGATCCTAACAGTTACAATATGCACAAACTGTTCATGAACTAATATCCCCTTGTTATATATATTTTATACAAGACGTGCATTTATAATGGAGCAACGGTTTAGAAGTCAGAAAATGGGCAAAGTTTGAGTAGATATAATGTCTCACATCACTACAGACTTTCAGATATGTTTTTATCATTTTAAAATCTTACCACTTAGACTCATGATAACAAGTATTTTTTTTTTTAATGGCCAACAATGTATCAATGGTAAAGTATTGGTTAAAATATTTTGGATGGTAAAGTAAATTCATGTAACGTAAAATTTCTCAGTTAAAAATTAGAGTCGTTACACTCTTTCCCTCTTAAAAAAAGTTGTCCCCAAAGCTTTATGACTTAGCTAAGAACCCTGCAAGACAATTCAGAACTTCAAAATCATAAATACAAATCTAGGCACTCTTATACTCAAAATAATAAATTTAAGCCCGCAACAGAAACTTAGCTACTCAATTCACAAGTCCTCAAATATCATAACCTATTTCTCTAATACCATTCTATCATGCCTCGAAATTTCAAAAGAAGTCCTCAAATATCATAACCTATTTCTCTAATATCATTCTGTCACGCCCCGAAATTTCAAGAGTACAGTAAGTCTCGGCACGTGACATGCCGTGTGCTAAAAAGATAAAATCCCTAAAGCTCGCTAAGCACACAACCATTAAACACTCAAATCAGAGCTGCTAAAACCACTAATATTTAAAATCTTCCAAACACACAATAAATATTCGCTTACAAACCAAATCTCCAAATGGTTTCAAAGAACAAATCCTCAAAACTAAAACAAACACACACAAATATCATAGATAAAGTTTCCATCAGTATTCTGACATTATTCAGTAAGATAAACTTCATGCCACTAAATTTTCATGTCCGGGTGTCTCTACCCTGTCCTTGGATGTAGAGCTTATTATGTTTTAACTGTAAAAAAAACAGGCGGAAACGAAAGTGGTGAGCAAACAAAAATCCAGTAAGAGAATTCAATCCACAATGAAAATATGGTTAGATGACAGAATTAGGAAATCCCAATTGGAGCTTTTCAACATGTATTAAACGCGATATATCTAGCAATTGACGGAGTATTACAATAAGTGAAAATCATCTAAACATATAATACATATAATAAGATGAAAAAAAATTTCTTAACTGCATTTAATGCTAGTATGAACGGTTCAGAAATATAATCGTGGTAACTGTACCCGCGAGAGTGATATAGTGACAGTATATGTACCGTAGTACCATGACAGTGCCGGTGTCATTAAGGATGCACAATTACACAGAGATTTAATGACATTAGGAATGAAACAACACATATAAATTAACATAAGTATCAAGTTATTCGTTGTCTTTCATGATAATACTCAATAATTCTGAATAATAATCACAAGTCTTACGAAAGAATTTTCAGTAACTAAATCAAATAGATTTAACAGTAAACATCAAGAGTTTTCAATTCTCATAACTGAGATATTTAAAACGAAGTAAAGACATTACCTATTTATAACAAAAATTATTTAACATTAAAAGTAAGGGCTATCCCAACATTGTAACTGAAATACTCCAACGAAAGAAAGATTTCAACGTCTCTAACAGAGCTACCAGATTATTTAACTAATGTTTGATGATTCAACAAAATTTTATCTAACAATTAGTTACTCTCGTAATCACAACATAGTTCAAAATATATATAAAAAAAATGAATCCGAAAGGAAAGATAATACAATATCTGAACGAATGAAGTATCAAATTTAATTTTGAGTCATAAGTACATTAACTGAACAACATAATAACATAGGTAAAATCAATCACAATCTATTTTTATTTTTATTTTATTAGTAGTTTTTTTTGGCAATGGAGGTAGGCATAATAAAAATATATTGAGAAGGATGGATGAATTTCACTTACCTCAACTAGATGTAACGAATACAAATCTACGATACATGATTATTAGGTTTTTCCACGAGCTTCACAATCCTAATACGAATAATCCAAATATGGTAACGAACACAATTACTACTACAAAAAAAAAAATCGTAGTTGAATAGATCTAAACTATAGGGAAATCTTAGATTTGTTTACCTATTACGTTGGCTTTATTGTCTGATATTCACTTCTTGTTGAACTGTAAAAATTACATGACTATTTTCGGCAATCTCTTATTGTAGAAGCAAAACGGAATATGAGTAATAAACTTCTTACGTTAAGCTTCGGTTGCATTTTTATAAGCTGAAGGGTGGCTTAGTTCTTAAAATTTTGAGCATGGGTTTTAACGATTCACCCATGTGTGGACATAGGTGTAAAGTTGAAAAGTTACCCACGTCCACTACAAGGCTGAAATATTCCCATGCCTGGACATGGGTGCAAAGCTGACCCTATTTTTTTTTATAACAACCCACGTGAAGGGTATTACATCTTCCCACCCTTAAAGAAAGTTTCATCCTCAAAACTTAGCTTAATCAGTGAAGAGGAAAGGATACTTTTCTCTAGCTTCTTCCTCGGGATCCCAAGTATCTTCGCTAGGTGTTTGACCTTGCCATTGAATCTTTACAAAAGGGATGATACGATGCCTCAACACTTGATCCTTGCGACCCACAATGTTGATAGGTTTATCCTCAAAGGTGAGGTCTTTGTTAATTGTGAGCTACTTATGTTAAAGTATGTGACTTGGATCAAATACATATTTATGGAGTTGTGACACATAGAACACATCATGAATGTCAGTTAAGGATGGTGGTAGAGCAAGTGTATAAGCCAAATGGCCTAGTTTCTCCAAAATGGGGAATGGTCCAGTAAAACGAGCATTTAACTTTCCTCGCTTTCCAAATCTCACCTCCCGTTTGGTCGGTGACACTTTCAAGAAGACATGATCTCTGACTTGGAACTTTATGTCTTTCCTCCTTTAGTCGGCCCAACACTTTTGTCGATCTTAGGTTGCTTTCAATCTTTTACGAATCATCTTGATCTTGTCTTCGGTCTCTTCCACTAGTTGTAAGCCTAATATCTTTCTTTCATCCAAATCCCAATAAAGTGGTGTTCTGCATTTTCTTCCATATACGTCCTCAAATAGTGACATCTGAATACTGGCATGATAGCTATTATTGTATGCAAATTCCACAAGCGTTACATATTTTTTCCAATTATCACCAAAGTCCAATACCCAGGCTCGTAAAATATCTTCCGATGTCGGAATAGTTCTCTCTGTTTGTCTGTCAATTTGAGGATGATAAGTTGTGCTTATCCTCAAATTAGTCTCCAAGGCACACTGTAAGCTTTTCTGAAATTTCGAAGTAAATCTTGGGTCACGATTAGACATAATTTCCTTAGAGACTCCATGCAATTTCATGATGTGCTTAAGATAGAGGTTCACAACTGTTTCCAGTTTTGCATCAACACGAATTGGTAAGAAATGAGTTGACTTCGTCAATCGATCCACAATAACCGAAATAGCATCATTCTTTTCTCGTGACTTCGGTAAGCCTACAACAAGGTCCATCGAAATGCATTCCCATTTCTATTTTGGGATATCCAATGGTTGAAGAAGTCCATATGTTTTCTAGTGTTCTGCCTTAATTCTTTGACAAGTCAAACACTTAGCCACAAATTCTCCAATTTTCTTCTTCATGTTTCTCCACCAGAACTTCTCATGTAAGTCTTGATAAATTTTCGTTCCACCAGGGTGTATAGAGAAACAAAATCCATGAGCTTCAGCCAAAATTTCTCTTTTTAACTCTAGGTCATTCAGCACACATAACCTATCACCAAATCATAGTGTTCCATCATAATATAAGCAAAGGTAAGAATCTTCCCCATCCTTAATGTCTGCTCGAACTCTTTCAAGATAAGGGTCATTACACTGGGCATCTTTGAGCCTTTCAAAAAGGGTGGATTGTACGATGATATGCGTTAGAAATGTAGTACTAGATATCTTTACCACTTCAATTTGTAAGCTCTCAAGATCGTGAATCAATTCATCTTGTATAATAATCATAGTTTCCATATTAGTAACTAGGTGCCTGCTGAGTGCATCAACTACCTTGTTGGCTTTACCCGGATGGTAATGTATTGAGATATCATAATCCTTGATAAGTTCCAACTATCGTCTTTGTCTCAGATTCAATTCCTTTTAGGTGAATAAATATTTCAACCTCTTATGATCCGTATATACTTCACATGTAACCCCATACAAATAATGATGCCAAATCTTTAGCGCAAAAACTACTGCAGCCAAATCTAGGTCATGCGTAGGGTAGTTACATTCGTAACTCTTCAATTGTCTCCACCCATAATCAATTACTTTTCCATGTTGCATGAGTACACACCCCAAACCTATTCAGGAAACATTACTATAAATGGCGAATCTTTCGGTACCTTTTGGTAAAGTTAGTACAGGAGATGTACCAATCGTTGTTTTAGCTCTTGAAAATTACTTTCACATTTAGGAGTCCATTCAAACTTGAATTTTTTGCCCAAAAGTCGTGTCAAGGGTACTGCAATACTTGAGAACCCCTCCATAAATTTTCAGTAATATCCAGCTAACCCCAAAAAGTTTCGAATCTCTGTTGCATTGGTAGGTCTCAGCCAGTTTGTCACTGATTCTATCTTTTGAGGGTCCACCGAAACACCTTCGATAGAGATTATGTGTCCTAAAAAGGAAACCTTAGACAACCAGAACTCATACTTCTTTATTTTGGCATACAATTGGTTTTCTCTCAAGTTTGTAAGACAACCCTTAAATGTCGTTCATGACCTTTAGTGCTCTTTGAGTAAACTAGTATGTCGTCAATGAAAACCACAATAAATTGGTATAAATATTTCTTGAACACACGATTCATTAAATCTATGAAGACAACTGGTGCATTTGTCAGTCCAAATGGAATAAAACTCGTGCACCGTGAGTTGGTCAAACAAATCCTCAATGTGTGGCAATGGGTACTTATTTTTCATTGTCGCTTTGTTCAGTTCCCTATAGTCAATGCTCAATCTCAAACTCCCATCCTTTTTCTTTACAAACAACACAGGGGCACCCTAAGGAGAAACACTTAGACGGATCTGTCCTTTATCTAGAAATTCTTGTAGTTGTACTTTTAATTCCTTCAACTTTGTTGGAGCCATACGGTATAGTGCCTTAGAGATGGGTGCAGTGGCTGACACTAATTATTTCTCAAATTTAACCTCTCGATCAGGGGGTAGTCCAGGAATGTCTTATGGGAAAACGTCAAGAAATTCCTTCACCACAAGGATATCCTCCATTTTGGGTTCTTCTTGTTGAGTGTCCACAATACAAGCTAAGAAGCTTGTGTAACCTTTCTTTAATAGTTTTTGTGCCTTCAAATATTAGATAACACATAGACCAAGAGAACTCTTGCCTACAAATTCAAATTTAGCCTCTCTCGAAATTTGAAACACTATTCTCTTAGCAAAACAGTCAATGTAACCGTGGAAAGAAGACAACCAATCCATACCCAAAATCACATAAAACTTTTTCATCTCAAGCTCTATTAAATTAATAGGTAAATCTCTCATCTCAATTTTAACTAGACAGGTTTTATACACAGTGCGAGTCATAGTAGAATTACCCAGTGGAGTTTCAACACAAATATCATTAGGTAACACATTAGAGACACAATTTAAAAGAGATGCAAATTTAGGCGAAACATAAGAGTAATTTGAACCCATATCAAATAGAACATAGCCATAATTATCGTGTTTATCTTGCCCACCCTGGCATGGTCCAAGTCTATTGAGGTTAGGCTGATTGCCCTGATTATTCCCAGTCTGTGGTTGCTCCCAAACCAATGGATAATCTCGAATGCGGTGATCAGTGGATCCACAATGTAAACATGCCCTCATCTTCCACCAACACTGATCTGTTAGGTATTTTCTCCCACAAGTCCCACATCGTTCAGTTGTCACTACAACTTTCTTTGGCAAGTTCCCGTGCTGCTTGTCTTTATTTTGTGAACTAGTTGGTTTATCTTTTCTTTTATTATAATGATTTTGCTTATGTTTCTTCTTGATTCCCAATCTTCTCTCAGTTATCAATGTAGTATCATATACTTCTTGAAAAGTCTGATGACGGAAAAACCTCAACTCTCTCAAGTACCTCAAAACGTAAGCCAAAATCGAACATTCGTGTTTTCACTTTCTCAACCGATACTATTTGAGGGGCAAAGCATGACAGTTCATTAAATTTCAGACCATATTCCTCGACTGACATATCCTGCTATTTCAAGTTGATAAACTTAGTAATCTTTTGACTTTTATAAGATGGAGGGTAAAATCTGGACTCAAATGTACCTCTAGAGCCCAAGTGATCGATTTTGGCATTTGGTCATTTTGTAATGCCCATCATTCTTTTGCTAGACCATTCAGTATTCGCGTACCATATCATACTTTTTGATTCTCATCAATTTCATAAGTAGAAAGACTACCATCTACGTCTGCTAACCACTCAGATGCTATTTGAGGACCACCATCTCCTTTGAAGGTATGAGAGTTCTCCTGCATAAATTTTTGAAAAGTGTGATACCCTATATCCCTTGTATATACTGGTGGTATCTATATTATAAACTGCTGAGCCATTGAACAAATTGTGATCCCACCATAGATGTAAGTGCATACTGAGGTACTAGCATATACTGTGTCATATATACATACTGAGGTACTAGTGTGGTTGAAGGTGATGGATAAGTTTGTACAATCGGAACTGTTTGTGGTGCAGGCATCGTCAAATGTGTTTGGACAAGTAATAATGGTGGAGTTGATGGCAGTTGAGCAAACCCCGATGGAAAAACTATTTGTGTTGTAGTGACAGGTACCTCGAATGCAGGCTATGGTCGCGGGGTAGATTGAGGCTCTAAGACAGATGGTGAATAAGCTACTTGTGGTGACAATATGGGCAACGGTGCCACGATCGGCGGTGTTACAGATTGCGAAGCAAGAATAGTCTATTTATCTGAATTCATCGTGAACGTAACACATAACCATATGAAACAAGTTCAGTTAACAGAATATTGTCTGCACCACGACTTCTGGTAGGATTGTCCATTTCCTAAAAGTTCAAACACTATGTTATTAAACAATAGATGTCACAATTAAATCTTATTCACAAATTTAGTACGATGCATACTTAATCCTTTTTTTCCCAATTTCCACCTAGGTCAGCACGTTATTAAACTTAGTCTCTGATCTCTGTCACTCCCCAAAATTTAACACGATAAATTCGGGACGAGACCGCCGCGCGCCTAGAAAGACAAGTCATTCTAAACCTGCAAGACTCACAATCTCTCAGTAAAATAAGCTTTAATCCATTAATAAATAAATAATACATAGCTTCTATAGTCTAAAAAATAAGCATTAAAACTTTAATTACATTAGAATTCTCCAAAAATAATAATATCATAATTATCAATAAATCCACTTGAATCTTTAACTCTGGTCACGTGATTTCTAGCCCGGTAAATCCCAATTTAACTTTGTTGTCTACAAAGAGAAAATTAATGAAAAGAGTGAGCAGAAATAATGCTCAGTAAGTAGATTTATCCTAAAGAAAGCCAATGTTAAAAGATCAATCAAATAACCAAATAATTATGAAATAATATCAGGCTCTATGAGACACTATAATAAGTCGTGATTGCTTAATAGCAGCGCGGTCACAAGTTCATAACAGTCGATAACAGTAGTCGACAACAAGGGATGACTAATTAACTCCCAACCGCATAGGATTCGATACACAGCTTGTAAAGTTCGTAGGACCTGAATCAAAAGTTTAGATTTGACTTATCAGAAGGAACAATACAAATGAATGAACAAAAATCACGAAAAAATAATAAAATAACGAACTGCACGATATTTACAGAGCAACAAATGAGATAAATCAAAAGAAGAAGGTAAACTACTTACAACAAATCGATCATAAGACTTAGATACTGAAATCACCAATCCCAAACCATAAGAATTTTGATGCCAAAAACCAGTCATGATTAAGCATAATAATCATAAATATTATACTCTACTGCTATTCGAAGTATCAAAACTTATTTGCTCTATGCCAACATCACAATAAAACTCAAGCTCTATTATCACCCTTTTATAATGTTGAAGTCCTTTCATCTTTCAGATTCCCAAACTTAAAATATTATCACCCCATAATTCATCCTTAACACGTATAACTTTACACCTTAGCTATGACCTGCCAATGTCTTTTATTAATGTAAAGTTACAATATGCACAAATTGTTAATGAACTAATATCCCCTTGTTATGTATATTTTATACAAGACGTGCATTTATAATGGTGCAACGGTTTAGAAGTCAGAAAATGGTCAAAGTCTGAGTAACTAATATCACCTTATTATATATATTTTATACAAGACGTGCATTTATAATGGTGCAACAGTTTAGAAGGCAGAAAATGGGCAAAGTCTGAGTAGATGTAGTGCCTCACAATCACTATCTTTACTTTCGGATTTGGTTTTATCATTTTAAAATCTTACCACTTAGACTCATAATAACAAGCATTTTTTTTAATGGCCAACAAGGTATTAATGGTAAAGTATTGGTTAAAATATTTTGGATGGTAAAGTAAATTCATGTAAAGTAAAATTTATCAGTTAAAAATTGGGATCGTTACAACAAAGGCAGCTCATTCTTGAATGTCCGGAAGAAAAGAAATAGGCTGTTCCAAAATGGAAATTCCCTCATTGGACCAGGTGAAATCTGATTCAAAAGTTTCCTTTAGATACTTTTAGCATTGTTGCAGTCTATAACCTAAGTGTTTAATTAGTATTTAGGGTTCACGATGGTCATGTGCTTAAGAAGATCAAATTCTCTAAATTCGCATGGCGTTTTATATTCATGAAAATGATGAAACCAATTAAATGAATTAATAGAAAAAAATTAATATGCACACGAAGCTGGTTTTTCAGTGAGATGGAAGGTACAATAGTATTTACCTTAAAAATACGAACTTCATTTTTCTTTTGTATAAATTTGTCTTATTTTTATAGTTGTCCACTTCCTAAAGATGTGTTTCTCTTATATATTTGTTTTGGAGGTATAAACATTACACTAGCTTGATTTTTTTTAAAAAAAGTTTCTCTTGCCAAGGAGTATTTGTAACATATTGTGTTAGGGCATCCTTAATGGAGTCTCTAAAGAGTCTCTAAATAGTAATGATTGCTATTTTAGAGACTCTATTGATCAAAATTCATCACCAATGGGGGTCTCTAAAACACTATTTGCTAGTTTTTGGCAAAATTATGACAGTACTCAAGCTTTGAGTCTCCAAAATAACACATAGTCTTCATTTTTTTTTAACAAATTTGTTGAAAAAAATGGAGACTATACAAAAAGACAAAAACGAGTCTCTAAAACAACAAGATCAGATCTGACGATGTCAGATTTTTCTGACATCATCAGATTTAAAAAAAAAAAAAAAGCACAAAAAAACGAGCTAAAACAGCAACAAAAAAATTTAACAAACATAAAAAAAAAATTACAATACAATTATTTTTTTCAACAAATAACAAAAAAAAATGTAAACACAGATCTGAAAAAAAAAAAACAAAAAAAAAATAAAGTTTTTGTTGTTGGTTTCGCCGGTGGTTGGGTGGCATTGGAGAAGATAGTGGGGGGGGGGGGGGTGTGGGATGCAACAGAGGAGATGAGAGGGAGGGGGGGCGCGTTGATGCGTTGCAGGGAAAAAAAGGGGAAGAAGAGGGGAGGGGGGGGGGGGGGGCGCTGATGAAAGAGGGGGGGGGGCTGCGTAGATTTGTGTGTGTGTGTGTATTTGTATGTGTTTGTGTGTGTGCAGAGAAAGAAAAGGACAAGGGAGGCGCAGGGAAAAAAGAAAAATGAGGAAATGTGGGGGGGGGGGGGGGGGGGGAGGGGGGGGCTGCGTAGATTTGTGTGTGTGTGTGTATTTGTATGTGTTTGTGTGTGTGCAGATAAAGAAAAGGACAAGGGAAGAGCAGGGAAAAAAGAAAAAGGAGGAAATGTGGGTTGCTGGGTAGGTGAGGATTTTTTAATATTTTTATTTTGAGTTTTGTATTTATTTTTTAATGTTATTTTAATTTAAGTTATTTTTTTAATTAAGTTATTTAATATATTTAATTAGGATTTTATTTTTTATTTTTTAATGTTATTTTAATTTAAGTTATTTTTTAAATTAAGTTTTTTAATATATTTAATTAGGATTTTATTTTTTATTTTTTAATGTTATTTTAGTTTAGGTTATTTTTTTATGTTTTTTTAGTTTAGGTTAAACGTAATCTTAATTTTTTTAATATTATGATCGTCGCAATTTATTTTTTTTTTGCTTGAAATATTCGTTAAAAGAGTTAAAATAATATAAATAATATTATTATAAAAAATTAAAATTAACACAATATATTTTTGCTATTTTATTTTTTATTTTAATTTAAATAATATTAGTTTAGGTTAAGCTTTTGCTGCTTTGCGTTTTTTTGTTTTTTTTTGTTTTTTTTTAATTAGACTTTTTTTTTAAATTATGGTTTTGTATTTTATCTTTTTATTTTAATTTTTTAATTTAGTTTTTTTGCTTTGGTAAACTTTTTTAGTTTTTGTAATTTTTTTATTTTACGTTTTTTTAGTTTAGGTAAAATTAATTAATTTTAGATTTGTGATTAAATTAATAAAATTAATTAATTTACAAATTAAATAAAATGAAGAACAAAAAAAAAATAAATGCAACACACGAGAAAATTTTAATTTAATGGGTAAATTAATGAGGATTTTTAATTAATATTTTTTTTACGTAGGGTTTTTTTTAATTAGAGATTTTTAATGCATTTTTTTTGAAAATGCAATTATGTAATTAAACGTAATTCTAATTTTTTAAACGTTATGTTTGACGCAAATTATATATTTTTTTGCTTAAAATATTTGGGAAAATAATTGAGATAATCTAAATAACAATTAATTAAAAAAAAAGTAACACACGATAAAAAATTACACATAATCAAATTATTATGTAAAATTAAAATTAACACGATATAGGGATTCAATTTTATAGAGACCGTCATTGTAGATTTTTTTTTATCTTGGTCTTTAAATGAGTCTCTAAAATAATATTTTTGCCTTAGTCTTTAAGTAGGTCTCTAAAATACTATTTGGTCTCTATATGGGTATCTGGATAGCCTTACGACACCACAAAGCAAGGCGAACCAGGCCGAAGAAGGCGTATGAGAATTAGAGCCCAGCCCAGGTATTTACACGATTATGTGGCAGGTTAGTTAAAGAACTGGAATATTCTCTGAGCTGGAGAAGGATATATGAAGCAGTTAAGCATAAGCAAAAGCAAGCAATATCATTATTGTCGTCTTCTTTATTTCTTTTCTTCTCAGTAGCAGCTCTGTTACTTTTGCTTATTTATAACAGAGAAACCATTAATTCAAGCTATTTTCAGCTTCATATTAGACCGTAATTTGTTGATTTCTTTTAATTGAGCTCCCTAACATCCAAAGATCATAACATTGGTGCTTTCACTGAGCTATTTCCATGGCGGAAGGCACGCGGCTTAAGGTGTTGGATGACGCCGTGAAACGTGCTCAGGAGATGGCAACTCAGAATTCGTTGAGGCTTGACGAGATATCCCAATGTCTCGATAATCAGCAGTAGATTATGGGGGATCTGATTGGTAAATTGGATCAGACCTTAAAGTTGTTGATGGAGAAGCTCGGGGATCAACATGTGCCAGTGGTTAGTGGTCTATCAGCGGGTTCATCGCCGGCAGCGTCGTCGCCAGTGGCGTCTACACCAATGACTCCCTCTGGTTTTCCCCTTTCCCTCGGCACTCACATGTCCACGGTGCTGCCGTCCCCAACGCTGGGCACCCCACCTGGGTTTTCTATTCCGTTTGGTGTTCAATTTACAGCTCCGCATGCCCCACAAAATTTGTCTGGGATGTCGCCGGTCACTACCATGGCTGGTTTTTCTGTACAGGGCTAGCCGTGGCCTCTGACGACGGGTAATGTACCACAACCCAGCTCTCCTCCTCCGATGTTGCAGGCGAGACAAATCCGTCTTGAGTTTCCAAGGATTGATGGGGATGATCCAAGTGGGTGGATTTTCAAGGCAGAGCGATTTTTTTCATTCCATTACACACCCGATGATCAACGATTGTTAATCGCTTCGTTTCACATGGATGGGCGAGCTTTACCTTGGTTTCAATGGTTGTCGCACAATAGACAGTTTACAAGTTGAGAACAGTTTACACAGGCATTAGAGGTCCGTTTTGGGCCGTCAGAGTATGAAGATCTTCAAGGGGCCTTGTCCAAACTGACTCAAACCTCAACCGTTGATGAATATCAGTCCCAATTCGAAGCTTTGGTTAATCGCACAGTAGGACTTCCCCCAGCATTTTTGATCAGTTGCTTTGTCGCTGGATTACGGTCGGAGATCCGTTCGGAGGTGATGGCCCTACGACCCATCACATTGTCTCAAGCTATGGGTTTAGCAAAGTTGCAGGAGTCCAAGTTAACGGACCAACGAAAATACATACGGCCCACAACATCTTTACCAAAACCTTTAACCAAACCCAGATAGCCAACCCGAGCCCAACTAAAACTTATACTCAACCACAACCTGGCCCAACAAACACAGGAACCAGGCCCTTCTTTCAACCCACTACATATCAGCCTCATACACTATCTCAGCCAACCCACACTACAACATCCTATACCATAAAACGTTTATCTCCAGCTGAAATGCAAGTACGCAAAGACAAAAATCTCTGTTACAATTGTGATGAGCGCTATGTGCCAGGGCATCGATGTAAGACTAAGCCACACCTGTTTTTGTTGGATTGTGATGGGGAGCAGGAGGTAGGGATTGAGGAGGACACACAAATGGCAATACAATTGCAAACTGAAGAATTAACGCCGATGCCAGAAATTTCGATGAATGCTCTTTCAGGTAACTTATCTCCTACAACACTTCGATTTTCTGGTACTATCAACGGTATGACTGTACAGGTGTTGGTGGATGGCGGGAGTACGCATAGCTTTATTCAAACAAGGATTGCAAAATATCTTAATCTTCCAGTTGAATCTACTCCTCAATTAACAGTTGCGGTAGGGAATGGGCAGAAATTGTTAAGTGAAGGTTGTATTAAAAATGTTCTAATTTCAGCTCAGGGTCATTCGTTTGTTGTAGATTTGCATGTGTTGCCGTTAGTTGGGTCTAATATAGTGTTGGGTGTCTTGTGGTTAGCAACTCTTGGGCCAATTGTGCATGATTATGCTTCATTCACGATGCAATTCAAAGTGCAGGATACCGAGATAATATTGCGGGGTAATACAGGTATAGGTGTTAACCCAGTCCATTATAAAGGAGTTCGTCGGATGCATTCGACGGGTTCACTAGCGGCTTGCTTTAGTTTGTCGGTGGATTCAGCACAAAACAACCAGGACGCCGAAGTGCATCCCAAGTTGCAAGACTTATTGGCTCGATTCAAAGGGGTATTTGAGATGCCGAAAGGGTTGCCACCATTCAGGGGCCGAGAACATGCTATTCATTTACAAGAAGGTGTTACTCCTGTCAACGTGAAGCCTTATAGATATCCTCACTTTCAAAAGAATGAGATAGAGCGACTAGTGGCTGAAATGCTACAATAAGGAATAATTAGACCAAGCCAGAACCCCTTCTCGTCTCCTGTGCTACTTGTCAAAAAAAAAGATGGTACTTGGCAGGTTCTGTACGGATTATCGGGCGTTAAATGCTGTTACGATCAAAGATCGATTTCCAATTCCTACGGTTGATGAGCTCCTTGATGAGTTGCATGGGGCACAATATTTTTCTAAGCTCGATCTTCGATCAGGATATCATCAAATTAGAGTGAGACCTTGTGATACTCACAAGACTGCATTTCGGACTCATGAAGGGCACTATGAGTACTTGGTGATGCCGTTTGGGTTGACAAATGCACCGTCAACATTTCAAGCTTTGATGAATGATACTTTCCGCTCACTTTTACGGAAATGTGTTTTGGTGTTTTTTGACGACATTTTGGTGTATAGTTCAAGCATAGAACAACATGCAGCTCATTTGGAACAAGTACTACAACTACTCCTTCAACACCAACTTTTCGCCAAAAAAACTAAGTGTGTCTTTGGCTCGCAAAAAATTGAGTAACTGGGCCACATTATATCCCCACTAGGTGTATCAATGGATCCATCAAAGGTGGAAGCAGTGTTGAATTGGGCTGAACCACGCACCATTAAGTCACTAAGAGGGTTCCTAGGTTTGACGGGGTATTATCGAAAATTCATAAAAGGGTATGCTTCTATTGCGTAGCCTTTGACTGACTTGTTAAAGAAGGAAGCTTTTTGTTGGACGGAGGAATCTGCAGCTGCTTTTAACCATCTCAAACGAGCTTTAACCACAGCTCCGGTGTTAACTCTTCCTAATTTTGATCTTCCGTTTGTGTTGGAGACCGATGCATCAGGATTAGGTGTTGGGGCAACCTTGTTACAATGCGAGCATCCGATAGCATATTTCAGTCAGAAATTGACACTACAACTGCAACGTGGGTCGACTTACCTACGGGAGATGTTTGCAATAACCGCGGCAATTGCCAAATGGAGGCAATATCTATTGGGGCGAAAGTTCACGGTGAGGACTGATCAACAAAGTTTAAAGGCATTAATGCAGCAAACTATCCAAACTCCCGATCAACAAAGGTGGTTGGCTAAATTATTGGCATTTGATTTTGACATTGTGTATAAGCCGGGTAAAGAAAATAATGCTGCCGATGCCCTTTCTCGCAACCCGACGGAATCTCATTTTCAGTCTTTCTCGGTGGTTACCTTCTCATTATTTTCAGCCTTGCAAGAAGCAAATAAAAACAGATCCGGAGCTGATAGCAATACAACAAAAGTTGCAGCGAGAGCCAGATTCAATGCAAAGGTATGTGGTTCATGATGGACTTCTCTATTACAAAAACAGGTTGGTCATTCCACAATCTATGCAATAGACCTTACTGAAGGAGTTTTATGATTCTCCATTGGGAGGGCATGCGGGATTCCTGCGTACATATTTGAGAATGGCTCCTAATTGCTATTGGAAACATATGAAAGCTGATGTTCGACGGTATGTGGCTCAATGTTTGATATGCCAACTGTTGGATTATATGCCCTAAATGCCAATTTTAGGACATAATAATTATTTATTTATTGTGGACAGTTTATTTAAATATAATTAATACGATTAACTATTTAAATAAAAGTTCTTAGAATAATATTTATAGATTCTATCTTTAAGAGTAAGGATATGATTGACAGAATTTATATTCATAAATATATTTTAAAATAGTCATCGATCGTTGGATAAATTAAATAGGCGTTAATTTATCTGGAAAGTTCGGATTGCAGTTTACCATCCAAATAATATGGGATATTATTTTGGGCGATTAGTCTCATATCGTAAAAAAAATGTATAAGTGCTTGTTGAGAACAAGTGACTGGACATGACCGCTAATACAACGAATTACATGGAATGGTCAATAATTCGTTGTATAGTGTAATGGTGCAATTAGTCCTTAGACCTAAGACACCACGATTATCTTGTGTTAGGGATAACGTGATTTGCTGGTGCAATAAAGCTAGTCCTCATCAAAGATTGGATAATGTACTAAGTGATAATGATCTATTCCTGCATGAAGATAGGTGCATGTAGATACGGAATCTATCAATTAGGGATCTTATGTGATCTATTAATCAAGTCATTAGAAATCCTTGGCCGAGGTATAATAGTGGAAGTCGTTCCACGTATTATTCATAAGTTACTGATTAAATAGATTTGGATATATGATTGAGTAATAGAGTTTGACGACCCTATTCATGACTCTGGCTCAATCGGGATGATTTAGACAGAAGGAATTGATTGCATGATAATTACTAAGGGTTCGTAGAATTTATACTTCATTATTAGTTGGGCAGTCGTGACATACTGTTAGGTATCACTCACGACTTGTGAGAAATAAATTAGAAGAGTTCTAATTAAATATTAATTGGATTAATATTATTTCGCTGCCAATTAATTATGAACCCGAGAGGTCACACACAAATGGAATTTGCAGATTAACTGGATTAGAGAAAAGATTAAATTAATTTTAGGATCGTCCTAATATTAATTTAATTGGGCTCGTAGTAACTTGATATTGATCTGGTTATTATGGAACCCAAGACTGGTTAGTTTAAGTCCAGTCCACATGTGGCCCTAGGTCACATGTGTCTCCTATATATTGTACTATTCTGACAGGTTTAGCTAGCACAAAAAATCATAGTCAGAATAATATGTAGGATTTCTCTAGAAACCTAGTGGGGGTGAAATCCAATTAAGGGTGCAGATTATGTGTGGATACTTTCGGAGGCTTCACAATTGGGGAGCTTTGGATTGTTCAGATTCTGCAACAGATTCGTCACTAGAAAGGTAATCTTAAAATCTTTATGCGTAATTAATAGTTGATTATTATGCATGTATGAAATCTACGTAATTAGCCATGAACGGATGCATGAGTATTATTAATTGTTTCCGCTGCGTTTTATTTAATTATAAAATATTTAAAATACCATGCACGATTCCCAACACCAACAAGCAAAGGTTAACAATGTCGCTCCTGCGGGTCTTTTACAGCCCTTACCTATTCCGTCCCAAATTTGGGAGGATATTTCAATGGATTTCATTCAGGGGCTGCCTACTTCAAATGGATTTTCAGAAATATTGGTGGTTGTGGATAGGTTGACCAAGTATGGCCATTTTTCAGCCATGGGTGCGCAGGTGAATAGTGCAAAGGTGGCAGAGATATTTGTGCGTGATGTGGTACGATTGCATGGATTTCCACGGTCAATTGTTAGTGATCGGAATAAACTGTTTACAAGCTCTTTTTGGAAGGAACTCTTCAAGTTAAATGGTACTACATTAAAGATGAGCAGTTCTTATCACCCGCAAACAGATGGGCAAACTGAGCGCCTTAATCGCACATTAGAGATGTATCTGCGAAGTTACGTAATGGATAATCCGTCGAAGTGGGCAAAGTTTTTACCATGGGCTGAATACTGGTATAACACGGCTTATCACACGACAATTGGGATGACGCCTTTTCTTGCAGTGTATGGTCGTGATCCTCCAACATTACTGCGGTATAGCTCCCAGACAACTCCCATTGAACTTGTCGATGTTGAGCTGAAAACTAGAGATGAAATATTGAAGCAGCTGAAAATTAATTTGGAAAGAGCACAGCAACGTATGAAGGAGCAGACTGATAAGCATCGTACGGAGAAAGAGTTTCAGGCGGGCGATTGGGTGTTGGTTCATCTGCAACCATATCGTCAAACATCAGTTAAAGGGCGCGGCAATCAAAAACTCAGTCGGAAATTTTATGGTCCATTCGAGGTCATTGCAAAGATTGGGCCTGTTGCTTATCGGTTGGTGCTACCATCTGATGCTAAAATCCATCCGGTGTTTCATGTATCTTTGTTAAAGAAGGCAGAAGGAAATGAGTTGATACTGCCACATCAAAATGTCTTGCCACCCCATTCTGAAATACCTATACTTCAGCCCGCAGCAATCCTTCAAGAAAGAAACATCAGAAGAAACGGCAACATCGTTCCTCAAATTCTGGTTCAGTGGCAACATTTTTCACCAGAGGATGCATCATGGGTAGACTTCAAGGAGTTCACAGCAACGTATCCAACATTCACCTTGAACCTTGAGGACAAGGTTCTTTCGGATGAGGGAAGAAATGTTACGACACCACAGAGCAAGGCCCAAGAGGAACCAGGCCGAAGGAGTATGAGAATTAGAGCCCAGCCCAGGTATTTACACGATTATGTGGCAGGTTAGTTAGAGAACTGGAATATTCTCTGAGCTGGAGAAGGATATATGAAGCAGTTAAGCATAAGCAAAAGCAAGCAACATCATTATTGTCGTCTTCTTTATTTCTTTTCTTCTCAGTAGCAGCTCTCTTACTTTTGCTTATTTGTAACAGAGAAACCATTAATTCAAGCTATTTTCAGCTTCATATTAGACCGTAATTTGTTGATTTCTTTTAATTGAGCTCCCTAACATCCAAAGATCATAACATATTGTCATACTTTGAATTTTACAATATCCAAAGACTCAAACTAGAATTATGACTCACATCTTTACTATGTTCTTTGTGTTCTTTTATCTGGGTTAATTCTATTTGTTTGATGGAATTATAATAAGTTAGCAGAACAAATTATTTATTGAATGCTTCTATGTGATAAGATTGATTTGAGTATGTTTATGGATAAATTGTATAACAAGATTATTTCAGTTTGTTTATGGAAAATTGTACACTATTATATTGTTTTTATTTTTATTGAGATTGAATATTAGTATACGTAATGGTTGTTATATTGTTAGATCCGGATACGTAATTTATTTTGGATTATGTTATCTTTCTGTATATAAATTTTGCTTCGTATAGTTGCATAACATTTTAACTTTTAAATTGTTTTTTTTTTCTTTCTAATTTACATGTTTTTTCTTTACTTTTTCTTAACACTTTGTTGTAGTAGTTGTTTTTCCATTCAAATTGGTTTTGAGGATTCATTTTTCTAAATTGGGTTTGGGTTTGGATAACCACTAGTTTTAATTTAGTATACATGTATTGGATTGATTTCGGTGAACAAATTTTTATCCTTGCTTCTTGTTCATAGTGATAGTGATATTAATACCCTATGTCACGACGTACTGGGATAGGTTAATGTAATTTTAAGTACCATAATATACTCTATTTCGACAAAAAAAGAATAAATTTTAAACCAAGTTTTGGGTTCAAATTTGACAGAAAAATGTAATCGAGTTTGAGTTTGAATTTGCAGATTTTGACGGGTATTTCACTGGCTAGGATTTGAATACGCATATTGTATAGTTTATAAGGCCTAGAGCATAAGCTTGCTCTCAAACTTGACCATGAAATCATGAAGTAAAAACAGTATCGGGACAAGGAATAGTCAAAGGATTGACTAATCGCCCAAGTGGTCTTTAAATTGTTAGTAATCAATTGATGACAAAAAGTCATCGATCAATTGCCGAGCATGCTAGATCAAATGGTCCATATAAGCAACATATAACATGGTAATAAAAACAACTGTTAATTTTTGGATGACATGGGAATCTATTTGATGGAGTACGATTATTAGATTATTCGGCAGAATTCGATTATTAATTGATAAATTTTTGAGTATAGCGGTGCACTTTCACACATGTATCAGATTAGTGAAGAGCAAAATTTCCGATTACCAACTAGAATGTTATAAAATAAAAATCATTATCTGTCCAACACCTTGCTGTCCTTCTTCACTTAAATAAAATATAGAACTGTATAAGATCTAATGAGTTGTTTATATATTAGAATAATCATAATCAATATAACCAGGATTAGAAAATTAAATCTGTTCTTATTAATATTGAAGAAGCTGACTATACCATCCTTGACAATCTTATTTCTCAGAAACTTTACCATCCTAGTTTTTAATATTTGAAATAGCTAAAGAAACGTGGTTAGAAATTAACCAATATTAGTCATGATGTTAATGTAAGTATATTTCTAGATGGTTCAATGGAAATTATAATACGGGAAAACATAAAAAAGAAGACCACTTAAGCCACCCATATGGACCTTTGTTGGGTTAACAGCGCAACTTGTCAAACTGTAATGGTTTGTTGAAACACACATCAGATGTTAAGCAATTAACAAATGTAGAGGTCAACTCGTGTGGATTCAAAATTCTTGTTCAATAGAAATTAAAATAATCAATTTAATACATATATATAAATAATATTTTTAATAGAAGTTAAATTAATTTTTCATGTTAAAAATATTTTAAATATGCACATTTAAAAAAAAAAAAAAAAAAAGGGTGAACAGGCTCTACAGCTCTGCTCGCTGTAAAATGGCTCCGTCACTGGGGTTGACTATGTCCGACGTTTTATTTAGATGTATAGTTGCATGCCGGAATATATATGTGGTAGAGCTTGTTTGATTCTCTTTTCTGCAAAATGGGAGATCAGATCCTGTACGAAGCATATATCCCAGATTAATAAAATAAATGGTTGTCATCAAAATTTGATAATTCTCCTAGACCATAGAATAAAGTTGATTTTCAAAATATTTGGCCTATTCGAAAAGAGAATAGGTCAAAAGTCATAAAAGACCAAATGAACATGGACATAACTGGAACTATAAGATGTAATTTAAAAATACTATAAATACATTGAATCAAGAACATTAATGTCACAATCAAAAGAATAATAGAACTAACTTATTTCAGGGATTATATTAATAAGATTCTCGGGCAAGTGTAATCTAAAATTCATATTGTTAGCAAACTAAAGCACAATGGCGTAGCTATTAATTCAATATTGAATTGGAAAATCAAAAGAAGAATAGAACTAACTTATTTCAGGGATTATATTAATAAAATTCTCGGCGGCGTGTAATCTAAAATTCATATTGTTAGCAAACTAAAGCACAATGGCGTAGCTATTAATTCAATATTGAATTGGATTTTTCCAAAATTCTTTTGAGAATATGTGGTTTTTTTAAAATATTTGTAGTCTAAAAAATTAATTTAGCCCACTCTAGATTCCATTGGCCTAAGCTACTTAGTTAATTGTTGCAGGAACAGTTAACTGGTTAGTTTAGCCGTTTTGCTTTATTGTTTATATATTTTTTTAATTTTCATGTTCAATGTAATGGTCTTATTTCTCATCTATGTACTTTTCATTTTCTAATGAAATACAAACTGTTTACTTAGTAAAAAAAAATTAAAAAAAAATGATTGAACCATTGTTGCTGCATCAAGTTTATGTTGTCAACTTATTCTTGGTCTTAACTCGCTGCTATGCTGCAATGTTGTCAAGATCATGGCCCTTGCTACGTGGATTAATTCTCTTCTACATCTTCTTCTTTGTGTATGATTAAGAAATTTTGTTAAGAATCCTTTTTCTTTTTCTTTACTCAACCAGTCCCCGAGTCTGAGATATTCCTCTCGTTTCATGTTTAACTCCACCAAATCTCGATCCAAAAAAAAATGAAAAAAGAAAAAAAATTGCAGGCCAAGTCTAGATGATTATATTTACACCTATCTCGAGTACTCTTGAGGATGCTTCTTAGAAGAAAATTAAATTTATATTTTTCTTTTCATTTATCACATCAATGTGAAAATGAAAAGAAGATGAGAGAAATAATATCTAAAATAATCTAATAAGGATTTATCTTCAAGGATCTAAAATGAGCAGAAAAGATGTCAATAAAATTGTACAGAATTATATAAATGAATTTTCACGTCGTGTCTTGTAAAGACAAGAAGAATCTAAAATGGATCTTCATCGACCTTGTATCAAAGTATTGGTCAACTCATTCGTTGCTCGAAGTCTTGTAGCTAACTGAGAATCAGACTCACCCACTGACCTCCTCTCTGTATAATACCCGGGGCACTTAGGCTGTGGTAGCATTGCACTTTCACTATCTAACATCATGAGTACAGATGACATTGTTGGTCGATCCTCAGGCCGTTGTTGCACGCACAAGAGACCAACTTGTATGCAGCGTAACACTTCAGATATTGGAAGTGAAGCCTCCATCAAAGGATCTATTAGTTCAGAACCTCTTCCATCAACCCATAGATTCCAAGCCTGTGACAGTATAAAACTTTTGAATAATACAGGAACACAAAGTATAATTGAATTGGAAACATCATTCCGGCCAAAAAGGAAGACAAACTTAGAAATTTCATTACTTACATGTCCAAGAAGATTGAAATTATGATCAGGATGACAAAATTGGTTGTTTTTTTTCCCATTCACTATCTCTAAAACCAAGACACCAAAGCTAAAAACGTCTGATTTCATAGAATAGAAGCCATAAATAGCATACTCTGGAGCCATATAACCACTGCATTCCATTAAGAAGTTCACATAATGAGCACTAGTCGATTTTTAGTAATTCTTGATTTGGAAAACCATAAGAAAAAACTTACTACGTTCCAGCTATCCTTCTAGTTTTCACTGTTGATTCCTCTTCTCCAAAAGTTCTAGCCAAACCAAAATCTGAAATTTTTGGATTCATCTCACTGTCTAGTAGTATGTTGCTTGCCTTGAGATCCCTATGAATGATTCTCAACCTTGAATCTTGATGAAGATAAAGAAGTCCTCTAGCAATCCCAACAATTATAGCAAAGCGCCTCTTCCATACAAACAAATGACTGTTGGCACAACTTGAGCCACCTTTAGATTTGAGTTCTAAGGTCATTAGTATTTGTACTATATATGGGAGCGAAACATGTAGCATACATATAGATTCAAATATCTTTATATAGTAGTCTGCAACTTTTCCTTCTTTATTATTGAGAAGTGCTACAAATTAGATTACGCATATGAAGGGTTGAGAGCAAACCAAAAACATAGGAGTCCAGACTTCGATTAGGCATGTATTCATAAATTAGCATTTTGTCTTCTTCATGGATGCAATATCCTAGAAGCCTAACAAGATTTCGATGTTGAAGTTTGGCAATCAATATAACCTCATTCTTGAATTCATCGAGACCTTGATGAGAATTTTCTGAGAGCCGCTTTACTGCTATCTCTTGTCCCGTTGATAGTATTCCCTAAGATTTCAAACAAGCAACATTTATACTTGTCATTTAGTTTCTCTTTTATCTTTTCTCCTACTTCCTAATGATATCGAAGCTAAACAACACTGCTTACCTTGTAGACGGGCCCAAAACCACCTTGCCCAATCTTATTTGTATCAGCAAAATTTTGAGTTGCTCTTGCAATTGTAGTGATATCAAAACAAGGTAATTCGAGCCTTTCCTCGTCTCTCACTTGGCTGCGCTGTTGTCTACCTGTTTAGCAAGCACGTGACAAGATTTACAGACTATTAGGGGCGAGGCCAAAAATTTTACTTCGAAGGCGCCAAAATTGAATATCGAGACAAAAATAATAAATATTAGATGTCATACCATTTTTTTAAAAAAATTTACATATGTTAATTTATTCTTTTTCAGTCTTGGGGGCCGGGTCCCCGCCGCATATAAACAAAATATTTGAGTTGAATCAACTTCAAAGGCTTTTGTTTATGTTTGTAAACTTAACCTTCATACTTTTACCCATAGAGAAAGTACATTCCTCTTGACATTTTTCAATGACGTTTTTGTGATATAGACCACTAAATTTGCATAAAATTTCAAACTACTCATTAATTTATTTCCTTTTCTTTTTTGTTTCAATTCACCCAATGTACTAATTTTGTATCTCATTTTCCATATTTTGTAAGTTTTTCAATTCCTTTCAACGAATCTCTATTTTTAATTGGGTATGATTTGCCACATTAATTTAGGGTAAAACTTCATACCAGCCACTAAACTTTAATTTGTACTTTACTATGCTCAATGAATAAATACTTTAATTTATTTTATTCATTCTTTTTGTTTTTTTCACATTGTTTAACAAATTTTACTTTTACCTAGGCAAAATTATCATTTACCACGTCATTTTGAAGGCGTCAAAATTTTTCAACAAACCACAGATTGTTGCCTATAATTTTCCACCACCATTTCCACAGACGTCTTGATTAGAAGAGATTATAAGCACCTGTGACTAGAATAAATGTTTAGGCGTCGTTTGTAGATTTATTATTGATGCAACTTGAATGCTTTTATATGTTTTGGCAGCATATATTTATATTTCGAAGTATAATGATTTTAAGTTGGAAAACTTTAATTGGCACTTTCAAGATAGAGTGGCAAATGATATTTTTACCTACATAAAAATGGAAAACTAAGTGAGAAAATAAAAAATGGGTAAAATAAACCAAACAATTTGCTTAGTATATATGAAAATTGAAATGAAAAAAAAATGTTTGTGGGTAATTTGAAACTTTTCTCTATTAGTTAAATTAAAATAGATCATGAGATCAATTCTTGTGAAAAACATCCTTTAATATGTGTTGTACGAGTTAAGTCTCCTTCGAAACAAAATTAAAAATAAGAAGAAATAAAGATATGTTAAAACTTACGGGAAAACAATTAGTTTAGTGCATGATTTGAACCAAATAAAGAAGTTTAGTATATAAATTTAAAATTTCGTACAACTTCAGTACTGTCTTCTGTCAAAATTTACTCTTTTCAATTGTTGATTTTAACATATTTCAGATATAAAAGCAGACCAGCATATTCTTTAGATATAAGAGCAGTCAGTATATTATAAATTTATAATTCTAGTACCCTAGTTGCATTAAAATGAATATGCTCGGTCAAAACCAAATACTTAATATATACACTCATGCAAGCTGACATAAAGTTAAAGGGTTAGGCTTAAGAACGAAAAGTCTTCATTTGTTTTGTGGCCCTTGAATTGTTGTTAATTCATAACTTTACCCCTGGCTCTTGTTTGAGCTGCTCTTACACCTATCTGGGTTGTTATTCACACTGCTATTAGACCTACCCGAGAGACTATTAGACTTGCCTAGACAAATTAATGGTGGCCAAATTACAATATTCTCAAGTCATATATTGATCATTAAAAAACAATAATCATTTTAAACCTTTTCTAAAGTTAATATTTCTGAAATCCAGTTACATCAATAGACGTGATTGAATTAACCCGACTTAGCCTCACTTTTACAAAAGTGAATAAGACGTCTTAATCATGTTTGACATCAATTAGGTCACGGACTTAATATTCTTAGAAATAATGTTATATATTACTCTGTATTATATTTTTTTATATAGTAGAAGATTATCATACACATGAGAGATTTGATATTCAAAAAGCAATGCTACATGTCACCTTATTTTTATCACTCAAATGTCACTAGCTTTTATGTGCATATTTAGTTGGCAAGCTAACTTAAGAAATTTTTTTAGTTTTCTCTCTTCTTTTAATATGTCAACTAAGCATACATATAGGATGTGATCAGAGACAGATTCAGAAATTCTTCTGTATAGGTTAAAACACGTAACTTTTTAACTATATGAGTACCGTTTTTTTCAGTGGCGACTAATTAATTTTTTTTAACTAAAAATATATGCATGTATATATAATTTTTTTTTGAAAAATATATAGAATTTTTAATTTTATTTGGGTCAGTGGGAGCTGCAGTTCTCATATACCCTTATATGGATCTGTGACTAGTGGTGATATTTGGGGCGGTAAAAATAAGATGATATCTAGCATTATTCATATTCAATACACGAATTTTTGCCATACAAAAAAAGGGTGAAGGAGTGACATAAAGTATTTGAGGTTTAAAGAGTGAGAAACTTGCCTTGTAGCTGGGATTTCCTCTTCCAAATGAGAAACAAGACAACTAAATGAAGGAAGATTGATGCAACGATCACCAGCACTATGACTACCATCTTCTTTTTCTTCTTTGAATCTGATCCTGACGCTAGAAATATTGTTAAAAAGGGTAAGGTTCAGATAAATAAGTAATTTAGCCAGATCCATTTATCTTATCCATTGAAATAGAACTGCAATAGTTACTTACCTAATAGGTCTGCAGCTGTAACACGAATGTGAAGTTTCTGATTTACATGCGCAGTTAACCTCCTGACATCGATTAGGCCTCCAAACCAGAGCAAGCAACCATGGCCTGTTTCAGTAGCATTTGCATTAGCATAAGCTGTACATGAGCAATTCTTTGAGCAGTCAGCTACATATTCCTCCAAAGACATACTAAGATTCACCCTGAACTGCAAAAAATCAGGCATTTTCAAACCCTCAATTTCTTTAAATGGTCCTGATCTTTCAGAACAATTGAATTGATGTTCTCGTATACATCCACCAGACCAGATACTCATATCCCAATTTTGTGAATTTTTAGGCGTATACCCGATCATGCAGCTGCAAACTCGAGCATCGCTTATAGTGCAAATAGCATTAGCACCACAGTAATTGTAATAGCGACAATAGTCCTGGGCTACCACAAAACTCGGACGCCAGGCGTTGCTACTATTATCTCGAATATAAAAAAGAATTGTACCAGAGTAGCCAAGGTCTCCCATTATCAAAGAAGAATTGTCGTTTAGATGATGTACATAGTATACCTCTTCTGAATTTACAGAATTTTCTGTGGAGAAACGAGGATTATTATTACCCACGTAAGATAATCCTCCCCAGTTCACTCCATTCCACGGCCCACTTCTATATTGTTTTGAAGAAGCCTTCCAAACTACTATTTGTGGTAGTCCTTGAAGGTCAATTCCAAATGTATAGTCTCCTGGAGAAGGGTCATCTGAATCTTTCCAGGATGTAAGATTTCGATTCAGACCCATCCTCAAGTCCCATCCCAACTTCATGCCGGCTATCAAGGCTTGCGATGGATGATCAAAGCTTTGCCAGATCAGAAAACTTGCTTCTTTTTTGCTGTCTCTCAAAACAAGATTTCCCGAGTCTAAAAGTTGCGCGACAGAACTGCTCCTTGATGACAAGTTCTGGACGTTGGTAGACCAGACGATCCTTTCTGTTTTGTCCAGAAGGATCAAGTTTCCATCATTTCCAATTCTAACAACACCAGAAGTATCATTGAGTGGAGTTTGTCTGTTCGCGATCCACACGATTCGATCCGGGCTGATACTGAACCATATGGCCAAGTAGAACTTCTTGGAATTACCAGGACTGAAGAACCCTAGCTGGAACCCCTTGTTTGCTGATATTAAGGTCTCATTAGAAGTAATAGATTGCGGTAAGGTCAATGTGTCGATTGACATGGATATTGCTATCCAAGATAAAATTACAATAAAAACATAACAAATAGTAGCAGACAAATGTATCTTCATTTGATTGAGTTTGATCTTCTTTCAATCTGAAGCAGCTCACCTGGAGCCAATCAACTTAAGTGTTTGGAAGTTGGAACTATTTTGAACTAAATGTGAACTATATGAAGAGAATTCGATCAAGGCAACTATAACGATTTGGAAGAAGAAAGGAAACGCATTATTGCCAAAGTATGATATGATCAATCACCCGGTCCAAAATATAATATTTCCCAGATTAATTAAAAAAAAAAGTAAGTGTCACTAGTGGTCCCATATGTTTGGGGGTTTTAACACTTGGTCCCCAATCTTTTAAAATGAAGTGTGACACTATTGGTCCAATTGGCTAGGACCGTCAATTTTTTAACATTTTTAACACGTGAACTGCACATGTGTACACACTTGGATTGTCAATAATGCCCCTAAAAGCTAAGTATCATCTAACACATATGCAGGTCACATGTTAAAAGTGTTAAAAAGTTAACGGTTTAAGATATCTGAACTAACGACGTTACATGTAAAATACATTAAGGACTAAAATAATTATTTTGAAAGATCTAGAACCAAACTGTCAAAATTGACAAACATATGGGACCACTAATAACGTTTACTGAAAAAAAAAAGGTAGCTAAGGATATATTTTTTGACAATTTCTTTTTGATCATAGAAGAGAAAAGTTTGACTTCAAAGTACTTGCCATCTAAGAAAAAGAGAGCTCAACAGGCAAAAAAGACCAAATGAACATGAAAATTACCGGAACATTCAGATGTAATTAAAAAAATACTATAGTTAGTTTACGTACTTTGAATCTACAAATTAAGGTCACATAATCAAAAAGAAGAGATTAAATTAACTTATTTTAGGGATTATATCTAGAAGATTCTCCGCTGCCTGGAATAGAGGGTTCATACTATAATTAGGAGACCAATTGGCATTTTCAAATCACACGGTTTAGACCATCACACCGACTTCTCTTTGGATATTGTTGTTTAAGTAAATAGGAGCTTGATTATTAAGAGTAATACTAGATGTTACTTTTTTTTAGTACTCAATTATTACTTCTTAATTGACATGTCTAGTTGTCATGCTAACTAGATATATATATATTTTATCTCTCTTCATTTATTCATTTCATTTAATTTCTCTCTCTTCTTTAGTTAATTGTTCTCTCCTTAATTAATGTTCTTTATATTATCTCTCTTTCTCTTCTATTTGACCCTACAATACGTCAGTAATTTTTTCCTCTTAAAATCACACAATTGGCTATATTACTCCAAAATTATGCAGGGACTTTTGTTATATCCTTTCTTTCACTTTTTGATGTAGTGAGTGACGTCGAATATTAATTATGTAAATATTATGTTTAGGTCTTTTACTTCATGTCTGACTATGTTACTTAAATTGATGTGCCAATATTTTTTTTTTCTTGAAATAATATGTTGGATCCCCTCCTGAAAGCTAAAACCCAAGCTAAAATATTAGCTCCTCTCCACGCTTCCGTCCTTATATTTAATTAACTTATTTTCGCCAATCTCAGTCATATTTTTCATATTTTTATTTTATGTAATTCTCTATAGGATTAAAAGAAGATTAACCAAGTTACTTGACTATATTCTTGTTTATTACTTTTTATGTGCAATGTAAAATTATTCTTCTTTTTTTGTGCTAGTCTATGATCATGATAAGGTAAGTAAAAAATCATATAGTATCAAAAGTCAAGGCTAAAAAAAGAGAAAATTTTAAAATAAAATTAATAAAAAGAAGAGAGAGAGAAAAAAAGGAAAAAACAAGGAAAGAGAAAAATTAATAAAAGAAGAGAGAAAAATAAAATAAAATAAATAAATGAAGAGATAAACAAAATAGATTTATCTAGTTGGTATGACAACTAGGAACGCCAACAAGTAGGTGATAATTGGATGATGAAAAGAGAATAACGTCTAACATTACTCGATTATTAATCAGCTTATAATACTTTTATATATAAGTGTAAGATGTCTCATTCTTGAATGTTCACAAGAAAAAGAACCTAAAAAAAGTTCATGATACTCATTTATTGTTCTCTTTCTCTTAGTAAATATTTAAGTTCGGACAAACTAACCTACTGTAACACCAGAGGGGGTTCTCGGGCAATAATACCCATAGTCTATTACTCTGCTTTGCAAGATGAAGTTGAGCTCGGGCTGAAAAATATTTGACCCTTATTAGTTCCCAAGTGGAGATCCGACATTTGGAGTAGAAAAAAGCTGAATGAAGATGTTTCCCTTTCTATTTTGGGCAAATTTTACTAGTGGTTCTCAATATTTACACTTTTTTTTTCTCAATTTCATGCTTATTGTTTTAAAAGTGACACATTTAGTTTCTAAAGATTGTAAAAAGTTTCAATTTAGTCCTTAATATTAATTTTTGAGAGAGCTCAAAAACATATTTTTATTTTATAAAAACTTGCATTGAAATTTTATTGTTTTCAGAAAGCATATCATGAACACTTATTATTTTCGAAAATATGCATAAGCTTTCGAATATCATTGGTTTATTTTTGGAATAAAGTTTTAATAGAAATATAATTCTAGAAAAATATTTCTCAGAACAAGAATTTTATGAAATATAAATTGCATTTTTAAATAACAAAATGATTGAAAACTTCAAATAATATACTCACTGATCATCAGTCCCGAACAAAGTAAGAATTGTTGCAAAACAAAATTCCCCAACAAGAGACCAAGTGTTGAATTAGACAAATTCTCAATGAATAACAATTTATGTAAACATGAAAAAAATGCTAATAGAATTAACATATTACGATGGATTATCACACAAAATATCAAATCATGAACGAAGAAAGGCATGAGAAAAATCTTAAATATGGGGAGGATTATGAAGAAACGGATTATCAAAAAGGAGGCCGATAAAAGTATGGTTACCCATATAATTAGTATCTGAAATTGAACTGGCCGGGCAATAGAAGATTAAAAGGATTCACATTAAGCCTGGAATACCAACAAAATTTATGAATAAATCTGAAATGGGATAATAATAAAACAAGGATAAGCTTAACTTATCTCTAGTTATATTTGTTTGCAAAGCCAGAATCTCCAAAGCGAAGCCCTAAATTCAACCATTTAGCGTAAGGAAAGACAATTACAACATATTCACGTTGAGCAATGTACTAATTGCACAAAGAAATGTTTTTCTCAAATTCTTTCCTGCATTATCAATTGACAGAACCCCTGTTGCTGCATCAAGTTTTTTGATGGCGTGAGAACCTAGTTGGCAGAATTCAATTATCGAATTATTCAGCGGACTGATGACCCCGAGGTGTAGCAGTGTGCCCCACATATGTGTTGGAAGAATGTGGTGGGTGAATGAGAAATTACCCACGTTTAGCTTCGCCCACATTTTGCTTATGATGCATGTGTTAAGATAGTCTCGATTTGTTCCTATGTTTTAGCTGTCAGTTTATATCCTTTGTAGAGTGTACAAATTACATACAAATCATATCTAGGTTCCTAACTACTGTAAATATCTTATTGTTGTAAATCACCTATTCTATTCTTTATATTAGTCAATGAAACGTATGTGCTTTGTGTGGGCAATTCTCAACTTACATGGTATCACGAGCTTAGGTTTCTTTTTTTTCTTTTTTTTATCAAACACTTAAACACCTAAACATATGGTTCTATCCTCTCATATCTGATGGCTGAGAAGACTGCTACATCTGCCACCGCTTCTGCTACCACCACTGTTGCTCCTCTTCTTCTTCCTACTGTTAAACATATCCCTCAGGAAATTTCTCTTAAGCTTGGGTCTGATAATTTCCTACTATGGAAAACCCAAATTCTTCCAGTTCTCCGCTGCCATGGCCTTCTTGGTTTTCTTGATGGCACGATTATTAAACCGACTTCAGATCTTGATGCTATTACTCAATGGATCAGGCTTGATCAGATGGTTCTGGGTTGGATTTTGGTCTCACTTTCCGACTCCGTGCTTTCTCAAGTGGTTGATAAGAGTATTACCCATGATGTTTGGGTTACTTTAGAAGTCATGTATGTCTCCCAATCACGAGCACGCATTCAACAAATCAAAACTGAGTTGCAAACTCTTACCAAAGGTACCCAATCGATTCATTCATATGTTAAACATGCCAAATCTCTCACCTTAGCTCTTGCAAGTGCTGGCAAGCCTGTTGAAAATGATGATTCGATTCTTTGGACCCTTCGTGGACTAAGTTCAGAATATGATCTCATCATGGCCGCAATTAATTCACGACCAACTTCTCCTACCTATGTTGAAGTTTGTGGATTACTCTTAGACTATGAGATTCGTCTCACCGCATCTGCTGCTCTACTTGTTAAATCAGTGATCGTTGCACCTGTTTCTTCTTCCTCAGCATCGCAACCACATTCTGTAAATTATTCAAGATCACAATTGTCTTCTTCTAGGCCTCCACAGTCTGGTCGTTCTAATCTTGGTCGTCGAGGGGGTCGTGGTTCTGCACGGGAACGTGGCAGAGGATCTCAATCATCACCGCAATCCTCTAATAGTGGTTCTTCACAAGTGGTTTGTTATCGCTGCAGGTATCCTTACCACAAGGCTAATAACTGTTGGGCTCCGGAGGAAGCTGTTAATGCAGTTTCTAAAGCTCTCAATGCGGTTCATATAACTAATCCTGATGATCCTCAATGGTATCTTGATACAGGTACTACTCATCATATGACTTCGGATGACTCTCTGGTATCCGGTAAGACTCCTTATCTTGGACTCGACACTATTATGATTGGTAATGGTCTTGGTCTTCCCATTACTCATATTGGTCGAATGCCTATATCTCTCTCAAATGGCCCTACTTTGCATTGTAATGTTTTGGTTGTGCCAACTCTTGCTAAACGCTTATTATCAGTAGCTCAGTTTACTCGTGAACATAATTGTTGCTTTATTTTCACTCCTACTGGTATTGTATAAAGGATCTGAATACAGGGCAGCTTCTGCATCAAGGACAAATTGATGGTGGTCTTTACACTTTTCGTTCCTCAAATAAAGCCGCATTCTCTGCTTCTAAAGCTACTGGTGACGTGTGGCATGCTCGCTTTGGGCATCATTCCCAAGCATCTTTTCCAGACTTAGTAAACTCTTATCTATAGCATCACATTCAGTTTTTTCAAGCCCTTGTGGTAGTTGTCAGTTAGGCAAGAGTAGGCGTTTGCCTTTTGATGTACCTGTTTCTCGTTCTAATAGCTTGCTTCAAATAATACATTGTGATGTATGGGGTCCAGCCCCAATTACCTCAGTTGAAGGTTTTCGCCATTATTTAATTTTGGTGGATGACTTTAGCAGATTTACATGGTTCTATCCGCTCGTTGGCAAAGCAGATGTTATTACTGTTTTTCCGATCTTTATTGCTATGGTTGAGAATTTATGTCATGCTAAGATTACTTATGTGCAAAGTGATAGTGGAAGGGAATTTCTCAATCACTCCATTCACAATCTTTTTCATAAGCTTGGTATTATTCATCGTATCTCATGTCCGGGTACACCAGAACAAAATGGCGTTGCTGAACGTAAGCATTGCCATATCGTTGAGACTGGTCTTACTCTCTTGGCTCATAGTGGTTTATCTACACATTTTTGGCATCATGCTTTCTCCACAGCAGTATATCTCATCAACAGGTTGCCTACTGCTTTGTTACAGTATAAATCACCTTATGAGCTCTTATATGGACACTTGCCAGATTATCAATCTTTGCGCATATTTGGTTCACTTTGTTATCCATGTCTTCGGCCTTTTGGATGTCGCAAATTAGATTTTAAGACTTGTCCCTGCATCTTTCTTGGCTATAGCCCATCTCATAAAGGCTACAAGTGTTACGATCCGCACACTCAGAAGATATATATTTCTCGTCATGTGGTATTCGATGAAAATAATTTCCCAGCAACAAATACTATTACTCTTGCGACGTCGCAACCATTATTTCGCTTCAAGCATTTTCCGTCAGATCTTCTTGATGGATCATTAAACTCACAGTTGTTGACTTCTCCTTCTCAATCAATTGATAATTCGCCTATTCCATCAATTAACGAGCAACGATTGTCTTCATCTTCAGAGTTACGAGGATCACCTACAAGTGGGCCAACTATGCCTTCTATTTCTTTGGATTTTGCTGATGATGACTTAAATGTTTCTCTACAACATGACAACTATATTGGGCACCAATCTACCATAGAACAATCTTTTGAACAACCTCTCTTATCTGCTCCTGCAAATGAGTTTCAACGCACTCATCACATGATCACTAGAAACATGGATGGCACGAGAAAACCACGTACCTTCGTTGCTACTTGATATCCAATTGCTACTTGCTTAGTAGCATCAACTTCACGCCTTCCTCTTGAGCCTTTATGCTACACGCAAGCCTCTAAAGATCCCAATTGGCATGCCGCCATGCAAGATGAATTCAATTCTCTTATCCAGAATAAAACGTGGTCTCTCATGCCCTATTCTATGGATATGAACATTATTGGATGTCTCTGGGTTTACAAGATTAAGCAAAAATCTGATGGTACACTAGAGCGCTACAAAGCTCTACTCGTCGCTAAAGGGTATACTCAACAACCAGGCAAAGATTATGGTGATACCTTTAGTCCAGTCGTTCGCCCTGCTACCATTCGATTAATTTTGTCATTGGCCATCACGAATAATTGGGAGCTTCGACAACTGGATATTAAGAATGCGTTTCTTCATGGGGATTTAGTCGAAACTATATATATGATGCAACCACAGGGCTTCATTGATTCTATGCATCCAGAGTATGTGTGCAAATTGCATAAGTCGTTGTATGGCCTTAAGCAGGCTCTTCGTGCCTGGTATCAAAAATTTAGCTCATTTCTTCTCTCATGTGGGTTCTCTCATTCTCAGCATGATGCATCTCTCTTTGTACGTCATTGTCCCACTCATGTAATCATGCTCATTATTTACGTTGACGACATACTCATTACTGGTGACTCTCAAGATGAAACATCAAAATTCATTAATCTTCTATCTGCTACCTTTGTTATGAAGGACTTAGGTCCACTATATTACTTCCTTGGCTTGGAAGTCCTAAGGCATTCTACTGGTCTTCTTCTCACACAAACTAAGTACTCAATCCAGCTCTTACAACAATTCGGCTTGGACGGTGTGAAACTAGTTGCAACTCCAATGTCAGGTGCATGGTTAAACTCAACTGATAGAGATCTCTTACCCGATGCATCTATTTTTCGTCAACTTGTCGGGGCATTGCAGTACTTAACAATGACAAGACCTAACATCTCTTATGCTGTTAATTCCGTCTGTCAATTCATGCATGCGCCACGGACAACTCATTTTATTGTTGCAAAACGTATCTTCTGATATATCAAAGGAACCCTTTAGCATGGTCTTCATCTTCGTCCGTGCTCATCTTTTCAATTACAAGGGTACAGTGATACAGATTGGGCAGGCTGTCCTACCACTAGACGGTCCACCTCTGGATTTGCAGTTTATCTTGGGCCTAATCTTCTTTCTTGGAGCTCTAAAAAGTAGTCTACTGTCTCCAAATCGAGCTATGAAGCTGAATATCGTACTATTGCATCCCTTGCTTCGGAACTTTTATGGTTTCTTCATCTAGGTTCATTCCTGCGCCTCAAGCTCGACAGTGCACCTAGCATTCACTGTGATAATGTTAGCTCTATTTATATGGCCTCTAATCCCGTTATACACAATCGCAGTAAGCATATTGAGATTGACATTTATTTTTTCCGGGAACGAGTTAGTGATGGTACGTTTCAAATTAGGTATGTTAATTCTGTTGATCAGACGGCAGACATTTTCACCAAGCCTCTCTATCGTCCTCATTTTGAATTTCTTTGCGACAAGCTCTCTGTTGTTCCTCCACCATGAGCTTGTGGGGGGTGTTAAGATAGTCTTGATTTGTTCCTATCTTAGCTATCAGTTTATATTCTTTGTAAAGTGTACAGATTACATACAAATTATATCTAGGTTCCTAACTACTATAAATGTCTTATTGTTGTAAATCACCTATTGTATTCTCTATATTAGTCAATGAAACGTATGTGCTTTGTGTGGGCAATTCTCAAATTACAACATGTAGTATGTGGGCCGATGCATGAAGTTAGTGGGTTGTCTCCCCACGTTCAGTGCCTATTCACACATGGACAAAATGGAGATGGTGGGCCAGGGAAGTTACCCCACGTTTTCTGCACATTCAGATTGGAGGTAATGGGCTGAAGTAGTTATCCTACTTCCAACACCTCTGTTGCACGATGAAGATGGAGATAATGGTAGGTCAGATGGCTCATATATAAATAGCTCATCTGCTCATTTCATTCAAGACTTGAAGCATTAGCATTATAGAATACAGAACATAGATAGGCTCATAGGCATAACATAGGATTTGTTCGAGAGAGTTTAAATACTATTAATTCGATAATTTTTGTATTTTGTGGTATTTCTAATATAAAAGGTAGCACCATTATATTTTGAGAAGTTATTGTTGTTAAGCCATAAATACCTAAGCGGAGGAAATTAACCTTAAAAAAATCGAGTCTAACTCGAGCCTCGGTTTATATATTGTAATATATATATATATATATATATATATATATTCTGCAATTTTCTTTTCACTTTCTTATTTCCTTTGTTCTGTTTTACTGTTATTTGGTATCAGTCTATTGTTTACTTTTTCTATTGTAAAACGTTTATATTCGCACAAATTATTATAACAATGTAAAATGTCATGTTTTTCTCCCTTAATATTTAATCTTTCACACCTATTTGATGCCTAAATACACTCATTATTTTTATATTTTGATTTAGGATGCAAATGGAGGCGTTAAGTGCAAAACGAAGTTAAATCGCGCAATTCTAGACAACTCTGACATTGTTACATTTTTTGGGCATAACTCTCTCATCCAAACTTCGATTGAGGCGATTCAAGCTGTTCTGGAAAGCCAAGAAGAAGATCTACAACTGTCATGTTTTGAGTTCTGAGAAATAAAGACTGCATCAAAGCTGAAATTGGACGTAAAGTTGTTAATCCTGTGCTGTTTAATGTTCTAGAATGTTCTTTATCTAGAAACTTCGAGTTAATGGTGGAGGATGTGGTGCATGAAAATTCCAGCTGTTTTAGCTATCCTAATTGTATTAGGACTTTTTCTAGTTGTTTTAGGCTTTCCTATATTAAGAGTTTACTTCACCTTTAATATTTTCTTATTCTATTTAGATTATGATTCCATTATCTTAGGGGATTTGGTAGGTTTCACAAACTTTAAATAAGGGGAGAAATCATAAGATTTTGACCACCTCTTTTTCTCTTCCTTTTTCTCCTTCAAAATTTCTTTATGGCTATGCGTGGCGAAAACTTTTATTCTTAGTCGAAGGAAATTGAAGCCTCGGAATCAAGAAAACTGTGAGATCTAATTAGTTTTTACTGTTCAATTTATGCTTTAAGTATTGAATGTTCTTCTGTTTTATTTATATGATTCTTTCGTTTAATTGCTAGGGTGGCCAACTAGTTTATTATTCATTATAATCTACTGCTAAGTTAGATATCAAATTCGTAATTGTTTAATTCCTCTAATTTACCAAGCAACTAAGTTTTAATAATTTGTTGCGTCAGATATTATTAGATTTTAGGAAGAACGTTCAACTAAATTAAATGCAACAGCATATGCTTGGTTGTTTAGCTTCATCAATCTCTCTAATTCTTAAGGCTGCTACTAGATTAAACCTTTAGCGCATGTCTGAGGTTGTTTAGTGGTTAGGGTTAATTAGGTCGCGTGTATTCTAATTAACTACGACTAAGGAGAGATAGGAAAATAATTCCAACGGTGAATATTTAAAGTTTGAATTGAAATATATTTGCATCAATGATCAGTTACAAGATTCTGATAGTGGATGTTAACTTAGACCAAGGTTCGTCTTCTTAATTAAATTCAATATTTTAAAATTCAGTAATTTTTCTTAAGTTTTCTTTATATACTCAAACCCCCCTCCCTCCCCCAACCTTGTTTACGTAACATAAAATTAGGTTAGGTACTCTCTGTGGAAACGATCCTTACTCACACTACTACATATATTTTTTGGAGTACATGTTTTATTTTTGATTGTCTGCGACAGTACACCAAATTATATCCACTAATTTCTAACAACATGCACCAGTTCAGTTAATGTGGAACTCAAGAACAATGAAAAGTGTTAAACACGCGACCTTGCACAAATAATTCTACATCACTATCGCTGGACCATGCCCCTGGGGGCCTTGTTGTTGTCAACTTATTCTTGGTCTTAACTCGCTACTATGCTGCAATGTTTGTTGGGGGTTTCCAAGCATCGCTTTGCTAGTTGGAAAGCATGTTAGCACCATGTGGAGAAAACTTTCACATGTGAAGAAAAGAAAACCTTAGCTGGAAAGGTAATGTGCAACATGAAGAAGATGATGGTGCCATGCCTCTTGTCCCTTCTCTTATTTGCTATAAATAGGAGAGGTTGTGAAGAAAAAAAACATCGGAAGGTATGAGACCGATCATTAGAGAGAAATGTAGCGTCTCCAATCATTGTAAGGGTGGTTTTTCATGTTTTCCCTTAAAAGTCGATTTGTGTAAGAGGGTTTAGGCTTTTTCGGTAATAAAGCCAAAATGTTGTAACCATTATTGAATGATAGTGAATTATTCTTGAGGTAAAACTGCAGACGTAGACAGAGGAGTGAACCACGTTAAAATTTTGCGTCTTTTATCCCATACATGTGTTTGCACGATCCAATTTTTCCAACAATGTCGTCAAGATCATGGCCCTTGCTACGCGGATTCTCACCGACAATTTTTTCTTTGTGTATGATTAAGAAATTATGTTAAGAATCGTTTTTCTTTTTCTTTTCTCAACCAACCCTCCGAGATATTCCTCTAATTTAATGTTTAACTCTAGCAAACCTCGATCCAAAAGAATAATAATAATAATAATAGATCATAATGATAAGGGTGAAGTGCACAGGACCTCCCTATGCTTTTGTAAAGTTGCACAATAGTTTCTGTAGTTTCAAAAGTGTACAGTACCCTCTGTGATTTCTAAAACTAAGTACAACAGCTCCCTCTGTAAAAAATTCCATCTATTTTAATAGAAAGTACGATGCAAGTGCGTCAAATGCATTTTTTTTGCTTAAATTATTAATTGTTTGGACAAAAATACCCATTTTTCCAACCCTAAAGAAAAAAATATGTGTTATATAAGGGTATTTTTGTCTAAATAATTAATAATTTAAGCCAAAAAAACTTGAATAATCGCATCTGACGCGCGTGCATCACATTTTTTGTTAAAATTAACCAATTTTTTGACTGAGGTCGGTTATTATGCTTAGTTTCAAAAGTCACAGGGAGGTACTTACAAAAATATAGGGGGTCCTGTGCACTTCACACTAATAATAATAATGCAACAAATAAATAATCCCAATTGAACTTTTGCTGTTTATGTTTAGCCGACAGTTGCAAAGGGAGGTGAAAGAAAATGGAAGTGCGAGAAAATTGAGAAGCGGGGGAAGTTGGGGTTTTATACGTGGTAATTCCATCTTCTGCCATGGTTGCATGGAATTTGAAAACCTAAATCTAGATGATTATACGTGCACCTATCTTGAGGATGCCTCTTAAAATTATTTGAAGAAATGTCAATACAATTATATAGAATTATTTGAAGAATTTTCTTGTCATGTCTTGTAAAGACAAATCAAAAAGGTTCTTCATCGACCTTCTATCAAAGTATTGGTCAACTTGTTTGTTGCTCGAAGTGTTCTACCTAATTGGGAATCAGACTCAACTAACCTCCTCTCGGTATAATACCCAGGACACTTTGGTTGTGGTAGCATTGCACTCTCACTATCCAACATCAAGAGGACAGATGACATTGTTGGTCGATCTTCAGGCCATTGTTGTACGCACAAGAGGCCAACTTGTATGCAACGTAACACTTCAGACATTGGTAATGAATCCTCCATCGATATATCTTTTGAATAATGCAAAAACACAAAGTATAATTGAATTGAAAACCTCATTCAGGCCAAAAAGTAAGACAAACTTGGAAATTTTATAACTTACATGTCCAAGAAGATTGAAATCATGATCAGGATGGCAAAATTGATTGTTCTTTTTCCCATTCACTATCTCTAAAACTAGGACACCAAAACTAAAAACGTATGATTTCATAGAATAGAATCCATAAATGGCATACTCTGGAGCCATATAATCACTGTGGTCCATTGTAAAGTTCACATAATGAGCAGAAGACAACTGTTAGTAATTCCTGATTTGGGAAAGCATAAGAAAAAACTTACTATGTTCCAGCTATCCTTCTAGTTTGCACTGTTGATTCATCTTCTCCAAAGGTTCTAGCCAAGCCAAAATCTGAAATTTTTGGATTCATCTCACTGTCTAGCAGTATGTTGCTTGCCTTGAGATCCCTATGAATGATTCTTAACCTTGAATCTTGATGAAGATAAAGAAGCCCTCTAGCAATCCCGACAATTATAGCAAAGCGCCTCTTCCATACAAGCAAATGACTGTTGGCACAACTTGAGCCACCTTCAGAGTAGAGTTCTAAGGTCATTAGAATTTGTACTATAGGAGTGAAACATGTAGCATACATGCAGTAAGAATATCTTTATATTGTAGTCTGTAATTTTTCCTTGTGAATTATTGAGAAGTGCTACAACTTAGATTACGCATATGAAGGGTTGAGAGCAAACCAAAAATATAGGAGTCCAGACTTCCATTAGGCATGTACTTATAAATTAGAATTTTGTCTTCTTCATGGATGCAATATCCTAGAAGCCTAACTAGATTTCGATGTTGAAGTTTGGCAATCAATATGACCTCATTCTTGAATTCATCGAGACCTTGATGAGAACTTTCTGAGAGCCGCTTTACTGCTATTTCTTGTCCTGTTGATAGTATTCCCTACAATTTCAACCAAACAACATATACACTTGTCATTTAGTATCTCTTTCATCTTTTCTCCTACTTCCTAATGATACGGAAGTTAGACGATACCGCTTACCTTGTAGACGGGCCCAAATCCACCTTGACCAATCTTATTTGTATCAGCAAAATTTTGAGTTGATCTTGCAATTGTAGTAAGATCAAAACCAGGTAATTCAAGGTTTTCCTCGTCTCTCACTTGGTTGCTCTGTTGTTTACCTGTTTAGCAAGTACGTGACAAGATCATTTGTAAAGATATATCACTAATGTCTTCTGGTCATATTAACAAATTATCGGAGTTGAATTGACTTTAAAGGCATTTGTTTATGTTTGGGAACTTAACCTTCAAAATTTTACCCATAGAGTAAATTCTTCTTGTCATTTTTCAATGAGTAAAATTTCAGATCACTCATTAATTTATTGTTTTTTTTTTTGTTTGTTTCAATTCAACTAATGTACTAATTTCTATTTCATTTTTCCTACTTTGTTAGCTTTTCCATTCCTTTTAACAAATCTCTATTTTTAGCTGGGCGCGTGATTTGCCATAGTATATATTTTAGGGCAAAACTTCATACCAGCCACTAAACTTTAATTTTTTAATTGACTATGCTCACTGAACAAATATTTTAATTTATTTTATACATTTTTTTTTTGTTTCTTTCACGTTGTTTAACGAATTTTACTTTTACCTAGGATAAATTATCATTTACCACATCATTTTAAAGGCGTCAAAATTCAACAAAACACACACTATTGCCCATCATTTCCACCACCAGTTCCACAGATGTCTTGATTAAAATGGATTATAAGCACTTGTGTTTACAATTTGTTCATGTTTCCTTGGAATGTCTAGGCCTCGTTTGTAGATTTATTATTGATGCAACTTAATTGAATGCTTTTATATGTTATGGCAGCAAATATTTATATTTTGAAATTTGAAGTACAACGATTTATGTTGGAAAACTTTGGCACTTTCAAAATAGAGTGGCAAATGATAATTTACCTAGATAAAAATGGAAAACTAAGTGAAGAAATGAAAAAGTAGGTAAAATAAACCAAACAATTTGTTCAGTAGGAAAATTGAAGCAAAAAAAAAAAAAATTGTTAGTGGGTAAGCCGAAACTTTTCCTTATTTGTTAAAAATAGATCCCGAGATCAATTCTTGTGGAGATATCTTTTGATAAGTGTTATACAGTTTAGGGTTCTTTTAAAATAAAATAAAAAAATAAAAAGAAATAAAGTTCTATTAAAACTAACTGGAAAAAAAGAGTGAGTAAATTAAAACCAAAAAATTAGTTCAATGCATGATTTGAAACCAAATAAAGAAGTTTAGACTAGGTGCGTTAAAATGTATACGCTCGACCAAAACCAAATACTTAATAGACTCATGCAAGCTAAAATAAAGTTAAAGGATTGGCTAGGCTTAAGAACGATAAGGGTTCATTTGTTTTGTGGCCCTTGCATTTTTTTTATAAATTATAACTTTACCGCTGGCACTTGTTCGAGCTGTCTTGCATGTATTTGGGCTGCTATTGGACTACTCAAGTGGCTATTGGACTTTTTTTTGGGTCGAAAGTGGCTATTGGACTTTTTTTTTGGTCAAAAGTGGCTATTGGACTTGCCTTGCTATTAAATCTATCCAAACTGCTATTAAACCTGCCTATAAACTATTAGACCTGATTAGACAATTCAGTGGTAACCAAATTAAAGTATTCTAAAGTGAGAGATTGATCTAGCCAAATTACAATATTCTATAAAGTCAGAGATTAATCGAGTAAATTGTTTGCCGCCCCCTTGTATTTTACCCGAAATACTCATTCACCCCCTGTGTTTTTAAAATAGGCTCATTACCCCCCTGTGTTTTTATCAATTAAACTGACGCACCCAAAATCGCTTATTCCGTTAGCAAACATTACAAAATAGTTAATTGATCGTTATACCCTTACATAAAATTAAAATCGAAAAAACAAAGGGGGGTAATGAGCCTCTTTTAAAAACACAAGGGGTGAATGAGTATTTCAGAAAAAACACAGGGGGGCGGCAAACAATTTACTAAAAGGGTATTTTTGTCCAACAAAGAATTTATTTTAACCAAAAGCATAAAAAAATCGCATTTTAAGCGCGTGTGTTACAATTGCCGTTAAATTAGACGGTTTTTCTAACGGAGGGGGGGGGGGGGGTCAGCTACATTCCGAAAATCACAGGGGGGTAATGAGCCTATTTTAAAAACACAGGGGGTGAATGAGTATTTCGAGCAAAACACAGGGGGGCGGCAAGCAATTTACTCGAGATTAATCATTCAAAAACGATGATCGCTTTAAAGCTTTCCTAGAGTTAATATTTCTGAAATTTTTTTATATCAATAGACGTAATTTAATTAACACGACTTAGCCTCACTTCAAAAGTGAACTTGAAATCTTAGCACAATATCAAGGAAGGAAAAGAAACTACATATTAGTTACGACATCTTAATCATGTTTGACATCGATTAGGTCACGGACTTAAGGGGGCATTTGATTCGTGAAACCTTACAAGATTTTCGGAAATGTAAAATTAAGAAAGTGATATATCTATATAGTTCGCAGAATTAAAAAATATTCTTAGTCATATAACATTCCTAAAAATAAAATATTCTCATGACTTTCTCAATTTTCATACCAATTTGAAGGGGTGATAATTTAACATTCCGAAGTTGTGAGAATGTTAAGAAGAAAAAGACAAAAATACTCACACTAATTAGAAATACCTTTTAAATTACTTATCTATCTCACTTCTAATAATAGTAAAAATAAAAAATATAAGACTAAATTAAATTTGAGAATTTAAACTAAAAATTAAAAAATTTAAACATAAAAAAATAAATAAACAAATAAAATAATAAACTAATAAAAATAAAAAATCAAATAAAAAATTGAATCAAGTTATTAAATTTTAAAAAATAAGATAAAGAAAATAATAAAATGAAAAGCAAAAGAAACAAATTAATAAAATAAAAAGAAAGACAAAAGAATAAAAAATTGAATTAATATTTAAATAATTAAAAATAACAATAAAAACTAGACTAAGTTAATAAATTTAAATGAGTAAACAAAATAAGGCCCCATTGTGGTTTTACTCATGTGCACGTTTATTTCTTATATTTTGTAAAGTGCACGAAACCTCTCTATGGTCGATGAAACGGTGCAGACGCCCCCCTCCCTAATGCTAACATCTATTAATTTTTTAACGACACTATAAAATGACGTATATGCCTTTTTAAATAAAAAAAACTAATCCAAAAAAAGGATAAATTGGCACAGGACCCTCTTGTAGTTTTACTTATGTGCACATTTCCCTCTTATGTTTTGTAAAGTACACGTTTGTTCTTTATGCTTTATGAAAGGTGAACGTGTCCCCCCCTTCTGTTAGAAAAACTGTCCAAATTAATAGCGAGTGTAACACATGCACGGATTTTGAGATGCTTCGAGTTTTTTTGTTGTCAGCTTAAAATAAGAATTTTATGGATGAAATTACCCTTACCTTAAATTCACAATTGTAAATAAGAATTTTGAGGTGTTGTTGTGTGTGGTCGAGTGGTATTGGTGCTGGTGGGGAGGGGTGCTTTTGTGATATTGGTAGGGGGTTGGGGGTTTGGTAGGGGTGAGGGATGCTGGCGGCGGGTTTGGGGGTGCTAGTATGGTATTGGTGGAGGTTTGTAGGGATGTGGTGGGGACTGGGGGTGAAGGGTGGCGGGTGTTGGTAGCTAGGTAGTAGGATTGGTGTTTTTTAGTAGTTTTTTTTTATTTAAAAGGACATATACGTTATTTTAAATAGTGTCGTTAAAAAATTAACAGATGTTAGTATTAGGCGGCGTTTGCACCATTTCATTGACCACATGGGGGTTTCGTGCACTTTATAAAACACAGGGGGCAAACGTGTACATAAGTAAAACCACAGGAAGGTCCTGTGTTGTTTATCCAAAAAAAAAAAAAAACTCGCAGCATCTCAAAATCCGCACGTGTGCTACACTCGCTGTTAAGTTGGACGGTTTTTCTAAAGGAAGGAGGACGTGTGCACCTTTTCATAAATCATAAGAGGCAACCGTGCACTTTACAAAACACAGGGGACAAACATGCACATGAGTAAAACTACATGAATTCCCTTGCCATTTACCCAATTTAAAAATAAAATAGTAAAAATAAAAAATAGAATAATGAAATAACGAAATGAAAAATGAAAAAAAAAAAAATAAAGTTTAACTTAGAATTACGAATTTAAATTTAAATAAAAAAAAAACAAAATTATAAACTAAAAAAAACAATAAAAAATGATAAAAATGAAAATTTAAATAAAATTAATTTGATTTATTAAATTAGTAAAATAACATAAATAAGTAAAAATAAAATAAATAGAATAATAACATAACAAATTAAAAATAAAATATTGAAATTGTGGTAATCTTTTAATTTAAATCTAAATTTCAAAATTTTAAATTAAATTTATATTTGAAAGATTACATGAAATAAAAAATTACAAACATTTTTTAGAAGTTAAATTTAACTATTTAATCTTTTCAATCAAAGTTTTAAAATTAAAAAACTGAAATTTATATTACTTTTATAAATACATTAAACATATGTTCTCGAATGTTGATAAAAGTATATAAAGTATATTTTCTTTTGAATTTTTTTTCTATAATATTTTTTTCCTTTTTGAGTTATGGCATTATTGGAATATTGTTCAAGATTCCCATAACTATTGTAACTAAACTAAACACAACAATATAACATTTTTAGAAATTTAACAATATAACATCTTTAGAAATTTAACAATATAACATCTTTAGAAATATTTTTAACGTATCAAATAGTTTTATTTATATTTTTGGAAATCAAAATGTAATTTTCGGGAATAAAAAATCATTCCGTCAACCAAACAACTTTTAATATTCTTAAAACGTTTAAAGAGCGAGAAACTTGCCTTGTAGCTGGGATTGCCTCTTCCAAATGAGAAACAAGACAACTGAAAGAAGGAAGACTGATGCAACGATCACCAGCACTACGACTACCATCTTCTTTTTCTTCTTTGAATCTGATCCTGACACTAGAAACGTTAAAAGGGTAAGGTTCAGATAAATAAGTAATTTAGCCAGATCCATTTATCTTATCCATTGAAATAGAATTACAATAGTTACTTACCTAATAGGTCTGCAGCTGTAACACGAATGTGAAGTTTTTGATTTACATGCGCGGTTAACCTCCTGACATCGATTAGGTCTCCAAACCAGAGCAAGCAACCATGGCCTGCTCCAGTAGCATTTGAATTAGCATACGCTGTACACGAGCAGTTCTTGGAGCATTCAGCTTCACATTCCACCAGAGACATACTAAGATTGACCCTGAACTGCAAGAAATCAGGCATTTTCAAACCCTCAAATTCTTTAAATAGCCCTCTTTCTGAACAATTGAATTGATGTTGTCGTATACATCCGCCAGACCAGATATCCATATCCCAAGTTTGTGAATTTTTAGGCGTAGACCCGATCATGCAGCTGCAAACTCAAGCATCGCTTATGGTGCAAATAGCATTAGGACCACAGTAATTATAATCGCCACAATAGTCCCGGGCTACCAGGAAACTCGGACGCCACTCGTTGCTACTATTATCCCGAATATAAAAAAAAATTGTACCAGAGTAGCCGAGGTCTGACATTATCAAAGAAGAATTGTCGTTTAGATGATGTACATAGTATACCTCTTCGGAATTTACAGTAGTTTCTGTGGACAAACGAGGATTATTATGCACGTAAGATAATCCTCCCCAGCTCACTCCATTCCACGGCCCTCTTCTATATTGTTTTGAAGAAGCCTTCCAAACTACTATTTGTGGTAGTCCTTGAAGGTCAATACCATATGTATAGTCTCCTGGAGAAGGGTCATCTGAATCTTTCCAGGATGTAAGATTTCGATTCAGACCCGTCCTCAAGTCCCATCCCAGCTTCATGCCGGCTATCAAGGCGTGCGATGGATGATCAAAGCTTTCCCAGATCAGAAAACTTGCTTCTTTTTTGCCGTCTCTCAAAACAAGATTTCCTGAGTCTAAAAGTTGCACGACAGTGCTGCTCCTTGATGACATATTAATCTGGACGCTGGTAGACCAGACGAACCTTTCCGTTTTGTCCAGAAGTATCAAGTTTCCATCATTTCCAATTCTAACAACACCACAAGTATCATTGAGTGGAGTTCGTCTATTCGCGATCCACACGATTCGATTTGGGCTGATACTGAACCATATGCCCAAGTAGAACTTTTTGGAATTGCCAGGACTGAAGAACCCTAGCTGGAACACCTTGTTTGCTGATATTAAGGTCTCATTAGAAGGAATAGACTGCGATACAGTCAATGTGTCGACTGACATGGATACTGCTATCCAAGATAAAATTACAAAAAAAACATAACAAATAGTAGCAGACAAATATACCTTCATTTGATTGAGTTTGATCTTCTTTCAAAATTTTTTTTTTTTGTTTAAATCTGAAGCAGCTCACCTGGAGTCGGTCAACTCAAGTGTCTGGAACTATTTTGAACTAATTATGAACTATAAGAAGATAATTCGATCAAGGAAACTATAACGATTTGGAAGAAGAAAGGAAACAAGTTATGGTAAAGTATATATGATGCTCAATCACCCAAAATTTTATATTTCCCAGATTCATTTTTTTTTTTTTAAATGGTAGCTAGCTAAGGATATATTTTTTGACAATTTCTTATGGATCATATATAAAAGAGAAAAGTTTGAGTTCAAAGTACTTGCCATCCAAGAAAAAGAGAGGACAAAAAGGCATATATAAAAGACCAAATGAACATGAAAATTACCGGAACTTTCAGATGTAATTTAAAAAATACTATAGTTAGTATATGTAGATTGAATCTACAAATTAACGTCGTCACGTGGTAAAAAAGAAGAGATTAAATTAACTTATTTAGGGATTATATTTAGAAATTTTTCCGCTGCCTGGAATGGTAATTCCGAAGACAATCGCCTTTCTTAATTGGCATTTTCAAATTACACGGTTTAGACCATCACATCAACTTCTCTTCGGATATTGTTGTTTAAGTGAAAATCAGCTTCATTATTAGCTTTTACTTTGTATAAGTGGAAGAACGCCGAATCAAAAGTCTCCTTTTGTTGCTTAGTGTGATGCAGAAAACACCCTTCGTCTCTGATCAGTTATCCTTTTTCTTTTCTTTGCTTTTCCTTTTTTCCAAATCCAACAATAATTTCAATTTTCTGGTACGCTTTTAAAATTCGTCAAGCAAATTTTGAAAATGCATTCATATTTGTAGACTCTTTAGAGTTTTGGATATTTGCATTCATATTTTTGTAATCATTTATACATATACAAAGAGATAGAGAAATTCTATGTTATTTTAGTTCGTTGTTTTTTACAATCCAAAGTGCTGATATTGTAATAAGAAGATATTGGCTAGAGGTGATAATATTTTAAAAGGATTAAATCAAATGTAATTCTCAATTTGACTACACATTTAGTGCACTTATTTTGGTCAACATTTTTGTCAAAATTAGTAAATTATCTTTTAGGGTCTATATGATATTGATATTCTAGTATATTGCAGTATATTTATTTTGTTTTGGCCAATTCTTATATTCTGGGTTGTGCAGTTTTTAACAGTATATGTTATTTCCTATATACTAAGTTATACACATAATGTCTGTGACCAATATGAGAATGTTGAGATGGATGTTTGGCAAAACTAGGAAGAAAAAAAATTAGGAACAAGGTGATAGTGAAATAGTACGAGTAGCCTTGATCGAGGATAAGATGAGAGAGAATTGTCTAAGGTGGTTTGGACATGTTAGAAAATGACCTATCGAGGCGCCTGTTGAAGGGTGAGAAAGTTTAGAAATAGTACACAAGAAGAGGGGAAGAGGAAGACCTTTTCTGTGGCGAAAAAGGGGGTCTTCCCTTCGCGATTTTATTAATCAACGAAAGGAAAATAAAAAAGTGAAGGGGGAGAAATAGCCTGAACCTTTATGGGAGGATGGGAGACTTACATGTCCCATCGTCCAAATCTAGTCTAGAAGAGGCACATGTCGCCTCATCTTACAAAAGAGATCCTAAAGAAGTTTAAAAGGGTTGTTGTTTGGAAAGTTGTGACATTATCCAAATGACAACCTAATAAAGTGCACAACACAAAGAGCAACAAGAATAAAGGAGAGACATAATCTGCCTCCCTTAACACAAGTTTTAAAAGATCCCAAGAGAAGAATAAGTATAAAACAGTTCATAGAAACACACTTAGAATCTGAATTGAGGGAGGCCTGATTTATCCAATCGGAGCATATCTTTTAGTTCGTGGTAGTTATGAGAAGAATTAAACACGTGAAGGCCAGAAGGTTCAGCCCCCAAGTTGGCAAGAAAATCTATAGATTGATTACCCTATCTATAGATATGAGATAGTTTAGTTTTGCAATCTTTCAGCAGCTTCCTGGCAGCTTGTATGTCATAACAAATGTTCTATAACCCCTGGCCCCCCCTTAGAAATCATGTTAACAACTCCTAAAGCATCCATCTCAACCCATAAATTGACAATCCCTCTTTCTTGACAAAGTTGAAGACCTTGAACTAGTGCCAAAATTTCAGTTTTAATGGGAGAGTGATGCCCAAAATGAACAAAGAAGCCAAAGACAATATTGCCTTTTGAGTCACGCAAAATTGCCCCGCCACCTGCAGGCCCTCTAGTTCCATGGATACTGCTATCAATGTTTAACTTAAAATATCCTTCAGGTGGTTTCTTCTATTTCACCAAAATAGGGAATTTAGTGGAAGGTCTATAGAAGAAGCAATAGAAAGAAGCGGCTAAAGATGAGTCCCCTTTCTAGTGCTATCCTTTAATAGGCCTGCTTGAAACAATAGCGCAATAAGTCTCCTAACTTTCCAAATTACTCTAGACTCTAGAGGAGTAAAATCTCAGGTTTTCATATTTAGCGTTATTCATTTCCACCCAAAAGAACCAAAGAGAGAAGAAAGGAACAAGGGTATGAATGTGCCCCTTATTGACATAATCACCAGAGAAAATCCAAGCTGATATCCAATGGTTGAGAGAGCATGTGGAAGGGAGTTTAACTCCAAAAATTTGAGAAAAATAGTCCCAAACACAAGCAGCAACAGAACTACTAATAAAACAATAGTCAATGGTTTCAACGGCTTTACAACATTGACAGCATGAAGCCATGTAGATTCCCTTACCTTGCATTCGATTGTCAACCGGAATCCAATTATGAAGTAATGTCCACAGAAAGACCTTGGATGACTTGGATGGAGACAGACAGATGAGACCTTGTGTGTATGAAACTAACATAAGATACAACTCTGATAGAAATGAATAACGTCGTTTGATCCATATAACTGACTCTACCTAGTAAGACAAGGCTCAGTTTAGTTTGATTTGGTTTGGTTTTAAGTTATACACATAATTCTACCAACAATCTTAAGACGTTATTCATTTTGTGATTTTGTATAACTTGTGTTTATATTTATTTTCAGAATTTGTTTTATCATTTTTTGGTTTATATTTTTTATCCGATAAATCATCCTTGAAACTCTTATATAAGAGATCATAACATAAGATCTAACTCGAGGACATAACTAACATTATAGTCCAAGGGGTCATAATTGAGACTCTGACCTAAGAAATCTTGACCTAACTCTGCCATGCTCTTAAAATTTGCCTTGTTGAATCTCGAAATGCAATTACCATGCATCTAAAAAAGTATATCTCCCTAAACTCGCAAAGCCCTAAACCACAAAATTACAATAGGCATGAATTACACTTCACCCACCTTTTTTTTGGCTAAGCAAATAATCATTTTCATTCCACCAATATAAATATTAAAGTACAAAAGAGCAAAATCAAATTTGCTAGTCATCGTATAGTCTATTATTTTCTACGTTATTCCATTTACAATGAAGCTCAATTACCCACTCATGTATAAGTAGTATAACTATTACCGGCTAATGTATTTTTAATTTCCATCACTTGACTCCCTTATTTCATTTTTCAATAAACTTGATAGTCAAATTATTAGACTAAGATTTGAATGTACATAAATACCTTTAAAGGGTTAAAGTAATACAAAGATGCGGATAAAGGGGTAAATTGCAACACTTTTTTTTTTTGCTAAGTGTAAATCACTACACTTTACATACATTAGAGTGTCAAATATTACTAATCTTTATAAATTAAAGGTTCTTGCACTGTTCATATTCAGGGATAAATTTGAAGGAAAATCATGTGCTTGTACCTAGTTAAACATTACCACACCCCGAGCTCAAACCCTAAACCCGCAAGTGAGATTAGTGTTGTAGGCATAAGAAAATAACTACTCGGGTCTCTTTTCTACTAACCTAAAATGGTTAACCTAAGTTATTCCCTATACTTACTACACTCACTTATAAATCACACAATCACACTATATTCCACTGATATGGGATATTACAAATATAGTGATTAAGCAATCATTGTATCTTTTCTATCTTTCAAAAGTTTAATGTATTTGTTTTTCATGTTTGTCTATAGTAAAGCTAATTGCAATAATGAAATGTATTTCTTGTGGCTTTATTTACGAATAAATATTTTTGTCTAGTTGTAAAAGAACGTAAACAAATCGAGGGAAAAGTATATAAGATCTGACAATCTTAACGCTATTACACACATCACTTTGTTAACTCAACATTTGAAACATGACAACTAAGAATTTAGAATATTTGTTTTCAAAAACTTCTTATTTTTTCTTTATTATGTCCACTATGGTCTTTATGGACTTCACAAGAAGAACAAGCTTGTTTTCTAGCTGGATAGAAAAGAGAAATGTTTATTTTAGAAAAGAATCCAAGAAATTAATTTTTTTTGACAGATAAAGGAAGGTATAATAACCAAATTAGTCATGATATTTTTAAGATTGAGTACGAAAAAAATTCTTGTTGATGATTACTCCAGAAGATTGTGGGTATACCCAATCAAAAACAAGTTAAACTTGTTTTTAGTATTTAAAACTTTCAAACTGCTAGTAGAACTAGAATCCGGAAAAATAATCAAGTTTTTGAGGACGACAATGGAGGAGAATACACTAACATAAACTTCTTGACATTTTGCAAGAAAAAGGGTTTTCAGAGGTAGTTTATTGTTGCATTATGTTTTGGAGGATCAGAATATACCGTCAAGGATTTTGTTGATTCAGATTTGGCAGGTGATTCGACAAACAGAAGTCCAGGAGGCGCAATAAGTTGGATATCTAAACACACCGTTCAGTCCTGAACAAAATAAGAATTGTAGCAAAACAAAATGCCCCATCAAGAGATTAAGTGCCCGATCAACGTATTCTCAATGAATAACAATTTATGGAAGACAAGAAGAAAAATGCTAATAGAATAGAACCAACATATTACGATGGGTTATCATGCAGAAGAAAGGCAAGAGAGAAATCTTAAATATGGATAGGATTATGAGGAAACGAATTATCAAAAGGGAGGCTAATAAAAGTATGATTACCATAATTTGAATCTGAAATTGAACTGGGCAATAGATGATTAAAAGGATTCATTTTAACAAGGCTAGAATACCAACAAAATTTATGAACAATATGAATTAAACGGGATTGTTAGAATATATATTCTGCCCACACGAGAAAATCACTAATTTCAAATTTACCATATAAGATCCTGAACTATTCCACCTGACATTAATCAATTCTAAGATGGAATCTCAGTTTTCTTAACATAGTGTTGGAGTTGGACCTATGGTTCAACTGTATTTATCTACATGTAACTCATTTGTTTCATTTTGTTTCCTTTTCGCTGACTCGAATTTTCTCAATGTCAACTCTAGTTTCTCGATTATCTCCGGGTCACACGTGAAATGATGTTGGAATATACAATATAATATTTTTAAATTAATAGTGTTGGGACTACTAAATTCTATTAATTTAGTGAGATATCAATTTATCAATAAATTTAATTATTTAATAAAGATGTTTTTAGTTTTTTTTTGGCTTAATAATAAATATATTACATTTATGATATCTTTTCTAAAAAGTAACTCATATTTTTTCAGGCCAATTTGAAAAGACAAGTAGAAAGTCTATTGAGAATAAAAGATAAGAATCTAATTTAGTAAGATTAGAACAAGTTTCTCTAATCCTATATCAGGTTTAGGATTAGATCAAGTTTCTCTATTCTTATAGTCAATTTATTATGTAATTTTTAGCTAATTATTATATAAAATATCTGGGATGATAAAATACAAATAAAATATTTTAAATGTATTATCTTATAATTTTATCGAAATTATTAATTTTTTACATTGGTCCCAAGCCGGGACTGGAAATTTTTATTATTTGAAAGAAATTATTAATATATCGAATATTAATTTAAAAAGTTTATACTGTACATTCCAACCACGTTGGAATATCACTAACCCCAAATTTACCATATAAAATTTTGGAGTACTCTTCTTGGTGCAAATTAATTTTAGGATAGAATCTCAGGATGATAATAAAAAGAGGATAAGCTTAACTTATCTCTAATTATAGTTTGCAAAGCTAGAATCTCCAAAGCCAAGCCCTAAATCCAACCATTTAACCAAAGGAAACATAATTACTACAACAACATATTCACGTAAACCACGTGCTAAAAAGAAATTCCTTCTGATACAACATGCATGCAGTTATTGCACTTTCTAAGACGAAGGTTTTTTTTTTTTTTTTTTTTTTTTTTCTTGTTCGAATCTAAGACGAAGTTGAGCAATGTTCTAATTGCACAAAGAAATATTTTTCTTAATACTTTCTTGCGTTATCATTTGACTGAACCTTTTTTGCTGCATCTTGTTTATGTTGTCAACTTATTCTTGCTCTTCACTCGCTGCTATGCTGCAATAGTGTCAACATTGTGGCCCTTGCTACGCGGACACTCATCCCCATCTTCTTCTTCGTGTAATGATTACAAAATTGTGTTAAGAATTCTTTTTCTTTTCTCAACCAGCCCTCTGAGATTTCCTCTTGTTTAATGTTTAACTCCAGCAAATATCGATCCAAAACAAATAACAATAATAATATTAATACGGCAAAAATATAAAAAAATGTCAATACAATTGTACAGAATTATATGAAGAATTTTCATGTCACGTAGTGTAAAGACAAAAATCTAAAAGGAATCTTCATCGACCTTCTATCAAAGTATTGGTCAACTCGTTTGTTGCTCGAAGTTTTCTACCTAACTGGGAATCAGACTCGACTGACCTCCTCAGTATAATACCCAGGACATTTAGTATGTGGTAGTATTGCACTCTCACTATCCAATATCAAGAGCATAGATAATATTGTTGATCGATCTTCAGATGAAGAGAGAAAATATTTCTTATCATATCTCCTTCAAGTGTTACAGAATGATTTATACACAATACAACAAAGCTCATGATAACTTTCATGTGAGAATATTCAGGAATTGGCTAAGGCTAAGTAGATTTACTCAATACAAAATCTAAGACTACAACAACCAATAAATCAGAATAAATCATAAAGAGATAAATCCCGAAATATCTGTTATCATGCCCCCTCAAGCGAAGCCGAATCATGAACGGTAAGCTTGGAACGGAGGAGACAAAATCTGGAGATAGATAACCCCTTCGTCATTACATCAGCCAATTGATCATGCGTAGATAAATAACGAACAGTAAGTGCCTTGGATGCAACCTTTTCACGAACAAAGTGGATGTCGATTTCTATATGTTTGGTCCGAGCATGATATACTGGATTTGCTGTGAGGTAGGTCGCACCAATATTATCATACCAAAGCATAGGTGGCAAAACGGGAATAATGTTCAGTTCTGAAAGTAGAGATATCAACCAACAGAGTTCGGTAGTGGCAAAAGCAACGACCCTGTATTCGGCCTCAGTACTGGAGCAGGATGTTGTAGTCTGCTTTTTTGCTGCCCAAGAAACAAGATTGGGACCCAAATAAATACAATAGCCATGCGAACTTCGACGATCATCAGGACAGTCGGCCCAATCACTATCAGAATAAGCATGCAATGTATAATCTGTTGAGCTAGTAAGATGAAGACCATAACTCGGCGTCCCTTGAATGTCCCGTAAGATACGCTTGACGGCAGACCAATGAGAGTCAGTAGGATTGTGCATAAACTGACAAACTTTGTTGACTGAGAAGGCAATATCAGGACGAGTTATGGTAAGATATTGAAGAGCACCAACTGTACTGCGATATAGAGTGACATCAGGAAAATGATCACCAATATGCTGCGATAGTTGATGGCCTTGGGAAATAGGAGAAGCAATTGCTTTTGCAGAGCTCATATTAGCACGATGGAGAATCTCTGTAGCATATTTATGCTGATGCAGGAGAAGACCATTTGCAGTAGGCTGAACATGTATGCCAAGAAAGAAGGACAAAGTGCCCAAATCTTTAAGTGCAAACTGACTATTCAGAGAATGAATTAACGTCTGAACTACAACCTCATCACTACCTGTGACAATAATATCGTCCACATATACCAATAATAGTGTAACAGCATGATCAGTGGAGAAAATAAACAAAGAGGTATCAGACGTAGAAGAGCGAAAACCAAGTGCAAATAAATAAGAGCTCAGACGAGAAAACCAGGCCCTGGGTGCCTATTTCAACCCGTAAATAGCCTTGTGTAGTCTGCATACATGACTGGGATACTCAGCATGAATAAATCCAGGTGGCTGTGACATATACACTTCCTCCTGAAGGCAACCATGGAGGAAGGTGTTGTTCACATCCAGTTGGTGAAGAGACCATTTCTTGGACAAGGCAATAGACAGCACAACCCGAATCGTCATCGGTTTTACCACGGGACTGAACGTCTCATTATAGTCAATGCCCTCTTCTTGATTGTACCCCTTTGTGACAAGCCGAGCTTTATAGCGTTCAAGCGAACCATCTTGTTTTCTTTTGATTCGGAATACCTATTTACATCCGACCACATTAGCTGAAAGAGGTTTCGGAACTAGAACCCAAGTTCCATTTTGAAGCAATGCATTGTACTCAGTTTCCATAGCTGTGCGCCAATGCTTATGCTTGTTAGCTTGAAGAAAAGTCGACGGCTCAACAGTGGTGAAATCGGAAGCTGACTGTGATGCTTGAGAAACCTGGTAAGTGACAAAATCGAGCATAGTCTTGACTGATCGTGTACTATCCTTTGTACGCGTCACCATAGGATGTTGATTAGAAGAAGTAGAGGAATGTTGAGAAACACTGTGGGTTGAATGGGACTGATTTGCTATTGCCACTTGCGTGGGTTTGACAGAGAGACTTGAGCGAGAGGGATGTAAGCGCGGCATGGGAGAAGAGAGTGGAGAGAATTTATCGTCTGAATAGACTGGAGTGCTTAGTTGTTATAGGGAAGGGCATGCAGTGCCGATGGGAGGAGAAGAGATAGTGAGATTAGGAGTTGTATGCATGATGGGTGATAGAGGCGAGGCACGCGAAGGGCTAGGTGAGGTGACAGCAAGCTTAGAGGAGTTTGGTGGAGAAAATAGTGGTGAGGAGCCAACAGGATTGCAAGAGTTGGATATAAGAGGGATGTTATCAGGGACAGATGCGAGACCGGGTAGTATTGTGGGTGAAGCTGCATTCGAGACAGATTGGATTTGAGGAGTAGGAGTAACACGAGGGGAACAGGTAGCTGTGGAAGGTGCGACTGACGCAAGCATAGGACTAGATTGTGTGGGACCATGGGAAGAAAGAACATTTGAAATTAAATGTGGCGTTGAGGAAGACAACAGTGATGTGCAGGGGGCCTGCGAAGGTATGTGAGGGAGTGGTTGACAAGGAGACTGGGGAGATGGAGCTGGGAGAGATAAGCATGGTAAGTCAGAAGTTGGTGGAGTAGGGACCCGTGGGCTAGATGATTGCAACGTAGAGCCAACTGGTGAGTGTGGAGAGGAAGCAGCAACCACTGGAGTAGATGACAGTGGTGTAGGCACAAGAGTAGAATGCGATGAAGGCAACAGGACACTAACCGTATCAGTTCGCGAGGAGTGAGAGACTGGATCAGGTTCTTTTCGAAAGGGGAAAACAGTCTCATCAAAAATAACATGCCGTGATATATAAACTTTCTGCGTTGAAATATGATAGCACCGATAACCACAGTTGACTGCTATAACCAAGGAAAACACAAGGTAATGACTTTGGACTTAATTTATCTGCTTTATAAGCCCCAAGATGAGGATAACACAAACAGCCAAACACTTTTAGAAAATAATAAGCTAGTGGACATTGAAACAGTGTGAAATATGGAGAATTATTATTTAGCACGGGTGTGGGAAGACGATTAATAAGATAGACAGCAGTATTAAAAGCTTCAACCCAGAATGACTTAGGCATAGAGGCATGAAAAAGAAGGGTAGTGCCCATTTCAGAAATGTGTCTAATTTTTCGCTCGGCCAAACCATTTTGTTCCGGAGTATGGGGACACGAAACTCGATACTGAATGCCACATTGCTCAAAATGACGTTTAAGAGGCCCTTGAGTTAACTCAAGTGCTCCATCACACTGAAAAAATTTAACTTTGGTTGTAAACATTGTTTCACAAAGACGTTGAAAAATAAGAAAATGAGAAGCAACTTCACTTTTATTGCGCATGGGATACAGCCATGTAAAACGACTGTAATCGTTAATGAAAATTACAAAGAAGCGAAATCCAGAACAAGAACTAACAGGAGCAGGGCCCCATACATCACAATGAATTAATTCTAAGGGGACCTTGGATTGTCGACTAGAGGCTAAAAAAGGGAGCTTGTGGCTCTTGCCTTGCATACAGGCATTACAAGGCTTATTCAAACACAAGAAATCCTTAAATTTGATGAAAGCTTGCGAGCGAAGAGTGAAAATTGTAGGTTGTGACAGATGCCCCAATCTACTATGCCAAAGGGATGCAGGTGCAGGGACGGTGGAAAGAGCTTGATGCGACTTAGAAGACATAGAAGGCGGCACCGACAAAGTATATAGATTAGACTTAACTGGTCCTGTGAGAAGCGATTTCCCCGTGCGAAGATCCTTGACAACACATTGAGACGGAAAAAATTCAAGAGAGACATTATTATCTTTAGTGAATTGTGAGACAGAAAGAAGATTGCGTGTAAGATGAGGAACATGTAATGTAGGATTTAAGTGTAAGAGACGAGAGGCATTAGGAATGGAAAAATGACCAGTATGAGCAATAGCAAGAGACTTACCATTGCCAACAATAACTTGATCAGCCCCATGATAGGGTTGAAGTTGGCTCAGAAACGTTGAATCATTGGTCATGTGCGATGTGGCACCCGAGTCTGGTATCCATTCATGAGGCGGAGTAGGCAAAAGAGGCGGAAGAGAAGATGGCTGATAATGAATGCCAGCAAACTGGGAGGATTGCCCACTGTTTTTAGACTGAGCATACCGATACCTACACCGTGCAGCAGAGTGACCATTTTTACGACAAATTTGACACTTGCCCTTGTAGGAGTTGTTGGAAGAATGACCACTGGAGACTGCCTTGGAGCCATTGAAAGGAGGAGAGGTTTGGACAGATTTTGGAGTGGTATTAGCAACCAATGCATTGGGTGAGAGGGAAGTGGCGTGAACCTGAGAGGTTAAGGCGTTAACCAAGGTAGCATCAACAGAGGAATCATCACCCTCAAGAAGCATTCTTTGTTCATAAGTAAGGAGCTTCGCTCGAAGTTGAGTAAATGTGGGGGGAATAGGAAGATTTTCAATGGAGGTATCAAAAGGCCGATACTGTTTCGGAAGGCCATTGAGAGTTGCCAAGACCAGATCAAGGTCAGTTAAGGGATCGCCAATAGCAACCAGAGAAGTTGAAAGTGTGCGAATCTGATGAATATAGGAATCAATGGAAGCAGAACCCTTTTTGGTAGCTTGGAGTTGTGTGCGAAGAAGAGATTTGCGAGCAAGAGATTGTTGAATAAAGGATTCCTCAAGAGACTGCCACAGAGAACGAGCAGTGTTAAACTCAAGAGCTTGATGCACCAACGAGTCAGACAAGGTGGCTATGATACAAGCCATGACAAAACTATCATACTTGTACCACTCTGTACGAGTTTGTGATGAAGAATCAACAGAAGGAGCATCTGATGGTGATGGAGTAGCTTTGGTTGAGGAGGAAGACTCTGATTTCGGTGGAGGAATGGAGCCATCGATGTAACCTATGAGATCATTAAACGTGAAAAAATGTAGAAGTTGCATTTTCCACGTAAGATAGTTGGTATGATCGAGGGTGAGTGTAACGTAATTCTTAACATTGACAGTGTGAAGAGAGAATGCTGCAGGAGAGTTGGATGCCATAGGAAAGTCTAAAGGAGTAGAAAAAGTGATATGACACTATGAAAGACTAAAGGACAAATGAGTTGGAAAGGGTTGTGAGAAAAGGTGGGTAAATGACGCAAGGAAAGACAATGAACAGCGGATGGTGGATAGTAAGGACGATTAGTCTTAATTCACTGATACCATGAAGAGAGAAAATATTTCTTATCATATCTCCTTCAAGTGTTACAGAATGATTTATACACAATACAACAAAGCTCACGATAACTTTCACGTGAGAATATTCAGGAATTGGCTAAGGCTAAGTAGATTTACTCAATACAAAATCTAAGACTACAACAACCAATAAATCAGAATAAATCATAAACAGATAAATCCCGAAATATCTGTTATCATCAGACCATTGTTGCACGCACAAGAGGCCAATTTGTATGCAATGTAACACTTTAGACATTGGTAGTAAATCCTCCATCAATGAATCTATTAGTTCAGCACCTCTTCCATCAACCCATAGATTCCATGCCTGTCACAGTATGTCTTTTGAATAATGTAGAAACACAAGTATAATTGTATTGGAAAGTTCATTCTGGCCAAAAAGGAAAAATTTGGAAATTTTATAACTTACATGTCCAAGGAGATTGAAATCATGATCAGGATGGCAAAACTGATTGTTCATTTTCCCATTCACTATCTCTAGAACTACGACACCAAAACTAAAGATATCCAATATCATAGAATAGAATCGGTAAATGGCATAGTACACTGGTCTGGAGGCATATAACCACATCATTCCATTGTGAAGTTCACATAATGAGTAGAAGCCAATTGTTACTAATTTGTGCTGTTGATTCCTCTTCTCCAAAAGTTCTAGCCAAGCCAAAATCTGAAATTTTGGGATTCATCTCACTGTCTAGTTATACATTGCTTGTCTTGAAATCCCGATGAAGGATTCTTAACTGTGAATCTTGATAAAGATAAAGAAACCCTCTAGTAATTCCAATAATTATAACAAAGCGCCTCTTCCATACAAACAAATGACTGTTAGCACAACTTGAGCCACCTTAATTTTAGAGTAGAATTCTAAGGTCATTAGTATTGGTACTATGGGAGTGAAACATGTAGCATACATATAGATTCAAATATCTTTATAGTAGTCTATAATTTTTCCTTGTGAATTATAGAGAAGTGCTGCAACTTAGATTATGCATATGAAGGGTTTAGAGCAAACCAAAAACATAAGAGTCTAGACTTTCATTAAGCATGTACTCATAAATTAGCATTTTGTCTTCTTTATGAATACAATATCCTAGAAGTTTAACTAGATTTTGATGTTGAAGTTTGGCAATCAATATGACCTCGTTCTTGAATTCATCCAGACCTTGATGAGAACTTTCTAAGAGCCACTTTATTACTATCTCTTGTCTTGTTGATAGTATTTCCTAAGATTTCAAACAAGCGACATATATACTTGTCATTTAGTTTCTCTTTTATCTTTTCTCCTACTTCCTAATGATATCGAAGCTAGACAACACTGCTAATTACCTTGAAGACGGGCCCAAAACCACCTTGTCCAATCTTATTTGTATCAGTAAAATTTTGTGTTGCTCTTGCAATTGTAGTGATGTCAAGACAAGATAATTCGAGGTTTTTCTCGTCTCTCACGTGACTACGCTGTTGTCTACCGGTTTAGTAAGTATGTGACGGGATTTACAGAGTATCAAGAGGGGAGCCAAAAAATTTACTTCAGAGGGGTCAAAATTGAGTATCGAGACAAAAATAGTAAAAATTAGAGGTCATATATATACCATTTAAAAAAAAAAAAAGGGTTAATACTAATTTTAGTCCTTTATCTTTATTCTCGTTGACATTTTAGTCCCTTATCTTCAAACGTGCTACTTTTCAGTTCCTTATCTTTTAAATTTGGGACATCGTTAGTCTTATTTGCTAAATCTGTTAATTTTTAGACGAAAATAGCACACTTCGGACCAAATTACCCCTGCAAATTGTGGGGGAGGGGGAAACACATGTGCCGCGCAAGTGCTATTTCCATCCAAAAATTAACGGATTTAGCAAATAGGACTAACGGTGTCCTAAATTTAAAAGATAAGAGACTAAAAAATAGTACTTTTGAAGATAAGAGACCAAAGTGTCAATGATGACAAAAATAAATGACTAAAAATGGTATTAACCCAAAAAAAAATTATGTTTGTTAATTTATTTACTTTTTAGTGTTGGGGGCCCGGTCCCCGCCGCATATAAACAAAATATCGGAGTTGAATCGACTTCAAAGGCTTTTGTTTATGTTTGTAAACCTAACCTTCATAATTTTACCCATAGAGAAAAGTACATTCTTCTAGTCACTTTTCAATAAATAAGTTATTGTGATATAGAAACTGAATTTGCATAAAATTTCAAACTACTCATTAATTTATTTATTAATTTATTTTTTGTTTCAATTCACCTAATGTACTAATTTTGTGTTTAATTCATTTTCCCTATTTTGTAAGATTTTCAATTCCTTTCAACGAATCTATATTTTTAGCTGGGTAAAACGTGACTTGCAACATTATTTTAGGGCAAAACTTCATACCAGCCACTAAATTTTAATTTGTACTTTACTATGCTCATCGAATAAATATTTTAATTTATTTTATCAATTATTTTTGTTCAAAAATTTTCAACAGACCACACACAATTGCCTATATTTTTCCACCACCATTTCCACAGATGTCTTGATTATAATAGATTAAATGTTTAGGCGTCGTTTGTAGATTTATTATTGATGCAACTTGAATGCTTCTATATGTTTTGGCAGCATATATTTATATTTCGAAGTATAATGATTTTAAGTTGGAAAATTTTGGCACTTTCAAGATAGAGTGGCAAATGACAAATTTACCTACATAAAAATGGAAAACTAATTGAAAAAATAAAAAAATGGGTAAAAAAAACCAAACAATTTGTTCAGTATATAAGAAAACTGAAATGAAACAAAAAATATTTGTAGGTGATTTGAAACTTTTCCTTATTAGTTAAATTAAAATAGATCATGAGATTAGTTCTTGTAAAAAATATTATTTGATATGTACTGTACGAGTTAGGTTCTCTTTTGAAACAAAATAAAAAATAAAAAAAGATAAAGATATGTTAAAACTTTCTGGACAAAAATTAGTTTAGTACATAATTTGAAACCAATAAAGAAGTTTAGTGGATAACTTAAAATTTCGTACAACTTCAGTGTCTTCTGTCACAATTTACTCTTTTCAACTGTTGATTTTAACGTATTTCAGATATAAAAGCAAAGCAGCATACTCTTTAGATACAAGAGCAGTCAGTATATTATAAATTTATAATTCTAGTATCCTAGGTGCATTAAAATGAATATGGTGGGTCAAAACCAAATACTTAATATATAGATTCATGCATGCTGACATAAAGTTAAAGGGTTAGGCTTAAGAATGAAAAGTCTTCATTTGTTTTGTGGCCCTTGAATTTTTGTTAATTCATAACTTTACCCCTGGTGCTTATTGAACCTGCTCGAGAGATTATTACACTTGCCTAGACAACTTAATAGTGGCCAAGTTACAATATTCTAAAGTCATATGTTGATCGTTAAAAAACAATAATGGTTTTAAAGCTTTTCTAAAGTTAATATTTCTGAAATCCAGTTAACATCAGTAGACGTGATTTAATTAACACGTCTTGGCCTCACTTTAACAAAAGTAAACTTGAAATCTTAGTACATCAAGGAAGGATAGGAAATTACATATTAGTTTAAGACGTCTTAATCATGTTTGACATCACTTAGGTCACAGATTTAGGTAGCAATTGATACACTGAAATAGATTTGGACAGTAGTTGAATGAGCCAAAAAATAGAATGAAACTGGGAATGACAATTACATGCTTGGTATGCTCTAGGAATGAAGTGTAGTAATGAAAATAACTTGTATAATATGACAAGATTGTCATTTTTATTATTATAATATTAAAAATAAGAATAAATATGTATATAACCGTAAATAACATAAACATAATAAATAATAATAATAATAATAAGGATACCAAAAAGGGCACCAAAAAGGATATAAGGCTGAAATCATATAAATTGTATTGATTCTTTGTGCCTGTAAAAATGCTTAGTTATACACACTACAAGAAAAAACGGTTTGGGCGAGGGAGCGTCGCTATGCCGTCGTTTTTCGGCGAGGGCTCGGCGAGGGAGACCGCCCCTCGCCGAATCGGCGAGGGACAAGGCCTTCCCTCGCCGATTCGGCGAGGGACGACACTCTTCCTTGCAGATTCGGCGAGGCACGACACTCTTCCTTGCCGATTCGGCGAGGGAAGGCCATGTTGGTCTGTCTCTTATATATAATCCAATGGGCCTTGCCCATTGGATGCACAAATAGGCCTCCTGTGAGAAGAAGAGAAATTAGCTAAGCCATAAAAAAATATATATATATATGTCACCTAATCTTCGTTATAAATAAATACATTATATGAAAAAAAAAAGTGGCAAAAAATTGCAAATTAAACAAAAAGAAAAAAATGGAAAAAAACAAAGTAATAGCTAATTAATATAATTTTTTTGAAGAAAATATGAAAACACAAATTAATTAAAAGAATTCAAAATTTTAAGATAATAACCACAAAAAAGTTTTAAAAACTAAATTATTTATATGCGTTATTAATAAAATTATTTTCAAGAAAATATTAAAATGAAAAATAAATAAACAAGAAAAAATTTTAGAGCTAATAAACAAAAAAAGGTTAAAAAAAAAATATCTAATAAATTTTTTGATGAATTTATTAATATATTCATTAATTAAAGAATTATTGAAGTTGCATTGAAAACAAATAAATACAATAAAAAAAAAGTAATAACATATTAAACATACAAATTATGTTGCAACAATTTTAAAATAAATTAATATAGAAAAATAAAAGGTAAGATAAAAAAAAAAAAAATTTAGTATTATAAAAAAAAAACAAATTTATATTTAATTTAAAAAAAAAATATGATGAAAAAAAATTAAAACAAATGAATCATGAAAATTAAACAATAAGCCAAAAACAAAAACAAAAAAAAAATATATAAAATAAAATAATAAAAAAAAAAAAAAATTAAAAAAGGATACCTAAATTAAATCCAATGGGCGAGGCCCATTGGTAACGCCTATGGGCCTCCCCATTGGTTACTGGGTAGCGGCCCAGTATCATGCTGGGCAGCTGCCCATAGGTAAAAAAAAAAGAAGGAAATTAAACCAATGGGCCTCCCCATTGGTTTCTGAGTGGTGGCCCAGTATCATGTTGGGCCACTGCCTAGAAAAAAAAAATTACTTATTTCTGTGAGGGCCCACCGCCGCTGGGCCCTCGCCGAATTTGGGTTCAAATTGAGCTGCTGCCCTCGATTTGAAACCTAAAACACAAAAAAAAATAAACCCCCCTGCCCCCTTCAGCGACAGCACCCCCCACCCCTCCTCCTCCCCTCCCTTACCCCCTAACCCCTACCCCGTAACCACCCCCCTCGCCACCCCCCACACCCCCCCTTCCGCGCGCGCTTGCGCGCGCACGCGCAGTACAGGTAATAGTTTTGTTTTTTTTTTAAAGATATTTACATATATCTATCCTATATGTATATGTATGTATATATATCTATTAATGTATACACATTATGTAATTTTACTTTTTATACATGTTTTAATGTATATATATGCATTTATTTATTTATTTATTTTTCGAAATATGTAGTGTTTAATTTTTTTGTATTTATGTTCTAGATTTGAGTATTTTTTTCTTTTTTTTTCAGATTTTTAAAATGATGAATTTATAAAGAAAATTCATATATAATTATTTATTGTCAATTTTCGGAATTAAAAAATAGCATATATTTAAAAATTCGAAAATTTATTTTGGGTTTTTCATATTTAGGTTATTAAATTAATTTATTTTAATATTCATTTTTTAAAGAATTATTAGTTTAATTTGGTGTGTTTGTTTTGATGATCCTTAGGTTCGGGGCATCCATACAAGCTTGCAACGCTTAAACTTTCCATAGGCTCAGGTTAGTGTTTTTATTGGCTACTATGGTAATATGTTGAACAATATAGTATTTTGGCCTTATAATTTCGTTTCATAAAATGTATGATATTGTGGTGTTTTTTTGTTATATTCATGTTTAATAAATTGTGTAAATTGAGCTGTTGTGTTATTGTGAAGATGGATGTTTGTGTAAGTGGATGAAGGGGTGTGTTGCTCTTTGTAGATGCATTAACAAAACAAAGAATTAAGTAAGTTATATATGATGTATTATTATATAATATTAAGAATTAAGAAGAATAAGGTTAGTAGTTAAGTTAGTATGTTGACAAGAAGCAAGTTAAGTTAATAAAGTATTTTAAGTAAGTTAATGGTTTTGTAATGCAAAAAGTTTAGTGAGAAGTACGTAAAGTTGACTAAAATAATAATTTGCCAAAGTTAAGAAGCAAATTAACATGACTGTGTATTAACATGAGAGTATGATAAGTTAAAGTATTTTAGAAGTAAGTAAAGCTAACTAAGTTGGGCAAAATTCTAGTCTTACAATATTGTTTCTAATATTAAATTACTATTTGTGCTGCAATGTGTCAGTCAGAATGGCATCATCACGTGAATGGATGTATAATCGATGGATTGATGGATACATCAATGAGGACTTTGTTGAAGGTGTGCATGAATTTATAACATTCGCAAGTAGTCAACCATATTACATGGACGGTGTAAAAATAAGATGTCCATGCATCAAATGCGAAAACTTGCGATATCTTACCACTGACATTGTGATAAAACATCTTTATAGTAAGGGTTTTATGCCTAATTACTATGTATGGGTTGCACATGGGGAATATGTGTCGAACAACATAAGGGTCACTGAACAACACGTTGGTAATAACATGCTACACGACTTAGATTATGGAAATAACTATCAGACAATGGTCTTTGATGCTGCTGGAGTAGATATGTTAAGGGAACAGAACATGAGTGAAGAAGTACCAAACATGGAAGCACAAGAATTTTTTAATTTGTTGAATGCCTCTGAAAAACCATTGTTTGCGGGTTGTAGAAATCTTACCTAGTTGTCTGCTGTGGCTCGTTATCTAAATATGAAATCAGAACATAATATGAACAATGACCTATTTGATCGTGTGGTCTCAGAGTTTATGGAGTCGATGCCTTTAGAAAATAACCTACCTGAGAACTTATACAGGTTTAAGAAAATGTTGGAGCCATTGGGGTTAGGTTATCAAAAGATAGATGTATGTGTAAATGGATGTATTTTATTTTATAAGGACAGAAGTTCACTTGAAAATTGTCCCCATTGTGGCCACCGATGTTTCAAGACAACAACAAGTGTTACAAGAGGGCGTAAGCTTATACCTTACCAACAATTAAGATATTTCCCTTTAACACCGAAGTTAAAAAGATTGTACATGTCGAGGGCTACAGCTGAACACATGCAGTGGCACAAGAAACACCAAACAGATGATGGTTATATTGGTCACCCTTCAGATGCTGAAGCATGGAAACACTTTGACAGGTTACATCCAGATTTTGCTAATCAGGCTAGAAATGTTCAACTTGGTTTGTGTTCAGATGGGTTTACACCTTACAGTTCAAATGCAAATCCTTATTCATGCTGGCCAGTGATATTAACACCTTACAATCTGCCACCATGGATGTGCATGAAAGAGCCTGTCATGTTCTTGACATTGCTTATCCTCGGTCCGAAAAATCCTGGTAAGACAATAGATGTGTATTTAGAGCCTCTCATTGTTGAATTACTAGAATTATGGTTGGAGGGTACACTGTGCTATGATGTTTCAACAAAGACTAATTTCCAATTGAGGGCAGCTTTGATATGGACCATAAATGACTTCCCAGCTTATGGTATGTTGTCTGGCTGGAGCATACATGGAAGACTGTCGTGTCCATATTGCATGAATAACTCTGATGCTTTTCGGTTGTAAGAAGGAAGGAAGAATTCATTATTTGATTGTCATCGTAAATTCTTACCGAGTAATAGTTCTATGCGACGGGACACAAAAAAATTTTTAAGGGGTAAAAGAGAGACTTGTAGGCCTCCGCCTATATTAGATGGTGATCAAATATGGGAGAGTGTGATGAATTTGCCAAAGATCCAAGAAATGATGAATGACAGGAAAAAAATGAAATTGAATGGGTTTGGGGAGTGGCACAACTGGACAAAGAGAAGTATTTTTTGGGACTTACCTTACTGGAAGACGCATCTTGTACGCCACAATTTGGATGCATATAGAAAAAAATGTATTTAACAATGTTTTCAACACTGTTATGGGTGTCAAAGGAAAAAGCAAAGACAATGTAAGAGCGAGAAAAGACATGGAGGTTTATTGTGACCGTCCCGAAGTATGTGGAAAGTACGTTAATGTGAGTGGTGTGTATACTCTCCCCGTGGCAAAGAGAAAACTACTTCTTGAATGGGTTCAAGAATTAAAATTTCCCGATGGCTATGCATCAAATTTAGCGAGATGTGTTGACATGCAACAATTAAAGATGTCACACATGAAGAGCCACGACTGTCATGTCTTCATGGAGAGATTGCTTGTGATTGCATTACGCGAGCTGATGCCTAAACAAGTTTGGGAGGCTTTTGCACAACTAAGTTTGTTCTTTACTAACATATGTTGCACAAGTTTGCAAAGTATGGATTTGGAAAGGATGCAAGAAGACATTGTCGTGACTCTTTGCAACTTGGAGAAGCTGCTACCTCCTGCATTCTTTGATTCAATGGAGCACTTGCCTATTCATTTGGTCCACGAAGCGATTTGTTGTGGCCCTGTACAATATCGGTGGATGTATCCCTTTGAGAGGTTTTTGCAGGGGTTAAAGAGGAAAGTAAAGAATAAGGCACATGTGGAAGGATCCATTTGTGAAGCCTACCACATACTGGAAACGTCAACTTTTTGTTCTTATTATTTTGAAGAGCACGTGGCCACTAAGAGTAGAAGGCTTGGTCGGAATGACCAATATGACGATATAGAACACCCCGATGGATGCTTGGCTCTATTTACTCATCCGGGCGCTCAATCGGGAAATGGAAAGAGATGACAATAGCGGAAGAAGATTTCTATTTGGCACACCGCTATGTATTGATGAATTGCACAGAGGTACTACCTTATGTCAGGTAAGGCTATGGTAATTTAATAATATGTTAACGTGTTGGGCTTTAAATATACAAGATAAATTGACTAATATTTGACTATTTGCCAGCATGTTCGAGGATTACATTCGCAACCAATATGGCCCATTGAATCCGAGAGAACTCCAACTGCATGTTGACAACTTATTCCCGAAATGGTTATATGAATATGTATGTACATGTCTCATAACAGAAATTTATTTTATCCCTTACGGTATGCATACCTTAAAAGAAGAGTGATATATATTTGTAGGTTAAGCACATGAATGATGTAGATCATCGTGTACATTGTCTTTCAATGTGGCCTTATAGATTGGTTAGGACCTCGTCAAGATACATGGTGAATGGATACAGATTTGCAACACACGAATATGCTACATCGATGAAAACAATTAATAGTGGAGTATATGTGAAAGGGATAAGCAATGGCAGGGCGGGGGATATTGGCTACTATGGTGTGTTGCACAACATTATTCAACTTGAATATAATAATCCAACTTTACAACATACAAGGGTAGTTATCTTTAAGTGCGATTGGTACAATACCACAAATGATAGAGGTGTGAAATACTATCGCAAGTCTAGTTTGGTTGAAGTGAATATGAAGAGAAAGTATCCCAAATATGAACCATTTGTATTGGCTGCCCAAGCTCAGCAAGTGTATTATTGTAGATATCCAGGGGCGAAGGGGAACCGTAAAAATTGGCAAGCAGTAGTTAAAGTACGCCCTAGAAATATCTATGCCATGCCTGAAAAGGAAAGAGTAGTGGAACAAAGAACAAGTTTCCAGTCCGATGAGATGCATGTGCCCATAAGATAACAGAATGAAAGTAATTTGCCAACAATCCGTCGTGATTTGGGTGAGAACAACGAAATATTGGAAGATGATCCAAATGACATCCATGGTCAGCTTATAATTGAACAAAATGAGGAGGAAGAACATGAAGAAGACGAAGAGGAATATGAAGATGAGACTGAAGATGAAGAGGAGTATAAAGATGCTACTGAAGATGACGACGATGATGATAATGGTGATGATGATGATGAAAATAGTGATGAAGATGCTGAATATTAGTCTTTGGTAAAGATAGATAGTTGTTAGAATAACTTATGATATTTTGTGTTATCGCAACTGATGTAACATTAGATTTTTAATAGACATTCATTTTGCTTGTAAGATATGAACTTAACTAATATATTAAGTTAACTATAACTAAGTTGTGTTAAATTTTAGATGGGAAGTGGTAATGATAATGACCCCAATGGCAAAAAAATTAAATTGACAGATTTCTTAGGAAGGCGCAAAGAACGTGGGCAAGGGACAAACACATTGACAGGTTAGTAATGTATACAATATTATTACTTTTACTCAATTAAAATTAATACTTCCGATTTCTATGTTCTGTATCATAGTTGACAAGTTTGTATGGTTTACAGGTACAGGGCAGCCATCATATGGTAGCCGACAAACACATGGTCAAAGTCCGAGTGTTCGCCATTCCATAGGTGAACATGGTGTAACATTGCATACCTCCAGTTCAGCCTCCATTGGTACGAAGCAGCGGGTGGCAGACACTCCACTTCCACAGCAGGTAATGCCTCGTGAACGTTCACGTTCATCCGGAGCTCCCGTTGACCATGTAACTGGTCATACTAGTCCAAACATTCCACAACACCCTCACGTAACGGATACCCAAACCACTACCTCATCCGGATTGCGACAAGGTTCTGATGATCTACATGTTGAGAGGGATGGCACTCCTGTACATGGTGACACACAATGTCACCCGATGGCTGATTCATCGAGAGCTGCAGAAGATCGAGCTGATGGCATTCCAGACTGGATAACATATGGATTCTCATCTATGGAAGAATTTGCAACATGGGCCACTGATTCACGCAAACATCTTAAAGTTAAAGGTGCTAGATAAGTAGAATTATTCATTAACAATATATCTATATAGTGAAAGTTAAGTTTCATACCATATAACACAACAGTTTCTTTTATAATTTGTAGATGGGATCCATATAACGCGACCAGAGATATTAGGAAATCACTACATGCAGCCTATTTAGAGCCTTGGACAACTTGGGGAGAGATTCCACCTGATGTGAAGGATAAATTTTTTGATTACTTTAAGGTTTGAAAAACGCATTCAATTTATATATTATATAAACATATTATGTACTTGAGATATATATCATATGTACATCATATATTTTTATTATATGATTCACAGAGGATGTACAAGTGGTATCCCTGCGATGAAGCAACCGTTGCCGAGAGGTTTAACTTTTTCAGGCAAACACGCGTAACTGATAACTTAAGCAAAGCGCGTAAACAAAATAAGAAGCCATCGTGGCTCTCGCAGGATGTATGGGATAGAATGAAAGTGGTGTGGAGTAGCCAAGTATGGCAGAACAAATCCAAAAGAAACTCTGATAATAGAAAGAAAAATCCATCTACGCATCATTTGGGATGTATTCCCGGACACGAATGGGCAAGGAGGATGGTAAGAATAAAGCTGACTGTATTGCTATAAGTCATGAATAATGAACAATATTATCTTGTTCATTACATGTCAAGCTATCTGTTTTGGTGAATTTTTTATGTAGGCCGAAGAACGCGGGGATGAAGTGACATTTGTTGATGTTTTCAACAAAGCTCATCGGAAGGGTGGTGATGGACCATACACAGACGCACGGGCTGAACATACAGTGGTAAGCTAGTTTATTTAATCTTTAGAACATTGATGATTGATATACATAGAGTTTATACAAATGTTTTATCCACACAAATTATGAAGAACTCGTATTCGCTCACGAATTTGTTAAATTGTTGATTATACCCATAATTATGTGAAATGTGATGATGCCAAGTACATGATTGAACTTAGGTTAGTGTGTTGAATGGAAAAAACTTCTATAATCTGGCATGATTGTTTGAAACTAAGTTAAAGTTGGTTGAACGATTTAATTTATGAGAAAGTTTAGTAAAGTATATTAGAATTGTATGATAATCAGAATTATAGACATAGTATTTCAATAGCAAATGAAAGGGCATGCATGAATATACAATTTTGTTTAGTAGAAACAGTTTGATTGCCTTAGAAACTTGTTTAATATTCATTGTATTTGATTGTCAATGCTTGTATCTTGGGTTGTGGCTATATCTTCAGATAATACAGGTAACTGGTTACTTCATAGTACAGAGGAGATTCTATCCGTTTGTGGGGTCGGAAAATTTTAAGGGAATTTGTTAATTGTTGATTACAAGCTTAATTATATGAAATGTAATGATGACAATGGGGCAATTGAACTTAGGTTCAAGTGTTGAATGGTTAAAACTTGAGTAATCATACATTTTTGTTTGCTACTAAGTTAAAGTTAATTCCGATATGTTAGATTGATATGATAATCGGAATTATAGCGGTACTATTGAAATAGATAATGGAAATGCATACATGAATGTAAGATTTTGTTTAATATTTCATTGTGTTTGAGTGTGAATGCAATGTATATTGCGTTGTGGCTATTTCTTCTGAGTGCAGGTAATTAGTTAGTCCACAGTACAGAGTAGATTATGTCCGTTATTCAGGTCCAAACTTACCTTTTTAGCATGGGGTCTTGTCGGACCGCGACATTTTATGAAATTAAATGTTTTTCCCTACTGCTTGTTTTGTTTGTTTCTCTGATGGTTTGGCCATTATATTTTTGGTATGAATTCGAAATTTTCAATATTATATTATTCATGTCTCTACTGTTGATATTTGTGCGTTACAGGCTCGATACACAGAACTGCTTCAACAAGCAGCACAACAAACCAAGGCATTTGAATCCGGTTCAGCTCCAACTCCTGTTGATCGTAATGCATTATTTTTGGAGGTAGTTGGTAGACCACGCAAGGGTCGTTTATACGGGGTGGGATCACAGGTCTCTGTGGCGTCTACATCAAATAGTTACCCTACTACCGGAAGCCACATAACGCAAAGAGATTTCCAGGAGGCAGTTGCTCGAGCCACAGCATCTTTGGAAAGCAAGCTGGAACAAAACAACGAGGCGTACTGCAAGCTGCAAGATAAGATGGACAAGAATAACGAGGCGTACCACAATCTGGAAGAGAAGCTGGATAAGCAGACCGAGGCATACTACAAACTCCAACAAGAACATTCATCACAGCTCCGTGATGTCCAAGCACAACTAGCACTACTTGCTTCACGGTTACCTGACCCTGCACAACAACAGTGTTCGTCGTCTGCGTCTTCGTCTTCGTCTTCATCTGCGAATGATGGTCAAAATGAGTTAAATTTATAACTTTTTTACTGTTATGACATTATAAAACTCTATTACAATCGGACTGTAATAACTATTAAGTTTACTTTGAACAATATTATTAGATATTTATTAGCTAATTCAATAAATATGTGCATTAGACATTATTTTTTTAGTATTAAATATTTAATTGACAGGTCAAACAACTTATTATTACAATGGATATTGTTATAAATATAAATTTACATTTGTGAGAGAGGTCGGCAAGGGACAAGTAATCGAGAGTCCAGTTAGGGCACGGCGAGGGACGAAAAAGGCGAGGGCACGGCAAGGGACGAAAAAGGCAAAGGCACGGAGAGGGACGAAAACGGCGAGGGCTAATTGTCCTCGCATAGTCGTCGCCGAAATGGTCACTCGCCGAGTCGTCGCCGAATAGCGTGGGCTCGGCAAGGGACTGCAATTCACCGACGAAGGTTTGGGTGAGGGAAGAGTCCCCTCGCCGGGCCCTCGCCGAGACCTTTTCGACGTCGGCTCGGCGAGGGGAATCGTCCCTCGCCGAAATTGATTTTTCTTGTAGTGACAGCTGTTGTACTATACTAAGGAAACAGAGGGGCTAATTGCTCCTGACATTATGCTAATAGATTAGGAGAAAATAATAACGTCTAATATTGTGCTATAATCATATATTCTAACAATATATTCCAACTAACATCCTGTTCAATCCTTTCAACAAGCTGCTCCTTTTAAAGAGCAGAAATCAAATCTGCTACACTTTACCCCCTCATGTATAAGTAGTGTAATTATTACCGCAAGATATCTTGACTTCCTTATTTCATTTGTCAACAAATATGATAGTCAAAGTATTAGGCTAAGATTTAAATGAACATAACTACCTTTAAAGGGTTAAATAACACAAATATATATAAAGGGGTAAATCGCTACACTTTTTTTTTTTTTTTTTTTTCTCTTTTGCTACATGTAAATCATGTACTACAGTTTATATACATTAGAGTGTCAAGTTTTACTAATATTTATAAATGAAAGATTCTTGCACCGTTCATATTCAAGGATAAATTTAAAAGAAAACGTGTGCTAGTACCCAGTTAAACATAGTGATTAAGCAATCATTGTAACTTTTCTATCTTTTAAAAGTTTAATTTGTTTTTCATGTTTGTCTATAGTAAAGCTAATTGCAATAATGAAATGTATTTCTTGTGATTTTATTTAGGAATAAATATTTTTTTCTAGTAGTAGAAAAAACGTAAACAAATCAAGGGAAATAATAAGATCCTACAATCTTGACGCTGTTACACACACCATTTTTTTTAACTCAACATTTGAAATATGGCACTAAGAATTTAGAATATTTGTTTTCAAAAAAATTCTTTTTTTTTCTTTATTCTATCCACTATGCTCTTTATGGACCCTACAAGAAGAACAAGATTGTTCTCACTTTAATAGTTTTTCTATAGATAGAAAAGAAAAATGTTTATTTTAGAAAAGAAATTAATTTTTTTGGAAAATAAAGGAAGGTATAGTAACCAAATTAGTCATGATATTTTCAGGATTGAGTACGAAAAATATTCTTTTTATTTATTTCAAATATGATTAATATAACGATATTCTTATTTTCAGAGACCAGTAGTTAACACTCTACCCTTTTTGAATTTACATTTAGTATTGCAATTTACCCCCTTTTTGTTTGGTTTGACTCACTCGATCATCTCAAGGGTAGTAGGTACATTTAAATATTAATATAAAGTTTGACTACCAATTTCGACCAATACAAAAAATACATTATACAATAAATTGTTACGTTAAGTGGGCAGTATTAATAACCCTTAAGATGGTGACCTTGAAATTTTACTGGCTAAGCTTAGAACAACTAAATACACATGCCATAAAGAAACTTTAAGTACATGCCTCTCAATGACTAGACATAATTCTATTACAAAAATATCTCACTCTACACATCTAATTCGTAAGGCTGAACAATACCAAGGTTTCACAATTTCAAATATCGAGGAGAAACTGCTCATTATGAATAAAATTTGAAGTAAAACAAAAAAATGAGTGAAGAACTCAATAAGGATTATCCTGAAAAAATAACATGGGACCTTATAATATTGTAGTAGTTCAAAAGATGCAATGAAGACACGCAAACCAAGGTGATATGATGACGAAATATTTCAAATCTTGTAACCAAAATATCTTTACGTACTCCAGAAATAATGAACCGTTACGTGCGGGACCTTTATTGCAACACCCACTCCAAATATCATTATATATCATTTTCACATCACATGCATTTAAATTTTTATAATTGTTACCACAATGTTATTTAAAAGTCATCTTACTTTTGTTAGGGGTCTTTTATATAATCCATAGGATTCACTTGGGGCTAATGTAAAAATAAGCTTAAGAAAAGTAAAGTAGAAGTTAACAAAACTAAGATAGGAAGCTAAGAAGATTCAAACCTGTGACTTCCTCTCTCTTTACGCATGTCTTGACTAACTGAACTATAGTTAGTTTGTTACCAAAACTAAACATTAATAGTACTTATCTATGAAAGGCTATTAAATAAGCTTAAGTTGAGCAAACCAAGGTAAACTCTACTTCTGACTTCTCTAAACCCCCCTACCTGATAACCCCAAAATAAAAACAGAAAAAAAAGAAGCCAAACGACCCAGTTGGAAAATCTTTGTGAAATAGCTTCAAAACTCTAAGCTTTTGAGTCCTAACTTCTTTGGAACTCTAGTAAGTAAATGGGTTTAACTATATTTTATTATTTCTACTTATTTATATATATATATATATATATGTTTATATTTGTATGTGCGAATTTGAATAATATCATGATTGAATCTGTGCTGGTTATCATATGAGCTTTGGGTTTATATGGGTTAAAGGTGGTGATAGCATTCATGGTGTTTTTGGAGAGTTGTATGTGTATCTAATGTGTGAGATGTGTGTTTGTGTTTAGGTCGTGAGTGTGTGAGTGTGCTTAGTCCGTGTGTGTGTGCGCGCGCTTAGTCCATGTGTGAGTTAGTTGAACATGTGGATGCTTTGTGAGGTTAATTAATCATATGTGTACTGTATATACATAAAGACAAGTTTGTTGGATGCATGCCCTAAATATGTATGTGGGAATGGCATGTAGGTGTGTACGTAAATAATGAAGTCATGTATTTGGGTGCTAGCTTGAGTAGATGTGTGTAGTAATATATAATACTTGTAAGAATAAATAATATGTGAATTAGTGAAGTATGACATGATCCATGTAATGGAGGAAAGGAGAAGTAATGTATAAGGTGCTTAGTTTATAATCATGATTGTGCTTCATGGTAATTGGAAAGAAATCTTATAATTATGTATATGTGTATATATAGTAGCATATGTAGGAATAGACTCATATAATGATTGGACCTATGGAATAAGTGATTAACATACTTGCTAAATATTAAGTTGGCTAAAGAACTAAATGAATTGGAAATGATTATACATTTAAATGAGTGAAACAGTAGGTAGTAACAAGTTTTGGTAAGATGAGTTTAATTAAATCATGTAATCTCTACACTTTTTATATACATATAGTTGTAATTTTGTAAATATGAGTTGCGTTTGAGAGCCATTGACATGTACACTTAATGAATAGCATTTGGACTTTAGACTTCCATGAATTGATGATTATAATGACTATGAGGATTAATAGTAGCAGGGAATAAGAATGATCTATGGTGAATCTGTGTGTATATGTTTGGCCGTGTAGTTGGGGTTATCGTGTGTGTGTGCAATTGCCTTTGAGTATTCATATCGGCTTTATGTATGTAAGGTACATATATGTATTTGCTTGCATACGTGAGAATTATATACATCAATGATTTGTATGGTAAAGACATTAAGTCATGTTGGATATGCATTTATAGGTGCTTAAGAATGGTAAAGACTTTACGTATTATGGCTTTGCGTGCTTTTAGGCTGGGTGGCGCCTTGTTTATATGTAGGAGTAATATGGGGATTACGAGTTGTAAAGAAGAAGGGTTAGATAGATGAAAGTAGGTAAAGAAAAACAGGAAAGTAATCTAGTGAATAAAATATAGTGATTTTAGTATTTTAGGACTTCTAATTTATCTTCTTAAGTTTAATGTTTTAGTATAATTGATTATCGGGCAGCTATGAGTCGCTCTTGAGTCAGTCACCTTAGTCAGAAAGTTAGATTACTTTTGAGGCTCGATCGAGGTAAGTAGAATACCCGTCGCACACACATTTCTACTTTGTTTTAGTTCAAGCTATACACTCTATTTCTTATTCAAGTTGATTCACTTTTGATTCTTTGTTCTTTATCTCTTGAATAAAGCACTTGTCCTCATTTATTGTACACTATGACACTCAAACGGCAGGGTGAAATATATAGTCGTTCTGGCTTTTAGGCCTACTATGTTATATATATGTATCAATTGTTATCAGATAAATTAGTTGTACATCAATTGTTAGACATACGCATCGATGCCAGGAATGCATCAATTGTTAGACATATCTGTTAGGCAATTGTATCAGTGGCCAGCCAAACTCCGCAATTGTTAATTATAAGTATCAATTGTTTTATCACAGTTGTACAGTGGTACTTTGATTCTATCTCATATGTCTACTAGTCTTATACCCGTGCGATGCACGGGCGTCAAACGTGTGTAATGTAAATTTTTTAAAAATATGAAACATAAAATCAATTTATTCAACTCTTTAATCACATTATTGAAAGACTAAAATATATAACTACTCTATATACTATATCATTACAAAAAAAAAAGACAAATATAAGCACCTATTTTCTAAAAAATGTGACAGTAAGTAACGTTTTATATACACCGGGCCTTTCAAAGACACATGTATGTATCTTATTTCCTCAAGTTGTTGGCTCGATAAAGTTCATGTCATCTCATTCTAGTTTGACATCATTCTTACTCTTTGCTCATATCATCTGCTTGTAATCCATATTTCACTATTAGAACTTTCAAGGATCCAATAGTCAATCATGTCATACATATGATTCTCAATAGAAGAAGTAACAATGTTCATCATTATATAAAAAAATATTATTTGACCATGAATAACATGTGTGTGTGTGTGTGCGTGTGTATATATATAAATATTTATATATATAAAAAATGTATGGACTAACGATTAACTTTGGTAGGTTTGTAATGAGTCAAAACAAACACAAACTTGTCATCACTTTTGCTTGACAAACATGTCTCATTAGATACATTAATAGTATTTTGAGTAGAGTATAATACCATGCTCTTTTATCATAGTCTCAAGAGCGAACTGTAGTTCAAAGAGCCTGACATCTTGGGGCAAATAACATTATACCAACATTTTGCAATCATGTATACTATATGCAATTGATGACAACCTCAATGTTAAAGCAACTATTACCTCAAAAAATATTTTTTCCCATGCTAAATGGATTAATTAAGTAGTCTATAAAAGTTAAAACATAAATTATTTCTCAATAGTGTACTAAAACATTCTAACTTAGTTAAACATACTATCGATTAATAAGTATGAATCTAGGTTCTCTTTGATCAATTGCACATGGAACCTGCACAAAAAAAAAAAGCTATGCCATAAACTTCTCTTTTAATTAATAAAGGCACAAATCTAAAAACTAAAGTTTTCCTAGACACATGTACATGCTGGATACCCTTCACTAACCGAAGGGTATTCCAGTAATTTTACTTTACTATAATTCTTTTAAGAAAAACCAATTGTATCTTTTTTTTTTTCTAAGCTTCACCTAACACACTTTACCCTTTACCCGAATCTATATCAGCATCGCACCTCAAACTCTACTCAAACCAAAAGAAGACAAGCATTTTTTCTACACACCATCAACAATCTTCTCAACATGTGCAACATTTGCTGGCTCAGTAATAATAATCCGATTATATCAAAGATTGTAGGATCTCACATACTTTCAACCACTAATTATATCAAAGATTGTAGTAATAATAATCCGATCATATCATCTGCTTGTAATCCATTTTTCACTATTAGAACTTTCAAGGATCCAATAGTCAATCATGTCATACATATGATTCTCAATAAAAGAAGTAACAATGTTCATCATTATATAAAAAAATATTATTTGACCATGAATAACATGTGTGTATGTGTGTGTGTGTGTATATATATAAATATTTATATATATAAAAAATGTATGGACTAACGATTAACTTTGGTAGGTTTGTAATGAGTCAAAACAAACACAAACTTGTCATCACTTTCGCTTGACAAACATGTCTCATTAGATACATTAATAGTATTTCGAGTAGAGTATAATACCATGCTCTTTTATCATAGTCTCAAGAGCGAACTGTAGTTCAAAGAGCCTAACATCTTGGGGCAAATAACATTATACCAACATTTTGCAATCATGTATATTATATGCAATTGATGACAACCTCAATGTTAAAGCAACTATTACCTCAAAAAATATTTTTTCCCATGCTAAATGGATTAATTAAGTAGTCTATAAAAGTTAAAACATAAATTATTACTCAATAGTGTACTAAAACATTCTAACTTTGTTAAATAGACTATCGATTAATAAGTATGAATCTAGGTTCTCTTCGATCAATTGCACATGGAACCAGCACAAAAAAAAGCTATGCCATAAACTTCTCTTTTAATTAATAAAGGCACAAATCTAAAAACTAAAGTTTCCTAGACACATGTACATGCTGGATACCCTTCACTAACCGAAGGGTATTCCAGTAATTTTACATTACTATAATTCTTTTAAGAAAAACCAATTGTATCTTTTTTTTTTCTAAGCTTCACCTAACACACTTTACCCTTTACCCGAATCTATATCAGGACCGCACCTCAAACTCTACTCAAACCAAAAGAAGACAAGCATTTTTTCTACACACCATCAACAATCTTCTCAACATGTGCAACATTTGCTGGCTCAGTAATAATAATCCGATTATATCAAAGATTGTAGGATCTCACATACTTTCAACCACTAATTGTCTATTCGATAACATCAACCTTTTCTCCAACAACGTTAGCCTTGTGATAAAGAAGAAAATGAAAATGATCCAAAACGAAGTCTATGATACTACTAAAATTTACCCTAACAACAAAACTAATTCAAAACTCACTCTCAAATTTCAATAAAAATTAAACCCTATCACTAATCTACGCGCCCCCCATTCCCTTAATATACTCAAAGTTCACTTTTGAGGTGAGAAAATGCATACCTATACATTTATTTTATTTTTAGTTTAATTTATTCAATATTTTTACTGTTTAGTCTTGTTTATTAGTTTTTATTTTGAATTATAGCTATTTATTTTTTATATGTTTAATTATAATTGTGGTCGCGCTTGAATACTGCATTTTTGCTATAATGTGCTTAAACCCTGAGTCATAGACTATTGACTATGTCACTATAGTGCTCATGGCTCCGCCCGGTCTCAAATGATGTTTCTCTTATTTTTTTTTCTTGTTACCGTGTTTTGATTTCTTACCATAATAGACAAAGCATGTTTCTTTATAACAAGTCGGCATCACAAGAATCGAAAGCTTAAAAATGACCCAAGAAGAACAAAATAAATGGTGATAATAATCCTCTACCATATAAATTATGTTCAAAAGCCAAGAAATATTACACAAGGAATGCCTAACTCTATCATCTAAGGATGACAAAAATATGCATATGAAATTCCTTTTAGGAAAACTTGAGATAACATATTTTGTGAAGGGGACAAAGAAGATGCATAATGAGGAAACCTGTAGGGTGACAGATAAAGTGATGAACCCAAATGCATATCCACCAATTTGGGGATGCCAGATGATAGCCACTTCCTTGAAAACCTGTGTGTTTTGGTATGTAGATTATGTTATAGTAGTGCATTATTAGTCTGCCTCTTCAATTAAAGTCGTTCAAAGAAAATAATATGACTAAGGACGCTAAGAAAATTAGACCTGGAGATATGGCAAAACTAATTTGCTTCGAAGCGCTCTAGATATGACGAACAAATCAACTCTGATTACCAATATAAAGTAAAGATAACACTATTAATAAGGTAGAGATAACGTTATTAATAAAAAAAATTCTACTAATAAATATTTAAAAAAAATTAATTTTAAATTAAGATATGATAGAATCCTACGATAGATAAGAAAATCTTATCTAAATATAAGTTATCAATTTAAATAATATAATTAGGATAATACTGCATCTAATAATTATGGGTTACATTATAATTTGTAAAAGTCATTTCTAAATTTCAAAATTAATTATGCAGTATGTCTGCATCTAATAATATGATTATTTAAATATTTTAAATAATGTTTACATGTGACATAATGTGGTTGTTCCTGTAGGGATGAGACATGTACATGTGTAATCCCATCGTACAATAATTAAATTACTCACCCATCATTGCCTAATGTGGAGGGTATGATCAAATTTCATATTGTACATAGTAAGTTCGTACTTAGCATTGATGAAGAGTAATTAATAATAAATTGCAGAAGAAACTAATTTTTAATTTCCTATGATATTAACTTATGAAAAAAAATATAAAAGCGTAGAAGAGATTGTAAGTACACTTATGTAGTTGTATATAAATTATCATGCACTAAGTTTTGAATTGTCCATTAAAAAAAAAAGTTCAGATGCCTAGCTAAACTTATATTTATTTTGAATAAAAGTCACTTAGGCCAAAATATGTAACCCCGCCATTAATTACTTTAGTTACAAATTCAATAGTAATAGAAATACCTCTTACCCTGAGAGTAAAGATTTACATCTATGAAAAAGATAGATATATTTAGATTAACATGAGAGTCCGATGAAAATACCTAAAAAATACAAAACAAAGATAAACCAACTTCATTTATATGAAAATATAAATATGTTAAAAATATATATTTCCCCGCAATCTAAAATTCAACAGATCATAAGATACGTGAAGTAACATTGTTCTTGATCAAAACCTAAGAAGACGATTGCTAGCACAAACAATATTTTATGACTACATAACTTTCATTTTCAGGTAGTACATAACTTTCACATTATAAGAGTTTCATTTTCTCACTGACCATTAACAAATACACCATGAGGATGCAACCAGAGAGGAAAAACTTTAGAGTAGCAAGAATTTTTTGACAAGCAACGAAGGTTTATGAAAAGATTTTAAATGAACAAACGTCATAGATCTGTTAGTCTACATTGGTACTATTTTTATAAATTTGGTCATGCAATGAAGATGAGACAATTAGCTTTCACCTTTTTCACTAAGTTCACATGCAAAATCCTAACAAATATCAATCAGGAATTAAAATAAATTCCAAGTAATGAACCTGAGCAAGCTCCTGTAATGTATTTAATTGTATACCCAAATAACCAAGTAATTCTAATTGAATGTGTCTCCAACTTTCTATTATTTTTCTGAATCTAGTCATTGAACTCACTACTTTACTTTTGCTTTCTGTCTCCTATTTGCTCTTCTTTTCCTCAATATTATTACTTTTCAAATTTAACATATGATATAGTCCCTAGCACGTTCATAAAAGGAATGTTGCAGACACATTTTGGATTTATTTGCATGTATCAGCTGTCTTATTAAAAAAAAAAAGGCGTGCAATAGATAGGAAGAAAGAACGCATGCATTGTTAAACAAAGTAGTTGCCTAGCGAAAAAAAAAAGAACAAAGTGGTCGTATATGCAGGTATGATACAAGTATGATTACCTTGATGAATTCCTTATCGAAAACGGCATCTGCTTCAAAGTTTGGTGCTTTATTGCCCACAAGTTGATGCTTACCTTCTGCAGATTGCAAATAATTCATATAATTTCAACAGTTTAAAAACAAATCCAATAAAACAACATCACATAGAAAAATAATAGTGTTAGTGCTTGAAATATAATAGCAGCATCACCTGCATAAATGTTGATTTTTCCGACTCCAATTTACCAGTTTAAAGAAGATTTAACACTATTAATAAAGAAAAGATAATGTTACTAATAAAATAAATATTTTTACGATAAAGTAGAGATAACCCAATGATAGAGATAAAAAAATTTAAAATAAGAAATGATAGAGTCCTACGATAGATAGAAAAATCGTAACAAAATATAAAATATAAATTTAATTGATATGATTTAGATAATACTGCATTTAAATCCAAATGATATGATTTAGATAATTCTAAAATATAGAATACAAATCTAAATAAATTGATTTAAATAAAATTACATTTAAAAATTATCTGAAAAATTAATTTAATATTAAAATATTTATATCCACATTTTTTATAGCACAAATATTTACTTATGAAGTGCAAGTTATTCGTGTACATCATCAAACTTTAATTAAGTATATATAGCTCCTCCATGAGTGCCATGTGGGTTGACGAAAAAGATCCTCATGTCATTGAAAAGGTTAGCTTGGAGAGTACGATACACATTATGCTTAATTAATTCTATAATAAAAGTAATAATAGACAATAATATAGGATACAAATGGAAACTAAGTATAAATTTATTTTAAGGGAATGAGCCATAAGAAAAAGAACCAAAATTGCATGGGAATCTTATCTTACATTAGATAATACTAAAATATAGAATATAAATTTCAATAAATAGTTATCAGACATATTATAATTAGTAAAAATATTTTTCAAATTTAAAAATTAATTATGTAGTATATCTGCATAATTTTCAGGGAATGAGCTATAAGAAAACGATTCGATTTTGCATGTGAATATCATCTTACATTAGATAATACTAAAATATAGAATTTAAATTTCAATCAATAGTTATCGGACATATTATAATCAGTAAAAATATTTTTCAAATTTCAAAATTAATTATGTATTATATTTGCATCTAATAATATGATTATTTAAATTTTTATAAAAAATGCTTTAAAATGCTCATAAAGTGACACATGGCAAAATTGTTGTTCTCTTGGAATATATAATGATTACCTTCTGTATCTATCAAATGTCTCATTGATATCTCATAAGTCTTTCACAAGGTATTCTACTTAATGAGCTTTCTTTACTCATTTTATTGTTTTTGCAGAGGTCGAGGTTATTGAGCTATTAAAGCTATATGGGTTTGAAGTCGTCTTGTGAAGTTGAGTCTTGTTTTCGCATGGTATTTTCTTTAGGAATTCATATCAGTATTAGTTAAGAAAGATTTTGTGGACTTGTAATAAGTAATTAAATTATTATATGAATTCATTAAAGTCTTTGAAGCTCTGATTGTTGATTTGGATAAATTAATTTTTTTCTGTACTATGGTATTAGCACTTTGCAGTTTAGGAAGTGTAATCTTCTTAGGCTCGCGTCATCACGTCTCTGAGTTTAACCTGGTGAATTTTTTGGAGTGTGACATTTATAGTTCATGTAGAGTCTTTAAATTCCAGTACTCATATGTCTCTTAAAATTGCATATTCAGATCAATAAGAATTTTCTAAAAGACAAAATTGGCTACAGGATGATGTTTTTATTTTGAAATCAAAGATGAACTTTTATAATACCAAAAACCCATGCCATGAGTAATGCTAATCATCATATTCGAAGTGCTCATTTAGATTTTCTAAAGCAAAATTTTCTTTTGAGTCCAAAACCATGATAGGATGCATAATGTAGTATACATAACGGGATATCCCCAAAAGTCCAAAAAGCACGATTTTAAAATGAATGGGCAAAAGGGTTTAAAATTTTCCTCGCGATTATGTGAATGTATGTGAAAAGCCTTGGATGACAATTCTAAAATTTAATTTGACTTTTCAAAAACATCGAAACCTTTAGAAATCAATTTAAAAATGAGTCATATTTTAGTTTGACTATTCGATAACACGCAATGGGTTTAGAAATCAAATTAAAATTGTGTGCGATTCCATACATACTTTGTAAAAATGGAGCAAAGCACTTGTCAATCAAAATTCATGATCCCAGTGGAAATTCAAGATGTCATGATAAAAAAGAAAATAAAAATAAAAAAATGTCACTACGATTTGAACATTATACTGTTTTGCGGAATTTCCATTGAGTTACCATAGAATTTCAAATTTTACACATCCATTGTAGAATTTCAGTAAAAATAATATTAATAATTGTGAACAATATAATGGCTTTTACACAAAGCGCATGCTATGCAAAATCTTCAAAGCATTTAAGATGCACGTGTTATACAATGAAGAAATTTTTTCCAAATCAAGAGCTTTGTGATAAAACCCAACTTTGAATCAAAACTCATGCTATGCTCAAGCTTATATATATATATATATATATATATATATATATATATATATATATATATATATATATATATATATAGTCAAAATCTCCCACATTTATCAGTTATTCAATGATTCGAAAGGCTGAGAGGCAATAAAGGTCAATTTAGGAATAATTTGTAAGGCTGAAGAGCAACCAACTTATTCATAGACCTCTGAAAATTATTCATTTTTTCAAAAGATTACTCGACCTAAAAATATTTTTGAACGTCTTTTTGAAACCACAATGAATTCTAAAACCATTTTCAATACCAAATGCGCTAAAGTTTTGGCCCCAAGTTTTGTTTCTTATTTTTTTAAAAAATATATATATATATGCTTGTCTATGAGAGATCCACTCAAGGTGCTTAATGCTCGAAGTTCAATGATGACAAAATTCCAAAACAATAATCATATTTCTATGTAACTGATCTTAATCACTCAAGGAGAGGCTTTTTTCGTGAAAATCAGTAAAAATTTAAAGTGACTGTTAAGGTAAAAAATTTGAATCTGATGATCTCAAGCACCTGACTGAGCTCCTGGTCTAATCTGCAAATAATGAATAAACTATGGGTCTTTCTGTGTTACCACTACAATGCTCAAGTCAGCAATTTAGTCTTACTTAATAATTATGTGTAAATGGAAAATGAGTTACAAGAGGTAGAAAATATTTATACCTTAGTTAATCCTAAGTTTACTAAGTAATAGGATTGGGACCTTAATTAAGGTTTAGAAAAATAACATGGGCTGCCCAAAAATTTAATCAACTTATCAATTTAATTATATTTGACTTGTCAAAACCCTAAAATTCTGAGTTGTTACACAATAGATGCTCCAGTGTCTTGTCAGCCTTAATGAAGTAACACTTATACAGGATTGAGCTTTCCAAGCTTAGGAGTAACAATCTTCTTGAAGGAAAATTATTGAATAGTTTGAACTAATGAATTAGCTTCTCTCACATGGTTTGTAGGCCTACATGTGTAAATCCCACAAATATGTGAAAGGTTGACATCAGTTAGGTCTAAATTAAAAAGTTTTCCCTTCCGAAAGGCCAAAGTTGGGGTCCCAGATTTGTGCAACCGAATTCTTCTTGGCGAATTTAAACCTATGTTGAGAGTACTAGATCTTGATGATGCTTCTTTGAAGAAAATTAATTTTTAGTTTTGGCATCACATCATTATAAAAATGTATAAGAAGAGGAGATAAATACAAGATTTAGTCATCTTTCAGGATCTAAAATGAGCAGATGTTAATACAACTATACAGAACCATTTGAAGTATTTAAACTTTTATTGACCATTTCTCTCAGAGTATTGGTCAGATTGTTTGTTGTCCCAAATCGTCCATTTGCAGGGAATTAGACTCATCTACAGACCTCTCTCTATAATATCCAGGACGCTTAGGCTGTGCTAAAATTGTACTTTCACTAATCAACATCAAGAGCACAGATGACATTATTGGTCGATTCTCAGGCCATTGTTGCACACATAAGAGGCCAACTTGTATGCATCGCAACACTTCAGACATTGAAAATGAATCCTCCATCAGTGGATCTATTAGGTCAAAGCTTCTTCCATGAAGCCATAGTTGTCATGCCTGTAGAGGATTTGTAGGATTAACATAATGCAAGAAACACATGAAGTATATATATTGCAACTAGAAACTTCATATCTTACATATCCAAGTAGATCAAAATTATTGTCGGGATGGTGAAATTGACTGTTCTTTTTTCCACTCACTATCTCTAAAATTAGGACTCCGAAACTAAAAACGTCTGATTTCATTGAGTAAATGCCATCAATTGCATATTCTGGTGTCATATAACCACTGCATTCCATTGTAGAGTTCACAAAATGAGCAGAGTCAATTGCAAATAATTTCCAATCAAGAAAAAATGTGTACACTTACTAGGTTCCCAGTATCTTGTTGGTTCTCACTATTGATTGCTCTTCTCCAAATGCTCTAGCTAGGCCAAAATCTGAAATTTTTAGATTCATCTCACTATCTAGCAATACGTTGCTAGCCTTGAGATCCCTATGAATAATGTTCAACCTTGAATCTTGATGAAGATAGAGAAGTCCTCTAGCAATCCCAACGATTATAGTGAAGCGTCTCCACCATACGAACAAATGACTATTGTCGCAACTTGAGTCACCTTCAGAGTAGAGTTTTCAGGTCATTAGTACGTTTAGTTTAGGAATCGAACACTAGTACACACACACACACACATGATTGAGAGCAAATTGGACTATGCATATGAAAGGTTGAGAGCAAACCAAAAACATAGGTGTCCAAGCTTCCATTAGGCATGTACTCATAAATTAGCACTCTCTCTTTATCATGGATGCAATATCCTAGAAGCCTAACTAGATTTCAATGTTGAAGTTTAGCAGTCAACATGACCTCATTCTTGAATTCGATAAGTCCTTGATGAGAATCTTCTGAAAGTCGTTTTACTGCTATTTTTTGTTCAATTGATAGTGTTTCCTATGATTTCAAACATGCAACAGAGATGCATTTGTCATTTGGTTCTTTTCTTTCTAGTGATACAGAATTCAAACAATACTAGTTACCTTATGGACCAGCCCAAAACCACCTTCTCCAATTTTGTTCGTATCAAGAAAATTATCGGTTGCTCTTGCAATAGTAACGATATCAAAACAGGGTAATTCGAAGTTTTCCTTGTCTTTCACTTGGCTGCGATGTCGTCTGTCTGTTTATTCAGCACGTGATAAGCTTTGAAAATTATCACTAATTTCTTCTGGACCATATATATATATACACAAGTCAGCCGAGTTGAATCGACTTCAACCGCTAATTTTGTTGGATATAACCATTTTTATCAAAATAGTCCTAATGTTATTCTGTTATACTAAGACTTTAGCCTAATTGCACTTTTGCCCCAGAAATTTACCCCCTCACTGAAAACCCCAACAGAAGTTAACACATTGACATGAAAGAGGTGGGCCTGTGGCATAATGATGGCACAATAGTCCTCAAGATATACGGATAACCAATATATCATAATTTAAGTATCGTAGGAGCATTCATGGAACACACTTGGTGAAAAACAAATAGGTAATAGGCCAAAATGGTCCCATCAGCAACTCATTTAATTAGCATTTTATATTCCAATCCTCTTTTATAAAAAACTTTTTTAAAAAAAGTAATTTTAGGTAAATACGGATCTATTGACAAAAAGAAAAAAGTCAACACGTCTTAGCCTGACTTCAACAAAAGTGAACTTGAAATCTTAGCACATAATTAATGGGAGGACAAGAAACATAATATTAGTTTAGCTCGAACAGCATGCAAATTAATAATTTCTTACAATCTTCAACTTAATATTCTTAAGAAAGTTTTATCACCTTTAATACAACTCATCGTAAAAAGAAAAAAAAAAGTGATTTTAAATACTCCTAGTTTTCCAAATTAATCCCGCTCTTAAACTTAGTCATCGGAGTTGAAAATTAAAATTATATATCATTTAAGATATAAATAGTAGCACCATTAATTAATAGTGTGTAAAGTATATATCTCTGTTTTATAATTTTGAGCCCTTTCATTTAAGGTTATGAAGTTGGGATTCTATATTCATATTAAAGCAAGTTCAAACAACTTTAAAATCATCTTCTTTTTTCTTTTTCTCAAACAAAAAAAGAGAAGAAGAACTTGCCTTTTTGCAGTGATTTCCTCTTCCAAATGAAAACAAGACAACTAACGACAGAAGCAAGATTGATGTGGCGATCATCACTACTATGACTACCATCTTCTTATTCTTCTTTGAATCTGATTCTGAAACTGGAGAGATTAAAAGGGTAAGGTTCAGAAAAAATATGCAATCGTTCACTTCGCAAAAAGAATTAAAATAGTTAATTACCCAATAGGTCTGCAGCTGTAACCCGAATGTAAAGTTTCTGATTCGCAGTGGGGGGTAATTTCGTTACATCGACTAGGTCCCCAAACCATAGCAAGCAACCATGACCTGCCCCAGTAGCATTTGAATTAGCATAAGCTGTACATGAGCAATTCTTGGAGCATTCAGCTTCACATTCCTCCATAGACAAACTAGTGTTCACCTTGAAGAAGTGCAAAAAATCAGGCATTTTGAAACCCTCAAATTCTTTAAATTCAGTGGCAGAGCCAGGCACCGAGAGTCAGTGTAGGCACCCGGTGTCTAGCTCCACCTATAACAGTAATATAATCCGTAATAAAAGGTTAAGATACTTATCTATATATAAAATAATATTTAACTTGTACAAATTATAACAAGTATAAAAATGTAAGCATAAAAACATATACAGAGTCTTCAAAACATGACTCTTCTCGTACGATAATGCTATAACATATTAATGAGAGAAAAAGAAAAGACTATAGTAATACAAAAAATACCTTTTATAATTGTCCTCGACGACTCAACATAGTTTGAAATTGTTGAATAATCAGTTCATTGTCGACGTCATGAAATACATCTCTCTCTATATAAGTGACTAAGCAATCAATCAACCAATCATCTTCCATTCGATTTCGTAACCCATTTTTTACAATTTTCATTGCAGAAAATGCTCTTTCCACAGTGGCTGTAGCAACAGGTAAAGTCAATGCCAACTTAATAAGTGTATACACCAACTGGTAAACACGATCCTTTCCAGTCTTAACTAGCATCTCTGCAAGGTTACCAGTCTCTTTTAACTCAGAGAATTCGTCATTGCTTCGCATATCAAGAATATATATCTCCAACTGGTTTTCAAGAACTACCAAATCAACGGGAGAAAAATCATTTGGGTAAAACTTAGCAAATTCAATCAACCTTTGCTTGTCAAATGCAAGAAAGGAGTTGTCCGGATTCAAGCATGCCAAACAAAGAAGCAACTTAGTATTTGTCTCAGTGAAGCGGTCATTAAGTTCTTGAAGTTGCATGTCCACAATAGTATAGAACAAATCAATGCGATAATAGTGTGAATTCGCAATCTTTTCAACTCTACGCCGTGATTGTCCTTTGAACAAAAACATCTCTTCCATATTAGGAATGTCAATGTCATGAGTTATGCAAAACAAATAGATTTCATTCAATAAAGATTCCCATCCACTATCTCTCAAATTTTGCAAAAGTTGTTTTGTGAGCTTAACTATTCCCATGGCATTAATGATATCTTGATCTTTCTTTTGCAATGCTTGTGATAATTCAGTACTAATTCCCAGCACAGTTTTCATCAAATGCAAAATAAACACGAAATCAAATGTTTGTAACGTGTCTAAGAGGAGATTAGCTTTACCTTTTTGCTCTGCGGTCAATCTATCTTCCTTGATAATCTCAAGTACATCAATCACTGAGGAATACAAGAGACTCAAACTTATTAAACTGCGATAATGTGAACCCCAACGAGTATCACCACCTCGTTTGAGACAAATTTCTTGATTCATGCCGCGTCCACTATGAATTTCTTCCTTTTCTAATGCTTCTTTAACTCTAGCAACTTGATTTTCAAGAAGCATGTCATGTCTCTTGCATGAACCTCCAACGACATTTAGTAAAGTAGCAACTAATTCGAAAAAGGTAGCAACTTGAACATTATTTTTTGCTACAGAAACAAGTGTGAGTTGCAATTGATGAGCAAAACAATGGATATAAAAAGCAGATGAATTTTCTTTCAAAATCAAACTTTTAAGACCATTAAATTCACCTTTCATATTACTAGCACCATCATAGCCTTGTCCACGGATTCTTGATACACTTAATCCATGTCTGTTAAATAATGATTCGATTCCTCTTTTTAAGGATAAAGCAGTAGTATCACTGACATGCATTATACCAAGAAAAAGCTCAATAATACTTCCTTTGTGGTTCACATAACGCAAAGCAATAACCATTTCTTCTTTGTTTGATATATCACGCGACTCATCAACCATAATAGCAAAATGTTCATCTCCAAGATCTTTTATAATTGCCTTAGTAGTCTCAAATGCAGCAGCTTTGACAATGTCTTTTTGAATCTTCGGAGCAGTTAACCGATTGTTAGTAGGAGCATTTTGTAACACACAATTCTTGACGGTTTCATTATGATCAGCAAGAAACTTGAGAAGTTCAAGAAAATTACCTTGATTAGTAGAATTCTCTGATTCATCATGACCACGGAAAGCTAACCCTTGTTTCAAAAGAAACCGAATGCAATCAATTGAAGCAGTTAATCGAGTTCGATATATTTCACGAACTTGATCGGATTGCTTAAAGATAGCAGCTTCTATGTGTTGTCTTTCCTTCATCAAGTCTTGACACATCTTGTAAGCAATGTTATGCGCACTATTTGGACTTCCAACATGAACGTTCAGTCTACTTTTATTACTCCAATTGGTAAACCTATCTGTAACAAATGTGTCTCCACCTAACTGCTTTCCCATATATAGCTTAAAAAGATAACAATGCAAACAATATGCAGCATCTTTTGTTATGCTATACTCCAACCAACTGCCAAATTCATTAAACCAAGTGGGACAAAATCTTCTAGAATTTTTCCCTACTTGTCTTCTGGGAAAATCATGATGACGGGGCTGACAAGGTCCCTTTTGCAAGTAGTATCTCCGCACTTTATCTCGATCATTCGTATTGTAAGACGTAATTTTCAGGCGTAATCCAGGATCCGTTGGTAAATCTTCTAAATTGATCTCAATTCGAGGTTGCTTCGAACATTGTTGTACATCATCTTTACTTCTCACTTCATTAGATTCAGAAATAGCTTCTTTCTCACAAATTGCATTTTTTCTTAGAAATTTATCCATCAAAATCTAGAACTTAGCTTTCTAGAAATAACCTACACATAAGAAGTAGAGTAAAAATTTATCCATCAAAATCTAGAACTTTGTGGAGAAGGATGGTTATGTTTTTTACTTGTAGCCACTTGAACTATTCTCACTGGATAATTCTGGATGGTAAACTTTAAGACTTTCTTGAATGGAAAATATTCATACATTATTGGACTTAATGTGTTGGTTTGAGGTCACATCTACAAAACTTCTATTTTCTAATAAGTAGAGTAGAGCTACCTAACTTCAGAAGGAGAAAAATAATTAACAAGTCACATAACAAAGAAAAAATCCCATCCAATGTCCAAATTGCTGGTTCACTGTTTGCATATCTACCAAGTAGATATATTGAAAAAAAAAACACAGAATCACCATATTAAATTAATATAGCTTTAGAACAACAAAAATTCAGCCAACAATAAAGGCTCTTTCTTTTATGCCTAAGAACTTGGAATGTCTTCATTTTCCTCAATTAAGCAGCTCAATCTGCAATTAATTGTTTAGAACCATAGACCAAATTATTTCCCCTTCCAATAAGAAATTTCTGAACAATTGAATGGATTTTCTCGCATACATCCACCAGACCAAATACGATCATTCCAATCTTGAAAATTCTAAGGCGTATACCTAATCATATAGCTGCAAATTAGAGCATCGCTAATAGTGCAAATAGCATTGGGACCACAGTAACCATAAAAGCCACAATAGTTGGGGGTAAATCATACATCACATTCCTGGCATCGCTGCTATTATCCTGTACAGAGAGTTGAAGCACTCCAGAAAGGCTAATAGCTGCCATCACTAAAGACGAATGGTCATTCAGACGATGTTCATAGTATACCTCATTGGGATCTATGGTAACTTCTGTGGACAAAAGGATGTTCGGTAGGGAAGTAAATTCATTAAATTCCACTCCGTTCCATGGTCTACTTCTAAATTCCTTCGAAGCGGCTTTCCCGAATATTGTTAGTTGTGGTAGTCCTTGAAGGTCGATACCATGTGTATATTCTCCGGAAGAAGGGTCGTCTGAATCTTTCCAGGATGTAAGATTTCGACTCAAATCAGTCCTCAAGTGACCAAGTGCCACCCGATCTTCATCCCAGGTAACAAGGCATGCGATGGATGATCGAAGCTTTGCCAGAGAATAGTTCCTTCTTCATTTCCGTCTCTCAAAACAAGATTTCCCGAGTCTAAAAGTTGCGCGACAGTGCTGCTTCTTGATGATATATTCTGGACGTTGGTAGACCAGATGATCCGTTCTGTTCTGTCCAGAAGAATCAAGTTTCCATCATTTCCAATTTTGACAACACCACAAGTTTCATTGAGAGGATGTTTTGTAAGGCCCTCACCTGCTGTGAACAACTTTTCTTTTACTTTTGGCATATAAAAAAAATGGAATCACATGTAGTAATATGGACTTGTGTCCACTTTTCAGCTTTCCACATGATACAATGTGGTGTAAATCAGCTTTACACATAAGAAACATGTGTATGAGATGTAAACATACGCCAAGTTTCAGCTTTTCTTTCTTTTACAGACATGTGCTTGAGTTGGAAGCATGATTAAAGCTTTTGCTTCTTATTTCTTTATTTACCAATGTTTGATTATAAATACAACTACCCGTGAAGAACTTGTTTTGATAGCTTGGCAAAAAAATCAGTTATATTACATTCCTTCTAAAATAGATTTCTTGGGAAGAAGAAGATGTTGATTAGCTGCTTCCCGGACTTTCATCAATGGTTGATAAGACATAATATTTCCCAAAAGGAAAAGTAGCTTAGGTAGAGTTGAACTCTCCATTGCCTTTTGAGGCAAAAGCCTTTCATCCCTCCTTTCTTGGTCTGCTCCTAGGATAGTCGGGTATAGGAATTAGGGGATTTACGCTTCGTATACTACAACTAGACTTACACTCCAATCTTTCAAAATTTATGTCTCAGTCTCAGATAGACCAACTTACTCTTCGCTTGAATATAGTGAATCTGATCTGGACTTAACTAAAAAAGCACTTTCGGTAAAGTAGTTCCAATGCTTTAATAGTTTTGGGTTATAGGTTTTATTAGCTGGGCTGCTAATCTATTTTCCAAGAAATCATCCGAGAACTAGAGATAACCTTCTTTATTCGCAAAGTATGGCACTTTCTATATACTCATATTTTTGAAAAGTGTCCCTAGGATGCATTGCTCTATGCCGGATGTCGAAGATGGCATTTTCTTTCGCTAATTCTCCTTTTGTTGGAAAAAAATCCTTTAAAATGGTCAGAAAGCTAGAACTCATAAGTCTAATTGGAATTTGGAGAAGAGCTAAGTGAAATGTAACTTTTTTCATATACAAAAAAGATATATATTCATTAGAAATAAGATAATTCCTCCATAAAGGATTTCAATGAGACAAGAGCCTATTCTGGCAGTGTTGCATATAGGAGGTAAACAGGTCTAACCTTATGGATAGAACAAGGAAAGTAAACTCCCTAAGTAATACGTTTCTATTCTCCAGGCCCTATGATATTAGATCCTTAAGCCTCCCCTCTTGATATTTATACTGGGAGGAAGTCACTACTATCATAAAGGCAAAAAGAGGAGGTTTTACCTACATAGGGTACATAACCAGGCTCTCCAAGTTAACTGCATTTATCCCAGGGGTTGTAATGGCACTCTCAGCTAGAAGGGTTGTACAAAAACTTGCAGCTTGTAAGGGTTCTCCCAACTCGAAGCAAGAAAAGATACTAAGATACTGGCTAGTAAAAAACAGGGGTTGTAAGGAGAACCCAAGCCCACAGGAAGGCAACTGGGAAACCATTAGCACTAACTTACAAAAAGCTTTACCTTTTTTTCTGCAGCTTGCTCTAGAAGGAAAATAACTTAAAGTAACTACTGAAAGGGGTATTAGGCCTATAGAGCCAGGGAAAAACTTTCTCTATTGGCAAGGCAAGGAGCCCTTCCACATCAAAGGAACTTAAGCTTTCACTGACACCACAGGTCTTTTTTGCTATCACACGAGAAAAATGCCTTATCGCCAATGATGCTAACCATAACTCACTTGTCTTAGCTGAGTTAATGGTTCAATTAAATCATATTTACCCAGACATGTATAAAAAACCAATTACAATCACGCTATCGGATAACCTAAAGATCGTGTGGTTATGCCTTAGGAACCGGAGAGACATATGAATATCTTCCTTTAGACATTTCATATATCATATATATTCTTTATAACCGAGATAAAGGATACCTATGAATGAATGCTATTCCGCCGGTCATCTGTCAAACCCCTCGCATTTAGAAAATGCTTTCAGGAAGAGAAGTAGGCAAAAAACAGCTCTCCTAACCGGTACCGGGGGTGGTGTCATAGAAGTAAGCGCTGTTGCCGGAAGGAGTAAGGACTCAATGCCCAGAGTCAGCTTCTGGTGGTTCATTAAGTTAATTAGATTCATCCAATAAGTAAGAAGATGCATTTATCACACCTGATATATGCCTACTTTTACAAGTAGTCAAAGAGACTTTCGTAAACAAAGTGTGTAGTTCTCACCCTCAAGTCAGTAGTCCTTGCGAGTATAGGGGTTCTAATTTTCCTTGATCTGGCACTTGTTCATGCGTTTGTCGCCGTTGCAGCTAAAATTACGAAGGAATGAGGAGGGGAAGGGACGGAGATGGAGCTTCTACCTTACTATAAGCAATTCATCCATGCATGCGCTGTCCATCCCGGATTTAACCGAACCTAAGCATTTTCTGAACAGCCTTGATTGAGAGAGAAAGCCCTTTCTAGGGCAGGAGTTTACATGGAATATAAGGGAGAACTTTGGCTAAGCTAAAAGACTCGAAAAAGGTCTTATATTAACCCTCAGAGAACTGAAACTCCCTTTAGGGAGATAATTGGCTGCTTTTCTTCTCGTTCGATCCGTGTAGTCTAGGGCAGTAGACTCGGTATCTAAATGAATTTGCCACGCTTCCTTCATTGCTTTATTCATGTCTGGACTTCCCAAAAAAAGGAATTTCCCTACCGCTTAATAAAAGAAAGTTAGTCTTAACTAAGCATACGTCATTTACTTTCGAATGATTGCTAAGCCTCTTTATTACTACTAGTGGCATTTATTTAAGAACGCATTCCTCCTAACTCCCAACAGCTTCTCAAGCAACCGCATCTTCTCTTTCTTCTTCCCTAAGCCTACCTCCTTGCTACATGATTAGTCAAGTTAAAAAAGATGAATTCTCCGAAAGGGACCTATCTTAGTTTAATTATATCCATCGATCGAAAAAATGCAGGACATAAGAGTAACGTGTGTTCCAGAGTGTCAACTTAACAATTACAATACATAAGGGTGGAACGAACGTTGATACCCCTATAGTATAGAGAGGGCGGTGAAGCTTTGGTAGAAAGGTAAGATAAAGCCGCTTCCTAAGTCACTCAGGTATGGCTTTGGTTAAGTAAATTGACTCCATCTTCATCAATAGCCGATGGTAGGCATAATCTGCGTGATTCAAGTCTTTCATGCATCACCTCAGTGATGCTCTTCGCAAGATCCTTTTTAAAAGTGACTAGAACTATTTCCTTATCAAAGGGTCTCGTTCTGCCGTTTTTCAGGGTGTAATAAGTCTTATCTAGCTAGATCCTAAGATCTCGATCCACGGCTTAGTAATCCGTAGACACTTCATACGAAGCCGAATCCTGCTGAATCAGGAGAATCCACTGATCCAGGTAGGTGAGTGAAAAGCAGAGGGAATTCAGAAGACCGGTTTACTAAGCTTTTTAGCAGGACAAAAAGACGTTCTTTCAGCCCTAGTTCGACTCAAGTCTCGCTATCGCTTTATGGTGGCGCCATGCAAAAGGTTAGAATGAGACCTTTCTGTCATTGAATCTAAGAGTGAAGGGACCCATGCCCTTTATCAAATCAGAGAAAGGCGGGAAAAACTACTTAAAAAAGAAGAGAGCTAGGTAGGTTATAGATTCATAATGAGAATCTTCGACAAAGATAGTTCCTTCTGTTTAGAAATCAATTAGATCTCGATTGACTTAACTTGAAGCATGGCTTGCCGTTTGATGCTACTCTTGGGAACATTGATACATTGACTTTCAAGCATCTCGTAGTTGAGCGGTACTGCCATCAACAGTTCCAACATGGACAAGGACTGCTGAACATGGATGGTACGAACGAGAGTCGAACTCGCATCTCTCTCTTTTCCTGTTAGTTCGGAAAGCAAAAAAGTTATCTTCATTGACCATAAGGCATATCTTTTTACACCAATTACTGGCCCCTCTACTGAAAGAATCAGAGTTTCAGTTTGGACTTTTGGTTCTTCAGTCAGATTAGAATTTATGCCCTCTGCTATCCCGGTTGTCGCTGACCCATTTCAGGTCACACAAGGCAAAGCTCCTGGGAGAGGTTTAAAGATGCTCGACCGATAGGGAGAAGACTACCTCACTTGACTGGAAAAGCAAAGGGTAGAACTCATCTCTCTTATCTATGAGAATTCTTGTCTCACTTTCTTTAGGGCATTTGAACAGATATGACCCGACCATTCTACTTTCTTTGGGTTTTCGGCGGGATGGCATTGAAGGTGACGGATTGAAACCGCCCTACCTAAAGGGCTTAAGGGAATTGAATTGCAGGAAGGTCCAGCAGGTCAGGTAGTCCAGGAAGTCTTCTAACTGCTTGATGGTTTCTAGTTGGTACAACCCCCTCTCTCCTAATCTCATCTATAAGAGCAGGTTCCTCCCAACTATGCCACTGTATAGGCATAGTCACTCGAGTGAAATTGAGTGTTGAGTGGCCGCTTTTGCTTGCTATTAAGAAGTTTTACTCCTCACTTGTTAAATGGAGTACTTGGTGAAGGCGTAATCACTGAGTGACTTCCCCTCTTTTTGTCATTACTTCCGCTGGGACAAACCCTATCTTTTTCATTCCCGTCTGATTCTACGTATGCCTATTCCCCTGATTCAGTAGTTTTCTTCAGGTTGGGTCGGCTACTCCTTGATCTAGGCATACAATAGGGCTTAGGGTTTGGAAGTTGGTAATGGAGTCCGCCTAGGTGAATATCCTGACTTCTCGTTTTCCGCTGTCTTTGACTTCGGAGCTGGTGCATCTGTGACCAGGCTACTCCTTTCCATTCCCTCAACGGTTTAATAATCGGCTCATCTTGGTTGAGTTGCTTAGAAAGCTCCATCCTCTCGTCGGCCAAGCCGTTTCTCCTTCATCTGTATTTGACTTTCCTTTTTCGGTTGATGAAATAGAGGTTGATGGGGACAAAGGTTAGAAATCATCAATTGACTTCGATGCAGCTACAGATAGCTACAGATGCTTTTCTCAAGAATAACTCTATTGCGTACTGAGACTAAGTTGAGTTTGAGACGAAGAATTCAATATACTGGGATCCCCAATTATTTCTTTTCAGTGGGCTGGCTGGAAGAGCTTATTCTCTGGGGTTTCATAAAGTGAAGTTCTTTTCCACAGCCTGACTCTTCCCGTCACCCTTCGGCCAACTTTCGCCTCATTTTCTTTCTTCTGCGTTGGGAAAGATGAGAGTAGGTCTTCCATCTCCTCTCGCCGATGGTTTGAGAGTTGCGTTGGCGTGACGCTAATCTACTGATATTCGAGTGCTTGAGTTTCACTCATGTTATGCCTTTGGCCCAGTTGTTGGATTATCGATAGTTGCTGTCGAATTTTTCGATGTTTTAGCAGCTAAACTGATTGCCCGATCCGATATAGTAGCACTGGCTGTCTTAGACGCGGACTTCCCCTTTCTCATGCCCCTATTAGATTAGAGAGTTTCTATGTTCCGTAATCTGTAAATGAAGATGAAGTGGCTTACGCACCTACTTCTGCTCTTGGAACAGCGGGTTCACTCGTTCCCTATCTAGTCAATTGGGCTATCGATCCTGAGCCGATCGATAAAGGAAAGTTTCTTGTAGCCCCCCTTTCTTCTGTCTTCCCTGACCAGGGCATGAGCCCGAACGGACTGACTGGCATCTGAAAATCTCGTCTACAAGGTTTCAACTGCTCTAGTGGTAGTTGTTTTTTCCTACGCTGGCTTCAGTTAATACATTGCATTGCGCGCTCCTTCCCCGGGGATCAAAATATTCTTAAAAAGGGTTCCGTCTCGAACTCCGAGTACTTCCCAAGGAGATCAGGTTAGGGTTGGTGTGGCCATCTACTGTTATACCCGAATCAATTCCATTAATTCATGGAGTAGACAGATCAGGGTCGAAATCCTCAATGGGGCTTGTCCCCCTAATCACTACAAGACGGCTAGTGCCAGATTTGAATCCGAGTATGAATAGCTGGAAAAAGGGCTGATTGGAGAATCTATAGTGGCTCTTGCATCTGACTTTGAGACCTCAACTGGCTTTCTTTCATTGTTTGATGGGCGTATTGAATATTAAAAGCATTTAGCTATGGTTTTCCTCTCGTATCCAATAGATGGGCTTGCTTTCGTGCCTAACAGCTCATCTTGCTACTCCATGAGATCCGGTTCGAACTCAAGAATGGGGTGAGTCCCTTTGATTTGATGCTGCTGACCTCGATACGGCTATGTTGTTTGCTCTCCCTCTCAGCTGTTATGTCCCTTCCCGCTAGTGCTACTCTGCCTTCCTTTCCCCCGGAGACCATTCTTTACCTGAACCTGGCCTAAAAGGGAAGATTAGCCCATGCCTTCTCTAAAAGCTTCACTGATTCCGTTGACATCAATGAAAGCGTAGTAGGGCAAGAAGTGGTTGAACTAATGGCCTTGAACGAACCGGCCTGAACTGAAAAGGAATAGTTGGATTTCCAGCCATAGTCATGGCTTTCTTCGGCTACTCTCGCTATTGGTACGGCGGCTTGAAGCTACCCTTTCTTCTTTATTGAAGTCAGTACAGAAGGACCTTGAATGCACTTTGCTTTCTCATATCGGTCGGTGTAAAGGTTTAGCCTGGTAGACCTCATAGATAAAAAGAATAGGATCCCGACCTAAGAAAAGAAAATGCTATCAGCTCCGGAACCTCTCGATCAAGTAGTTTCTACTTTTTCTATTCAAGACGGGGAGAAATCATCAATTCAATTAGATGTCGGTTGTTTCCTGAAACTAGCTGCCAGAACTGGGCTAGATAGGGCGTACGAAGGGCGAAGGGGATGGTTTCTAGCTGTTCAAACTCCCTATCATCGTATGTAAGATGAAGAGAGAGATGTTCGATATTGCTTCTCCTTTGCTTACCTTCTCTTAATGCGCTTTGATGGCTTTGCTGCTTGCTTTCTGATGGCAGCAGCTGCAACAACTCCATATTTATCTGGTCTCGGGGGATGCATCTCATTGAATGTTTTCAGCATCTCTCTCTGAAGCCGGACTCCCCTTTCCACTGAGCTATTCTCCTACGCTGATCGATTGGGCTTGCTCAGCTCTCAGCTCAAGTCAAGTGATTGGGGAATAAAGAATAGAAGGTTCATCCATGCTTTTAACAATCTCTACAGTTACTGGTTAGCCCGACTTGCTAGCTGATTTCATTCTTTCCCGCTTCCCCCATTCCGTGTCTTCAACCGGCCATAGTGAACTTAGATGATTCATCCTAGCTTAATAGGGTTTTCGCATTTCCCTCGTCCATGGGACTAGCCTCTTATCTGCTTTCATAGGCTATAGATCCTTCACCTCAATTTCACAAGCAATTGAGTGGCTTAACGCTCCTTCCTCTCCCCGAGAATAAGTTCAGGTATAGCCCTTCTTAACTAGCAGTAGTGGAATCAAAGAGAGACTTAATTGATCTTGTATTAGGTGCATAACAAAAGAGATTCTCCACAGAGTGCAAACTTTCAATTTAGATTAAAGCAATAAGAAAGACAGGGTGCGAAGCGAAGACTTAGAGTACATAGCCGGGGAAATAGCACTGATGGTAGGGCTTCTTCATCTCCTCTCGGAGTAAAGATGTTAGGGGTAAGAGAAGAGGAGTAAGCTAATAAGCAAAGTAAAATAAAGAAAGGGTTTTAGCGGGTAAGAAAGATAGAAGTTCTCGCCCTCCCATCTCAGAAGGTCAGAAGGTGATTCCCTTGCTTGGCTACTTTAGTTTGACTACGCTATGAAAAGCATCTCCCAATATTAATTCTTATCCGTTTGGCATTAGTGCCTTCTTTTTTTTCCCCTTTTCCTTCGCATAGAATGAATCACCTCCTGCATAATAACTATGTTATCAATTATTTGGCGTCCAGGTACAAAGAGCTACACTGCGTGGGTGCAATGTGCATACCCGCTAAAGCCCTTGTTGCGCTGAGAAAGAAAGAGATATTGATGAAAGGGCGGTAATAATTGGCAAGTCCAAAGAATGATTGAAGCTCCTTTACCTTGGTCGGGGCCTGCCACTCAGTGATAGCGCGGACCTTCTCCTTGTCCATGCGTATAGTTCCTCCCCTTATCCAGTGGCCGAGGAACAGAATTTCGTGCTGTGCGAATGAGGAGAGAAAGAAGCAAACGAGCCAGGGAAAGAAAAGAGAGAGAGTGCTTTATCATACAATATTTGCCCGCTCTCAGTCAATCATGGAAGGATCTTTCCCCTTGGGATGTGCCCTATAGGAGCGCAAGCCTTTTTCACCTGTTCGATCAGTTCTACCTCGACTGGAAGCAGACAGTTTAATTGAAGCGCGAACTTAATTCACCAAGAGGGGTTCAAGGGTTCGCCTAAAAAAGGTAGAAAAATAGTACTTCGTTACCTTCAAGGCTGAAGGAGGCGCCTAAGATAGAGCCCAGAGAAAGATTTTTAGGTATTGCAATTGGTTATGAGAGATGGTCCGCAACTTTATATTAGAATATTATATTATATATAAGATGGAATGAAATGCTAGTCCATACCTATCGAATCAGAATTCTACGGTACAAATCCGAATCTAGAATGATTTTCTTCCCTCAGTTGATGGTGATGTTGGTGCTAATATCCCCGGAGAAGGAGGTCTCCATTCCTATCTGTCGGTATGTTACCTATGTCGTAATGGGGAAATCCCCTTTTCCTTGATAAAGTGAATGTCAATCTTCCTTCCTACTTCTTCTTTTTGTCCAAAGCATAGCGGGCCAAGATAAGCCATTTTTTCACCACATCGGGTCGCGAGCTACTGTTTAGATAAAAGCAGGAACGAAAAAAAGTCTGTTAGAGATCTATTTATAGTCTTTTTTTTTGAATTTATAGCTTACATCCAGCCTATCCTCAGCTAACTGACCTTAGAATAGGTAATCCAATGAAAGCGGAACCCGAATCAGACTCTCGCTCCTGCCTATCGCCCTTGGGCTTTTTTCTTCCTTCTGGTTGGCTTTCCAATTCCCACAGTCGATTCAATAGCAAGCAAGTCAGGCTTTCAAGCCAGGGCAAAAGCATATTCCGACTAGCTGACTTCCGCTCTCCCTATTCTACCAAGACAAGAAGAGATGCTTTTTCTCTTGCTTCTTTCTTCTAGCCTTCGATGCCTTCTCCCTGCTCCCTTCCTGTAGGCCCATTCCTAATCTTATTGCCAAGGCCCTTACTGGCTACACCTAAAGCACCAAGAGAAACTCTATCCTATACTGAAGGAAGTAGGTTTTCTTTGCTCTTAAGTTCGAAGATTCGTCTTTTTCTCCTTATTTCGTTCAGCCAGTTGGATAACTCTTTCCGGCTTAGCCGAATGAATTAATTGGCTGGGGTAAAAAAAGCTAATTTAACTGAAGCCCTTGCCCTAACAGCCCTTCCTCCAAAACTTGAAGCAAGACTTGTTTGTTGATCTCGTCATGTGTAAGGCATCTTGAACAGAGGCACCCAAATGAACAGGGGGATAAAAATGAACATACGAATCGGCGAAAGCCGATGATACAAGAGATTCATCAACAAATAAGATTAGCTTGGGCAGGTAAGGCAGTCTTGAGAGGGTCCTTCTCACAAATCGTAAGCCACTTTTCCCGTTTTACTCGAAACTACGGATTTCGATCTCTCGAATCCTGATCCCTCTACATCTGAATAAGTTATTTCATCAGTCTCAATCTCTGAATCCTATGAATCATAGGCGGCATTCGAATCCGTCTCAGAAAAATCCTCTGCCTAATTAAAGTCAGAATAATCGGCTGAAGAATAGGTAGAAAAAGAAAAAGTCTGAAGCTGAGCTGGGGTACTGTTGTTGGCGCCCTAAGGAAATGAATTCCTTTTAATTCAAAGTATGAAACTGGGGCTGAGCCCATTCCTCAATCTTAAGAGCTATGAGGATACTGCTTTTCAAGGCACTCTGAAATCGACAATGCCTTCCTTGAAAGTTAAGTGTTCGGCCTATTGATAAACACCGATCATAGTGATAAAGCTTAACTACATGTCTTAATCTAGGACTGCGAGTGTTGATATTAAAGGTCTACACAACTCACGAAATTTAGTCTGCGTAATATCTAGCTTGGAAGTGAGATAAGTGGGGTTTTTCATCTCTTTTTATTTCTTCCCAAATATTTCTTGCGTGAACTCGTGTATCTATCTTGTATCGTGTAATACTTCTAATTATATTGTACTCAATCCTCGATATTACATCACATTCTATTCATACTCTGACTCTACTTATACTGTGATGTACTCGTTAATTATTAGTCCTATCACATTATTATTAATTCTTGTGATATTCATACTCTTACTAGATCTACTTATTATTATTTATGAGTTGGGCATTCTTTATTTATTTCATCACACTCCTCTAATTGTTAAATCTTGTTTATATTTCTTTTTTTTATTAAATTCCTAGAAAATCTTGTATCCTAGATTTTATCTTGTAATGACCTTATTCATATAATATTTTTTATCTTCTTGTACCATTTTTTCATCACTGAACCATGACAATTAATTTATTCAACTCTATCTATTATTGATAAATACGGGACTTTCTTAACCTGTATTACTTGTAAGTGGCGTCCTTGTTATTCCGCTGTTTAATCTCTTTTCTACATCAACTTAGTCAAAATTCTTTTCCTTGGCTAACATCTTATCTCGTGTTTGTTGTTCAAACTTGACTCGATTGCACATGCTTCTGTACTTGTTTATACAGTGATCCTTATTCTTATTTCCTTTCTAAATTAACTTAGCCGAAATTCTTTTCCTTCCTAACATCTTATCTCGTGTTCATTGTTTGACCTAGTCTCGATTCTACATGCTCATATTCTTGTTTAATACAGTAGTCCTAGTCATTATTTTCCTTAAATCCATCATGAATGACTACTATATTTTTATTATAAAGTGTGATATATATATATATATATATATATATATATATTATTACTCAAGCTGTGAACTTTACGTGACGTGATTGCGATTTACTCGCTTGTCGTGATGGGATCCCTTAATCGTGTATGTCTATTGGGTGTTACACCCATATAGTGTCGTGATCGTGATTATAATACTACTATGTAGCCACAGCTAATTATCGTGCATGATATTTATTTTATATCTATTATTTTCAATATTATCTCGTGACAGTAACTTGACTCGTGTTAATTCCATTCAAATTACATGAAAGATATCCACATCAAGTTTTTTCCATAATCTCTGGTTCTCGTCTCTTGTTCTTGTTGTGTACTTCTATTTTTCAGGAGTATTGTTCTTGGGGAAAAACCCCTACTTACTGAGCATTTGATTTCGCTCACCATTTTTTCTTCGCACTGTTTTCTTTACAGTTAACGAAGAGTAAGTATGGAAAGTACAAGAGTGGGGTAGTCCATCCTCCATGAGAATTCGTGAGAATAAGATTGAGTTTTTAGACTTTATGGTTTGAGGCTTGTGATTATAACCAGTATTTCTATTTTGATATTGAATATTGTATTATTTTATTTAAGAGTGGTTTCCTGGTAATTGAAGACTTCATAAATATGATTTGTAATAAAAGTTTTATAAGTACTATGATTTAACTTGCATCCAGTGTGCCTAGCTTGCTAAAGAGGTATTGCCTCTCTAACAAGCGGCATGTCATATCTCAAAATCATTTAAAGGACGGAATTTTGGGGCGTGACATGTTCTCTGTTAGCTATCCACACTATCTTAATTGGCATGATATTGAACCATATGCCCAAGTAAAACTTTTTCGAATTTCCAGGACTGAAGAACCCGAGCTGGAACTGCTTTTGTGCTGAGACTAAGGTTTCATTACAAGTAAGAGAGTGCAATATAGTCAACGTGTCGATGGACATGTATATTGGTATCAAAGATAAAATTAAAACAAAAGTATAGCAAATAGTAGCAGACAAATGTATCTTCATTTGTATTGAACCGAAAAGGAAATATACCAAGAGAAATTCAATGAAGCTACAACGATTTGGACGAAGAAAGAAAGGGCATTATTGACAAACTGTGAAGCTCGATTGCCAAAACTGTAACATATATGCCCGATAAATAAGTAAAAGATGGTATTTCGGAAATAACTGACAGAAAATATTGTTTGACAATTTTCCTTGAGCCTAAAAGAGAGAGAGCAGTTTGACTTAAAAGTATTTGTCCTATGGGAAAAGGCGAGGTCTTTTTTGTTTTTTATAAAACTAAATTATTTCAAGGATTATGTCAAGAAGATTGTGGTGGCCGCCTGAAATCTAGCTAGCGTTCATATTATTAGAAGACTAAATAATATTTGATAATTTCCGAGACAATCACGTTTGATAATGCACCATTTATGTTAATATTTTGAGTTCCACTTTTTAGAACCACCACAGCAACTTCTTTGAGGATATAGCTTTTTTTTTTGTTAGGCAAGTGCTCGTTTTATTTCACTTCAAAAACAAGCATCATTTACAAAATATCATTTACATTAGTTTATCCATAATTTGCCACATTGTGCAAAGAGATCTATTTTCAACACTATCAACATATTTACTTTGTAAAGAGATTTTATCCCTAACATCCAACACGATTCTCTCAAATCTCAATAATTTGTCTTCCATTTGAATGGATAGTTCAAATTCCTTCTGTCTTTTGAGCTCGCTAATTTGAATTCTTCGGGAATTGGTTGACATCTTACTTATCTTTATGATTTAATGAAAGTTTATTTACAACCAAAAACAAAAGAAAGAAGTTGTCCTTTGTACTAGGCATTGGTGCAAGATACAAGGTTAGTCTTTGATCAGTTTCCCAAGTTCGCGATAGTTACGTGCCTAAAATTGATCAAATTTTTAAATCCGCAAACCTTTATATGTCCATGAAAATGGAGAAAGTAATTCAACAAATGAATACGAAATATCAGAACAACTAAAATTCTCAAATAGAAGTCATATTTCAATGCGCTAAATTAAAATAAAAAAACTAAACTTCAACATTCACTTTATCTTAAATAAAGGCATAATTACAAAATAATTAAATCTAAACTTCTTAAGTCCTAATATCGTGGTCAAAACTATTTATATCTCTAGTTCTTTCATCCCATGGCCTATGCGAGTTGTGGGACCAGTCAGCCCAGATGTCACCTCTAGCACTTCACTTTGGCAAACTTCGTGTCTTTGCTATGTCTACATTGTTTTTCTTGCTAAGCCGCTATGTCTACTTTTACATCAGATTCATTTGCTTTTGTTTGATTCTTTGTTCTTACATTATTGTTACATTTTTGGTTCTCAAATTATTTTTCTCATAACTTTGACCTTATAAATATGTATAGGATAAATTGCATCATATGCCACTAACTTGCACAAAGTTTTAAATCACCCACTGAGATTTATTTCAAAGCGTCCATTGAACAATGTTCTGTTTTAATTTACTCATTTCTTTAGTTTTTCACAATTAGTTCTGACAAATGTTCATTTTTTAACTAGCAAAATTTTCATATGCCACAACATTTCTATTATAGCTGAAGTTTTGCAATAGAAAGGCACATAAATAAATAGTTTCTCCTTGATATTTTTGTTGGAATACTATTTAAGTAACTAGAAAATTTAGATGTTTTTGGTAGAATATTGATATCCTATAATTTTAATTATATAGTGTTGTTTTTTTTTTTTTTTTGGGTCGAGATATAGTGTTTTGTTAGTTTGGAATTATTAATGTGTATTTAGGCAAGAAATCTTAGCGCTCTTAAAATAGTGTGGCAAATGAAATTTTGTCCAACTTATTAAAAAGTAAAATATCCATTAAAACTAACTCCAAATAAGTAACAGAGTAGGTAAAATGAAAAAAAAAAAAGAAAAAAAAGAGAGAGAACAAATTCAGTGCACAATTTGAAAGGAAAATAAGACTGATGACTGAATTAAAACTACGTGCAAGTATAATAGTTTGTGACGCAGTTACCCAAATGGACATAAAATCAAGAAGTTAGAACAAGTATTGAAATACGAAACAGTCAAATGGACATCAATTGATCAACGTGACCACTATTGCGAGAAACAAGAATTTACCGAATAATGCGAACAAAGCAATAAAGAAAAAAAAATCACATGAGAATAGATAACAAGTGCATTATTGACAATATTAACCGGTAATTACTAAGTCATAAAGAGATAGTCAAAGAACGATAAATTCTACTTGAATCGAAAAACTCGAACTCTAAAACACAAAATTTACAACCCTCACGAAGTGAAGATAGCCCTAGACTTGAATGTAAAACCAAATTCCTTATTTTGTCCCCACACATTGCTGTCCTTCTTGATTTCAATAAAATATAAGATTTTCCGAGATCTTACATTAATCAATATCTAATCCAACGAGGGCTAGCTCAAAATATTCCTATTAGGACTCAGAAGAGCCATGTGCTTACTAAACTCGAGGGAGATGACGGCCATCATATCCTTGACAAATTTTACCTGTGAGAAACTTTAGTATCCTAGTGTTGATTTGAAATAGGTAAAGAAATAAACGTGGTAAGACATTGATGGTTAGCGTATATTGACCCATATTAGTGGCGCTTAGTATATTTCTAATCCAAGCCAAGCCGCCTGTGTAGACCTTTGCGGGGTTAACACCGAAATTAATTAAACCTTAATGACCTGTTGAAAAACACATTAGATTACTAATTGGCCTTTGATCTAGTGGTATATTATTTATTGTAAGTGTAATAAATTACGAGATCAATTCTTATAAGTGACGCACTATATATAGTATATATTACATTGTTTTACTTAGATATATATATGCTTTTGTTTACTTAGATATATATGTTTCGTCATCTAGCTTATAATCAGCATTCTAGAATATGAAGTGCTCAACTTTCTTTTTTTTTTATAGAGTTTTAACTAAAAATGGTGAAAATTCATGTTTTCGTCCCCGGCCCGTCCCCTATATGAATTCTCTATATCTTGTGTTTGCCTATTCAGCTGTTATGTGAAAATTGACGAAAGTGATAAGAATTAGATGCGTTTTAGGAGACATTTTAAACTAGAAAAAAAAAAAAAAATTATACGCCTTGAAACAAGATATTTTAGTAAATGCGTTCTAGGAGACACCTTAAAACAAAGAAATTTTATTTATATTGTAACTCTAGGCTGCTAGTGTCAAGCTTACAAAACGAAGACTTAAAAGACTAACTCAATGCAATATCTAATAAGCTGACTATTTATGAAAAGTTATGTAGTCGACATACTTTTTAGCTAAGCAATGTGGACAAAATTACTATTGTTTTTTGGATAATTGACAAAAGAACTATTTGTTGGGATAAAATAATAAAAATAAAGCATAACATAGATAAATACTTATTTATTCTTCTTCCTTGTGTTTGACTTTATGAATCTTTCTACATGAATTCTTTCACATCATGTTCCGCATCATTTTATGAGACAACAGAGTGAGACCAATGTTTCCTTGGGTATTAAGGGTATTTCCAATGGGAAGTATTATTCACAAAAACTTATTATTTTTGACTATTTTTAGAGATTCGAGTCTTTAAAAATTATTATTAATGATTTAAATATATATAGGGTCTACCACTTTTTACAGATTTGAGTTAAAATAGAAACTCAATTTACTTTTTTAGTTCTAAATTTAGAGACCCAAAAAATGATTGAGTTTCTATTTTGATATAAAAATTGACAAAAGTGGTAGTATTTATATTGTCTTAGGAAGGAAGCATCATTACTCCAAGTGAGAAGATTGATGTAAGCTGTAATCTGGGATATTTTATAAGTTGTAAACCAGATTCTTTATTCGAGACTGGAATTCTCTTGGTTGGATTGCAGAGATTTAATTCTATATTATATAGTTGTTGGATTGTTTGATTCAATTACTGATGAGTGGATCTTAAAAACGCCCTGAATCATTCAATTGTTATATGCTGTTTGCAGACCTTATTGATGGTTATATTTAATTTTGTTTTCTTCCTTAACTATATCAATGTATATCCCTGCATACACATAATTATTAAGGTTCTGTTTGGCTTAATTGTGAGATTTTAACTTTTGAGTTGTAGAATTTTTGTAGTAGAACTTTGGTTAGAAGTGTTGTTAAATAAAAGTTGTTGACTGTTTGGCCTATATTGACAATATTGACCTTTTAAAAAATTTGAAGGTAATATTGTACTTTAAAAAATATGAAGGGGTATATTTGAAAAAGAAAAAGAAAATAGTTTCTCGCATTATAAAAAAACAGCTTCGCAAAAGTCCATTTTGAATAGCTCTAATTTAAAGCTTCTTGTTTTTTAATTTTTTTTAGCTTCTGCTTTTACCTAAAATTATGTTCAAAAATAGGTCAAACAGGTGAGATTAACTTCTAAACTTACAGGAAGTACTTTTAACTGTAAAAAAATTAGGCCAAACAGAACCTAAAAGAATTATTAAGAAGGGACAAAAGGAGTATGTTCTCAAACAAACTACTTTTCAGTTTCTTTTAAAGGTCAACTAATAATATGATGATATTTTTGCTAACTAATAATATATAGATGATGTTATTTCTCATAGATTGAATATTCTCTATGCTCAGTCCAGTTACACTTAATGGAAGAGTTTGTGTTTTGAAGATATGATCATCCTTTGGTAATTAATGGGGGGAGTGGAAGCAAAAAGGTGAAGCATCATATTGGAGCCAAAAGCACCTTAACCAGTTCCGATATTTGCGGCGTTATGTCTTTAATTAAAGATTAGTTATTTTTGCACAATAGTTTTAGTTTCTAACAATTAGTTATTTTTGCACAATAGTTTTAGTTTCTAACAATTAGTTATTTTATTATAGCCTGTGCTATTTTTTCTTGTAGTGTAAATGTTAGAAAAATTAGTTCTAGTTATCTGTAAAATAATTTTTATTTCTGTAATATAAATATTTTGTATTAATAATTTTTTGGCAATAAAATTATTTTGTATTATTATTTAATAATATTTTTTTATTTGAAATAGATAAATTTATATACGAAATATTAATAAATTAAATTTAAAAGATTATTACAGATTTAGCCATGGACAATTTTTATCACTTTTTTGTGGCGGATTTAGCGACAGACAAAAGTCCTATACTAAATTAATTAATTTTGAATAATATGAATGAATTTAAAATTTTAGAGAAACAATAAAAATTATTTGTGCAATTTTCCCATTCCCATGTCATCAAATGTTTTTTTTTTTTTTGTCGGTTATGTGATCAAAGGTTGAACGGAATGAAAAGCATGAGCGTTGCATCTAATTTCTCGTCTCTTAACGCACTCGACCCTAAATAAAAAGTTGAGGCTAGTCTTACATTCAGGCTAGGGTGTTGGGCCCAATTTGTTGGGCTTCAACATATTTATTTGGTGTTAAAGTTTGGCTTATATGATTTAGTTTTTTGGAGCAGCTATTTCGAGCTTTTACGTGTCCGGCCCAGATATTAGGTTGGGCCCTTTTCTGTTTGACCCCGTCCATTGTACAATTGTACTCTTATTTTGGTTCAAATCCTTTTCCGACCAAAAAACAAAAATTAAAAACAAGTTGGAAATTGGAACAATTAATGAATAATCCCACCTCAAAAGTTTGGCTTCCAGAAACTATTGTTCCATCAATGTCCAAGATACTTTGTTTTGGATATAAACTGTTGATTTAAACGGCCAGGTACAATATTACATTTGACCCCGAAACAGCTTAAACATCCTACTTTCAGAAACATATACTACAATCAAGACTTGACTGAAGAGTAAGAAGGGAGAAATATAGCAAAGGAACACAACGGTGATGACCATCCTTGACCATCTTAATTATCTGTAATTTTAGCATCCTACTGTTTTTTGGAATGAGCCTAAAGAAACATGGTTAAACTTTGACAATTAGCGTACATTGGCCCATGAAAATGGTGCTCAATTAAGAAAATATCTAGATAGTTGAATGGAAAGGGAAAAATGTATGTGAAAACAATAAAAAGAAGACCAAGCCGCCTTGTTGACCTTTGGAGGGTAAATAGCTTTGCCGGTTACACTCTAAGAGTTGGGTGAAATGGTCAAATATAAAATTATTATAATCAAAGGGTCTGAGCTCAAAGCACGGTATCAGCCTCTATTGTAGAAGAAAAGGGGGGGGAAAAAAAAGTTCAGCAAATTATAGTGTAATGGTTGTAGAGTTATTTGATTTTTGTCTCCACAAATGGGAGATCAGCTCTAATATGTGGCATTATTGGTCATAGATGCTGCTATCATAAGTGGCTTGCCAATTTTTCTTTTCTGTTATTTATTTAATGAAGTAAAAGGTAAGGATACTTGCCTAAAGTAAGAGTTGATAATGAAAGACTGCTTTGAGTTTATAATGAGTTAGGTTCTCTATTATAATGTTTAAGTATTTAGGATTATTAATTAGGCTCAATCAAGGGGTCAGAATTGGAACTAACCTAAGAAATCATAACCTAACTCTACCACGTTCCTAAAATTTGCCTTGTCGAATTTCGAAAATGCAATTGTTTTAGATCTAAAAGAGTATATCCCAAAAACTCACAATGCTCTAAACCACAAAATTACAACAGGGGTTAATGTATTTTTTGCATCACTTAACTTCCCTCATTGTATTTGTCAATAAAATGGCAGTCAAAGCATTAGACTAAAATTTGAGTGTACATAACTGCTTTTAGAAGGTTAAGTAATAAAAATAGAAGGGGGAAACCGCTACACTTTATATATATTAGGTTGTCAAGTTTTACCAATCTTTACAAATAAAAGATTATTGCACCGTCATATTCAAGGATAAATTGAATAAAGAATGTGTGCTTGTACCCAGGCAAAAATAGTGACTAAGATATCATTGTATATTCTCCATCTTTTAAGAATATATTTATTTGCTTTTCAAGTTTGTCTATAGTTAAGCTAATTGCAATGATGAAATGTATTTCTTGTGGTTTTATTTAAGAATAAATATTTTTATCTAGAAGTAGAAAAACATAAACAAATCAAGGGAAGAATAAGATCCAACAATTTTGATGCTATTATATACATCACTTTGTTAACACAACATTTGAAATATGGCGACTCAGAATTTAGAATACTTGTTTTCAAAATGATTTTTATCTTTTCTTCTATTATGTCCACTATGGTCTTTTAACTCTAGAAGGAAAACAAGTTTGTTCTTACTTTAATAAACTTTTCAATGATTAAGAAAAAATATTTATTTTAGAAAAGAATCCCAATAAATTAATTTTTTTTGGGCAAATAAAGGAAGGTATAATAACCAAATTAGTCATGATATTTTCATGATCGAGTATGAAAACAAACTTCTTTTCGTTTATTTGTAATAAAATTTATGTAACAATATTCTTATTTATAATGGCCAGTAATTAACACTCTAACCTTTTTAATTTAGAGGGGGTGTTGCAATTGAACACCTTTGTTTGTTTTGGCTCACTTAATCCTCTCAAGGGTAGTTAGGTAGATTTAAATTTTAATATAAATTTTGACTACCATTTTCATTGAACAATACTAAAAGGTGAGTAAATCATACCAAAATAACATTAGGTGGCGATTAGTATGTGTGAATGAGTTGGGAATAAACGTATTCTTAGTTTTATTCTAATCCTCACACTTGATATGAGGGAATCCCATTCCACAAATTTGGGAATACCTATTTTTGAAAAAAATACATTGGAATAGCCTATCTCATGTGATTTGGAATGAACTTATTATTCAAGTGACCAAAATACCCTTAAAACATATTCACAATATAGAAACAATATTGTTATTAAGATAATTATTTTTGTTATATATTATTCAATGACGAAAGAATTGTTAATGAATTGCCTGAAGTGAAGCAAGGGGTGACTCCTTCAAGCCAAAACATGGCGCATTCGATCATAAAAGACCGTATTTTTTGCTTGTTTTTGTTGGATAATCCTTTGTTTCCAAATTATTGTATAATAAGTAGTTTCTCCATCAGTCTAGCTATGTACCTTCCATTGTAAGGCAAATGCCTGGTACATAAAGACATAACTTCAGGAGTTTTCCTTGGGGCTGCATGAAGGCACCTGAGATATAGTACAACTAAACCTCGGTCAAACTCATAACTAATAGTTAGCAAGAAGCAAGTGATTAAGTTGTGCAGCAAAGCAGAATATAGTCTTAATGTGGGCTACTTGAGTCCGACAAGCATCCCTTATTCGCGCGAGTAAACTATTGCTTGCTATTGCAACTATTATTTATTATTAATATTACTGTTACATTATACACAATTACTGGAGGTGCCATTTATTTATAACCATTATGATTAATGTAATAATATAATAATAAAAAATAATAAGAAGATAACAATAATAATATATAATAATAATAATAATAATAATAATAATAATATAAAAATAATCATATAATAAATATAAATTCTAATGATATTAATAAGAAACAAAATAAAAATTAAAAAAAATAAAATATATTAGTATAATAGTAATATAAAATGAATAATAATAATAATAAATAAAAACAATAAATTAATAATATAAATAAAATGTAAATGTAAAACATAAACGATATTATTAAAAAAATAACAATAAGTAATATGAGTATTAATATATAATTTTATGAAAATAATAATAATAATATATAACATAAATATAAATATAGAATTTAACATAATAATATGATGATAGTGTAATAAATAATAATAATAATTATTATAATAATTAACAACAATATTGAAAAATAAAAATATATGACCCCCACAACAAAGGCCTAAAAGCACGACCTTAAAATAAAGAGCATTACTATATCTCACTTTAATTTTCACACTCAAATACCACTTCTTACGTGGATACTTAGTTGGCATGCTAAAATAACTAATTTTTTAATTTCTCTTTCTTCTTTTAATATGCCAACTCAGCATACACATGAGAAGTGGTATTTGAGTGTGAAAATTAAAGTGGTATATAACATTTCTCTTAAAAGATGGTATTTCGGAAATAACTGACAGAAAATATTGTTTGACAATTTTCCTTGAGCCTAAAAGAGATAGACAAGTTTGACTTCAAAGTATTTGTCCTATGAGAAAAGGGGAGGTCTTTTTTCTTTTTTTATAAAACTAAATTATTTCAAGGATTATGTCAAGAAGATTGCGGTGGCCGCCTGAAATCTAGCTAGCGTTCATATTATTAGAAGACTAGATAGTATTGATAATTTCCGAGACAATCACGTTTGATAATGCACCATTTATGTTAATATTTTCAGTTCCACTTTTTAGAACCACCACAGCAACTTTTATGCGGATATAGCTTTTTTTTTTTTGTTAGGCAAGTGATCGTTTCATTTTACTTCAAAAACAAGCATCATTTACAAAATATCATTTACATCAATTTATCCATAATTTACCACATTATGCAAAAAGATCTATTTTCAACACTATCAACATATTTACTTTGTAAAGAGAGTTTATCCCTAACATCCAACAGAATTCTCTCAAATTTCAATAATTTGTTCTTCCGAACTAGAGCCAGAGCCATGGAGCCTGCCATTTCTTTCCTGTCAAATGTGATAAACACACATTTTTTGTCCTCTGCGGATATAGTTGTTAAGCAAATAGGAGCTTCATTAGTACTTTAGCTTATACTTCTCTTTAAGTACGAAGGTGCCACATTCTTGAATGTTCACAAGAAAAAGAAATATTGGGCAGTTCCAAACGGGAAATTCCCACATTTGGAGCATACGAAATCTGAATCGAAAGTTGTCTTCCATTTGAATGGATAGTTCAAATTCCTTCTGTCTTTTGAACTTGTTAGAAGTTGTGCAGTATAAGTATGGATTAATCTTGACAAAATTAAAAATGGATGCAATAACTTGGTGTAGAGTGATTCTGTTACAACTCTGTTACATGTGATGTTGCAACATTAACTGACATATCAATTCTATCACAGACCGTTAGCAACCAGTTCTTTGATTAGTCAGTTTGTTCTACTTAATGTTCTAACATACGCGGTTACAGTAAGCAGCAGCGAAAAATAATAAAACTATAACAGAAATAAAAAACACCAAGATTTAATATGGTTCAACCGTGTGTTTTACGTCCACGGGACCTCCCTTGATCCAACAAACTTGTTCATTAAGAAATATAATCATTTACAACACCAATGGACTTACACAAGTAAAGACTCTCTCTTGCCCTTTGACGCCTTGATGATGAACTCCTCAATGAACTTTGGTTTGGCGAGCTCCCCTCGACTTGCAGCGTTCTCTCCCGAGAACTACACATTCTTCTCCCGAAGAATGAATAAAGAAGAAGATAATCTAATCACTCAATGACTCATATAATTCGCTCATGACTCACTCTAAAAAAAAAACAAAGTTGCAACACTTAATCCAATCAAAGATTGAAACACAGATCGTGTTGCAACATAACATCGAATACTAGACAGAAAACTCTCTTGTATTTTCTCTCGTTGCTCTCTGTCTCTGTCTCTCCTTTTCTGCTTCGTGCCTGCTGTGCTCTGGACTACAAATATATACTTTGTTGATATACCACCAACTGCCTTAGGCATCAAGACATTCCTAATCAATAAGCAATTAATGTTATGCCATAGGCACTTTAATGTTATATCATAGCCAACACAATCTTCATATGGTAAGATGTCATAATATGGTTCCTGTGCTTATCATGGTAAGTTGCCATAATATGTTTCTTGTAACACACAATAGTAACCAGCATATATATGGTAAAAAGATCATGAGGTTTTTGCAAAAACACAGCCAATCCAAGATTGCCTTCAAGATGACCAAAATGACAAAAATTCCCTTTGGCTTTGTTTTGGAAAAAACCATGATTAAGGGAAACATGATTAAAAACCAGTATATCACATAATAGATAGTTGAAATCATGTTGCAACAAGCATAAGCACAAGAGAAGCAGTAACAATAGGAAAAACAAAAACAAGAACACTAAAACAAGAACACTATATCCCTTTTTTTGCCAAACAAAAGGCAAAGACAGATGAGAAAAACCACTAGGACATGAGATTATAAAAACAGACATAGAGGTGAGATAGGAAGTGAACAATATTAACTAGAAGAAGAGCCCATCAAGTGCGCCATCAAAACATTTTGGCCCTTGAGCAGTTGAACCAAGTCTGATTAAGCTGATCCTAATTAGCCTGAATATTCCCTTGCTCTTCTCGGAGTTCTTCAATAGCCTCACGAAGCTGCTGAAATTGCTGCAACATGGCAGACTGATCAGCAGTGGAACTAGCAGCGTCAGTGTTAGGAGCGGGTGTACCATCAGCATGCTCCCCTTTAGTATCATCTTTGTGAGCCCCTTGCAAAAACTTTCTAGAAAATAACAGTGAAGAACCTGGTTTGTGCAATACTTCATTAGGATCAAGAACCTTGTGTAGTGACAAGAGAAACGCACATAAGATAGAAGGATATGACAAATGCTGACTAGAAAAGTTTTAAGCAGCTTCCCTAATTATGCGCTCAAAGATAACCCGACCCAAATCAAAATTCACCCCAGTGCCTATAGAGTAAAGCAAGTGGCCCATTTCACTACTGAGAGTAGTAGAGTGCTTAGTAGGATATCAGTTTGCCATAGCCATCTTATGCAGAGCAGCATACTTAGTAGTGAGTCTATTCCCAGGTAGTCTGGATTCGGATTTCCATTCAAATGGCTCACCTATTAGTTCCATAGCAATAGTAGACAAAGAAACATCTGGAATAATCTCTGTAACTGGCTCACATCCTAAGAATTTATTTAGAGCAGTAGGCGAAAACTCAAACACATGACTGCGCACAAAAATCTGATGATAATATTTTGATGTTGCAACATTGACATTGATGTGCAGATTTGAGTAAAACTCATAAACTAGATTGCTAGAAAATGACTTTATCAAAGCAAATGAGCCTAATAGATTCCTTTTTCTCAGTAAGGCAAATACCCCTGTTCCCTGATATGATTTCTCATTCAGCGGTTTCTCTAGAACAAACTTCCGCTAAGACACAATTTTAAACTTCTCTTTTGACTTAGAAAAGAAAAACTGTGAAGAATAAGCAATGGAAGGATCATAGGCTGGATATGATCGCTTTGCTGCCTTGGGGAGTTTGGAGCGTGAAGACTCTGCAAGTTTAGCCTATTTGCGTTTGAAACTGCCAATGTGTTTCTTCGTTTTGGTCTTGGATTGTCGACCATCTTCTGCGGGTGTGACTTCAGTTTCGGATGGTGCACGCGACGTTGCAACATTATCTGAGACAGAGACAAGCGTACCCTTTGACTGTGCACTAAGTGACTCAGTAGTAGCATGACTTGTTCCACTCTTCTCAGCCGGTGCCTTGATGGGAGATGATGTTGCAACAGGGACAGTAGTTGCGACCTTGGGCATAGCCTCAGAGTCTGATGATTGTGTTTCCTGATTGTGGTAAGGTGGTGTTTCGGTGTGAACAACCACATCCATGCCTGTTGGAGTCCATAGAGGGTCAATGAATGGCTTTTTAGCCCTAGCTTTAGTTGATCATGGTCGAAGTGACCCACTAGTGCTCGTGTCACTGGACGATGTTGCATCACTGCCTTCAGCCGCTGGTGGAGGAGATGGTTCATCAATGGTGATAGGTTGTGACGAAACCCCTCCAGGTGCTCCAGATTTGGGGGTTCCCCAACGTCTACCGCCTGATCGCGTCTTCACCATGGTTGTTCTGCAAGTGGGTAGACAGCAAAGAACTCGAAAAACCACAGAGAAGATGAGAGAGAGAAAGTAGAAAAAATTAGATAAGCTATATGAACAATAACAGTAGAGTAATGGAGACATGAAGGGGCAAAATTTTCTCAATTAACTTGTGCCCTAATTGGGGGTATCTGCCCATCAGTTTAGCCAATCCCACGATCTTGGGAAGTTTAAAAAAAAATTAAATCTGCAAAAGTACATTAACTGTCAATCAAGGATATCCAAGTTTCCTGCTAAAAACACTCCTCTGTGTGTTATACGAAAGTTGCAACATTTTTGACATAAGTTATCACAATATTATCATGATGATTTTTAATGAATACATGTTGCAACCAAAAAAAACTAGCAGTTTTATTCATAATTCTCAGATCCACTAGGATTTTCTCCCCCTTTTTTTTTTTCAAAAACTACAGTAAAATAAAAAATAAAAAATTCAAAATGAATCTAGTCAGCATGAAATAACTCTAGAAGCTTTTCTCATCGATACTCATTTCAGACAAGGATTTAATTAATGAACCGTGTGTGTGTGTGAGAAGTAGAGATTTTAGATAGCTATTACCTTCAAATCTGCAAGTAAGTGAGATTCTTTTGGATTTGTTTGATATCTTGCACACACTCCAACACTGAAACATATATCAGGTCTACTTGCTGTAAGATACAACAAACTTCCTATCATACTCCTATATAGACTAGGATCAACTGATTTCTCATCTTCACTCCTAGTAAGTTTAGTGATCACACTCATAGGGGTCCTTGAAAACTTAGCAGATTCTAAACCAAATCTTTTTACTAGGTTCCTGGCATACTTCTCTTGAGATATAAAGATCCCATCTTCACATTGCTTCACCTGCAATCCTAAGAAGTATGTCAACTCTCCAACCATACTCATTTCAAACTCATGTTTCATATGCCTAACAAATTCATCAACCTTATTCTCAGATGTTGCACCAAATACAATGTCATCAACATAAATTTGAGCAATGAGAATACCTGAACCAGACCTTTTGATGAACAAAGTTTTGTCTACTCCCCCACTCTGGTAGCCTTTATCCAGCAAGAACTTCGTCAATTTGTCATACCAAGCTCGTGGATCTTGTTTCAACCCATACAAGGCCTTTTTCAATTTATACACATAAGTGGGATAGTAAGGGTCCTCAAAGCCTTTTAGTTGCTCAACATATGCTTCTTCATTTAGAATGTCATTCAAGAATGCACTTTTTACATCCATTTGAAACAATTTAACCTTTAACACACATGCAATGGATATTAGCAATCTAATAGATTCAAGCCTAACAACCGGAGCCAATGTCTCATCAAAATCCACACCTTCTACTTGTGTATATCCCTGAGCTACTAGTCTTGCCTTGTTTCTAGTGACATTACTACTTTCATCAGTCTTATTTTTAAAGATCCACTTAGTTCCAATTACATTGACATTTCTTGGCCTAGGAACTAAAACCCAAACATCATTCCTCACAAACTGACTCAACTTATCTTGCATGGCATGTATCCAAACTTCATCCTTTAAAGCTTCAGTCACATTTTTTAGTTCAAGAGTTGTTGTGAAACACACAAATCTTACCATGTCTCTGTAGTTCCTCTTGGGTTTTCCTCTGGTTTGGATTTTATCATGTATTGAGCCTATAACATCGGTTAGAGCATGATTTATGTGGACATGTGGTAGTTCCGCTTGAGTTCCTTCACTAATATCCTCATAGCCCCGTCACATGGTGTACAATCTGGTGAGATATTATCCGACTGCTCAGCTATTCTGCCTGATGTTTCATCTGTCTCAGACACACTAGGTTTTGAAGTTCCTTCTTCTTTCAATGTTACAACATCATCTGACTCATTGGTCTTTGTTTTGCTGCTACTGATTTCTACCGTTGATTCTCCTGCAAATTTTTGCACTTCGCCAACTACCACATTAACAAATTCTATTATAGTTCTGGTAGTTAAATTAAAAACTCAAAAAAACCCGATTGTTTGTAGCATAACCAAGAAAAATGTCTTTGTTACTTTTAGCATCAAATTTCCCTCTTTGTTCTCTATCATTCAAAATATAACATATACTTCCAAACACATGAAAATGACCCAGTGAGGGTTTCTTACCTTTCCAAATTTCATAGGGTGTTTTAGAAGTACCTGGTCGCAAGAACACTCGATTTATGGTGTAACATGTAGTGTTAACTGTTTTTGCCCAAAATGTGTGAGATAGATTTTTATCATTCAACATTACTCGAGCCATTTCTTGAATGGTTCTATTCTTTCGTTCAACCACACCATTCTGTTGTGGAGTCTTTGGAGTAGAGAATTCACGTGTTATTCCATGCTCGTTGCAAAATTTAGTGAATGAGTGGTTCTCAAATTCTCGACCATGGTCACTTTTATTCTAATGATTTTCTGAATATTACACCATTTCTCATTTTTCAATTTTAAATACAATTTCTTAAACACATCAAAATGTCAGATTTTTCTCTAAGAAAGTTGACAAATGTATATCTGGAAAAATCATCCACACATACAAACACATATCGTTTACCTCCGATGCTTTCGGTTTGCATTGGACCCATAAGATCCATGTGCAACAGCTCCAAGATATTCTTGGTTGACACATGCTACAACACCTTGTGAGATGCTCTTACCTGTTTACCAATCTGACATGAATCACATACACCTGACTGCTTATTTTTCAACTTTGGCAATCATCGGACTGCACCTACATTCACAAGTTTGGTCAACAAGTCATAATTTAAATGTCCCAGTCTTTGGTGTCAAATCTCAGCATTGTCACAGGTGCTGTTGTAACATGTCACTGGTCGTTCCTGTGATGGTGTAAGCATATAACAGTTGTCAAATGGCTTTTTACCTGAAAGCACGCAATTGTTAGCAATATCTAGCACATGGCAACCATCTTTAGTAAATTTCACATGTAAACCTTGATCACATAATTGACTAATACTAATAAGATTAGCTTTTAAATCATCCACGTGCAGCACTTTCTTGAGTCTCGGAAAACCTTTAATATCCAAAGTTCATCTCCTAAGTATTTTTTCTTTAACACCATCACTAAACGTAACTTGTCCTTCATCTTGCTCCTTGTAGTTGTTCAAGGCTTCTCGCATACCTGTTATATGTCTAGAACAACCACTATCAAAATACCAAGAGTTAGCAATACATGTTTGCATAGAAGTATAAGCAACACAACAGGCTAATTATGTTTTCTTTACCCATAATTGTCTTACCTTATGTTTCAAGAACATGTGTGAGGATCTTTTCTGGTTACTATGAGACTTACCTTTCTCTTGCATTCTTTGAAGTTTGAAACAATGAGGTCTGGTGTGTCCAGGTGCAAAACAGTAGTGACATGTACGAATGAACCTATTTTTCATTTTCCTATATTGCCTCTGCAATGTTGTTAGGGCTGTCGGAACATCAGATACTATGGCACTTTTACTACTGTTCTGAACAATTACATCTTCATATTCAGATTCTAGATTATTTGAACTTTTGACAAAGATATTTGTACCAAAAGATTCTCCTTCATAGAAACCGAGTCCACTATGATCTCTACTTGATTTTTGAATGGATAACATGTGATTCAATTTTTCAGTTCCAGAATTTAGCAATTTTATATTTCGCTGCATCTATTTTAAATCATGTCGCAGCATCTGTACTTCCAACAGTCTTTCTTCAGCTAGTTTTTCTAGTTCTGCTTTTTGTTTTTCTAATTCAACAACTATTAGTTCTAGTCCTTGATTTTTCTTACACACGAACACCCATTTTTCGTACATGTTCTTGTATGTTTTCATGACTTCTTCATCATCCAAATCACTATCACTGTCTGATTCACCACAGTCAGATTCACTTAACTCCCCATATTGTTCATTTGTTGTTGTAACAGTAGTACATGCTCCCTCATTCACACTAATCTTGCTTGGTGCTGTTGCAACAGTGAACGCTACAAAGTTCCCAGTATGCTCTCCTTCACTTTCTGAAGAGTCTTCTGATTCTACATCACTCCAGGTAACCTTCATAGCCTTTTTCTTCTTTTTCAAAGTGTTTGCACATTCAGCTTGAATGTGGCCAAAACTCTCGCATTCACGGCATTGAATGCCTTTACTATTTTTCTTCTCATCAACTGATTTCAAGTTTTGCTTCTTAAAGAAATCAGTTGTTGTTGCAACATGAGTCTTCTTATCAAAATTTGATTGTTTAGGCCACTTTTTTGCTTATCCCATTTTTTTAGAACTCTATTGAAATTTTTGGTAAGCAAAGCTAAGGATTCAGATATTTCAGATTCTTCATCATCAGAAGAGCTATGTGAGCTTAAATCATGAATATGTGGTCTACATGTAGGATAATATTATATGGATAATGCCGCATTAATTAAGTCTTAATGAGTCCATCAATCTCTTTTTTTTTTTTTTCTTGGATAGCTGAAATCTTGTTTCAAACTCAGAACTTTTAATGAGTGCATCAGTTTGAGGAGCAATTTGGTACCATTTCCATCACTTAGGAATAATCTTGATGCCTATCCAGTCTACTCTACTATTTTCCCCAAACCAAAATATATCATTTAGCGATAAGCATTGTTATATCTATTTTTCCCCATCTTTATATAATAAAACTTTTACTATATAAAACACAATGTTTTACCATTTAAAAAAAGGACAAATGAATAAAAACGTGACATAAAACATTACGGTTTAATTAACGATAATCTTTGTGCTTGTACTAAAGGTAAAAGTGAATGAATCATTTGCCATAATCTCTTGAGTCAACATCTGAAATCAAAGAAGTGGACTATTTGGCAGTGATTGAAGTAAATGGGGGAAACATTATTCAAGTGAATGTCGTTAACTTTTAATGACCAACATCAGATACATTGGCCGTATAATGCTTTGATATCAAACTTAGACTAATTTATCTTATCTCTCTTTGTGCCCTCATGTGCAAAACTATTCAAATTCATGACAGTGATCAAACATACTACTCATCATACCTAGAAATACACCCTGTGCAAATAAAGGTAGAATTTACGCATACATACAATCACAAATCCATTATAAAAACCCCAAAAAAAAAGGAAAGTTCCTGGCGTGATCAGGAGCACGAAGGGGGTGAACTATCTTTTGATCTTCACTATTCCTTTTTCGTTGGTAGATGAGATGGGTGGGAGGAGATGAACAATTTTTTTTGCAGAGGTGAAGTGGCGTGATTTTTGATGCACAAATGGGTGATCGTAACCCTATCTTCCTTTTTTTTGCTGCCAGATGAGATGGGTGGTGGAAGGAGATGAACAATGACCAAAAAAAAGGAAAAATGAAGGAGATGAACAGTGCGTTTGCAGCGTTTGCAAAGGTATGGTGATAGAGATAAACATTGATGTGATTTTGCTTGGGCAGTTGGTGTTTTCTCAAAATTAATTAAATGGGCAATGAGGTAATTTGGGTGTAAGGGTAAATTAGACATTATGCACAAATTGGTACTTTTCTACAATTGAGTGGGAATCAGGGTTAAATTTGTCATTGTAGTATACAACCTTAATAAAAAAAAATTGTGTCAGAATGTCCAGACGTTTCAGAACGTTTGGACGTTCTGAAGAGTAACCCAAGCGTTTATATTCGCACAAATTACATCCATTAATTTCTAACAACATGAACCAGTTCAGTTACGGTGGAACTCAAGAACAAAAGAGAGTGTTAAACACATGACCTTGCACGAATAATTTCACATCACTATTGTTGGACCATGCCTCTAGGGGCCTTGTTGCTGTCAACTTATTCTTGGTCTTAGCTCGCTACTACGTTGCAATGTTTGTTGGGGGTTGCCAAGCATCACTTTGCTAGTTGGAAAGTATGTTAGTACCATGTGGAGAAAACTTTCACATGTGAAGAAAAGAAAACCTTAGCTGGAAAGGTAATGTGCAACATGAAGAAGATGATGGTGCCATGCCCCTTGTCCCTTCTCTTATTTGCTATAAATAGGAGAGGTTGTGAAGAAGAAAAACATCGGAGGGTGTGAGACTGATCATCAGAGAGAAATATAGCGTTTCCAATCATTGTAAGGGTGGTTTTTCATGATTTCCCTTAAAAGTCGATTTGTGTAAGAGGGTTTAGGCTTTTCCAGTCGTAAAGCCAAAATGTTGTAACCATTATTGAATAATAGTGAATTATTCCAGAGGTAGAACTGCAGACATAGACAGAGGGATGAACCACGTTAAAATTTTGCGTCTTTTATCCCATACACGTGTATGCACGATCCAATTTTTCCAACAACGTCATCAAGATCATGGCCCTTGCTACACAAATTCTCACCTACATTTTTTTCTTTGTGTATGATTAAGAAATTATGTTAAGAATCCTTTTTCTTTTTCTTTTCTCAACCAACCCTCCGAGATATTCCTCTCGTTTAATGTTTAACTCCAGTAAATCTCGATCTAAAAGAATAATAATAATAATAATAATAATAATAATAATAGATTATAATGATAAGGGTAAAGTGCACAAGATCTCCCTGTGCTTTTGTAAAGTTGCACAAGGGCCTCTATAGTTTTAAAAGTGCACGGTACCCCTCTGTGGTTTCTGAAACTAAGCACAGCAGCTCTCTCTATAAAAAAATCCATATATTTTAATAGAAAGTACGATGCAAGTGCGTCAAATGCATTTTTTTGCTTAAATTATTAATTGTTTGGACAAAAATACCCATTTTTTCAACCCAAAAGAAAAAATTTTGTGTTATATAAGGGTATTTTTGTCTAAATAATTAATAATTTAAGCAAAAATAAACTTGAATAATCATATCTGACACGCGTGCATCACATTTTTCGTTAAAATAAACAGGTTTTTTAACAGAGGGCGACTATTGTGCTTAGTTTCAAAAGTTACAGGGAGGTACTTACAAAAGTATAGGGGATCCTGTGCACTTCACACTAATAATAATAATGCAGCAAAGAAATAATCCCAATTGAACTTTTGTTGTTTATGTTTAGCCGACAGTCGCAAATGGAGGTGAGAGAAAATGGGAGTGCGAGAAAATGGAGAGGCGGGGGAAGTTGGGGGTTTTTTTACGTGGTAATTCCATCTTCTGCCATGGTTGCATGGAATTTGAAAACCTAAATCTAGATGATTATACTTACACCTATCTTGAGGATGCCTCTTAAAATTATTTGAAGAAATGTCAATACAATTATATAGGATTATTTGAAGAATTTTCTTGTCATGTCTTGTAAAGACAAATCAAAAAGGGATCTTCATCGACCTTCTATCAAAGTATTGGTCAACTCGTTTGTTGCTCGAAGTCTTCTACCCAATTGGGAATCAGAGTACTCAACTGACCTCTTCTCAGTATAATACCCAGGACACTTTGGCTGTGGTAGTATTGCACTCTCACTATCCAACATCAAGAGGACAGATGACATTGTTGGTCGATCTTCAGGCCGTTGTTGCACGCACAAGAGGCCAACTTGTATGCAACATAACACTTCAGACATTGGTAATGAATCTTCCATCGATGGATCTATTAGGTTAGAGCCTCTTCCATCAACCCATAGATTCCATGCCTGTGACAGTATATATCTTTTGAATTATGTAGAAACACAAAGTATAATTGAATTGAAAACTTCATTCAGGCCAAAAAGTTAGACAAGCTTGGAAATTTCATAACTTACATGTCCAAGAAGATTGAAATCATGATCAGGATGGAAAAATTGATTGTTCTTTTTCCCATTCACTATCTCTAAAACTAGGATACCAAAACTAAAAACGTCTGATTTCATAGAATAGAATCCATAAATGGCGTACTCTGGAGCCATATAACCACTGCGGTCCATTGTAAAGTTCACATAATGAGTAGAAGACAACTATTAGTAATTCCTGATTAGGGAAAGCATAAGAAAAAACTTACTATGTTCCAGCTATCCTTCTAGTTTGCACTGTTGATTCATCTTCTCCAAAGGTTCTAGCCAAGCCAAAATCTAAAATTTTTGGATTCATCTCACTGTCTAGCAGTATGTTGCTTGCCTTGAGATCCCTATGAATGATTCTTAACCTTGAATCTTGATGAAGATAAATAAGCCCTCTAGCAATCCCGACAATTATAGCAAAGCGCCTCTTCCATACAAGCAAATGACTGTTGGCACAACTTGAGCCACCTTCAGAGTAGAGTTCTAAGGTCATTAGAATTTGTACTATAGGAGTGAAACATGTAGCATACATGCAGTAAGAATATCTTTATATAGTAGTCTATAATTTTTCCTTGTGAATTATTGATAAGTGCTACAACTTAGATTACGCATATGAAGGGTTGAGAGCAAACCAAAAACATAGGAGTCCAAACTTCCATTTGGCATGTACACATAAATTAGAATTTTGTCTTCTTCATGGATGCAATATCCTAGAAGCCTAACTAGATTTCGATGTTGAAGTTTGGCAATCAATATGACCTCATTCTTGAATTCATCGAGACCTTGATGAGAACTTTCTGAGAGCCGCTTTACTGCTATCTCTTGTCCTGTTGATAGTATTCCCTACAATTTTAACCAAGCAACATATACACTTGTCATTTAGTTTCTCTTTCATCTTTTCTCCTACTTCCTAATGATACCGAAGTTAGACGATACCGCTTACCTTATAGACGGGCCCAAAACCACCTTGTCCAATCTTATTTGTATCAGCAAAATTTTGAGTTGATCTTGCAATTGTAGTAAGATCAAAACACGGTAATTCAAGGTTTTCCTCGTCTCTCACTTGGTTGCGCTGTTGTTTACCTGTTTAGCAAGTGCGTGACAAGATCATTTGTAAAGATATATCACAAATGTCTTCTGGGCATATTAACAAATTATCGGAGTTGAAGGCTTTTGTTTATGTTTGGGAGCTTAACCTTCAAAATTTTACCCATAGAGTAAATTCTTCTTGTCATTTTTCAATGAGTAAAATTTCAGATCACTCATTAATTTATTATTATTATTTTTTTTGTTTCGATTCACCTAATGTACTAATTTCTATTTCAGTTTTCCTACTTTGTTAGCTATTCAATTCCTTTTAACAAATCTCTATTTTTAGCTGGGCACGTGATTTGCCAGAGTATTTTAGGGCAAAACTTCATACCAGCCACTAAACTTTAATTTTGTAATTGACTATGCTCACTGAACAAATATTTTAATTTATTTTATACATTTTGTTTTGTTTCTTTCACGTTGTTTAACGAATTTTACTTTCACCTAGGATAAATTATCATTTACCACATCATTTTAAAGGCGTCAAAATTCAACAAAACACACACTATTGCCCATCATTTCCACCACCAGTTCCATAGATGTCTTGATTAAAATGGATTATAAGCACTTGTGTTTACAATTTGTTCATGTTTCCTTGGAATGCTTAGGCATCGTTTGTAGATTTATTATTGATGCAACTTGAATGCTTTTATAAGTTATAGCAGCAAATATTTATATTTTGAAATTTCAAGTACAACGATTTAAGTTGGAAAACTTTGGCACTTTCAAAATAGAGTGGCAAATGATAATTTTACCTAGATAAAAATGGAAAACTAAGTGAAGAAATGAAAAAGTAGGTAAAATAAACCAAACAATTTGTTCAGTAGGAAAATTGAAGCAAAAAAAAATTGTTAGTGGGTAAGTCGAAACTTTTCCCTATTAGTTAAAAATAGATCCCGAGATCAATTCTTGAGGAGATATCCTTTGATAAGTATTATACGGTTTAGGGTTCCTTTAAAATAAAATAAAAAAATAAAAAGAAATAAAGATCTATTAAAACTAACTGAAAAAAAATGAGTGAGTAAATTAAAACAAAAAAATTAGGCCAATGCATGATTTGAAACAAAATAAAGAAGTTTAGTGGGTAATTTAAAATTTGGTACAAGTTTAGTGTCCCATGTCACAATTGACCCATTTCAATTGTTGATTTTAACAAATTTCAGATATAAAAGGAGAGCAGCATATTCTTTAAGATATAAGAGCAATCAAAATAGAGTGAAATATAGTTTACCCTCCTGGGTTTTGTGAAATGTGTATAATAAATTATATGTTATGGAAAGTAGCATCTAACCCCTTGCGTTATGACAAAACGTTGTATACTCGTCCAAATTTGAACTCCGTAAGTTTTGACTAAGATTTTATAAGAAAATATGATAAATCCCACGGGGGGGTAGATTGCACCATTTTGTTTTTCATAAGTAGGCATGTGCTAAATTAAAATTATCAGATAGGTCATTTTGTAACATTTTTCTACTACTCAAGCTTGACATTTTTCAATCCTTCACAAAAATTTTAAAACCGATTACCATAACTATAAATTTGAAATCAAAAAGAATAACAAGAGCAATAAATTTGAAACACTCACCATGAAGTCTTGAAAAGCTCGCGCAAGAGAGTGAATTTTTTGCTTCAGATCTGTTCTTTTTTTTTTTATCGAAGTTTTAGATTTGTTCGAGTGCTCAAGAATGGTCTTTTTTTTGCTTAAGATATGTTTGAGTGCAAGATTGGGGCAGGGCGAAGTTATGAAGTGCCTTGGAGGGTATTTTTGTTCATTCATATCAATATGGGTGAGTATGCAACATTTTGTCATAACACAGGGGGATAAATGCTACTTTTTATAACACAGAATCTATTGTGCACATGTCGCAAAACACAAGGGGGTAAACTATATTTCACTCAAGGGTATTTTTGTCTATCAAATCTATCATAGACGAGAGTCACGCACGTGTATTACATTTTTGTTAACTACAACGGATTTTTAAACGGCGAGGTGTAATATGCAACATTTGGATAAGGCACAGAGAGGTAACTGCTACTTTTTATAACACAAGATTTTATGCATACTTTTAATCTAGTTGTATGCAATTTACCCATCAATATATTATAATCTATCCTAGGTGCGTTAAAATGTATATGCTCGACCAACACCAAATACTTAATAGCTAGGTTTAAGAACGATAAGGCTTCATTTGTTTTGTGGCCCTTGCATTTTTTCATAAATTATAACTTTACCGCTGGCACTTGTTCGAGCTGTCTTGCATCTATTTCGGCTGCTATTGGACTTGCCTTGCTATTAAATCTATCCAAACTGCTATTGAACCTGCCTGATAGACTATTAGACCTGATTAGACAATTCAATGGTGACCAAATTAAAATATTCTAAAGTGAGAGATTGATCTAGCCAAATTACAATATTTTATAAAGTCAGAGATTAATCATTCAAAAACGATGATCGTTTTAAAGCTTTCCTAAAGTTAATATTTCTGAAATTTTTTTACATCAATAGACGTAATTTAATTAACACGACTTAGCCTCACTTCAAAAGTGAACTTGAAATCTTAGCATAATATCAAGGAAGGATAAGAAACTACATATTAGTTACGACATCTTAATCATGTTTGACATCGATTAGGTCACGGACTTAAAGGGGCATTTGATTCGTGAAACCTTACAAGATTTCTGAAAATGTAAAATTAAGAAAGTGATATACCTATAAAGTTCGTAGAATTAAAAAATATTCTTAGCCATATCACATTCCTAAAAATATAATATTCTCATGACTTTGTCAATTTTCATACCAATTTGAAGGGGTGATAATTTAACATTCCGAAATTGTGAGAATGTTAGGAAGAAAAAGACAAAAATACTCACACTAATTAGAAATAGCTTCTAAATTACTTATCTAACTCACCTTCTAATAAAAGTAGTAAAAAACAATAACACTAAATTAAATTTGAGAATTTAAACATAAATAAATAAATAAACAAATAAAATAATAAACTAATAAAAATAAAAAATCAAATAAAAAATTGAATCAAGTTGTTAAATTTTAAAAAATAAGATAAAGAAATAATAAAATGAAAAGCAAAAGAAACAAATTAATAAAATAAAAAGAAAGACAAAAGAATAAAAAAATTGAATTAATATTTAAATAATTAAAAATAACAATAAAAACTAGATTAAGTTAATAAATTTAAAAGGGTGAACAGTACATGGCCCTCTTATGGTTTTACTCATGTGCACGTTTGTTCCCTATATTTTGTAAAGTGCATGAAACCCCTCTATGGTTGATAAAATGGTACAGACGCCCCCTAATGCTAACGTCCGTTAATTTTTTAACGGCACTATTTAAAATGACGTATATGCCTTTTTATTAAAAAAAAAAAAAACTAATCCAGAAAAATGGGTAAATTGGCATTGGACCCCCTGTGATTTTTCTCATGTGCACGTTTGCCCCTTATGTTTTGTAAAGTGCACGTTTGTCCTCTATGGTTTATGAAAGGTGAACGTGTCCCCCCTTTTGTTAGAAAAATTGTCCAAATTAACAGTGAGTGTAGCACACGCGCGGATTTTGAGATGCTGCGAGTTTTTTTGTTATCAGCTTAAAATAAGAATTTTACAGACAAAATTACCCTTACCTTAAATTCACAATTGTAAATAAGAATTGTGAGGTCCTATTGTGTGTGGTCACGTGGTGTTGGTGCTAGTGGGGAGGGGTGCTTTTGTGATATTGTTGGCAGGTTGGGGGGGCTGGTGGGGGTGAGGGATGCTGGCAGCGAGTTTGGGGGTACTAGTATGGTGTTGGTGGAGGTTTGTAGGGATGTGGTCGGGGGTGAAGGGTGGCAGGTGTTGGTGGGTGGTAGGACTGGTGTTTTTTTTTTTTTTTTGGAGTAGTTTTTTTTATTTAAAAGGGCATATACGTCATTTTAAATAGCGTCGTTAAAAAATTGACTGATGTTAGCATTAGGGAGCATTTGCACCGTTTCATTGACCACATGGGGGTTTCGTGCACTTTACAAAACACAGGGGGCAAACGTGCACATAAGTAAAACCACAAGGGGGTCCTGTGCTGTTTACCCAAAAAAAAAAAAAAACTCGCAGCATCTCAAAATCCATGCGTGTGTTACACTCACTGTTAAGTTGGACAGTTTTTCTAAGGGAGAGGGACGCGTGCACCTTTTCATAAATCATAAGCGGCAAACATGCACTTTACAAAACACATGGAGTAAACGTGCACATGAGTAAAACTACAGGGGAATCCCATGCCATTTACCCAATTTAAAATAAAAAAAGTAAAAATAAAAAATAGAATAATGAAATAACGAAATGAAAAATAAAAAAAATAAAGTTTAATTTAAATTACGAATTTAAATTTAAATAAGAAAAAAACAAAATTATAAAATCAGAAACACAATAAAAAATAATAAAAAAGAAAAATAAATAAAAATAAATTGAATTATTAAATTAGTAAAATAACATAAATAAGTAAAAATAAAATAAATAGAATAATAACATAACAAATAAAAAATAAAATATTGAAATTGTGGTACTCTTTTAATTTAAATCTAAATTTCAAAATTTTAAATTAAATTTATATTTGAAAGATTACATGAAATAAAAAATTACAAACATTTTTTAGAAGTTAAATTTAACTATTTAATCTTTTCAATTAAAGTTTTAAAATTACAAAACTGAAATTTATATTACTTGTCTAAATACATTAAACATATGTTTTCGAATATTGACAAAAGTATATAAAGTATATTTTCTTTTGTATTTTTTTTCTATAATGTTTTTTTCCTTTTTGAGTTATGGCATTATTGGAATATTGTTCAAGATTCTCAGAACTATTGTAACTAAACCAAACAAAACAATACAATATTTTTAGAAATTTAACAATATAACATTTTTAGAAATATTTTTAAAGTACCAAACAGTTTTATTTATATTTTTGGGAATCAAAATGTGATTCTCGAGAATAAAAAATCATTCCGTAAACCAAACAACTCCTAATATTCTTAAGACGTTTAAAGAGCGAGAAATTAACTTGCCTTGTAGCTGGGATTTCCTCTTCCAAATGAGAAACAAGACAACTGAAAGAAGGAAGATTGATGCAACGATCACCAGCACTATGACTACCATCTTCTTTTTCTTCTTTGAATCTGATCCTGACACTGTAAACGTTAAAAAGGGTAAGGTTCAGATAAATAAGTAATTTAGCCAGATCCATATATCTTATCCATTGAAATAGAATTGCAATAGTTACTTACCCAATTGGTCTGCAGCTGTAACACGAATGTGAAGTTTTTGATTTACATGCGCAGTTAACCTCCTGACATCGATTAGGTCTCCAAACCAGAGCAAGCAACCATGGCCTGCTCCAGTAGCATTTGAATTAGCATACGCTGTACACGAGCAGTTTTTGGAGCATTCAGCTTCACATTCCTCCAGAGAGATACTAAGATTCACCCTGAACTGCAAGAAATCAGGCATTTTCAAACCCTCAAATTCTTTAAATAGCCCTCTTTCTGAACAATTGAATTGATGTTGTCGTATACATCCGCCAGACCAGATATCCATATACCAAGTTTGTGAATTTTTAGGCGTATACCCGATCATGCAGCTGCAAACTCGAGCATCGCTTATGGTGCAAATAGCATTAGGACCACAGTAATTATAATCGCCACAATAGTCCCGGGCTACCACAAAACTCGGACGCCACTCGTTGCTACTATTATCCCGAATATAAAAAAAAATTGTACCAGAGTAGCCGAGGTCTGACATTATCAAAGAAGAATTGTCGTTTAGATGATGTACATAGTATACCTCTTCTGAATTTACAGTAGTTTCTGTGGACAAACGAGGATTATTATGCATGTAAGATAATCCTCCCCAGCTTACTCCATTCCACGGCCCACTTCTATATTGTTTTGAAGAAGCCTTCCAAACTACTATTTGTGGTAGTCCTTGAAGGTCAATACCATATGTATAGTCTCCTGGAGAAGGGTCATCTGAATCTTTCCAGGATGTTAGATTTCTATTCAGACCCGTCCTCAAGTCCCATCCCAGCTTCATGCCGGCTATCAAGGCGTGCGATGGATGATCAAAGCTTTCCCAGATCAGAAAACTTGCTTCTTGTTTGCCGTCTCTCAAAACAAGATTTCCCAAGTCTAAAAGTTGTGCGACAGTGCTGCTTCTTGATGACATATTAATCTGGACGCTGGTAGACCAGACGATCCTTTCCGTTTTGTCCAGAAGTATCAAGTTTCCATCATTTCCAATTCTAACAACACCACAAGTATCATTGAGTGGAGTTCGTTTGTTCGCGATCCACACGATTCGATTTGGGCTGATACTGAACCATATGCCCAAGTAGAACTTTTTGGAATTGCCAGGACTGAAGAACCCTAGCTGGAACACCTTGTTTGCTGATATTAAGGTCTCATTAGAAGGAATAGACTGCGATACAGTCGATGTGTCGACTGACATGGATACTGCTATCCAAGATAAAATTACAAAAAAAACATAACAAATAGTAGCAGACAAATATACCTTCATTTGATTGAGTTTGATCTTCTTCCAATCTTTTTTTTTTTTTGTTTAAATCTGAAGCAGCTCACCTGGAGCCAATCAACTCAAGTGTCTGGAACTATTTTGAACTAAATATGAACTATAAGAAGATAATTCGATCAAGGCAACTATAACGATTTGGAAGAAGAAAGGAAACACGTTATGGCAACGTATATATGATGCTCAATCACCCGAAATTTTATATTTCCCAGATTCATTTTTTTTAAAAAAATGGTAGCTAGCTAAGGATATATTTTTTGACAATTTCTTATGGATCATATATAAAAGAGAAAAGTTTGAGTTCAAAGTATTTTCCATCCAAGAAAAAGAGAGGTCATAAAGGCATAAAAGACCAAATGAACATGAAAATTACCGGAACTTTCAGATGTAATTAAAAAAATACTATAGTTAGTATATGTAGATTGAATCTACAAATTAACATCGTCACGTGATAAAAAAGAAGAGATTAAATTAACTTATTTAGGGATTATATTTAGAAAATTTTCCGCTGCCTGGAATGGTAATTCCGAAGACAATCGCCTTTCTTAATTGGCATTTTCAAATTACACGGTTTAGACCATCACATCAACTTCTTTTTGGATATAGTTGTTTAAGTGAAAAGCAGGTTGATTATTAGTATAAGTGGAAGAGCGCCGAATCAGAAGTCTCCTTTTGTTGCTTAGTGAGATGCAGAAAACACCCTTCGTCTCTGATCAGTTATCCTTTTTCTTTTCTTTGCTTTTCCTTTTTTGCTTTTCCTTTTTTCCAAATCCAACAATAATTTCAATTTTCTGGTACGCTTTTAAAATTCGTCAAGCAAATCTCAAAAATGCATTCATATTTGTAGACTCTTAGAGTTTTGGATATTTGCATTCATATGTGTAATCATTTATACATACAAAGAGAGAGAAATTCTATGTTATTTTAGTTCGTTGTTTTTTACAATCCAAAGTGCTGATATTGTAATAAGAAGATATTTGGCTAGTAATTGTCACAGCAATTTGGAGGTGATAATATCTTAAAAAGATTGAATCAAATTTATCAATTTGAGTACACATTATATTTAGTGCACTTATTTTTAACATTTTTGTCAAAATCAGTAAATTTTCCTTTAGGGTTTATATGATATATCGCATTGTAGTATATTGCAGTATATTTATTTTGTTTTGGCCAATTTTTATATTCTGGGTTGTGCAGTTTTACCAGAATATGTTATTTTCTATATACTAAGTTATATATACACATAATTCTACCAACAATCTTCAGACTTTCTTCATTTTGTGATTTTGTATAACTTGTGTTTATATTTATTCTCAGAATTTCTTTTATCATTTTTTAGTTTTTGTTTTTTATCCAAGAGATCATCCTTGAAACTCTTATATAAGAGATCATAACATTGTTAGAAATTAAGATAGAAAACTAACGAAAATTCTAGAGTTGAGAAAAGTCTATCATCCCAGAGAATTCCACATCTGAAGAAAATTCAAGATCAGAGAAAAAATAAAAAGTTCGAATTACACAATTCTAAAAGATCTGAGAAGATCAAAGTTAAGAAGCAAAGTTTGAATCAAAAATATTTCAAGACAACTCAAGTTTAGATTATCAAGCTAGAAAATTCTAGGAATAAATTTCAACTATATATATGAGATATATGTTACCATTATAATCTGAGCCAAAACTCCACAACTAAAGAGCAAAAGCTCCACAAAATATGAGCTATAGAGCTCAAAAAGAAAAGAGAGCCAACGAGCTCCAAGTTCATAAGAGAGCCATAGAGCTCCAATTCACATGCAGGAATCATGATGTATCTATAGAGAACCATGATATCTAAAATAAAAAAGTTAGAGATATTCTACCATGGCATGGACATATACTCTAATAAAAAATCATCACTAACCTAAACTGTACACCATATTCCTATCAGTGCAATATTCACATCACATAACACTATAGTCCAAGGGGTCATAATTGAGACTCTAACCTAAGAAATCTTAACCTAACTTTGCCATGCTCCCACTAGAATTTGCCTTGTTGAATCTCAAAAATGCAATTTCCATGCATCTAAAAAGGTATATCTCCCTAAACTCGCAAAGCTCTAAACCACAAAACTACAATAGGGGTTAGTTACACTTTACCCACTTTTTTTTTTTTTTTTTGGGCTAAGCAAACAAGTAATCTTATACATTCCACCAATATACACATCAAACTACTGTTGAAGTAGCTATGTTATAGACCTCCCTCTCCTGACGTATCTAGACTGGATTTTCCCGACCTGCTGACTTATCATCGACGTCCCCGGCTGTCATTGCCCGTTGAGGGTCCTATGTCACCTGCCTCAGTGTCTACAGATCCGGTGACAGTTTCTCCACCTTCTGATTTGGATGTCCCTATTGCTCTTCGCAAAGGTACTCGTAGTTGCACTACTAAACATCCTATCTCTAATTTTGTTTCATATCATATTCATTATCCCCTTCGTACATGTCCTTTGTTGCTTCCCTTTTGTCTGTCTCTATCCCTACCACTCTTTGCAAAGCTCTTGGTCAACTTGGTTGGCATGCATCCATGGTGGAAGAAATGACAGCCTTACGCTCTAATGGCACTTGGGAGTTGGTTGACTTACCATTGGGTAAATCTGTTGTTGGGTGTCGTTGGGTCTACACTGTAAAATGTTCTCCTAATAGGCAGGTGGATCGGTTGAAAGCTCAGTTGGTCGCCAAAGGGTACATACAAGTTTATGGTGTGGACTATGATGATACATTCTTTCCTGTTGCTAAAATGTATTTTGTTCGCATCTTTCTCGCTTTAGAAACTATGTTTAATTGGTCTCTTCAGCAGCTTGATATTAAGAATGCTTTTCTAAATGGTGATCTTGAGGAAGAAGTGTATATGGAGCAACCTACAGGGTTTGCTGCTCAGGGGGAGTGACATAAGGTATATCGTTTAAAGAAGTCATTATATGGTTTAAAACAGTTACCTCGAGCCTTGTTTGGCCGCTTCAGTGAAGCCGTGATTGAATTTGGTCTGACACGATGTGGAGTTGATCACTCAGTATTTTATCGACACACATCCTCTGGGAAACGTCTTTTATTAATTTTCTATGTTGATGACATTATTATAACTGGGGATGACACAACAGGTATTCAAGATCTGAAAACCTTTTTGCACAAACAATTTCAGACTAAGGATTTAGGAGAGCTGCATTATTTTATTGGCATTGAAGTTGCACGGTCTGACCAAGGTGTCTTTATCTCTCAACACAAGTATGCTCTTGATATGCTAGAAGAGTCTGGAATGCTTGGCTCGAGACCATGTGACTCATCAATGGACCTAAATGTCAAACTAGTACATAATGAGGGGGAACCAGTATCCGATCTAGGAAGATATAAAAGATTAGTTGGCAAACTCAATTATCTCACAGTAACATGCCCAGATATTTCCTTTGCTATAAGTGTGGTCAGCCAGTTTCTAAATTCACCAAGGGAAAGTTATTGGGATGCTATTATTTGTATACTTCAGTACATCAAGCACGTCCCAGGAAAAGGGATATTATACAAAAACATAGGGCATATAAATATTGTTGGTTACTCTGATGCGGATTGGACCGGATGTCTAGTTGATAGACGATCTACTTCTGGATATTGTGTTTTCTTTGGTGGAAATCTCATATCATGGAAAAGTAAGAAACAAACTGTTGTTGTTCGTTCCAGTGTAGATTCGGAATATCGTGCCATGGGACTAGCTACGTGTGAGTTGATATGGGTAAAGAACTTGGCTAAAGAGATTGGGGTGGACTGCTCTCAACCCATGACATTAATCTGTGATAACCAGACGGCAATGCACATTGCATCAAATTCAGTGTTTCATGAGTGCACCAAACACATTGAAATTGATTGTCATTTCGTGTGAAACAAAGTGTTGGCCAAAGAAATCGTCACTTCACATGTTAGCTCAAATGAGGCTAATCTCTTCACTACGTCCTTGAGAGGTCCTCGAGTCAAATACATATGTAACAAGGTGGACACCTATGATATATATGCTTTAACCTGAGGGGGAGTGTTGAAGTAGCTAGGTTATTAGTATTAGCTTTTATATGTTTGTTTCCTCTCCCACATTGGAAAAGAGACATATTTGTCTTAGGCACTATCCCTTATATAAAAGGGGACTAATTCCTTACAATAATAAGATGAACTATTCTTTCTTTTATTTAATGTCTCTCTCTTTCACCATTGAACAACTACAAAAGAGCAAACATCAAATCTGTAAGTCAGCGTATAGTCTACTATATTCTATGTCATCTCTATATTTACAATCAAGCTCAATTTCCCTCTAACATCCGATTCAGTCCTTTTAACAAGCTGCTCCTTCTAAAGAGCATAAATCAAATCTGCTACACTTTACCCCCTCATGTATAACTAGTGTAACTATTACCGGCTAATGTATTTTTTGTAGCACTTGACTCCCCTTATTTCATTTGTTAATTAATGATTTGCCTGGCCCAAAAATTTAATCAACTTGTCAATTTAATTATATTTGACTGGTCAAAAACCCTAAAATTGTGAGTCGTTACACAATAGATGCTCTAGTGTTTTGTCAGCCTTAATGAAGCAACACTTATACTGGATTGAGCTTTTCAAGCTTAGGAGGAACAGTCTTCTTAAAAGAAAATTATTGTGTCAATACGAACTAATATTCAATCTCTCTCATGTGATTTGTAGGACCTACGCTACTTGTGATTCCCACAAATATATGAGAGATTGACATCAAACTGATCTAATTAAAGAGTTTCTCCTTCTTAAAGGCCAAAGTTGGGATTCCAGATTTGTAGGACCTATGTTGAGAGTACTAGATCTTGATGATGCTTCTTTGAAAAAATTGAATTTTTAGTTTTTGGCATCACATCATTATAAAAACGTAAAAGAAAGAGGAGAGAAATAATTTCTAAAAGAAATAAGAAGGTATTTTCCTTGAGCATAAATACAAGATTTATTCATCTTTATCGATCTAAAGTGAGCAGATGTTAATACAACTATACAGACCCGTTTGAAGTATTTAAATTTTTATTGACCTTTTCTATCCGAGTTTTGGTCAGATTGTTTGTTGTCCCAAATCGTCCACTTGCAGGGAATTAGACTCATCTACAGACCGCTCTTTATAATATCTAGGACGCTTAGGCTGTGGTAGAATTGCACTCTCACTATTCAACATATAGAGCACAGATGACATTTTTTTGGTCGATCCTCAGGCCATTGTTGCACACATAAAAGGCCAACTTGTATGTAACGCAACACTTGAGACATTGGAAACGATTCCTCCATCAGTGGATCTATTAGGTCAAAGCTTCATCCATGAAGCCATAGTTGCAATGCCTGTAGAGGATTTGTATTGTAGGATTAACATAACGCAAGCAACACAAGAAGTATATATTGAATTTGAAATGTAAAATGTCTTACATATCCAAGTGGATCAAAATCATTGTCGGGATGGTGAAATTGACTGTTCCTTTTTTCACTTACTATCTCCAAAATTAGGACCCAAAACTAAAAACGTCTGATTTCATTGAATAGATGTCATCAATAGTATACTCTGGCACCATATAACCACTTTATTCCATTGTGAAGTGCACAAATAAGCAAAGTCAACTGCAAATTCCAATTCAAGAAATTAAAACTATGTACACTTACTAGGTTCCTGCTATCCTATTGGTTCTCACGGTTGATTGCTCTTCTCCAAATGCTCTAGCTAGGCCGAAATCTGAAATTTTTGGATTCATCTCACTATCTAGTAACACATTACTGGCTTTGAGATCCCTATGAATAATTCTCAACCTTGAATCTTGATGAAGATAAAGAAGCCCTCTAGCAATCCCAACAATTATAGTGAAGCGTCTCCTCCATAGAAACAAATGATTGTTGTCACAATTTGAGTCACCTTTATAGTAGAGTTTTCAAGTTGTTAGTATTTTAGTTTGGGAGTCAAACACTAGTATACATCTTTAAATACTAATCTATCTAATTTTCCTTATGAATCTATTACAAATTGGAATATGCGTGCATATGAAAGGTTGAGAGCAAACCAGAAACATAGGAGTCCAAGTTTTCATTAGGCATGTACTCATAAATTAGCATTCTCTCTTTATCATGGATGCAATAACCTAGAAGCCTAACTAGATTTCGATGTTGAAGTTTAGCAATCAGCATGACCTCATTCTTGAATTCGACGAGTCCTTGATGAGAATCATTTGAAAGTCGCTTTATTGCTATCTCTTGTCCAGTTGGTAGTTTGCCCTATAATTTCAAACATAACAGCTGCATTTGTTATTTGGCTATTTTCTTTGTAGTGATCACACAGAATTCAGACAATACTACTTACCTTGTAGACCGGCCCAAAACCACCTTCTCCAATTTTGTTCGTATCAAGAAAATGATTGGTTGCTCTTGCAATAGTAACGATATCAAAAAAGGGTAATTCGAAGTTTTCCTTGTCTCTCACTTGGTCTGTTTATTCAGAACGTGATAAGCTTTGAAAATTATCATTAATGTCTTCTGGACATAAATATACACAAATCAGCCGAGTTGAATCGACTTCAACCGCAAATTTTGTTTACACAAGTATCAGTTTCGTAAGCCGTCCATAAATTACACTATTTTTATAAAACAGTCATAATGTTCTATTATATCCAAAATCAACAGGATATAACCATTTTTTTTTATCAAAAGAGTCCTAATGTTCTGTTATACTAAGACTTTAGCCTTATTACACTTTTGCCCCAGAAATTTACCCCCTCACTAAAACCCCCCAAAAGAAGTTAACACATTGACATGCATGACGTGGCATAATGATGGCATGACTATGTAAGGACTATTACAATAGTCCTCAAAATATATACCAGTAACCAATATATCATAATTTAAGTATCCTAGGAGCATTCATGGAACACACTTGGTGACAAACAAATAGGTAATAGGCCAAAATGGTCCCATTAGCATTTTAGATTCCAATCCTCTTTCATAATTTTTTTTATAAAAAAAATGTGATTTTAGGTAAACACGGATCTCTATTGACAAAAAGAAAGAAGTCAACACGTCTTAGCCTGACTTCAACAAAAGTGAACTTTAAATCTTAGCACATAATTAATGGAAGGACAAGAAACATATGTTTTATCACCTTTAAATATTCTTAAGAAGTTTAGCTCGAACAACATGCAAATTAATAATTCTTAGAATCTTAGACTTAATATTCGTAAGAAGTTTTATCACCTTTAATATGACTCATTGTAAAAAGAAAAAGAAAAAGAAAAAGAAGTGATTTTAAAGACTTGAACTTGGTCATAGGAGTTGAAAAAAATTTATATCATTTAGGATAAATAGTAGCACTATTAATTAATAGTGTGTAAAGTATCTATATTTTATAAATTTGAGAATAAATGACTTAACACCTCTCTGTATTTTGTCAAAAATGTACAATGTCTCCCTATATTTTAAAACGTAGCTGATTAATTAGTCCTTTGTATTAGCTGAATAACCCCTTGTGTTTTACAACGTAATTACTCCCTATGTTTTAAAAATGAAACTGAATGCCCCCCCCCCCCCCCCCCCCACCTGCCTTGTATTTGTAAAAACATAGTTGAATACCCCTTGTTAAAATTTTTTAAATGAAGCGAGTATTCAACTACGTTTTTTAAAAATATAGGGGGTATTCAATTATGTTTATAAAACACAACGGGATAATCAACTACGTTTTAAAATATATGAGGGGTATTTAGCTACTTTTATAAACCACAAGATGGTAATTAGCTAAGTTTTAAAATACAAGAAGTATTGTGCACTTTTTACAAAACACAAGAAAGTATTAAGTCGTTTATTCTAAATTTGAGCCCTTTCATTTAAGGGTAGGAAGTTCCGATTCTATATTTCATATTAGACCAAGCTCAAACTTTAAAAAGTCTTCTCTTTTCTTTTTCTCAAACAAAAAAGAGAAGAAGAACTTGCCTTCTTCCAGTGATTTCCTCTACCAAATGAAAAGCAAGACAACCAACGACAGAAGCAAGATTGATGTGGCGATCATCACTACTATGACTACCATCTTCTTATTCTTCTTTGAATCAGATTCTGAAACTAGAGAAATTAAAAGGGTAAAGCTCAGAATAATATGTAGTTTAGCCTAATCCATTCATCATACCATTAAAAAGGTAAGGTTCAGAAAAATATGCAATCGTTCACTTAGCAAAAAGAATTGTAATAGTTAATTACCTAATAGGTCTGCAGCTGTAACCCGAATGTAAAGTTTCTGATTCGCAGTCGTGAATAATTTCGTGACATCGACTAGTTCCCCAAACCATAGCAAGCAACCATGGCCTGCTCCAGAAGCATTTGAATTAGCATAAGCTGTACATGAGCAATTCATTGAGCATTCAGCTTCACATTCCTCCATAGACATACTAGTGTTCACCTTGAAGTAGTGCAAAAAATCAGGCATTTTCAAACCCTCAAATTCTTTAAATAGTCCTATTTCCAAACAATTGAATGGATTTTCTCGTATACATCCACCAGACCAAATACGATCATCCCAATCTTGAAAATTCTTAGGCGTATACCCAATCATACAGCTGCAAATTAGAGCATCGCTTATAGTGCAAACAGCATTGGGACCACAGTAATTGTAATAGCCACAATAGTTGGGGGGTAATTCATACATGACATTCCAGGCATTGCTGCTATTGTCCCGTATAAAGAGTTGAAGCACTCCAGAGGAGCTAATAGCTGCCATCATTAAAGACGAATCGTCATTCAGACGATGTTCATAGTATACCTCATTGGAATCTATGGTAACTTCTGTGGATAAAAGGATGTTAGGTAGGTAACTAAATTCATCTTATTCCACTCCATTCCATGGTCCACTTCTAAATTGCTTCGAAGCGGCTTTCCCGAATATTGTTAGTTGTGGTAGTCCTTGAAGATCGAAACCATGTGTATATTCTCCAGGAGAAGGGTCATCTGAATCTTTCCAGGATGTTAGATTTCGACTCAGACCAGTCCTCAAGTCCCACCCGATCTTCATCCCAGGCAACAAGGCATGTGATGGATGATCGAAGCTTTGCCAGAGAATAGTTCCTTCTTCATTGCTATTGTCTCTCAAAACAAGATTTCCCGAGTCTAAAAGTTGTGCGACAGTGCTGCTCCTTGACGATATATTCTGGTAGTTGGTAGACCAGATGATCCGTTCTGTTCTGTCCAGAAGAATCAAGTTTCCATCATTTCCAATTTTGACAACACCACAAGTATCATTGAGAGGATGTTCTCTGTTAGCTATCCACACTGTCTCAATTGGCATGATATTGAACCGTATGCCCAAGTAAAACTTTTTCGAATTTCCAGGACGGAAGAAACCGAGCTGGAACTGCTTTTGTGCTGAGACTAAGGTTTCGTTACAAGTAATAGAGTGCAATATAGTCAATGTGTCGATGGACATGGACATTGGTATCAAAGATAGAATTAAAACAAAAGTATAGCAAATGGTAGCAGACAAATGTATCTTCATTTGTATTGAACCGAAAAGGAAATATATCAAGAGAAATTCAATGAAACTACAACGATTTGGACGAAGAAAGAAAGGGCATTATTGACAAACTGTGAAGCTCAATTGCCAAAACTGTGTAACATATATACCCGATAAATAATTAAAAGATGAGTAATGCTATATACCATTCTACTTTTCACACTTTTATACCACTTTTTAGTTGGCATGTTGACATGACATGCCAAGTTGGCAAACTTTTTTTTTTTTTTTCTCTTCCTTGTTTTTTTTTTTAATTTTTTTTCTCTCTCTCTTATTAACGTTTCTTGTCAACGTTTATTTGCTATTATTTTCTCTCTCTCTCAGCAACGTTTTCTTCTTACTACTAACCCTAACCAAAAATCCCCAAATCAATTCAGCCAAAAAAAATTTATTGATTCTCTTCTATTGTTACTGTTACATGGTGTGGTAAAAGATGAATGAGATTCTTGATATTGGTACGTTATCTTTATTCTTTATGGTTCATCTACATATTCTTCTGCTAAAATATTGTTGTTGTTTGACAAGAATAAACATATATATGTCCAATTAATCACCATGAAAAATCCTTTGGAACTAATACTACCTGACATGTATCCTTGCAAAATCGGGGCATTGTTATTCGTGTAAAATTTGTTTGCTTCTGTTCTGTGACCCCTTATAAATATTCAAACTTTATTATACTATTTATCTCCTGCAAAGCTTCCTATACCCAAACCTTTAGAAATCAGGACTTGGGTATTTAATTATTCACAAAACGTGATGATTTAGTAATTTATTCACTCATTTTAAGAAAAAGTTAATTTTATGACTTGAATATTGTCCATGTTGATTTCAAAAATCAAACCATTGCAGCGTTTTAGTCGTAGATACTATGACCTTAACATGTTTGCTTTTTATTATATTATTATATTATTGTTAAAAATTTTAAATTGAATGTAATAATGCCTACAAAGTTAGGTCATCACTTATGGTTTATGGTAAATAGTAGGTTTTTTTTTTTTTTTTTTAATGATCATCAACACTCTTTTGGAGCTTTTGCTTATTGTTTAGTTTTTTCTTTTACAGATGAAAAAGATAATCTAACTTCTCAAGCAAAATATGTTGAGAATGTGGTCAATACACTAAGCACACCAACGTTTAAGGTAAGCAAGTTTTTCATTGATGAGATGTTTTTGTTAAATTTAGTTAATTATTTTGACGTGAATTAAGAGTTTTTTTTCTTAGATATTTTTCTTATGATCACGTGATATAAATTACAGGACTCAAGTGTCTCTCTTCAAGAGAAGAATTTTGAATCAAATAGGTAGAATAAAATCTTGAATGGAGGTAATATGGAAGTCCTAAAAATAGGAATGTTGTTTGAGAGTTATCAAGATATCTCTGATTTTTATAATCAATACGCAAAAAATATCGGATTTGGTACAATTAAAGTGAGGACAAATCTTGGAGATGATGCACAAATGAATTCTTTCACCCTTGCATGCTCCAAATCAGGTAAGCCTAGCCATAGTGCTCCAAATGATTTTCGAAAAAAACCATCAACTAAAACTAATTGTATGGCTAGGATCGGGGCAAGGTTGACGAATGATGGTTTATATTGTTTGACACTGGTTGAATTGCAACATAAACATAATGTTACTCCATTTGATGGATACATGCATCGAAGTAACAAAAAGCTTGATACACCAACTAAACGACTCCTTGATTTGAATGATAGAGTAGGCATTAAAGTTAGTAAGACCTACAGCTCTTTAGCTATTGAAGCAGGGGGTTTTGAAAATATTCACTTTGGAGAAAAAGATTGTAGAAATTACATTACTAAACAAAGGCGATTAAGGCTTGGTGAAGGAGACGCTGAAGCTTTACTTAGTTATTTTAGAAGAATGCAAAAAAGAAATTCTGATTTTTTTCACGTAATGGAAGTTGATGAGGAAAATAGGATGAGGAATGTCTTTTGGGCTGATGCAAGGTGTAGAGCAACATATGAGTCATTCAATGATGTCATTACATTTGATACAACGTACTTAACGAATAAATACGATATGCCTTTTGCTCCATTTGTTGGAGTAAATCATCACGATCAATCGATATTATTGGGCTGTGGATTGCTTTCAAATGAAACTACTGAGGCGTATGTTTGGCTATTCAAGGTTTGGTTAGAATGCATGTCGGGAATTGAACCGAAAGCAATAATTACCGACCAGTGTAAAGCAATTCAAAACGCTATTACACAAGTATTTCCAAATGCTCATCATCGTTTGTGCTTATGGCATATAATGAAAAAAGTTCCAGAAAAGTTAGGAAGATATATAGGCTATCAAGGAATTAAGAGAATTTTGCAGATGGCTGTGTATGACTCCTTACGAGTTAATGATTTTGAAATGGACTGGAAAAAAATGATTGAGGAATATGATTTGGAGGATAATGAATGGCTAAAAAATTTGTATGAAGATCGGGATCGTTGTGTTCCAGTCTATGTAAAGGATACTTTTTGGGCAGGAATGTCAAGTAGTCAAAGGAGTGAGAGCATGAATTCTTTCTTTGATGACTATGTTCATAGTCGAACCACTCTTAAGCAGTTTGTTGAACAATATGACATGGCTATGTTAAGAAAGATAAAGAATGAAAGAGATGAAGACTTTCAATCATGTAACGCAAGCCTTCCTTGTATCACAAATCTTTTGATGGAAAAACAAGGTTCAGAAGCTTATACAAATATAATATTTAGAATGTTTCAAGATGAGATTAAGAACCTTATGTTTTGTAGTGGTGTTACACTTGTAAAAGAAGATGAGTCTTTATTGACATTTGATGTTAAAGATAATTTTAAAAGGCTTGATGTATGTGAAAAATCTACCGATCAAGTTGTCTATGAAGTCACTCTTGATATGCAGAAGTTAGATGTGAGATGTATTTGTCGACTATTTGAGTTCCGAGGGATTCTTTGCAGACAAGCATTATGCGTTTTCAAGGATCAAAAAGTGGATAAGATACCAAATAAATACATTTTATTTCGTTGGCGGAAAGATATACAGCGTCCTCATACAGATATAAAGATCTTTTATGATGAATTTGAATCCAATGAAGAAATCATACGATATAATAAGTTGTACTCACGTTTGATTAGAGTTGCACGAATGGGAGCAAAATCTGAAAAGGCAATGTAATAGAGCAATGACTTATTTGAATGACGTGGAAGAAAAACTTGTCAATGATGATATAAAAGATGTTCCGTGCGTAGATCTCAGGGTTAAAATGAATACAATTCAAAATTCTCATTCAAGTTCTAAAGTTCTAAGCCCTTTACAAGTGTCAAGAAAAGGACGCCCCTGCTTCAAAAGAAAAGAATCATATGTAGAAAAATTTACAAAGGCAGCTAAGAAAAAGGTGTGTATAATATTCTATCTATATTTTCTCTTTTTATGTTATCAACTTTTTTACTTATGGAATTCTTTTTATTATTATACTGGTTTACATTGGTTTCAATTGATTTGTTGTATAGATTTGTCAAAGAAACCACAAGAAAAAAGAATCCCAATCTAGCATGGCGACTCGAAAGAGACAAAAGGTGAAGAAAAATAAATTCTTGTTTTCTCACTTAATTACTTGAATAAGAACTTGACTATTACTTATATTTATTATTATAGGTTAGGAGAAATATTTTAGATGTTCAACATGAGGAAGCTTTGTCAGTAAATGCAGAAAATATACTTTCAAATGCTCTTGGAACACAAGAAAGTATTACTTCAATCAACTCACTAATGAATATTCAAGTAAGCGTTATAGTTCTATTAATCATTCATTTTGTATTCTTTATTGACTAATCTATGATGAGTTAATCATAGTTTTATTCATGATCAGCAATTTACAAATGATTCTGGAATTCGTCCTAGTTGTATGCAGCTCTTACAGGTTTACTCTTTTTCTCACTTAAGTTCACTTTTGTTGCTCTCTTTGACTAACATGTTTCTTTTTTTCCCTATAATGTTACATGCTAGCAATGTGAAGGATTTGTGACTTGCAATCCAATTGGTGGAGAAAGTGCACCAACTGATAACCAAGGATCAACTTTGAGAAGCTCCAGCGATACAATTGTCATGGACATGACCACCATTTGTCCACTAAATTCTATGGAATTGTATAAGAAATTTTGAATTGAGATTTACCTCCACATACACGATAAGATTTTAGATGTAGGTGTTGTTTTTTGCAGTACTTTCTTTGGTTTTTGAATTTTAAGATGTATGCTTTGGCTTTCGGGTATTCTTCAAAATGGTGCATTAAAATTGAATATTTGAGTAAGTTATAGGAGTTGAATATTTGGGAAAGCAATTGTAAGTATCAATATGTTTTAATTTTTCAAATGAAGACTCATATTTATCCTTTTTCTCTTTTTTCTTGTTTATCTTCTCATTTACTATATAAGAGTACCTCAATTTGATATACAATAAAAATATTTTAACCACCAAGCATAAATCTTTGGAGTTTGAATGAGAAAAATAATTTCAATTACCAAGCATAGATTTTTTTAGATTACGTGTTTTCTACAAAAGTTCTAGTTTTGAAACAACCTATACACAATCATGCAATAGACGATTATATATACATTCTAAGATTACAAATTCTATGATCTAACAACTTATCTTAACAAATACTCCATTGCAGTAAAAAATCTGACAATATTTGTGATAATAAGAATCGAATACAGTACCAACAGTATAACGAACCGCTACATGACCAATCCAACCATGGAAGCATAGATTTATCCAGGTATAGTCGATATATACTTATGTCCCTACCAATTATCATGGAACAAAATATTGCGATTACACATCAAAAGTGAAAATACATTATATATTTCACACAGTAAAGACAACTGAAGAATGTGCTACTAAAATTAAGACCTCAGTTATACGAGATAAATAATACTTTACAAGAGATTATTTACAGAAGCTACTAAAGACCTATGCTCAACACCCTAGACTTATACTAACAGAAAAAGAAGAAAAATTACTTATAACTTCAATCAACAATCTCTAGACTAGTAGCTTGGCATGAGAGCTTAGCCACGTTTTACTTGTGTGGTATGAAGTCTCAGAATGTTTATGTTTAGTGACAAAAAGTCTTTACTATCGGGTCAAATCTTTCTTCGACAAAGTGGACAGTTTGTCAAATGCAAAGAACACGACTTTCAATCGCTCCATTGAACTGCTATAACTTGCAGGAGATACAGGTTGTATAACACAACAGTTCCTTTCAATCGCTCGATGATGTTTCATTATTGATGCTGCAACATGTCTCCTCAAGCTGCTGGCATCAGAAAAGAGAGATTACAAGAGATTAGAAACAAAAACTTCAACTTGGCTAGCCCCAATTTAGATCATTCAAAGACCACTAAAACTTGTATCCCCAAAATATCCAGAAAAGTTTTAACTTTCTCATACATACGACAAGTATGTATCTTAAAAGCTTACACTTCAAAGCTATTCACAATGATAAAAACTGATTAAAATTAGATAATCAGTTTCTATTCAAATATGAAAAAATCCAAGAATTTATTAAAAGAAACTAAAATAATACATAGCAAGCATCGAGCCCTTTGATGAAATAAAGCTGTTTATTCCTTCTCTGTCCCAAGGGGAAAAAATAGAAATTAAACATAATAATTGGTTTACAGAAGATGTCCTCTAAATTCAGATGACAACTATGAAGAACAAAGTTTCAGGAACACCAAAACAACTAGACAACGAATCTAATGATCTTGAAAAACATAGGTAAAATCATACCCTACCAAGCAAATCATGCTGCTAATATTAAAAGGAACACAGACTTATATATGAACAAGATGCCGCCAATTTCCTAGCAAAAACAAGAAAAAAAAAAAAAAAAAGATGCCGCCAATCAAACTAAGTTTCAATATTCCAGTGCCAATCGAAAAAGATACACCTCGAGAGCTTACCATAAATGATCAAACCATTACTCAGGAAAAGTACATATCCAAAACAATGTCCAGAATATTGGCCAATCATCAAATCCACATTAACACTTCAAAACCAAAAAAAATGAAAATGACCAAAAACAAAACCAACCAACCATAAAAAACAAACCAAAGGGACATGATTACCTATAGTCCTGCCAGTAGAAGAGAATAAATAACAATGCCCAGATCTTGCAAAGATACACGTTAGGTAGTATGAGTTCCAAAGGATTTTTCAAGGTGATTAATTGGACATATATATGTTTATTCTTGTCAAACAACAACAATATGTTTTGTAAAGTGATATATATATATATATATATATATATATATATATATATATATATATATATATATATATCACGTATGTAACGGTAGAGGATTTTAGCAAAAGAATATGTAGTTGAACCATAAAGAATAAAGATAATGTACCACTATCAATAATCACATTCATCTTTTACCACACCATGTAATAGTAACAATAAAAGAGAATAAATAATTTTTTTTGGCTGAATTGATTTGGGGATTTTTGGTTAGGGTTAGTACGTAAGAAGAAAACGTTGCTGAGAGAGAGAGAAAATAATAGCAAATAAACGTTGACAAGAAACGTTAATAAGAGAGAGAGAAAAAAAAAATTAAAAAAAAAACAAGGAAGAGAAAAAAAAAAAAAAAAGATTGCCAACTTGGCATGCCATGTCAACATGCCAACTAAGAAGTGGTATAAAAGTGTGAAAAGTAGAGTGGTATATAGCATTACATTATTAGTTTACCTCGAACAAGATAGAATCTTGGACTTAATATTCCTAGGACATTTTTATTATCTTTGATAAGATTCACTGTAAAATGAACAATAAAAAGGGAAAAATGTGATTTAAATGCTAGAACTTGGTAATAGGAGTTTGAAAGAAAGAAAGAAAAAAAAATATCACCTAAGCAAAATAGTATCGCCATTATTTGCATTTTATAAGTTCAAACCTTTATTTCAATAAAAGTTTTTAAATTCATACCCTATATTATATATTAAACCAAGTTCAAGCTCTAAAATAATATTTTTCCTAAAGAAAAAATAGAATAACTATCTTGTAAAGTGTGAGAAACTTGCCTTCTTGGAGTGATTTCCTCTTTCAAATGAAAAACAAGACAAATAACAGAAGCAAGAATATGGATGCAGCGATCATCACCAGTACTATGATCACTACCATCTTCTTTTCCTTGTTTGAATTTGATTCTGACACTCACTACAAGAAAACAGCCTTGAGGCTACCAAAAATGGCGACGAAAAAAGTTTGGTAGCCATTTGCAACGAATGGCGACGAAATAAAATATTTCGTCACCGTTTGGTGGCTAAAATGTGCGAAAAAAATATGTTAATGGGAAAATTACAAATGGTCGCCATTTGGTAGCCAAATGGCGACGAAATAGCAACAAACAAAGATAATTTTTGATTAATTAGTTTTTGGTCGCCACATGGCCACCGTTATCATTAATTTTTGTTCGTATCTTAATTACCAAAAATAAATTATAAAAAATAATTATAAAATAGAAAAAATATAAATATGGTATCCATTTGGTCGCTATTTAGCGACCAAATGGCGACCAAAAAATATAAAAATTTATAGAAGTAAAAATTATAAAAAAATAAATTGAGAAAAAAAAAGTTAAATAAATAAACTAAATAAGGGTCGCCCTTAGGTCGCAAAAGGGTGACCCATACGCGACAAATATCATTTAATTTTTCAAAAAGAAATTACAAAAAAAGTAAAAAAGTTATAAAATAAAAGAATTAATTATATCAACTAAATTCTATATTTTGAATGATAGTTCGTAGCCCCGTGGTGGCCATTGGCCACCAAACGGCGACAAAATGTAAAAGTTTGGTCGCCCTTTGGTCGCTAATGGCCACGAAGGGGCTACGAAGTATCTATGTTCATAAAATGTTAGGTAGATTTAAAATATAAAAATTAATAATAACAAATAAATTAGAAATTTGTTTAAAATCTATTTTGTTTTGATTGAAAATATATTATAAGGTTTACTTAATGGTATAAAGTTATACATATTTAAGATATAAGAGTATGAAAATGAATTAATGATTAATAATTCTATATTTAACAAAAGTGGAATTATGAAATATAAATTGAAAAACAATGAAGATTGTATCATTGTCATTAGTTTTTCGCACACCAATCAAATTATAATTTTGCACTAACATCAATGAATTAGTATAAATTGAAGAATGACTATAATAAAAGATAATATTTAGCTTAGAAGATCTACTTAAAATAAAAGAATTGATTATATGAAAGAAATTTTATTTTTTGCATGCTAGTTCGTAGTCTCGTGGTGGCCATTGGCCACCAAACGGCGACAAAAAGTAAAAGTTTGGTCGCCTTTTGGTCGCCATTAGCTACGAAGGGGCTACGAAATATTCATGTTCATGAAAATTTAAGTTGATTTCGAACATAAGAATTAATAATAACAAATACATTACAAGTATGTGTAAGATCTCTTTTGTTTTGATTGAAAATATATTATAAGATTTACTAGTTCGTAGCCTCGTGGTGGCCATTGGCTACCAAATAGAAGAAGTGATTATATGAAATAAATTCAATCTTTAGCATAATAGTTCGTAGTCTCGTGGTGGCCATTAGCTACCAAATGGCGACGAAAAGTAAAATTTTGGTCGCCCTTTGGTCGCCAATGGCTACGAAGGGGCGACGAAATGTCCATGTTCATAGAAGTTAGATTAATTTAAAACATAAGAATTAATAATAACAAGTACATTACAAGTTTGTGCTAGATCTATTTTCTTTTGATTGAAAATATATTTTATGGTTTATTTAATGGTATGAGGTTGCACATATTTAAGATATAAGGGCACGAAAATAAATTGATGATTAATACTTCTATATTCTAATTAACAAAAAGTAGTGTTGCTGAAATACAAAGTGAAAAACAACGAAGATTTTTTGCATTGTCATTAGTTTTTCGTATATCAAGTGATTATATGAAATAAATTCCATCTTTTGCATAATAGTCCGTAGCCCCGTGGTGGTCATTGGCCACCAAATGGGGACGAAAAGTAAAATTTTGGTCGCCCTTTGGTCGCCAATGGCTACAAAGGGGCGACGAAATGTCCATGTTCATAAAAGTTAGATTGATTTAAAACATAAAAATTAATAATAACAAGTACATTACAAGTTTGTACTATATCTATTTTCTTTTGATTGAAAATATATTTTATGGTTTATTAATGGTATGAAGTTGCACATATTTAAGATATAAGAGCACGAAAATAAATTGATGATTAATACTTCTATATTCTAATTAACAAAAAGTAGTGTTGCTGAAATACAAAGTGAATAACAATGAAGATTTTATGCATTGTCATTAGTTTTTCGTATATCAATCAAATTCTAACTTTGCACTAGTATCAATGAATTAGAGTAAATTGAAGATTGACTATAATAAAAGATGATATTTAGTTTAGAAGAGCCATTTAAAACAAAAGAAGTGATTAGATGAAATAAATTCCATCTTTTGCATAATACTTCGTAGCCTCGTGGTGGACATTGGCTACCAAATGGCGACGTAATATAAAATTTTGGTCGCCCTTTGGTCGCCAATGGCTCCGAAGGGCCGACAAAATGTCCATGTTCATAGAAGTTAGATTGATTTAAAACATAAGAATTAATAATAACAAGTATATTACAAATTTGTACTAGATCTATTTTCTTTTGATTAAAAATATATTTTATGGTTTATTTAATAGTATAAGGTTGCACATATTTAAGATATAAGCGCACGAAAATAAATTGATGATTAATACTTCTATATTCTAATTAACAAAAAGTAGTGTTGCTGAAATACAAAGTGAAAAATAATGAAGATTTTATGCATTGTCATTAGTTTTTCGTATACCAATCAAAAATTTAATTTCGCAATAGTATCAATGAATTAGCGTAAATTGAAGATTGACTATAATAAAAGATGATATTTTGTTTAGAAGAGCCATTTAAAACAAAAGAAGTGATTATATGAAATAAATTCCATCTTTTGCATAATAGTTCGTAGGCCCGTCGTGGCGATTGGCCACCAAATGGCGACGAAAAGTAAAATTTTGGTTGCCCTTTGGTCGCCAATGGCTACGAAGGGGCGACGAAATATCAATGTTCATAAAAGTTAGATTGATTTAAAACATAAGAATTAATAATAACAAGTATATTACAAATTTGTACTAGATCTATTTTCTTTTGATTAAAAATATATTTTATGGTTTATTTAATGGTATGAGGTTGCACATATTTAAGATAAAAGAGCACGAAAATAAATTGATGATTAATACTTCTATATTCTAATTAACAAAAAGTAGTGTTGCTGAAATACAAAGTGAAAAACAATGAAGATTTTATGCATTGTCATTAGTTTTTTGTATACCAATCAAAAATTTAACTTCGCACTAGTATAAATGAATTAATGTAAATTGTAGATTGACAATAATAAAAGATGATATTTAGTTTAGAAGAGCCATTTAAAACAAAAGAAGTGATTATATGAAATAAATTTCATATTTTGCATAATAGTTCGTAGCCTCGTGGTGGCCATTGGCTACCAAATGGCGACGTAATGTAAAATTTTGGTCGCCCTTTGGTCGCCAATGGCTACGAAGGGGCGACGAAATGTCCATGTTCATAGAAGTTAGATTGATTTAAAACATAAGAATTAATAATAACAAGTATATTACAAATTTGTACTAGATCTATTTTCTTTTGATTAAAAATATATTTTATGGTTTATTTAATGGTATAAGGTTGCACATATTTAAGATATAAGCGCACGAAAATAAATTGATGATTAATACTTCTATATTCTAATTAACAAAAAGTAGTGTTGCTGAAATACAAAGTGAAAAATAATGAAGATTTTATGCATTGTCATTAGTTTTTCGTATACCAATCAAAAATTTAATTTCGCAATAGTATCAATGAATTAGCGTAAATTGAAGATTGACTGTAATAAAAGATGATATTTAGTTTAGAAGAGCTATTTAAAATAAAAGAAGTGATTATATGAAATAAATTTCATCTTTTACATAGTAGTTCGTAGCCCCGTGATGGCCATTGGCCACCAAATGGCGACGAAAAGTAAAATTTTGGTCGCCCTTTGGTCGCCAATGGCTACGAAGGGGCGACGAAATGTCCATGTTCATAGAAGTTAGATTGATTTAAAACATAAGAATTAATAATAACAAGTATATTACAAATTTGTACTAGATCTATTTTCTTTTGATTAAAAATTTAACTTCATACTAGTATCAATGAATTAGCGTAAATTGAAAATTGACTATAATAAAAGATGATATTTAACTTAGAAGAGCTATTTAAAACAAAAGAAGTAATTATATGAAATAAATTCCATCTTTTGCATAATAGTTCGTAGCCTGGTGGTGGCCATTGGCCACCAAATATAGACGAAAAATAAAATTTTGGTCACCCTCTGGTCGCCAATGGCTACGAAATGTCCATGTTCATATAAGTTAGATTGATTTAAAACATAAGAATTAATAATAACAAGTATATTACAAATTTGTACTAGATCTATTTTCTTTTGATTAAAAATATATTTTATGATTTATTTAATGGTATGAGGTTGCACATATTTAAGATATAAGAGCACGAAAATAAATTAATGATTAATACTTCTATATTCTAATTTACAAAAAGTAGTGTTGCTGAAATACAAAGTGAAAAAGAATGAAGATTTTATGCATTGTCATTAATTTTTTGTATACCAATCAAAAATTTAACTTCGCATTAGTATCAATGAATTAGCGTAAATTGAAGATTGACTATAACAAAAGATGATATTTAGTTTAGAAGAGCCTTTTAAAACAAAAGAAATGATTATATGAAATAAATTCCATCTTTTGCATAATAGTTCGTAGCCCCGTGGTGGCCATTGGCCACCAAATGGCGACGAAAAGTAAAATTTTGGTCGCCCTTTGGTCGCCAATGGCTACGAAGGGGCGACGAAATGTCCATGTTCATATAAGTTAGATTGATTTAAAACATAAGAATTAATAATAACAAGTAAATTACAAATTTGTACTAGATCTATTTTCTTTTGATTAAAAATTTAACTTCGCACTAGTATCAATGAATTAGCGTAAATTGAAGATTGACTATAATAAAAGATGATATTTAGTTTAGAAGAGCCTTTTAAAACAAAATAAATGATTATATGAAATAAATTCCATCTTTTGCATAATAGTTCGTAGCCCCGTGGTGGGCATTGGCCACCAAAAGGCGACGAAAAGGAAAACTTTGGTTCCCCTTTGGTGGGCAATGGCTACGAAGGGGCGACGAAATGTCCATGTTCATATAAGTTAGATTGATTTAAAACATAAGAATTAATAATAACAAGTAAATTACAAATTTGTACTAGATCTATTTTCTTTTGATTAAAAATTTAACTTCGCACTAGTATCAATGAATTAGCGTAAATTGAAGATTGACTATAATAAAAGATGATATTTAGCTTAGAAGAGCTATTTAAAACAAAAGAAGTGATTATATGAAATAAATTCCATCTTTTGCATAATAGTTCGTAGCCTCGTGGTGGCCATTGACCACCAAATGGCGACGAAAAGTAAAATTTTGGTCGCCCTTTGGTCGCCAATGGCTACGAAGGGGCGGCAAAATGTCTATGTTCATATAAGTTAGATTGATTTAAAACATAAGAATTAGTAATAACAAGTATATTACAAATTTGTACTAGATCTATTTTCTTTCGATTAAAAATATATTTTATGGTTTATTTAATGGTATGAGGTTGCACATATTTAAGTTATAAGAGGACGAAAATAAATTGATGATTAATACTTCTATATTCTAATTAACAAAAAGTAGTGTTGTTGAAATACAAAATGAAAAACAATGAAGATTTTATGCATTGTCATTAGTTTTTCGTATACCAATCAAAAATTTAACTTCGCACTAGTATCAATGAATTAGCGTAAATTGAAAATTGACTATAATAAAATATGATATTTAGTTTAGAAGAGCTATTTAAAACAAAAGAAATGATTATATGAAATAAATTTCATCTTTTGCATAATAGTTCGTAGCCCCGTGGTGGCCATTGGCCACCAAATGGCGACGAAAAGTAAAATTTTGGTCGCCCTTTGGTCGCCAATGGCTACGAAGGGGCGACGAAATATCAATGTTCATAGAAGTTAGATTGATTTAAAACATAAGAATTAATAATAACAAGTATATTACAAGTTTGTATTAGATCTATTTTCTTTTGATTAAAAATATATTTTATGATTTATTTAATGGTATGAGGTTGCACATATTTAAGATATAAGAGCACGAAAATAAATTGATGATTAATACTTCTATATTCTAATTAACAAAAAGTAGTGTTGCTGAAATACAAAGTGAAAAACAATGAAGATTTTATGCATTGTCATTAGTTTTTCGTATACCAATCAAAAATTTAACTTCGCACTAGTATAAATGAATTAACGTAAATTGAAGATTGACAATAATAAAAGATGATATTTAGTTTAGAAGAGCCATTTAAAACAAAAGAAGTGATTATATGAAATAAATTTCATCTTTTGCATAATAGTTCGTAGCCTCGTGGTGGCCATTGGCTACCAAATGGCGACGAAATGTAAAATTTTGGTCGCCCTTTGGTCGCCAATGGCTACAAAGGGCGACGAAATGTCCATGTTCATAGAAGTTAGATTGATTTAAAACATAAGAATTAATAATAACAAGTATATTACAAATTTGTACTAGATCTATTTTCTTTTGATTAAAAATATATTTTATGGTTTATTTAATGGTATGAGATTGCACATATTTAAGATATAAGAGCACGAAAATAAATTGATGATTAATACTTCTATATTCTAATTAACAAAAAGTAGTGTTGCTGAAATACAAAGTGAAAAACAATGAAGATTTTATGCATTGTCATTAGTTTTTCGTATACCAATCAAAAATTTAATTTCGCAATAGTATCAATGAATTAGCGTAAATTGAAGATTGACTGTAATAAAAGATGATATTTAGTTTAGAAGAGCTATTTAAAATAAAAGAAGTGATTATATGAAATAAATTTCATCTTTTGCATAATAGTCCGTAGCCCCGTGATGGCCATTGGCCACCAAATGGCGACGAAAAGTAACATTTTGGTCGCCCTTTGGTCGCCAATAGCTACGAAGGGGCGACGAAATGTCCATGTTCATAGAAGTTAGATTGATTTAAAACATAAGAATTAATAATAACAAGTATATTACAAATTTGTACTAGATCTATTTTCTTTTGATTAAAAATTTAACTTCGCACTAGTATCAATGAATTAGCGTAAATTGAAAATTGACTATAATAAAAGATGATATTTAACTTAGAAGAGCTATTTAAAACAAAAGAAGTGATTACATGAAATAAATTCCATCTTTTGCATAATAGTTCGTAGCCTGGTGGTGGCCATTGGCCACCAAATATCGACGAAAAATAAAATTTTGGTCACCCTTTGGTCGCCAATGGCTACGAAAGGGCGACGAAATGTCCATGTTCATATAAGTTAGATTGATTTAAAACATAAGAATTAATAATAACAAGTATATTACAAATTTGTACTAGATCTATTTTCTTTTGATTAAAAATATATTTTATGATTTATTTAATGGTATGAGGTTGCACATATTTAAGATATAAGAGCACGAAAATAAATTAATGATTAATACTTCTATATTCTAATTTACAAAAAGCAGTGTTGCTGAAATACAAAGTGAAAAAGAATGAAGATTTTATGCATTGTCATTAGTTTTTTGTATACCAATCAAAAATTTAACTTCGCATTAGTATCAATGAATTAACGTAAATTGAATATTGACTATAATAAAAGATGATATTTAGTTTAGAAGAGCCATTTAAAACAAAAGAAGTGATTATATGAAATAAACTCCATCTTTTGCATAATAGTTCGTAGCCCCGTGGTGGCCATTGGCCACCAAATGGCGACGAAAAGTAAAATTTTGGTCGCCCTTTGGTCGCCAATGACTACGAAGGGGCGACGAAATGTCCATGTTCATAGAAGTTAGATTGATTTAAAACATAAGAATTAATAATAACAAGTAAATTACAAATTTGTACTAGATCTATTTTCTTTTGATTAAAAATTTAACTTCGCACTAGTATCAATGAATTAGCGTAAATTGAAGATTGACTATAATAAAAGATGATATTTAGCTTAGAAGAGCTATTTAAAACAAAAGAAGTGATTATATGAAATAAATTTCATCTTTTGCATAATAGTTCGTAGCCTCGTGGTGGCTATTGACCACCAAATGGCGACGAAAAGTAAAATTTTGGTCGCCCTTTGATCGCCAATGGCTACGAAGGGGCGGCGAAATGTCTATGTTCATATAAGTTTGATTGATTTAAAATATAAGAATTAGTAATAACAAGTATATTACAAATTTGTACTAGATCTATTTTCTTTCGATTAAAAATATATTTTATAGTTTATTTAATGGTATGAGGTTGCACATATTTAAGTTATAAGAGGACGAAAATAAATTGATGATTAATACTTCTATATTCTAATTAACAAAAAGTAGTGTTGCTGAAATACAAAATGAAAAATAATGAAGATTTTATACATTGTCATTAGTTTTTCGTATACCAATCAAAAATTTAACTTCGCACTAGTATCAATGAATTAGCGTAAATTGAAGATTGACTATAATAAAAGATGATATTTAGTTTAGAAGAGCTATTTAAAACAAAAGAAATGATTATATGAAATAAATTTCATCTTTTGCATAATAGTTCGTAACCCCGTGGTGGCCATTGGCCACCAAATGGCGACGAAAAGTAAAATTTTGGTCACCCTTTGGTCGCCAATAGCTACGAAGGGGTGACGAAATGTCAATGTTCATAGAAGTTAGATTGATTTAAAACATAAGAATTAATAATAACAAGTATATTACAAATTTGTACTAGATCTATTTTCTTTTGATTAAAAATTTAACTTCGCACTAGTATCAATGAATTAGCATAAATTGAAGATTGACTATAATAAAAGGTGATATTTAGCTTAGAAGAGCTATTTAAAACAAAAGAAGTGATTATATGAAATAAATTCCATCTTTTGCATAATAGTTCGTAACCTCGTGGTGGCCATTGGCCACCAAATGGCGACAAAAAGTAAAATTTTGGTCGCCCTTTGGTCGCCAATGGCTACGAAGGGGCGACGAAATGTCCATGTTCATAGAAGTTAGATTAATTTAAAACATAAGAATTAATAATAACAAGTATATTACAAATTTGTACTAGATCTATTTTCTTGTGATTAAAAATATATTTTATGGTTTATTTAATGGTATGAAGTTGCACATATTTATGATATAAGAGCACGAAAATAAATTGATGATTAATACTTCTATATTCTAATTAACAAAAAGTAGTTTTGTTGAAATACAAAGTGAAAAACAATGAAGATTTTATGCATTGTCATTAGTTTTTCGTATACCAATCAAATTCTAACTTCGCACTAGTATCAATAAATTAGTATAAATTGAAGATTGACTATAATAAAAGATGATATTTAGTTTAGAAGAGCCATTTAAAACAAAAGAAATGATTATATGAAATAAATTCCATATTTTGCATAATAATTCGTAGCCTCGTGGTGGCCATTGGCTACCAAATGGCGACAAAAAGTAAAATTTTGGTCGCCATTTGTTTGCCAATAGCTACGAAGGGGCGAAGAAATTAGAAACATATAAATTAAAAATAAAAAATTATAAAAAAATAAAATAAAATAAAATTAGGGTTTTTGGGCGACCAAAGTGCTCGTCGCCCTTTGGTCGTGAGAACCACTTAAATTAGAGGGCAGCGCTCTAATTTAAGAGGGCGACCAAAGGGCTTGGTGGCCCTTTGGTCGCCCCCTTTTACTAAAAACAGGGGGCAGAACGTTGCCCCCTAGTTTTAGTAAGACTTAGATTTTTATTTTTCTTTCAAAAACCCCACCCCATCCCACCCCTCACCCCACCCCACCCCACCCCACCCTACCCTACCCCATCCCACCACCCTACCCCACCCCCCAAAGGGATGTATTAATTTTTACTTTGTTTATTACATTATGAATATAGTATGTGTGTATGTGTATATCTATATATATATACATATATATATATATGTGTGTGTGTGTGTGTGTGTGTGTGTGTGCGCGTGTGTGTGTACCTATTTGCACATATATATATAGCTTAAAATAGATATATGTATAGCTTAAACTTTATACATATAGGTATATGCATTCTTTTTTTCTGTTTTTTTTATTTTTGTTTTTGCCTTTTTTTTATATATTTAAATCATACTTTTTATATAAATCCTATATAAATATGTATAATATATATATGCATTTTTTTCTGTTTTTTTTTATTTTCGTTTTTCTCTTTTTTCTATTTTTTTTATATAGATCCTATATATATATATATATATATATATATATATATATATCCATTTAGCTTTTATTTTAATGTTATTTTTTTTATTTTCATTTTTTTCAGATTTTTATTTTCAGTTTTTTTTTTTTCGTTTTTCCCTTTTTTCTATTTTTTTTATTTTCCATTTTCCCTTTTTTTTATATATAGATCCTATATATATATGTGTGTGTGTGTGTGCATTTAGCTTTTATTTTACTGTTATTTTTTTTTCATTTTTTCAGATTTTTTTTATATACATTTTCCCTTTTTCTGTTTTATTTTATTTTATTTTATTTTATTTTATTGTAGATTTTTTTCTGTTTTTATTAATGTTGGATCTTTGAAATATTTTTTTGTAGGATTGGAGTTTGTTTTGTGTGATAGACCAGACTATTACGGCTCAAGTTAGTCTTCTAATTCACTATCTTTTATATTCGTGTTGAGATATTATATTTGAAATAATGTTGTAGGTGAGATATTGTTATGATGTTTGTTGAGATAATAATTGCGTATATAATTGATTATTTATGATGTTTGTTGAGATATTTAGCTAAAATTTAAGTTGATTCTTGAGTTATTTCTTGTATATGAAGTGTATATGCGTACTTGTATCAATATTACATAGCATAATGACCTTACAACACAAAATGGTGGAAATGTTTGTGGTGTTTGTGGGCTGAATTTTTCAGCGCCGACAGTGAGTTTGCCGACGCTGGTTGGGCTGATTTTGGGGGCTATTTGGGCTACCCTTGGGGTGGTTTAGGTGCATGCTTCGCTGGTTAATTGATAGGTGGTTGTTTGGGTATTATTTGATTGAGTAATTGCGGAATGTGTTGCTAAAAAGTTGAAGTATTGTTAAAGAAAGTTAGTTTAAGTGTTGTTTTACATTCTTTTGTGTTGTGTTGTTAGAGCTTGAGTTGGAATCAAGTAGGGTCGGAATTGGTTAATATATGGACATATATGCTTGAGGTTAGGTAACTTACTTCGTTACCTAATCAATGTATTTTAAGTGATTTTTACATGTGGAATTACTAAGTGTTGCATTATTTAAAGTGTTGAAGTGTTATTGTTGAAGTGCCGAGGGGTATCCTCTTTGAGTCGTGGAAACTCACCATCATTTACTAACATTAATTTCAGGTGAGCCAGAGTTGGGATTCATGGCTCAAGAGGCTGAGGTCAAGCCATTTGATGTCGTGCATTATGTGAATGAGTCTTATGCTCAAGAGCCCCATCCTTGTAAGTGCTTGCTTGGATATTTCCTATGTTATCTTTGTGTTTATGGTTATAATGTATGAAAGACTTGCACTTATGTAATATGTAATGTTGTAGCTTTACTTTAAGTTAGTAGTTTATAGTCTTTTTGTTGAATGATCAAAGTAAGCATGACTTGAGGAGCAGCAACTGGCGCACTCGAAATTGCTGAGCATCGTGACGTATATTTAAATATGCGTATATTAAATTAATTTTGGTTTTGTAAATATTAAATTTAATTTTTATTTTTTTAAAAATTATTGTGTGGCGACGAAATGGCGACAAAAACTTAGCTACCACATGGCGACTATTATTCGCTACCACATGGAGATGAAAATTAATTAATAAAAAAAAATAATTAAAAATTTTGGCTACTTAGTGGCGACGATAAAATAGCTACCATATGGCCACCAAAATTGGCTAAAAATTTTGGCTACCAAATGGCGACCAACGTAAATAATTAATAAAATAAAAATAAAAATTTTTGGCTACCTAATGGTGACGAAAGTATGGCTACCACATGGCCACCAAATTATTGCTACAAAAATTGGCTACCACATGGCCACCAAATTAAATAATTAACAAAAAAATATTAAAAATAATTTGCGACCTAATGGCGACAAAAAATGGCCACCATGGGGCGACCATGCATAATTAATTGATACAAAAATTAACGAATTAATTAATAAAATTGCTAATTATAAAAATTAACTAATAATTTATTTTTCTAAATATTGCGACCAAGGGGCTACGAAATGTAAAAAAATTACATATATATATATATATATATATATATATATATATATATATATATATTTCCGATTTGGCCACCAAAATGCGACCAAATGATAAAATAGCGACAAGGATTTTCTCGACCCTCAGTTTTTGGTCGCCCAATGGGTGTAGGCGACGAAAGGGCGACGAGAAACCTTCGTCGCCCCAGACCAATTTTCTTGTAGTGACTAGAAAAGTTAAAAATTAAAGGGTAAGGTTCAAATAAATAAGTAGTTTAGCCTAATCCATTCATGATCATATCACATGAAATAGATGAATTGCAGTACTTACCAAGATCTGCAGCTGTAATCCGAATGTGAAGTTTCTGATTTGAATGGATGGTTAACTTCCTGACATCGATTAGATCTCCAAACCAGAGCAAGCAACCATGACCTGCTCCAGTAGCATTTGCATTTGCATTAGCATAAGCTGTACATGAGCAATTCTTGGAGCATTCAGCTTCACATTCCTCCAGAGACATACTCGTATTCACCCCGTACTGCAAAAAATCAGGCATTTTCAAACCCTGTAATTCTTTAAATAGTCCTGTTTCTGAACAATTGAATGGATTTTCTCGTATACATCCACCAGACCAAATACGATCATCCCAATCTTGAAAATTTTTAGGCGTATATCCAATCATACAGCTGCAAATTAGAGCATCGCTTATAGTGCAAACAGCATTGGGACCACAGTAACCATAAAAGCCACAATAGTTGGGGGGCAACTCATACATGACATTCCAGGCATTGCTGCTATTGTCTCGTATAGAGAGTTGAAGCACACCAGTATAGCTAATAGTTGCCTTCAGTAAAGACGAATTGTCATTCAGACGAAGTTCATAGTATACCTCTTTGGAATCTACGGTAACTTCTGTGGAGAAACGAATGTTATTAGGTAGGTAAGTTAAGTCACTGAATTCCACTCCATTCCATGGTCCACTTCTAAATTCCTTCGAAGCGGCTTTCCAGATTGTTACTTGTGGTAGTCCTTGAAGGTCGAGACCATGTGTATATTCTCCGGGAGAAGGGTCGTCTGAATCTTTCCAGGATGTAAGATTTCGACTCAGACCAGTCCACAAGTCCCACCCGATCTTCATCCCAGGTAACAAGGCATGCGATGGATGATCGAAGCTTTGCCAGAGAATAGTTCCTTCTTCATTTCCGTCTCTCAAAACAAGATTTCCCGAGTCTAAAAGTTGCGCAACAGTGCTTCTCCTTGACGATATATTATGGACGCTGGTAGACCAGACCATCCTTTCTGTTTTCTCCACAAGGATCAAGTTTCCATCATTTCCAATTCTAACAACACCACAAGTATCATTGAGAGGGTGTTCTCTGTTAGCTATCCACACTATGTCAATTGGCACGATATTGAACCATATGCCCAAGTAAAACTTTTTCGAATTTCCAGGACTGAAGAACCCGAGCTGGAACTTCTTTTGTGCTGAGACTAAGGTTTCATTACAAGTAATAGAGTGCAATATAGTCAATGTGTCGATGGACATGGATATTGGTATCGAAGATAAAATTAAAACAAAAGTATAACAAATGGTAGCAGACAAATGTATCTTCATTTGTATTGAACCGAAAAGGAAATATATCAAGAGAAATTCAATGAAACTACAACGATTTGGACGAAGAAAGAAAGGGCATTATTGACAAACTGTGAAGCTCAATTGCCAAAACTGTGTAACATATATACCCGATAAATAATTAAAAGATGGTATTTCGGAAATAACCGACAGAAAATATTGTTTGACAATTTTCCTTGAGCCTAAAAGAGAGAGACAAGTTTGACTTCTAAGTATTTGTCCTATGAGAAAAGAGGAGGTCTTTTTTGTTTTTTTATAAAACTAAATTATTTCAAGGATTATGTCAAGAAGATTGCGGTGGCCGCCTGAAATCTAGCTAGCGTTCATATTATTAGAAGACTAGATAGAATTGATAATTTCCGAGACAATCACGTTTGATAATGCACCATTTATGTTAATATTAAGTATAAACTTCTAAGTCCTAATCTCGTGGTCAAAACTCTTTATGTCTCTAGTTCTTTCATTCCCATGACCTATGCGAGCTGTGGGGCGAGTCAGCCCAGATGCCCGCTCTAGCACTTCACTTTGGCAAACTTTGTGTCTTTGTTATGTCTATATTGTTCTTTTGGCTAAGTCGCTATGTCTACTTTTACAACAGATTCATTTGCTTCTGTTTGATTCTTTGTTCTTACATTATTGTTACATGTTTGGTTCTTAAATTATTTTTCTCGTAACTTTGATCTTATAAATATATATATACATATATATATATATATATATATATATATATATATATATATATATAGGGTAATTTGCCCCACATGCCACTAACTTGCACAAAGTTTTAAATCACCCAATAAGCTTTTATTCATTTCAAAGCATCCACTGAAGAATGTTCTGTTTTAATTTACTCATGTCTTTAGGTTTTCACAATTGGTTTTAACAAATGTTCATTTTTTAGCTAGTAAAATTGTCATATGCCACAACATTTCTGTCATAGCTGAAGTTTTGCCATAGAAAGGCACATAAATATATACTTTCTCCTTAATATTTTTGTTGGAATACTATTGAGTAAAATGCACCATACCTTTTTGTATTTTCACAAAGTTGTATCATAAACCCTGTGTTTTAAAAAATTGCATTATAAACCCTGTGTTATGAAAAACGTTGCATACACGCCCCAAACTCAAATTATGTTTAACTCTGTTAGTTAGCCTTGTAAAAAGATAAAATTGTCCTCGTTTAAAGATAAATCCGTCAAAGGGGGTATTTATAACTTTTTTGATATCAGAAGGGGGTATTTATCACTTTTTTAATATTAGAGGGAGGTATTTACAACATTTTTCATTTTGCAATATCAGAATCATGTGCTAGTCTACCTTCTAAGGAGATCTACAACCTTAAATTAATAAATATCATTTAATTAAAAGAATAAAAAAAGATATAGCTTATATAACAGAATATTGATGTCCACCATAAAAAATATAAATCTTATGCTTGAAGTTCAAAGTCATATTGCAACTAGCAATAATCGTATCTTCATTTGGAATCACGTTCTTCTACAAGTAGATTAAAATCTTTAAATCAGTGCAAAATCAACTTCAAATCGAAGAAAAATCACTTTGAAATAGTTTTTCTCTCTAGGATTGTCAATTTTTTTTATTTTTTTATCTTTGAAGGAGCAATTTACATCTTTATAAAAAAACATAGGGGCAATTAGAAACCTTATAAAAAATACAAGGGGCAATTTACAACTTTATCGAAAACACAAGGGGTCATTTACAACCTTATCGAAAACACAATGGGCAATTAGCAACTGATGTTAAAAATAGTATTTTCGTCCTTCTGTATGTGTTTTAAAGCTTGATAAATGCCATACTTGCATTTCAAGCGTGTGTATTACACTCACGTTAAAATTGATAGAAAAATAGACGGCGGGGGGTTATATGCAACGTTTTCCATAACACAGGGTTTATAACGCGACTTTTTAAAAACACAGGATTTATGATGCAACTTTGTGAAAACACATGGGGGTATGGTGCATTTTACTCGAATACTATTTAAGTGACTTGAATAGTTTTAGATGATTTGTGTGGAATATTATTGGTGTAACTAGAAAATCTAGATGTTTTTGGTAGAATATTGATATCCTATAAATTTAATGATAAAGTGTTGTTTAATGACAAAGTGTTTTTGTTAGTTTGGGTTTATTAATGTGTATTAGGCACGAGCTAATCTTAGTGCTCTTAAAATAGTATGGCAATTGAAATTTTGTCCACTTTATTAAAAAAATTCATTAAAACTAACTCCAAAAAAGTAACAGAGTAGGAAAAATGAATCAAAAAAAAAAAAAAAAAATTCAGTGCACAATTTGGAAAGAAAATAAGATTGATGACTAATTTAAAACTTCGTGCAAGTATTATCTATGACGCAGATTACCTAAATGTATAACATTCTCTTACAAAATGAAAAAAAAAAAAAAAGTTAATTGATTTATGCAATTTAATGTGCACTCAAAGCTGGTTATAATGGAGTGAGATGGAAGGTAAAATAATATTTACCTTAAAACTTTGAGGTTCATTTTTTCTATATAAATTTGCCTTACTTTAATGGTTGTCCACTTATCAAAAACTGTTATTTCTTTTCTATATTTGTTTTGTAGGTGTCAACATAGAATTAAATTTAATAAGTTTCTTTTTTAGAAGATAATTTAGATTGAGGTACTTATAATATATTGTCATACTTAGAATTTTACAACATCAAAAAATTCAAACTAGAACTTGGCCAACAAATTCGATGTGTGCTAATTTGTGTTGTTTTATTTTGATGAGACTTAGGCTGGACCGGAATCAAACTTGACCATAAAATCAAGAAGTTAAAACAAGTATGGAGATACGAAACAGTCAAATAGTCAAAAAAAATGGTAAATTCTACGTGCTTGCATGAAAACAACGAATTTAAAACACAAAATTTAAAACCCTCACCAACGGAAGATAACCCTACACTTTGAATGTAAAACCAAATTCCTTATTCTGTCCCACACATTGCTGTCCTTCTTGGCTTCAATAAAATATAAGATTTTCCAAGATCTAAGAAGTTGTTTATTAACAGTACTATAACCATAATCAATATAATTAGAATTAAAAAAATCTAATCCAACGAGGAATATTCCTATTAGGACTCAAAAAAACCCTGTGCTTACTAAACTTGAGATGACGGCCATCATATCCCTTGACAAATTTTACTTGTGAGAAACTTTATCATCCTAGTGGTGATTTGAAATTGCTAAAGAAATAAACGTGGTAAGACATTGATGGTTAGCGTAAATTCACCCATATTAGTGGTGCTTAGTATATTTCTAATCCATGCCAAGCCGCCTGTGTGGACCTTTGTGGGGTTAACACCGCAATTAATTAAACCTTAATGGCCTGTTGCAGAACACATTAGATATTTATTAACAAGCCTTTGGTCTAGTGATATGTCTCTCGCTATAAGTGCAAGAAATTGTGATATTAATTCTAGTAAGTGACATTTTTTAATATATATTATACGATTTAAATCTCCTTTGAATTAAAAAAAAAACAACAGATTTTAAGCAATTAAACAATGTGGAGCGTTTTACTTGGATATATGCTTTTGGTCATCTAGCTTATAATCGCATTCTAGAATATGAAGTGCTTAACTTTCTTTCTTTTTTTTTTTTTTGGTCAGAATAAAGTGCTTAACTAAAAATGGTGAAAATTCATGTTTTTTGTCAGAAAAAAATTAACTAACTACGCCTTGAAACAAGGAATTTAACTAGATGACATCTTAAGACTAAATGCACTACCTAATAAATTAAGGACTATCTATCAAGACTCTCTAGTCTAGATACTTGTAGCTAACCAATCTGGACAAATGACTACTTTTTTGGGGGTAAATGACAAAAGAACTATTTATTGGGATAAAATAATAAAAATAAAGCATAACAAAAATAAATTCTTATTTATTCTTCTTCCTTATATTTGACTTGATTGATCTTCTTCATAAATTCTTTTAGAGAAAATGACTCAATTAATCCTAAATGTTTGCTTGTTTTGATAATATGGTCTCAATCATTTCAAATCGGATACTTTAGTACTTAACATTTTGAATAAGGGACATTGTTAGCCTATTAACTCATTTATGTTAAATTTGCTCAGTTAAGGTCATGTGATTCGCACGGCACGCGTAAAAATAAAAAGCATACAAGCTTAAATTGGGGATCGGGTGACGTTTTGTGAGAATGAGTTATAAGTTAAATGACTAATTTAACTTTGTATGTATTTTTTTATGCGCAACGTGCAAATCACGTGATTTTAACATAACAAATTTAACAGATTTGAGCTAATGGACTAACGGTGTCTTTTATGTAAAACGTTTAAAATTAAAATGTCAAAATATACAAACACTTAAAATTGATTGAGCTATTTTCTCATTTTTTTTCATCATGTTTGACATCATTTTACCAGGCAGTACAGTGAGACCAATGTTTCCCTTGGTATTGACTGGTAAAGCTCTATTAGCACACAGATTTTTGGTCTAATGGTTTGCTTTGACTAAATGAATGATTTAAATAATGCTGGTGAGTTTCCTCTATAATTTCCAGATTAGACACATCCAAACTCTTTGGACAAGTCTATCGAATCGATCATTAGTCAATATCCTCAGCCATATCCATTGCTAAAGCCCAAAATATTGATTGCGGAAAGAAGTGCCGATATTCTTCTATTCCTCCTACCAGCCGTCAGAATAGGAAAAAGTCTTACGTTCAGTTATAACTGCCAATGTGTATGTGGACTCACACGTGTAATGTATATCCAATAATCCAACGTAAGATCAACTCTGAGAATAGAATTATCAATCTGAAACTTTTGAGAACCAAAAAAACCTTCCGTAAGCTGTCAATTAAAAACTTGAGTCATCATGTTATACAAGATTTAGTCCTTTTTTTAAGGTTAAAAAATGAGCAGAAGATGTCAATACAACTTACACAGGACTATTTGAAGTATTTCATAGATGTCATTCGTGGCATTCTTTGAACCCATATAACCACTGCATTTCATTGTGAAGTTCATGGAATGAACATAAGTCAATTGTTACTAATTCCTGATCGAGGAAAGTAAAAGGACACTTGCTCTTCTCCGAAAGTTCTAACTAAATCAAAATATGAAATTTTTGGATTTATTTCATTTTCTGGCAACACGTTACTTACCTTAGGATCCATATAAATGATTTGCAACCTTGAATCTCAATGAAGATAAAGAAGTCTTCTAACAATCTCAAAAAATAAAATAAAGTGCCTCCTCCGTACAAACAAATGACTGGCAAAAATTGAACCACCCTTAATAGAATTCTAAGGTGGGTAGGATGAGTAGTTTTGGAAAGAAAAGATAACGAGGAAGCTCATAAATTAAAGAAACGTGTCCTTTATGTCAATATGTTTTAAAGACATAATATGCAGTCCTAATAATTTTCAAGAGATGCATTTACAGTTACAAGTAAAAATTAGTAAAATCATAGATGGAACTGTCAAATCGAAAAATTAAATGCTATTATATAACTTTGTATCGGTTAAGTTCACGAGTTGGAGATAAATGGACTCGAACTGCCACCTCCGTCACAGGTAAACCACCGCCTCTCCGGTCCCCCACAGATTCTACCATAGAGGCCAACAATAAACAATAATGTCCCCCCAAACACAGCTTACAATTTTCATTGTATCATGCTCTCAAAGAGAAACTATTCTCAAAATCTCACTCAAAAGGTGATATACAAAGAAATATTTACAGAACTTGGAAAGAAAATACGTACTATCGACCTTGTAACTGTATTAATGTTACTTCATTAGGAGTGTAAATCCTTTTTCCAGTTGATGAAGAATCCGTATCTGTGAAACTTACTTTCCAAGTAAAAGCCAGGTTGTTAATTTAGGTTGAGGAACCAATGGGTACTCAACATCCAACATTAACAAAATGTTGGACATAGTTGGCCTATCCTCAGGGCGTTACTGCACACACAAGAGACCTACATGGATACATCTTAACACTTCTGGTGGAAGAAAACTGCTCCCCATAGAAGCATCAACAAGGTTCAGAGCATTTCCATCATTCCATAGTCTCCAAGCCTGAAATAATTAACCATTTTTTTTCAAACTAGAATAAATTGTTTGTAAAATTTTTAGATGATGTGATAATTAATATCTAAAGTTGTTAAAGATCACGTGCCAATTAAGCATTGCACGTTAACCTATCCTTTTATGGGTGGCTGTAAAATATTAGACTATAAAAGAGTAATTGACCACTTAACTAAAAGATTAAACTGTAAAAGAGAGAATTATTATATTTATATTCATTATTGTGTTCAACATCCCTAGACAAGAGTATACTAATAAGAAAACTACGTACTAATTCGTCATAAAAATAGAAAAAAATCATGTTAATTTCAACTCACGTGTCCTAAGAGGTTGAGGTCATGATGAGGGTGATAAAAGCCTCTGTTTTTATTTCCACTCACTATCTTCAAGGTCAGCATGCCAAAACTGAAAACATCAGACTTTACTAAAAACAGCCCATCTATTGCATATTGAGGTGACATATACCCACTGCATGTGTTAGAGAAGCAAATTATGTTATAGATGAACAACTAAGATAAAATATGAAAAGGAGAAATTTATTGAGTTTATTCCTACTAAGTCCCATAATTCTACTTGTATTTTCTTGAAATTTATAACCTACAAATATTCTTGCCAAGCCAAACTCTAATATTTTCGGATTCATCTCACCGTCTGGAAGAATGTTGCTTACTTTTAAATTTCTATGTATTATCCTCAATCTTGAATCTCGATGGAGGTAGAGTAGTCCACGAGCAATTCCCACAAGTATATTCAACCGCTTTGCCCAATCTAGTTTCATGGCCCTTGTCCGATCTAGATCAATTCGCATCAGGCCAAAATAGAAATAGAGAGAAAATTCACATCAAGTGAAAATAGAGAGAAAACTTCATGTAGCCAGTGGCGAAGCCGGGCACGGGGGGCCAGTGTAGGCACCCGGTGTCTAGTTCCACCTCTAACACTGAAATAGCCAATAACCAAAGGTTTAGGACACTTATCCATACATAAAATAATACTCAATTTATGCAAATTATAATAACTATAAAAATGTAAGTACCAAAACATATACAAAGTATTCAAGACTTGACTCTCCTCGTATAATAATGTCATAACATATAAAAAAGAGAAAAATAAAAGACTATAATAATACAAAAAATACCTTTTTATAGTTGTCCTCGGCGTGTCTTCATATTTTGAAATTGTTGAATAATCAGCTCATTGTCGATGTCATTAAACACGTCTCTCTCTATGTAAGTGATTAAACAATCATTCAACCAAGCATCTTCCATTCGATTACGCAATTGATTTTTCACAATTTTCATTGCAGAAAATGCTCTTTCTACAGTGGCTGTAGCAACAGGTAAAGTCAATGCCAACTTAATAAGTGAATACACCAATGGATAAACACGATCGTTTCCAGTCTGAACTAGCATCTCTGCAAGGTTACTAGTCTCTTTTAACTCTGAGAATTCATCATTGCTTCGCATATCAAGAATGTATGTCTCTAATTGATTTTCAAGAACTACCAAATCAATAGGAGAAGAATCATTTGGGTAAAACTTAGCAAATTCAATCAACATTTGCTTGTCAAATGCAGCAAATGAGTTGTCTGGATTCAAGCATGCCAAACAAAGAAGCAACTCAGTATTTGTCTCAGTGAAGCAGTCATTAAGTTCTTGAAGTTGCATGTCCGCAATAGTATAAAATAAATCAATGCGATAATAGTGTAAATTCGTAATTCTTTCAGCTCTACGTCGTGATCATCCTTTGAACAAAACCATCTCTTCCATATTAGGAATGTCAATGTCATGAGTTGTGCAAAACAAAGATACTTCATTCAACAAAGATTCCCATCCACTATCTCTCAAATTTTGCAAACGTTGCTTTGAGATCTTAACTAATCTCATGGCGTGAATGATATCTTGATCTTTCCTTTGCAATGCTTGTGATAATTCATTATTGATTCCCAACACAATTTTCATCAAATGCAAAATAAATACGAAATCAAATGTTTGTAACATGTCTAAGAGGATATTAGCTTTACCTTTTTGCTCTGAACTCACTCCATCTTCCTTGATAATCTCAAGTACATCAATCACTGAGGAATACAAGAGACTCAAACTTATTAAACTGCCATAATGTGAACCCCAACGAGTATCACCACTTCGTTTGAGACCAATTTCTTGATTCAAGCTGCGTCCACTATGAAGTTCTCCTTTTTCTAATGATTCTTTAACTTTAGCAACTTGATTTTCACGAAGCATGTCATGTCGCTTGCATGAACCTCCAACAACATTTAGTAAAGTAGCAACTAAATCGAAAAAGGTAGCAACCTGAACATGATTTTTTGCTACAGAAACTAGTGTGAGTTGCAATTGATGAGCAAAGCAATGAATATAGAAAGCAGATGAATTTTCTTTCAAAATCAAACTTTTAAGACCATTAAATTCACCTTTCATATTACTAGCACCATCATAACCTTGTCCACGAATTCTTGATACACTCAATCCATGTTTGTTAAATAGTAATTCAATTCCCCTTTTTAAAGATAATGCAGTTGTATCACTTACATGCATTATACCAAGAAAACGCTCAACAATACTTCCTTTGTGATTCACATAACGCAAAGAAATGGCCATTTCTTCTTTGTTTAATACATCACGCGACTCATCAACAATAATAGTAAAATGTTCATCTCCAAGATCATTTAAAATTGCCTTAGTAGTCTCAAATACAGCAGCTTTGACAATGTCTTTTTGAATCTCAAGAGTAGTTAACCGATTGTTATCAGGAGCATTTTGCAAAACACAATTCTTGACGGTTTCATTATGATCAGCAAAAAACTTTAGAAGTTCAAGAAAATTACCTTGATTAGTAGAATTCTCCGATTCATCATGACCACAGAAAACTAATCCCTATTTCAAAAGAAATCGAATGCCATCAACTGAAGCAGTTAATGGAGTTTGATATATTTCACGAACTTGATCGGATTGCTTAAAGGTAGCAGCTTCAATGTGTTGGCTTTGCTTCATCAAGTCTTGACACCTCTTGTAGAATTGTTATGTGCACTATTTAGACCTCTAACATAAAGGTTAAGTCTACTTTTATTACTCCAATTGGTAAACCCATCTGTAACAAATGTGTCTCCACCTGACTGCTTTCCAATATCAAGCTTAAAAAGATAACAATGCAAACAATATGCAGCATCTTTTGTTATGCTGTACTCTAACCAACTGCTAAATTCATTAAACCAAGATGAACAAAATCTTCTAGACTTATCCCCCACTTTTCTTTTGGGAAAATCATGATGACGGGGTTGGCAAGGCCCTTTTTGCAAGTAATATCTCCGCACTTTATCTTGATCATTCGGATTGTAAGACAAAATTTTTGGGCGTAATCCAGGATCTGTTGGTAAATCTTCTAAATTGATCTCAATTCGAGGTTGTTTTGTAGAATGTAGTACATCATCTTTACTATTTACTTCCTTAGATCCAGAAGAAATTTGTTCCTCTGAAATTGACTTTCTCTTTAAAAATTTATCCATCAATATCTAGAAATTAAATTTTCAAGAAACAACCTGTATAAGAACAATAATTGCATCAATAAAAATAAACATATGAAGAAAAAAAGCTCAAAATATTTGCATGTTAATCCCAATCTACTTGCCTCTAACTAAATAAGTATAAAATAAGTATTGTCAAAGTCACATTTGTCTGAAAAAGTAGTATCTTTAGTTTGAAAAAAGTTCATTGTCATTATTTTGTTGCTTAAAGTTGATGTAATTGAATTCTAAAAAAAAGTTCAAAAATTCTTTTCTTTTTTAACATTAACAAATCACTACATTCTCTTACTTCAAGAGTTAAGAAACTTTATTATTTTAATTTTAAAAACTTAGCATTAAATTGTTTTTTTCTTTCAGTCAATAGACAATGAAAGAAGAAGAAACATGTTAAACACTATAATAAATTAACACTATAATAAATTAACAGGACAATAAAATGAATAAATAATTACACAACCTTTTGATATTTTATTATAAAACTTCACCTATTATTATTTATCAGTTATCAAACCATAATTCGCACTATTTGATTAAAAAAAAAAAAGACAACGCATGATCCACAGTTCCGCCATTGAAACTGAAAGCCACTCAAAATCAGTTGGCTTTGTCAACTTTTCTTTCTCTTTTTTGCTCAGGTTTGCCATTTGGTACTAGTTAAATAATTAAAACTTAAAAGATGCCAACATTCAACAAAAGCCAAAAGGTCAACATCTATTCTGCTATTCATGATTCATCAAACAAAAAATTTAGAGATAGATAAATAAACATCCATTCATCATTCATGATTCATATTTAGCTTGAGTTAATAGTGAACAAAAGGGCGGAGGCACAGTAGAAAAAAATCCAAACCTGGTAGTGGCAGTGGCAGAAGGCGTGAGTTGATCAAGGTAATTTTTTTTTTTTTGCTTGAGAGTTGAGCTTGAGTAATTTGGATGAAGAGGGAGACGGGTGGTAGGTGAGCAAAAGGTAAAGTGAAAATAAGTTGGCAGCTGCTGTTGTCTTGTTTTTTTTTTTTTTTTTTTAAATAATTAAATAGTAAAATTACTAAAATACCCCTCAATTTGTTGGGTATTTCCAGCGTAGGCACGTGCATACACTGATGCCAACGTGCCTCCGCCATTGCATGTAGCTACAAGGTGAGGAAGAAACATAATTAACAGAGCCTCACCAAAAATAAACAGGTCCAAGCTCTTATTAGGCATGAGTTCATATATCAACATCCTCTCGTCTCCATGAATGCAACATCCCAGCAGCCTTACAAGATTTCTGTGTTGCAATTTTGCGATTAAGATAACTTCATTTTTTAACTCTTCCAAGCCGTGTCCGGAATCTTTGGAGAGTCTTTTAACTGTTATTTCTTGTCCAGTAGAAAGGATACCCTACAGGGTGTTTGTGACGCTCGAGAATATTGCTATGATTCAATAATTGTTTCATCTATTGTTTGTGCATTTTCACTATCCATTTACTGGTTGATTTCCTTGGTTACTATTCATTACGTTTTCCAACTATCTATTTTCTTCGAATTAGTATTTTTCTTAAATCATATTAATTGTTATAGGAATGAGAAAAATGTGCATTTGAGCTTAAAGCGATATGAGCCTTCGTTTAAAAAATGATTTGTTAAAGCTAATGAATAGTGTTACGTATGAAACATTATGTTTTAGTTAGCTAACTTAATTTATGCGCATTAGACTCGTTTTTAAGTTAACTAGGCTCATTTTAGTAGGCAATAAACTCACCAACTTGATCCCACCCTTTAAATACTCAACATATACACATATTAAGCTCATAAAACAAAAAAAACAAAAAAAGAGCATGCTGAAAACACTGTAGCAAATCCAAAAATAGCATAGGAGGAGAAATAGAGTTTTTTTGCTCAACAAATCCTCATTCCAAGCCAAGCCAAGCTAGGTGCAAGTGGTTTACGGTGTCTACTAGCCTCCTAGGAGTTCCTACGTGCAATAGGTGAGGGATTTCATACCTATTTTTGTATTTAAAAAATGTGACGACTTTCTTGAATTTCTTGTTTTGCTCTTAAATGCTAATGCAATGCTCAAATATGCTTATGTATGTTATATATAAGTAGTAGAGACCTAATTTATGCTATTATTTCATAGTTTAATCGGTTGAAATTGCTCGTTGAATATTTGGCATGAATAGTGACGGGAATGTTAGGGTTTTGTGAAATTGGACTTTATAGCTTGAATCAATGATCCTAATAGGTGCTTTAGATGTTAATGAAAGTAGTGTAAAGGCCCCATAACATTTAATTGCTCATAACCTAGCAAAAAAATGAAATAGCCGACTTTTAGAAAGGGGTTTTGGAGTTATCGCGAATCTGGGTTGAATTGGCCTCCACATTTAGTAATCCTAATCTATTTAAGACCTAAGTAAGCTTTGCTAGCCTCCATTTGAGTCCCGGATGAGGTACGTATAGTACAAAGTCAAAAGAGAAAAATTGGGACTTTAGTGCTAAACGTGGGTATTTGGACAACTTCGAAGGTCCTAAGGGTGTCTAATGGTTTAACTAGAAGCATGGAATAGACCACTCATGAATCTATATCCATAACATGAGTTTGGAAAGAAAACAATTTGAGTTACAAAGGGGTTTTGGGTCAAACATGAATCCAGGTGAATTTGGTTGATATATTTGGTGTTCTTAGGGTAAGTAGGGACTAAATGTGCTTTTCTAACTCTTAGTTGAGCTTTGATTAAGATACTTGTAGTACAAATGTACAAAGGGATAATCGGGGCTTTTGTGGCTAATACGGGTTAATGAATGATTTAAAGGGTTCTAAGTGTGCCATAATGTGTAACTAGAAGATTAGAATAGTTAGTTGGTGAATCTTGAGTCATAGCCTTCGGTTTGGAGTTAAATGACTTAGGATAACAAAAGGGAAACTCGGGGTTTTCATGCTTAGCCTTTAAATTAGCTTTGGTGCTTGTATATCTTGCCTTTATATGTTATTGTTTGGCATTTGTGAGCATTTCGTGAAGTTTCATGATCATCGGACATTGACCCTTTAGTGTTCGTATAGTTATTTTCATATTTAATGCTTATAACTTGTTATAATGTTTATATTACTTGTACTTCGTTAAGATTAAATTGTAATAAACATTGTATGCTAAGTGAGTAGGACTATAAGGATAACTCATCTAGTTATATGATTATTTATTACTGTAAATAAGAGTAATTAAAATTTATAACTTATAATCTTAACTTGATGGTATTTGATACTTTTAATATCTTCTATATTGACTAATGATATGGTAAGGTGAACCTTGTAGTTCAATTGTGTGTGGGTTATGAACTAGTGTGAATAAGTGATCATAAGTCTAGCTTCTAATGTTGTAGGGTTGAGTTAAGTAAGAGTTAAGTTGGAATTGATATAGTTAATTGCTAAACTTATATGAACACCCTAGGGTTGCATACTTGAGCTAATTCGGGAAAGTTGAAGTAAATCAGAGCTATTCTTATGCGTGCTTGGCTTAATTCCAGGTGAGGGAGACTTCATCCTTATGTGCATAATAGTTTATTTACTTGTACTTAGATTATGTGCACTTATTGTTTATATATTGTGTGTGAGGGTAACCTACTTTGTTGTCCCTCAATCATGTGTTTATTGATGTATTCTATTGTTATCATTTTGAGTGCATTGCATCGTGGTTGCGCAACTATTTGGGCATGGTAGTGTCATGGAAACTGGGCGACATCGGGCTTGTCGGTATACCTCGACTACCATGGTTACCCAGTCCCTCTCTCGCTTGGGATGCCGCCCCGGGAGAGTTGGGTCGTAAGATTTTGGGGTACATCCGGAGTACACCCATTTTGGAGTTATAAGGGGATACTGGCTTATCGATAACAGTGCCCTTATTACTTCGGGATTTCAGTTCGTGGCTCGTGGTTCGTGATTGAAGAATAAGTGAATCGTATCCTTTTTAATGTGTGGTAACTTGTTATTTTGATTGTTCCTTAGTTGTTTTAAATGCCTATTGAGTTATCTGCTGCATTGCACGTCCCCGGTAGACCTTATCCCTCACTGAGCAATTGTGATTGCTCATACCTCGCTAAACATGTTTCAAGTGGCGCAGTTGGAAGAATGGCCTTGGTTGCTGTGTGCTATTACTTGAGATTGGAGTGTTTGCTTGCTAAATTGTGGAAGATTTTGCTTGTATTATGTCTTGTTCTATTTTGTGCCTATAGGTTTGTATATATATTTGGAGTTGTTGAAGAATTGTAATAGCTAGGTTAATGTATGGCTTGAATGGTAGATTGTAATAGTTTATCCTTACTTTCCTTTATGCTGCTTGCTTGTGGGTTAATGAAAGTTAACAGTTGTTTAGCTTTAGTTCATAAGAAAGTCTAATGGTTAATATAGAATGGTATGATAAGCGGATTAAAAGAGACAAGGTTTTAAGGATTGTTAAGTGCATGCTTGGGTGTGTTTTCTATGTCTTGCTTAAGGCTCGGATGGCCTTGAAGTTGGGATTTTTAAATATAAATGATGTTCCTATTGTTTTGTGGCTTGAATTGTATGTTTACAGATTTTTAGAATGTCTACGGTACAGGGGAGACTTTGTCCGTTTTTTCCTAAAATTTTGAGACCGGGTTGGAATTGGGTTGAGAATAGCTTGATTTTTGAAGCCTCCAGTCTCGTGAGAGATCGGGGCGTTACAGTGTTGGGAATCATGCATGGTATTTAAAATTTTATAATTAAATAAACGCAGCGGAAACAGATAATACTCATACATCACGTTCATGGCTAATTACGTAGATTACATACATGTACAATAATCAACTATTAATTACGCATAAATATTTCAGGGTTACCTTTCTAGTGACGAATCTGTTGCAGAATCTGAACAATCCAAAGTTCCCCAATTGTGAAGCCTCCGAAAGTATCCACACAGAATCTGCACCCTTAATTGAATTTCACCCCCACTAGGTTTTCTAGAGAAATTCTATATATTATTCTGACTATGATTTTTGTGCTAGCTAAACCTGTGTTAGAATATTACATTATATAGGAAACATACATGATCTAGGGCCACATATGGGCCAGTCTTAAACAGACTAGTCTTGGACTCATAATAACCAGATCAATATCAAGTTACTACGAGCCCAATTAATATTAGGACGATCCTAAAATTAATTTAATCTTTTCTCTAATCCAATTAATTTTCAAATTCCTTTTTGTGTGTGACCTATTGGGTTCATAATTAATTGGCAGCGAAATAATATTAATATAATTAATATTTAATTAGAACTCTTCTAATTTAATTATCGCAAGTTGTGAGTGATACCTAGCAGTATATCACGACTACCTAACCAATAATGAAGTGAAACTCTACGAACCCTTTAGTAACAATTATGCAATCAATTCCTTCTGTCTAAGTTATTCCGATTGAGCCAGAGTCATGGATAGGGTCGTCAAACTCTATTACTCAATTATATGTCCAAATCTATTTAATCAGTAGCTTATGAATAATAGGTGGAATAACTTCCACTATTCTATCTCGGCCAACGATTTCTAGTTACTTAATTAATAAATTGCATAGGATCCTTAATTGACAAATTTCGTATCTACACACACCTATCTCCATGCCGGAATAGATCGTAACCACTGAGTACATTATCCAATCCTTGATGAGGACTAACTTTATTGCACCAGCAAATCACGTTATCCCTAACACAAGATAACCGTGGTGTCTCAGGTCTAAGGACTTAATTGCACCATTATACTGTACAACGAATTATTGACCATTCCATGTAATTCGTTGTATTCGCAGTCATGTCTAGTCACTTGTTCTCAGCAAGTACTTATACATCTACCCTTACGATATGAGACTAATCGCCCAAATCAATATCTCATATTATTTGGATGGTAGACTGTAATCCGATCTTTCTGGATAAATCAATGCCCAATTAATTTATCCTACGATCGGGGACTATTTTAGACTATATTTATGAATATAGATTTTGTCACTCATATCCTTACTCTTAAGGATAGAATTTATAAATATTATTCTAAGGACTCTTATTTAAATAATTAATCGCATTAATTACATTTAAATAGACTGCCCACATTAAATAAATAATATAATTATTATGTCCTAAAATTGGCTTTTAGGGCATATAATCCAACAATTCCCCACTTGCACTAAAGCCAATTACCCTGGTATCTCATACCTATCTTCTCAAGATGGTAATCTAATGACTGCTGAATCATTGCCTTAGTCAGTGGACTAGCACCGTCAACTGTTGACGTTATTTACTGCATAATATCATCCTTTTCACAATCTCTGATCGATATGGTAATGTCTCTTTAACGCACTTAGATCTCTAGTGAGACCTAGGTTCTTTGGCTTGCGCTACAACTCTATTGTTATCACAGCACTACCTGTCTGACTTAATGGAAATAACCATCCTTAGTTCAGTTACGAACTCCTAGATCCAAATCGCTTCCTCTTGTTACATCTGATGCAACGATGCACTCAACCTCTGGAATTTGCATTTGTACCAATATTTAGAACCTTTCCAAATAATTGTTCTTCCATCATAGGTGAGTATAAACCCATATATAGATTTCCAATAATCCATTTCAGACTCTCAGCCTGAAACTGTAAAACTTTAAGTTTTACCTTTCTCCATATACCAAGAACATTTTTCAGTGCTTCTCAAGTACTTAAGAATGTTCTTGATTGCTTTCCAATGTTCCTAACCTGGATTAGACAGACATCTGCTCATAACACTTATAGCATTTATGATATCATGTCTTTGTACACGGCATGATGTATATAAGATTCTTAATTGCTGCAGCACTTAGAACTTTATGTGTCCAGTCTCCCTCTCTTTAGCAGTCGTAAGACTCACAGCCCTAGAGAGATAAACATCATGTCTTAAAAGAGAACAATCCTCTTTTAGAACCTGTGTACATGTTAAACACATTTAACACCCTTTTGGAAAACCCATTAATCCTTTTGATCTATCGCTATAGATCGATTTCCAAAGATTCAAGCGGATTATCCCAAATTTTACTTGGAGAATTATTTGAATAACTAGACCTACTTGTGTAGTCAAGATTCGTCTTCATTCTCAATGAAGTCACTTGAATGTTCTAGATTCTTTAGGCTTAGTTAAGTCCATTAATGGACCCCTTTAGCTTGCACTCTTTGTGACTCATCACTGGACTCAAAACGTATTGACAAATCTATATTAATGTCTTCATTAATGAAGTCATTATGAAATGTCGTTTTGTCATCCAACTACCTCATCTCATAATAGTAGTGTGCAACTATTGCCAATAAATCATAATGAATTTTAACAATTGGTGAAAATATTTCCTCATAGTCAACTCCTTGTCTATGACAATAATCTTTTACCATTTGTCCTAAAGGCCTCCACCTTTATTCATTTAAGATCTTGTGGCCTCAAGCCATTTAAGCTTATGTCAAACATAACTATTCATATCTGACAAAAATCATCAACATGATTATTGTCATCTTTCTAATCTGGAAAAACTGTGAAATAATTAGCTGCTCTTGGATTGGGTTTTCTAGAATCAAAACCTAGATTTGACTCAGGTTAAGTGGTTGCTCAGTAACTCCTTACTGAGTCATACTTTTCTTCCCACACTATCTTCTCAGATGAACTATTCTTCCAAAAAGAAGTTATACTTGCTAACATACTCTCTAGTCAGCAAGGGAATAAAAGTTATATCCCAACAAATCCTTGGGATAACCAATTAATCTTATCCAATCTCATTTTCAATTTATCAATCTAAAGCCTTTGATTGAAAACAGGATAACCCTCATTCTTAACACCTTAAGACTAGGTATACTGTTTTCTCATATCCTATATGAAGTACTTAAGATTAATTTGGAAGTGACCTTATCCAAGAGATGGACTGCTATAAGGAGAATGTAGCCTCACAGGCTAAGTTACAATTCAACATAGTTTATCAATTACAGACCATGTCCAACAAGGTCCAATTCATTCTCTCCAACACTTCATCAAGCATCAGAGTACCAGAATGAGTCAATGAAATAACTATATTATTTTCCTTTGAGATACTATCAGAAATTGAAGCTAAGAACTCTCCATGATCTCATCATTGAGACTTACTTCTCATTTCTAGTTTTGATTTACTACTTTAATTCTGAATTCTTTGAACATTTCAAACGGTTCAGATATACACTTATGACAATCATAAGTATATGTAAGGTAGCTAAAATCCTTATTGGGCTATTTCGCCAAATGGCCCATGTACATCTTTATGTACAAAACCCTAAATATTTTGTGGTCCTTTGACTTTGTCCTACAAGGGGTAATTTGATCATTTTTAAGAACATAAGATTCACGTGTTGGGAATGTCCCAGGGCCTCAAAGGTTTACCAGTCCTTCATTCACCATTTGAGTGATTCTTGTTTCTCCTCTATGACCTAATCATAAGTGCCACGATAATCTAGAGTTATCAGTATCTCTAAATCTCTCATATTACTCGTTTATCTTGTCATTATCCGTATAAGACTTTATTCATTAATTTACTAGTGTCAAGTCATTTATTTCCAAAATAAATGAGACACATGAATAACAATTATTCTAAAATTTAATGAACACCCAGATGGGTAAATAAGAATATGAGATATTTTTATAGGGGACATCCATTTTTCTTTAAACTCTTTGAAGTCCTTTTGGATTTTCCTTTATTAGTAATTCTCCTTTCTTGCAGTGGAAATAATTTTCTTTTACCAATCAAGTTTCAACTTTTCAGATCTACCATTGATATATGACTCTCATTTCCAAGGGTTGTGTCAAATGTATTCACATGGAAAAAATCCATTATAAATGACAAGAGAGAATTAAGAATTGATCATAAGGATTAAATTTGTCTGCATATGATAAACCATAAATAAACTCATGGACTCAAGATACTCATCCAGAGAACATATGCTCTCAAATCAATTCATGTAGTTATTCTTTGGAACAATTTTCAAGATATCTCATATCTACAACTAGATATCTCATACCTAGTTATCCTATCTTGCTTAATTTACAACTCTTGTAAGTAATTAATGATGGATACATTATCCATGCTCTCTTGCATCTTTTGACAACTCATTTTTGCATCTGAACGTGTATGACTTTCTCAGATTTGAGAACAATTCTCAAAACATAGAGCTAGTCATCGAAGTTTGGTCTTAGTTAAAATAGAAGGTTGGGTTCCTATCCGATATTATATAGGCAGTAATTTCTAAGGATGTTAGATAATTAAATTATTAACTATTTGATTTGGGTCTTTAAATCAAACAGTAATCCCCACTAAATTTCTCGAATCCCACACTTCCCTAGTAGAAAACGGAAAAACAATAAGGAGTTTTTCTTAGTGGAATTGGGGGACCATTCATTTTAACTCACCTCACATTTTAGATTTTTGGCGAAGTTAAAACAAATAGATGAATAACCTCTTATTCAATGTATCTCATACAAATTTCAATTTGTTCTTGCCTCCAATCCTTTCGACCTCACATTATAGATTTTTGGTCTCCAAGATTGTTTAAGTTATACCCATTATCCTGGAAATTTGGATCAATGCAATACCGACACCTCACATGATAGATTTTTGGTTGCCAGTAAGAATCCAAATTTTCCACATCTCATGCTTATATAGACTTAGTTCATATGTTGATACAAACAAATAACCCCTATGTGTCCATAGCTAGCTACTTACTTGCCCAACACATAAACTAATCTACGATAATGGAAGACAATGATATAATCTTCTCAAGACTACACCATTATTAACTTAATATTTAATTTTAGGAAGGTTTGCTAGTCTTTAGTTTAGGTCTCACTTTTCACATGCTTCTAATTTCAATTTATCGCATAAATAAATAGAAACATACATGCATTCATCATATATTTATTGCATAAATAAATAAATAAATGCATAAAATAAAATGGGATGATCATGGACTAGGAGCACTTATCAACCCGAGCCACTGGGTTGAATACCTAAATCAAATAAAGGGCTCACAAGAAAAATTCATGGGTTGCTCCTCCTCGACTTCACAAAACTCTTTTCGTGAACTGGGCTCACCAACTCTTGATGTCTTCATCTTGATCTTCCATTACATTTATGTATATAGATTCTTAATCTAGTGGGAATACATTAATGGGAATAAGGTTTTACATATTTAAAACGGGGATAAGAGGCATGCAAGCCCCATTTTAAAATATTACATAAAACCCATAATGGGTAAATAAATAAAATAATGACATTCATGCATTCATTCATTCATCCATTCTACATACAAGACTAGTCCATGATCACCCACATACATAGAAAATAATAAAGAAAAGTAATCCACGAATATAGCACAATTAATTTCCTAATATAATATCATTATATTACGTTTATCCAATTAATAAACACCTTTATTAATTTGGATCCTTAAATATCTCATATTTAAATAAATATAATCTCATTATATTTGTAGTAATTAATTAATAAACAATTTATTAATTAACTACAAGTATAGCACAATTAAATTTTCTAATATAATATCATTATATTAGATTTTTCAATTTAATAAACTATTTATTAAATTTACTCCATAAATATCTCATATTTATAAAATATAAATATAATCAAATTATATTTAATAATCAATAAATCATTTATTAATATAAAGTGTCAAAAATATACTTGGGCTCTATTAATTAATTTGTCAAACAAAACTTAATTAAACAAACTGGACTTTAAAATTAAAATAAGTCCAGCCTATTTTAATTAAATTCAAGTCCAAAAGACCAACAGTCCAATTCAAACACTAAAATAGTCCATACCATTTTATACCTAATCTGAATTGAGATTGGCCAAATATAGATCAAAAAGAATATGCTAATCTTAAAACAATTTTAAAACAACCCAATTTAAGCCCAAATCGAATACGCTCATTTAGCCCAAAGAAAAGGAAAACACTTAACATATTAATTGAAAGCCCAAGTCCATAAGCCCAATTAAATAATTAAGAAAACCAAAATAAAAATAACCCAATACTTATTGGGTCAGATTTGGGTTCGGACCTTATCTGGTTTGGATCCGGATCCAGATCCAGACCCGAACCGGGTCTGAACCCTAATCCAAAAAATCATAATAAATTTTTTTGTTTTTTTTTTCTTTTTTCCCTTCTAGCCCTGCGCCGCCTCCCCATCCCTTCCACCTTCTTCTCCAGCAAGCTGCCATTGCCGCTACCACCATGGCAGCGGCCCTTCATGGCTAAGCACTGCGGTGCGAGAAACAACTGTCGTTTCTCGCACCGCCCTCTTCTTCGCAACATATTTGCTGCCACCATGGCAGCAAATCTATTGCCACCATGGCAACAGTGATGCTGCCATTTGTGGCAGCCACAGCCCACAGTCGCAACAGCGACTGTGGTGCCACTGCATGAGGAGCAGCAGCTCCTCGCGTGGCCTACTGCACTGCGAGGAGCTGCTGCTCCTCGTGGCTTTAGCCACTGGCCGCGAGGACCAGCATGCTCCTCGCAGCCCAGGGGTTTTGCAGCGCGCCACCAGCCCTTGGTGGCGCGTCGTTACTTCATGCGAAGGGAAAAGTTTGCAGCTATTCTGAAAAACAGTTTTTCAAAATTTTTTTTTTTTTTGCAGAACAATTTCAGAAAATAAAACTCTTTTGCAAAACACCTTTTACAAATTCTGGTTTTTCAATAATTTGAAACATATTCAAAAACAATTTTATAAAAATAAAAATTCAGTTTCAAAAACAATCTTTAATGAAACTGAAAAATAATCTCACAAACCACTTTTTATGAAATTGATTGAGGGAAGAGTTTTAGGGCTAATATTTAATCCAATTAAATCATGTGCGTAAAGTTAATAGATTCACAAACTATTAATTTCACAAAGAGTTTCACAAACTATATTTGACACTTTTGATTGTGCTATGATATGCGCTATAAACGAATAATCACATAAAAGGCATGAACGGAGGCTCTGATACCACTGTTGGGAATCGTGCATGGTATTTAAAATTTTATAATTAAATAAATGCAGTGGAAATAAATAATACTCATGCATCACGTTCATGGCTAATTACGTAGATTACATACATGCATAATAATCAACTATTAATTACGCATAAAGATTTCAGGATTACTTTTCTAGTGACGAATCTATTGCAAAATCTAAACAATCCAAAGCTCCCCAATTGTGAAGCCTCCGAAAGTATCCACACAGAATCTGCACCTTTAATTGGATTTCACCCCCACTAGGTTTTCTAAAGAAATCCTATATATTATTCTGACTATGATTTTTGTGCTAGCTAAACTTGTGTCAGAATATTACATTATATAGGAAACATACATGATCTAGGGCCACATATGGGCCAGTCTTAAACAGACTAGTCTTGGACTCATAATAACCAGATCAATATCAAGTTAGTACGAGCCCAATTAATATTAGGACGATCCTAAAATTAATTTAATCTTTTATCTAATCCAATTAATTTGTAAATTCCTTTTTGTGTATGACCTATCAAGTTCATAATTAATTGGCAGCGAAATAATATTAATCTAATTAATATTTAATTAGAACTCTTCTAATTTAATTCTCGCAAGTCGTAAGTGATACCTAGCAGTATATCACGACTACCCAACTAATAATGAAGTGAAACTCTATGAACCCTTTAGTAACAATTATGCAATCAATTTCTTCTGTCTAAGTTATCCCGACTGAACCAGAGTCATGGATAGGGTCGTCAAACTTTATTACTCAATTATATGTCCAAATCTATTTAATCAGTAACTTATGAATAATACATGAAACAACTTCCACTATGCTACCTTGGCCAAGGATTTTTAGTTACTTGATTAATAGATTGCATAGGATCCTTAATTGATAGATTCCATATCTACACACACCTATCTCCATGCCGAAATAGATCGTAACCACTGAGTACATTATCCAATCCTTGATGAGGACTAGCTTTATTGCATCAGCAAATCACGTTATCCCTAACACAAGATAACCGTGGTGTCTCAAGTCTAAGGACTTAATTGCACCGTTATACTGTACAACGAATTATTGACCATTCTATGTAATTCGTTGTATTAGCGGTCATGTCTAGTCACTTGTTCTCAGCAAGCACTTATACATCTACCATTACGATATGAGACTAATCGCCCAAATCAATATCTCATATTATTTGGATGGTAGATTGTAATCCGATCTTTCCGGATAAATCAACGCCTAATTAATTTATCCTACGATGGGGGACTATTTTAGACTATATTTATGAATATAAATTATGTCACTCATATCCTTACTCTTAAGGATAGAATTTATAAATATTATTCTAAGGACTCTTATTTAAATAATTAATCGCATTAATTACATTTAAATAGACTGCCTACATTAAATAAATAATATAATTATTATGTCCTAAAATTGGCTTTTAGGGCATATAATCCAACACAGGGCACCACAAATTTTAATATCAACCAGCAAAGCTACAACACTGGTAGTTTATCCACAAAAGTGAAAGTAAATAGTCCTAAAACTAATTGGTGTTAGGTGGAACAATCCATAATCTTATAAGATGAACTTGAAATTTAAGCCTCACTGTGTGACGCTTTTTAAATGATATAGTGAGCTCGTGTGACCATGATTGACCAAGATTGAAGAAGTAACTTTGAATAATATGATGAGTTTTTCAAACATGAGTTCACAGTCGAGGAACATCTTCTCAAACACATTCTTGATGACGTGAGATATAAGCTTCTAACAGGGAAAAAATACAATAGCAATCGCTTTAATAGGGATCTTAGTGATCTTTGGAATCTTCAAGAGATTACATCTTAGTTTCGAGAATTCTTTCTTTTGTATTGTAATTCATACACGTATATGGCTTTGCCATTAAGTTTTTGGATAGTGGAATAAAATTTTTCTCTTGCTAACCTAACAAAAAAACATGATGAGTTGCATGTGAGAGTAATCACGTGTACGGAAGACTGGTCCAAAGCATACGGTTGAATATAACAAATAATAGTGTAAACTCATGTCTAACCACTTAAAGTTTTAGATAAGGTAGTCAGTTAATATGACATAGAGCCTAGGTGCTAAAAGGTCTGGGGTTCAAAACTCATCGTCATCCATTTAAAAATATTATCAGAGTCGATCTACCAAAAGGTTTTGGGTTCAAAACTCACCACCACCTATTTAAAAACATTAAAACTGAAAACTTCCAAGTGCAAGACTCAAAAACTAACTCTACCTACACTTGCGAGAGTGTTTTGAATATAAGTGCAAAGTTCAAAAACTAACTCCACCTACACTTCGGGGGTGTGTTGAATATAACAAATAACATAATAAACTCCTCTCTAACAGCTTAAGTTTTTAAATTGAGTAATCACTTCACGCATACCATGTTAAAAAACATAATTTTCCATTCTTAGACCAATTCAACTTGTAACAAGATTGTATTTCTCTATAGTAAAGATTCAACTCAAACATGGAATAAGTGTAACAATCATTTATGTTACCTTGTAAACGGGTCCAAATCCACCTTCCCCAATCTTATTTGTTAAGCAGAAGTCATTAATAGCAGCTGAAATGATGAGTAAATCAAATAAAGGTAGCTCTAGGTCTTCTTCTCCAATACTTTGGTAGTTATTTGGGTTAGGAATATCACGTCTCTAAGATGCCATATTTGGAACACAGCAACAGAAAAATGTAAGTGTACATAACAGCTGAATATCTTATATATGACAAACTCAAATTAGAGGCAATCACCTAATTTGAATAACATCTAATTCAAGATGTAAAGGATATTTGTCATGCTCCAAGTCCAAAATTTCGGACCTGCATGCATGATTAGTGTTGTTAGGCATAAGAAATAATTATTTGAACCCTTTTTTCTACTGGTTCAAAATAGTTAATCTAAATTATTCCGGCCACACACATACTCAGGACCAACTAGGCGGTAAAAGATTCTAGAGGTGACTCCCACCATCTACTTGGTGTAACACTTTGTCTCGCATAGCACTTAGTTCCTGCACTGGCTAGTGACATGCTCTGAATACCATTTTGTCACGCCCCGAGCCCAGAACCCCAGACCCGTAGGCGTGACTGGTGTTGTTAGGCATAAAAAATAATTACTTGGGCCCTCTTTTCTACTGGCCCAAAATGGTTAATTCAAGTTATTTCTTATACCTACAACACCCTTTTATAAATCACACAAAAATACTATATTACCACACAAACACATTATATTCTACCGATATGGGATATTATAATATTTATGTGCATACCTTTATTTTTTACCGCTACAAGTGACAATTTTTATTAACTAAATCATGTAAGGAGATTAAATGATATGTGATAGGGGTAGGGCTCTAGCCCTGGTAATAATAATCAGCCCTGTCTTCCTTCAAGCATGAGCTTTAGCCCTAGTAATAATGGCTAGCCCTGTTCTTTTTCAAGCCCTGAATCCAGCGGAGTCGCTGGGCAGGCGCGCGAACAAGGAAGCCATGAGGATAAGGATAAGGCCGAGGAGACTGGATGAAGAAGGATTCATGGATGATATAATCCCCATAGATTGCTGAGCAAAGGAGGACTCTTAGGAGTTTTGATCTTAATAGAATTCTTATTCATTTAGGGAATCTATTTATCACAAGTATAAAATGGAAATAGTTCCACAGGAAAAATGTATGAAAAATTACCATATCTTACAAGCTTCATCCCAAATTAATTGACTTGCGCGTCGGAGTGGGCACCGCGGGAAACCCCCTTGGTTCCTTTGTTTTGCAAGTTTTGGTCCAGCTTGGAGTGCAGTTCAGAGTAGTGGAAGTTTTTTACCTTAACAGTTTGGCGCCGTCTGTGGGAACGTCCAATAACCCTACTGAGATTCTGTGATGGTTCACACACGAAGTCAAGCCAATACCGGGGGAAATCAGAACCCTCATAAGGAGCATCAGGTTCCTGAAAGTATTGCTCCTCTAGTGGCTCTCATCCCCGTAAACACAGGAGCACCATGGGAAACTACTACCACAGTCCCCCAGATATTTGTTCCAGGAAATATGTCATCCTCATCCCAGCAGGTCGATTTGCCCACCTTGGTGCAATTATTCAATGGTCTGAGATGAGCTTTTAACCAGTTTCTCCAAACCCAGGGGTTAGCACGCCCAAAAGGTGTTCCTCATCAAAGGGAAGACCCGATAGCAGGGAACCTGCCTCAGGTCCCGGCTCTTTCGACAGATACAACAGCCTCCGCAGAACTATAGGGAAGGCCAGGGCAGGAAAGGCAAGGGAGATCCCTACAACAGGAAAGGCCAGAGGACACCCGTAGTCATGGAGGTCAGCATCAAGTCTTGGTGGTTTAGGGGAAACATCATCCCTTCGCTAGAGAGGTTATGCGGGAGCCAATGCCATATGTGTACAAACTCCCCAATCTCCAGACTTATAATAGGACTGGGGATCTGGAGGATTACCTTACCATTTTCGAGCACCACATGACATTTTAGGATGTCCCGGACGCCATCAAATTTCGGGCCTTTCCCGTAACGTTGGTAGGTGTAGCACGAAAGTGGTTCACTAGCCTGCCAAAGGCCCTAGTTCATGGTTTTGACCAGCTCACTGGGTTGTTCCTTGCCCGATTTACTAGCAGTAAGAAACCTCCGAGACTCACCGTGTCTTTGCTCTCTATAAAGCAACAAATGGGGGAGACCCTCCGAGACTATACTCAGCGATTCAATCAAGCGGCCCTAGAAGTACCAGACCTCGACCAGTCAGTAGCCATGGTCGCATACATGCAGGGCCTGCACTTCAGACCCTTGCAAGCGTCCTTGGGAAAAAGGATACCCCGAGATTTGGAAGAGCTCATGACGCAGGCCTCCAAGTACATCAGTTCAGAAGAGGTCATGTCCGCCAAGAAAAAAGAAGAAAAAAGGGGCCGCGGGGAAAGGAAAAGCTTAGGAAGGGGGCAAGCAAAAAGGAGCCCTAGGTGGTCGATCCGAAGGGCAGAGTAGTGATAATCGAGGGAAGTTTGATTAGAACTATACCCCCTTGAATATGCCCAAGGCAGAGATATTGCATGAGATCCAGACCTATCGCGAATTTTGATGGCCGTTTAGGATGACTGGTAACCCAGATAAGAGGGCTAAAGATAAATATTGCAGGTACCACAGAGACCACGGTCATGACACAGAAGATTGTAAGCAGCTCAAAGCTGAGATAGAGGTCCCGGTGAAGAAATGACTATTGAATAAATTTGTCGCAGGAAATCAAGAGCCTCGGAGAGAGAGAGAAATGAGCCCAAGGTGAGATAAGGAACGCAGCCCCCGACGCGAGAGGGAGCGTAGCCCCCGACGCGGAAGGGATCAAGGTAATCGACACCTAGGGGTGGTGGATACCATAGCTAGGGGGTTTGCATCTGGTGGAACCAAAAGAAAGGCAAGAAGGTCCTATGCCAAGGCCATGACGAAAGAACCCCGGTATCAGGGACAAGGAGTTGGATAGCAGTTGGCATTCACTGCGGATGACCTCAAAGGTGTAATCTACCTGCATGATGATCCACTACTGGTAGAGGCCCAAATCTTTGATTACATAGTTAAGCGCTTGATGGTGGATACCGGCACTTCAACGAAGGTGTTGTTTCTGAAGGCCTTCGACAGGTTGAGCATAGGACGTGAGAGGCTCCGCCCTTTGAATGGTTCACTATCAGGGTTCACAGGAGAAGCTTTCCGTCCGGAAAGGGTCATAAACTTACCCATAACTTTAGAGGAAGGGCAGAAAAAATTGACGATTATGGCAGACCTCATTGTCCTTGACTGTGAGTCGGCATATAACGGAATCCTGGGCCGGGTAGCACTGATGAAGTTTCGGGCAGTGGTATCACCGCTACATCAAGCCCTGAGATTCCCAACTCCTGGAGGAGTGGCCACCATTAGAGGAGATCAGTTGGCCGCTCGTTGCTGCTATGCTACTTCTCTCAAGATGAAAGACCCGGAGCCCTGGAGCCCCGATGAATCAGAAGGCAAGAAGAGGAAGGAACTTGCTCCAACTAAGGAATTGGAGGAGGGAGACTTGTCACAGGGCTGGCAAGTAAAAAATAGGCTGGGACCTCTCTCCGTACCTGCGACAAGGTATAATCAATTTCCTTTCTTATAACCTACATATATTTGCTTAGAGTACGATTGACATGACAGGAGTAGACCCATCTGTGATAGTTCACAAGTTGAACGTGGACCTAATGTTCCGACCCATCCGCTAGAAAAAAAAAAAGAATTTTGGGGAAGAGAGGAGCAAGAACATTAGGGAAGAGGTCCGAAAGTTGCTGGAAACAGGCCATATCAGGGCCGTACAATACCCGAAGTGGTTGGCCAACGTGGTTTTGGTGGCCAAGGGCCCCGGGAAGTGGTGGTTGTGCGTTGATTATAAAGACCTCAATGAGGCGTGCCCTAAGGATTATATCCTTTACCTTGGATAGACCAGCTAGTAGACGTTACCTCTGGTTGTGAGTTACTCACATTCATGGATGCGTTTAAGGGGTATAATCAAATCATGATGGCCCCAGAAGATGAGGAAAAAATAGTCTTTACTACTGACATGGGGACCTACTATTACAGAGTAATGCATTTTGGGCTAAAAAACGCCTGGGTTACATATCAGTGCATGGTGAATAAGGTGTTTGACAAACAAATTGGAAAGAACATGGAAGTGTACGTCTACGATATGCTAACTAAAAGCAAACACGCTCACACCCATATGGCAGACCTAGCAGAAACCTTTGCCGCCTTGGAACAGTATGAGATTAAGCTCAACCCAGAAAAATATGCCTTTGGGGTCTGAGCAGGCAAGTTCTTGGGCTTCATGGTTACCAATCGAGGCATAGAGGCGAATCCAGACAAGGTCCAAGCCATACTGAATCTGAACCCCCCAAGGAGTGTCAAGGATGTGCAGAAGTTGGCCGAAAAGATAACAGTCCTGAGCAGATTTATGTCTAGGTCTGCGGACAAATGTGTTCCTTTTTTTAGGGTGTTGAAGAATCCAAAAAACTTTCGATGGTCTGATCAGTGTCAAGAAGCTTTCGAGGAGGTAAAAATGTATCTAGCATTACATCCACTCTTGTCAAGGCCTGAAAAGGGAGAAGTCCTGACATTGTACCTCGTTAGTTCAAGCAAGGTAGTGGCTGCAGCCCTGGTAAGAGAGGAGGACCGGCTCTAGAAACTAGTCTATTACGTGAGCAAAATCTTGCGGGGACCAGAGCTTAGGTACTCGACCCTGGAAAGGATGTCGTTGACTCTGTTAACTGCAGCACAGAAACTTAGACATTACTGCCCACACAATCCGAGTTTTGACGGATATGCCCCTCAGGCAAGTGCTGAAAAAACCAGAAGTTTTCGGGTGCTTGCTAAAATAGGCTATAGAGCTCAGTCAATACGACATCATCTACCAACCCCGAACAGCCATTAAGGCGCATACCCTAGCTGACTTCGTGGTAGAATGTACGGGGGACCAGATCAAGGAAGACAATTCTTCTTGGAAGGTACAGGTTGATGGAGCCTCAGGGAAGCAAGAGAGAGGGGTTGGGGTTCTAATCACCAGCCCCGACAGAACAGAAAGCCAGTACTCACTCAAGTTGTTGTTTCCGGCATCCAACAATGAGGCTGAGTACGAGGCATTGATAGCAGGCTTAAAAACAGTTATCTCACTCGGGGCAAAGAAGGTGGATATGATTACAGACTCATAGTTAGTAGCGAATCAGGTGCTAGGTGAGTATGAGGCGAAGGACTCGACCATGTTGGCCTACCTTAGTAAGGTCAAGGAGCTAGCCCAGGGGCTCGAGCATTTCTATGTTAGCAAGGTACCGCGATCCGAGAATGAGAGGGCAGACTCTCTCACAAGACTGGCTGTGAGTTCCTCAACCCCGGTGATTATAAAAGTAAGCGAGATAGAGGCCCCGTCAATTCAAGCCCCGACATTGGAGGTTGCAGCCATAGTCATGTGTAGAAATTGGATGCAACCCATAAAGGCCTATTTGAAAGAGGGTGATCTCCCCTATGATTGGGCGGAGGCTCGGAGCATAGAGCGACGAGCTTCGAAATTTATTATGCTAAGGAGGCAGCTATACAAACAAGCCTACGCCTAGCCTCTACTTAAATGCGTAACTTAAGAAGAAGGCGGCCAAGTGCTCAGAGAGATACATGAAGGGGTATGCGGAAATCACTTGGGGGGCAAGGCGTTAGCCCAAAAGACCCTCCGGCAGGAATATTACTAGCCTATGATGCAGAAGAATGCGTTGAAAATGGTGAAAACATGTGACACGTGCCAGAGGTTTTCCAGGATACCTCGGCAGCCGGCAACAGAGTTGACCTACATGGTCAGCCCCTGGCCTTTTGCCCAGTGGGGGCTGGATATTCTGGGACCTTTACCTCTGGCCAAGGGTCAGAAGAAGTTTGTGTTTGTGACGGTTGATTACTTCACCAAATAGGTGGAAGCTGAGACCGTCCCTAGAATCTCCGAATGAGCAGCCTGGAGCTTTGTTTGGAGATCAGTAGTGTGTCGCTTTGGGGTGCCCCGGGCCCTGATCACAGATCATGGCAGGCAGTTTGACTCTAGTTACTTCCGTGGCAAATGCGAGGAGCTAGGGATTAAACTAAAATTTGCTTCTGTAGTTCACCCCCAAACTAATGGGCAAGTCGAGGTAACTAACTGAGCTATTTTGTAGGGCATCAAAACCAAGCTGGGGCAGACAAAAGAACTGTGGGCGGACGTGCTACCAGAGGTCCTGTGGGCTCACCGAACAACCCCAAGCACCGCAATAGGGAAGATCCCGACTCGCTAACATTTGGCACGGAGGCGGTGCTCCTGGTAGATGTGGGTAATCCAAGTAGTCGGGTGCAGCTCTATGAGGAAGAAATAAACGATCAGGGACTCCGTGAAGATCTCGGCCTGATCGAGGAGTTTCGGCAAAAAGCACAGATAAAGATGCTAGATGGAAAAAAAGCCATGGCCAGATCCTTTGATAGGAAGACCTGACTCAAAAATATCCGAGAAGGAGATTGGGTGCTTAGGAAGGCCATCTTCAAATCCCAACCTGGATAGGGAAAGTTGGGGCCAAACTAGGAAGGCCTTTATCTAGCGACAAAGGAAATCAGGCCAGGAGTCTTTAGGTTAAAAGAACCTAGTGGAAATGAGGTAGCTAATGTATGGAATGTTGAACATCTTAGAAAATATTTCATGTAACATCTCCAGAATAATGTTAGTGAATAAATAGCATTCGATAGAAGTCTATGTAATGCTCTTTGAAATAATAAAAACTCTGTTCCTTCCCAAAGATTTTGCTTTGCCCCTGGATTATGTTTAGAGAGCTCTTCTTGAAGGATCTGATATCACAATCCAAAATGGTTTGTGCCCGAAAAAGGGCTGCGCTCTGTGAATAAAATGACTCATCTTCACTAACAGGGCTGTCCCTGAGAAGGATCATGAGATCCAAGGGAAGTCCCACCAAAGAAAAAGGGCTAAGAGGTTCAAAGAACCTAGCATACAGAAAGCAGAGTCGAAATACGACTAAGATGAGCAAACAAAACTCGTAGAAGAAAACGAGAAAGCGAACTTAAAAAGGATTTGCATATTCATAACCCAGGAAATCCTAGAAATAAAAGTTCATAAAAAAAAAAAAGAATGTACAATGAGGGGATCAAAGCCCCTGGGTGAAAGCAACAACTGAAAATTAGCAAAATGTTAAAGCAGGTCCAGGGAAGGCGGGCTTCCCCTAACTATGCCTATGACTTGGGGAAGATCACAGGTGAATCTCTGGGTCAGGAGGGGCTTCGCCAAGGAGGTCCGACAAATCAATCTAAATGCCCTGGCCTTGCAAGCGGGCCTGCACGTCCTCCATAAGGGCAACTTCAGTGTCGTATTCAGCTTTGTTAATGGCAGGACAAAGCAACTCCCATAACAGAGCCTTGAAAGCATCACTTTCCTTATAAGCGGCAATGGCAACTTTCCCATGGGAGCCAACAACCTGCACCAATTGATCATAATTAGCCTAGGTACCAATGGCCCGAGCCGAGGCCTCTTTTAGCTCTTTCTCGAGCTTCTCGCAGGACTGTAGGGCCAGCTCTCGTTCGGCAAGGATGCGGCGGCAGGTCTCTTGAGCCTTCGACAACTGCGACCTTAGTGTTACTATAAGGATGTCCCTAGAAAGGGATTGATAAAGTCCAGCCTCCTGGATAACAGTGCTTTGCTTCTCGATCAGGGCTTCCATTTTATTGAAGGTGCCCAAGTCATTGTCGAAAACCTTGGCACAGGCCCGGTGGTGTTCCTCGAGCCATCGTTTATAGGCTTCGATTTTCTTTTCAGCTCGAATCACGGCCAAAGAGGAACTGCTCTCGATTCTGTCGTAAGCCACTAAGACCTTATGGAGCATCCCGTGGAGATAGTTCAAGTCTAACCAGCTCTGGAAATACAAGAGCAAAACATTAGGAAAAAGCTGAGTAATACGGTAAGGGGAAAATGGGATAAATTACCTCGTAAAAAGCTTTCCTAACTTCTTGGTCAATCCTGGCAGCAGTAAGGCGACGAGCGGAAAGACAAGTGATACAACCCTGCCCGTCATCAATCTCTATCTTATCGTCAAAGCCAAGGATGGGGCCAGGTAGAACGGACCCACCTCGCTTGCGTAGGTATGGGGTGTTGATCTGATAGGCCTCACCAAGAGGGCAACGTTGCTCCTCCCGCAATGCGTCGATTTGAGGGGAGGAGAACAGGGCCCTGGGGACAACAGGAGATGGGGGCGGAGACGACAAACGCCTACGAGGTGGGGCCGGTGGTGCTTCAGGTAAAGGTGGGGAACCAATAGGCCCAGTGGTGGGCGAGCCAGGATGATCCATGGGAGGAACCGGGTGCCCCTTGTTGTGTGAATTCTAATGCAAGTGCACGTATCGTAACAAGTAATAAAATTATGAATAAAGATCGTTCCCACGAGGACTGTGATTACTAACTACCGAAATTAATTTAGCTTTAACTTTATTTGGATAATCAAATATGAGGGATTTTGAGTAAAAACTAATAAATAAAGTACTTTTGGAATTAACAACTAAAGCGAATACGAAATTAATAAAGAAGATAAATCAAGGATTAAAATGCTCTAGGGGTTCCGACTTCACCAAGATTAATCATATTTGAAACTATTGATCTAAATCAATTGAAACATATTCTTTACGTTGCCAACAATTTCACTAAGGTAGATATTAATCTTTCTCAACCATCAATAACCTATCCCAATAAGCAAGCTAACTACATCTCTGTGATAACTGTGAACTCATGGAACGCTTTAAGCCCTACAAATTCAAATGCTGCAATAGATCTCATAACTATCTCTAGCTTATGACGATTTAATGGTATTTTATACGTGGTCTAATTTAGTTATCACTTCTCAGTCTCAAACCAAATCACGAATCATGTAATTGTTGATAAGGCAACCACAAGCATTAAACTCAGCATAAAATACTCAACGCAAATATGGAATAGTTCATCAATTAATTCAAAACCAAAAATATCAAAAATTTATAATCTGGCTACATCGTAGCCCTAGAAAAATAACTTAGAACATTATAATGAAATTAAATAAAATCTCAATTGTAACGTAAAACATGGTAAGAAAGATAGAGAAAACTAGGATTTGGAGAAGAATTAAGGCAGAAGTCCGTCTCCGGATCGTTCCTCCGTCTTCAACTCGCGAATCCTCTCTTTCTATCCCTCTGAAACGTTGTTTTTTCTGCCCACCTGATGGCTGCCTCCCAAAGGCCCCCCTCAAACGTTTATTTCCTTCTCTTTTAACATAGTGTTTCTTCTTTTCGCTCATTTTTACAAAATTACCCTTAAAAATCCTGCGATACTACGCAGCTGCGCTATGACTGCGCTACTTTAATTTTCAGCAATTTATCCACAAGTTGCATAAAAGCCAATCCTTTGCAATTTCTCTTCAATCTTTGCCTCAAAACTCAGTTTGTCTATTGAAAATTACCTACAATGCAAATCAAAGACAAAACCAATCAAATTACTCATAAATTACTCAAAAACTAACAAAGTTTAAGTGAAAAGGTGCTGAAATCATATATCAATAATACACCCAAACCCCTCAATGGAGATAGGCCTCTCCGGGGCAAGGACAGGAAGCTCCTCGAGGATTTGTACCTCCACATCACCTCAAGGATAGGCCGTCCTTTGTTTCTTCGGAACAGGCTGCCCGAAAACCTTAGCCAAATGTCACTCTTTCACCTCGGGCGGAAGTAACAAGCTCTGAGACCTTCATGTTATCTACACAAAGGAGAGCTTAAACGAAGTTAGTAAGAACTTCATAAACAAATAAGAAGGTGAAAGTAGGTACAATGATAAAACTTAACCCTCAGTGTCAGATGACGAGTGGGAGGTTGAAGGCTCAAGTTTCTCAAGGTTAGGGGCAATAACTGGAAAAGGGGCGGTAAGAGCCTTCCCTCCAACCTTGGTACTACGGTGTGAAGGGGGTAAAGGAAGAGCCCCAACTCTCGACGTTGTGGGCTGTGGAAATAAGCCACTTGCGGTTACCCTCTTGGATGAGAAAATGTCATCGCATCTAACAGGGATGGCTCTCTTAAGCTCTTCGATGACTAATTTATCAACCTCATCAAGGGTGGGGGGGTTCCTTGGCTGTCTCAGGAGGACCAGCCCAAATACTCCTGACTTCCCAACCCGTGGGGGACTTTACAAAGAAAAATTTATGGCTCCAGTTCTTGGAATTGTCAGGGACGTCAACAATTAAGGGATGATGGCGGGCGGAAAAATAATGCCAGCCAGAAAATTTGTTAGTGGTCTTAAGGTGATGGTAGAAGAGAAAAAGCCTAGAAGTGGGGGTATAGCCCAACTCTTTCAACAAAACGTAAAAACCTACCATGAGCCTCCAACTGTTAGGGGTGACCTGGGCAGGACTAATTTGAAGGTAGTTGAAAATCTCTACCAAATAGGGCGGCAGAGGCAGACGACCTATAAGGAGTTGTTCGTAGTAGAAGGTAACCTCTCCTGGGCCAGGCCCGCAAGCGGATGCTGGCCTACCATCACTCAGGACACAAACCTTGAAGTCAGGAGGAATGACTCCTATGCCCCTAAGGTGGGTGATGGACCTCTCCTGGGTGGTACAGACCTTATGCTTGGCACCAAAAACCAGGAAGTCATCAATCCTAGCAGGACCCCGAGGGCTTCGCGCCTGAACGGTGGTGGAAAGGCTTAGACCTAGGTCTCTTGGAACTCTTTCTAGTACCTCTAGTGGGAGGAGGACTCTGGGAAATCGGGATGGCAGCGATGGGTTCGGAACCTCTATGGGTACGAATGACATATCTGAGACCGTCACTAGAGACATCGGCAGTGCCTAACTAAGGGGACCTATCCATTAGTGGAGGAGAAGGGAAAGAGTGTACCTAGACGGTGGTAAAGTGTGGCGAGCGAGGATTGGCAAAAGAGTAAAAGAAAGCTGAAGGATAATGGAATGCGAATGGGGCACGATCCGGGAAGGGTTCCCTTTATAAAGGACCCCACAGGGCCCCACATACGAATGAGTCGACCCACGTAGGATCGTGGGAAGTGGCAACGTGAATTACGGGAAACGTGCTTGCAAAGTGGCAGCAAAATTGGAGAGACGTGTACAGTGGGTGGTTGCAACAGCTAGTAACCGCTAAGGAAGATGAAGAGCCCCAATGTTGTGACAATCCCCAGACCTGTATGCCAGCTTAGGGGATTGGGGGGGCAGATGATAGGGGTAGGGCTCCAGCCCTAGTAATAATAGTCAGCCCTGTCTTCCTTCAAGCACGGGCTCCAGCCCTTGTAATAATGGCTAGCCCTGTTCTTCTTCAAGCCCTGAATCCAGTGGAGCCACCGGGCAGACACGCGAACAAGGGAGCCATGAGGATAAGGATAAGGCCGAGGAGACTGGATGAAGAAGGATTCTTGGATGATATAATCCCCGTGGATTGCTGAGCAAATGAGGACTCTTAGGAGTTCTGATCTTAATGGAATTTTTATTCATTTAGGGAATCTCCTTGTCACAAGTATAAAATGGGAATAGTTCCACAGGAAAAAGGTATGAAAAATAACCATCTCTCATAACTTACAAGCTCCATCCCACATTAACTGACTTACGCGTCGGAGTGGGCACCTCGGGCAACCCCCTCGGTTTCTTTGTTTTGCAGGTTTTGGTCCAGCTTAGAGTGCAGTTCGGAGCAGTGGAAGTTTTTCACCTTAACAATATGAAATAAATATTACGTAGGAAAATGAGTGATATTAATCTACTGTTTTGAGGTCAATGAGTGTATAAAATATCCTTTTTGAAAAGTTGAGATTTCCATTTACAAGTTTTGAAGTTCAGATCTTAAATTTAATGTTGGACCAGGTTAAAATGCTAAAATTACAATTTTTTTCTTGTAGTTAATGGCGGTATAAAATACCCGTTTTCAAAATTTAAGTCATTTTATTACAGTTTTGAAATTTAGACCCTGAATTTCATATTGAACCTAATTCAGGTCCTAAAATTACTTTTTCCCGATTTTCAAATCTATTCTGTTTGATTGTCAATTTTGACAAAAAAATAAATAAATTGTACATAATCACGATAGAGTCAAGAGATGAAATGTGGTTAAACCGGGATTATGTTAAAGATTAAGGACGTATTTGTATTTAATATTTAAAGTGTTTTTGTGCTTGAGAAAATATTGACAACCAGATGGTATCATTGTCGTTGAATAGATCAACATCTTGACGGTAATTAGTGAACATGATATTCATGTCTACAATAGGAAAAATATTACTAAGTATACTTTTTTACATCGCGATAAAGGCAGCGTCTTTGAACAAATATAAAGTTTTCTAACTTCTGCAAAGATCAAGCTACATCAAACTTGCTATGAATCAACTGATTAGTTTTTTTTTTTTGGCTGTTATGGCGGGGTATTTCTATTTTTTTTTAATTCAAGAAAAACCTAAATCGTACAATACAAATCAAAGAATATCATTTACAAAAATTAATATCGCAATCTCTTACACTCACAATAAAAAATATACCACTAGACGAAGGGCCCAGTGGTTCAATCTTATTTTCTTCGCGTGTAATACTATGATAACAAAGAATAAGAGCGAAATCTATAGTTTCTGGATGACCATGATCAGACAAAACAAAATGACATCTGTTCTGGGGTCCAAAAATTTATGAAGTCTTTGAAGATCATATAGGTCATGTAAAGAGCAAGACCGGGACCGTGACCAAATTCACCAACTGACAAAATAGGAGGGAAACACGGTGAACACAGGATAGAGCGATGGAAGGGGGGATTGGATGAGAGGTGCAGTGAGATAGATGAAGTAAAAAAAGAAACGTAGACTGGCTTCGGAGAAAATAAAAAGAGCTAGGTAGTTCCTGGGATGATGATAGGCTCTATATTTCTTGTGTTACAGGAACGATAGTTGTGCAGTACATATATACATGAAAACAATAGAAAAGGCAAAACCTACATCTAATGCTACAAAGCCGTGATCCACAATTTATGGGATGGCTTTCATAGCTAAGGCAAATACAATATTCTATATTAATTACAACATATTCTCAATACTGCCCCACAAGTTGGAGAGTGAAGATTATGAACACCCAACTTGTCTCGCAACTTCACAAATTGATCTTTTCCCAAAGCCTTCGTGAATATATCAGCTAACTGAAAAATCGTAGGCACATATGTAGGGCGAATCATACCAGCTTGTAATTTTTCTCGAACTATATGACAATCTATCTCAATATGCTTGGTACGTTCATGGAAAACGGGATTTGCTGCGATATACAAGGCTGCCTGATTATCACAAAACAATGAAGCAGGAGTTTTCTGGGGAACTCGTAGATCTTGCAATATATAACGCAGCCAAGTTATCTCAAGGCAAGTGTTTGCCATAGCACGATATTCTGCTTCAGTTGATGATCTAGATACATTTTCTTGTTTCTTTGACTTCCATGAAATGAGTGAACTGCCAAGAAAAATACAATAACCTGTGACTGATCTTCTTGTGGCACGACATCTTCCCCAGCCAGAATCACAAAAGACTCTCAAATCCAGTTTATTATCAGCAGGAAATAATAAACCTTGACCAGGAGTCCCTTTGATGTACTTAAGGATTCACATGGCTGCATCCCAATGCGGTTTCCGTGGCTCATACATAAACTGACTCAAAGTGTGAACATAGTAGATGATATCTGGTCTAGTAACAGTGAGATAAATCAGTCTTCCAACTAACCTCCTATATTTAGTTGGATCCTTCAACAATGCTCCGTCTGTGGGTGTAAGTACCAAGTTTTGTTCCATCGGAAAAGAGTCTGGACGTGCACCAAGTAGCCTTGAGTCTTGTAGAATATCAAGTGCATATTTTCTTTGAGACATAAAGATCCCCTTTTTTGAGCGTGCAAACTCAATACCCAAAAAATACTTTAGATCACCAAGGTCTTTAATACGAAAGCGTTTGAGGAGAAATGATTTGAGATAGTCTATTTCTTGGACATTGTTTCCTGTGATAAGTATGTCATCAACGTAAATAAGAACAACAGTGATTGAAGTACCTCGAACCTTGGTGAACAAAGAATAATCTGCTCCCGACTGATGGTAGCCTGCTTTCTAAATAGCATTTGAGAAAGTGGTGAACCAGGTTCTAGATGCCTGTTTGAGACCATACAGGGATTTCTTGAGCCGACATACAAGATTCTCCCCCTGTCGGTGAAGACCAGGAGGGGGTCCATGTAGACCTCTTCATGAAGAGTGCCATGAAGAAAGGCATTTTGAACATCCAACTGGTGAATGAACCAAGTGCGAGCAGCGGCAACTGTAAGGAGGCAGCAGAGAGTAGTGAGTTTGGCAATAGGTGAGAAAGTTTCCTGATAATCAACTCCCTCAACCTGTGTATAACCTTTGGCAACAACACGAGCCTTGTAACTATCAAGAGAACCGTCAGACTTGTACTTCTTTTTGAAAACCCATTTGGAACCGATAGGCTTATGACCAGCAGGAAGAGGAACCAAATCCTAAGTGTGATTATGCTCTAATGCATCTAATTCTGTTTGCATAGCCTGTCACCAATTAGGGTCAATGATAGCTTCAGCATAGGTGGTGGGCTCAGATGGACCTGAAATGTTAGCTAAAAATGAACAATGGGCAGAGGAGAAACGAGAGTTGGAAAGAAAAGCAGATAGGGGATAGCAAGTACCTTTTGCAGAACATGGTGCCAAGGAATAATAAGTGACCTGGTGAGACAAGTGGTAGTCTTTAGTCCATACCGGTGGTTGTTTGAGACGACTGGACTGTCGTAGCGAATGAAGAATGGGTGGAGGAGATATGGGAGATAGAGGAGATGTGGGATGTGGTGGGATAGGACTGGGATCGATATCAGGGAGGGGGGGCACAACTTGGTATTTTGGAGAAGGTGGTGAGGTAGAGTGAGAATCTAAGTCTGTGAGTGGTGTTGGAGAAGCAGGGATAGGGTCAATTAGTGGTTCGATGGGTACGGATAAAGGGTGAATAGGGGAGATAAAAGTAGGGTCTGGTGTGGGGAGGGGAAGATCAGTAGGTGGAAGGCTAGAAGAATCATCAGAAGGTAGATTGGAAAATGGAAACGAAGTCTCATGAAATTTGACATCATGACTTATCAAAAACCTTTTAGTCTCTAAATTATAAAGTTTGTAACCTTTGTGACCTGTGGGATAACCAACAAAAACACACCGATGGGCTCTAGGTTCAAATTTGTGTATGGGATGGACAACGGTAGCATAACAGAGACAACCAAAAACTCGAAGGTGTTCAAGGGAAGGTGGACGTTTTTGTAATAGTTCGAAGGGTGATTTGTTGGAAAGTAAAGGTGAAGGTAAGTGGTTGATTAGATAGACCGCAGTAAGTACACATTTACCCCAAAAAATGAGAGGTATGTTGGACTAAAAGCGTAATGCACGCGCCACTGTAAGGATATGGCGATGTTTGCGTTCAACAAACCCATTTTGTTGGGGAGTGTAAACGCAAGTGCGTTGAAGTTCGATGCCATTAGATTGAAAATATTCACGCATTGATAGGAATTCAGACCCATTATCTACTCTAATAGTTTTGACTGTGGCCGGAAATTGAGTGTAAGCAAAAGTGATAAAAGATTTCAAGAGCTTTTGAGTCTCAAATTTGTGACACATTAAAAATATCCAAGTGCATCGAGTAAAATCATCCACAATTGTAAGAAAAAACCAAGCCCCAGAGTGAGTGTGAACTTTGTAAGGACCCCAAATATCACAATGTAATAGTTCAAAAGGTGCATGAGTTGATATTGAACTTAAGGAAAATGGAAGCCTTGTCTGTTTGGCCAAAGGACAAATACTACAATTTTGATTAAAAGAAACATCACTAAAAGATAATAAGGAAGAAGCTAATTTAAGGCGAGAAGGAGATGGATGTCCAAGTCGCTGATGCCATAAATTGGAAAGATGGGAGACTTGGTGAGAGGCAGGTATCTGTTGTATAGGCGACATGTAATAGAGACCACCACGCATCTTACCCGAACCAATCATCTTCCTTGAGGCCAATTCCTGCAAAACACAAAAGGTAGGAAACAAAATGGCACAACAATTCAGAGAGTTAGTGACTTTGCTAGCTGACATGAGATTGATGTTAAAAGATGGAACACACAAGACATCATTCAAAGTGATATCAGAATTATATGGTATGGTGCCGGTGGAAGTAATTGGAATTGAAGAACCAGTGGGTAAATTAACAACGGGTACAAATGGAGGTTTGATTTTAGTAAATAGAGTGGAATCAGAAACTATGTGATCTGTAGCCCCGCTATCCAAGATCCATGGCTTAGTAAACACAGAATTAATTGAAGCAACAGAAAAAGAGTTCAGACCTGCAGCATTTGCATAAGCATTGCCATTACCAGGGAAAAGTAATGAGAGAGCATGGGTTAATTGTTGAATTTGATCGGCAGAAAGTCCTCCCAAAGGATTGGATGGAGTAAGGGAATATGTCGGTTGTTGTAGGGATGACCCATGAGGATTTGAAGTGGTCTCTGCTGCATGGGCAGTGGAAAAAGAACGAGAGGAAGATCCCCCTTGACTGGGTTTTCGACTGGATTTTCCACCCCATGTGCCATTCTTAATTCGACATCTTTCCTCTGTATGCCCCCTTTTGTTACAAAAATTGCAATGGTATTTTAGAGTGCGGCAATTGTCGATGGTGTGTCCCTCACGATTGCAATGATCACAACGCTTGTCGGAATTGTTAGAGAAAGACTTTGAGCAGGTTTGTGTAGCAGCTACAAGAGAGAAATTTTCGGATGCCAATTGTTGGGGTTGTTCTGATGACAACTGGCGTTGTTGCTCGTGATTGCTGACGAATGAATAAGCTTGGTGAACATTGGGCAATGGTGTCATCATGAGAATGCTAGTGCGAACTGTGTCGTGAGCTTCATTTAGACCCATAAGAAATTGCATCATCCGATATTTTTCTCGTTGTTCAGTATGTTTATCCATCAGGTTGCAAACAATAAGGTCTTCATATGCATCAAGTTGGGTCCAAAGATGTTTGAGTCTGTAAAGTACGCGGACACAGTCATGGTGCCTTGTGATAAAGAAGCAATCTTTTTCTGTATCTGATAAATTGTTGGTGCATTCTGCTGTGAAAATTGGTGTTTGAAATCCTCCCATACCTTGTACGCAAAATCAGCATGTACAACTCCTTTGGAAAGATGAGATTCCACTGAATGTGAAATCCATGACAGAATCATACTGTTGCATTGTGCCCATAGAGCATATTCCCTTGGATTCTTGGTTTCTGAAGGAGGTTGAATGGTTCCATTGATAAACCCAAGTTTATTCTTGGCTCGAAGGGCATGAAGCATAGATTTGCTCCAGGATGAATAATTTGTACCATTCAATTTCTCAGAAACAAGTACATGAGGGTTGAGAGAGAAGACTCGATTTTTAATATTCCTAAGGTTTATAATTGAGAGAAGAGAGAGAGTTGATCTACCGAATCGGCTATATCTAGAATATTCTCCGCTGCCTGGAATAGAGGGTTCATACTAAAATTGGGAGACTAATTGGTATTTTCAAATACCACGGTTTAGAAAACCACCACACCGACTTCACTTTGGATATTGTTGTTTAAGTAAATAGCAGCTTGATTATTAATTAGCTTATACTTCTATAAGTGGAAGATGTCTCATTCTTGAATGTCCACAAGAAAAAGAATATATATATATATATATATATATATATATATATATATATATATATATATATATATTGGGAAAGAAAAAAGAATATACGACTAAAGATTCCCAAATGGAAATCCCCACAGTTGGAGCAGGAAAAAAAGCCGAATCAGAAGTTTCCTTTTGTTGCTTAGTGTGATACAGACAACACCCTTCGTCTCTAATCAGTTATCTTATTTCTTTCCTTTGTTTTCCTTTTTTTTTTTTTTTTTCTGTTTAAGCCTTTTTCCAAATCCAACAATAATTTCAATTTTTTGGTACGCTTTTAAAATTCATCAAGGCAAATTTTGAAAACGCATTGAAATTCTGTAAACACTTAGAGTTTTGGTTATTTTGCATTCATAGTTTTGTACTCATTTACACATACAGGGAGATAGAGAGATTCTATGTTATTTTAGTTCGTTGTTTTTTACAATCTGAGGTGCTGATATTGTAATAAGAAGATATTTGGCTAGTAATTGAATCAAATTTAATTCTCAAATTGACTACACATTTAGTGCACTTACATTTTTGTCAAAATCAGTAAATTTTCTTTCACGGTTTATATGATATACACATTCTAGTATATTGCAGTATATTTATTTTGCTTTGGCCAATTTTTATATTCTGGGTTGTGCAGTTTTACTAGAATATGTTATTTTCTATATACTAAGTTATACATACTAAGACTTTCTTTATTTTGTGATTTTGTATAACTGGTGTTTATATTTACTGTCGTCAGAATTTATTTTGTCAGTTTTCGTTTCAATTTTTTTATCCAAGAGATCATCAGAAATCAAATCTGCTACACTTTACCCCTCATGTATAAGTAGTGTAACTATTACCGCCTAATGTAATTTTTGTATAACTTGACTCCCTTATTTCATTTGTCAACAAATATGATAGTCAAAGTATTAGGCTAAGATTTAAATGAACATAATATATAAAGGGGTAAATCGCTACACTTTTTTTACTTTTTTTTTCTTTTGCTAAGTGTAAATTATGTACTACAGTTTAAGTGTCAAGTTTTACTAATCTTTATAAATTAAAGATTCTTGCACCGTTCATATTCAAGGATAAATTTAAAAGAAAAACGTGTGCTAGTACCCAGTTAAACATAGTGATTAAGCAATCATTGTATCTTTTCTATCTTTTAAAAGTTTAATGTATTTGTTTTTCGTGTTTGTCTATAGTAAAGCTAATTGCAATAATGAAATGTATTTCTTGTGGTTTTATTTAGGAATAAATATATTTGCCTGGTAGTAGAAAAAACGTAAACAAATCAAGGGAAGAATAAGATCCTACAATCTTGACTCTATTACACACATCATTTTTTTAACTCAACATTTGAAATATGGCACTAAGAATTTAGAATATTTGTTTTCAAAAAATTCATAATCTTTTCTTTATTATATCCACTATGCTCTTTATGGACCCTACAAGAAGAACAAGCTTGTTCGCGCTTTAATAGTTTTTCTATAGATAGAAAAGAAAAATGTTTATTTTAGAAAAGAATCGCAAGAAATTAATTTTTTTGGAAAATAAAGAAAGTATAAGAAAGTATAGTAACCAAATTAGTCATGTGTTGTGGCGAGCCCTGAGAATCAGAGAACAAATGGTTGTGTAGAACTCAATTATTGACCCAAAAGCTTAAGCTATTGAGTCTTGAGCCTACATATATTTATTAATAGCTCATTATTCATTGTTCTTTAGTTCACCATGAGAAACTGCTAACAAATCTTTACTAACAAATCTCCATCCTCCGAGTCCAGGTGCCAAGCTCCACCAAGAGTCCTTCACGACAATGTACCATAATTCTTCGAGAATCCGGGCCAAGATCGTCAAACCATCGCGGCTCTGATACCACTTGTTGCGGCGAGCCTAGAGAATCTGAGAATAAATGGGTCTTAACACTCATGTATAGAACTCAACTATTGACCAAAAAGCTTAAGTTATTGGGTTTTGAACTTACACATGTTTATTAATAGCTTATTATTCTGCTAATCTTTCCATGTGAGAGAAATTTTTTTTTTTTTGCTCTTTAGTTCACCAAGTGAAACTCTTAACATCATGATATTTTCATGATCGAGTACGAAAAAACTTCTTTTTATTTATTTCAAATATGATTATTATAACAATATTCTTATTTTTAAAGGTCAGTAGTTAACACTCTACCCTTTTTAATTTACATGTAGTATTGCAATTTACCCCCTTTGTTTGGTGTGACTCACTTAATCATCTCAAGGGTAGTTAGGTACATTTAAATATTAATATAAATTTTGACTACCAATTTCATTGACCAATACAAAAAATACATTATACAATAAATTGCCGGCAGTATTAGTAACCCTTAAGATGGTGACCTTGAAATTTTACTGGCTAAGCTTAGAACAACTTATAAATACACATGCCATAAAGAAACTTTAAGTACATGCCTCTCAATGACTAGACAGAATTCTATTACAAAATTATCTCACTCTACACATCTAATTCGTGAGGCTGAAACTGATCATAACCAATTAGACACCCGAAGGATAAACCTCATTATGAATAAAATTTGAAGTAAAATAAAAAATGAGTGAAGAACTCAACAAGGTTTATCCCGTAAAAATAACATGGGACCTTATAATATTGTAGTAGTTCAAAAGATGCGATGAAGACACGCAAACCAAGGTGATATGATGATGAAATATATCAAGTCTCATAACCAAAATATCATTACGTACTCCAGAAATAATGAGCCGTTAAGTGTAGGACCTTTATAGTTCATGTAGAGTCTTTAAATTCCATTAGTTTGAACTCATATGTCTCTTAAAATTGCATATTCAGATCAGTGAGAATTTTCTAAAAGACAAAATGGGCTACATGATGATGTTTTTATTTTGAAATTAAAGATGAACTTTTATAATACCAAAAACCCATTCCATGAGTAATGCAAATCATCATATTCGAAGTGATCATTTAGATTTTCTAAAGCAAAATTTTCTTATGAGTTCAAAACCATGATAGGATGCATAATGTAGTATACATAAGGGGATATCTCCAAAAATTCAAAATCTAATAACGAAGTCAAAAAATTAGATTTGGCATGCAAAGTAGTAGAAGGCAAAAGTCCAAAATATCACAAGTGATCCAAATATTTACAATTCGAAATCCAGACTAGAATTAATATACTAGATAAGATTTAACAAAAAAGAATCCAAATATTTACAATTCGAAATCTAGACTAGAATTAATATACTAGATAAGATTTAGTAAAAAGAACAAATGTGTCTCCATTCCTAGTAGCAGTACAATTTGAAAAATGTTTTAGTTCATTCTCAAATGAAATGATGGTGCACTACCCCAAAAATTGGTATATGATCCCATCAACAAATTAAAGGCCTAAAAGCACGATTTTAAAATGAATGGGCAAAAGGGTTTAAAATTTTCCTCGCGATTATGTGAATGTATGTGAAAAGCCTTGGATGACTATTCTAAAATTTAATTTGACTTTTCAAAAACATCGAAACCTTTAGAAATCAATTTAAAAATGAGTCATATTTTAGTTTGACTATTCGATAACATGCAATGGGTTTAGAAATCAAATTAAAATTGTGTGCGATACCATACATTGTAAAAATGGAGCTAAGCACTTCTCAATCAAAATTCATGATTCCAGAGGAAATTCAAGATGTAAAAAAAAAATGTCACTACGATTTGAACAATATACTGTTTTGACGAATTTCCATTGAGTTACCATAGAATTTCAAATTTCACACATCCATTGTAGAATTTCAGTAAAAATAATATTAATAATTGTGAACAATATAATGGCTTTTACACAAAGCGCATGCTATGCAAAATCTTCAAAGCATTTAAGATGCACGTGTTATACAATGAAGAAATTTTTTCCAAATCAAGAGCTTTGTGATAAAACCCAACTTATATATATATATATATAAAAGAGAAAGAGAATAGTCAAAATCTCTCACAATTATCAGTTATTCAATAATTCGAAAGGCTGAGAGGCAATAAAGGTCAATTTAGGAATAATTTGTAAATCTGAAGAGCAACCAACTTATTCATAGACCTCTGAAAATTATTCATTTTTTCAAAAGATTACTCGACCTAAAAGTATTTTTGGAACGTCTTTTTGAAACCACAATGAATTCTAAAACCATTTTCAATACCAAATGCGATCAAGTTTTGGCCCCAAGTTTTGTTTCTTTTTTTTTTTTAAAAAAAACATATATACTTGTCTATGAGAGATCCACTCAAGGTGCTTAATGCTCGAAGTTCAATGACGACAAAATTCTAAAACAATAATCATATTTCTATGTAACTCTTAAACATTCAAGGAGTGGCTTTTTTGTGAAAATCAGTAAAAATTTAAAGTGACTTTTAAGGTAAAAAATTTGAATATGATGATCTCAAGCAGCTGACTGAGCTCCTGGTCTAATCTGCGAATAATGAATAAACTACGGGTATTTTTGTGTTACCACTACAATGCTCAAGTCAACAATTCAGTCTTACTTAATAATTATGTGTAAATGGAAAATGAGTTACAAGGGGTAGAAAATATTTATACCTTAGTTAATCCTATGTTTACTAAGTAAGTAATAGGATTGGGATCTTAATTAAGGTTTAGAAAAATAACATGGGCTGCCCAAAAATTTAATTAACTTATCAATTTAATTATATTTGACTTGTAAAAACCCTAAAATTCTGAGTTGTTACACAATAGATGCTCCAGTGTCTTGTCAGCCTTAATGAAGTAACACTTGTACTGGATTGAGCTTTCCAAGCTTAGGAGGAACAATCTTCTCGAAGGAAAATTATTGAATAATTTGAACTAATGAATTAGCCTCTCTCACATGGTTTGTAGACCTACATGTGTAAATCCCACAAATATGTGAGAGGTTGACATCAGTTAGGTCTAAATTAAAGAGTTTTCCCTTCCGAAAGGCCAAAGTTGGGGTCCCAGATTTGTGCAACCGAATTCTTCTTGGCGAATTTAAACCTATGTTGGGAGTACTAGATCTTGATGATGCTTCTTTGAAGAAAATTAATTTTTAGTTTTGGCATCACATCACTATAAAAATGTATAAGAAGAGGAGATAAATACAAGATTTAGTCATCTTTCAGGATCTAAAATGAGCAGATGTTAATACAACTATACAAAACCATTTGAAGTATTTAAACTTTTATTGACCATTTCTCTCAGAGTATTGGTCAGATTGTTTGTTGTCCCAAACCGTCGTTTGTAGGGAATTGGACTCATCTACAGACCTTTCTCTATAATATCCAGGACGCTTAGGCTGTGCTAGAATTGTACTTTCATTATTCAACATCAAGAGCACAGATAACATTGTTGGTCGATTCTTAGGCCATTGTTGCACATAAGAGGCCAACTTGTATGCATCGCAACACTTCAGACATTGAAAATGAATCCTCCATCAATGGATCTATTAGGTCAAAGCTTCTTCCATGAAGCCATAGTTGCCATGCCTGTAGAGGATTTGTAGGATTAACATAATGCAAGAAACACATGAAGTATATATATTGCAATTAGAAACTTCATATCTTACATATCCAAGTAGATCAAAATTATGGTCGGGATAGTGAAATTGACTATTCTTTTTTCCACTCACTATCTCTAAAATTAGGACTCCAAAACTAAAAACGTCTGATTTCATTGAGTAAATGCCATCAATTGCATACTCTGGGGCCATGTAACCACTGCATTCCATTGTAGAGTTCACAAAATGAGCAGAGTCAATTGTAAATAATTTCCAATCAAGAAAAAATGTGTACACTTACTAGGTTCCCACTATCTTGTTGGTTCTCACTGTTGATTGCTCTTCTCCAAATGCTCTAGCTAAGCCAAAATCTAAAATTTTTAGATTCATCTCACTATCTAGCAACACGTTGCTAATCTTGAGATCCCTATGAATAATTCACAACCTTAAATCTTGATCAAGATAGAGAAGTCCTCTAGCAATCCCAACAATTATAGTGAAGCGTCTCCACCATACGAACAAATGACTGTTGTCACAACTTGAGTCACCTTCAGAGTAGAGTTTTCAGGTCGTTAGTACGTTTAGTTTAGGAATCGAACACTAGTACACACACACACATGATTGAGACCAAATTGGACTATGCATATGAAAGATTGATTTCAAACCAGAAACATAGGAGTCCAAGCTTCCATTAGGCATGTACTCATAAATTAACACTCTCTCTTTATCATGGATGCAATATCCTAGAAGCCTAACTAGATTTCAATGTTGAAGTTTAGCAGTCAACATGACCTCATTCTTGAATTCGATGAGTCCTTGATGAGAATCTTCTAAAAGTCGTTTTACTGCTATTTTTTGTTCAATTGATAGTGTTCGCTATGATTTCAAACATGCAACAGAGATGCATTTGTCATTTGGTTCTTTTCTTTCTAGTGATACAGAATTCAAACAATACTAGTTACCTTATGGACCAGCCCAAAACCACCTTCTCCAATTTTGTTCATATCAAGAAAATTATCGGTTGCTCTTGCAATAGTAACGATATCAAAACAGGGTAATTCGAAGTTTTCCTTGTCTTTCACTTGGCTGCGATGTCGTCTGTCTGTTTATTCAGCACGTGATAAGCTTTGAAAATTATCACTAATTTCTTCTGGACCATATATATATATATATATATACACAAATCAGCCGAGTTGAATCGACTTCAACCGCTAATTTTGTTGGATATAACCATTTTTTTTATCAAAATAGTCCTAATGTTATTCTGTTATACTAAGACTTTGTTCTAATTGCACTTTTTCCCCAGAAATTTACCCCCTCGCTGAAAACCCCAACAGAAGTTAACACATTGACATGCATGAGGTGGGCCTGTGGGTCCTCAAGATATACGGATAACCAATATATCATAATTTAAGTATCGTAGGAGCATTCATGGAAACACTTGGTGAAAAACAAATACGTAATAGGCCAAAAAGGTCCCATCTGCAACTCATTTAATTAGCATTTTAGATTCCAATCCTCTTTTATAAAAAAACTTTTTTTTAAAAATGTGATTTTAGGTAAATACGGATCTATTGACAAAAAGAAAAAAGTCAACACGTCTTAGCCTGACTTCAACAAAAGTGAACTTGAAATCTTAGCACATAATTAATGGGAGGACAAGAAACATAATGTTAGTTTGGCTCGAACAACATGCAAATTAATAATTTCTTACAATCTTCAACTTAATATTCTTAAGAAGTTTTTATCACCTTTAATACGACTCATAGTAAAAAGAAAAAGAAACACTACAAAAACAGTTCCCATTAACGACACATTTTTTGCGTCGGTTTTGTAAATCGCCGTGAAATCGCATTTTCAGCATTTTTTTTCGGCAGTTCATTAAACCACCGCTAATACTTGGGTATAGACAACGGTTCTACTGAACCGCCGCGAAAAGTGGGAGACAATTAGCGGTGGTTCCTTATAACCGCCGCTAATGGCCTTTATACGCGGCGGTTGGTAGAAACCGCCGCTAAAAGTGTTACACTTTTAGCGGCAGTTTCCATCAACCGCCACTAATAGTATGGTACTAGTATTTAAATCAAAGCAGGATGAAGTCCCGCCTTAAAGGTTACACTTTTAGCGGCAGTTTCCATCAACCGCCACTAATAGTATGGTACTAGTATTTAAATCAAAGCAGGATGAAGTCCCGCCTTAAATTTTTAGGCTATAGGCGGCGGTTTAGAAAAATCGCCGCCTATGAGGAGTACTATAATTTATTTATTTTTATTTAAAAATGAAGCTAAGATGTTTTTTTTTTAAAAAAAAAAAAATTACTAGAGCACTAGGGAATAAGCTAAGATGCATTTTATTGTTACTATCACATAAATGAAATATAAAACTTATTTTTAATTTTCTACTGTAATATGGGTAGCAGTTAATAAGTGATTGATGAATTTTTTTAAAAAAACATTTTAGTAGGCTTTTTGACAAGTATAAAAATTAAGTTTTTTTTTTCATATTTTCCACTAAACTTTCAATGGCAACTTCTTGCAAAAATTGCCACTTATGTCTAGTATTAAAGAAAAGATTTATAGTAAACCACCTCCTATAAACTAGTATAAAAAAATCAAGATACTTGAATATGATTTTAACTTGAAATATAATACATATAACAGTATAAATATTATGTGATGATGATTATAGTGATCTTTCAATTAAAGTGTTGAGTTTAAAACTATATTAGTTATCTTTCAAGTATTTGTTCAAATTTATATATATTTTCTATAGTTATAAATATTAGTAACCCATATTTTGTCTTCATTCAATCTCAATTATTGTTTTAAGTACAATTTCCTTAACCCTTACACACTATTTTTTTTTAAATTAAATTATATTCAATTTTAGTAACACTACAAGAAAACAGTCCTGAGGCTACGAAAAATGGCGACGAAAAAATATTTCGTAGCCATTTGTAAAGACTGGCGATGAAGGGGTGACGAATCGAAATCTTTCGTCACCATTTGGTAGCTAAAATGTACGAAAATTATTTTTTTCAGAAAAAATTACAAATGGTCACCATTTGGTAGCCAAACAGCGACGAAATAGCGACAATAAAAGATAATTATTGATTAATTAGTTATTGGTCACCATTAGGTAGCCAAATGGCGACCACATGGCCACCGTTATCATTAATTTTTATTAACAACTTAATTACAAAAAATAAATGAGAAAAAATAATTATAAAATAAAAAAAGTATAAATGTGGTCTCCGTTTGGTCGCTATTTTATGACCAAATGGCGACCAAAAACGTAAATATTTCTTTAAAAGAATTATAAAAATAAATAAATTAACAAAAAACAAAAGTTAAATAAATAAAATAAATAATTGTCGCTCTTAGGTCACAAAAGGGCAGCCCAAACGCGACAAATATTATTTAATTTTTTTAAAAATAAATATAAGAATGACAATAATAAAAGAAACTATATAGCTTAGAAGAGTAATTTAAAAAAAAATATTAATTATATAAAACAAATTCTATCTTTTGAATGAGAGTTCGTAGTCCTATGGTGGCCATTAGCCACCTAATGGCGACAAAGAGTAAACATTTGGTCACCCTTTGGTCGCCAATGACTACCAATGGGCTATGAACTCTCCATATTCATAAGAAAGTAGATTGATTTAGAATAAAAAAATTAATAATAACAAATAGATTATACGTTTGTGCTAGATTTATTTTAAACTCACATTGAGTTTTTGTTCGAGCTCAATTATCATAATAATTTTAAATTTTTTCTATATATAAACCATTTTGTTCATTTTTATATTTTATTTATTAATAACAACTTTCATTAATTTATATGTATTGTTTTTACATTTTTCATTAACCTATATACTATATATATATATATATATATATATATATATATATATATATATATATATATATATATATATATATGTATAAGCATTATATTTAGCGATTGTAAAAAGCATAATTAACTTAATTTAAAATCACTTTCATATATATATATATATATATATATATATATTATTAATATTAGAATATTTATTATGAAAGTGATTCATTTATTGTTTTACTAATATTGAAATGACTATAAAATTAAAATTGAAAAATCAATTGGATGGGAAAACCCAATAGGTGGATGGAAATTAAACACTAACGGATGTACTAAAGAGAACCGGAGACCAACAGGTGCAGGTGAGATCCTTTGAAATGAGGCAGGTGACTGGATGGCTGGGTTTGTTGTAAAATGGGAGAGAAGTATCCTCGATTAGTTTCGATGTAACCCGACCTTTGCGTTCACTGTACTTAAAAAAAAATCACTTTTAATCGTGAGGGACCTCAAAATAAATTAAAAAAACTTAGGGACCTAAACTATAAATGTAATTTTATAAATTTAATAAGTTTAAAATTAAAATTAAGTAATTAAAACTTGTGGTTTAAATATAATTTAAAAAATTTAATAAGTTTAAAATTAAAATTAATTAAAAACTAAACTATAATTAGAAAAAAATAATAAGTTAATGTAATTTTTAACCCTTTTAACCTTTAGATATATATATAATTTAACCTAAAAATATATCTCATCCCCCTTCCCCAATTCTCTCAGCCGTCACCCCCCTCCCTTAATTCTCTCAACCGACACCATCACCACAACCGCGACACCATCACCATGACCGCCGCACCATCACCACGACAACGACACCATCACCACGACCACGATACACTTTCACCACCATCATGGTATTACTACCGCGATGTTTTTTTTTTTTAATTATGACCCATCTCTCCAACAGTCAATAATGACTGTTGGAGAGATAGGCTTCCAAATCAAAACCCCAAAATTGGGGGTTTCGTTTACCCGAAATTGGAAACCCTTAAGGGTTTCAAATTTCAAGTAATCGAAACCCCCAATTGGAAACCCTAACTTGCATATTTTGTATATTCTCTTAAACTGAAACCCATTGGAGATATATAGTTTTATAGTTTGTCATGTTAAATTTTCATGTTTCTAATAAAATTGACTTGTGTGTGAGTGTGTTTGCATAAGCTATATAGCCGTGTGTGTGAACCAGCCATGCATATTTGTGTGAGTGTTAGCTCTGTGTGTGTATGTGTGTATGTGTGTTTTTGCATAAGTTATATATGTAATTAATAATTATGAAGAAGAGAATGGTAAGTCGAGAGAAGAGAAGAAAGAGAAACGTCGATTTGAGGATGGTGAGGCGAAGGAGACTCGAGACGAGAGGAGAGAACGCATGAGGTTTGAGGATAGTAAAGTGAAGAATGAGGATATAGAGGTTGATGAGGGAAGGAATGCTAGGGGGTTTGATGAAAAAAATGTAAAGAAAGAGCCGAAAGATGAGCTAATTGATACGGATGAGAACGACACTGGTTCTGCTGCCAAGGTGAGTTTTCTTGATGTTCTTACACTTACAGTAATTCTTATTCTGTATTTGGAATGGCATATAAAATGCCGAATAACTTGGTCCTATATGCTTAGCATTCTTCATTAATAGAAAATGTACATTTTGTATTGGTTTATGCCAAATTGCACATGGGTTTTGTTTATGGATTTGGGAAGATAAATTATTGTGTTCATATTTTTTGATGACTAAGTAGCTCAAAAGTCATTGAACAAAATGATTAAGTTATCTCAAATGCTGAAAGTGATATTGGCTTACTTGTAGCTAGTCAATTCAGAGAATAGATAAATACGTGGCAGTTCTGAGAGGAATTATGAATACTTATCCTGTTTTCTTGCTCATCTTCTATAGAATATAGTCTATGTCAAGATATTTGTTTTTGATTGGATATTTGCTGGATGCTCGTAAGCTGCTTAGGCTCGGAGTTTTACCTTTTTCTGAAAACTGATGCATCTGCACAGCTGGTTTTTATGTCAAGATAAAGCTCTATCAGACAATTAAAAAGCAGACCTGCTTTATTCAAAGTTAAGTAGGAGGTTTATCTAAGGTTAAGTTTAGGAGGCTAGCTGAGATGGACATTTTCTTTTATGATTCTTCTAATTGATCATGAAGTTAGTAATATTAATTAGAGAAGTGTATATAGCTGCAACATAATTTATTTGTTTTATTTTCATTGTATATTAGTTACCCCTTTTTTGTTTTTGTTTTTGTTTTTATTATTATTTTTATTTCTATCTATGTATGATGGCCATAGGTTAAAAAAGCTGGAGCTGGCATTATTTGCTCAATCAGCTCAGGATGTTATGCAAGTCGTCGAAGATGGCAAAGTAGTCTCTTCTCTTTACACCTGAGCTATCACCTTAATACGATAAGTTTTTATTGCGTATAAGTTTGTTCTTCAATTTAGTCTCTTCTCTTTACACCTTCTGCAACCACAAATTATGAGGAAACCTACACTTAATAAGTTTGCATATCCTCATTAATATTTAATACAGATATAACAACTTCAAAATTTGCAGGGTTGATCATCCTTATTGATTTTGCATATCCTTATTAACATTTAACACATATATTCAATTTGTTTGATTACAAACAGAATGGAGTCATTGAATTTGGAGAATTTGGAGAATTTGTCCATTCGTTGGGGGTATTCCATCCAAATGCATCATTAGTAGACGAAATTACATGTAAGTAACACTTGTCTTCATATGTTGCAATCCAAGTAGTTTAGGATCCTATTTATATCATTACTTGATGAAAGATATCATTATTTATTTTAGTTCTTTTATCTCTTAACTAGAAATGTTCTCTTGATAGTTGCATTCAGATTGTATGATCGAAGACAAACAGGATATATTGAGAGAGAAGAGGTAAGAGTTGCAACTTTTTCTTGGCATGGAACCATTCTTTTTTTTTTTCCTTTTCCTTTTCCATTTTTAAAATGCAGTTCTTCTTTCCTTTTTTATTATCTTTTTTATCTTCTTTATGTGGAATTTTTTCTTCTTATACTCAAGATTGACTCTAATATGGGATTATTGCTTGTCACTCTTATGTTTTTGTTTGTTTCGTGGTTCTAATTTTTTTTACATCTGGACAGTTGAAAGAGATGGTATCGACACTATTGCATGAATTAGATCTTGATTTGTCAGATGATTGATCAAATGATTGTTGATAATATAAAGATTGACTCAACTTTGTCTCATGTGACTTCGTGCCTAAGCTTCTTAGTTTAACATTTCTCTTCTCCTCTTTGACATTCAGTGATGCAGATACTAATGGTGATGAAAGCATTGATCAAGAAGAATGAAAGGAGTTCATATTGAAGAATCCATCTCTTTTAAAGAGTATGACTCATCCATGACTCAACTAAGTGTTTAAAGAGTACACACAATATTATCCTATCCTTAACATTAGTTGTTACTCCTCTGCATTTGACATTATCAAGTGTTTAGTAGACATTTTAACTTGGAGTTACCTGAACATTATATTTTGGTCACTCGGTCATGGTTCATTTGGTAAATTGGTAATGTAGGATGTTGATTCCCATTGTTATTAATCAAATCACCAGATTTTGGAGGTAATTAGCTATAATTTGTAATGGAAGTTGAAAATCAATAATGGTTGACTTTTATTGTATTAAATTTTAGTACATTTTTTCTAATTAATTTTAAAATGTAACTACAATTAAAAAGCTTCCAACCAATATAAGTATATCTCAGTTAATAATTTCATATACAATATTTTTTTTAACATACATTGGGTTCACCCCATGCATATGCACGGGCAAATGTAACTAGTAATCTAAGAAAACTTTCTGACTGTAGGGAAAAAATATTATGGTGATAGGTTACATGTATAATCCGATCCTTTGACTTTTAAGATTGTGTATCATTGAGTTTGTTAGTAGAAAAATAATTGTGTTGGAGTTTTGGGTTACGAAAGAAATAAATTTTTTTTTTCTTTCGTTGTATTATGCTGGGACAAGTTTTTGTTCCTTCTCTTTTTCTTTTGAGTAAAATGCACCATACTCCTCTGTGTTTTTACAAAGTTGCATCATAAAGCTTGTGTTTTAAAAAGTCGCGTTATAAATCATGTGTTATAGAAAACGTTGCATATAACTCCCCGCCATCTATTTTTCTGTCAATTTTAACGTGAGTGTGATACATATGCTTGAAATGCAAGTATGACATTTATCAAGCTTTAAAACACATGCAAAAGGACGAAAATACCCTTTTTAACATCAATTGCTAATTGCCCTTTGTGTTTTCGATAAGGTTGCAAATGACCCCTTGTGTTTTTGATAAGGTTGTAAATTGCCCCTTGTGTTTTTGATAAGGTTTCTAATTGCCCCTATATTTTTTTATAAAGATGTAAATTGCCCCTTCAAAGATAAAAAATAAAAAAAAATTGACAATCCTAGATAGAAAAACTATTTCAAAGTGATTTTCCTTCGATTTGAAGTTGATTTTGCACTGATTTAAAGATTTTAATCTACTTGTAGAACGTGATTTCAAGTGAAGGTACGATTATTGCTACTTGCAATATGACTTTGAACTTCAAGCATAAGATTTATATTTTTTATGGTGGACATCAATGATCTGTTATATAAGCTATACGTTTTTTGATTCTTTTAATTAAATGATATTTATTAGTTTAAGGTTGTAAATCTCCTTACAACCTAGACTAGCACATGGTTCTGATATTGCAAAATAAAAAATATTGTAAATACCTCCCTCTAATATTAAAAAAGTGATAAATACCCCCTTCTGATATCAAAAAAGTTACAAATACCCCCTCTGACAGATTTATCTTTAAACGAGGACAATTTTGTCTTTTTACAAGGCTAACTAACAGAGTTAAACAGAATTTGAGTTTGGGGTGTGTATGGAACGTTTTTCATAACACAGGGTTTATAACGCGACTTTTTAAAACACAGGGTTTATGATGCAACTTTGTGAAAACACAGGGAGGTATGGTGCATTTTACTCTTTTCTTTTTTCAGGGAGTAGGTTGTTAATTCTTTTGATTGATACCATGATTGAGCATTGTGCAGTACTTATAGTGATCATTCTTCCAAGTTTGGCTTATGTGTCTTCTTGTACATTTATATACCCAGTGATTTAGTTTTAGCCATGTGGATACAACGCAAAAATATGGATTTCACTGCTAAGGTCCTTAACTCCATAAACTTTTCAGATCATTGTGCAGCCAAACCAACTCACTCTTGAAGGCCATATGTTCCTTGATACTATATGCTGAACTAAAAGCTTTTTGCATACTAGAGAGTGATGTGTGACATAAGAAAAATCATCTTCTGTTATCATATTATTGTACCATGTCTTATGGTTGACTATCCTCTGCTTTGTTGTTCTATTTGGTATCATCTATGCATGGTTGTCATATTTCTACTGAAAGCCTTTACTACTTAAGTACTCATTGGAACTCTTGGGTGTATTTTTGTTGTAAGGAATGGCTAAGTTAGAAGTGGAGGTGACAACCTTGCAGCAAAAGCTGGAAAAGGTATCTCTTACCTATATATCGTATAATGATAAAAGTATGTTTACATGATTAACTTTCTCCCTTGCTGATGTATCTTCTCTACTGATGTATTTCACTTTTTATAGACAATTGGAGTTTAGTAATTTTGTTAAAAATCAATCATCTAATGTGAAAACTGCTACCATCTTTCGAAGACTAGTTACATATACTTCTCGTCTTTCAATAATTTTGCCTATGACTTTAATTTGAGGTAATTGCTAATATTCAGAACTCCTTTAACTAGAATTTATCTACAAAGGTTCTCTGTTGGCCTATTCTTTATGAGTTTGCTTTTTGTTATCCTTTTATGTTTCGACTTGTACTTGATATTAGGATTCTAAAGCCCAGAAAATCTTTCCTGAAATCTCATCTTACTGTGTATATGACATATGCAGGGGAGCAGTGAAAAGACTTAAAAAATTCTAGTCAAGATGTTGAAGAGTTCAAGAATGAAGTTATATTGATTACTAAATTTCAGCATAGAGTCCTTGTTAGACTTTTGGAATGTATTGAAGGAGAAGAAAAACTCATTTTGTATTTTGTTTGAACCTTCAAACAACTTTTCTCATCTTAGTATTTTAAATTTTACATGAGATTGACAATTTAGAGAGGTTGTACTTGTTTTTGAAATCCTTCAGTGTTATTGTAGCAAGATGAGTTGCCCTAGAATGTTGTATTAATGCTTTGTTAATTTCTTTTCCATAACAATTCCTTTTTGGTTACGAAAATCGTTGCCTACACAATATTTAATTTTTTTTAATTTCATGAGCTTATAGGCAGTGGTTTGGGAAACCGCCGCCTATACAACATATATATTTTTTTTTAATTTCGTAGAAGGTATTAGCAGTGGTTCAAGAACCGCCGCGAAATGTATTATCGGCAGTTCCATGAACCGCCGCGAAAGGTATTAACGGCGGTTCGTAAACCGTCGCTAAAGGTTTATATAGTTTTAGCGACGCCCTCAAAAGCGGCAGTTCATTGAACTGCTGCGAAAGGTTTAGCATCGGTTTATAACCGCTGCGAATTGCAATTATAACCGCCGCTAATAACTTTTTTTTTGCAGTGAAAAAAAAGTGATTTTAAAGACTCCCTAGTTTTCCAAATTAATCCAGCTCTTGAACTTAGTCATAGGAGTTGAAAATTAAAATTATATATCATTTACGATATAAATAGTAGTACCATTAATTAATAGTGTGTAAAGTATATATCTCTGTTTTATAATTTTGAGCCCTTTCATCTAAGGTTATGAAGTTGGGATTCTATACTCATATTAGAGCAAGTTCAAACAACTTTAAAATCACCTTCTTTTTTCTTTTTCTCAAACAAAAAAAGAGAAGAAGAACTTGCCTTTTTGCAGTGATTTCCTCTTCCAAATGAAAAACAAGACAACTAACGACGGAAGCAAGATTGATGTGGCGATCATCACTACTATGACTGTTAGAAGTTGTGCAGTATAAATATAAATTAATTTCACAGCAAGATGACTAATATGCTTAATTGATGAAGCTTTGTGATGTAAACTAAAAACAGATGCGATAACTTGGTGTAAACTGATTCTGTTATTACTTTGTTATAGGTGATGTTGCAATATTAATTAGAATATTAGTTCTATCACAGACCGTTAACAATCTGTTTCTCTAATTGCTTTGTTAGTTTATTTCACTTAATGTTCCAACAAGAGTAGTAAATGTAAATAGCAGTGGAAATAATAAAGCTATAACATAAATAAAGAACACCAAGATTTAACGTGGTTCAACCGTACGGTCTACGTCCACGGGACCTTCCCTGGTCTAACAAACCTGTTTATTAAGAAACAACAAGTTACAACATCAATGGACTTACACAAGTAAATAGTCTCTCTTGACCTTGGACGCCTAGATGAAGAACTCCTTAACGAACTTCAGTTTGGCGAACTCCCCTTGACTTGCAACATTCTCTTCCGAGAATTACACTTTCTTCTCCCGAAGAATGAATAAAGAAGACAATAATTCAATCACTCAAAGACTCATATAATTCGTTCATGACTCACTGTCAAAACAAACAAAGTTGCAACACTTAATACAATCAAACACTAGAACACAGATCTTGTTGCAACATCACTCGGAACACTGGACATAAAACTCTCTTGTATTTTTCTCTCGTTGCTCTCTGTTTCTGCCTCCCTCCTTCTGCCGTGACTACTGCTATATAAATACAAAATTGTTATTGCAGATCATCTGGGGCTACAAGAAAAGCCTTGACTCGTAAAATCCTAATCTCCCTTTTATTCTTTCTTTCCTTATGAATATGCAATTAATGTCATCTCTTAATTAGCACAAATTTTCTTCTCATATGGTAAGATACCATAAGATTTTCCTACACAATATAAAAGGTAAAAAAATACAAGTATGGTAATATCATAAGTTCTGCAAAACATAGCCAATCAATAATTGTCTTAATAATCTCCAATCAATCTAATTGGCTTAATAATGACTACCATCTTCTTATTCTTCTTTGAATCAGATTCTGAAACTGGAGAAATTAAAAAGGTAAGGTTCAGAAAAAATATGCAATCGTTCACTTCGCAAAAAGAATTGTAATAGTTAATTACGTAATAGGTCTGCAGCTGTAACCCGAATGTAAAGATTCTGATTCTTAGTCGTGGGTAATTTCGTGACATCGACTAGGTCCCCAAACCATAGCAAGCAACCATGGCCTGCTCCAGAAGCATTTGAATTAGCATAAGCTGTACATAAGCAATTCTTTGAGCATTCAGCTTCACATTCCTCCATAGACATACTAGTGTTCACCTTGAAGTAGTGCAAAAAATCAGGCATTTTCAAACCCTCAAATTCTTTAAATAGTCCTGTTTCCGAACAATTGAATGGATTTTCTCGTATACATCCACCAGACCAAATACGATCATCCCAATCTTGAAAATTCTTAGGCGTATACCCAATCATACAGCTGCAAATTAGAGCATCGCTTATAGTGCAAACAGCATTGGGACCACAGTAATTGTAATAGCCACAATAGTTGGGGGGTAATTCATACATGACATTCCAGGCATTGCTGCTATTGTCCCGTATAAAGAGTTGAAGCACTCCAGAGGAGCTAATAGCTGCCATCATTAAAGACGAATCGTCATTCAGACGATGTTCATAGTATACCTCATTGGAATCTATGGTAACTTCTGTGGATAAAAGGATGTTAGGTAGGAAACTAAATTCATCATATTCCACTCCATTCCATGGTCCACTTCTAAATTGCTTCGAAGCGGCTTTCCCGAATATTGTTAGTTGTGGTAGTCCTTGAAGATCGAAACCATGTGTATATTCTCCGGGAGAAGGGTCATCTGAATCTTTCCAGGATGTTAGATTTCGACTCAGACCGGTCCTCAAGTCCCACCCCACCTTCATCCCAGGTAACAAGGCATGTGATGGATGATCGAAGCTTTGCCAGAGAATAGTTCCTTCTTCATTGCTATTGTCTCTCAAAACAAGATTTCCCGAGTCTAAAAGTTGCGCAACAGTGCTGCTCCTTGACGATATATTCTGGACGTTGGTAGACCAGATGATCCGTTCTGTTCTGTCCAGAAGGATCAAGTTTCCATCATTTCAAATTTGACAACACCACAAGTATCATTGAGAGGATGTTCTCTGTTAGCTATCCACACTGTATCAATTGGCATGATATTGAACCGTATGCCCAAGTAAAACTTTTTCGAATTTCCAGGACGGAAGAACCCCAGCTGGAACTGCTTTTGTGCTGAGACTAAGGTTTCATTACAAGTAATAGAGTGCAATATAGTCAATGTGTCGATGGACATGGATATTGGTATCAAAGATAAAATTAAAACAAAAGTATAACAAATGGTAGCAGACAAATGTATCTTCATTTGTATTGAACCGAAAAGGAAATATATCAAGAGAATTCAATGAAACTACAACGATTTGGACGAAGAAAGAAAGGGCATTATTGACAAACTGTGAAGCTCAATTGCCAAAACTGTGTAACATATATACCCGATAAATAATTAAAAGATGGTATTTCGGAAATAACTGACAGAATATATTGTTTGACAATTTTCCTTGAGCCTAAAAGAAAGAGAGAGAGAAGTTTGACTTCAAAGTATTTGTCCTAGGAGAAAAGGGAAGGTCTTTTTTCTTTTTTTAAAAAACTAAATTATTTCAAGGATTATGTCAAGAAGATTGCGGTGGCCGCCTGAAATCTAGCTAGCTTTCATATTATTAGAAGACTAGATAGTATTGATAATTTCCGAGACAATCACGTTTGATAATGCACCATTTATGTTAATATTTTGAGTTCCACCTTTTAGAACCACCACGGTAACTTCTCTGCGGATATAGCTTTTTTTTTGTTAGGCAAGTGATCGTTTCATTTCACTTCACGAACAAGCATCATTTACAAAATATCATTTACATTAGTTTATCCATAATTTGCCACATTATGCAAAGAGATCTATTTTCAACACTATCAACATATTTACTTTGTAAAGAGAGTTTATCCCTAACATCCAACAGGATTCTCTCAAATTTCAATAATTTGTTCTTCCAAACTAGCGCTAGAGCCATGGAGCTTGCCATTTCTTTCCTGTCAAATGTGATAAACACACTTTTTTTTTTTCTTCCTCTGCGGATATAGTTGTTAAGCAAATAGGAGCTTCATTAGTGCTTTAGCTTATACTTCTCTCTAAGTACGAAGGTGCCACATTCTTGAATGTTCACAAGAAAATGAAATATTGGGCAGTTCCAAACTGGAAATTCCCACATTTGGAGTATACGAAATCTGAATCAAAAGTTTGTCTTCCATTTGAATGGATAGTTCAAATTCCTTTTTGTCGTTTGAACTCATTTTTAAGGGCTAATTTGAATTCTTCGGGAATTGGTTGACATTTTACTTATCTTTATGATTTAATGAAAGTTTATTTCCAACCAAAAACAAAAGAAAGAAGTTGTCATTTATACTAGGTATTGATGCAAGATACAAGGTGTTGGTGCAAGAAAGAAGTAGTCATAAAGTTGACAGGGCAAGAATGAGATACTTAGCGGAAGGTTCAACATTCAAAAGGCATTAATAAATTCCCCATTGATTCTAACTTCACTTAGTCATCATTTTACAGAAGATTTACCCGTCGTTCAAGATCTAAAATGAGGAGAGGATGTCACTATGATAATACAGAACCATTTGAAGTATTTCATATTCCGTGAAAGACGAAAAATATCTGCAACTGATCCTTATCGACCTTCTATCACAGTATTGGTAAGATCGTTTCTTGTGAAAATTCTTTCATCTAACAAGAAATTAGACTCATCAACGACCCTCTCGATATAATACCCAGGGTGTTTAGGCTGTGGTAGTATTATATTCTCACTATTTAACATCATCACCACAGATGACATTGTTGGTCGATGCTCAGGTCGTTGTTGCACACACAAGAGGCCAACTTGTATGCACTGTAACATTGCAGACATTGGAAATGAATCCTCCATCAACGTATCTATTAGATCAAAGCCTCTTCCTTCCGTCCATAGTTTCCATGCCTGTGATAGTATCATTTAGATTAACATAATGGAAAAACACATAAACGTATAATTGAATTAGAAATTTTATGTCTTACATGTCCGAGAAGATTGAAATCATGGTCGGAATAGTGAAATAGAATGTTCCTTTTCCCACTTATTATCTCCAAAACTAGGACTCTAAAACTAAAGATATCTGATTTCATGGAATAGATGCCATCAATAGCATACTCTGGAGCCATATAATCGCTGTATTTCATTACGAAGTTCACAGAATGAGCATAAGACAATTGCAAGTAATAACAATTGTACGTAATTCTTGATCAGGGGAAGAGTGTGGACACTTACTATGTTCCTGCTATCCTTCTGGTTCTCACTGTTGATTGTTCTTCCCCAAATGCTCTAGCCAAGCCAAAATCTGAAATTTTTGGATTCATCTCATTGTCTAGTACACATTGCTTGCCTTGAGATCCCTATGAATGATTCTCAACCTTGAATCTCAATGAAGATAAAGAAGCCCTCTAGCAACCCCAACAATTATAGTGAAGCGCCTACTCCATACAAGCAAATGTCTGTTGAGTTCACCTTCAGAGTAGAGATCCAAGGTGATTAGAATGTGGAGTTTGGAAGTGAAACACAAGTATACATTTAGATTGCGATTTTTTCAATTAAGTAGTACTATGTTTGGACCATGCATATGAGGGTTGAGAGCTAACCAAAAATATAAGAGCCCAAACTTCCATTAGGCATGTACTCATAAATTAGCATTCTCTCTTCTCCATGGATGCAATATCCTAGTAGTTGAACTAGATTTCGATGTTGAAGTTTGGCAATCAGCATGACCTCATTCTTGAATTCAACGAGTCTTTGATGAGAATCCTCTGAAAGCCGTTTTACTATTATCTCTTGTTCAGTTGATAGTTTTCCTAAGATTTCAAACAAACAACAGATGCACAAGCACTCGTCATTTTTCTTCTTTGTTTTATTTTCTCCTACATCCTAATGATACGATAATTTGGAAAATACTGCTTACCTTATAGACGGGCCCAAAACCACCTTGTCCAATCTTGTTCTTATCAGGAAAGTTTTCTGTTGCTCTTGCAATAGTAACTATATCAAAACAAGGTAATTCGGGGTATTCTTTGTCTTTCACTTGGACGTGCTCTCGTCTTCCTGTTAAGCATGTGGAGACAACTTTAGAAGAGTATTACTAATTAGAAATTAGTCAAGTTGAATCAGCATCAAAGGCTTTTGTTTATGTTTATGAAGTTAACTTTCGTAATTTTACCCATAGAGCATTCAAAGTACGATTTTCTTTATTGTTGGTTTTTAACATATTTCAAGAGTTTGCAAGGTTGCCAAAGACCTTTTGGTCTAATGGTATAACACTTGCAGTGTTTGCTAAAAATTGCGAGTTCGAGACTCGCTGGCTACATTTATATGTATGTATGACCTAAAACCTCCCTTTGAATATAAGAGTTTGCAAGGACGCACTTCCAATTGGCAGCCGGTTGGAAATGGCTTCGACATGGAGTAAGCTACATGTACTCCACACTAAGTCACATGTGGGACTCACCTACTATTATGTACTATTATGTATGTTGAAAGGTTTGTCATCAATTTTCTCATAGATATATAAGACTCACTTTCTCTCATAAATTAATATTAATTAGTTCAGAATGATGTAAGAGTATTTCAATAGAGTAATGTTATATATCGTCTTTTTTTTAATCACTCTTTTATCACATTTTACGTGGAGTCCTATGTGACATGCCAACTACACAATATATTTATTTCTCTTTCTTTCTTTTTTGTTTTTCTCTCTCTTAATTAATATTTCCTCAAATCTTTTTCTTTCTTTCTTTAACCATATGAGACCCAAAACCAAAATCACACTTTATATGCACAATCATTCATTGATTTAGGAGAGTAGCTATAATACATCTCAAATGATTAACAATTTTATGCTTAATTGGTCAATATTAATATCCCAATTAACATATAAATAAGAGAATTTGTTGAAACCTTCCTTTACTGTTGGCAATGGTGCTGCAAAAATAAATCAACTGTATCAACATAAAACTTAGGAATTAAACTCAAGGCACATAAATTAACACAACAAAAATTAGAAAATTTGGAATAAAAGAGAAAAAGTTATGACTCTGATATTTCTACAAAAATTGGTGAGTCTTTTGCAATTCTTTTCTCTTTTATTCCAATTTCGCTAATGTCGTTGGCATGTCAAATAGTTTAGTAGAAATATCAGAGCCATATCCGTATACTTCAAATGATATTGGTGAGTCTTTTGCACTACTTTTCTCTTTTATTCCTATTTTTCTAACTTTTGTTGTGTTAATTTATGTGTCTTGAGTTTAATTCATGTCTCAGGTGAGTTTTATGTTGATACAGTTGATTATTTTTGCAGCACCATTGCCAGTTGCCATCGATAAAGAGGATCTCCCTTTGGATAGGTTTTAGCAAATTCTCTTATTTAGATGTTAATTGGGATATTAATATTGACCAATTAAGCATAAAATTATTAATCATGTATAGCTAGTCTCCTAAATCGATGTATTATAGCTAGTCTAGTAAATTGATGAATGATTGCGCATATAAAGTGTGATTTTGATTTTGGGTCTGATATGGTTAAAGAAATAAAGAAAAAGATTTGAGGAATATTAATTAAGAGAGAGAAAAATAAAAAAGAAAGAAAAGAGAAATAAATATATTGTGTAGTTGGCATGCCACATAAGACTCTACGTAAGAAGTGATAAAAGGGTGATGAAAAAAAAGATGGTATATAACATTACTTATTTCGTTAAGTTAATACGAGTTAGCTTACTTCATCAAAAGTGAACTTGAAATCTTAGCAAATATATGAAAATAAGGTGACATGTAGCAACGTTTAAAAAGGGTGAGAAACTTGCCTTCTTGCTGCGATATCCTCTTCCAAATGAAAAACAATACTAGTAACAGAAGCAAGATTGATGCAGCGATCATCACCACTATGACTACAATCTTCTTATTCTTCCTTGAATCTGATTCTGACAGTAGGAAAGTTAGAAGGGTACGGTTTAGATAAATAATAAGTAATTTAGCCTAATCCATTTATCATACCATTGAAATAGAATCGCAATACTTACCAAGATTTGCAGCTGTAACGCGAATATAAAGTGTCTGATTTGCATATGAAACTAATTTCCTGACATCGATTAGGTCTCCAAACCAGAGCAAGCAACCATGACCTCCTCGAGTAACATTTGCATTAGTATAGAGCGATAGATTGAGATGCTTGGAAACGGTTACATTAATATTACTCAGTACTACAAGTATTTATACAGCAGCCGTATGCAGATTACAAGGATAAGAAAATGAATTTGAAATACAACATACATTCTGAAAGTGAGGAGATACAACAGAAAATATAAGTGCAATGTTAATCTTGAGTTTGACTAGGTCTTGAGCTGTGAGAAATCTTCCTTAATATGCCCCCGCAAGAAGGTGGAGCCATCAGCTACACCTATCTTGGACCGAAGTTGTTCAAACCGCAATCAAGGCAATGGCTTGGTGAGTATATCAGCCAATTGAGCAACGGTAGAGACATAGGCAATCTGCAGAGAACCATCAGCTACCTTATCTCGAACAAAGTGGTAGTCCAACGCGAGATGCTTCATTCGGGAATGAAAGACCGGATTGGCACATAAATAAGTCGCACCGATGTTGTCACATAAGAGACGCGGAGCATGGGACAGTGTAAAATGAAGCTCACGAAGCAAGTTAACTAACCAACAAATTTCAGCAGCCGTCAAGGCAACTGCCCTGTACTCGGCTTCAGTAGAGGAGCGAGCCACAGTTCTTTGTTTTCGAGAACACCAAGAGACAGGGGTGCAACCCAAAAAGATAACATAAGCAGACACAGAAGTGAAGTCATCTCTATTGCCAGCCCAATCCGCATCTGAGTAAGCCGTGAGAGAGAGACCAGGAGACTTGTTGATATGGAGACCATAGTGAATTGTCTGCTTGAGATATCGCAATAATCTTTTTGCAGCAGACCAGTGAGGTTGGCGAGGACAATGCATGTATTGTGCTAGGCGATTGACACAGTAGGAAATGTTAGGCCTTGTGAGGGCGAGGTATTGAAGACCACCAATTAAACTCCTATATTGTGAAAACTCCTGAAGCAGAGAACCTTCAGTCATAACAAGCCGAGAGGAACAACTAATTGGCGTGTGGGAGGGCTTCGCCCCAGCCATGTCAAATTTGTCGAGCAAATCTCTAATGTACTTCTGCTGGCAAAGAAAAAGACCTGTAGTTTGATGTACCACTTCCACTCCTAAAAAATAATGAAGTGCCCCTAAGTCTTTGATAGAAAATTTGCGTGACAGTGCCTGAATCACTTGACCAATGAACACTGATGAGCTGCCTGTAACTATTAAATCATCAACATAAACCAACACATATGCAAGCACAGTCTGATTAACATAGACAAAGAGGGAAGGATCCGAAAGAGTGCTTGAAAAACCAAGTGACAAAATAAAATTTTTAAGTTCAAGAAACCATGCCTGTGGCGCTTGTTTGAGGCCATAAAGAGATTTCCGCAAACAACACACATGATTGGGCCGAGAAGAATCAGAAAAACCTGGAGGTTGGGTCATGAAAATTGGCTCATCAAGAGTACCGTGAAGAAAAGCGTTATTCACGTCCAACTGATTGAGTCGCCAATTATGCAAAACCGCTATAGCTAACACAACCCGAATTGTCGAAGCTTTTACCACAGGGCTGAAGGTCTCCTTGAAATCAATACTGAGCCATTGATGAAAGCCCTTCGCTACTAATCTGGCTTTATAACGAGCAACACTACCGTCCGGATTTCATTTAATCCGAAACACCCATTTGCATCCTACCACGTTATGATGTGGTTCTCGCGGCACTAGATCCCATGTCTTATTTCTATCAAGTGTTTGAAGCTCTTCAATCATAGCATTTTTCCACTCAGTTTGAGATAACGCCTGACGAACCTAGTCGGTTCAAGAGATGTAGGTAACTGATGTTTGGTGGCAAATAGTGACATAATTTTCTTTGGGCAGAAAATGTTGTTCTTTGACCTGGTAACCATGGAGTGAGTTGACCCAGAAGAAGGTGGGTGTGATGGACCTGAACATGAGGGCCTTCCAGCGACAAGGGAGCAGGAGATGAGAGTGGAGCAGAGGCTATGTCATAGGCCATTTGAGCATCATCAGTAATCGGCAAAGGAAGCTCAGCCATTCCAGTAAAAGATGACAACTAGGGAGAGGACAACAGTGACTCTTGACACGACGAGGACAAGCGTGGCACATTGGGGGATGAAGACGGGTTAGATAGAGATGGAGGAGAAGATGCGCACGGCGCATGAGGGGTTAACGACTCCTTGAGGGTAGAGGATATATGTGGCGTTAGAGGAGGTGACTAACGAGAGGCGTGGATGAGTGACTATCTGACGAGAGTTGGGGACAGGATGTGTTGTCATGATTAGGTGGAGAAGAAATTTTGGTCCAGTGCAAAAAGGAATTTTCTATAACAGTGTTAGCAGGAAAAGTATTAGAAAAGGAAGGGAAAACAATTTCCACAAAACGAACATGACGGGAAAAAAAATATTTATGACTCGCTGGATCAAAGCAAATATAGGAATCGTGCACATTGGAATAACCAAGAAATATACACGGCTTGGAGCGTAACTCAAGCTTGTGGCTAGCATACGGACGAAGCCATGGGTAGCATTGACACCCAAAAATTCTTAGTTTAGAATAATTTGGGGAGGACTAAAAAAGAGTCTCAAACGGTGACTTTCCATTAAGAATCAGGGTGGGTAATCTATTTATTAAATAAGTTGCAGTACTAAAAGCAAAGGACCAGAAATTTAGGGATAGAGACGCACGGTGTAGCAGAGCTAAGCCACTTTGAACAATGTGATGATGGCGACGTTCTGCGGTGCCAACATGCTCTGGAGTATATGGAGGGGAGATTAAGTGTTGGATGCCATGACTCAAAAAAACTATTTTTAATCCTTGATATTTTGTGCCACCGTCAGAGTAGATTGTACAAATTTTATAATGAAATTGTTCTCAACCATAAGCTTAAAGTGAGTAAAAATGGTAAACACATCAGATTTAAGAGCTAGAGGAAATAACCAGGAAAACTTTGTATAATAATCAACAAAGATTACATAATAGGAAAAACCATCTATGGAACGGATTGGAGATGGCCCCCACACATCCGTATAGAGCAATTCTAAAGGACGACTGCTACTAAGACTCGACACACCAAAGGGCAATTTATGCGCCTTATTACAAAGACAAGACTGACAGGCTAGAGTTCCTAAAGAGCTAGGAGTAGAAACACACTGTTGGGAGACAAGTTGTTGAAGAGTTTTGAGTGATGGATGGCCAAGTCTATCATGCCAACTAGCCATGGAAGCTTTTACGCCAAAATTGATTTCCTTCCGCAATGACGGCGTAGCAACTGTAGACCACTCATATATGTTGTTCCTGCTCCGCCCCACCGCGAGAGGTGCCCCCGTGGAGAGATCCTTCACACAAAAAGAGGATGGTGAGAATTCTATAGAAGCATTGTTAGTGCGACAAAACTGATTGACAGACAATAAATTTTTATTAATGGATGGAACACAAAGAACATCAGATAAAGCAAAAGTGCGAGAAGGAGAGGAAACTATAGACTGCCCAACATGTGAAATATGTAAAATCCCCAATAATAACATCGTCGGGCCCATCATAAGGCTGACTCAAAGAGAGATTGTTAAGATCAGCAGTAACATGATGGGAGGCGCCTGAATCTAGAAGCCAAGCTGGACCTGAAGACGTATTAGCGGTGGCAGCATTGGCTTGAGGAGATGAACTGGGAAAGAAAAGTCTTTTGGCGGTATAGCATTGTCACGCCGTATGACCTTTCTTTTCGCTGAATTGACAGATAACAGTAGGTTTGGAAGAGTTATGAATGGTCCCATCATTACGTCACTGAGAACCGTGAGTAGAAGACTTAGTTTGAGAAGCATTTTTGGTAGAGTTGTAATGCTTCTTGACGTTGCCAATACCATTGGTGTTAGAAAACTTGGTAGCATTTACAGTTACTTGACCAAGAGATCCAAAAGCTCCAGTTGCACGCAGGTCTTCACGCTTGAGAAAAGCCTCATATTCAATAAGCTTCTCCTGAAGCTCGTCAAAAGAAATCACTATATCGCGAGCCCGAACAGCAGCAACAAGTTCCTTATAGACAGGACCAATACCATTTAAAGTGTGTGTGATGATATATTACGAAGGGACATGAGCCCCCAGTAGCGAAAGTTCATTAGCTATATCACGGATTTGTGCTAAATAATCAAAGACTGGTTGATTACCACGCGAAATAAGAGTCAGTTGCTCAGCGAGTCTCATGATACGAGAAGAAGATGGGTTAGCATAATTTTTTGCTAAGCACTTCCAAGCTGCAGCAGAAGTGGAACAAGAGCGAACAAGAGGCACCACGTTGGGGCTAAGAGAGCCAATAATGCCAAGAAATAAAAGCTTATCTTGGCGCATCCAGTGATGATACGCTGGATTAGGAGAGCATTCATCACCGGTTCCAATCAGTTTCGGCGGACATGGCGTACTACCATCGATGTAGCCGACGAGATCATATCCATAAAGCAAGGCATCAAACTGAGTCTTCCATGAATAGTAATTTGTTGGAGTTAATTTGAGAGGCAACTGCGTGGCTGCATTAATGACAATGAGGGAGGAAGAAGCAGCAGTGGAGGAAGGGGTGGAAACTATTTCAGTTTGTTCAGAGGTCATATGCGCAAGAATGGAAAACCGCAGGATCTGACTCGTGAGAGTATAGAAGCAAATCTGATACCATATAGAGCAGTAGATTGAGATGCTTGGAAACCCTTACATTAATTTTACTCAGTACTACAAGTATTTATACGGCAGCCGTATGCAGATTACAAGGATAAGAAAATGAATTTGAAATACAACATACATTCTGAAATTGAGGAGATACAACAGAAAATATAAGTGCAATGTTAATCTTGAGTTTGACTAGGTCTTGAGCTGTGAGAAATCTTCCTTAATAGTTAGCATAAGCTGAACATGAGCAATTCTCGGAGCATTCAGCTTTACATTCCTCCAGCGACATACTCATATTCACTATGAAGTGCAAAAGATCAGGCATTTGCAAACCCTCAAATTCTTTAAATGCTCCTCTTTCTGAACAATTAAATGGCTTTTCCCGCATACATCCACCATTACGATCATCCCAATCACGCGAGTTCTTAGGCGTATACCCCATCATGCAGCTGCAAATTCGATCATCACTAATTGTGCAAACAGAATTAGGACCACAGAAACCATAATTGCGACAATTGTCCCGGGGTATCTCCACGATCACACGCCAGTCACTGCTACTGTTGTCCCGTACAAAGACCTGAAGTGCACCAGAGTAGCTAATAGTTGTCAGCATTAAAGAAGAATTGTTGTATAGATGATGTATATAGTAAACCTCGTCTGAATTTACTGTAACTTCTGTGGAGTATCGGCCATTAGGTAGCGAAGGGAAACCATTAAACTCCACTCCGTTCCATGCTCCACTTCTAAAATGTTTCGAATAAGCCCTCCAAATTGCTAAGTTTGGTAGTCCATGAAGGTCAAAACCATATGTATATTCTCCTGGAGAAGGGTTATCAGAATCTTTCCAGGATGTAAGGTTTCGATTCAGACCAGTCCTCAAGTCCCATCCAAGCTTCATTCCAGGTATCAAGGCGTGCGATATCAAAGCTTTGCCAGAGAAAACTTGCTTCTTCTTTGCTGTCTCTCAAAACAAGATTTCCTGAGTCTAAAAGTTGTGCAACTGTGGTGCTCCCTGATGACAAATTCTGGACGTCCGTAGACCAAACGATTCTCCCTGTTTTGTCCAGAAGGATCAAGTTTCCATCATTTCCAATTCTAACAACCCCAGAAGTACCATTGAGTGGAGTTCGTCTATTCGCAATCCACACGATTCGATTTGGGCTGATACTGAACCATACGGCCAAGTAGAACTTTTCGGAATTGCCAGGACTGAAGAACCCCAGCTGGAACTCCTTTTGTGCAGAGATTAAGGTTTCACTAGAAGTAATAGACTGCGATACAGTCAACATGTCGATTGACATGGATATTTCTATACAAGATAAAATGACAACAAATATATAACAGTTAATAGCAGACAAGTGCAACTTCATTGCGGAGCTTCTTCTTTCAGCTTTCTGTAGCCAGTTCACCTAGTGCAAATCATCTCAATTCTCTGGAACTACTTAGAAGAGGAAGGTAATAAAAATGATTTTCTTCAATATATGCTCCTTGTTGGTTAGGTGAAAAGGCATAAAAAGGTGTAATTTGAAAAGGTAGTATGTGTAAAATAGTTCATTGAATCAATTAATTTGAGGTCACACGGCTAACCTATTTCAGGTATAATATCAATAAAATTTCAAGGATAACATCATTAGTGTTGAGATTTTCAAGTTCCACGGTTTAAAATCACCAAAACAACTTCCTTCTGGTCATAGTTGATGTAATTATATTTGAAGTAGTCTAAACCATGTGATTTAATCTACATTTGTATTACAATTTAAGATAAATGTTACATTTCATATAAATTTGGTGTAACGTAAGTTGAATGAAGAAATGGAAAAAATTGGCCTAAAATATCACTTCACGATATAAGTCAACAAGGAAAGGAGATTATTAACATAGGTCCTAGTATCAAAACAAGCTCGCAGAAATTGATTTTGGTCAAATGAACACAAAAATAAATTCAGGACATTGTTGAAATAGTCTCGATCAAAAAGTCAAATTCAACGATCGTGATCAATAGTAAATTTTTGAAAAACAGTCAAATTCACGATCGAATTTCTAACAACAACACGAGAAAAAAAAATAGTTTGTTTGCTCCTCAAAGTCAAAGTGATATGACATTTGCACTTTCCAACTACAAAGAAGAGAAAACAAATACAAGTGGAAACAAAACACTTCAAAGGTGGGCCCACATATCTCCCATGCTTTGTCCACTTTTCAATTGCCTTCAAATTCCAAAACCGGAATATGCAAAATGATACAATGCAAAACGAGAAATTCTAATAACTGTCAGTGGCAATTCTGTCATTTATGATGAAACATGCAACGTTACAAGATTTAAACACGTGGACATGTCAAGTTGCAATGATAAATAATAAAAATATCAAATATATGCTCTTCTATAAAAAGAAATGTCCAATATACCATCATGTTTATTTCATAAAATAATCTCACTAAAGACAAAATATAGTGTAAATAACCAAAAATGATGATAGGACTGTGCTGACAAAAAATCATATCGGGCTCAAGCATGAAGACAAGAGAAACGCAAATTACGAAAATGGACATATAACATTTGGGCCTGGGCTTGATAGTTATTCAAATTAATGGTTTTGATTAGGCTTTGGGTTGGTTGGTTTGTTTGCTCATAAGAATAAATGTCCATCAAATCTATTACAGACTTATTAAAATTGCTCATTAAGATTACAACATAAATATTATCAAACACTACTTCTCTAACTCAAACTGGAAATAATAAATAAATCTCTCTGTCACAGAAACAAGAATCACAACTTATGTCTTCGTTCTCTTCGTCTATGATCTTAAGCCAATTCGATTTGCTGATCACGTGTTGTTTGGTGCAACAAGTCGGTCTTTGTCCGTTAAAATATGGATATTCTAGCCATAGCCTATTCAGAATTGATTTCAATTCCATGCGATGCTCTGGTACTGCTCTCCTTATTTCGCTAAGCATCAACATCCCTCTTTCCTTGGCTGCAGTATCTTGAATGATTAGGATGATAGCAAGCACATAATATGTCCCAACGTGTCCAGATTCAGCGGCTTTCATTAGACATTCAAGTGCAACATCTTGTCTCCTTCCATAAAAATACTCAACCTGCGATCCATTCATACATGAGATATTAAATTTATTCAAACTATATGAAAATATAGACATGTGAAGTGGGCGCTAATTATTTTTTTTAAAAAAAATTCATACTAATATTTTTGTAATGCTTACCACTCATTTTCTATAAAATAAAAAAAAGAACTTCTAGATTTCCACTATCATAGCAGCTCTCTACGAATAAAACCATTGAACGGCGTGGACTGTTAAACGTCCCCCACGGGATGATTGGAATCTCTTTCATTATGGCATGTTTGTATACGTTGCTCTCGTCACTGATGTTCTTTAACAATTTGCAACTATGTAAAAAATTGTTGGGTTAGTAAAGGAGAAAAATAAAGTTCATTCTAAAAAAATTGTATTATACCTTGCTTTGGCACGAATAAGATCCATAGCAGAACGTGAACCAACACGGGAGAGAATTTCACTGATTAAGTGGTTAGGAATGGTATCAAAGTATGAAGCCATTTTTTTTTATGTTTTAAAAATAATGGCCCTTTAAAAATAACATGGTGAGTTTCCCTATTTATAAATGTTAGAAAGACACAATTGAAAGCGTGTGTCCATTCATATTCTCCATTTTTGTCTTTAATAAATAAACATAATCATTCATGAAATAGTGCTATTTCCTAATACCAATTGAAATGTAACTGCCTTTTTTACTGCAGGCGTCGCACCATTTGATAAAACGATAATGGTAGTTTGATGAAAGTAGAACCACTAAATTATGTTTGAAAAAAAGGGATGAAACTCGTAATTTAAACCATGCATCCAGTAATTTAGGCATGAAATGTTATAATATCGATGAAAATGGTTAAACAGTTGATGAAAGAAAAGTAAGACTTAATTCTTTTAAATCTTAAGAATTAAAGTTAATTTGAATCATACAACTTTAAAATATAAATTAAAGTTATAGTAATGATAAATATACATAAAGGTCTTAAATAAATTTTAAATATTAATTATACATTCAAGTCTATTGTTGGGTGTAGTATTGATATATGATTTCAGCACATTTTCACTTAAATTTGGTTAGTTCTTGAGTAATTTATGAGTAATCTGATTGGTTTCGTGTTTGTTTTACAATATAGGTGAATTACATGAGAAAGCATGGACTTTGAGACAAAGATTGAAGAAAAATGACTAAGGGAGAGCTTTCATACGACTTGTGAAACAATTGAAGAGAAATTAAAAGTAGCGCAGTTGTGCAGTATCGCAGGAAATTTTAGGGCAATTTTGTAAAAGACGCGAAAAGAAGAGAACCCTAGGATAAAAAGAAGAAATAAACGTTTGATGAGGAGCTTTTGCTGGCGGGTGGTTTTTGCAGAAAAAGAAACGTTCCAGAGGGAGAGAAAGAGAGGATTCGCGAGTTGAAAACGGAAAACAATTCGGAGACGGACTTCTACCACGATTCTTCTCCAAATCCTAGTTCTCTCTATCTCTCTTATCATGATTTCTATTAAGTTTTGCATTTCATTTATTTTCGTGATTATATTCTAAGCTATTTTTCTAGGGCTACGATGTAGCCGGATTTTGAATATTTGATGCTTTTGATTTGAATTGATTGATGAACTATTCCATATATGCGTTGAGTATTTCATGCTAAGTTTAATGCTTGTGATTGCCTAATCAACAATTGCATGATTCATGATTTGGTTTGAGAATGAGAAGTGATAACTAAATTAGACCACGTATGAAATGTCATTAAATCGTCATAAGCTAGAGATAGTTATGAGGTTTAGTGCAGCGCTTGAATTTCTAGGGCTTAATGCGTTCCATAAGTTCATAGTTATCACAGAGATGTAGTTAGCTTGCTTATTGGGATAGGTTGTTGATTCTTGAGAAAGATTAATATCTACCTTAGCGAAATTGCTGATAACCTAGGGAATAGGCGTCAATTGATTTAAATTAATAGTTTCAAGTAAGATTAATCTTGGTGAAATCGGAACCCCTATAACATTTTAATTCTTGATTTATCATCTTTATTAATTTCATATTCACTTTAGTTTTTAATTCTAAAAGTACTTTATTTATTAGTTTTTACTCATAATCTCTCAGTATTTGATTATCCGAATAAAGTTAAAGCTAAATTAATTTCGGTAGTTGATGTGACTTTATTTGCAGCACTCAAACCATGATATTTGTACTGTATTTGCATCTTAACTGTGGAATAAATACAACACTTTGATACTTTCGATGCAATGTAGGAAAATACAGACAAGTGAAGAATCAGGTTCGAAATGATCCAAATTGCAAGTCGAGAAGTAAGAATGGAAAAACACGAGAAGCGGTTGAAGAATGAAGCTCATAGAAAATAAACTTGGCTGAAACTAGCACGAAATCAGACTCGGAACATTGACCCAGATGATCTCAAACAGTGACCCATGTCCGTTTTTGGCAAATCATATCAGTTTTTCGGGTAGAAACAGCCTTTTGAGCAATACGTAGGAATCCTGCGCGCGGCATGATTTTAGCCAAATTCCATCATTTGGAGGGTCAAAATAGTAAAAAATACCAGAAAATGCCTCGGTCAAAGTCAACAAATGCAAAAAAGTCAACTATTTTCAGAATTTTGCCTATAAATAGAGCATCAACCCTTTGAGTATTTGGGAGTTAATTTTGGAGTATTATCAATATTTTTTATATAATTTTGAGTTAATTCCATTTAGTTTTAGTTAATTAAATAGTAGTAGAATACGGGGAAAGTCCCCCATAGGTAGCTCTTATTCGGAAAAATTTTGCCCGAATAGCTACTTTTAAGGGGAAGTCTGACCTAAATAATTTTTAGTCGGGAAAAGTTCTGCCCGAATAGCTTTCAATAGGAAAGTTCTTATTCAGGAGAAATTTATCCCTAATAGCTCTTATTCGGGGGAAATTAATTCCGCCCGAATAGCTATTTTTTGTCGGACCTTTGCTCAAATTTCAGGGATCAGAAATACGCGTTCGTCAATGTGGATGAGCCTTTCTTGACTCTCTCTTATTTACATAATTCGTATTCAATTATGTTTGAGTAGATTGATATCTAGGGGTGAATATTGTAAATAACAGTATTTTAATATATGGTCTCGGATTTAGTTTATTCAATTCATATTGCAATGTATGGCTTGCTTTAATTTAGTATTCATACGTAATGCTTTTAAGTAGATGTTATGAGTGCTATTATACTTGTAGTTAATATTATGAATGCGTTATTTTCGTACCATATAAATGTTTTAATCATGAATCTATAGGTTGTACCATAGATTCTATGAAACTATAGGTTGTACCATAGTTTCTATCCGTAAGATTAGTTCTTTAGTTTAGTTTGCCTTGTTGTACTTGATTAAAATGAACTAAGTAGATTAACTAGGTTTATAGCTTTTAGCTTAACCAGGTGTATGCTTGTAGCTTAAACCCTTGCAGAATTAGATAAACTAGATACCGAGCATATATTAATTGTCTCATTTACATGTTCAAACCTCTAGATCACAACCTCTCGTATTCCACAAACACTTAGCTTAACTTAGATAATTTAGTTAGTTGTAAAATAATTTACATTTCAGCACGTCACTCAAACAAATCTACAAACCTGTCACTTAAGCGCTTTAACACTTTTACACTACTTCACTAACTTAACTAACAAGCTTCCCTGTGGAACGATTTCGCACTCTAAGCACACTACACTACGAAGATCCGTGCACTTGTGGGTATTTTAACTTGGTTTATTTTGCGCACATTTTAACGCACAACCCAATCGCATCAAGTTTTTGGCGTCATTGCTGGGAAAGCACAGTATAGTTTAGTTTTTGATAAATGTATTTGTGAACTTGTTTAAGTGTTTATTTTATCTGTTTTATTTTAAAATAAAATAAATAAATAAATAAATAAATAAATAAATATATATAAATTAAAAAAATTAAAAATTAAAAAATTAAAAAATAAAAAAATAAAAAAATAAAAAAATAAAAAATAAAAAATAAAAAATATATAAAATAAAATAAAATAATAATAATAATAAATATATAAAAAAATAGAAAATTTTAAAGATTGGGAAATGAGTCATTTTAATGATTCATCTGATCAATGAGTTTTTATCTATTACTGCTTGTAAAGTATATTAGTATTTTTAATCTTGTAATTTTATTTTGTATTTAAAATTTATAAGTCGTTGTATGCACGGGCGTCATTGTTTGGATTCAGAACTCGTCCCGTTTGATCCTGAGCTCGAGAAAAATTTGTGTAGGAAGTTAAAATTCCTAATGGCGGATCAAGAAGTAAATATCCCGCATCTTCCTATAACTTAGCCTGTTAATCAACCTGTGAACCAACCAATGACTTTACGTCAACATTTTTCACTGGGTGATTTTGACCCTTAATTTGCCATAACTCTACTGGCTCTTGGCAATATAAATTTTGAGCTCAAAACAGGGACTATTTCAATGCTTCCTTCCTTCTATGGAAAAAGCAATGAAAATCCTCACGCTCACATCGTGCAATTCATTGAAGCATGCATAACGCTTCACATTCTTAATGTGAGCCGTGAAAATATTCACCTGCGTCTGTTTCCCTTTTCATTGAAAGATAAAGCCAAACAGTGGCTAAATCATCTAGACGCAGGAGTGATCACTTCTTGGGGAGAACTTATTCAGAAATTTTTACATAGGTTCTTCCCAATGGCTAAGACTACTACTCTGCGAACAGACATCGTGACATTCGCACAGTCAGACTTAGAGCCATTTCATGAATCGTGGGAAAAGTTTAACAATGTTAAGAATCAGTGTCCTCATCATGGGTTTGATCGTCCTGAGCTCTTGCATTATTTCTTCAAAGGTCTTACCCCTCATAATAAGATGATAATTAATGCAATGAGCAATTGAGGTTTCTATAACCTCACAGCAGACGAAGCTTAGAGAAGAATAGAAAATATTGCTGAAGACTCTCTCCAAAACACTACTGATGACAAAGAAAGTAAGAGCACTCATAATTCCCAAAAGAGGGCATTGTTTGAAGTTAACTCTAGCTCCAATTCCCAATTGACTGACAAAGTAGATGCCCTAGCACAGCAATTAGAAAAATTCATCTCTCTAGGGTCTTCTTCTTCTTCAGCTCCTCAGATCACGGAAGTTTGTACCGTATGTTCTACAGTAGATCACTCTACTCTGGACTGTCCAATCGATTCACAATTTTCTGAATTCATGCAAGAACAAGTCTGCGCCGCCCAAGGATATACAAAGAATTACAATCCGTATTCTAACATGTATAATTCTGGCTGGCGAGACAACCCTACATTTTCGTGGCGATAAGGGAATCAAGAGACTCAGTTTCCTCAACATCAATATCAAAAAAGACAAGGAAACTATAAGCCTTATCAACAAAGCCAGCGGGGAAATGTTGACAATCGATTCCTTCAACAACAATATCAGAGGCCACAAAATAATAACCCTCCAGGTTACTACCCAGTTAATAAGACAATCTGTTCAGAACACAACGGAACAATGTCTCAACTCTTCTTCCTGCACAGTCATCATCTGATGACAAATTTGATAAACTTATGCAAATGTTCCAAGTTCAGCAACAGTCTATTGCTAAACTTGAAGGACAAATCGGGCAGATGGCCCAAACTTTAAGTAAGAGAGATGAGGATAAGCTTCCATTTCAGACCGTGTTAAATCCACGAGGAAAGTGTAGTACTATCCCAACTGAGATAGTACAAGAACAGGCCAAGGCTATAGTTACCCTTAAAAGTGGGAAAACCATTGATAACCAGGTTAGAGAAAAGGTTAGGGATGTTCCAGAAGAAATTGAGGAATTAGAAGAACCTGAGATTGAGGTTTTAAGCAAAGATGTTCAAGACTACCGTAGGACTAAAAACCTAACGTGGAGCCTATAGTTGAACCATCCTCACGAGCACCTTTTCCTACAACTCTATCTTGTCCAAAGCCGACTGATAATCCTAAACAACTCAAGGTCTTAGAGCATCTGAAATATATTAAGATCAATTTTCCATTAGTTGAGGTAATACAACAGATTCCAGCCTATGCCAAATTTATGAAGGATTTATGTGTGAAAAAGAGACGGACCAACTCCATTCATAAGAAGGTCCATCTTACTGAAAAAGTTAGCAATATCTGCACTAGAATACTGCCTCAAAAGTGTAGTGACCCAAGAGCTTTCACCATTCCATGCTTAATTAATGACCAATGCATAGAAAGCGCCTTGCTAGACTTAGGATCTACTGTTAACCTCATCTCTCACACAATCTACCAAAGGTTAAGTCTTGGAGTGTTAACACCGACTAATGTGACCCTCCAACTGGTAGATAGATCTGAGCGAGGACCTCGAGGTATTGTAGAAGATGTGATCGTTAGAGTAGGAGAATTTTTATTCCCAGTGGACTTCATTGTGTTAGATATGGACTTAGACCTTGATAACAAAAATATAACTCCCGTTTTACTAGGCAGACCATTCCTAGCAATAGCTAATTCTGTTATCTATTGTAGGACGGGTATGATAGAACTAACATTTGGGAACATGAAAACTAAGCTAAGGGTTGCTGATGCAACCAACAAATTGAATCAAGATGAAGAAGAAGAATGCTTCCATGTTGATACCATTGACTCATGTATAGATGAGTTTGCCCAATCGATTCTAACTCCTAATCAAGAAATAGCTGAGTTAGAACGACTTTTGTATGAATGCGACATTTCTCCTGAAATGGTAGCCTCCGCTTCTATTGTTGTTGATCTAAATAAGGACGATCAAGTAACAACTCATTTCCCTGAAGTTTCAGACTGTCCCACAATTGAGTCCCTACTAGTTTTGGAACTCAAAACCTTGCCCCAACATCTTAAGTATGCCTACTTAGGACCTGATGAGACTCTTCCAGTCATCATTGCCTCGGATTTCACTCCCGAGCATGAAGACAGACTGTTAAAGGTCCTAAGTACCTATAAACAGGCGATAGGTTGGACGATTTCTGACTTGAAAGACATTGATCCCTCTGTGTGTATGCACAAAATTCATCTCGAGGAAGGAGTTACTTCTTCTCGAGAATTTTAGAGAAGACTAAACCTAAAGATGGGTAATGTCGTCCACAAGGAGATCATTAAGTTGCTTGATGCGGGTATTATATACCCAATTTTTGATAGTGCATGGGTAAGTCCGGTACAAGCAGTACTCAAGAAATCTGAGATTACTGTGGTCCCGAATGATAAAGGTGAGCTAATTTCTACACACACCACAACAGGATGGTGTGTATGCATTGACTATAGAAAGCTCAATTCCAAAACAAGGAAATAGCACTTCCCTTTACCCTTCCTTGACCAAGTCCTAGATAGAATAGCCAGACAAGGCTACTACTGCTTTCTGGATGGGTATTCGGGATATAACCAAATCCCAGTCTTTCTTGAAGATCAGGAAAAGACTACCTTCACATGCCCTCATGGGACCTTTGCGTTCCGACGCATGCCTTTCGATCTTTGCAATGCTCCTGCAATGTTTCAAAGATATGTAATGGCTCTCTTCTCAGACATGATCGAAAAGTTCCTGGAAATCTTCATGGATGACTTCTTAGTATTTGGAACTACCTTCGACAAGTGTCTCACACACCTTTCTCTAGTGCTAGATCGATGTGTTGAAACAAATTTGGTTCTAAGTTGGGAAAAAAACCACTTCATGTTTAGGCAAGGTATAGTTCTGGGTCATGTTGTTACACAAGATGGAATCCATGTGGACCCAGCCAAAGTCAAGCTAATAGAAAAGCTGCCCGCACCCAAGACGGTGCGTGATATCCGATCATTCCTTGGTCACGCCGGTTTTTATTGACGTTTCATCAAAGATTTCAACCATATAGCCCGACTACTCTCTAGTCTTCTAGCAAATGATACTGCGTTCAAATTTGATGACAAGTGCTCAAAAGCTTTTGAGAAACTTAAATCCTTACTATCCTTTGCTCCTATCATCTAACCTCCTGACTACAGTCTCCCCTTTGAGATAATGTGCGATGCATCAGATTATACAGTGGGAGCTGTATTAGGACAGCGTAGGGATAAACTGCCTACCGTGATATACTATGCTAGCAAAACCTTAGACGATGCACAAAAGAACTATACAACCACTGAAAAGGAATTGCTAGCTGTAGTATTCTCATTGGACAAATTCAGATCTTACATCCTAGGATCCAAAGTAATAGTATACATGAACCATGCGGCTTTGCGGTATTTACTGACCAAAAAGGATACAAAGCCCTGTCTAATCCGTTGGCTATTACTCCTTCAAGAGTTCGACCTTGAGATCAAGGACAAAAAATGAAGCGAGAATTTTGTTGCCGATCATCTATCACGTCTTATACGTGATTCTCCTATTGACTCTTTGCCTTTCAAAGACACGTTCCTTGATGAACAACTTTTTGCCATCTCATATAAGACCCCGTGGTATGCCCACTTTGTCAATTATTTGGCTTCCCAAGAGTTTCTAACTCACTGGGGTAAAAGAGAAAATGAACGGTTCAGGGCACAAGTCAAGTACTTTATCTGGAAAGATCCCTATCTTTTCAAAATTTGTACCGATCAAGTCATTAGGAGATGTATACCTAAGGAAGAATTTGACGATATACTCCAATTCTGCCACTCTGAAGCATGTGGTGGACATTTTGGAGGAAAAAAGACGGCTGCCAAAGTCCTTCAAAGTGGGTTCTTCTGGCCCACTCTTTTCAAAGATGCCCAGCAAATGTGTAAAAATTGCCCACAATGTCAACAAGCTAGCTCTATCTCAAGAAGGGACATGATGCCCCTTACACCTATCCTCATTTGTGAACTATTAGATGTGTGGGGTATAGACTTCATGAGTCCCTTCCCTCCTTCCTCAACCTATTCTTATATTCTTGTTGGTGTGGACTATGTGTCCAAGTGGGTAGAAGCAGTGGCAACTCAAACCAATGAGCATAAAGTTGTGGTCAAGTTCATTAAAGAGAACATCTTTTCTCGATTTGGGGTGCCACGTGTGCTTATAAGTGACGGAGGACAGCATTTCCATCACAGAACACTAGAAGCCTTATTGAGAAAATACTCTATCCACCACAAGATAGCAACGCCTTACCACCCACAAACAAATGGGCAAGTGGAGGTATCGAATAGGGAGATTAAGTCAATTCTTCAGAAAACGGTTAGGCCCGATCGCAAAGATTGGTCAAGTCGTCTACATGATGTATTATGGGCCTATCATACTACTTTCAAAACTCGCATCGGCATGTCCCCATATAGATTAGTATATGGTAAAGTTTGCCATCTTCCTATTGAATTAGAGCATAAAGCTTATTGGGCTATTAATGCCCTGAACTTTGACTTACAATAGGCAGGTGAAGGTAGGAAGTTGGCGTTGAGTGAACTGGAAGAGTTTTGTTTCGAAGCTTATGAGAATGTCAAACTCTACAAAGAGAGAATGAAGAGGATTCATGATAGATCTATTTTAAGAAAAACCTTCTCTCCTTCTGATAAAGTTTGGTTGTTTAACTCCAAATTGAAGTTCTTCCCAGGAAAGTTAAGAACAAGATGGGATGGTCCTTATGAAGTGTTTAAAGTATATCATTCTGGAGTTATCTTAATTAAAAATCCCATGGATGGGCATGTCATCACAGTCAATGGACAAAGATTGAAACATGCATTCAATCCAAATATGGTTCCTCATGAAGTTGAATCTATAGAACTTCAGGACCTTGCAGGCATTCCATAAATGAGATTATGCCAAGCTAAAGACATTACAACTCAGCACAACCGTCTGGCTGAAGACGTTAAACTTAGCGCTACTAGGAGACAACCTAGATTTTTAAAATGCTTATGTGTGTTTATTTTCCTTTGTCTGTGTGATTTTATGATTTCCTTAGTCCTCTGTATTTACTTTGTTTATGTATTTATAGATAACTCTAGAATCCTAGAAAAGAAATTAAATGGTCTAGGTAGTTAAATTATTTGCTTAGTATATTAGTTATTTTCCATGACCGTATTTCTTTTTGATTTCTCCCCTATATATTTGTTTGACTATTTTTAGTATAGCTAACTATTTTTTTTTGTTGTGTTGATGATAATCTGCAAAATGCTTTGTCTACTAATCTTTAATTGCAGAATGATACATCTTTTGGCAAAAGTTAGTTTAAAGGCTTTGACATCAATATAAAAATGATTCACATCAGGTGATATATTTCTTTACTACATTTCCTTTTATACCTGATCAAAATGTGCTGAACAGTAAGCAAACCATAGGTTTGGGGATGTATCATTTGTCAATATGTTATTTTTTTGCATATTACACTCTCACTGGCTTACATTGCTATTTGCTTGAGAACAAGCAAAGTTTCGGTGTGGAGGTGTGTGTATTTCATGAAAATCTTTTTCAAAATATGCAAGAAATACACCATTTTTATTCATGAGAAGAGTAGTTTGCTACCTTACTTGTTTAAAAGAAGATGATTTAGATGATTTGAGAACCTGTCTTGTTAGCTATGTATTGTGAAAAACTTTGAGAAAATTATGTAAGAAAAACTTTAGGGTACTGTATTCATGAGTAAACCTAGTTGTTCTTCTTTTCTTCAATTGATAGCTATGTGATTATGAAAAGACTGAGATAGGATTACCGTTTATTATGAGAACTCCTTGTGATTGAAACCTGAACCCTTATGCCATGTATGTACAGTATGTTATGTTACTCTGTTTGTATATATACTTTGGAAAAAAAAAACAATGAAAACAATGAAAAAAATAGAAAAAGGAAAAAGAGTTGTACATACCTTTACTATTGAATAAAGTTTTTGGTGTAAATATATTGTAAATCTCTAAGCACCACTATCCTAGACATTGTCATTTGGGATATATGTTATAGTGTAAGGTTTCGAGCTTGGATATCTCGGGTGATTAAGGCACGTAGGGGTCCTTTTAAAACCTGGCAACCTCAGTCATAATGGCGGGGGATTGTTGGCCTTAAAGCCCGCTACATGGGATATTCAGAAAGCAAAGGAAACTGAACACTATATAGAGATATTGTAAGTTCTACTTTTATATTTTTGGCAAATGTAAAAAGGGTGAAGGCATGATAAAGAGTTTGATTACAAATAAGGCAAGAATATCAAAGTCCAATCTATTTGCAAAGTCTTGAAAGTTGGGAATTGTTTGAACTTAATTTACTTAGTTTACTTCTAAATATGTACTCCGAAGCAATCAATTGTCGATTTCCAAAAAGAGTATCTATTTGTGAAAAATATGTAAAGGTTCTCTTATCATGATTATCATTAATTGTTGAATAGGTTTAAGATAGTAAATTACATTTCTCATGCTACATGTTGGAAAATTTTTGATAAAAGGTTAGGATAGATGCATTCACTTGTTTTGACTTGCAAAATTTTCTGAAAATATAACTTTGAAACTATTTTAAAGACAGTCTTGCTTGAGGACAAACAATGTTTAGGTTTGGGGATGTCGATGTGACTATATTTGCAGCACTCAAACCATGATATTTGTACTACATTTGCATCTTAACTCTGGAATAAATGCAACACTTTGATACTTTCGATGCAATGTAGGAAAATACTGAAATGTGAAGAATCAGACCCGAAATGATCCAAATTGCAAGTCGAAAAGTAAGAATGGGGAAGCACGAGAAGCGATTGAAGAATGAAGCTCATAGAAAAGAAACTTGGCTGAAACTAGCACGAAACCAGACTCTGAACATTGACCCAGCTAATCTCAAACAGTGACCCATGTCTGTTTTTGGCAAATCATATCAGTTTTTTGGGTAGAAACAGCCTTCTGAGCAAAACGCAGGACTACGGCCTGATTTTAGCCAAATTCTATCGTTTGGAGGGTCAAAACAGTGAAAAATGTTCGAAAATGCGGCGGTCAACAATCCGGTCAAAGTCAACAATTGCAAAAAAAGTCAACTATTCTCAGAATTTTGCCTATAAATAGAACATCAACCCTTTGAGTATTTGGGATTTAATTTTGGAGTATTATCAATATTTTTGGTATAATTCTGAGTTAATTCCATTTAGTTTTAATTTTAGTTTTAGTTAATTAAGTAGTAGTAGAATACAGGGGAAGTCCCACCTAAGTAGCTCTTATTCGGGGGAAATTAGTTCCGCCCAAATAGCTATTTTGTGTCGGACCTTTGCTCAAATTTCAGGGATCAGAAATACGCGTTCGTCAATATGGAGGAGCCTTTCTTGACTCTCTCTTATTTACATAATTCGTATTCAATTATGTCTGAGTAGATTGATATCTAGGGGTGAATATTGTAAATAACAATATTTTAATATATGGTCTCGTATTTAGTTTATTCAATTCATATTGCAATGTATGGCTTGCTTTAATTTAGTATTCATACGTAATGCTTTTAAGTAGATGTTATGAATGCTTTACTTTCACTTCATTAATATTATACTTGTAGTTAATATTATGAAGGTGTTATTTTTGTACCATATAAATGTTTTAATCATGAATCTATAGGTTGTACCATATATTCTATGAAACTATAGGTTGTACCATAGTTTCTATCTGTAAGGTTAGTTCCTTAGTTTAGTTTGCCTTGTTGTACTTGGTTAAAATGAACTAAGTAGATTAACTAGGTCTATAGCTTTCAGCTTAACCGAGTGTATGCTTGTAGCTTAAACCCTTGTAGAATTAGATAAACTAGATACCGAGCATATATTAATTGTCTCATTTACATGTTCAAACCTCTAGATCACCACCTCTCGTATTCCACAAATACTTAGCTTAACTTAGATAATTTAGTTAGTTGTAAAATAATTTACATTTCAGCACGTCACTCAAACAAATCTGCAAACATGTCACTTAAGCGCTTTAACACTTTCACACTACTTTACTAACTTAACTAACGAGCTTCCCTGTGGTACGATTTCACACTCTAAGCCCACTATACTACGAAGATCTGTGCACTTGCGGGTATTTTAACTTGGCTTATTTTGTGCACATTTTAACGCACAACCCGATCGCATTAGTAGTTAATAATCACAGTCCTCGTGAGAACGATCTTTACTTACTACTTTATTACTTGTTGCGATGCATGCACTTGCGTTAGAAATCACACAACAAGGTTTTGGCGCCGTTGCCGGGGACTGTGCCATTATTAATATCGATACCAAATAGCGTTAATTTTACTTTGGATTTTATTTTATTTTGTTGTTCATTTTTCTTATTTTTGTTTCTTGCGTTTCAGGAACATAGTGTTTTAAGTCCATGCGAAAGTTAAAAAGTGGTACTTTGCTGCCTTTCGATCACGAGATAGAAAACACTTGTCGAAAGAATAGAAAGGATAAAAGAGTTACTACCCACCATCTTCAAGATACCATAGCTGCAATTATTCAAGTACAAGAAGGAAATAATCAGGAAAATCTGCCTAGAACACTGCGAGAGTACGCTTTGCTACCCACTAGAATTCAACTTGTGATTAAGAGGCCAACGATTCAGGCGAATGATTTTGACTTGAAGATAGTGCCGCTACAGTTGATTCAGAATATCCCGTTCTATGGACTGCCCACTGAAGATCCTAATCAACACATCGTGAATTTTCTAGAAGTCTACGGAACTGTTAAATACAATGGAGTCACTGATGAAGCTTTATGCCTTCGCTTGTTTCCTTTCTCTTTAAGGGATCAAGCTAAAGAATGGTTGAACTCGCTGCCTTCGGATTCAATCACTACTTGGGAGGATTTGGTGCACAAGTTTCTGTCAAGATTTTTCCCACCTGGAAAGATCACAAAGCTGCGCATAGAAATAAATAATTTCGCGTAACATGAAGGAGAAACTATGTGTGAAGCGTGGGAAAGGTATAAGGCATTGCTGAGGAAGTGTCCTAATCATGGAGTACCTAGATGGATACAAGTTCATAATTTTTACAATGGGTTAATTAGCTCCACAAGAACTTTGATTGATGCATCAACATGAGGAGCTTTAATGAATAAGACAGTAGATGAAGCTTATGCGTTGCTTGAGGATATTGTCTTAAACAATCAGCAGTGGTCGAGCGAGAGAGTCACACCAAAGAAGATAGCTGGGATCCATGAGATTGATGCCATAACCGCCTTGACAGCGAAAATTGACAATCTCGCCAAACAGTTACAGAATAATCAAGTAACTGATAATATTGTTCAGGCGGCAGTGGTGTGTGAGTTTTGTTGTGGTCTACATCATACTGCAGAATGTCAGGTTGGAAATCCATTTGCACAAGACACAGCAGAACAAGAGCAGTATATGGGAAATTTTAATAGGCAGTAGCACAATCAATACTCTAATAGATATAATCCAGCATGGCGTAATCATCCGAATTTCTCTTGGAAAAATACTCAAAATGTGTTGCAGCCTGAACAGAATAACCCTTCACTAGAGAAGAAGGTAAACTTGGAGGAGGCATTGGCTAAGTTGACGACTTTGCAAACTCAATTCATGAATGAAACAAGGACAAACTTTCAGAACCAATCCGCACAAATCATAAATTTAGAGATGTAGTTGACTTAAATGGCTAGTTTGTTTTCTGAAAGACAACAAGAAAGTTTACCTAGTACTTCGGAGGTAAATCCCAGAAGAGATGGCATGGAGCATTGCAAAGCAATCACTTTGAGAAGCGGCAAGGAGTTAGAGGAGCCAGTGCAAACCAAGAAAGTTGAGAAAGGTGAAGCAAAAAATGAGGCGAAAGATGAAGAGAAAGTGGAAGCTCAGCAACAGCCTATGCAGGAACCACTTGTGGTGGTGCTATTCCCTCAATGATTGCAGAAGAACAAGTTTGACAAACAATTTGCTAAATTTCTTGAAGTTTTTAAGAAGCTTTACATTAATATTCCATTTGCAGATGCGCTTGAACAAATGCCGAGTTATGTGAAGTTCATAAAGGACATCCTTTCAAATAAGAGGAAGCTTGGAGATTACGAGATAATTGCACTTACTGAGGAGTGCAGCGCCATCCTACAGAAAAAGCTACCACAAAAGCTCAAGGATCCAAGGAGTTTTACTATTCCTTGTGAAATTGGCAATGTTGTTTTTGAGTGAGCGTTATGTGATTTAGGTGCTAGTATTAATTTGATGCCTTTGTCTATTTTTAGGAAGCTTGGTGTAAGAGAGACAAGATCCACTACTGTAACACTACAGTTAGCTGATCGTTCGCTCAAGCACCCTAGAGGAATAATTGAAGATGTGCTAGTCAAAGTTGATAAATTCATCTTTTCTGCAGATTTTATAGTGCTAGACATGGAGGAAGACAAGGAAATTCCTATCATTCTTGGAAGACCTTTCCTTACAATTGGAGGAACACTTATAGATGTTCGAAAGGGTAAGCTTAGGTTGCGAGTACATGAGAAAGAGGTAACCTTTAATGTTTTCAAAGCTCACAAGTACCCAGAAATGAGTGATAGTTGTTTTCACATTGATGCCATACAAGCTATAGTCTCTAACCATGGGGGTCAATTGGATCCCTTGGATGCTAACTTGTTATAAGATGATTCTTTTGTTCCGGTGGTATTGGAGCACAAAGAATATTGGTCCATTAAACAATTAACCATGGGTGTACAAGCAGTGGGTGAGAAAGAATTCTTGCAATTGAATGAGCTAAAAAGATCATGTGATGAAGCGAATGAGAAAACAAGAGGTTACAAAGAGAGGACAAACGAGTGGCATAACAAACTCATTTTTGGAAAATATTTATCTCCTGGGCAACAAATACTTCTTTATAACCCACGAATTCTTGAAAAACGAAAGTCAAGATGGTCTGGCCCTTTTGTTGTGACTAAAGTATTTCTCTATAGTACTGTCGAAGTTACTCATTCAGAGAAAGGGATGTTCAAGGTCAATGAACAATGGTTGAAGACTTATTGGGATGATGAGTTTGATAAGCACAAGATTGTTGTCCACCTCAATTCGTCATGAAAAATTGCTCCATCAGGCTGTCGACGTTAAAACAAACGCTTTTCGGGAGGCAACCTGAATTTTCTTACTTTTCTTGATTTAATAGTTTTAGTTGTTTTTAGTTAATTTTTGAGTTGTAGTTGTCATAGCTAATGGTTAAATTTTTATTGTCATGATAGGTTCAAGAAAAAGTTTGGGAGAAGCTGAGACAAAGAGTGCTTCTACCAAGTCAATTAAGGGAGAAAATATGGAGAAATTGGTATTTGGAGTGAAGGGGATACGTGCGTAGAAGAGAAAAACAAGAAGAAATAAAGCTATGAAATAGTGCTGTTGCGCTAAATTTTAGTGCAGCTGCGCTGGCGGTATAAAGAGTTACATTTTTTTAAAGAGCTGTTCTAAAAAAATAGCGTTGTTGCACTAAAAAAGAGCGCAGCTGCGCTGGCGTCTTACATCTGACGTTCGAATAAAAAATTTATTTCAAGCAGCCACAACTTTAAACCCACAGACCCAAAATCTCATCTATCTAACCCGCTACCCACACCATCTAAACATCACTCACACTACTCACACACTTAAACCATTAAGAGCCCACATACCCATGATAATACCTAACAACCCAGCTCTATCCCTAAAAGCCTACCCGACCTATCATTATCATCATACCTATCCAACTTACCAAAAAAAAAAACTCAAAGTTCAGCACCTTAAATCCTCTCAAGTCATCTCATCGGCTCTCCACCAACACAAAGCACAAATCTCCATTGCCACTAAACCTTATGCGGTCAAGCTCTCTCTCTCGCTCTGATCCTCCTTCGCATCCCTCTCTCAAGCCCATGATGGTGTCGGCATTGGCGGCATCTCCTACACAGCGGCAGAGAGAATTCTTGCCTGGGTGAGTATTTTTCAATTTTTATTTTGTGTGTACTCTATTTGTTGTTCAAAAATAAAAAAAAAGGTACCTCAATTGCAAAATGCGCTAAGAACAGGCAGCGGCAGAGGGCCCTACTACCTTGGTGAGTATCTTGTTTTTGAGTTTTTGATCTACTTTGTTCGTTGGTAGAAAGACTATATAAAAAAAATATAAACTTTGTTGGGGCTAGCGATCGAGTAGGAGTAGTGCACGTAAGATTGTTTGGACTGTTGGTATTTTGAATCTCCAAAGTAATTGATCATTTGTGCATGCAGTTGAATTGAAAAAAAAAATTGAATTGCACGCTAGCAGGGGCAGTTGCACACGATTGTAGGATTGAGTTGGTGTTCTTTTTGTTTTTGGTACCATTGATATTGTTGGGTACTTTGATGATAGTTAATTGGTGATTTTAGTAGATAAAAGTTGTTGTTGATTTCTCTTGTTGTTATTGGTCTTCTGTGGCCTTCAAACTGCTTCAGTTTATTACTCGTTGCGTTGACATTTTCATTGGGAAACTTGTTCTTGTGTTGTGTTAGTGGTTAACAGTGTGTTTTGGTGCTGGGTGTGTATTGAGACTGCTTGTGATCGTTGTACACCTATATTGAGTTTGTTGGGTGATTTTTGGTTGCACTATCTTATGGAGACAAGATTACAGAAGTTACTATTGTGTTGTGGGGGATTGGAAGTTCAAAAAGGCCGTAGGCAGTGATTGTGTAGGGTGTGGTTGAACAGGTGAAATTGACTGATTATTCTAGTCCGCCAACCAGTGACTATTTCCCTTCAGAGGATGAATGACTTCGCCAGATATTCAGGGGAGTTGCTACTTAATTTTCTTTTTCATGTTTTCACATTGAGAACAATGTTTTTCTTTAAAATTTGGGGGTGGCGTCTCTTTGCATGTTTTGTGAACCTGTCTTATTGAGTTTTGTGTTATGTGTTATTTTTGTGTTACATGTTTTAGTTATGTTGAGGTTTTAATTATTTTCACATTAAAAAAAAAAACAAAACAAAAAAAAAATCAGAAAAATTTGAAAAATAATAATAATTTTGAAAGTAATGTTGGAAAGATAAGAAATAGGCCGGTGATGAGTAGCGTACGAATTACATGACAGTGGTGAGGATAATTGACTGAAACAAAGTTTTATTTTACGAAAAATCCCCATCTAATGCACACTTCGCCTTGCCTAATTATGTTGTTGCTTAGAGAAGGTTTATGTGAGTTAGGTGGCAGAAAAAAAAAAACAAACAAACATGATGAAAAATGAAAAAATGATGATGAAATGGGACTTTAGAACTTGCTTGATTGTCACTCGAGGTGAAATCCTAGGTTGCATAGCATTAGGGAAATGATTTAGGCCATCTTTGGATCGTTTGAGCCTTTCAAGCCAACCTTTATAATAATTGAATATCCCTAGTCCACCCCTTTGAGCTTAAGATAACCTTTTCTTTCTTATGCAACTTACAATATCTTCCTTAATTTGTCAAGTTTGATTTCTCCAAATTATAACCCTTCTACTTGTAACATATGATTGTTCTAGGATGATTATATGGAGCCATGTTATGTATTGAATGATGGGAGGTTTGATGATTTGGTGATGTGTTATTTTGTTTTAGAAAAAAATAGAAATATTGAGAAAAAAAGAAGAAGAAAAGAATGAAAAAAAAAAGAAGAAGAGTCACACTCCTTGTAGTTAATATCAAAATACAAGTTTAGGGGTGTATGGATTCTTTATGTGTTTATAAATGTTGTAGATGAATGTTGAGGAAGTGAAATGAAAGAAGAAAGAAAAGAGATATGTTGAATAATTGTAGTGGTAAGAAGTAGAATTGGCATGTGCTCCATTAAACATCCTCGAATAGTTGTGTGCTTACGGGTAGTTTAGCCTTATTTTATATCCATTATCCTACCTTGACCCTAGCCACACGTTACAACCAAATGTAAAGTCCTACTGATCTTTACTACTATGATTGACCTACATTAGTGGAGAATGGCATGAAAAGTAAGCCGATGAAGTCTTAAGTGATTGAAAATAAAAGATCCACATTGATAATTCACTTAACTTGCATAAGCTCATTCGGGTACAATTGATTGGGATATAGACTATACATATACTCACTTGGGGGATTTGAAGTAAAATGAAATTTATGTGAAGTTGAGATTTCTCATGCTTATAATTGAAAATTTCCTTTTAAGGTTGAGTTGTGAAAGGTTGCTACTAAGGCTGTGAAAAATTTACTATCACACAGCATTGCTTTCGTGAGTTGTCTTGTGTTAAGTATTTAATTTTTCGGTTCTTTCTTTCCTTAGTTGTGTCTTTTGCTTGAGGACAAGCAAAGCTTAAATTTGGGGGTGTTTGTTGATTGCATTATTGATATATGATTTCAGCACCTTTTCACTTAAATTTGGTTAGTTCTTGAGTAATTTATGAGTAATCTGATTGGTTTCGTGTTTGTTTTGCAATATAGGTGAATTACATGAGAATGCATGGACTTTGAGGCAAAGATTGAAGAAAAATGACTAAGGGAGAGCCTTTATACGACTTGTGAAACAATTGAAGAGAAATTAAAAGTAGCGCAGTCTATTGCAGCTGCACAGTATCGCAGGAAATTTAAGGGCAATTTTGTAAAAGGCGTTAAAAGAAGAGAACCCTAGGATAAAAAGAAGAAATAAACATTTGATGAGGAGCTTTTGTTGGCGGGTGGTTTTTGTAGAAAAAATAACGTTCCATAGGAAGAGAAAGAGAGGATTCTCGAGTTGAAAACGGAAAACAATCCGGAGACGGACTTCTACCACGATTCTTCTCCAAATCCTAGTTTTCTCTATCTTTCTTATCATGATTTATATTAAGTTTTGGATTTCATTTATTTTCATGATTATGTTCTAAGCTATTTTTCTAGGGCTACAATGTAGCCGGATTTTGAATATTTGATGCTTTTGATTTGAATTGATTGATGAACTATTTCATATATGCATTGAGTATTTCATGCTAAGTTTAATGCTTGTGATTGCCTAATCAACAATTGCATGATTTGTGATTTGGTTTGAGACTGAGAAGTGATAACTAAATTAGACCACGTGTGAAATGCCATTAAATCGTCATAAGCTAGAGATAGTTATGAGGTTTAGTGCAGCGCTTGAATTTCTAGCGCTTAATGTATTCCATAAGTTCACAGTTATCACAGAGATGTTGTTAGCTTGCTTATTGGGATAGATTGTTAATGCTTGAGAAAGATTAATATCTACCTTAGTGAAATTGCTGGCAACGTAGGGAATGGGCGTCAATTGATTTAAATCAATAGTTTCAAGTAAGATTAATCTTGATGAAATCGGAACCCCTAGAACATTTTAATTCTTGATTTATCCTCTTTATTAATTTCGTATTCACTTTAGTTTTTAATTCCAAAAGTACTTTATTTATTAGTTTTTACTCACAATCTCTCAGTATTTGATTATCCGAATAAAGTTAAAGCTAAATTAATTTCGGTAGTTAATAATCACAGTCCTCGTGGGAACGATCTTTACTTACTACTTTGTTACTTGTTGCGATACGTGCACTTGCGTTATAAATCACACAACATCTATTGCTTGCCTTTAAATATTAAAAATAATATTATGGTAATGACTCTCAAGTATTTAAAATAAATTACGACTTAACCATTATGTATGAGAACTAGAATTGAAAAAGAACTCTTCCTTGTGTTAGTGAGTTTGTAATTATTATTGTAATTTTTTTTATCACATGTCACATATAATAATAGTTGCAAATCTTTAAAATTTATCCTTAATTATGTTATTTAAAATTTTTTGAAGTACAATTAAAATAACTAACAAATCTCTTAAATCCACTATAATCAATAGTAAAATTAAAGTATTTATGCCAAATAATTACAAATCTCAAGTTACGACACGCAATGGTCTTAAGAATGTAAATTTTAAATAATCTAATTTTTCTTATCTATTTTTATAATAGTTTGTTTAATGTAATTTTTTCATATTTTTATATTTATAATTTTAAAATTCCAATACATATATAAAACTAAAATAATAAAAATAACTATTTTTGTAGGAAATGGAAAAAAATGATGAAAGTCGTAATTTAAATACTTATTTTAGTAATTTAGAAATGAATTGTTGTAGATGGAAATGGTTAAGTAGTTGATAAAAAATGGTCGTGACAATACTACTTCTCGAGAATGATATATTGGTCTAGTGGTAATATTAATCGCTAAGCATGCTAGAGGTTGTGAGTTTGATCTTACTAGTTACATTTTACGGGATTACATTTAGGCTTCCCATTAATCCCAAATTTAAAGTATCTTAGGAAATGTAAAAAATGATGAACTCATAATTTAAATCCTTCTTGCAGTAATTTAGGCATGAACCACAGTAATGGCGATAAAAATGGTTAAGTAGTTGATAAAAGGGGACCCCATTGGTCATCCTAGTTGGTTCGTGGGGTTGTTGTCTAACCGGGCAATCTGGTTTCGACTCTCCACAATTGATGAGACTTTGCACGTGAGAGGTTGTGTGTAAAAAACGGATAGTGGAAAAATAGAAATGAAAAAAAAAATAACAATCATAATTGAAATCGTACTTCTAATTGGCATGACCTTTCCTAATAGCGATAAAAATTATTGAATAGTTGATGAATGCAATAACTACATCTCTCAGAAATTGTATCTAAAAGCAAAAAATTGAAGGAATGTCTTGTCCTTGCCAGATTGAATTTCCTACGTTGTCATATTCGAATGCAATATGTCAAATCTACTCACATGAATTAACCCTGCTCACCAACCCCAAACACAACTACCATAATGCAATGAAGGGTAATGAATGAAGGACTGAATTAATGAGGAAGATTTATCCTAGTTGTATAAATTTAATGTGTGTATAGATGAAATTTGTGTATAGAAGAAAGGGGATGTAGTAGATCGGATGAATTGACAGGGAAAAAGAAAAAAGAATACGATATATCAGGTTAGTGCTTAAGTTGTGTATGCCCATTTTATTTGTTGAAGTAAGTTTGAATATCACAACATTTTCCTTGTATCGCTTGGTTGATAAGTGCATGCACTAAGTATATCTTACTGTAATTTACTCATTGTAATACGTAGCTAATCTTCGGACAGCCACAATATTATATGGATGTATATTTTGCATAGAGTGGCTTTACTATATTGCATGGATCATGTTTTACGTAAAATATTTGGTGCATGTACATTCCTTCACGTTTATAATCGATTATTAGCGTAAACTTTTTATAGTAAATAAATAGCAGTATAATTTGTTGTAACTTACTCATCATAACAGGTAGCTAATCTTTCGAAAGCCGTAGTATTATAAAGATGGATAGTGCTTCGATGGATTCCTCTTCTTTTGATGTCAGTTCGTTAAATAAAGAAGATATATTGAACATGACATTCGCATCAAAGGATGAAGCATTTCAATTTTACAACAGTTATGCAAGTGCAACTGGTTTTAGCATTAGAAAAGACACGATGCATAAAGATGAAATAACTGGTCAAACAGTGAATAGGTTATATGTTTGTTACAGAGAGGGTGCCCGAAGAGAAAAATACTTGGAAAAGGAAAATCGACAGAGATAACATCGAGACTTAACTAGAAATGAGTGTAAGGCCAAGCTTCGCATCAAGCTTAACAGAGCAACCATACGTTATATGGTCACATTATTTCACGAGAAGTACACACACGAGTTGGTACCCACATACGTGGTGTCACACCTCCGTTCTCACCGAAAAGTAGATGATGGACATGGGGTTGGAGCCCAGTCAATGACTAGAGCTGGAATACGACCGTGTAGGGTTACGGATCATTATAACTATCTGGCTGGCGGGTATTATTCTGTAGGATTCACGAGAAAAGATTTATACAATTACTTGGACCGTGAACGAAATGAGGAAATCGTTGAAGGGGATGCTAAGGTTACTATAGGCTATTTGTTGGGGAAATCAGAGGGTGACCCGAGGTTCTTTGTCAAGTACACAATGGATGAGAATAAGTGGTTGGACAAGCTATTCTAGACGGATGGGTGGTCAAGAGATTAATTTGTGGTATTTGGTGACGTACTGATTTTTGATGCCACATACAAAACCAATGCGTATCGATTTCCTCATGTTCTCCTAGCGGGGTCCAACAACCACCGAAACACGTGTATCTTCGGGGCTGCATTCATACAAACCTAGACAACGAAGTCTTACATATGGGTGTTGAACATATTTCTCACTGCGATGGATAATAAGATGCCTATATCCATTGTAACTGATAGAGATAGAGCAATGATAGTAGCGATCGCAACTGTGCTCCTACACGTCTCTCATCGACTGTGCAAGTGGCATCTGCTACGAAATGCAACCCAGAACGTGAGCCTACAAGATTTCAAAATGTCGCTCAATAGATTCATGTCCCTCAGGTGTTCCGTTAATGATTTTGAGGTTGAGTGGAACAAAATGATCATTGAAGATGGTCTAGAGGATAACATTTGGGTAGCATGTCCATATGATAGGAAGCGTATGTGGGCAAAAGAATATTTGTGAAGTCATTTCTTTGCGAGCGTAAGTAGTACGCACTTTGCGAAGGTATGACTGCGTTTTTTAATAGTTTTCTTGGTCTAAACCGAAGGTTGATTGATTTTGTGAGAGACTACCATAGGGGGTTGGAAAGGTTGCGAGTCAATGTTATCAATAGAGAAGTTCAAACGAATCATACTAGACCAGTGTTAACGACATCCCTAGTGGATCTTGACAGTCATGCTTCCAGGGAAGTATTTAAGAAGGTTAGAAAACATATTTTACTGCAGGCGAATCTATGGCACGTGGAGATTGTTACCCACACACCTAATTGTTGAACTTATGTGATTGCGGATTACGATAAGAAAAACATGTTGTGTCGTGTTCAATTTAATGGTGCTACCATTGAGGTCCTTTGCGAATACAAGAAGATTGAGTCAACGGGAATGCTTTGTAAGCACGTGATATATGTTTTCAAATGCGAAGGTTTAAAAGAGATTCTGGCGTCTTGCATTCATTCCCGTTGGACGCTAGATATCAGTACAGATTTCAGGCACAAGAACTTGTCGTCTGCCACGCCTGAGGAAGTGGAGATAACCCGTCATGTGTATATCGTCTCAAAATGTCCGGAGTTGGCTTTATATGCGAAGAAATCAAGCCATGGACATATGGAAATTATAAATGGCATTGGACACCTAATTGCTCGTGCCAAAGAAATATGTGTGGAAGATATGATTTCATCAAGGCAAGAGTTTGGTTCGTCAGAACCAATTAAATTGATGTTTTGGATCCGAAGAGAGCGAAGACAAAAGGTTCGAAGGGTAAAGATCCAGAGCCAAAAAAAGTAGTGAGACGATGTCAAAAATGCCGGTTAGTCCATTAATAAATAATTGTTACCACATTTAAATTATTGTTCAAAATTTGATAATTTTTTAATAAATATCTTTTGGTTTGCAGGCTTCCAGGACATCAAGCCAACACATGCCTTAAACAATGAAACAATGGGTCTGACGATGAAAGTGAGGTACCATAAATTGGATTGGATGATATGTCCAGCCAAGCAGATTTGCCAATGGATAATAATGGAAATACAAGTTTTGAAAGTCCAATTCCTAGCTACGAACATGGTGAGTCAAGTGTTGTAGGAAATTTGACTAGAAATACATCGCATAGATTTGGAAATGCGAGCTACATTCTCATGCAACAAATATTGGGCGGATCACAACCAAAAAACTTGTCATCAAATTCACCATTTCAACCCTCTTGGGGAAATTTCCAAGCCTACTAACATAACAAAAGGTAATCATACACGTGACAATTGGTACTGTTTCACTTATGATTGTAAGTTTTTTTTTTGTCAATATGATTGCAAGAAGTTAAAAACAAAAGAAAAAAATGGAACTTGAACGACATTGGTCGTAGAACTTTGCGCAAAAGGTCATTTTGCTCAAAGTTCAAGGATCAATTTGGCATTTTCTCCTAAAATTACCATTACACCTTTGCTGTAACAAGTACACGTGTGGAAATTGTTTCTTTTTAACTCCCTTGTCGTCCCTTTATCCCTTTCACTTCTTGTCTTTACCCAAATGCAATTTCCTCATTTCTGCCTCCTACTTCTACTACTTGTTGTTCTCATAACTTTAATTTCTATATTGTTTTTGTAACTTTACTTTTATTTTCTTGCTCTATTTTTTTAAGCATGTCAACCCCAACAACGAGCTGTAGCAGGAGAACTTCAAAATACACGAAGCTTGAGTTGCGTTTCTCCAACCTTCAATGCCATTGCACCCAGTGGTGCGATGTTAGGGTTGTGTCCACTAATAAGCCGTCTAAGGGTCGCTTGTACTATAAGTGTCGTAGTTGTGGTTTATTCCGAGGATGGTGTCACCTATATGATGCTCGCTAGCTTCCAAGCGGACAACAACTGAATCCGCTTGCAGAGTTTAAGGACGAAGAAGATGATGGTGAGAAAGTAACTTTTCCTCTTCCAGTGGAGCACAATGGTCAGACGAAGAGGTTGAAGAATATGTTGTGTGGAAGTCTTGTATTCTCTTTGGTAATAGTTGGGGTTGTTTTGTTTATTTTTTTTATTAAGTGAAAATGGGTATATAAGCGTGAAGATTATGGGTCTTGATGCGTTCAAACGGTGCGTTATAATTAGGTGCAAAATGACTAAGTTTTAATAACCCGTAAGTGCACGGATCTTTGCAGTGTAGTGTGCTATGAGTGCGGAATCGTACCCCAGGGAAGCGCGTTTAACAAGTTGATAAAGTAGTGTGTGAAAGTGTTTAAAGTGGTAGGTGATAGTTTATACAGGGTATTTGATTATACTACAACTAAACTAAACTAACTAAATACGGATACTAGGGATAGTGATCTAGGGGTCGAATACGTAAATGAGGCAATTAATCTAGTCTCGGTATTCAAGATTATCTGATTTTATGCAAGGGTTAAGCTACAAGCATTTAACCTAGTCAACTAACTTATCTTATTAAAATCCCAATTACTAACTCTGATGTAGGTGATGTGCCATCTACGAGCATTGAAGCCATAGTATGGAACTGTCCTTGTAACCTGGTGTAAAAGGTCTGTTTCGACTAAGCAATCAACTTCTCCTTACTGATCTAGAAACTAAGGTCCACTTAAAAGCATTACCTATAGTTCATGGAATCTAAGGTTGTCAAGCTATCTTCGATTCACTATTAAAGCATGGATACATGGCACGAAAGTAAAAATAACATAACATCTACTTAAAAGCATTACGTTATGGAAGAAAATAATTAATACTAAAGCAATCATACATCTACTGAAAAACATTACGTATGAAAGACATTACTGAATTAAAACAAGCCATGTATTGCATTTAAAACGTACAATCTGAATCCAAGACCTTATATTAAGAGACTAACATTTACAATATTCTACCCTATATATCAATCTACTCATACATAATTGAATATGAATTCTGTAAATAAAAGAAAGTCAAGAAAGGCTCCCCCGTATCGACGAACGTGTATTTCTAATTCCGAAAATTTGAGTAGAGGTCCGATGCAAATTAGTTATTCGGGCGGAGCTAATTTCCCCGAATAAGAACTTCTAGGGATGAGTTTCTCCCGAATAAGAGCTTTCCTATTGAAAGCTATTCGGGCAGAACCTCCCTCGAATAATAACTACTTGGGTCGGACTTCCCCCTATTAGTAGCTATTCGAACAACATTTTCCCGAATAAGAACTACTTAGGTGGGATTTTCCCCGTATCCTACTAATTAGATATGACTATAACTAAAACTAACTAGAATTAACTCAGAAATTGATTAAAAATAACCAAAATCCAAAATTAATTACATTTTTTGGAGGGAGGGGGGACTATTTATAGGCAAAATCTTAGAGGGGCGCTCGAGTGCCCAGTAGGCACACTCGAGCACCCTTCCGTTCGGTCCATTAATTTTGCGATGCATGGTGGCTTCTGGAAGATCCATGAGGCACGCTCGAGCGCCCTTCTGCTGCATCGCTGATTTTTCACCACGTGTTTTCTTCTAGAAGATGGTGGATTTTTGTAGGGTGCTTGAGCGCCTAGGAAGGCGCGCTCGAGCCCCATTTTGTTGACTTTTTGGGATGGAATTTTGACTTTTGACTGGGGTTTACCGAGCGTTGACCGAGGCATTTTCGGACTATTTTTAGCATTCTAAGTTTCGGCCAAATTATGTCTCTATCGGCTTTATTCTTCCACCGTTCCCAGTGTTTTCCCTAGCGTTCACTTTTTGACTTGTATTTTTGGACCATTTTGGGTCCGAATTTCCACTTTCCGGTATTCTTCTACATTGCATTGAAAGTATCAAAGTGTTGTAATAATTCCCAAGTTAAGATGCAAATATAGTACGAATACCAAGGTTTGAGTGCTGCAAATACAGTCACATTAGGTCTCTTTAGGAATCTTTAAGTTTGTTTGTGTTAAATTTTATGTTTAATGTATGTACGTGTTTATCTAAGTAAGTTGCATTTATGCGAATGAACTGCTCTTGGTTAATTTATTTGATAACTTTCAGGCGAAAGAAAACTACTTCGGTAAATTAATTAATTAAACAAAACATAAGCGCTCACATAAGAGACAAACAACAGATATTTAAATATTATTTTATTAAATTATATATTATATTATATAAACCTTACAATATTATATTATAATATAATATATGGCATATATAACATATATCATATATTATATTAAATTATAATAGTTCAAAAACATATCATCTTCAAAATATGATAGGACAATACAGTGCCCTCAAACAGTCATCGGCACAGTGTTGTCCCATCAACTCATGCCTTCCTCTGCATTAATGCATACCTGCACATCATTAATGATTTCGTACGTGTTAGCACAACTGCAAAAAACAGGTGCAAATAATAATAATAACAAAAAAGATAAGTTCAATATACCAGAAACTCCACCACCAAATGATGGAATCATGGCATCAACTTCATCCCAGGCCTCCATTCCAACTTCATTTGGTGTTTGGTTTTCTGTTATGCGTTCACCATTGAACAAAAATGTCACAGCATGTCTATCTACATCTTGCTTCCAACAGTATTTCTCTATCAGTTTGCGTAGCTTTGCCGTATGCCTAATCCTAAACCAAACTTTTTCCCCATCACCGTACCGCTCTATAACGCTCACAATAATGTGAGTCATGAAAAATGTTTGAACGTCCTCCGAAATAGCCTCGCCGGCGGTAGCACCAAAATTTGCAGACATTATATATTTAGGAGAATATGAGAAATTAATTTTTATATTACTCAACTATTAAAAAATAATGAACAAATAATTGTGTTTGAGAGATATATATATAAAATATGATGGTGACTCTCCATATTTTTTCATTAATCATATTTTTTCCCATGCGAACGAATAGGATTTTGCCACATCATCAACAAATACATGTAATTATGCCACGTCATCTGAGCATATAATTTTATTTAATTTTTTTTTCGGTAATACCTTTTCATATTTGATGCCAATTAATGTTCACCTTTCATATTCTATTGAAATAGTGTAATTTGTGGACAAAAGAAAAAAAAAATTAATTTTTATTTTTTGTTTTTCGCGTGAATAGAATTACGCATATTACCAGGTCATGCAAGGGGTTTTGGTCATGTCATCAACTCATGCATGTCATTTTTTGGATATATAAATAAAAATATATATAATTTTATTTAATTCCATACAACAGCTATTCAAGTGTGAGGCAAGTAATGGTAATTTTTTTAATTTAATACGAAAATGAAAATTTAAAAAAAAATTGAAATAGACACATAATTGAATTGGCCAAGTCATTAACTCAGTTGGAATCCAAACGCATCCCCAGAATCCCAATGGATAATGTCTAAATTGAACTTTTGTGTTTTGAGCGTGTACCAAGAAGCAAAAAGTACAAAATCTCAGACAAAAAGTACACCTAATTCCTTCGAGATAGCTGCAATTGTCAACACTATGACGTCTGATGGACCAATGGAATTGCGCCACGTCATACGCGTATTCAATTGTTTCCGGTAATCGAAAACCTAAATATTTTCACAATCCACAGCCGTCACATCATCTATGACACCTTTTGCAACCTACACACGCTTCCATTAATCCCACCCAAAAATTCACTCTCTCCCTCTCTCTCCTTTTCGCTTCCATTAATCCCGCCTAAAATTGAATGCACTAGAAAATATTCAATTTAGTCCCTCCTTTGCTATACCATTAGCATTCTTTTTAATGGTCAAAGGTTTGACCTTACTAAAACACATAATTCAACTTTAATAATGTCACACACGAGTCTAGAAAATGTGAGTATTTAATATTTTCCATAAACTCCGGACCAAAATGATCTTTTGTGCAAATTTAAGGGACTAATTTGACTTTTTCCCTTTATCTAACTTCGAATATTCAAGCATTCCCACCTCTTTCACCCTCTCTCACCCTTCTCTTCTTCCCTGTTCCCTCTAACCCTTATACATCGAAGAACACAACACAAAACGAGCTCAAGTGGAGAAAATGAGGCAAATCGAGAAAATATGAGTATTTAATATTTAATTTTCTTTTAATTTAACTCATATAGCTATAGCATTTATTTTAACCTTGTAATTGTGTGCATGTTTCATTGCTTCGTTGATGTAACTTACTAGTCAGCTCCTTTGTTTCATTTACCTGTGATCGTAGTATTCTTTTTGTACTAAGGTTTGTATTTGATATGATATATGATTCATTTCTCGTTTTATCTTGCCATTTCTTTAAACCCTTATTCCATTTCTTTTATATTTCTAAACCTGTATTGTTTTTTAACCATGTTTTTTTAAAACCCCCCTCTTTTTAACCCTAAACCTATATTATGTTTTTTAACCATGTGTTTATTTAAACCCTCATTTTTTTAAACACTAAATCCTTGTATATTCCTATTTTCGTAGTATATGATTTATTTGTGACAATTTCCCATTTTAGGATGAACTACCGCCAGCGGAGGGTAAGAGCTGCATCCAGCTTTGACAATACACCATATTCATGAGGCAATGTATTATTTAGTCATGGTTTTATAATTGATTCCTGGTTATATAAAGGTATTAGTAACATTTTTTTTTCATTCTGAAGTGCATGGTGAAAGAAATGGTTTGGATAAAAGTAGATATTGAGTACTTAAAAGCAGAAATGCACCAACTGAAATCAGAAATGCATACTGGACAAACAGCTTGGAATGACATGTCAATGATGTTGAAACAATTGGTAGGCCGTGAAAACTCCCACATGAATGTCAATCCTCCTAACGAAGCGGGAGGAACAGAAGGTCATTTTGGGGTGGGAAATGTTGGTGTGGAAATAGAGATTGAGGACGACGTTGGTGAAGATGTATGCCGCGATTTACGTGGCAAAGAGATTAATAGCGTGCATTCGGAGGGTAGTGCATCCATAAACTCTCCAGAATTCAATAACCAACAATGTGTACGCCTGACTGCATCGTCATGTTCAAAGCAACTCTTTGTATCTCACAAGCTAGGCTGCAACACATCTAAGCTAAAAGAGTCAAGCGTAGTGGTATTGAGTAGCGACACCATTAACGCTTTCTCATCACACCAGACACCGACTATAGATTGCAACATGCTAGTGGACAATGAATTACTCGAAGATTTTTTGTTTTCAACTGAAAGGGACTCCATGTTTCCCTGTTGTTTGTATTGCTATATGTTGTTTAAAGTTTCAATATACTTTATAATATTGATCTCAATAACATGTATATTGTAGGGAAACGGTTGTTCACATGGGGGATTACTACATAAGATGAGAAAATATGCGTTGCCTCGTGCCGGACATTGAAATACGCTCTTGCATGAGTCTTTAAGAATGTAAGATGTCACGCCCCAACTCGACCCCTCCTATAATCAGTCAGGACGCAACGGAATTTCGGCAGTATAACGACAGTAAATAGGATACCGAGGCTCTAAACCAACCTCCAAAGGACATCATACCTCAACTCCATAGACCATACAACAAACAACTCCTCAATAACATAATAATATACATCATGACCATATCATACAATAAACATTCCTCGTTATATGCCTCCGTTCCAACATAATACATGAACCTTTAATATACAATACAAAAACATATTGAGCCAATCTAGCAACCTAATCATAAACAAAAGAAAGGCTACTAAGACAACATCAACTAATTCATTAACTTATCAACATCTTATACATTATAAACTACAAAGCAGATAAAAATCTACTAAGTTAATTTACAAGATAATAAAACATGTATGACATCACGGATAAGACTCTGGAACATAGGACTCATCCACGTAAGGCACGTTTTTCACATTCTCCTCTTCAGGAGGCATGTACCCGTAATCTTGCGAAAGTACACCTGTATGCATGCAATAATAGAGAGTGAGCTTATATAAAAAAAGCTCAGCGAGGATCCGATAGATCTCGAGCAAGGTCTACTAAACTCCTTGGAATAATCATTTGAGTCAGTAAACACACAATAACAACAATAATAATATCATCACATAACTATATGACCATTCAATAAAGGATACTCTAGTTGGTGTAGCTCCAAACACCATCACGATCATAACAGCCTTCTTGTGACTCCCATAAACTCACGCACCCGGGGTACCCCACTAGCCTCGTCCTCCATGACACCTCCGTCATGCGAGCTGGAGGTAGTCTTTGGTAGTCATGCCGTTATCAACCCGACAGCCCGATGCTGCCCGAGAGGTGGCACACACATACCAAAGACTCAGCAATAATAATAAACATCAATCATTCACAGGAGGACAGTCTTGCAGAACTGCCTACCTCCTGGCATCAATCATCAATCAATAATCATCAATAATCATATTATCATCATAATAACGTCAATAATCAATTTAACGACAAATAACTAAGTTAGATGACAAAGTAGGCCATCCAACCGAACATGGATTAAACACACAATCAACCCCTAGTTTACCCATCAACAACTCACAATTCAATCACTCAAACCACATCCAATCAACTAAGACTCAATCTAACATTTTAAAGAAAGACAACCTAAACTTTAAATAATCATATCTTACATTCTACTAATCCAAACAACTCCAAATCAGTTTCAAACACTCACTCATTCAATCAACTACATTAGCCCCCTCGGAAACCAACCAAAACACATCCAAATCATGCACAATAACCCTAAAACCTAGTGTGTCATGGCTGAAATTTCCAGATTTTGGCACGGACATCACAATCAAAAATTCGGCATTACAACGGCGCTACCACGTAATTAACAAACTTTTAGAAATTGACGGCAATCAATTCCGATCAACACAACTCAAAATAATCAACATTTAGCAAATTAATCAACTTTAAATACCCGAAAAATAATAATTATGCTACAACTGTTCAAATATCGTAGGATTACATATAAATGATCCCTAACATGCATGGAGCAATAATCTAACATCAGATTAATATTTTAACGGTTCGATATTCAATTCTACGCAAAAACACAAAAGATGAGTTTTGAGATCTAGAGTTTTTCTCTCACCTTTGATGCGATATAAGCCTAGGAATGCATGCAATACGTGCCCAACAAGTGGAATCCAACTCGGCACGAAGTTCTACGGACAAAAACTAGGTTTTTCTTTGAAAATTTGCTTTGAAAACTTTGAAGAAAAGCTTTGGTTTTCTCCTATGAAGCTCTCGGCCCTTTGTGTGTATTGAGGAGTGTGTTTTGTGTTGTGTTTAGTGTGTGTTGGTGATATTATGCAATTAAAAGCTTGGTCAATTAAAAAAAATGCAAAGTCAATGTAGTTATTTAGTCCTTTAATTCATTTTCCAGTCTTTGAAATGCATTTTAGTTATTTCTTTGCTCAAACAAATATGCAACTCCTATGATAGCTCAAGTAGGTTATATTTAGGGGACAAGAAGTTTTATAATCAAACAATTTCACCCGAGTCGGCTTAAAACTCGATTTTCGCCAAAGTCCATGTAAAAAAACCATAATAAATGCCTCAGACGATTTTAAAACCGTTTTAATCAAACACAGGTCTATTAAAGTCCTTGTACTAGGTCTAGAAGGGTTAAAAAGATCAGTTTCAAAATTTTAGCGGACGTGTTTCGAAAATACTATTCACTGAAAATCGACGATAAAATTTATGACTCCGTTTTTGATAAAAATTTCATGAATGCACATTTAGCATGTTCGAGGAGTATTGATACCAAAATTACCACATTCTAAGTCACATAGCACATAGACAGGTTAATTCACGCAAAACGAGATAAGGCACGCAAAACAAGATAAGATAAAAAAGTGGGGTTTCACATAAGATAATTTATATTTTGAACGAGATACGTCTTAAGATTCTTTGCTTCCATCAACAGATCATAGATTGCTTTGCAGCGAAGATGACCAGGGACACACAGATCAATGACATTGCGATGCCAAATTGGTATCTTCCTGCAAAATTTTCGGTAAGTTTTGAAAAATGTAACTGACAATTTTTAATACTATGATAACATTTGGAAGCTAAAAGAGAGTTGTATTGACAAATATTATTTCTTCTGTATTGCAGCAGCATAGCTTGGTTGGAAAAGATGGAATGTTGATGGGGGTTGCACAATGTATCCGACGCTATTGGGGTATATCTGGCTTCACGGGCGCATTGGGGGATTGCAAAAAAAGTAGTTAACCATCAAATTATTTAATTTTTTATAAAAAATTCTGAAGTGCATTGCAGATATTAATGAGCATTAGTTTGATAGTTAAAGGTTTGGTTAATTAGGAACTAACTCCCTAAATATTATGCAGATATTTTTACCCATTAGTATTATGAATGAACACTGGTACTTGTGTATAATTGACTTCACCACTAGTGAGAAATTATTGTGCGACACTGCTATGATTGGTGGTCATGGGGCTGTGATTCACCAACTGAACACACTGGTAATCAACTCGTCATCGAATTTATACAGGTCACTTTAATTGTCCTAATTTTAATTTTACTTGCCTGGACGACTTATTTGAGGCCGCTGATTTCGCTGCATACAGTGGCATGAGGAAGATCACCATTTTTTTAGTGTGCAGACCTGATTGGGTTCCAACTCAAGCAGGTATATACGATGGTGGCCTATACGTATGCCTAATGATGGAAAACCCCAGCAATGTGGAGTCATTCTTGCTGACGGAGTCGGCGGATAAACGTAAATAGTTTGCATTCGATATGTGGAAACATTGGTCGAACTTGATCAACCAGTATCCAGCATGAAATTGCCTCCATGATGTTGATTAGTTGTGTGGTGTTCTTGATGTATTATGATTATGCTTCACGAACTATGATTCCTTTTTGTTTGTTCTTTTGGTTTTTTGTTGAACTTCATGGTGGTTGGTATGTATGTGTTTGGCTAAATGTTATTTCTTTTTGGTTCAAATATAAAGTTATGGCTTTACTTGAAACAATATGAAGTTAGGTCTTATTTGTTAAAATAAATTGTTATTTTGATCACAATTCACTATTGTGTTTTAAACTTATTTGATTTAACAATTATATTTCCAAAAAATAAATTTTCTTTATGGTGCACCAATAATGAATCAAGAGGAATTCTGGACTTCTTTCAATTATATACTTATATGAAGTTATGAAACAATATCATTTTTTCTATATAATGGTGATTATAATTGTGTCCATAAATGTAATAAAGATACTTGAATTGTTCACTTGATATCAATTTTTATTTTTATTTTTATGGTTTTTAAAAGATGTTTATTGGAGTATTTTCAAGAATTTATTTTTAAATCCATAACTAATGCTAATTGTAGAAGATATTATTCTTGTAACCTTCATTAACTTCTTTCTTAACAACCAGAATTCCATCTGTCACAATTATGCAACCAACTTAACAAACAGGAATTTAATCACATCACAAAATTTTAAATAAGAGAAACCTTCATTAGCTTCTTTCTTAAATCATATCACATTTCCATGTTTTATATATCTTCACCCTCTCCCCAAATATTTCATTTTCATTTACCTAAACTCTTTTGTAACCAGATAAATTTCCACCGAGATAAGAGATAATACGACTTTAAATTTGAACAACCCTAGCCATTAAGAGGATTTCGAGTGTTGGATGCATGACGCCATAATTTGAACGCCAATTGCTTGCGCTGCTCGACTGATCCCTCATCATTGAACCCACGGTCATAACTCGGAGTCTCCATCATCAAACATACGTACACACCACAATCAAAACCATTATTTTGTGTCGGCACCCATGTCGGATAGGTTACTTTGAAATCATTCAAACTCTTCATCTTTCTATATGTTGCGCCTTCTATGTCCTTCAACAACCCATCCATGTAACGAAGCTGTCATTGGGACAAAGTCAATTAACTATATAAAATAGGATTTTTGGACAATAAGAAGCTAAAGAATGGCATGTACCAGCTCTTTCACTCAACTGCTTTCTTTTCTCCTTGACTTGGCTATGTTATGGGTGTTGCATATTTTCACTGAATAACTATCAAAGTCAATAATGCACAATAGCCAGTGTTTTTCCTCATGATTAAGAGGAATAAATACCTACAACATCATATAAAAAACTTCAATGTTCACATGAGCAATGACTATAACGAAACAATAAAGGTACATACTTACCTCCTTACATTCTGCCAATTTTCCAATAAATCTTTTAGGACCCCAATAATTGTTTTCACATGCTTTCTTGCTCAACTTACATTTATCAAGTATCTGTTGCTGCAGATGCAAATTTTAATTGACATAGAGATTTACCCGATACATTTATATGTGTATTGTATGTATCAAATATGCCAAGCTTGCTGAAAAGAGAGTAGGCATATACCATATGCTCATTTTTGAATCCTTTGCTCTCCAAGTCTTAGTCAATTGCCATGCGAATGTGTCAATTACTTGAATTAACAAAAATATTATTTAATCTTAAAATGAAAAGTATACGGCTTAAAACAACTACAATTTTGCACTTACGGTTCCTGAAATGTTACGACCTGGCAGTAGCTCCCGTATGACATGCCTTCTAAGAGAACACTACTATTTCCCTGCAACACAGCTTACAAAATTAAAGTAAAGAATCTCACCCTAACTTTGCGCAATAAATGCGTAGAAGAAACTCAACAGCCTTACTCACTTTGTATCTCTTTTTGCAGAAAACAAATAATCACACAACACTTCATTAGATATCACCATTGCCCTTGCTAGTTCTCTGGTAATCATTACCCTTACATCCGAAGCCACATCCACATCATTGCCGCTAGACATATCATCAACAATTACGCGTGCAGATTTCTTCTGCCTCTTATTGCCCTTTTTCTTGGCTATCTTCTTTACCCGCTTGTTAACAATACTCTCTTCATTGCAAGACTCAACAATTTCTTCATTAATCCTTTCCTGTTCATGTCCAGACTCTACATTGCCACGAGTTCGCTGTCTTTCATCTCCCCAAACTACAATTTCCATACATTTGGCGGCATCTCTACATCTCCCTTCACTTCTATCTTCTTCTTGTACCCTTTTATCTCCACTCGGTTTATATCTTTCTGTATTACTTTGCCCCAATATCTCTAGGAGCTGCTTGAGCAGTGATTTTAATTCATTGATACCGCGTGAATTTTCCTTGACTTCAACACTCAACTCTTCATATTTCCTTTCTAGGTTATTCATAGTGCGTTTAATATCATCAACGTCTCTCCCAATATTGGCAACCCCAACCGGTGTCTCTTCAGTGGGTTGCTCTATACTCTCGAAAACAATGCAACCATTCGGGTTGGTGTATTCTCCATTTACCTGGTACCATTGCATTCTCTCACTGACAAGCTCGTTAGTCCAATACTTGATGCAAGGCCTTAAATCATAAGTAGGGTGTAATTGTTCTCGAGGGTTGACGTGCTCTAAAAATAAGATCTGAACAAGCAGCCGAACATTACTCAAGACAATCTTAAATGATATGTGAACAATAAACTTTGCGAATAACAAATTTGGCTTACCATCAAAAAGAACAAACAACCACTCATGTACTTTCTCTTTTTCTCTCGCCAATGATGGACACCATTTGCCAAAGAATCGTGCAAAAATTGTGCCCAATTATAGCCTCCGATTGCTCTAGTATCCTTCACGGCATGTAACAGTTCTACTTTAACCGAATGACTTACTGTAGGACACAAGAAGTATCCTATAATGTAGATACAGTAAAAAGCCTTGAACTCACGCCCAGCACTCTTACAATTATGGATTTGAGTAGATAATTTTCTTAAAGGAATCACAAACTCTTCCACATTGAACAACGTCTCAATATCTACTATATCACTATTATTACCGTCTGTCGGCACTTGCATTCCTCTATTAGGCAGGCTGAGTATGCGTTCCACAGCAGCTGCTGTTATATTTATCATATTTCCATGAACATTTAATGTCATTGTCACAGGATCAAATTTATCCACAATCCAGCGATATAATTGGTGTTTCATGCATGTGCACTTAAGGTGAAGAAGTTCGCCAAATCCAATGCTCTTTACTGCTTCTTTTTGTTCTTGGGTGAGATTTTAATTCAATTCCACTATCTTAGACAAAGATAGTCGGGTCTACATGCTATCATTCTGCAATGAAGTCTTTTCTCAGTGCATCCTTTCAAGCCTCTTCTTTTTCCTGTGGTAAGTATCAGAGCTTTTCCTTCCCTTCACTTTAAACACTTCATGTTCCTCCTCTGGGAGAGCCTTCCATTCTTTGATAATCTGTGTCGTCACTTCCGGGGTCACGGTAGTTGTTGGGTCGAATGCCAATATTTGCTCAATTCTCGAATTCCTGTAATTATATATTGTAAGTAAGACAAGTACATAAATACTACAAACAAAACACCGCATAATACACTTACTTAAAATATATATATGCGGATGTAGGCTGCTTCAATTTTTCTTTAGTTGATGCTGCTCTTTTCCTTTTATTGCTACTCTTTCCAGTTCTCTTATTTTCACCTAAATCTTTCCCTTTCATTGTGCATTGGAAGAATCTTACAGCACATTGCATTCCGAAGTAAGAGAAACAGTTTGTGTTCACACATTAGTAAACACAAACAGATCATATGCACGTGCATATACATTTCAAGATACTGGCAATACACATTAATACTACATACCATACAAACTCAACAATGCAAAACCGCATACACAACAACACCAAGAGGGAAACACATAACAACAATGAAACAACATATACACATAAAAAAAATTACTAAATGTTAAAGGAAATAATCAAGAGTTTAACTAACCAACAACACATGTATACTATGTTATAAAGGGCAAATAAAATAACAATATTAACATACCCAATAACATAGCATAAAAAGATAAATAAAACCAGGAAAACATAGCAAATTATAAAAATAAAACAAAAAAACATAGCAAAATAAGATAAATAAAAAGAAAGAATCTTAGCAAAATAAGAAAAGTAAATAAAAAATTGCATATTTAAAAATGTGTCACCGTCGACAAGGATCTGAAATATGTTGCCGAAGAAGTTGACTGTTAAGAAGAAGCCACGTCTTCATCAGAGAAAAATCGTCGTCGGAGCAAAATTAAGTTGGAAGGGAATGAACAGTGGCCGTAGAGCAAAAACGACGGCAATGTGTTGGAGAAATTTTGAATAAAGGTTATAATAGTGATTTTATGCATATAATTGATATTAATGATAAGGGTATAATAGTCATTCTAAACACCAAGAGGTGAAAATAGACATTTTACATTGATCCACAATACATATAATATTTTGGTTTGTCATGTGGGGCCCGCGTCTAATTGGTGGGTATCTTGGTCATTACATTAGATAGGAAATTTTTTTTTTTTAAATTAAAACTATCATCAACAGCTTAGAACATTCAGCACTAATCAACGTACCACATTCATTCGGCAATTCTGCCAAATGATGGACCAAAGACTGGTCCATGCAAAACACATGCTTGGGCCACCTAGTGTCTACAGAGGTGTCTACAAAACACCTCAAACTTATGTATTTTTGCTTTCAATTAATGAAATTTTCATTTGAGAAAAAAAAAAAAAAAAAACACATGCGTGGGCCACCTAGTGTCTACAAAGGTGTCTACAAAACACCTCAAATTCTATGAAAATCGATCGTGAATTTGACTTTTTCAAAAATTTACTGCTAACCACGATCGTTGCCTGACTTTTTGACCAAAAATTTGACAGAGGCTATTCTAAGACTTTTTGACGGAATCTATTTTTGCGCTCAGTTTGACAAAAATCCGAGCTTGTTTTGTCACTGAGGCCCATATTAATAATCTCCTTTTCTTATTGACTTGTACCGTGAAGTGATGTTTTAGGTCAATTTTTTAATTTTTTCATTCAATTTATATTACACCAAATTTATATGAAATATAGCATTTATATCTTAAATTATAATGCAAATGTAAATTAAATCACATAGTTTCATTACTTCAAATATAGTTACATCAATATTCTCTATTGCTTAGAATTGATGCAGACTTTACCCTTCAGTCTTTGATCAATTTCCCATCTTTTTGCTTTTCCTTCTTTATGTTTAAACCTTTACTCAATTTCAACCAAATCTAAGTTTCACTAAGTGCGTCAATTGTATAAATCTGACAACACCACTAATTCATATTAAAAAGTATCTCTTCTATTAGTTTCAATACACAAGATTTTATTTGATTTTCTCAATCCAATTTTTCTTATTGTCTTCTTGCGTTCTCTTGCTATACACATCCTCTAGACCTTTGCATTTTTCAACTTGGTAAGATATTATAGTTTCAAGATATAGTACAAATCCATAAGATAAACTTCACTTTATGAAGAAGCAAGGATATTGAAGATTTTTTCCTTTAATATGAACTTCACAGATAGTGATGAAGTCACGTTATTGTAAGGATGTGCTTGTACATATCTTGAATTTGAAAAAAAAATTATATATGTCAAAAAAAGAAAATTTAGTATACATATTGATCTCTCGTACAACTAGACTTTTAATTTAATACTCCTACGGACTATAAGTGTGTAATTGTTTACAGATAAATATTAGTTCTAAGGCTAAGGGTATAAATTCGCAACATTTTCTCAAGTAATAGCGTGGAGCTGGAGTTTGGTCCTACTCAGCCTCAATACCGCACTAATCCACTAACCCACCTTCTTCTCTTCTCTCTCTCACCATATGATTACCATTATGATCCAGTTGAAAGAGAAGAGTTCCGGCATTGACTGTTGAGAAATTTATCGCCATTAGAAATTAGAAAGAAAAAACAAAGAGAGAAAATACAAAAACAATGCCACTCATCTCTTTCAGCATATAAATGGAAATCGTTGGTGGCTATTGGATGAGTATTTTATTTTGTGTTGTTTCGGGTATTGAATGGATTTAGATATCCATTCAATATTCAAGCCTTGTTTTTTTACATTAGAGCAAATAAGTTCCTGAATATTTTAAACATAAAAGTAAAAACTACTAACAGTATCATATATTCGACACATAAAGAATTGTAATGTTGTATTTTTAAAGATGTGGTACTACTATGTCAAATAAACTAAAGATAAGGAATTAAATTGAATATTAACCCTTATTTTTTTTTAGTAAAAGTTAATATAATTTGACAACTGATTAATTTGAGTGAAGACTAATTAATTTTTTAGATTAAAAATATAAAAATAATAAAATTTAAAAAGCTGCATCTCTGCCCTTGACCAAAAATCAGTATAATTAATGGGGTCCATCTTTCTCGTCAATTATTTTAGCATTTAATTTCCTAGAATAGATCTGCAAGCCATATAAGTTCTTAACGTATACTCATTTTTCACCATTTCTGCATACCTTCATGTTTTGAAGTCAAGTTCCCTATATAGCTCCTTCCCAAACTTCTAATTAAAGGAAACTCTCGCTTGAGGTTTCGGGGCCCTTCTAAATGGACTAGCTCCGCCCTGAGTTCAACAACTAGAGGATTAATATTTTTTCCATTGATTCTACCTTCACTTGGTCGTCACTTTATACAAGATTTAGTTATCGTTGAGGATCTAAAATAAGCAAAAGATGTAAATACAATTATACAAAACTATTTGAAGTATTTCATATTCTGTGAAGACAAAAAAATCTCCAATGGATCTTTATCGACCTTCTATCAAAGTAGTAGTCATATCATTTGTTGTATAAACTCTTGCATTTAACAGTGAATTAGACTCATTAATGACCCTCTCTATATAATATCCAGGGTGTTTAGGTTGTCGTAACATTGCACTCTCACTGTCCAACATCAAGAGCACATATGACATTGTTGGTCGATCCTCAAGTCGTTGTTGCACACACAAGAGGCCAACTTGTATGCACCGCAACACTTCAGACATTGGAAATGAATCTTCAATCATCGGATCTATGAGGTCGAAGGCTTTTCCTTCATGCCACCGTTGCCATGCCTGTGATAGAATCCGTAAGATTAGCATAATGTGAAAACCTATGAAGTATAGTTGAATTAGAAATTTCGTAACTTACATGTCCGAGAAGATTGAAATCGTGGTCAGGATGGTAAAATTGACTGTTCCTTTTTCCGCTCACTATCTCTAAAATTAAGACACCAAAACTAAAGACGTTTGTTTCATAGAATAAATCCCATCAATGGCGTACTCTGGAGGCATATAACCACTGCAATATATTTTTGAAGTTCAAAGAATGAGCATAAGTCAATTGTAATTAATTCCTTAACAATGAAAGAATATAGATACTTACTAAGTTCCCACTACCGTTCTGATTTTTACTATTGATTGTTCTTCTCCAAAAGTTCTAGCCATGCCAAAATCTGATATCTTTGGATTCATCTCACCATCTAGTAACGCGTTACTTGTCTTGAGATCCCTATGGATGATTCTCAACCTTGAATCTTGGTGAAGATAAAGAAGCCCTCTAGCAATCCCAACAATTATAGTAAACCGCCTCCTCCATACAAGCATATGACTCGAAACACTTGGACCACCTTCAGAATAGAGTTTTAAGGTGATCAAGATGTGTAGTTTGGGAGTCATACACAAGTATATATTAGATTGGAGTCTTTTCACCAATAAATATTAATGAATTTTCAAATTGTCCTCATAATTTAGTAGAGTGGGTTAAATAAAAAATCCGTACATGTTTGTTTAGTGGCTATACGAACGTGATTTACGCTTCATTTAAGTTGTAGTATTTCTCATTTTTCTACTCGTTCAGTTGAGAAATATTTCTCATTTTTCTACTCGTTCAGTTGAGAAATATTATTAATTGGATTATGCATATGAAGGGTTGAGAGCAAACCAAAAATATAGGAATCCAAGCTTCCATTAGGCATGTACTCGTAAATTAGCATTCTCTCTTCTCCATGGATGCAATATCCCAAAAGCCTAACTAAATTTCGATGTTGAAGTTTGGCAATCAACATGACCTCATTCTTGAATTCATTGAGTCCTTGACGAGAACTCTCTGAGAGACGCTTTACCACTATCTCTTGTCCAGTTGATAGTATTCCCTATGATTTCAAACAAGCAACAAAAGCACTTGAAAGTTGGTTCTATAAGAATTATTTGCTTTAGATAGCCTTTATGACCATATAAAGTGCAATAAAATTGTAATGGTCCAATGACCAAAGTCATAAATTATGAGTAACCTCCTACATAAAGACATTATTAGTGGATTCATTAAAGGACAAAAGGAATATTGAAGAGTTTATGTATCTAATATTATATATTCTGCCTATTTTCTTGAAAGATTCATGTGACCATCACAATATAATAATGATATATTTAGTGGGGTTAGTAGGATAGTGAATTCATAGAAAGTCGTGTAACATATAATGCAATCAAATCTATGACGAATTGAGTAATGATACGAGCACTATATATATGACTATTGATCCCTCTCTTCATTCAACAACCAAAATATGAGTTTATTATTCCTATTACTTGACAAACATAAATGTATAGCGTAAGGAGAGAGAAGATCAAGTAAGTCAAATAGTGTTTAATTCAAATTTTTTCTTTTGGCTAACTTGAGAAAACATCCCCACTCAACCAACCCACGAGACATACATTGAATTAGCCACCACTCACTAAAATCAGATGGGACACGTCAGCGTCCTCTCGTTGGCCATATTATATACCATTAAAGTTGTATTTATATAAGCTTATATGCTATGTTGTATCCTTCCATAGATTCAAGTTATATCAAGGTCTGTATCGATATATAATTTTTTTGTTATATTATAAAACACGAGATAAAGATCATATTTTCTTTAAGTTATTTTCTCTCTTTTTTTTCTTCATTTTCCTGTCGGATAATACTTCTTACCTTGTAAACCGGCCCAAAACCACCTTCTCCAATCTTGTTCATATGAAAAAAATTTTGAGTTGCTCTTGCAATATTAACGATTTCCAAATAAGGTAATTCAAGGTTGTCCTTGTCTCTCACTTGGCTGCGATGTCGCATACCTGTTAAGCAAGCTGGTGACAAATTCGAAAAAGTTCATATGTATGAGACATGAAAGCAGAGCAGCATATTCCGATATAATAGTAGTCAATATATCATAATTTAAGTATCTAAGGAGGCATTCATGTAAAATACTTGGTCAAAACACCAAAATGACCCCATCTGCAACTGAAATAAAGAAGATGTTTCTGATTCCTTTATTGAACGTGTTAAATATTTAAATAGCATTTAATAAAGAAAATATTTAAATGCTTTTAAGAGTACTATCCTGTTTCACCAATAAACATATAATTAAGTCAACACGTTTTCATAATCTTTTATACGACCCGCTGCAAAAGAAAAAAAAGAAGGAAAACCATTTTTTTTCCTTTTTTTATGCAACGGAGGAGGCTGAAGCAATAATTCGAATTTACAACCCTGATTATAATTTATAACGAATCAATACCTAAGCAATCTACTATTGGGTGTAGAGAATTATTTTCTAAAAGGTGAGAAACTTGCCTTCTAGTTGTGATTTCCTCTTCCAAATGAAAAACAAGACAACTAACAGAAGCAAGATTGATGCAGCGACCATCACCACTATGATGACTACCATCTTTGTTTTCTTCTTTGAGTCTGATTCTGAGACTAGCAAAGTTCAAAGGGTAAGCTTCAGACGATTAAGCAATTTAGAGTAATCAATTCATCATACCATTGACATAGAATTTGCATTAGTTACCTAACAGGTCGGCAGCAGTAACCCGAATGTAAAGCTTCTGATTTGAATCCCTGGGCGTGCGTAATTTCTTGACATCGATGAGGTCTCCAAACCAGAGCAAGCAACCACCATGACCTGCTCCAGTACCATTTGAATTAGCATAAGCTGTACACGAACAATTCTTGGAACATTCAGCTTCACATTCCTCCAGAGACATGCTCGTATTCACCCTGAACTGCAAAAAATCAGGCGTTTTCATAGCCTCAAATTCTTTAAATTGTCCTGTTTCTGAACAATTGAATGGATTTTCTCGTATACATCCACCATTCCAGACACGATCATCCCAATCTTGAGGATTTTTGGGTGTATACCCGATCATACAGCTGCAAATTCGAGCGTTGCTTATAGTGCAGATAGCATTAGGACCTCAGAAACCATAATTTCCAAAATAGTCATCGGGTATGTCAAACATCACACGCCAGTCATTGCTACTATTGTCGCGTATAAGGAATTGAAGCGTACCAGAGTAGGTAATGCCTGAAATTAACAAGGAAGAATTGGTTAACAGACGATGTTCATGGTACACTTCTTCTGAATTTATGATAGCTTGTGAGATGAAATGGAGGTTAGGCTGGTCATCTAATTCACCGAAGTCCACTCCATTCCATGAACCACTTCTAAATTGTTTCACAGAATTCCTCCAAGTAGTAATTTGTGGTAGTCCTTGAATGTCAATACCATGTGTATATTCTCCAGGGGAGGGGTCATCTGAATCTTTCCAGGATGTAAGATATCGATTCAGACCCGTCCTCAAGTCCCATCCAATCTTCATCCCTGATATCATGGCTTGCGATGGATGATCAAAGCTTTGCCAGAGAAAACTTGCTTCTTCTTTGCTGTCTCTCAAAACAAGATTTCCTGAATCTAGAAGTTGTGCGACAGTGCTGGTCCCTGACGATATATTCTGGACGTTGGTAGACCAGACGATCCTCTCTGTTTTGTCCACAAGGATCAAGTTTCCATCATTTCCAATTCTAACAACACCCGAAGAATCATTGAGTGGATTTTCCCTGTTCGCGATCCACACAATCTGATCTGGTGTGATATTGAACCATATGCCCAAGTACAACTTTTTGGGATTTCCACGACTGAAGAACCCCAGCTGGAAAACATTATCTGCTGAAATTAACGTCTCATTTGAAGTAATAGATTTCGATGCGTTCAACGTGTCGATGGACATGGATATTGGTATCAAAGATAAGGTTACAACAAAAACATAACAAATAGTAGCAGACAAATGTATCTTCATTTGATTAAGCTTCTTGCTTCAGTCTGGATCAGCTCACCTGGTACCAATCATCCGAAGTTGTCTGAGACCACTTTGAACTAAAAAGGAAGTATCTGAAGAGAATTGAAGGCCACTACAATGATTTGGAGGAAGAAAGAAAGGACATTATTGACAAACTATGAAGCTTAATCACCTAAAGTATAATATATATCCCAGATCAATATAAAAAAATGTTAGTCGGCAAAGAATAGACAGCAATTAATGTTGTTTGACAATTTCTCGTTACCTGTAGAAGACAAACGATTGATTCCAAAACATTAGTCAATGTGAAAAGCAGAGATCAAAATTTTGATTAAAATATTACAGTTTGTATATTTCAGGAGTCATATCATTAAGATATTCGGCTGCCTTGAAATCTAGCGTTTATATCATTAGAAGACTAAATAAATAATTTCAAAGACAATCTCCTTTTTAGGAGAGGATCTGATTCTTTCATAATGCACCATTTTTCTGTTAATATTTTCAAATTTCACTGTTTAGAATCAAGGCAGCATAATTTTTCTCCGGATATAGTTGTTTAAGTAGATAGGAGCTTGATTAGTACTTAACTAATTATATTTCTCTTAGTACAAAGGCACCTCATTCTTGAATTAATGTCCGGAAGAAAAGAAATAGGCCGTTCCAAAATAGAAATTCCCTCATTGGACCAGATGAAGTCCGATTCAAAAGTTTTCTTTAGATACTTTCAGTATTATTGCTGTTTATAACTTAAGTGTTTAATCAATTTTCAGGATTTGCCATCGTCATGTGTTTAAGAAGATCAAATTTTCTAAATTCGTATGGCATTTTTATATTCATGAAAATGATGAAACCAATTAAATGAATTAATAAAAAAATAATAATAATATGCACACGAAGTTTTTCAGTGAGATGGAAGGTATAATAGTATTTTACCTTAAAAATACGAACTTCATTTTTTTTTTTTTTTTTGGTGGTATAAGCTTGCCGTAAAACTTGACCATAAAATCATTAAGTAAAAAGGTATCGGGACAAGGAATAGTCAAAGAATTGACCAATCATGAAGTAAAAAGTTTGTCAGCAATTAATGTTGTTTGACGATTTCTCAATAACTGTAGAACACAAATGATTGATTTCAAAACATTAGGCTATGAGAAAAGGGGAGGTCAAAAGGAGTTTGTAATTATACATTGAATCAAGACATTAAGGTCATTTGACAAAAAAAGATGAGATAAAACAAACTTATTTCAGTGATTATATCATTAAGATATTCATCCGCCTTGCAATCTAGCGTTTATATTATGAGAAGACTAAATAAAGAGTAAATAACTTTTAGGTCACTCAAATTTTGTAAAAGTAATTTTTTAATTTTTTAATTTTTAAAAATTGACCATTTGATCTATTTTTGACGGAAAATATTAATTTTTTTGTAATTTTTTTATTTTACCCTTAAACCTATTTTCTCTCTCATGTATGATATTATGTATCATTTTGGCAGTCATGAGATATCACCAAAAATCATTAAAAAAAAATCACCAAAAAATTCACAAAATATATATGTCCAAACCAAAATAAAAAATCTAATTTCTACAAAATGATTTCAACATCATCATCCACCACAGTTAGAGAAGAAATAAACGAAACAATTATCAAGTTAAAAAATATGAGATATTATTGTGGGTCAAAAATAACTTATCGCATATCTGAATAGCAAATATGAGAGTCCGTCATTAAATTCGTTGCTAATTAGTGACGGAATTAGCAAAAGAAATAAGTATTTATCTCAAAAAATAAATGTTATAAATCATAATTTCTTATAAAATGCATTTTACACTCCGTTGACAATATAAACAAGTATTTTTCAACTTAATTTGATGTCCGAGCCATTTTCAGAATGAAAATTGATAAAATCGGGTTTATTTTATTGCTTATCTTTAAATTTTTTCTAAATTCTGTCGCTAATTTTGTCGCTATTTAGTGACGAATTTAGTAAAGGACATGCCGTCATTATTCCGTCGCATATCTATCGGCCATCACTAATCTGTCGCGATGTTGCGAGAGATTAATGATGAAATTTAGTTATAAATTTTTCCGTTGCAAAGTCGTCACTAATCCGTTACTAATTAGTAACTGAATGTTTTCCTCGCTAAATCTATTGCCACTTAGTGATGAAAAGAAATTCGTTGCCCGTTTCAATTTTTCTTGTAGTGGACCACTTCATTTTTTTGCTTTGATTTTAAAAGAGAAAAATCAAAATATCTCATATTTTTTAACTTGATAATTGTTCCGTTTATTTCTTCTCTAACTGTGGTGGATGATGATGTTGAAGTCATTTTGTAGAAATTGTATTTTTTTTTTTTGTTTTGGTTTGGACATGTATATTTTGTGAACTTTTTGGTGATTATTGGTGATTTTTTTCTAATTTTTGGTGATATCTCATAACTGCCAAAATGATACATAATATCATGCATGAGAGAGAAAATGGATTTAAGGATAAAATAAAAAATTCACAAAAAAGTTAACATTTTTCGACAATTTTCCATAAAAAATGAACCAAATGGTTATTTTTTAAAAATTGAAAGACCAAAATATTACTTTTATAAAACTTGAGGGACCTAAAGATTTTTTACTCGACTAAATAAATAATTCGAATGACAATCGCGTTTTTAGGAGAGGATCTGATCCTTTCATAATGCACCATTTTTTCTGTTAATATTTTCAAGTTCCAACTGTTTAGAAACAAGGCAGCATAATTTTTCTCTGGATATAGTTGTTAAGTAGATAGGAGCTTGATTAGTACTCAGCTAATTATACTTCTCTTAGTACAAAGGCACCTCATTCTTGAATGTCCGGAAGAAAAGAAATAGGCCGTTCCAAAATGGAAATTCCCTCATTGGACCAGATGAAATTTGAATCAAAAGTTTACTTTAGATACTTTTAGTATTATTGCGGTCTATAACTTAAGGGTTTAATCAGTTTTCAGGTTCGCAATCGTCACGTATTTAAGAAGATCAAATTCTCTAAATTCGCATGGCATTTTTATATTCATGAAAATGATGAAACCAACTAAATGAATTAATAGAAAAAATAATAATATGCACACGAAGCTGGGTTTTCAGTGAGATGGAAGGTACAATAGTATTTACCTTAAAAATACGAACTTCTTTTTTTATTTTTTGGTATAAGCTTGTGCTCAAACTTGACCATAAAATCAGGCAAATTCTTGCATAGTCTAAGAACATGGATACACCTATGGTCTTAGTCAATTATATTTTGACACATCATTAACATTGATAGTTGCATAATTATAGAAATAGCTTTAACTTTAACAAATTAAAATTTAACCCCACTCTTCATTAACCTTTTTTTCGGTGACTGGAGAATTAACTAGCGAACTTATAACTCCAAAATTTTAAGTTACTTTAGTAAGATTTTTAGATTAGAATATTTCTTACTTCTTGTTAAATACGAAATAAAATATCATTTTTTTCCAGTCTTTCAGAGTATTAAAAGTTAACGACTAACGTCTTCTCCACTATTGACCCTGTTTCTTTTCCGCTGCTCCATGGCCCTCCTCCTTCTCTCTTCCTACCTATAACGTCAAAGCCTTCATCATTGTTACACTTGACCATAGCAACTATCTCACATGAAAAAATCAAATCACTCATTTCTTCCACTTTAATGATCTCTTATGTTGATGGCTCCTTTCCCAAACCCTCCAAATCCCCCCACTGAAACTACATCCTCTGCATCCACTACTACAACTGAATCTTCTTTAATTTCCTTAAGTCTTTCTATTTCTCTTGGCGAGTGGCTCCGCACCAATAGCTTTGTCACGGCCTGTATCAATGCCACCCTATCTAACACTCTAGTGCATCGAGCTTTGGATTATGATGCAGCTCGTGACTTCTGGGTCTCTCTTGAACAGTCCTTTTTTTTTTTTTTATCAATCCCTTGCTCGCCGTTTTCTTCTTCGCTCTCAGTTACGCTCCATCAAAAAAATAATAATCTGACCGTTGTTGAGTATCTGCAGCAAATTCGCTTACTTTCCTGCTTCTTAGTGGCTATTAGTGATCCCATTCCTGACAAAGATTTGGTTATCATAACGCTGGATGGCCTGCCAAAATCGTACAGACCATTTATTATATCTATTGAGAACCTCGAAACTTCTCAAACCTTTGCTTTCGTTTTTTGGTCAAAAAAACCTTTGCTCAATTACGGACAAAATTACTCACCCACGAACAACGCATACTCCTTGATGATGATGATGGCTTATCCGCTATTAATCATCCTGTCGTTGCTTTAACATCCGAAGTCCATAAGGCTTCCATATCTGATAATGCACTGATTTCAGTTTCCTCTCAACCACATAACTCATTCAAATCTCATCATTCTTCATCTACCAACTTTATGTCAAATCAAAGTCATAATGCTCCTAAGTCAATGCCATCTCACAATTCTTTCTCAAAATTCCAGCGGTAGTTCACGTGGTGGCTATAAAGGCAAATGCCAAATTTACCAAAAACAAGGGCATTCAGCTTCCAGATGTCATTTTCGATATGCACCACCCAGAAATAACACTACACCACCTCAATACGTTGGGTATCATCAGTACCAACAATCTCACCCACAACTCTTTCCTACGCTTGCGGCATCTTCCTCTTGAATTCGGGATTCTGGTGTCACGTATCATATGACCAATCTCACCCACTACTCTTTCCTACGCTTGCGTCATCTTCCTCTTGAATTCCGGATTCTGGTGTCACGTCTCGTATGACCAATGATCCGACGCTTATGTAATATATGCAACATTATGCTAGGTCGGACCATGTTCTTATTGGTGATGGTAAGTGTCTTTCAATTTATGATATTGGCAATTTCTCCTTCTCACACAATAATCATATCTTCACTCTTCGTAAGATTTTAACTCACTCGTAATTTGCTCTCTGTTTCCAAATTTAATCATGATAATGGTGTCTCATAAGAATTCTTTTCTTCTCATTGTGTTGTTAAGGACCTCCGTACTGGGACGTCTCTTCTTCAGGACCACGTTGATTCCAATCTTTACATTTTTCCGATTTCGTCTCCTGTGGTGTCTTGTTTGCCTATGGCCTTCACTGTTACTAGAGTTCCTGCAAGTCTTTAGCACAGTCGCCTTGGACACCCCTCGAAGCCAGTTCTGTCGTCTCTTCAATCTCAACAACTTTTTCTAATTTTAAGTCTCTCAATAAAACTTGTACTGCCTACATGTTAGGCAAAAGTCATAAGTTACCATTTTTGTCTTCAACTAGTGTTTCTCAACTTCCATTAGAAGTCAATCATTGTGATGTTTGGGATCCAACCCCTATCAATTCTTGTTCTGGATTTAGGTATTTCGTTTTGTTTATTGATGAATACAATCGCTATACGTGGTTGTATCCTCTCAGAAATAAAAGTAATTGTTATGATTCTTTTGTTCAATTCAAATCTTTAGTTGAAAATTTATTTTCTTCGCACATTAAATACTTCCAGTGTAATGGTGCAAAGGAATTAACACAAGGATTTTTGGCCAAATTTCTCAATAAACATGGTATCCAATATCGTATATCATGTCCTCACACTCCGGAATACAATGGACTACTTGAACGTAAAATTTGCCACATCACTGAAATAGACACGACTCTTTTATTTAATGCCTCTTTACCAAAGCAATTTTGGCTTGAAACCTTTACTACTGCTGTGTTTTTAATTAATCGTCTACCTATTCCAGTTCTCTGTCATAATTCTCATTTCTTTAAGTTGTATGGTAGACCTCTTGACTATAATTTTTTACATGTTTTCAGCTGTCAGTGTTTTCCACCCTTAGGTGCCTATAAGCAGGACAAACTTAGTCTCAAATCCACTCCCTGTGTGTTTTTGGGTTATAGTGACGATCATAAAGCTTATCACTGTTATAGCCTAGCCACAGGGTGTGTCTATCTCTCGCGTCACGTGATTTTTACAAAAACTACTTTTCTGTTTCAAATACATACTCAACATCCTTAAGATTCGGAATTCACACAGTAGCAAATGTGAAATAAACAGGTAGTGGGGCCCACACCCTATTTCACAGTCGTAATTGTGTGGTTTTCGCACAGTAGACGGACTCTCAAGATTCGCATGCATCACCTTCGAGAGTGCCGTGTCTTGTCCCATTGCCATTACCTGTCAACTTATCTGATTCCTTCTCATCTTTATCTCATTCTCTCTTATCCTCCATGCCTGGTCCTGGAGGTGGCATTTGGGCTGGGCCAACATAGGCCTAACTCTGCCCAGCACATGAAAATTCTAGCCCAGCCCAGCTCAGCTCAGTTGAAAATAGGCTCAATTCGGCCCAACCCACCACATATAAGTGGGCCGAGTTGGGTCATATAATTTTTGACCCAGCCTATTTGAGCCTAGGCCTATTTAAGCCCATACCCAGCTCAACTCATGAGTCCAGCCCAACATAAACCCAAAGAAGACCCAACTTGGTCCCAAGCACAAATTAAACATAATTTGAGCTCACTTATTAAAAGAAATTGAAATATTATGCTTTATGCATGCAATGAAAGCCGTAATAACTATTTTTAAAAAAAACAAACTAGCAAGTCATAATAACTAATTTTCTTTTAACAAACTAATAATAACAAGTAGCAAATTTATTTCTAAAGTTGATATTAAATGACTTGTTATCAAATCCTTTTTATGATATTGCAAGTTTGTAATTTGTAACTTTAAGTCCCTTCATATTATTTTTAAAAGATTTGAGGTACAATTATTTTTTACAATTTTTATAATTGTACATATAATTTTTTCTATAAATACTTAGTGACATAGTGTTTTAGTCAATAAGTATATTTAACTTTATTTTACTATAAGTCTACAACATTATATGTAACTATATCCATGGAATAAGAAAATCTTTCACGACTATTACATTTATCAGAGGTTTGAAATCATTTTACGTACTTTGAAGAACAGGAGTATGCAATTTGTAACTATTGCTAATGTCAATTTAAATTTCGACATAAATTTTGAACTAGGACGTTTGTAAGACACTTTGTATCTCAACATCCAAATATCACAAACTATTTTAATCCTGAAGTGGTTATTCAACCATTGCTACTGCCAAGAACACCACAACCACCAACAAGCCCAATTCTGTACAAGGAGCATAATAAAATGAAGAACTTTTACACTAGCTTTCCTTAAGCGTTTATAATATATATATATATATATATATATATATATATATATATATATATATATATATGTATATATATATATATATGTATTTGTATATATATTAGTATAATTATATATTAAAATTACACTAATAAAAAAAATGGGTTGGCTTAGCCCAGCCCAGCCCAACTCGCGACTTGTGGTAACGAGCTCGTGGGTTGAGCTGAGTCCTATATTTTGATAAATAAGCACAGTCCAACTCAGCTCACTAAATATCTGTATCGAGTCAGACTCAATTTTCTCAACCCATAATTAGGTCGGGCTATGCCGGACTGACCCATATGCCAGCTCTACCTAGTCCGACTCACCAATCTTCCATCAGCCGTGTTCACACTAGCTCTTTACTTGCATAGTTGCTGCCATGGGTGGTCTCATTTTTGGTTATGATATTAGAATTTCAGGTAGGTGTTGTAAAAACATTAGACATATCACGGCTAAACTTTAAATCGTCCTTGTATTTTATCAAAAATGCACGTTAACTCTTAATGTCTTAAAACACAAGGGGGTGACGTATACATTATGATCTTGAATTATGTTGCATGGTTAGTTTTTTTATCATGGGGTTGCTTTTTTATGTGTTTAGGTGGTGTGACATCCATGGATTTTTTCTTGGAAAAATTCTTCCACATTGTTTACTTGAAAAAGAAAGCTGGCGACTCCATAAACCAGTACTACAAGCACTACAAGAAAATAGCCTTGAGGCTACGAAAAATGGCGATGAAAAAATGTTTTGTAGCCATTTGCAAGGACTGGCGAAGAGAGGGTGACAAAATGAAATCTTTCGTCACCGTTTGGTGGCTAAAATGTACGAAAATTATTTCTGCCTCGAAAAATTTCAAATGGTAGCCATGTGGTAGCCAAACGATGATGAAAAAGAGACAATAAAAGATAATTATTGATTAATTAGTTATTGGTCGCCATTAGGTTGCCAAATGGCGACCACATGACCACCGTTATCATTAATTTTTGTTCGCAGCTTAATTAAAAAAAATTAGTAAGAAAAAATAATTATATAAAAAATATATATAAATATGGTAACCATTTGGTCCCTATTTAGCGACCAAATGCGACAAAAAACGTAAATATTTCTTCCAATAAAAATTATTAAAAAAATAAATTGACAAAAAAAAGTAAAATAAATAAACTAAATAATTGTCGCCCTTAGGTCTTAAAATGGCGACCCATACGCGACAAATATTATTTGATTTTTCAAAAAGAAATTATAAGAAAACTAAAAAGTTATAAAATAAAAGAATTAATTATATCAATCAAATTCTATATTTTGCATAATAGTTCGTAGCCCCATAGTGGCCATTGGCCACCAAATGACGATGAAAAGTAAAATGTTGTTCTTTAGTTGCCAATGGCTACGAAAGTGTTACGAAATGATCATGTTTATGGAAAGTTAGGTTGATTTAGAACATAATAGTTAATAATAACAAATACATTACAAATTTGTGTTAGATCTATTTTCTTTCGATTGAAAAAATATTTTATGGTTTATTTAATGGTATGAGATTGTACATATTTAAGATATAAAAGTTCAAAATAAATTGATGATTAATACTTATATATTTTAATTAACAAAAGTAGGGTTGCTGAAATACATTAACGTAGCTACCACGTGGCGACTATTATTGGCTACGATATGGTTAAAAAACGGCAACCAAATATTGGCTACCATATGGAGACGAAAATTAATAAATAAATAAATAAAATTAAAAAATTGGCTACCTAGTGGCAACGAAAAAATAGCTACCATACGGTCACCAAAATGTGCCTACAAACTTTGGTTACCAAATGGCAACGAAGTTTAATAATTTTAAAAAAAAATTAGAAATGTTTGGCTACCTAATAGTGACGTAATTATGAAAACCACACAACCACTAAATTGTCGCTACAAGAATTGGCTACCACATAGAGATGAAATTAAATAATAAAAAAAAATACATTTAAAATAATTTGCTACCTAATGGCGACAAAAATTGGCTACCATGGAGCGATCATGCATAATTAAATGATACAAAAATTAATAAATTATTTAATAAAATTGTTAATTATAAAAATTAACTAATAATTAATTTTTGTAAAATTTGCGACCAAGGGGCTACAAAATAGAAAAAAAATATACTTTTTTTTTTGGCCACCAAAATGCGACCAAATCAACAAATTGTGATGAGAGTTTTTTCGACGCTATATTTTTTGTCCCTCTTTGATCACCCAATGGGGGTAAGTGACCAAAAAATGACGAGAAACCTTCATCGCCCTAAACCGATTTTCTTGTAGTGAAGTTTGACTATCAAAGTCTTGCCATGTTCACGTGTTCACGTCGTCTTTGTACTGTGGCCTCAGTTGTGACCACAAAACTTTTTAGGAAACTATCCAAGCTTTTTGGTGGTGTGCTGTTCTGCGTAGCAGCTTTAATCAATGGCTTTGCTAAGCGAGCTTTAATCAATGGCTTTGCTAAAGCTGTTTGGATGTTGATTGTTGGCCGTATTTTGCTTGGTTTTGGTATTGGATTTGCCAATCAGGTAACTCCATTTTTCTCACTTCTGTGGGCTTTTACTAATTTCATGAATGTTCAAAATCTATTGTCACCCGACCGTTTTACCTAAATCTTGAATCATGAATTTCTTGGTTTTATTTGTTATCAAGCATGTTTGTATGTTCATATTCTTTTGTTTTAATACGGTGCATGTTGTTAGTATTGAACAAATATGGTGTTTTCTTAAAACACAACATGGAATTTTTTGTATTCTTTTTCGATTACTTCAAGATTTTTTGTCTTGTTCTGTGTCTTTCATACCCCTTTCGCCTGATGTCTACTTGCAATACAAAATTATACGGCTTTAGTTTTACTCTTCGTAAGAGCATAAAAAGTAATTCAAGTTGCTGTTCAAAAGCTTCATAGTTCAGATCTGACTTCCAATTAAATGAGAAGTTTGTTGAGACGATGACAGAAATGAATTTTTGCCATAAAGCTCTGAACCTATTCAGATCCTTTCCATATCTTTATGAATCTCGTTCAAATCTATTTTCTGTGCTGGATTTTGAGGGGAATGGGGGGAAAGGGAGGTTTAGTAAAGGAAGGGTTTAGTCATTCTCTTATTTGTTTTGGAAGGTTACCGAGGGGGAGAGGAATGAAGGGGTCAAAACAACCCCTTATACATCAAATTTTTCTTTTCTTTTAATTTGGGGTAAAATGGAGGGAGGGGAGCTAACAAAAATTTGATACCAATTTTGACCTTCTCATCTCTTTCATCTTCTCAACAGAAATTCATGTACATGCAACTGTGTGTATGCGTGCAATTGTGTGTGCTTGTGTTTTTATATGTGCAGCTTCTGTGTGTGTATGTGTGGTTTTATGTGTGCAAATGTGTGTGTAATGTGCAGTCGTGTTTGTGCGAGGAAGGAAGAAGATGAGTAAAGAATAAAAATAAAACATGGCCATAAAGCTGCTGCAAGTATTTGTTGTTCTTCTTTTTTTTTTTTGGGGCCGGGGGGAGGGGGGGGGGGGGGGTGTGGCGTGAAGAAGATGGAAGAAAAAGGATAAAGAAGATAATGTTTAAAATTGATAAAGTTTTATATAAAATAAGAAAAGGGTTTAAAAGTCATTTTATACATAAATTTTATATTTCATCCCTTCTATTTTTTTTTTTTCAATTCAAACAAAAGATATTTATATTCCTTTATAATACTTTCTTTCTTCAAACTATTCAATCCAAATAAAATTTAATCATCTCCTCTTCTTTCCTTTATAATACTCTCATATCCTCTCCTTTATTAAACTTTTCCCCTTCAATCCAAACACAAGGTAAGAAAAGTATAAGGGAAAATTCTTCTATGAGGCATGTGGCAAATCTGCCACAATCATACTAATCCACGTCAGCTTGTATAATGCAGACATGTCATGTTAGAATGTCAAAAGTTTCTCTTTTTACTAATTTAACCTTATAGAGTTTTAAATAAATTACTATAATACCCCCACTTATGACAATGTCAACCAATTGAACCACTTTTTTGTTCATGTGACTGTGACAGATTTGTCACATATCTCATGGAAGAAGAACCCCCCTGATGTGAACTTTTACTCTTCACTCAATAATGTTGTCCCATATTCCTCTCCTAGAATTACGGCGCCAACAGACACAAATTTACTGGTGTCTCAGGGTATCTCTAATGGGAGATATTATTCATAAAAAAATACTAATTTTGACAATTTTTAGAGACCGAGTCTCTAAATTTAGAGCTGAAATACATGAGGTCACACAATAATAGAGACTCAATTTACTTTTTTTCCTCTAAATGTAGAGATGCAAAAAGTGACTGGGTCTCTATTTTGACTAAAAAGTTGATAAAAATGGTGGATCTCATCTATTTTGGCTCTAAATTTAAAGACTTAGGTCTTTAAAATAGCCAAAAATAATAAGTTTTGTGAATAGTCTTCATCATTGGTGATACCCTCAGGCACCACAACTCAACTCCATATCAGTCAACCTCGTGAGCCCCAATGCTAACCCACCACCTTCAATTCCCGCGGACCCCACTACCCAAACACCACCAACTTCATTTCCTGCGGACCCCACAACCCAACCTCCCTTTCTCAACTCCTCCTCCAGTGGGGCCCACCTATTTAATATGTCTTACTTCACCACCTCTATCCCATTTAATCCACAAAATGTCAATGGGCAAAAACTATTTTTGTCCCTAAGGTTTGGTATAAAGACCAAACTTGTCCCTGAGATTTGAAAGAAGACCAAATTGGTCCCTAAGGTTTGGAAAAAGACCAAATAGGTGTTAGAGATATTCCCTAATGCTACATATTTGGATGACATTGGGGCATTTTGACATTTACTTATGGCATTCGTGTCTATATGTGCGTTTTCATATTGATATAATTAGGACATTCATATTCTCCTTCTTTACGTATATTAATGAGTCCCTAGTATTTTCATTAGAGGAATGTATTCTAAAAGTGTTTAGAATATGTTGGCGTATTTCCTTAATATGATAAATACTTAAAGTGTTCATAGTCCTTAGATTATTTGATCAGGACTTTAATAATCAATTACGGACTATCACATGTGTTGTTACCTTTGATTAACATAGAGATGTTAATGATAAAGGATGGTGAGCCACATGTCATAACAGCATAGCGATGCGACTAACAAACATGTGGATGACTGTTAGTTGAATAGATCATTGAATGTGACGTGAATAACAAATTACATGACTTCAGATTAATAATTTGTTATTCATTGCGATTGTGCATGTAATCCTTAGACTTGAGACATTACAGTTGTCATATGTATTGGGGTTTGATTCTAGCGTTTGGACAATAATTATTTCGACAAACGAGATAAGATGCGTCCTCTCGCAGTTTCATTCATTCGGTATAGTGATTGGCAGGTAGTGGTCAAGAGAAGATCCATTAACCTCCGGCATGAGACGATGTCCTATGCGATCTAAGATTGGTTGTTTAATGAGGAAATCCTTGGCCAAGGTATGAATGATGGAGAAAGGGTTTTCCATGTGTCATCCCTCATTACACCAATTAGATCTATGCATAGTATCGAGTTTATGAACTTAATCGTATCATGGTTCTTGCTCGATGGGACAATTAATGGAAGGATTGGATTGCACGATAATCGGCGACTATAAATAGATTCATAAGAAATTGACTTCATTACCGTATATATTATCTTGATATGTTACTAGGTGTCACTCTAGAACGTGGGGTATTCCGAGAATGACGGAGATATTTTCGGAATAAATTGAAAGGGTTTAATCGTCCTTCATTGCTATATGGTGGTAAATCTAGAGAGTCACACACGTTTGAGTATTATGAATAGAGTTTTTATAATGAGCTTACAATGAGTTTGGAAACGTTAAAGAGTTAACGTTGTTGTATTTGGTCATTAAGTAGTAATGTATCAAAAGTGTAATTATTGAAGGTGTTGGGACCAAAGTATAAATATGGAAAGTTAGTTTCCAATTAATTAATCTAATATTGATTAGGATTAATTATAATCCAAGGGCCCAGATTTGATCTTATTTGAATTCTATGGCTAGGATTTAATTGGCAAGTTAATGGAGAATTACATATTGTTTCACTAACGTATACAACACAATATATATATATATGGAGATATATATATATAAGAAATATATATATTATATGCCTACACATTACAATAAGTTTAGAAACGTTAAAGAGTTAACGTTATTGTGTTTGGTCATTAAAATATAATGGACCAAAAGTGTAATTATTGAAAGTATTGGGGCCAAAGTATAAATATAAAAAGTTAGTTTCCAATTAATTAATCTAATATTGATTAGGATTAATTATAATCTAAGGCCAAGATTTGATCTTGACTAGATCTATGGCTAAGATTTATTGTGGCAAGAATAATAGATAATTCCATAATTTTCCACTATCCAATATATTTGTATTATATTGTTGCACAAGACACATAGATGCATTGGAGACATATATGTTGGGAATACACAAGACACTAGGATGTATTGGAAACATATATGTATGTAATGCACAAGACACAAAGTTTGCATAGGAAAAATATATGCATAGAAAATATGAAGAGAGATATAACAAAAGATGAGTGGAAAAATTCTGCACAATAATTTTTCTCTTCACTCTCTATTTTCTCTCTCATATTTTCAGCCATAGCTAGAGAGGTTGGGCAGAATTTTTCTCATGCTTTCAACACTTGTGTAAGCTCATCAATCCACCTAAATGGCTAGTACAAAGATTTGGTTTGTGGAGAAGAAGCTCTTGGATGCTCGTGTGGACAAACTAGACCTTTTGCACGTGTGAAAGACTTGGTCATCATTCTTGTAGTGTTTCTTCATTCCTTTGGCTAGATCTTCAAGAGGTATACCTTGATAACTCTTGTTCATTCATATATATGCTTATATATGTTGTAGATATGTCGATTACATGGACTAGACATAAGTTATTATGGTGAATACAAATGACATGTGTTGCTGAAAATTTTTGAAATCAAGGTTTTGCTTCTACCTAGCTCACTATATGTTGTGATTCACCTCTTGTAAGCACGATCCTTTCAATAGGTCCCTCCCGTTATGTATGAGTTAGCAGTCAAAGGTTTGACCAGATGAAAAGACTTGAATGCCCCTATTTTAGTAGTTGGAGATTTGGAAGAAAGGAAAAAAAAAAAACATATTGGGACCCTGCAGCAGACATAGCTATTTAAGCACCCAAGCTATTTTTTTTCTTTTCTTTCTTTCAATTCATGCTCTTTCTCACCCAAACAAAAAAAAGAACAGTGACAACAACAAAATTCTTGCTACTTAGAAGAGTTTGGCTCTTAATTTTTTTAGAATACACCTTTTTTTCTTTTTCTTTTCTTTCTTTGGTAATGTTGATTGAGTTGTATTTAGTTTATTTTTCCTTTAATCTTGAGTATAGTTGTAGGGCAAAAACCATCGACTATGTAATCTCCTTCATTATTTTCAGATTATAGAAATATTATGACTAAATAGTCTGTAATTTTTAATATTTATAATAGTGTAAAATTAAATATAAATTAAAGAGAAAGCCATGTAAAAATTAAAAATTACATGTCGCACCTATATATACAAGTTTGCGTCTCCAAATGAAATAATATATTTACCATAATATTCAATTAAAAAATAGAATATTCAAATTAAAACATTAGAATATTACAATTTAAAAAACAGAATAATACAATTAAAACATAGCATATTAAAATTTAAAAAATAGGATAATATATATATATATATATATATATATATATATATATATACATGCTAACATGAAAGAAGAAGATGGGAAGGGATGCACAAATGGGATAGATCTGGTTGTTTTCCTCACTAATCTGTGCAAGGGATACACATTGGCGGCGGAGGAAGTGGTGGATCAAAGAGAGAGGGTTGTGTCATGTATGTGTGTGTTATTTTTTCTTTTTTTTGAAAGACAATGGTTGTTCGTGTGTTGATTTTTTTTAAATCCTTTTTTAGGCTACATTTCAGATTGTAGCCATGGTTGTGCATGTGTTGTTAGTGTGTGGGTGTATGTGTGTGCGCGCGCTAGCTGATAGAGAAGAAGAAGAGAAAAGTGTGAATTAAGAAAAAAAAAATGTCAAATCAAGTTGCTTTTAGCTTTTTTTTTTTTTTTGAAGGGCAAAAGCCCTTAAAGCTGTTAAACTTAATGGTTTAGCCACTAACAGAGGGACTAATTTGGTCTTTAGTCTAAACATTAAGGACAAAAATGGTCCTTTTACAAAATACAGAAACTTATTTGGTCTTTAGTCCAAACCTCAGGACTAAAATGACTTTTACCCAAATGTCAACTCTTTCATCCCCAGGGGGCCCCGCGTCATCTCATGGGCTCTCCTCTCCATCAGTCCACTTAATGCCTATGTTTCACTCTCCTCTTCGCAAGGTGGGCCCGCATAATCAATATCAGCTGACCCCAATAATCAGTCCAACTCTTAAAGCCATTTTTGCTTTAATGTATGTTTCTTTAATTCTCATGTTAAATGTAATGGTCTTATTTCTCACCTATACTATAGGGTAAATATCATTTTACTCCCTTTAATATATACACAACATAACATTTTACTCCCTAATGTTTAAATTGTATCACTTAACCTCTTTCCATAGGTTAGTTAATGAAATTTGTAACTTGGATCAGTTAAAAAAAGTAAATAGACTAAAGTGCCTTTTTTGATTTTAACTGTTCGCACATATCTTCAATTCTATATTTTAGGGTTTTTTTTCTTTCATCTTATCTCTATTTTCTCTCTTGGTCTACTCATTCATGACGATTTGCTTGTGAAATATTTATTTTTGCGGAGATCATCGCACGAAGTCGATCGACAGCGTAACATACAAAGAAACCACAAGGCTATTTCTTTTTCATGCAAGCAACAGGTTCATGAGCTATTTAATAATAGTTTAAGTGCTTTTCAATTGGAAGTTTTAATAGGCATTGACAAGTTCTGTTATATATGTGACTAAGTTTAATATTTTGCATATTAATTTCCTACAAAGCCTTTACATGGGGTTTAATTTTTGTTAGTTTAGGGTTTTGTTTACAGTTAATTGCAACCTTTTATTTGATCAGTGTACTGATCAAATATATATATATATATATATATATTGCTGGGTTAATTGAGATGAGTGTGGATGGTGAAAGAATATTATGTGCAGGGACGAGAAACTGGTAAGGGATGAGGTCCCAGTGGTTGCATCCATTTGTGTGAAAAAAATAAGGGTATTTTGGGACATACATATTTTATTTTAACGGTTCTAACGGATGTTTGTTTGACTAACTTGTGAAAAGGGGTTAAGTGATACAAAAGAAACATTAAAGGGCAACTTGTTACGTTGTGTATACATTAAGGGGATAAAATGATATTTACCCCTCACTAATATACTTTTCATTTTCTAATGAAATACAAATTGCTTACTTAGTGAAAAAAATGATTGAACATATTTCTAATAATATACGCACTTATCAGTACCGAACAAAATATGAATTGTAGCAAAACAAAATGCCCCAACAAGAGACTAATTGCCGAATTCAACAAATTCTCAATGAATAATAATTTATGTAAGACAACAAGAAAAATAATAAAAGATGGATAAGCTTAACGTAACTCTAGTTATAATAGTTTGCAAAGCCACAATCTCCAAAGCGATGCCCTAAATTCAACCATTTAGCCTAAGGAAACACAATTACAAGAAGTTCACGTTGACCAATGTACTAATTGCACAAAGAAATGTTTTTCTCAAATTCTTTATTGCATTATGATTTGACTGAACCCTCAACCCTTGTTGCTGCATCAAGTTTATGTTGTCAACTTATTCTTGGTCTTAACTCGCCATTACGCTGCAATGTTGTCAAGATCATGGCCCCTTGCTACGTGGATTAATTCTCATCTACATCTTCTTCTTTGTGTATGATTAAGAAATTTTGTTAAGAACCCTTTTTCTTTTTCTTATTCAACTAGCCCCCGAGTTCGAGATATTCTTTTAGTTTCATGTTTAACTCCACTAAACCTCGACCCAAAAAAAGAAAAAAGAGAAAAATTACAGCCTAAGTCTAGATGATTATATTTACACCTATCTCGAGTACTCTTGATCAGGATACTTCTTAGAAGAAAATTAAATTTACATTTTTCTTTTCGTTTATCACATCAATGTGAAAATGAAAAGAAGATGAGAGAAATAATATCTAAAATAAACTAATAAGGATTTATCTTGAGAACCTTCAAGGATCTAAAATGAGCAGAAAATATGTCAATAAAATTGTACAGAATTATATAAATGAATTTTCATCGACCTTCTATCAAAGTATTGGTCAACTCGTTTGTTGCCCGAAGTCTTCTAGCTAACTGGGAATCAGACTCATCACCCACTGACCTCCTCTTTGTATAATACCCAGAGCACTTAGGTTGTGGTAGCATTGCACTCTCACTATCCAACATCAAGAGCACAGATGACATTATTGGTCGATCCTTACAGATATGGAAGTGCAACCTCCATCAATGGATCTATTAGTTCAGAGCCTCTTCTATCAACCCATAGATTCCATGCCTGTGACAGTATAAAGCTTTTGATTAATAATACAGGAACACAAAGTATAATTGAATTGGAAACTTCATTCAGGCCAAAAAGGAATACAAACTTAGAAATTTCATTACTTACATTTCCAAGAAGATTGAAATCATGATTAGCATGGAAAAATTAATGGCTGTTTTTTTTCCCATTCTCTATCTCTAAAACCAGGACACCTAAGCAAAGACGTCTGGTTTCATATAATAAAAGCTATAAATAGCATATTCTAGAGTCATATAATCACTGCATTCCATTAAGAAGTTCACATAATTAATGAGCAAAAGTCAATTGTTATTAATTCTTGATTTGGGAAAGCATAAGAAAAAACTTACTACGTTCCAGCTATCCTTCTAGTTTTCACCGTTGATTCCTCTTCTCCAAAAGTTCTAGCCAAGCCAAAATCTGAAATTTTTGGATTCATCTCACTGTCTAGTAATACGTTGCTTGCCTTGAGATCCTTATGAATGATTCTCAACCTTGAATCTTGATTAAGATAAAGAAGTCCTCTAGCAATCCCAACGATTATAGCAAAGCACCTCTTCCATACAAGCAAATGACTGTTGGCACAACTTAAGCCACCTTTAGAGTAGAGTTCTAAGGTCATTAGTATTTGTACTATGGGAGTGAAACATGTAGCATACATATAGATTCGAATATCTGCAACTTTTCCTTCTAAATTATTGAGAAGTGCTACAAATTAGATTACGCAGATGAAGGGTTGAGAGCAAACCAAAAATATAGGAGTCCAGACTTCCATTAGGCATGTATTCATAAATTAGCATTTTGTCTTCTTCATGGATGCAATATCCTAGAAGCCTAACAAGATTTCGACGTTGAAGTTTGGCAATCAATATGACCTCATTCTTGAATTCATCGAGACCTTGATGAGAATTTTCTGAGAGTCGTTTTACTGCTATCTCTTGTCCCGTTGATAGTATTCCCTAAGATTTCAAACAAGCAACATATACACTTGTCATTTAGTTTCTCTTTTGTCTTTTCTCCTACTTTCTAATGACACCAAAGCTAAACGATACTACTTACCTTATAGATGGGCCCAAAACCACCTTGTCCAATCTTATTTGTATCAGCAAAATTTTGAGGGTAAATAGCATTACAGCCCCTTATGGTTTGTCAAAAGTGCACAGGACCCCCCTATGCTTTCAAAAGTGCACCGAAACCCCCTATAGTTTGCAAAACATGGCACCACAGCCCCCTCCGTTAAAAATATCGTTAGTTTTAGCGGCAAGTGAATCACACGCGCGGATCGTGCAACTTTGATTGTTGTTTAATAATTTTGTGAATAAAATATGTTTACCCATTGACCAAAAAATCCTTTTTAACAAAAAAAATGGTCATTCTCTTCCAAAACGTGAGCTCTCAAGAGAGTATGGAGGCAAGCTTGATCAGGAAGAATCTTCTCAGCACAAATCTTGTAACAACCTAATCAATTCATAGGTAATTGAATCTTTTTTTTAAATAAAAAAAAGGTCAAACCCCCCATCCCCCCCAAAACCACTGACCCCGTCAGACTCCCCCACCCCACCTTCACAACGCCGGTGGACTCCCACCTCAACCCCTAAATCCCATTAGATGTATGTATGTGTATATGTATTATATATACATATATAGATATGTATAAACATATTTATTTCTTTTTTTTTTTGGTTTAGTGTGTATATATATATATACACATACATAGCTAGCTCAATCAATAAAAGGATAAAATGTCATTTTTATGTAATTAATACCTGCACTTATTGTCCTAGAGTCCAAGAAAAGATGCAGGCGAAAGGGATCAAGAAATCCAAACATAAAGCTCTTCCGGATGTGTACTTGGAGATGCTAATCTTCACTATGTGCATATGTATTGTATATACATATATAGTTATGTAAATGATAAAAAAAAAACATATATAGATATGTATAAACACATTTGTTTCTTTTTTTCTGGTTTGATGGGTTTCAATGGTGCTCAAAGCTATTTTGGTTATTCAGTGAATGTATTTTGTATTTTACAAAAATTGATTTGCAAGTGAATGTGCTTTGCAGAGGCTGTGATTTGCAAGCTATTTTGGTTAGATTAAGGCTTCAAAATCGGGTCTATCAAGTAAAGAAAGATAAAGTAAAGTGGCAAAATACACCAAAAGGATAAAATAAGGACATTTGCATCATTTCACATTTGCCGTTAAAAATATTGACAGGAAAGAGACGGAGGGGGCACGTGTGCAACTCTTTTAAACCATAGGGGGGTCTGGTGCACTTTTGAAAGTATAGGGGGGTTTTGTGCACTTTTAACAAATCATAAGGAGCTATGCTGCTATTTACCCAAATTTTGAGTTGCTCTTGCAATTGCAGTGATATCAAAACAAGGTAATTCGAGGTTTTCCTCGTATCACTTGGCTGCGCTGTTTTTTACTTGTTTAGCAAGCACGTGACAAGATCATTTGCAAAGTATCACTAATGTCTTCTGGGTATATGAGCAAAATATCGGAGCTAAATCGACTTCAAGTTGTGATATAGACCACTATATAAACTCGCATAAAATTTCAAATCACTCATTAATTTATTTATTTATTTTTTGTTTCAATTCACCCAATGTACTAATTTTGTATTTCATTTTTCCTACTTTGATTAGTTTTTCAATTCCTTTTAACAAATCTCTATTTTTAGCTGGACAAAACGTGATTTGCCACATTATTTTAGTACAAAACTTCATACCAGCCACTAAACTTTGATTTTGTACTTTACTATGCTCACTGAATAAATATTTTAATTTATTTTATTCATTTTATTTTTTGTTTTTTTACATTGTTTAACAAATTTTACTTTTACCTAGGCAAAATTATCATTTACCACATCATTTTAAAGGCGCCAAAATTCTTCAACAAAACACACACGCTATTGCCCATATTTTTCCACCACCGTTTCCACAGATGTCTTGATTAGAATAGATTATAAGCACTTGTGTTTACAATTTGTTCATGTTTCCTTGGAATGTTTAGGTGTCGTTTGTAGATTTATTATTGATGCAACTTGAATGGTTTTATATGTTTTGGAAGCATATATTTATATTTCGAAGAATAACGATTTTAAGTTGCAAAACTTTGGCACTTTCAAGATAGTGGTAAATGATAATTTTACGTAGATAAAAATGGTAAACTAAGTGAAAAAAATAAATAAGTAGGTAAAATAAACCAAACAATTTGTTCAGTAAAAATTGAAATTAAAAAAAATTGTGGGTAATTTGAAACTTTTCCCTATTAGTTAAAAATAGATTCCGAGATCAATTCTTGTGGAAGACATTTTTTAATATGTGTTGTGCAGTTTAGACCTCCCTTAAAACAAAATTAGAAATAAAGATATGTTTAAACTAACTAGAAAAACTAATAGAATGAGTAAATTAAAACAAAAATTAGTTCAGTGCATGATTTGAAACCAAATAAAGAAGTTTAGTGGGTAATTTAAAATTTTGTACAAGTTCAGTGTCCTTTGTCACAATTTACCCTTTTTAATTGTTGATTTTAACATATTTCAGATATAAGAGTAGAGCAGCATGTTCTTTAAGATAGAAGAGCAGTCAATATATTATAATTCTAGTATCCTATAGATGCATTAAAATGAATATGCTTGGTCAAAACCAAATACTTAATAGACTCATGCAAGCTGGCATAAAGTTAAAGGGTTAGGTTTTAGAACGATAAGTCTTCATTTGTTTTGTAGCCTTGTATTTTTGTTAAATTATAACTTTATTCTTGGCTCTTGTTTGATCTGCCCTTGCACGTATCTAGGTTGCTATTGGATTATTTCAGCAGCTATTGGACCTCCCCGCATTGCTATTAGACCTACCCAAAATGTTATTAAACCTGTTCGAAAGACTACTAGACCTATATGGACAACTCAATGGTGGCCAAATTACAATAATATTCTAAAGTCAGAGATTGATCATTTAAAAAACAATCATTGCTTTAAAGCTTTCCTCAAGTGAATATTTCTGAAATCCTTTTTTTTTTTTTTTTTATGTAAAAGGTTTTATTGCCACAACCAAAATAAACTCAACAAAGAGGGAGAGGGGACTAACCTGCCCCTAACACCCAACTATCTAATAAGGGGACAAAACCCCCTTATTTACAAAGAGACCTATCCCATGAACGGATGCAATTGACCAATACTCAAAGGAAGGCACTAAAGTCAGCACGCCAACAGGTCCAGGATCATGAGTTACATCACCACTTTAAGAAGAAATAAGGGCTGCCTATGCTCATTACTCATAGTTAGATGTCCAGCGCACTGGATAATCATCAGTAAAAGCAATCTGGAGTTAATCCTAGCAATAAATTCAACTGCTGTAGGTGACCCCAGGTCATTGTAAAAGATCAAAGAATCATCTTTTACACAAACAAGCAACCTAATGTCGCAAATCCAGAACCATAAAATAGCAAATTCCCCTTGCGTTGATTTATGAATCTGTATTTGCAGCACATTATGTGCTAATGACGTGATAACCATTACTAAAGCTACCCCTTGCACAGCAAAAATCAATGGTGTATCAGTCTTTAGCATCCACAGCCCCACATTAACTACAACCCCATGCACAACAGTTCTGGGAAAATATAATACCCTGTAAAGCCACCTCCACATCTTAGCCCGAATATTAATTTCTGAAATCCTGTTACATCAATAGACGTGATTTAATTAACACGACTTAGCCTCTCGTCAACAAAAGTGAACTTGAAATCTTAGCACATGAAGGAAGGATAAGAAACTTCATATTAGTTTTCGACGTCTTAATCATGTTTGACATCGATTAGGTCACGGGCTTAATATTCTCAATAAGGACGTTTAAAGAGTGTGAAACTTGCCTTGTAGCCGGAATTTCCTCTTCCAAATGAGAAACAGGACAACTAAAAGAAGCAAGATTGATGTAGGGATCACCAGCACTATGGCTACCATCTTCTTTTTCTTCTTTGAATCTGATCCTGACACTAGAAATGTTAAAATTAAAGTGTAAGGTTCAGATAAATAAGTAATTTAGCGAAATCCATCGAAATAGAATTGCAATATATAGTTACTTACCTAAAAGTTCTACAGATGTAACACGAATGTGAAGTTTCTGATTTAGTTGCGTAGTTAACTTCCTGACATCGATTAGGTCTCCAAAGCAGAGCAAGCAACCATGGCCCGCGCCATTAGCATTTGCATTAGCATAAGCTGTACATGAGCAATTCTTTGAGCATTCAGCTTCACATTCCTCCAATGACATACTAAGATTCACCCTGAACTGCAAAAAAATCAGACATTTTCAAACCCTCAATTTCTTTAAATAGTCCTGATCTTTCTGAACAATTGAATTGATGTTCTCGTATACATCCACCAAACCAGATACTCATATCCCAATTTTGTGAATTTTTAGGCGTGTACCCGATCATGCAGCTACAAACTCGAGCATCACTTATAGAGCAAATAGCATTAGGACCACAGTAATTGTAATAGCGACAATAGTCCTGGGCTACCACAAAACTCGGACGCCAGTAAGAATTGTACAAACGAATTGTCCTGAGCATCACTTAAAAAAGAATTGTACCGGAGTAGCCGAGGTCTGACATTATCAAAGAAAAATTGTCGTTTAGATGATGTACATAGTATACCTCTTCTGAATTTACAGTAGTTTCTGTGGACAAACGAGGATTATTACCCACGTAAGATAAGCCTCCCCAGCTCACTCCATTCCACGGCCCACTTCTATATTGTTTTGAAGAAGCCTGCCAAACGACTATTTGTGGTAGTCCTTGAAGGTCAATACCATATGTATAGTCTCCTGGAGAAGGGTCATCTGAATCTTTCCAGGATGTAAGATTTCGATTCAGACCCGTCCTCAAGTCCCATCCCAGCTTCATGCCGGCTATCAAGGCGTGCGATGGATGATCAAAGCTTTGCCAGATCAGAAAACTTGCTTCTTTTTTGCTGTCTCTCAAAACAAGATTTCCCGAGTCTAAAAGTTGCACGACAGTGCTGCTCCTTGATGACATACTCTAGAGCCATATAACCACTACATTTCGTTACGAAGTTCACAGAATGAGCAGAAGACAATTGCAAGTAATTACAATTGTAAGTAATTCTTGATCAGAGAAAGAGTGTCGACAGTTATTACGTTCCTGCTATCCTTCTAGTTCTCACTGTTGATTATTCTTCTCCAAATGTTTTAACCATGCCAAAATATGGAATTTTTGAATTTATCTCATTGTCTAGTAGTACATTGCTTGCCTTGAGATCCCTATGAATTATTTTCAACCTTGAATCTCGATGAAGATAAAGAAGCCATCTAGCAACCCAACAATTATAGTGAAGCGCCTACTCCATACAAGCAAATGTCTGTTGAGTTCATCTTCAAAGTAGAGATCCAAGGTGATTAGAATGTGGAGTTTGGAAGTGAAACACAAGTATACATTTAGATTGAAATTTTTTCAATTAAGTAGTACTATGTTTGGACCATGCATATGAGGGTTGAGAGCTAACGAAAAATATAGGAGTCCAAACTTCCATTAGGCATGTACTCATAAATTAGCACTCTTTCTTCTCCATGGATGCAATATCCTAATAGTCGAACTTGATTTCGATGTTGAAGTTTGGCAATCAGCATGACTTTATTCTTGAATTCAACGAGTACTTGTCCTAAGATTTCAAACAAACAACAGATGCACAAGCACTCGTCACTTTTCTTCTTTGTTTTTTTTTCTCCTACATTCTAATTATGATATGATAATTTGGAAATTATTGCTTACCTTGTCGGCGGGCCCAAAACCACCTTGTCTAATCTTGTTCTTATCAGGAAAGTCTTCTGTTGCTCTTGCAATAGTGACTCTATCAACAGAGGTTTTCTCTGTCTTTCACTTGGTCGTGCTCTTGCCTCCCTGTTAAGGATGTGGTGACAACTTTCGTAGACTATTACTATTGTCTTCTGGACTTACGGAGAAATTAGTCAAGTTGAATCAACATCAAAGGCTTTTGTTTATGTTTATGAAGTTAACTTTCGTAATTTTAACCATAGAGAATTCAAAGTATGATTTTCTTGCGATTTCTCTGTCGTTGGTTTTGACAGATTTCAATTGTTTGCAAGCAGCGCGCTTCCAATCAGAGACCAGCGGGAACCAACTTAGAATGGAGTAGGCTCTGTGTACCCCACTCTAAAGTTGCATTTGGGACCCACCTGCCATTGGGCCAGTTGAAAACTCAATCCGTCCCTTCGATAGACTGATACTATTATAATTTAATGGCTTAATATTAAAATCGGTTGTGGGCGTCACATTACAATCTGGTGCATGAAATTACTCGTTAGCTGGGGTTTACAATTTTAGTTTGGGACGTTTGAACATCTCAAATGTTTTAGTTCTAATTATTTTTTTATTACCTCTTATCGGAATGTTTAAAATTAACATGTTACAAGAACATAGAAAAAAAATTTGTTATTTAACATACCAATTAAGTATGGAGCAATAATGGGTGACAATGAAAATAAGGTGACATATAACAACTAATAAAAAGGTTGAGAAACTTGCCTTCTTGTTGCGATATCCTCTTCCAAATGAAAAACAATACAAGCAACAGAAGCAAGATTGATGCAGCGATCATCACCACTATGACTACAATCTTCTTATTCTTCCTTGAACCTGATTCTGACGCTAGAAAAGTTAGAAGGGTAAGGTTCAGATAAATAAGTAATTTAGCCTGATCCATTTATCATACCATTGAAATGGAGTCGCAATACTTACCAAGATCTGCAGCTGTAACACGAATGTAAAGTGTCTGATTTGTATATGAAACTAATTAATTTCCTGACATCGACTAGGTCTCCAAACCAGAGCAAGCAACCATGACCTGCTCGAGTAGCATTGGCATTGGCATAAGCTGTACACGAGCAATTCTTGGAGCATTCAACTTCACATTCCTCCAGAGATATACTCATATTCACCCTGAACTGCAAAAGATCAGGCATTTTCAAACCCTCAAATTCTTTAAATGTTCCTCTTTCTGAACAATTAAATGGCTTCTCCCGTATACATCCACCAGACCAGTTACGATCATCCCAATCACGCGAGTTCTTAGGCGTATACCCCATCATGCAGCTGCAAATTCGAGCGTCACCAATTGTGCAAACAGTATTAGGACCACAGAAACCATAATTGCCACAATTGTCCCGGGGGATCTCCACCATCACACGCCAGTTACTGCTACTATTGTCCCGTACAAGGAACTGAAGTGCACCAGAAAAGCTAATAGTTATCAGCATTAAAGAAGAATTGTTGTATAGATGATGTATATAGCAAACGTCGTCTGAATTTAAGGTAAATTCTGTGGAGTATCGGCTGTTAGGTAGAAAAGGGAAACCATTAAACTCCACTCCGTTCCATGGTCCACTTCTAAAATGTTTCGAATAAGCCCTCCAAATTGCTAAGTTTGGTAGTCCATGAAGGTCAAAACCATATGTATATTCTCCTGGAGAAGGGTCATCTGAATCTTTCCATGATCTAAGGTTTCGATTCAGACCAGTCCTCAAGTTCCATCCAATCTTCATTCCAGGTATCAGGGCGTGCGCTGGATGATCAAAGCTTTGCCAGAGAAAACTTGCTTCTTCTTTGCTGTCTCCCAAAACAAGATTTCCTGAGTCTAAAAGTTGTGCAACTGTGGTGCTCCCTGATGACAAATTCTGGACGTCTGTAGACCAAAGGATTCTCCCTGTTTTGTCCACAAGGATCAAGTTTCCATCATTTCCAATTCTAACAACACCAAAAAGTATCTCTGAGAGGATTACCTCTGTTCGCAATCCACACGATTCGATTTGGGCTGATACTGAACGATACGGCCAAGTAGAACTTTTCCGAATTGCCAGGACTGAAGAACCCCAGGTGGAACTCCTTTTGTGCAGAGATTAAGGTTTCACTAGAAGTAATAGACTGCGATACAGTCAACATGTCGATTGACATGGATATTTCTATACAAGATAAAATGACAACAAATACATAACAGTTAATAGCAGACAAGTGCAACTTCATTGAGGAGCTTCTTCTTTCAGCTGTCTGTGGCCAGCTCACCTACTGCCAATCATCTCAATTCTCTGGAACTACTTAGAAGAGGAATGTAATAGAAATGATTTTCTTCAATATATGCGCCCTGTTGGTTAGGTGAAAAGGCATAAAAAAGGTATAATTTGAAAAGGTAGTGTGAGTAAAATTGTTAATTGAATCAACTAATTTGAGGTCACACGGCTAACTTATTTTAGGAATAATATCAATGAAATTTCAAGGATAACATCATTAGTGTTGAGATTTTCAAGTTTTACGGTTTAGAATCACCAAAGTAACTTCCCTCTGGTCATAGTTAATGTAACTATATTTGAAGTAATCGAATCATGTGATTTAATCTACATTTGCATTACAATTTAAGATATAAATGTTACATTTTATATAAATTTAGTGCAATGTAGATTAAATAAAAAAATAAAGAAAATTAGCCTAAAACATCACTTTACGTTACAAGTCAACAAGGAAATGATATTATTGAATGTAAAAAGTTTTGAAATAGCGTCCGCCAAATTTTTGGTCAAAAATTCAAAATCAACAATCGTGGTCAACAGTAAATTTTTGAAAAAGTCAAATTAACGATCGAATTTCTGGCAATTTCACGAGAAAAAAATAGTTTGTTTGCTCCTCAAAGTGATCTGGCATTTACACTTTCCAACTACAAAGAAGAGAAAACAAATACAAGTGGAAACAAAATACTTCAAAGGTGGGCCCACATGTCTCCCATGCTTTGTCCACTTTTCAATTGGCAGAAATTCGATCGTAAATTTGACTGTTTTTCAAAAATTTACTGTTGATCATGATCGTTGACTTTGATTTTTTTACAAAAATTTGACCTAGGCTGTTTCAATACTTTTCGACGTCCTAAATCTATTTTTGCGCTCAGTTTAATCAAAATTAATTTTTGCGAGCTTGTTTTGACACTGGGACCCATGTCCATAATTCCTTTTTCTTGTTGACTTGTATCATGAAGTGATGTTTTAAGCTAATTTTTTTTCATTTTTTCATTCAAACTATATTATTTATATGAAATGTAGCATTTATTTCTTAAATTGTAATGCAAATGTTAATTAAATCACATGATTTGATTACTTCAAATATAGTTACATCAATAGTCTATTGCTTAGAATTGATGCAGACTTGAACCTTCAGTCTTTGATCAATTTACCATCTTTTTGTTGTTTCGTCTTTATGCTTAAATATTTGCTCAATTTCAACCAAATATAAGTTTTACTAAGTGCGTGAGTTATATAAATCTGACGATACCGTTAATTTCTATTGAAAAGTATCTCTTCTATTAGTTCCAATACACAAGATCTTATTTGATTTTCTCAATCCAATTTTTCTTATTGTCTTCTTGCGTTCTCTTACGATACACATCCTTTAGACCTTTGCATTTTTCAACTTGATAAGATATTATAGTTTCTAGATATAGTACAAATCCATAAGATAAACTGCACTTTATGAAGAAGCAAGGATATTGACGATTTTTTCTTTTAATATGAACTTCACAGATAGTGATGGAATCACGTTGTTATGATGATATACTTCTACATATCTTGAATTTGAAAAAAAAAAAAATATATATATATATATATATATATATATATATATATGTCAAAAAAAGGAAAGTTTATCATACATATTGGCCTTTCATATATATATATATATATATATGTCAAAAAAAGAAAGTTTATCATACATATTAGCCTCTCATATAACTAGAATTCTATTTGAATACTCCTACTGACTATAAGTGTGTACCCATAACTACTGACTTTTTACTCTGTAATTGTTTACAGATAAATATTAGTTCTAAGGCTAAGGGTATAAATTCGCAAAATTTCCTCAAGTAACAGTGTGGAGCTGGAGTTTGGTCCTACTCAGCCTCAATACCCCACTAATCCACTAACCCACCATCTTATCTTCTCTGTTGACAAATTTATCACCATTAGAAAATTAGAAAGAAAAAACAAAGAGAGAAAATACAAAAACAATGCCCCTCATCTCTTTCACCAGATAAAAGGAAATCGTTGGTGGCTATTGGATGAGTATTTTATTTTGTATTGTTTCGGATATTGAATGGATTTAGATATCCATTCAATATTCAAGCCTTGTTTTTTTACATTAGAGCAAATAAGTTCCTGAATATTTTAAACATAAAAGTAAAAACTACTAACAGTATCATATATTCAAAAAAAATAAAAAATTGTAATGTTGTACTTTTAAAGATGTGGTACTACTATGTCAAACAAACTAAAGTTAAGGAATTAAATTGAATATTAACCCTTATTTTTTTTTAGTAAAAGTTAATATAATTTGAAAACTAATTAATTTGAGAGAAAATTAATTCATTTTTTATACTAAAAATACAAAGATAATAAAATTTAAAAAGCTACATCTCTGCCCTTGACCAAAAATCAGTATAATTAATGGGGTCCATCTTTCTCGTCAATTATTTTAGCATTTAATTTCCTAGAATAGATCTGCAAGCCATATAAGTTCTTAACGTATACTCATTTTTCACCATTTCTGCATACCTTCATGTTTTGAAGTCAAGTTCCCTATATAGCTCCTTCCCAAACTTCTAATTAAAGGAAACTCTTACATACGCCAAACGGACATCAGTCACACTAATATGAGATGGACTCACAGTCTGTGATTGACGTTCATCAGTTGTATTTAAAGTTTTTCTCCTAACTGAATATCACACTATGAATATCATGGCCTGGCAAAAATTTGAGATACTTTAGTAGAGAGTTCAACCAAGGATAGAATAAGAAATTTGATCTTGGGGCTAAAATTAAATTAAGAAGATTGATAATAAACAAATATAAAAAATTAGAGAACATTATCATTTTTTAGAAAAAAAATTACATATATATATATATAGTTATTTTTTTAAGCTTGGGATTTCGGATCCCCTCTAAATGGACTAGCTCTGCCCTGAGTTCAACAGCTAGAGGATTAATTTTTTTTTCATTGATTCTACCTTTACTTGGTCATCACTTTATACAAGATTTAGATATCGTTGAGAATCTAAAATAAGCAAAAGATGTAAATACTTATACAAAACTATTTGAAGTATTTCATATTCTGTGGAGACAAAAAAATATCTTCGATGGATCTTTATCGACCTTCTATCAAAGTAGTAACATCATTTGTTGTGTAAAGTAGTCTTGCATTTAACGGTGAATTAGACTCATTAATGACCCTCTCTATATAATATCCAGGGTGCTTAGGTTGTGGTAGCATTGCACTCTCACTGTCCAACATTAAGAGCACAGATGACATTGTTGGTCGATCCTCAGGACGTTGCTGCACACACAAGAGGCCAACTTGTATGCACCGCAACACTTCAGACATTGGAAATGAATCTTCAATCAACGGATCTATTAAGTCGAAGGCTCTTCCTTCCTGCCACAGTTGCCATGCCTGTGATAGAATCTGTAAGATTAGCATAACGCGAAAACCTATCAAGTATAGATGAATTAGAAATTTCGTAACTTACATGTCCGAGAAGATTGAAATCATGGTCCGGATGGCAAAATTGACTATTTCTTTTCCCGCTCACTATTTCTAAAATTAGGACACCAAAACTAAAGACGTCTAATTTCATAGAATAAATCCCGTCAATGGCATACTCCGGAGGCATATAACCACTGCAATATATTTTTTAAGTTCAAAGAATGAGCATAAGTAAATTGTAAGTAATTCCTTATCAAGGAAAGAATATAGGTACTTACTATGTTCCCACTACCGTTCTGGTTTTTACTATTGATTGTTCTTCTCCAAAAGTTCTAGCCATGCCAAAATCTGATATTTTTGGATTCATCTTATCGTCTAGCAACACGTTGCTTGCCTTGAGATCCCTATGAATGATTCTTAATCTCGAATCTCGATGAAGATAAAGAAGCCCTCTAGCAACCCCAATAATTATAGCAAAACGCCTCCTCCATACAAGCAAATGACTCGAAACAAAACTTGGACCACATTCAGAATAGAGTTTTAAGGTCATCAAGATGTGTAGTTAATTTGGGAGTCATACACAAGTATATATTTAGATTGGAATCCTTTTACCAATTAATAAATATTAATGGATTTTCAAACTGTTCACATACATTTTTTTTTTTTGAAAAGTTCAACACAGGCATATATTATTCTTTCATGTAACTGATTCCATTGGTTTAGCTGTCAAATCTAAAACAAACACATCTTTCGTTTGCCACATGTTAAAGAACTTACTAGACTTGACCACTAAAATTAACATTAATGTTGTAAACATTTAAGAATTTACAACACGCGCACGAGCGTGCACACACACACACACATATATATACATATATATGAGTAAATGACTTAATATTTTTTATATTTTGTTAGAAGTGCACAATATTCTTCCTATATTTTAAAACATAGTTGATTATCTTATGTGTTTTATAAAAGTAACTGAATACCTCTTGTGTTTTAAACCGTAGCTGATTACTCCCTTCTGTTTTATAAAAATAATTGATTATCCCCCTATGTTTTTAAAAACGTAGTTGAATACCCCCTGTTAAAATAAATAATTTTTCTAACGGAAGCGAGAGGAGTTAAAAATACAGGGGGTATTCAGCTACTTTTATAAAATATAGAGAAGTAATCAGCTACGTTTTAAAATGCATGATGATATTGTATACTTTTGACAAAATACAAGAGATAATCAGCTGCGTGTTTGTTTAGTGGCTACTAACATGATTTACGTTTCATTTAAGCTGTAGTATTCCTCATTTTTCTCTTGGTTCAGTTGAGAAGTATTATTAATTGGATTATGCATATGAAGGGTTGAGGGCAAACCAAAAATATAGGAGTCCAAACTTCCATTAGGCATGTACTCGTAAATTAGCATTCTCTCTTCACCATGAATGCAATATCCTAGAAGCCTAACTAGATTCCGATGTTGAAGTTTGGCAATCAACATGACCTCATTCTTGAATTCATTGACTCCTTGATGAGAATTCTCCGAGACACTTTACAGCTATCTCTTGTCTAGTTGATAATATTCCCTATGATTTCAAACAAGCAACAAAAACACTTGTCAATTGGTTGTATAAAAATTATTTGCTTTAGATAGCCTTTATGACCATATAAAGTGCAATAAAATTGTGATGGTTCAATGATCAAAGTCATAACTTAGGAGTAAGCTTCTACATAAAAACATATTTAGTAGATTCATGAAAGGACAAAAAGATATGAAATAGTTCATGTATCTAATATTATATATTCCGTTTATTTTCCTGAAAGATTCACGTGACCATCTCAATTTAATAATGATAAAATTAGTGGAGTTAGTGGGGTAATAAGTTTATGGAAAGTCATGTAACATATAGTGCAATTAAATTTATATATGATGAATGGAGCAATGATATGAGGCACTATATAAATGACTCTTGGTCCCTCTCTCCACTCAACAACCAAAATATGTGTTTGTTATTCCCATTAAAGGAGAATAGCACTAAAGGTTGTGTATTATTTCATTAAATATTTAGCTTAATCCTATATATTTCAAAAGTCTCAATTTAGTCCTATATATTGTCTAAAAGTCTCAATTTAATCCTCTATGTTTGAAAAGTTTAGTCTAGTCTTATATGTTTGTTTAAAAGTCTCAGTTTAGTTCTATATGTTTTCTAACTTTAATGAAAAATTAGTGATCTAATTCACACATAATCATGGTTAGAGGGGCAAAATTTGTTAAGAATTATTATTTTCTTAGTTCCTTTGTCAATAGGAAAAATTGTATATTTCCTTTATTACTTCTTTTACTATTTTAGAATAGGCTAATTTATCTCCCAAGATTCAGGGACACGGGTTGTATATATATACACCTTAGTTATTGAAATAAACTATCTTGGCATTGTATTTCAGCCAATTTTACATGGTATCAAGTCTAGTCTCATTCATCTTCCGCGTGCGACCCATCTCAAATCAGGTTCACTTGTCTTCAATCTTTCGCGTGTACATAATCCATGCACTTTCAATCTTCCACATGTGCTATCTACCACATGTGTGTTCAATTTTACATGTGTGACCATCTCAAAAATAAGGCCCATGCATGTTCAATCTTCCACGTGTGACCCCTCTTAAATCAGGTCACATGTAAGGGGGAGTGTTAGAATATACACTTATCCACATAGAAAAATAAAAAACTCTTAGACCACTTAATAAAATTCTAAACTACTCCACTTAACACCAATTGGGTTTTAGGTTGGAACTTCAGTTACTTTAACAAAATTGAAAAAAAAAAATATGTTCAAAAGAGAAAAGTTCAATTAAGTCTTAGATGTTTACAAAAATGTTGAAATTGGTCTAGAATATTTGCATAAATAATATAAACATATTTGGAATTGGTGCCTCATATTTGAATATTTTTACAAATATCCAAGACCTAATTGAACTTTTCTCTTTTGTACATGTCGTTTTTTAATTTTTTCCCTCTAACCATGGTCATATGCAAATCACATGACTCATTTTGTGTTAAAGTTAATTGAGACAACTGATTTTTGAGAAACATAGAAGACTAAATTGAGACTTTAAGACAAACATATGAGACTAAACTGATACTTTTGAAATATATAGGACTAAATTAAGACTTTTAGGTAAATATATAGGATTAAATTGAGACTTTTGAAATATATAGGAGTAAACTGATTTTTTTATGAAACATATAAAACTAAACTGAATTTTTGATGAAACATACTGGACCATTGATACTAATCTCTATTCTTATTACTTGACAAACATAAATAAATAGCGTAAAGGGAGAGAAGATCAAGTAAGTCAAACATAAATAAATAGCGTAAGGGGAGAGAAGATCAAGTAAGTCAGAGTGTGTAGTTCATGTTATATACCATTAAAGTGGTATTTATATAAGCCTGTATGCTGTTGTATCCTTCCATAAATTCAAGTTATATCAAGGTATGTATTGATATACAATTTTTTATTATATTGTAACATACGAGCTAACGATCATATTTTTTTTTCTCTCTCTTTTTTCTTTTTCTTGATGATACAAAATTCGGAAAATATTGCTTACCTTATAAACTGACCCAAAACCACCTTCTCCAATCTTGTTCATATCAGAAAAAATTTGAGTTGCTCTTGCAACAGTAACGATTTCAAAATAAGGTAACTCAAGATTGTCCTCGTCTCTCCCTTGCCTTTGTCGTCTACCTCTTAAGCAAGCTGGTGACGAAGATTCGAAAAAGTTCATTGTATCAGATATGAAAGCAGAGCAGCATATTCCTCAAGATACACGAGTAGTCAATATATCATAATTTAAGTATCTTGGGAGCATTCACGTAAAATACTTGGTCAAAACCAAATAGATAATACACCAAAATGACCCCATCTGCAACTGAAATAAAGAAGATATTTCTGATTCCTTTAATGAACGTGTTAAATATTTAAATAGCATTTAATAAAGAAAATATTTTAATGCTTTTAAGATTACTATCCTGTTTCACCTATAAACTTGTGATTAAGTGAACACGTTTTCATAATCTTTTGTACGACCCACTACAAAAGAGAAAAGGAAAAAAGAAAGAAAAGAAGGAAAACCATTTTTTTATTTTATTTTATGCAACGGAGGGAGGGTGAGACAATAATTCAAATTTAACAATAATTTGAATTTACAACCCTGATTATAATTTATAACGAATTACTACCTAACCAATCTATTCTTGGGTGTAGAGAATTATTTTATTTTCTAAAAGGTGAGAAACTTGCCTTCTAGTTGTGATTTCCTCTTCCAAATGAAAAACAAGACAACTAACAGAAGCAAGATTGATGCAGCGATCATCACCACTATGATAACTACCATCTTTGTTTTCTTCTTTGAGTCTGATTCTGAGACTAGCAAAGTTCAAAGGGTAAGCTTCAGACGATTAAGCAATTTAGAGTAATCAATTCATCATACCATTGACATAGAATTTGCAATAGTTACCTAACAGGTCGGCAGTAGTAACCCGAATGTAAAGCTTCTGATTTGAATCCCTGGGCGTGCGTAATTTCTTGACATCGATGAGGTCTCCAAACCAGAGCAAGCAACCATGACCTGCTCCAGTACCATTTGAATTAGCATAAGCTGTACATGAGCAATTCTTTGAGCATTCAGCTTCACATTCCTCCACAGACATACTCGTATTCACCCTGAACTGCAAAAAATCAGGCATTTTCAAAGCCTCAATTTCTTTAAATTGTCCTGTTCCTGACCAATTGAATGGATTTTCTCGTATACATCCACCATTCCAGACACGATCATCCCAATCTTGAGGATTTTTGGGGGTATACCCGATCATACAGCTGCACATTCGAGCATTGCTTACAGTGCAGATAGAATTAGGATCACTGAAACCATAATTTCCACAATAGTCATCGGGTAAGTCAAACATCACACGCCAGTCATTGATACTATTGTCGCGTATAAGCAATTGAAGCATACCAGAGTAGCTAATGCCTGAAGTTAACAAGGAAGAATTGGTTAACAGACGATGTTCATAGTATACTTCTTCTGAATTTATGACAGCTTGTGAGATGAAACGGAGGTTAGGTTGGTAATCTAATTCACCGAAGTCTACTCCATTCCATGGACCACTTCTAAATTGTTTCACAGAATTCCTCCAAGTAGTAATTTGTGGTAGTCCTTGGATGTCAATACCATGTGTATATTCTCCAGGAGAAGGGTCCTCTGAATCTTTCCAGGATGTAAGATTTCGATTCAGACCCGTCCTCAAGTCCCATCCAATCTTCATCCCTGATATCATGGCTTGCGATGGATGATCAAAGCTTTGCCAGATAAAACTTGCTTCTTCTTTGCTGTCTCTCAAAACAAGATTTCCTGAATCTAGAAGTTGTGCGACAGTGCTGGTCCCTGACGATATATTCTGGACGTTGGTAGACCAGACGATCCTCTCTGTTTTGTCCACAAGGATCAAGTTTCCATCATTTCCAATTCTAACAACACCCGAAGAATCATTGAGTGGATTTTCCCTGTTCGCGATCCACACAATCTGATCTGGTGTGATATTGAACCATATGCCCAGGTAGAACTTTTTGGGATTTCCACGACCGAAGAACCCCAGCTGGAAAACATTGTCTGCTGAGATTAACGTCTCATTTGAAGTAATAGAGTTCGATGCGTTCAACGTGTCGATGGACATGGATACTGGTATCAAAGATAAGATTACAACAAAAACATAACAAATAGTAGCATACAAATGTATCTTCATTTGATTAAGCTTCTTGCTTCAGTCTGGATCAGCTCACCTGGTACCAATCATCCGAAGTTGTCTGAAACCACTTCGAACTAAAAAGGAAGTATCTGAAGAGAATTGAAGGCAACTACAACGATTTGGAGGAAGAAAGAAAGGACATTATTGACAAACTTTGAAGCTTAATCACCTAAAGTATGGGGAAATTCAACTATGCGGGATGTGGGAACAAACAAGAACGTGACACGTGGATATGGAACCCGCGGTATTTAATGTGTATTAATTCATATGATGACAAAAGAGTTATGAAAACGTCTCTTATACCCTTGCACATGTAGATGTGGGGCGCGCAACATTTAATTTGTTTGGTGGTAAATGATGTCAAGGCCAAATATCTATTATGCCCTCATATTTTAGAGGAAGTATACATTATGCCCTTGCAGTATATATATTTTAAAATATAGATGAGTAAAGACAAATTAATGGCCAAAATACGAAAAATGACAGATAAATAAAAAAGAAGAAATGTGCAATGACCAAAATGGATAAATGAATGAAGACAAAAGATAGGTAAAATGAGAGCAAATAGTAACGTAGAAAATTAACAAAGTGAAATCAAAAGAATATATTACAAGTGAAGTATCATCTGTGTTTATTATTTTGTTTAAATTTAAAGGTAATGAAATTACCTTATATAAATGTCAAAATTGAAAATTATAAACCTATAAGTGCGTCCAAAGAGCATGAGCATGCATGATTACACCGTAACATATAACAAAGTAAAAAATTGAATATCTCTAGTAAATGAGAAAACAACGTAATTAAAGAAAATAATTAGAAAAAATTGGACAAATAGTTCCCATTGTTTACACGGTTTAGACAATTAGTCCCTATTATTTAAAACGTCACACGGTTAGTTTTTGTTGTCTGTAAAAATCTTACTATTAGTCCCTATTATTTGCAATAGTCTCACTATTAATCCTTATTATTTGCAAATATCACGCGGTTAGTCTTCAATCATCTCGATTTTCATTTTATTGAGCTTCTTCTTTTCTCTCTGGATGAACTTACAGGGTACCATTTTCGTGGCAACAACAAAGGTTAGGCGGAAGAAAGAAAAGAGATTTCTAATTATCTATGAAGCCTAATCACCTGATGTCTAACATCTTTAAGATCAATCCAGAGAAGAGAATATTCAAATACAAAAATTATAGAGACACTTCGTTTGACTAAATTCCCATTGACTGCAGAAAAAAAAAATGAAAAAAGTATAAAAGAGTTGACTTTAATAGAGTTTACTTCAAAAAATTTGTCCCCATAAAATTTATTTGCATTGCTCCAAAACATGTCACTATCTATTCTATCACAATGAAATACTATGAGAACCACGAGAATTCCAGAATTATAGTCAATAGTCTACATAGCACTGTCTCATTTATACAATCCTTTCCATTAGAAAAGGAATCAAACCCATCTAAACTCTATTAATCACTTTAAATAGCAATGAAAATGGATAGGTTAAACTCTCAAAACCATTATCAAACTCCAAAATAACTTCTAATTATAAATCCACCCCAAACAATGATAACAAAAGAAATAAGACAGAATATATGATTTTAGCCATGAAAGTATATTAATTCGTACTTCCTCAAACAAATTCATTTTCAATAACACATTATCAAGATAAATCCATCCAGCCAAGACTCCAAAATCTATTAACATGACTAAAAAATGATAGTCATCTATTATATCACAAGTAAATACTATTGGCAAAAGGGTATTCCAAAATCATGGTCTACAATCGACATAGTGCTAGCCTGACTTCCTTAGTCGTTCATGAACAAAGTGATCAAACCACCATACCACTATTATTATCTTGATATAACTAATTAAAATGATGTACGCGAGATTAATCCTTCAAAAGCCTAGTTGCCCATTCCCTAGGTCTCAAAGATCAGCAAACTAATTGCTCTCATACCAATTGTCATGCCTCCAACTTGGCAAGACCAAACTCAGGGACGTTATGTCACGCAACTACAAAGATATCTCCTTCTAAGCCCGCAAGGCTCTAATGACACATTACAGGAAATAAAATTCCACATAATCATTTATCAGAACGACTAAAACTCTTAATTTAACCAAATAATACTTCTGAATATCTATTACAAGAAAGCAACACTTCAAATAAAATTCACCTAAATAAAAATGTTCTCATGTTACCATATGATTGCGAGATCTGATTTCATAGGGTGGCTTCTAACCCATATAGCCTTGATTGCTCATTAACCCGAACCTCTGCACAATTGTCAATAAATAATAATATGAGCGAAACAATGCTCAGTAAGAAGGATACCCAAAATAAAGTTCAAGGGTAATCAAATATAATAATCACATGTGTTTGGAATCAAGAGGCAGAATCGAAATCGGGATCAAAATCAGGACTGAATAGGAATCAAGATCAGAGACCAGAATCAAGTCATATATATAATACTGAATCAGATATATCCAAACTAATAACCAGATTAATTAAACTGTATTTATTATATACAGGTATCTCGGAAACACATCAAAACAGAACATGAAAGGAATGTCACCTAGAACTGTGATAAATATATATACATGCATGGCCCACACCATATCAAGATATCAAGAAGGCTTGTATTTGCCTCATCCTCTCATGGTGAATCATCTCCTACTGATGAGGGCACAAGATGGTCATCTTTGGCCCCACACCTTCGTACGGTAAATCATCTCTCACCTACGGGCCGCTAGGTGGGTGTCACAGTTCTAAGGATAGCACACAGAATCATATGACATATATTCCCCAAGTGATAAAAGACCAGAACAATCATACACTGATTCAAGACTCATACTAATCAAATACAAGGGTCCAAGGAGACATACGAGTCAACAAGACACAACCGAGGCCTACACCTTATAGGATGAATTAAATAGATAAAAACAAGGTTACCATGGATGAGGAAATGACCACATGGTTAGCCACTCGAAGAAATTACCGAAATAGACAAAAACAAATGATACCGAATGTTGAATCACCAAATGAGACTCGAAGACCCAGTTATAGTCCAAGGCAATACGTCAAACAAAGTATTGTGAATCAATCATCAAAGGAGGCCAATAAATTCTGGAATCAATAAATAATAGATATTCAATAACTAAAAACAAATGAAGTATCAAGAATGATAACGAGGTCAACAAATAATGGGTACATCAACAAGTAAGAATTTAGAGTGTAAAGGAATAGTATATTAGGGGAGTCCAACTTATCTCGATACGAGCTTTAAATTAATCAATTCAATTTTCTTTCTCCAAAATTATAATCTCATGTCAATTTGATACTGCAAGGTAGTAAACATGTACTAAAATATCAACTCCAAGATAATGGAAGGTTGTAAAATACAAACTATAGCTCTCAAGTCCCAATTTTTGCATGTCTTATATTTATTTAATATTCTAATTGGTATATAATTATCTGTAATTTGATAAATTCTAATCCCATATACTTGACATTGTTATATAGATCCTTAAATTCTCCATGGCTCCATCACTATATTCTGGCCATTATTATTTTAGTTCGTATAATTTCATTTGGATTTCCTACACTATACCTACTTTCATTTTCTTATTCCTGATCCTTTATCTTTCCATTCAATTTCCTTTTATTTCCTTTCCATTATTCTTCCATGTTTCCTCCTTATTCTTATTATATAACACGCCATCGACACAAATCTTCTTGCATGTTCTCGTTGACCTTTTCTTTATCTTCAATAACATGGTATATTTCACTAGTATTAGTACATATATTAACTAATATATATCATCATACATCTAGCAGGCACACACACCTACACGCATAAATATACTTACTATATAAATTCGTCTCACCCAAAGCACACACACGGCTAACCCTCACCGCTGCACATAGCAACAAAAACCAACTCCATAGCCGGAGGTGGCTGAACCGGAGCCATGCAAGCATGAGGTGGTACATCAAAGGTTATTAGGATGCATATAATATGGCATGAGTTGGCAGAATCTTCAGCAATTGCAATGGTATGACTTATGAGTATGGGGTGGCTGAATGACAAAAAAAAAAAGTGTATGGGGCGGCTGACAAAAATTATAGTCCAACTTAAAAGTATATTAATGTTAGTCTCACTAAGGAATTATTAGATAATATTAGAGAATTTAAGAAATGGAAACCACCTTTCTAATGCCTAGAATTCGAACTTATTTTCTCGCTACCCATCAGAGTTAGAAAAGAGCAAAAATTGAAACAAAACGAAATAACGTTGGAAACTCGAATCTTTTATACTACTAACAGCTTTGACATATTTTATCAAAATGGTCATAACTTTTTCTAAAAAACTCTAATTGATGCACCGTTTGAAATATTAAAAACTAGACTTATAGAGCTTTCTAACCATATATAGATCATCACTTAACTTTTTCTCAATCACTATATTTCTATGACCACCAAATAAGATCTTAGACAACTTCACTTTACATGATTAATTTTAGGGTAGAAAGCCGTGCTTTTTTTAACTCCTAGAATATCCATGACTTCTCCCTTTGAACTTTGTCTTTGTTTCTTGCATAAGAGTCTTGAGAAACAGGTACTCATTTTTTATCACCCTTTTTTGCAAACGTTCATGTTTTCAATGCGCGATCCCTAGATTGACCAAAAAATTAAATATTCCCTAGATTGCTCCTTGGAGTAGTTCTAATTAAATATCATCCTATGAATACCATAATCTGCAAAAATACAGTAGTCATAAAGTTGACGGGGCAAGAATGAGATACTTAGCGAATGATTAATTCAACATTCACATAGTCCTCAATTTATAGTAGATTTATGTCTCGCCCCAACTCAACCCCTCCTATAATCAGTCAGGATGCAACGGAATTTCGACAGTATAACGATAGTGAATAGGATACCGAGGCTCTAAACCAACCTCAATAGGACATCATACATCAACTTCACAAACCATACAGGAAACAACTTCTCAATAACATAATAACATACATCATAACCATATTATACAATAAACATTCCTCGTTATATGCCTCCGTTATACATGAACCCTTAATATACAATACAAAAACATAATGAGCCAATCTAGCAACCTAATCATAAACAAAAGAAAGGCTACTAAGACAACATCAATTAATTCATTAACTTTTCAACATCTTTTACACTATAAACTACAAAGCAGATAAAAGTGTACTAAGTTAATTTACAAGATAATAAAACATGTACGACATCATGGATAAGACTCTGGAACATAAGACTCATCCACGTAAGGCACATTTTCTACATTCTCCTCTTCAGGAGGCACGTACCCGTAATCCTGCAAAAGTACACCTGTATGCATGCAATAATAGAGAGTGAGCTTATATAAAATAAGCCCAGCGACGATCCGATAGATCTCGAGCAAGGTCTACTAAACTCCTTGGAATAATCCTTTGAGTCAGTAAACACACAATAACAATAATATTATCATCACTCAATTATATAACCATTCAATAAAGGATACTCTAGTTGGTGTAGCTCCAAACGCCATCACGATCTCAACCATTCTTCTTGTAACTCCCCATTACACATGCACCCGAGGTACCTCACTAGCCCCTCCCTCCATGACACCTCCATCATGAGAGCTAGGGGTAGTCTCTGGCAGTCATGCCGTTTTCAACCCGACAGCTCAACGCTGCCCGAGAGGTGGCACACACATACCAAGACTCCATAACAATCATCAATAATCAATCAATCATCTATCAATAATCAATCAATCATCAATCAATAATCATTTACTCATCAATACTAGCATCAATTATCAATTAGACAACAAATAACTAAGTTAGAAGACAAAGTAAGCCATCTAACCGAACATGTATTAAACACACATTCAAACTCTAATTTACCCATCAACAACTCACTATTCAATCACTCAACCCAGACCCAAACAACTAAGGCTCAATCTAACATTTTAAAGAAAGACAACCTAAACTTCAATTAATCATATCTTACATTCTACTAATCCAAACAACTCCAAATCAGTTTCAAACACCCACCCATTTAACCAACTACATTAGCCCCCTCGAAAAACTACCATAACACCTCCAAATCATGCCCGATAACCATAAAACCCTAAGGTGTCAAGGCTGAATTTTCCAGATTTTCACCCAAACATCATAATCGAAAATTCGGCATTACAACAGCGCTACCACGTAATTATCAAGTTTTTAGAAATCGACGACAATCGATTTCAATCAACACAACTCAATTTAATCAACATTGAACAAATTAATCAAATTTAAAAACCCGAAAAATAAAAATTATGCTACAACCGATAAAAACTCGTAGTATTATAGCTAAATGATTCCTAGCATGCAAGGAGCAATAATCTAACATCATATTAGAATTCTAACGGTTCAATTTTCATTTATACGCAAAAATGCAAAAGAGAACTTTTGAGATCCATAATTTTTCTCTCACCTTTGATGCAAACTAAGGCTAGAAATGGGTAGAATGTATGTCCAACAATCAATTTCAAGCTTTGAATCACTCAATTCGGCTTTGAAATACAAAATCTATGAGAAAAATGCTTTGAAAATGCCTTCATCTTTCTCCTCCAAGGAGCCGCGGTTTTGTGTGTGTTTTTGGAGTATTTTTGTGCTTTGTGAGTGTGTGTTGGTGATATAAGCTTGTTGGTCAACCATTTAAATGAAAGTCAAAGTTGAAACTTAGCATTTTTTTGTGTTTTCTTGACGTTAAATGGATTTTCTTGATCACCAAAGTTCAAAAAAATTATTCAACACCCAAAATAGCTCAAGTAGATTATTTTTAGGTGACAAGAAGTTTTACAATCAAAAAATTTCACCCGAGTCGGCTTTAAAGTCGATTTTCTCAAAAGTCGGTGTTAAAACCCTAATAAATTCTTAAGCCGATTTTAAAACAGTTTTCATCAAACACAAGTCTATTAAAGTCCGTGGTCTAGGTCTAGAAGGGTTAAAAAGACCAGTTTCAAAATTTTAGCGGGCGTGTTTCAAAAACACTATTCACTAAAAATTGACGATAAAATTTCTGACTCTGTTTTTGGTCAAAATTTCATGAATGCACATTTAGCAAGTATTAGGAGTATTGATATCAAAATTATAACATTCTAGGCCCTATAGCACATAAACAGGTCATATGCACGCAAAACGAGACAAAGCACGTAAATCAAGTTAAAGCAGAAAAGTGGGGTTTCACAATTTACATATCGTTCAAGATCTAAAATGAGGAGAAGATGTCACTATGATAATACAGAACTGTTAAGAAAATTAGATTGATTGGCAATTAAATTGATTGGATTTTGATTGTTAAGGCAATTAAATTAATTGGGATTTGATTGACTATGTTTTAGCAAAACTTATAATATTACCATACTTGTGCTTTTACCTTTTATATTGTGCAGGAAAAATCTTATGGCAACTTACCATATGAGAAGAAGAGTTGTGCTAATTAAGGAATGACATTAATTGCATATTCATAAGGAAATGGAGATTAGGGTTTTATGAGTAAAGGTTTTTCTTGCAGCCCAAGATGATTTGCAGCAGTAATTCGTTATAAATATGAGGCAAAAGGTCGCAGCAAAGATGGAGCAGATGTAGGCAGAAACAGAGAACTACAATAGAAAATACAAGAGAGTTTTCTGTCCAGTGTTCCATGTGATGTTGCAACACGATCTGAGTTCTAGTCTTTGATTGTATTAAGTGTTGCAATTGTGTTTTGTTTGACAGTAAGACATGAGTGATTTGTATGAGTCTTTGAGTGATTAGATTACTGTCTCTTTTATTCATTCTTCGAGAGAAGAAGGTGTAGTTCTCGGGAGAGAATGTTCCAAGTCGAGGGGAGCTCGTCAAACCGAAGTTCATTAAAGAGTTCTTCATCTAGGCGTCAAAGGTCAAGAGGAAGTCTTTACTTGTGTAAGTCCATTGATGTTGTTATTTGTTGTTTCTTAATGAATAGGTTTGTTGGACCAGGTGAGGTCCCGTGGACGTAGACCGCATGGTTGAACCACGTTAAATCTTGGTGTTCTTTATTTTTGTTATAGTTTTATTATTTTCGCTGCTATTTACTGTTCCTACTCATGTTAGAACATTAAGTGGAATAAACTGACTAAGCAATTAGAAAAATAGATTGTTAACAGTCTGTGATAGAACTAATATTCTAATTAATGTTGCAACATCACTTGTAACAGAGTTGTAACTGAATTACTTTACACCAGGTTATTGCATCCTGTTTTTTGTCTTGATCACAGAGCTTCATGGATTAAGCATATTATTCATCTTGCTGAGAAATTAATCCATACTTATACTGCACAACTTCTAACAAGTGGTATCAAGAGAAGGTTACAAACTAATTCGGTTAGATTCTTGGGAGTTTTGAGTTGTTGTCTTGCAGGAATAGGTATGGACACTTTGCGTGAAGGAGGTTTAATCTCTAAACCACCACTGTTGGATGGAGTGAATTACTCGTACTGGAAGGCTCGAATGAGGGCATTCATCAAGTCTATTGATGAGAAGGAGTGGAAAGTGATCTTGACTGGCTGGACAACTCCCACCACAACAGATGATCAGGGAAATATTGCAACTAAATCTGAAATAGAATGGACCAAGGATGAAGACCTTCTAGCAAGTTGGAATTCGAAGGCACTAAATGCGATATTCAATGCTGTTGACTTGAATAAATTCAAGTTAATTTCGACGTGTGAATCTGCTAAGGAAGCTTGGGAGATTTTGCAAACAGCATATGAGGGTACAATATTAGTCAGAAGATCAAAGTTGCAGATGCTTACCACTAGATTCGAAGAACTGAGGATGTAGGAGGATGAAACAATTGCTGATTTTAATGCCAAATTGTGTGACATTGCTAATGAATCTTTTGCTTTGGGAGAAAAATATTCTGATGCTAAGCTTGTAAGAAAAAATCTACGATCTCTCCCAGATAGGTTTGGAATCAAGGTGGCTGCCATAGAAGAATAAAAAAACGTTGATGAAATCAAGATTGATGAACTCATAGGGTCACTTCAAACCTTTGAGATGAAGTTTAAGCATAAGAAGAAAGAAAAAGGCATTGCTCTTCGTGCTGATGTGGAGAAAAAAGAAGCAATAACCTCTTCCGATGATGAAGATACAAAGATGTCTAAATCCTTAGCCATGCTTACCAAAAATTTTGACAATATTATGAAAAAATGGGACAAACGAATAAAAGGGTTTAGGCAGTCAAATTTTGACAAAAAACCTCAGGTTGCGACAGTGGTTGACACATTCAAGAAGCAAAAGTTCAAACCAACTGATGAAAGAAAAAGAGGTAAAGGAATTCAATGTCATGAATGTGGGGGTTTTGGTCACATCCAATCTGAATGTGCAAACACCTTGAAGAAAAAGAAGAGGGCAATGAAGGTTACCTGGAGTGATGATGAATCAGAGGAATTCTCAGAGAGTGATGAGGAACATACCAGTAACTTTGTTGCATTCAATGTTGTTACAACATCTCTTGAAAACAGTCTGAACGAGGAAGCTGGTACAACTGTTGCAGCACTGGATGAAACATACGATAAACTTAGTGAATATGATTGCCTTGAGTCAGACAGTGATGGTGAACTGGATAATGAAGAAGTCATTAAAACGTACAAGAACATGTACGAAAGATGGGTGATCGTGTGCAAGAAAAACGAGGGACTGGAGTTGAGGATCCTTGAATTGGAAAGACAAAAGTTTCAATTGGAAAACCTGGCTGAAGAAAGATTGATGGAAGTACAAATGATGCGACACGAATTGGAACAAATGCAGCGTTATGTTAAAATGCTGAATTCTGGAACTGAAAAATTGGATCACATGTTATCTATTCAAAAATCAAGCAGAGACCATACAGGGCTTGGCTTTCATGGAGGAGAATCTTCTGGTAAAACTATCTTTGTCAAAAGCTCGGAATATCCTGTACAAAAATAAGATGTCGCGACTTTACAGAAGGTCAGAGAAGAACTTTCAGCTACTGGTGTTACAACATGGACTGCAACATTGCAAAAGAAACAAAGGAAAAAGAACAGGTTTGTTCCCATATGCCATTACTGCCTTGTACCTGGACACATCAAACCTCACTACTTCATGCTCCAAAGAATGCAGGAAAAAAGGTAAGTCTCTCAATCAGAAAAAAAGATCATCACATATGTTTTCACAGCACAAGGTAAAAAATTATGGGTAAAGAAATCTGATTTGAACTGTTTTGTTGCTTATACTTCTACACAAGCCCTTGCTGCTAACTCTTGGTATGTTGATAGTGGATGCTCTAGACACATGACAAATATGAGTGAAGTTCTAAGCAAGCAGACAGAAAAATCGTTAGAAGAAGGAAACACCAGTAAGACGAATGCAGATGTTGTAGACGGTGTTGCAACACCAAATGAAGAACAGACGAAGAAATCTACTATGATAAATATTGTTGTAATGCCAGAGACTGAGACTGAGCAGGAGGACATTGGTTCATACGATGTTACAACAAGTAGTGTAACAACAGAAGTTAGCACTAAAGAAATTCAAGCTGAAATGTCTCAAGTTTACAAAAATCATGCTGCAGAAGATGTGATTGGATCAATACATGATAGAATCCGAACTAGAGGTAAATCCAAGCTGAACTATTGGGACATGGTAAAGTATAGGTGCTATACCTCTCTCTTAGAACCCAAAACTGTGAAAAATGCTTTAGGAGATGAATTTTGGGTAAATATTATAGAATTAAATCAGTTTATCTGTGAACTTGTTGAAATTGGAATCATTATTTTAGACCATGTTGCGACAGAAAATCAACTGACAGATATCTCCACTAAAGCTTTAGATCATTTGAGAATTGAAACCCTAAGAAAAGCTTTAAGGATTTGTAGTCTATAATATTGCATCATGGATTGCCACAGGAGCTTGAAAGAAGCTTGAAAAATCTGAAAGTCTAATATTCAATTCAACTTGTGATTTAGTTAGTGAACCATACTTCCTTGTACACACTAAATACAGATTGAGAAAGCTTATCTTGATGATCTGCAAGTGCAGGAGCTTAAACTTTCTGATGACTAGGGATAAAGAGAGAAGTTTCTCTAAATCCATTCCTGTATTCTCTTCATCCTTGAGATCAAAAAGGAAAAAAAGGGCAGCAAATATTGTGGTTATCAAGCACTGGAAAGAGCTACCTAATCCAAAATAAAATAGATTAGTGTGAAAGCTACCAGATGCAACATGAGCTGAAATAGTAAAAAAAATACGTGTGAAAAGAAATACAGTGTACAAGCTATTAGTTACAACATGAGCTGCCACAAGAAAAAATATTGTATTTCCCTGTGAGATAAATAAACGATCAGGTATGTTTGAGTTGATTGTGAGAGTTCCTATACCTTGTAGGTTTAATGGTGAAAGCTGTCTGTTTCACAATTCAGCCTCACACACACACATGGTTCATTAATTAAATCCTGGACTGAAATGAGTATTGATGAGTAAAGTTTCTTGAGTGACTTCATGCTTCCTGAACATATCATGCATTTTAATTCTGTTTTAATTTTTTTTTTTGAAAAAAAAAGGGTGTAATTTCAAGGGATTTTGAGCAAATTAGAGATACTGTGAAAAATATTGTTGCAATATCGGTTCTAAATTGCTTTTGGATAATTTGATACAGCTTATGTCAGTGATGTTTTTGTTGGTTTGGATTGCTGAACAATTTGTGTTACAATTTTTATTTTTTTGCTTACAATTTGTCTATTTGCCTTTGCTTCATGAGGCTTACAGTTTACATGCTTAACTATTTTATTCTACTATTGTGTTGTTTAGTTGCTACAATTGTGCTACTTAACTGCGCAAAAGGTTGTCCACAATCGGGTTGAATCCCTTGTGAAGTTGTCCCCTCCATTCCATCTTTTTCACAAGTTTTTGCAGGAATCTGATATTCAGGGGGAGCCTTGAGCTGAAGGCAATGTTGGACTAGCTTTTGAAACAACTACTACTTGAATGTTGGTTGTTTAATGATTATCGCTCTGGTACTTTACTTTGTTTAATTTTTGCTGCTCTACTTTGGGTCCATGTTTGTGTTTGCTAATTTCTGCTAAGTCATTTGGTCTGGTACTTTGGTTTCTTTTTGCAAAAGGGGAGACTATATTATTGCTATTACTGCGTGTTGATTGTTGCTTGAGGGGGAGATGATTATTGTAACAGGTTTAGCTGCTCTATTGGTGCGGCTAGTGATTGTTGTTGCTATTGAGTTTGGTTGCTGCTTCTTATTCTTTTCCTGATATAATGACTGAGTTTTTGTGATGATTTACTGATTGTTGCAACAGGGTTATCATCTTTGACCATCTTTGCTCTGATACATCCTTATCTGGTTTGCTAGCTTTATTGCTCTGATCTTTTGGCTCTACTTCTTTGCCTTTGGTTTGGCAAAAAAAGGGAGTACTATGTTGTGCTGTACTGCTATTGCTTTGCTATCTTTTACAGGAGCACTATGTTTTCTACTTTGATACATTTATATCTGTGTTCTACTGCATGTTGCAACAGACTAATCATTGCACTAATACTGCTGTTTTACTGAATGTTGTACCGGGATTTTCATTTGTTGCATCTGTCTTTTTGCACTTGGGCAATAAGAGGTTACATTGACTATGATATCAGAGTTTTGCCAAAACAAAGCCAAAGGGGGAGATTGTTAAGAAAATTAGATTGATTGGCAATTAAATTGATTGGATTTTGATTGTTAAGGCAATTAAATTAATTGGGATTTGATTGGCTATGTTTTAGCAAAACTTATAATATTACCATACTTGTGCTTTTACCTTTTATATTGTGCAGGAAAAATCTTATGGTAACTTACCATATGAGAAGAAGAGTTGTGCTAATTAAGGAATGACATTAATTGCATATTCATAAGGAAAAGGGAGATTAGGGTTTTATGAGTAAAGGTTTTTCTTGCAGCCCAAGATGATTTGCAGCGGCAATTGGTTATAAATATGTGGCAAAAGGTCGCAGCAAAGATAGAGCAGATATAGGTAGAAACAAAGAGCTACAATAGAAAATACAATAGAGTTTTCTGTCTAGTGTTCCATGTGATGTTGCAACACGATCTGATTTCTAGTCTTTGATTGTATTAAGTGTTGCAACTGTGTTTTGTTTGACAGTAAGACATGAGTGATTTGTATGAATCTTTGAGTGATTACATTACTGTCTCTTTTATTCATTTTTCGGGAGAATAATGTGTAATTCTCGGGAGAGAACGTTCCAAATCGAGGGGAGCTCGTCAAACCGAAGTTCATTAAAGAGTTCTTCATCTAGGCGTCAAAGATCAAGAGGGAGTCTTTACTTGTGCAAGTCCATTGATGTTGTAATTTGTTGTTTCTTAATAAATAGGTTTGTTGGACCAAGAGAGGTCCCATGGACGTAGACCGCACGGTTGAACCACGTTAAATCTTGGTGTTCTTTATTTCTGTTATAGTTTTATTATTTCCGCTGCTATTTACTGTTACTACTCATGTTGGAACATTAAGTGGAATAAACTGACTAAGCAATTAGAGAAACAGATTGTTAACAGTCTGTGATAGAACTAATATTCCAATTAATGTTGCAACATCACCTGTAACAGAGTTGTAACTGAATTACTTTACACCAGGTTATTGCATCCTGTTTTTTGTCTTGATCACAGAGCTTCATTGATTAAGCATATTATTCATCTTGCTGAGAAATTAATCCATACTTATACTGCACAACTTCTAACAAGAACTATTTGAAGTATTTCATATTCTGTGAAGACAAAAAATCTACAACTGATCTTTAACGACCCTCTATCAGAGTATTGGTCAGATCATTTCTTGTTAAAACTCTTTCATCTAACGGGAAATTAGACTCATCAACGATCCTCTCGATATAATATCCAGGGTGTTTAGGTTGTGGTGGTATTACATTCTCACTATTAAACATCATCACTACAGATGACATTATTGGTTGATGCTCAAATCGTTGTTGCACACACAAGAGGCCAACTTGTATGCACCGTAACACTGTAGACATTGGAAATGAATCCTCCATCAATGGATCTATTAGATCAGATCCTCTTCCTTTCGTCCATATATAGTTTCCATGCCTGTGATAGTATCATTTAGATTAACATAATGCAAAAACACAAAAAGTATAATTAGATTATAAATTTCATATCTTACGTGTCCGAGAAGATTGAAATCATGGTCGGAATGGGAAAATAGAGTGTTCCTTTTTCCCACTTATTATCTCCAAAACTAAGACTCCAAAGCTAAAGATATCTGATTTCATGGAATAGATGCCATCAATAGCATACTTTGGAGCCATATAACCACTGCATTTCATTATGAAGTTCACAGAATTAGTAGAATACAATTGCAAGTAATTACAATTGTACGTAATTCCTGATTACGGGAAGAGTGTGGACACTTACTATGTTTCTGCTATCCTTCTGGTTCTCACTGTTGATTCTTCTTCCCCAAATGCTCTAGCCAAGCCAAAATCTGAAAATTTTGAATTCATCTCATTGTCTAGTAGTACATTGCTTGCCTTGAGATCCCTATGAATAATTATCAACCTTGAATCTTGATGAAGGTAATGAAGCCCTCTAGCAACCCCAATAATTATAGTGAAGCGCCTACCCCATACAAGCAAATGTCTGTCGAGTTCACCTTCACAGTAAAGATCCAAGGTGATGAGAATGTGAAGTTTGGGAGTGAAACACAATATACATTTAGATTGAAATTTTGTCAGTAAGTACTATGTATTGGACCATGTATATGATGGGTTGAGAGCTAACCAAAAACATAGGAGTCTAAGCTTCCATTAGGCATGTACTCATAAATTAGTATTCTCTCTTCTCCATGGATGCAATATCCTAGAAGCCTAACTAAATTTCGATGTTGAAGTTTGGCAATCAACGTGATCTCATTCTTGAATTCAGTGAGCCCTTGACGAGAACTCTCTGAAAGTCGTTTTACTGCTACCTCTTGTCCAGTTAATAGTTTTCCCTAATATTTTAAACAAACAACAGATGCACAAGCACTCGTCATTTTTCTTCTTTGTTTTATTTTCTCCTACATCGTAATGATACGATAATTTGAAAAATACTACTTACCTTGTAGACGGGCCCAAAACCACCTTGCCCAATCTTGTTCTCATCAAGAAAATTTTGTGTTGCTCTCGCAATTGTAACAATATCAAAACAAGGTAATCCGAGGTTTTCCTTGTCACTGACTTGACTGCGCTCTCGTATACCTGTTCAGCAAGAATATTAGAAAGGGTGTCTGATGGAGTACTTTATAAGAAATTAGTAGGAATGGCAACAGATCAAATATCCACCAAAAATGAGCTATCTGAAATCGAATCCGATTAATATACCCTCTTACCAAAACAGTATCGGATATCCACCAGATTTTAAAATTTCTTACCAAAACCGAATCCAACAAATATTGGATTATCCAATAGATATCCGAATCCGGAACTTTTTTTAAAAAAAAAAAATAGTACTAAACAATCTCCAGATAAAACCAACCAACACGGTGTAAAGATAAGTGGAAAGGAGGGCCGACGACAGAGAAGGAACCCAAAGTTACAAATCTGGGCGTGACTAAAATAGATCTCACTTCGTCGAAAATCAAGCTGCGCAATATTCGATCTTCTGCTGACTAAAAGTACTTGCCAGCGGCTTTTTTTTTGAGGAACTATGTCACTAGCTCTTAAGCAAGTGGCTTTTTTTTTTTTTTTTTTTCCTTTGGAGGGTCAGGGGACAAGTTGAGAAAGAGGAAGAAGATTTGTGTTCATTTCACGTACCTGTGCAAACATCATCTGAATTAAGAGAAGATTAAGAGGAAGAAGAGAAGGGAGAGTGAGTGTGTGAGAATAATGAACGAAGAGGAAATGAGAAAGTAGATGAAAAAGTAAAAGTCAAAAAATAAAAGAGATAAAAGAGAAAGAAAAAGAAAGAATAAAATAAAGAGATTATGATGGTAGATGGTATCCGAAGATGGGTAGTGAATTTGTTTTAACCTTTGTTATATATAAATATATATATAATAATCGGATTTTGGATTATTTATCAGTTATTATTTATAAACTAAAATCTCTCGAATAATTAATCGGTTACTTTTTATAAAAATTAAATTTTTATGGATAACTTGTCGAATTCGTTATCGAATTATTATCAGATCGGATATCTATCAGTTTCATATTTAAACACTATCCATTACCATTCCTAGAAATTAGTCGAGTTGAATTGCATCAAAGGCTTTTGTTTATGTTTATGAACTTAACTTCCATGATTTTACCCATTGAGAAATCAAAGTATGTTGTTCTTATCATTTCTCTGTTCTTGATTTTTAACATATTTTCGGTCCATTCCCGAAAAAGTTCATGACTATGAGATATAAAAGCATAGTAGCATATTCCTTGAGATATTCAAGCAGTTAATATATTTCAAAACCAAATAGGTAATAGACCATCTCCAACTGACATACTAAACAAGAAAGAGAAATAACAAAATTTATTATTTTAACGTGTCAATTCAATATTTTAAGAAGTAATAAATAGGCGACAAAATAAGATGGTATATAACAATCTTAGAAAGCGTGAAAAACTTGCCTTCTCGCTTTGATATCCTCTTCCAAATGAAAAAGAATACAACCAACATAAGCAAGATTGATGCAGCGATCATCACCACTATGACTACCATCTTCTTTTTCTTCTTTGAATTTGATTCTGAACGCACTAAAAAATTGAAAAAGAGTGGTTCAGATAAGTAAGAAATTTAGCCAAATCCACATATCTTACCATTGAAATAGAATTGCAATGGTTAGTTACCTAAGTCTGCAGCTGTAACCCGAATGTGTAGTCTCTGATTTTCAGTCGTGGCTAATTTCCTGACATCGATTAGGTCTCCAAACCAGAGCAAGCAACCTTGACCTGCTCCAGTAGCATTTGAATTGGCATAAGCTGTACATGAGCAATTCTTGGAGCATTCAGCTTCACATTCCTCCACAGACATACTAGTATTCACCGTGCTCTGCAAAAGATCAGGTATTTTCAGATCCTCAAATTCTTTAAATAGTCCTGTTTCTGAACAATTGAATGGATTTTCTCGTATACATCCGCCAGACGAGATACGATCATCCCAATCATGCATCTGCAAATTCGCGCATCACTTATAGTGCAAACAGCATTGGGACCACAGTAACCATAACTGCCACAATTGTCCCGGGGTAGCTCCACAATCATACGCCAGTCACTGCTATGATTGTCCCGTACAAGGACTCGAAATGCACCAGAGTAGCTAATAGTTGTCATCATTAAAGAAGAATTGCCGTACAGATGATGTATATAGTAAACCTTTTCTGAATTTACGGTAAATTCTGTGGAGTATCTGGCATTGCGTGGGAAAGGGTAACCATTAAACTCTTCTCCATTCCATGGTCCACTTTTAAATGAGCCTTCCAAAGTACTATTTGTGGTAGTCCATGAAGATCAATACCATATGTATATTCTCCAGGAGAAGGGTCATCTGAATCTTTCCAGGATGTAAGATTTCGATTCAGACCAGTCCTCAAGTCCCATCCGAGCTTCATCCCAGCTATCTGGATATCCGATGGATGATCAAAGCTTTGCCAGAGAACACTTGCTTCTTCTTTGTTGTCTCTCAAAATAAGATTTCCGGAGTCTAAAAGTTGTGCAACAGTGTTCCCTGATGATAAGTTCTGGACTTCGGTAGACCAGACGATCCTTTCTGTTTTGTCCAGAAGGATCAAGTTTCCATCATTTCCAATTCTAACAACACCAGAAGAATCATTGAGAGGATTTTCTCTGTTTGCAATCCACACAATTTGAGTTGGGATGATATTGAACCATATGGCCAAGTAGAACTTTTTGGAATTGCCAGGACTGAAGAACCCCAGCTGGAACTCCTTTTGTGCAGAGATTAAGGTTTCATTAGAAGTAATAGACTGCTCTACATTCAACATGTCGATTGACATGGATATTTTTATACAAGATAAAATGACAACAAAAACATAACACTTAATAGCAGACAAGTGCAACTTCATTGAGGAACTTCTTCTTTCAGCAGTCTGTAGCAGCTCACCTAGTGCCAATCATCTCAATTCTCTGGAACTACTTAGAAGAGGAAGGTAATAAAAATGATTTTCTTTAACATATGCTCCCTGTTGGTTAGGTGAAATTGCATAAAAAGGTATAATTTGAAAAGGTAGTGTGGGTACTGTGTAAAATAGTTCATTGAATCAACTAATTTGAGGTCGCACGACTAACTTATTTCAGGGATAATATCAATAAAATTTCAAGGATAATATCATTAATGTTGAGATTATTAAGTTCCACGGTTTAGAATCACCAAAGCAACTTCGCTCTGGTCATAGTCTCTGTTGCTTAGAATTGATGCAGACTTGACCCTTCAGTCATTGATCAATTTCCCATCTTTTTGCTTTTCCTTCTGTATGTTTAAACCTTTACTTAGTTTCAACCAAATTAAAGTTTCACAGTTATATGGATCTAATGATATCACTAATTTATATTGAAAATTAAGTATATCTTTTATTAGCTTCATATGCCCGAGATCTTGTTTGATTGTCTCCATCCAATTCTTATTATTGTCTTCTTTTCTCTTACGATACACATGCTCTATACCTCTGCATTTTTCAACTTGATAAGATATTATAGTTTCTAGATATTGTACAGATCCATAAGATCAAGGGCGGAGTCATAAATTTTTATCAGTGAGGGCTAACATAAATAATTTTTCAACTATATGACTTTATTTTTTCTTTCAGTGGGGGTTAATTAATTTTTTAAACTAAAAATACATAGATATTTTAATTTTTTCCTCAAAAATACATAAAATTTTATAATTTTTCAACTATATGACTTCATTTTTTCTTTCAGTGGGGGCTAATTAATTTTTTTAACTAAAAATACATAGATATTTTAATTTTTTTTCTAAAAAATACATAAAATTTGTAACGTTATTCTAAGTCAGTGGGGGCTGCAACCCCCACTTGCCCTAGTGTGACTTCGCCCCTGCATAAGATAAGCTTCATTTTATGAAGCAGAAAGGATATTGAAGACTTTTTCCTTAATTTTATAAAATTTTGCAACATTCATTTGCAAATCCAATATTTTGTGTTTGGAAGCACCTTTTTTTAAAAATTAAAAATCTAGTATTTGCAAATCTTGAATTTACTAGCTTTACCCAAATCTTTACTCAAGAGGTAGAATTTACAATTTTAAGCCATCAAATAGTTACTCACTTTTTAAGAACACTACAAAAAAAATTGAATTCTACGAACACCGTGTAGTCTCCAATTTTGACTTTGCGACGGCACGGTGAGGGGAAATGTCCGTCAGACACGAGGTAGTCGCCAAAATCCTCCCAGTCACCAACTCGTCACCGTATTACGATGGCTCGTCACCAATGATTGCCGTCACCGAGCTCTCACCAATGTTTCCCCTCACTAAGCCCTCACCAATTTATCACGTCACCACGCCGTCACAAAAATTTCTCGTCACCATGCCGTCACAAACAATTCCCGTCACCATGTCGTCACAAAAATTTTATGTCACCATGCCGTCACTAATATTTCCCATCACCATGCCCTCGCTAAATTCACCCGTGCCCATGTCGTCACCAAAACAGCCCTCGTCAAGCCCTCACCAAAACTGCATGCAACAGTTTATCTTCTCTCTCTTCCCAAAACCATGTCGAATTGCTTTATCTCCTAAAAGAAAAATAGCAAACAAAACAAGAATAAAGGCAAAAAAGACACAATTTTTTCTTACATACATAAGAAATTGATCAAAGATAGCAACAAAAAATTAGCATAATAATGGAGTGGTCAACAATTAGGATTGAAGCTTATTGATTCTCAACACACACAATCAAACTGTAAGTCCATAAGAATTATGCATGAAACATTACACATTCACGCTCTTAGGTAGCTAACTATTCAAGAAAGAAGGGTTTCACTTAAGACTTTATAACTAATATCAAACCTCTTAATCGTATCATTAGCAGCACAACAAGCTTTAATATAACTTATAACTCATTATTTCACAAGTAAGACACGAGGTAAGGAAATCTATCTATCAATAACTTCAACATGAGCTTGACAGCAACTTAAAATAAGAACAATTTGATCTCACATTCATAGTAGACTCAAGTTAAAGATAACATTTAACAAGCCAATAAATAACTACTTCACAATTAACTAACATTCTAACTAAACCACTACACAATTAAACTAACTCTTCAATTTAAAATTAAATCATAAGTTTAAAGAATAGATGCTACACCAAAACACTTGTCTTCATTTCCAATCAAATTAACATTCAAGATAAACAATAGATCTAAATCACATGCATTTATAACTAATTACTTTATTTGAACAAGAAACACAACTCAGTTATCAGATAGTAACCAAACTAATAAAGCAACATAATATACACTACCACTTAAACTTTAAATTCCAACTTTCACTAACATACATCTCCTAGTCCCCTTAGATTATCAACTACATTTAATCCTTACACATTCCCACTTTTCAAAGGTTAAAGGCCAATAATCCGAGCTAACTTAACAACCTTTTCATTAATAGATTAGTTTACAACATTTAACTAAGTTAAACAATTTGTACAACCAAATCAAATTCAAGCTATAGCTAACCCCTACATAACTTAATTAAACGAGTTCACATTTTAGTAAGATGTGAAAAAGGGCAAGACAGTTGCATTCCATACTAACTCATAATTCCTAATTACCCATTCAATTTCAATTATATCACAATTTTCATAACTATAAGAGCTCCATTACGCTACTAATCATCCCAGAACACTACACAATAAAGTTTTGATTGAATACATCTAATTAGAGTTAAAATATATCATCACTTGAGCAAAATAATAATGTTATTCAGATTCTCGTGTAATAGGACAGTTCTAACATATCTCACCAAAATGGTCATAACGTATTCTAGAAAACTCTGTTTAACGCACCGTAAAAAGATTTAGAAACTAATCTTGATCTCCACATGCACACCGCTTGAGCATATTAGTCCACCATCAACAACCTCAATGTTCAAAATTCTTCCACTGTCATTCATATTGACCATACAACAAGGAAAATATAGTCATAAGTAAACAGGCCACTTAAGACCGGATACGCTAACTAATTTTCCAAGACCATTAAGTCAGACATGTTAACTAATGCAGAGAATTCTGTATATGCTTATTCAAATTCCATCACCATTCTAAAGTCACACCTGTTAACTAATGATCAACAATCTCATTTACTTATTAAAAGCATTAGAAGCACACATCTAGGATAATGCTGCACATATCAGAACTTTCGTAAGCCTCATGGACTGGATTCCCCTTATTAGATCCTTTTTTTTTCTCCTCATTAGATCCTTGAAATCACACTACAGTTTCTTTCTTTTTTATTTTCCTTACGCTGCTTAACACAGTTTTTTAATGTTTTGGAGGGACAGGCTGATGGGGTACGATGCTGGTAAAGACTGCCTCAAAATACAAGGTAGGACGAGACAAAAAAAGTTTCATGTAGAAGTATACCATTCACAAAGCTACATAAACCAAATATTGAAGGACACGGATACTTACTAAGGAAAAACTGACTTGACCTTCTCAATATCTAGAGAATTCTGGAGAGACGAAGGAACTCCCAGCTTAATTTGTAGTTTCATTTGCTCAAATGAAACACCAGGTATAGATCCTGCTCCAATTCAACAAATTAATGTTTTAGACAAAGTGAAATTATAAAAAGTTCTATAGGATACATATTATAGTTCAAGTGTAAAATCTAACATATTCCAATACTTCTAGTCTTCACTAAAAGTATTTGTTGCATAACAACAAATTATACTTAAGGCATCCTCTAGAGAATCATGTCAAAAATAAAATCTTTAACATGTATCACTTATTATCACAGGGAACAATATTAGGCCTATGAGTATGTTTGAAGTATATCAATCAATGTAGTAAAAGCAAGAAAGTTGTATAACAGAGATTGATGGAAATATAAAACCTACGAATATCAGTTTTAAGATTCCGTACACATCTACAATAATATCTTAAATGGATCAAAACACATATGCACCTTATAATCTGTAACCTATTTCACATTTATAATCAACACAAGTTGTTCAATAATGCTATTACGTTTGCCAATGATGCCTTAGCCTCGTGGTCAAAACTGAAGGTGTCAACTTCAATTCTTTACACCAACAATGAGAGTATTTGTGCACTTTACGGCAATATTATCACATGCTATACTTGTGTTATTGTGCGATTATTAGTAGTTCTACTTTAATTTTTGTATGAATTCATTCTCATTATATGGGGAGGTTCTATAAATTATCACTTCCTAAAAAGATAGTTAGCATATGCAAATAGACACATATATCAAATGGTGTTGGTAACATAAAATCAATAAATACTTTCCAAAAAATTCAGTTTCAAAAAAGTAAGCAAAAAATAAATCTGAAAATAAAAAATAAATAAATATCTGAATTAAAAAAATTAGTAAATAAATAAAAAAATAGAAAAAAGAAAAATAGAAAATAAAAAATAAAGAAGACAAATAAATAAATAAATAAAATATACATATATATATATATATACACACCTACCAATACAAATCCAAATATCTACAACTATTAACAAAAAAAAAGTGAATAAATAAACAAACAAAAAAAAAGAAAATAAAAAGAAAATGAATATATATACCTACTTATACAAATCCATATACATATATATATCTAGATGCATGGGTCGCGAGGTAGGGGTGGGGGTAGTGCGGGGTGGGGGTGCTATGGGGTGAGGGAACGCTGAGAAGTAGGGAGTGGGTTGAGAACATGGGGTAGGGGGTACGTTGCTTTGTGGGGGGTGGGCAATTTTTTTTTTTTTTCAATTGAAAGTATGAGGGCAGCCCTTGCTGTCCTCTTTCAATTTAATTGGAATTTTTTTCAAAAAAAAAAATTGAAAGTATGAGGGCATTAGCTGCCCTCTTTTAATTTTTTTTTAAAAATGGGGAGACGAGTTCCTTTCCCGTCTCCAATATTGGAGACGGGGTTGATTTGGAGACGGGCTAAGCCCCCCGTCTCCAACTTTGAGATGGGCTAGGTTACCATCTCCAACTTTGGAGATGGGGTTCCTTTCCCGTTTCCAACTTTGGAGACGGGGTTTATCTCCTGTCTCCAATATTAGAGACGGGGTTGATTATCCAACTTTGGAGATGGGGTTCCTTTCCCGTTTCCAACTTTGGAGACGGGGTTTATCTCCTGTCTCCAATATTAGAGACGGGGTTGATTTCCCGTTTCCATTGGAGACGGGCTAGGCCTCCCGTCTCCAAATTTGGAGACGGCCAAAATTGCCGTCACTATTGGTGAGGGCTTGGTGACGGTTTTTTTCGACTGACACTATGCCATCACTGTCCGGTTGTAAAACTGGCGTCAATTTTTCCCGTCACTAAACCGTCGCCGTTTTGGTGACAACATGGCGACGGTCCGTCGCAAAATTCAATTTTTTTTTTGTAGTGGAACTAAACTATCCTCTAAGTTTTCTTTCCTTTTTCATGGTTCTTATTTTTTCGCTCTCATTCCCTCTATAGTTGATTCTTGGGAAAATCTCACTAGTAGTCTCCATTGTTTCATTTTGTCTCAAACTAATCCCCATTGTTTCAACTGTCTCAAACTAGTCCCTAATGTTTCAAAAAAAGTCTCAAGTTAGTCACTTCCGTTAAAAATGTAACTGATAACCTATTAAATGACTAAAATACCCTTAAAACCTAAGTAAAATTACTACAACCCCCACCTTTACCCATCGGATTCTTACCTCTATTCCCAAAGTCAAAACGAACACCTCACCCCCTCCCCAAGCCGACGCCCCACCCCCACTCCCTTCCCTAGGACAGCGTTCCACCCCTATCCCCACCCTCACCCCTACGCTATTATCCCTACCCCACTGCCCCATATCCCACCCCGCAAACCCCTTACGCATCCTCATTTGACCAAAAAAAAAAAATGAAAAACAACAAAAAAATAGGTATGTGTATTATGTGTGGTATAATTCAATAGTGTGTTTTATATGTGTGTATATATGTATGATTTGTGTGTATTGTATATATGGTGTTGTGTGTGTTGTATATATGGGTGTTTTGTGTATGTTGTATATATGTGTTGAGTGTGTATGTTGTATGCGGCGGTTTGGTAGTTGGTAGGTTGTGGTGATTGGTGGCTGCAGTGGTGATTGGTAGCAGTATCATGTGATTTGTGTGCATTGTGTATGTAATATGTGTGTATATGTGTGTGTTTTATGTGTTGGTAGTGGCAGCGGTGATGCATGGTGGTGGTGGTAGTATTATGATGAAGAAGGATGCTTTTACCATTTTACCCCTTATTACTATTTATTTTTGTTAAGTTTAACACCTAGTTTAACAAAAGGGACTAACTTAAGACTTTTTTGAAACAATGTGGACAAGTTTGGGACAAAATGAACAATGGGGACTACTAGTGAGATTTTTCCTTAATTATTCTTATTCTTCTTGCAAGCTTCTTCACAATAAATTATTTTAGTCTTATTATTGATAGAATACATATTCATGTCAAAGTTTCAAAAATAGCGCGAGAAAATCTCATTACAAGTCCCCATTATTTACCTTCATCTCAAACTAGTCCCCATTATTTCAACTGTCTCAAACTAGTCCCCAATATTTTAAAAAAAAGTCTCAAGTTAGTCCCTTTTGTTAAAAATATAACTAAAAACCTATTAAATGACTAAAATACCCTTAAAACCTAATTAAAATTACTAAACCCCCTTCCCACACCCATCTGATTAACCCCACTCCCAAACAAAAAAATACCTCTACCTTCTCTCCACACCGCTGCTCCCACCCCCAACTCCTATCCCCGCTGCCCCAATCCCTAGCTCTCTACCCTGCTGCCCTACCCCTACCCACCAGTTCCCCACCCTACTGCCTCCACACCTAACTCCCATCCTTGTTGCCCTAACCACTAGCTTATTTCCCTATTGCCCCAACCCCTATCTCCCACCCTGTTGCCCCACCCCTACCCCGCAGATCCCCATCTTGTTTCCCCCACCCCGCTACCTCATCCTTATCTGACCAAAAAAAGAAAAATAACAAAAAATGGGTATGTATATTGTGTGTGTTTTATATGTGTATATATGTGTGATTTGTGTATGTTGTGTGTGTGTTGATGGGCGGCGATAGTGTGTGTTTTGTGTGTGTGATTTGTGTGTATATGTGTTTGTTGGTGGGCACCGATGGTTGGTGACGGCAGTAGTGTGTGTTGTATGTGTGTTGTGTACATGTTTTGTGTGTATGAGTGTGTGATTTGTTTGTATATGTGTGTGTTTTATTTGTTGGTGGTGGCAGCAGTGGTGGTTAGTGATGGAAACAACGGTGTATGGTGGTGATGGTGGTATTAAGAGGAAGATGGATGCTTTTACAATTTTACCCCTTTATTAGTATTCATTTATGTTAAATTTAACGCTTACTTTAACAGAAGGGACTAACTTGAGATTTTTTTTGAAACATTAGAGACTAATTTAGGACAGTTAAAACAATAGAGATTAGTTTAGGACCAATGGAAACAATGAAGACTTGTAGTGAGATTTTTCCACTTTCTTTTATCGCGAATCCAATCATAGTGTAGATAACGTCAGCCACAATCCCTTCCACCACAGGCGCGTGCAAAAAAAAAATGTGAGGGAGTTTGTTGATTATTATTTAAGCAAAGGTAGGCAAAGATAAGAGGTAGTGAGAGTGACCTGGTGCGCATATTCAAACTAGACATTACACACACTACAACGTTTTTCTCATATATATATATATATATTTTTTTTTCTTTTTTTTTTTTTGCTTTACCATTAGAAACTCCCTCACTCAACCAACCCTACAAGACATAGACTAGATTAACCACTACCCGAAGATGGGATACGCCAGCATTTCCTCGCTTGGCCTAACAGTTGAATTTGAACTAAAACCCCCGGGGTGCAGCGGCTTGACCCACAGCATGCACCGGGTAAGTCAAGGTATGATTTTCAAATGGCAGTACTCCAGCGCATATTCAAACTAGACATTACACACACTACAACGTTTTTTCTCATATATTGTTCTTTCCATAGTGGAAAATACCACAAAACACAAACTAACTCTCAATCTAATCCATTTATATTTTCTTACAGTAACACGCGATAAGACACGTTACACGCCAACGTGACAAGGGAATGTAAATGACTTAATATTTCTTGTATTTTTGAAAAAAGTGCACAATATTTATGTATTTTAAAACGTAACTGATTTACCTCCTATGTTTTATAAAAGTAACTGAATACTCTCCTATGTTTTTTAAATAAGCTGATTACCTTATGTATTTTACAAACGTAACTGAATACTTTCTGTGATATTAAAAATGTAATTGAATACCCGCTTTCATTAAATAAATCATTCATTTTTAAAAGGGAGTATTTAGCTATTTTTTAAAAACACATGGAGGTGTTAAGTCATTTACTCGTTATAATATTATAATAGTTGTAATCTATTAATACAATTATGACGATGTAGTTGTAATCTTTCAATCCGGCCATATTCATAATGTTACGATGTTATAAAAGTATTTTATATATAAGGTTATGACATCATAAGTTAAATTTAATGATTGTAAAATCGTTGATACAATTTTGATAAAATAACATGAATAATTTACGATATCTGAATCTTAATCGTAACCTTATAATATTATAAGGGTATATTGTTACACTGCTCCACAAACCCAATAAACACAGTACCTAGAACTAATAATTGTGATGCCAATGTCCATGCATCCACACACACATGCATACTCACACACACCTAATCACAACAATAATATACTACTACAACTTTATATGATTAGTGTACATATCTGATACATATACATGGTATTTTATGTACTGCTCTACACGTATATAATATATGTGCGTACACTTGTCTTTATATGATAGACTATTACATATAAATATACGTTTTTGGAAAGATGTTGCGTTTACATTTGATTCTTCTCTGCAAAACCAACCATGGAAGAAGCAATTAATTAGCTATATATCTTCCAGTTTTCTGTTTGGAGAGCTGGGAATATTTAGCAGCAAATTAAAAGAGTTTCTCAAAGTGGGTTCAAGCTCAAAGGTTCATCTTTTTACTCTTATATTCTTTGTTTGATTGCCAAGAAAACACAAAAAGTCAAAAGGGTATTGAAATAATATAATTACTAAAATGTTATGTATAAAAGTAAATAATTTTTGGGTTACTAAACTATTTTGTTAGTCCTATCTTAACTATAGAAATATTTTTAGTTCTAAAAGGACCATTAGTTTTTTAAGATGATTTTATTCAAATCATTTTATTAAATATCATTAAAAAATTTAACCGATGCAACAAGAAGAACATTCAATTCTAACACCAAATTTTGATTAAAACCCAACCTTCAATTCTTAGGCACACTCAATGCGATGCAACATTTGTTCAAAAAAAAAAAAGCTATTGTAAGTAGCCAAAGAGACAAGAGGAAGAGAGAAAGGCTGTGATATGACCCTGCAAACTATAGTTTGCAGACCTAGGAAAGGCTGACCCCTAGGTCAAATCACCATTTTTCGTTTTGCTGGAAGTCAAATCACCATATTTTTTTTGCTGGAAGTCAAATCACCATATTTGTTTGCTTTTTTATCTCTCTATTTCTCCTCCCTCTCTATCAGACTTTTGAGTTCTTCTTCTATGAGGTATATGGTAAATTTATCACATATTTATAAATAAAAAGTGATTCAATTAATTGATTAATATTAATCAATTATTATAAGTGGGGATATCATAATAATTTATTTAAAACTCTGTAAGGCCAAATTAGTAAAAAGAAAAATTTCAGACATTCTGATATAACATATCTGTATGATACAGACTAACGTAGATTAGTTTTATGAAATAACAACGTAACATTTGACTGTGGTAGATTTGCCACATGCTTCATAAAAGAATTTTCCCAGACTTTCACCATCCTTTTATCCCTCTTTCTCTCGTTTCTCTCTACCAACTTTCTCTATCTTTTTTTTTTTTTATCAGAAAAAAAAGGATTGGATACTATTCAAAGTTGCTTTTTGTTAAGATTTGATTTTAATTAAAGTTTTTTTTTATTGGTTATGTTTTAGCAAAAATTATAGATATTGTGTGTGGTAGTTTGAGCTTGCTGGAATCTATAAAGAAGTCACGATCAGGAGGGATTCAAGTTCTAAAGAGTTCTAACGCTAGGAGTATTCTTGAAGAGTCCACGTTATTGTGAAGATATCTTGGAGATAAGGTGATAATGTGATAGAGGTCAAGTTATCAAGAACTCTTGAGCTAATTGGATTATCTTGAAGACTCTTCTGCTTGTACTCAACATCCCAGCAAATCCTTCAAATAGGCATAACGATTCCCAGTTAAAGTACCGAGCATAGTGAGCAGAAAAAGTAGTAGCATAATCGTGAGTTAGCTATAGGCTGTCTGTATCAAGTCGTGTTGCAACATGTTGTATAACAGAGTGTGCTGAATATTTTAATTAGTGTTGCAACACAGTCTGTTTTTTAGTCAAATGTACTGACCAATCTGTCTAAAGTTTCAAGACTCTTTTTATGTATTTTTGTATTGGTTCTTTGGGAGAAGTATTCTCGGAAGAGAACTTTTGTAAGTCAAGGGGAGCTCGCCAAACTAGAGAATCTATTAAGAAAGTCTTACACCTAGGCAGCAAGGGTTAAGAGAGAGTCTTCAATTACGTAAGTTTCCATTGGTGTCTGTAATCTCTTGAAACTTAGTGGATTGGTTTGTTGGTCAGGAGATGGCAGCATGGACGTAGACCTAGTTGGTTGAGCCACGTTAAAATTTCTGTATTCTTATTTTTTTTGTTGCAACAATTTTACTTACCTGCAAGTTTACTTGATTAATTTGTTTGAATATCAAATTGTTTAAAGGGCCAGAAACTAACACTTTTTATATAATTTTTTTATGTTGTTTAATAATTTTATTCTTGAGGATTTGTTGTGAGAGTGATCGTATTAAAGTTGAACCAAGTGGTAAGTCTTTTAGTTACTGTAAGTATTTTTTTTCATGCACTTTTTGTTCAATGTAAGTATTTGGATTTTTATTCCCTATTTATAAATTTTCATACAATTATTTCCCTGTAACCTCTTTGATTACTCAAGGCTAAATCCGTCATGGCTGCAAACAATAGTTACCTTATGAGACAGTAAAAACCAAAAAGAAAATGGAAAAATAAAATTAACCCATTTTATGTTTTTCCTTGCGTTCTACTCTTAAAACTTATAGAAACTATATGCTTGTTAAAACTCATAGATACTCTGCTTGTTGCCAAGCCAAGCTACAGAAAAGCTCAAGATCTTGATAATCATTTCAAGAAACACTACATCATCATCATAACCTTATTCAATTAGTTTTTACAAAGAGATGGAGGAAGAGAAAGAGAGCACGAGAGGCTGTAAAACATACATAAAGCTTACCACATGGTACAGTCATTTACAACAAACTTGTGAAATAAAGTTAATTTTATATAGTTGTATGGATTTTCTATAAACACTTCAGCTGCTTAGCACATACATAGATCTTAACATAGATCAATTGCTCAGCACATACAAATGTTGATAAAGAAACAAAAACTCACATAACATCTTAACACATTGACACACAGATATACATACAAAATATTCCAAACTCTTAGATCCCATTTAGCCACACACACGCATACGCACAATGATAAAGGAAAAAAAACTTATATCTAATCTGAACACATACAAACACACACAATCTGGTACACATAAAAAGGATTCCAAACCACATGCAGTAAATAATCAAAGAGATTAAAGGAAAATCACATACAACACTAAATAATCAAAGAGGTTACGGGGAAATAATTGTTTGAAAACTTATAAATAGGGAATAAAATTTCAAATACTTACATCGAACAAAAAATGCATGAAAAAAATACTTACAGTAACTAAAAGACTTACCACTTGGTTCAACTTTTATATGATCACTCTTACAACAAATCCTCAAGAATAAAACTATTTAGAGTCGTTCTTACAAATGATTTTTTTTTCAGCGGCTATTCCTTATACTTTTTTATTATTTCATATTTGGCCCTTATATGCTATTGAAATCACCTTATTAACCCATCCATTATTCCAATAAAAAAATCGCATAGACCAAAATGCCCCTTTGCGGATTCCCTCGGCAGCAGCGTCTCTTCACTTGCACTTCATGTCAGTCACCTTGTTTCTCTCAACTCCTCTCTCAAGCATACCAAGGCAAATCAGAACTTCATTTTCACACTCATTTGAATCACTTTACTCTCTCACTCTATTGCTTATCATCGGAGAAGAAAATATCGACGTTGAAGTGTCAATCAGCCCATCGGAGTTTGTCTCTTTAACAAAATCAAGATCACCAAGGTACCTTTCTTTTTTTGTTTTTCTTTATCTTTTTTTTTTTCTGGATCCCGTGTATAAAGTTGCTCGTGGTCTGGGATATTTTCATTTTCTGTATGCCACTGAATACTTTCTTGATTCGCCCAAACTGCAAAGAGAAAAGAATTTTGAAGAAAAAGTAAAGTCAATAAAGGGATTAAAATGAACCTTTTCGTTCCATTGTCCAGAAATTGTGTTGCTTGCATCTGTGACATATGTTTTATATTGGGGACCAAGTCAAAGTTTTGCTCGTGTTGACCATTGGATGCATGTTTCTCGTGCTCATTAGTTGATTGTTTGTTCTTCTCTTATTGATATTAGTGCATGAATAACAATTAAGTTGACAAATAACATCTGAGGCAAACTTGTATAGTTTCAGTTGAAGATGTATCAAAACAAGTTCTTGAGCTTTGTGGTAATTAGGCTGATGAATACTTTTGAAATTTTGAGCTTCTCGATTGATCGGTTTAGTGTATAGTTTGTAGATTGTTTCATTATAGCAGAGTAGTGCCTTTGTTCTGGAATGAAAGAGTGTATACTGATAACCTACTTTATACTTGAAAAATTGAAGGCGTTTGAAGTAAGAATTTGCTTGTTGTGAGGGCCGAGCCGTACCTTCATTGGTGTTTGAGTTTCTATCGTTTAAAAACTATTCTTTTATGTATTTTTTCTTTTCTTACTCACTTTCTATTTTTATCCCTTTTTTATATGTAGTTTTTACCCGTTTCAAAATATTGTTAGTATTATAGACACATTTGAATATGACAATTTGAATACTTCTACATTGTAAGTATTATAGAGGTAAAAAGGGATCCTAGAATCTATTTCTTTGATGATTGGGGTGCAACCAACTTTTTTAATTCTTACTGTTATATATTCATTTGAGTTTGCATGTATTTGTCTTCATTCGATGAAATCCTAGTCATGGTACTATTGCTTTGAATGATAGAAAATGTTGTTTGCTTGAGGGTGAGTTTGTTATCTTAATCTTGTTCATTTTTTCAATTATATGTTATCCTAACAAGATGTCCATGATTATATTTATTTTAGTGGCTAATTGTTCGTGTGACCAGTTTCCAATTGTTGTTTCATTGGCCTCTAGCTGTTGATCTCTTCATAAAAGATGTAAGTTTAAGATATTCTAGTTTCTGATCAGTTAATTTTTATTATTTTATTTTAATCTCTTTATTTTTTTAATTGCTATCATTTTGATTTGATTTGACTAGATCAGATTATATTCTTGAATTGATAGACCACTAGTCTTTGGATTTTATATTGTTCTTGGAATTTTGTCCCCTTGTGATAGATCGAAAATGCAAGTTATTCCCTATTTCCTTTTGTTTATGATTTTCCAGGGTTGGGAAAAGTAGTAGCAAACGAAAGAGGACAATGTTATCATCTTCTCCAACCCCTAAAAATAAGAGGCCTACCTCGGCGCATCACTTTTTTATGTAAGTTAACATGTTTGATTTGTTTTCACAATCTGTTTTGGGTTAATATGTTCATTTTACAAAATTTGATAATGGTTATTGGCATCATTGTTGTTTTGTAGGAATGAAGAGATAATGAAATTCAAGGAACATAATCCGAACGCTAAGGTCACGCAATCTGTTCGGTCAATCCTAAACAAGCAATGGAGAAAGTTGCCGGAGGATGAAAAAGCGGTTTTCAATAAAAAGTTTGAGACAAGCCAGAAAGGGTATAATAGAAAAAAGAAGAAACTGGAGCTTGCAACTGGGAAAACGGTAAGGATCGTTTACATTTTACTTCCAAAGCTGTTTTTCTTGAAGTTAAACTTTTTTGTCCATATTTGAATCCTAATTACAAGTCATTGTGTTTTGTAGAAGAGTATCCAGACAAGGCTTTCATTGTCTAAGATAGTGGCATTAAATGAGAAGTTGACAGAAGAACAGCAGGATGCAGTACGCGACATTGGCCTCGGTTCACTTCTCCACCTCAAATGCACAATGCTGAAACACCAATTGTGTCGTTGGTTGATCGACAGATTTGATCCAGTTAATATGACACTAGAAATTCATGAGAAGATGATTAACGTAACTCCTGAGGATGTGGAACGAGTTCTCGGCCTGGTGAATAAAGGAAAAACAATCCCAACAAATGGTGACGAAAAAGAAATTGTAGAACTTGAGCGATTGTTTGTTGTACAAGACACAGTGATCCCACTAAACCATTTATCCAGTAAATTAGAGAAGTGTGATAGTCACGGGCACGATTTCAAGGCCCTGTATTGTATGTATGTCATAGGGTATTTGTTGTACCCTGTTATTGACCATGTCGTTAAGAAGGATATGCTACATGTTGTTAAAGACATAGATAATTTAGGGGGATACAATTGAGCCAAGTTTGTTCTTGACTCGTTAGCCCGTGGTGTCCATACGTGCAGGGAAAAAAATCGCAAGTATGTTAGTGGGTGTGTTTTTTTTCTTATGGTAAGTATGCAGATCTTTTTTTACTATTTTTTAAAGTTAATTTGATTATTTGTTAAGTTATACACACACTAACATGCCTATATATTTTATGTAGATATTGTTCTTTGAAAGAGTGAACCCTCGAGATGAGTTGGACCCGCCACATTCTTTGAGGCCGTGCATCAAGTACTGGACTGACAATGAGGTCAACCGCAGATTGGGAAAATACAAGGAAAGAGGTGGCTATTCCAACCCAGATGCTTGTGTTGTGTTGAACCTTACTGTTGAAAAGATTGAGTCAGAGTTGGACGAGTTTGACAGGAAAATTTGTAACATTGAGATAAGAAAAGACATGAAACAAATGAATAATAAAATTCGAAAGATGAATCGCCGGATGAAAGAGATAGATTCGAGATTAAAAGAGATGGATTTGCGAAGTAAGCAATCAAATGATGCAGTTATGGACACGCACAAGTTATTGAAGCAATTAATCACCGGATTGGAGCTGCCTTTGGGTGGCAATGATAAGAAGAATGAAACCCCAGAAGGGGTTCTCATACATGAAGAAAAAGATGGTGATGAAGGGAATGCTAAAGAATGTTTAGAAGAAGAAGAATATGAAGAGAATGACAAGGTTGAGGACACAAAGGCTGAAGGGGATGCACAAGATTTAGGGGCTAATGTGTTGGTAAATATTCATCCTACAAATATTAACTTCATCCAACCATCTAATTCTGAAGATTGTGCATCAACCAACTTTCCCCTTAATAGTAATCTTCATGGCGTTCTTGTGGATCCCAATGTGTACAAAAATTTATTCATGGCAGTTAGTGACAGTATCCCCAAAATCGATGATAGTAGCCCCATAAGGAAAGAGAAAGGGGAAGGAAAAGGGACTTCATTTGATTCCTTCCCTACTGCTATTCAGTTGAGTAGTCATACAAATACTAGTTGCCCAGCATCGTTGACACCCGGTCTTTCGTTGGAAATGGCAGAAAAGTTGATGACGGATGATAAAATTCTTCATGACTATTTGTTTTCAGAATCCAAAGATCCGGAGTAAGTTTTTTTAATGAGTATGTTTTGCATTTTTCTTTCAGACATATAATTAACTAATTTGTTTTTGTTTATGCTTCAGGGAAATTGTCATTAATGTGAAAAGTGATTATGTCACTAGGGCTCGAATGCATGAACTGTTGCCAGATAGGTTTATTTCAAACTCTGTAAGTCTATTTCTTTGAGTGACTGTGTTTGTGTTGGTATTTCAATTTGTTTAGATTCATATGTGATGACTAATAACAATATTTGTTTTAATTGGTAGATAATTGACAGTTACATTGCTATACTTTCTAAGGAGGCTAGAATGCGCAATCCTTCAATGCCCAAGTGGTTTATGCCCACTGTTTTCTCTGTATGTGCACATATTCGTAGCAAATGTTTATGAATTTATTACTTTCTTTGGACTAACGTTGCTTTGTTTATTTTTTCAGCAAAGAATCCTTCATGATGAGCACCAGATTGAGCTAAGAAAATGCAGGCGTGACTATTTTGGGAAAGACCGGTTCACAGGATGCTTGAAAGACTGCCAACAGGTAATCTTTGACATTTAATGTGTTACTTATATACTAAATCTGATTTTACATGTATATTTTTATTAGACAACTATATTAATTTGAAAATGTTGAAAAATGTACTGCAGATTTTTATCCCCATTAACTTTGAGGACAAACACTGGCATTTATGCATCGTTGATTTCCTTACCAAAGAGGTTTGGATCTGTGACACCAGTCCAATGCCCCATACAAATACTCTTATAGAGCAACAAGTTGTCAATGTGGTAAGTATATATGTTTTCACATTAATACCTTTATTCGTGATTGTTACATTAAGAGAAAAAATACCAAGGATGGTTATTTTGTCATATTTGTTGATTTCTTATAGGTAAATTACTTGGATAGGCTACTGAATGAAGATGAGCCTGACATATACCGGCCAATGCAGGCAGTGTATAACTTTCGAATTACGAGGCCATCATGGGTGCCGAGACAGTTTGGTTTGGTGGATTGCGGTCTTTATGTATGTATGATGATGACAACGCCAGGTAGTAGTCATCTAGCCGATCCTTACGACTCTGCAAAAAAACACAAGGAGTTTGCATATTATCTTTGGCGACACTGGGCAAATATGAGCAATCCAGCTAGACCAATCAATTTCAATTTCAATTTGATATGATTATGGTGTATGTTTGGTGAATTAGTTGAACATTAGAAATTTTAAACATTTGGTGGTACTTTTTTGGGAACCTTTTCTTAGGCCAAGTTCTGGAACTTTTTTGAGGCATTGCTTTTTTTTTAGGCCAATTCCCAAAACTTTTCGAGACCAAGCCTTTTTTCGGTGGTACTTATTTGGGGATGTTTTTCATGTAGTGTTAAAATATTTAAACAGGCCAAGTGCAATGATATTTAAATAACTTAAGCAGGACGTGGTCTTGATCTCTTGTTATGTTAAGTATCCAAAAAGCCTTATTAACTTGTGATTTAAAAAAAATGTTTAGGTATCCAAAAAACTTATGAACTTGTGATGCTATGAAAAACGAGTTTAAGTATCCAAAAAGACTTGTCAACTATGTATTGTGATATGATACTAAGTAGAAAGCTAAGGGAATTTTTGAATACTGTGGAAAAACTCTTGAAAGATATAGGCAATTGGAGTTGAATTAGACAAGTAAGATTACAAATTATCTTACATAATAGTACATTACATAAATTACATCACAAGTAAAACCATCAATATAACTACGACAATACAATACAATTTATACTAAATATCACCATTTACCTTGCTTAAACATAATAGACTATTGCATAAGTTACATCACTCATTTAAACATCAAAATTACTTTGACAAGCATGATGATAAAGAATCAATGGTTGAAGTTATGGGCCAGTGCCATCGGATGCCAATTAACTTCTTCGCCTACTTCATCATAATCCATTGTATGGGCACTCAAAGGTGGAATCAATGGTTGAAGTGGAATGACTTGTAATTGACATACTTCTTTTACTGTAAACACATGAATGGAGATATTTACCACAAAAAAATTAGAAAGAATACTGCAAAACATAGTTGGAATAGAATGAAATATGCACAAACAACAAAATATAATACCTCAAATACGTAAAAAAATTTAAACCCATGAAGGTGTAAACATAACGTACCTCAAATACATCAAAATAGTAAAACAAATTTAGAACCAAAAAGTTCTCATGCATGAAGGTATAAACCCGTGAACAAATATATAGGAAAAAGCAATAAATGATATCTACCCGAAAAAAAACAAAAAAAAAAACTACTGCAAAACATAGCTAAAATATAGTGAAATATGCATGAACAAAAAAAAATAACACCTCAAATACATCAAATATAGTAAATCATAAAGGTATACATAACATACCTCAAATACATCAAAATAGTAAAAACAATTTAGAACCAGAAAATTCTCATGCGTGAAGGTATAAACCATGAAGAAATATAATGGCAAAAGCTAAAATCGAAATAACCACAAAAATTTCACCGAAATACTGGAAACCATAGTTGAAATATAGTGAAATATGCACAAATAACAAAAAAGAACACCTCAAATACTATAAACCCATGAAGGTGTAAACATAACATATCTCAAATACATAAAAGTAGTACAAATATTCAAGAATCTAAAAGTTTTTTTGCATGAAGGTGTAAACCTATGAAGAAATATAAGGGCAAAAGCAAAAACAAAAAATCATTGCTTAAAAGCAACATTTACCATGCTTAGATTGTCTCTTTAATTGTGAAAATAAAATTGCAAATATCTAAACAACTTGTGGTTTAGAAGTATTTATAGATGGATTTTTGAGTTAAAGGAGGGAACTTGAAAATTTTGGAGAGAACTTAAAAGATTTGAAATAAGAGAATCTTGAAATTTTGGGAGGAAAATTGAAATTTCGGGGCACCTATAAAATTTGTACGATTTATAGTAAAGTATCTACATAGATTTGTAAATTAGATATCATACCATATAAATTAGTACATCTAAACACGAAAATGGTTATTAGTAACATGATAGGATGAACTCGAAGACCCGTTGTTATTTTGAGAGCCGAAAATTTGACCAATTTGGCTACTTCCAATGAATTCGTATCCCATACCACCAACAGTATTACCATAGCCCACACCACTGCCACTAACATTTCCATTCGCAGTGCCTCCAAAGGAAAAATTTTGGTTCGTGTGGCTATAATTATTTGAGCCATCTAAAGGGTTAGGCGTATCATATGTTCGATGATTGCGTTGTTTTTTACATGTGTTAGCTTGGTGTCCAATTTCCCTGCAATGTTTTAACAATAATTAGTGAAACTCATAAATAAATAAATATATATATATATATATATATTGGTGCAATGTGCCTTAAAATAATTTAATTGATTAATTATGTACCGGCATTTCGAACAATGTCTCGGTGCTCGTTTGATCTGGGACTTCATCCTTCCTTTAGGCCGTGCAATTTGGGGATCTTCCACGTCAAATTGGGAAGATTGTGACAAATCAGGCTCGACATTGTTTTCGTTCAACTCCATCATCCACAATTCCTTGGCACGAGTAGTTAGTTTTAAAACACCTTCATTCACCTCTTTATAACCTTGCTTCGTCTTTTTCCCATAAAAATTCATTTGAGTCGACTTCGATGTAAGGTCCCCGTGCCTTGCAATCTCAATTTCGTTGGTGGAAGAAGTTTTCAAACCTTTTTCGCGAAGGTCTTTACTTACCTCCGCGGACCAACGTTTATTTATGCAAGTTGATGGGATCTTACCAAGGCCTTCACATTTCATCACGTATATCAAGTGCTTGCACGGTATCCCAATAGACTCAAACATCAAACAATCACATGCGATGTCCAAAGTAACTGTGTTAAATGTCACAAAACGTAACAAACCTTCTCTCGCACTATCAGCAACTAGATAAGTCCGACCACCTAAACCATTGTCACTTACTTCAACGTTCCACAATAAAGCTTGCATCTTAATTTGTGCCACAACATTGAAGAACACTGCTCGGGTGAAAATCAATGATGCATGTCTCTCGAGTTCTTGCAACTCAGTTGTCAGCATGGCCGACGTGTGGTTTGTTTTCACCTCCTCATTCACAACCTTCACTCTAATACGTTCTAACCCTTTATGGTAGTCTCTGACAAAGTCTATCAACCTTTTGTTGCTTCCCAAGTATCTATTGGGGAATGCATTCATCCCCTCACAACGTTGGGTACTTTTTACCCACCCGAAAAAATGGCCTCGAAGGTATGGCTCGGCCCACATATTCCTTGTATGATACGTTTGGGATATCCAGTTATGATTTTGAAGACCATGGTGGACAACCATATTCCTCCAAGCGTTCTCAAATTCAGTTGCCGAACAATCTACTTTAAGAAAATAATCAAAAACACCACTAAATCCGTGTATCTTCACATTCTTTTTACAATTTTGTTCAAGGTGCCACATGCACAACCTATGGCGAGCGTTCGGAAACACTTCCTCAATTGCGGCATGCATCGACTTGTCTCCATCAGTTACCACGGACACCGGTCTCTTGTTGTTCATTGCATTGAGAAGTGTATTTAATACCCATACATATGATTCGTTCATCTTATTCTGAACTAATGCAGCACCAAATATACATGTTTTTCGATGATTGTTTATCCCAGCCAAAATAATTAATGGAAACTTGTATGAATTGGTCTTGTAAGTGGCATCGAATATCAAAACATCGCCAAATACTTCAAACTCCTCCCTCGACAGCCCGTCGGTCCATAACAACTTGTCCAATCGATTATTCTCGTCAACTGTGTACTGAAAATAGAAGAACGGATCAGAATCTGCTTTACCATGCAAATACCCTAATGCAACATTGGCATCACCTATGGTAATTTCTACTCGCTTGTCACGATCCATCATATTGTAAAGATCTTTCCTAGCGAATCCAACGCCATCATACGCACCTGCCTCCTGTGTGAATAGATCATACGTTCGGCTGGAGCTTATTCCCACACGATTTAGAGAATAAGCTTGATCCCTATGACCATCATCTACACGTTGATGAGAACGGAGCATTGGGACGCCGTAGCTAGGAACTAATTCATGATTGTGTTCCTTCACAAATTTGGTCACCTCGTAACAACTACGGATTCTATTCAACTTGATCCAAAGTTGTGCTTTACAATCACATTTTGTCAAGCCCTTATGTTCCCGTTGCCTGTTTTTCATCTCTATGAACTCCTTCCTTCGTAAACCGGCACAAGAGCATGTAAACAATCTGACCACTATTTGATCATTGTCGTCTTTTTTTATCGTACACCTTCTAATGCTAAAACCGTGCACGCGGGCATATTGGTTGTAGAATAAATATGCTTCATTTTCGGACTGGAAAGTACGAGTAAGGATGTCTTCTTCACTTAAATCCTTTAAATTCTCTACCTCATTATCATCAAGTGCTGGAATATTATCATTACTGTCTGATTCTGTATTTTCGTGTATAGGCTCGTTGGTGTTCATTTTCCCAAATGCTGAAAATATATAAAATATGTATTATTTTAGTAAAAAATATATGTGTTTTACAGCTCAACATTTCCCATTTACGAAATTTTAACCATCCAATTATTAGAGAAAGACAATTTGAGAACTTGTAAAATCACTATAAATTACAGTGATGTTTTCATATTTTGTGATACTAAACTTCAATAAATCAGTACTATTAATAAACATACGAAATATATCAGTATTTGTATGAAAAATACGTAATACAATTTACAGTTAAATTTTTATGTTTTATGATACTAAACTTCCATAAATGAATACTACTAATAAACATACGAAATATATCAGTATTTGTATGAAAAATATGTAAAATAATTTACGGTGAAATTTTTATGTTTTATAATACTAAACTTCAATAAATCAATACTACTAATAAACATACGAAATATATAAGCATTTGTATGCAAAATACGTAAAATGATTTACGATAAAGTTTTTATGTTTGATGATACTAGACTTCAATAAATCAATACTATTAATAAACATACAAAATATATCATGTTTTGCATGAAAAATACGTAAAATAATTTACAGTGAAGTTTTTATGTTTTCTGATACTAAACTTCAATAAATCAATATTACTAATAAACATATGAAATATATAAGCATTTGTATGTAAAATACGTAAAATGCTTTACGGTTAAATTTTTATGTTTGTCATACTAAACTTTAATAAATGAATACTATTAATAAACATATGAAATATATCAGTGTTTGTATGCAAAATACTTAAAATACTGTACGGTGAAGTTTTTATATTTTGTGATACTAAACTTCAATAAATCAATACTATTAATAAACATACGAAATATATCAATGTTTGTGTGCAAAATATGTACAATTCTTCTCTACTTAAGAGGAATAATATCAATAATAGATAAATAATATATACAAGAAGAGATTAATTTAACATACCAATTTTTTCCTCAAGTAATAAGCTTTTGCACTCGGGAAACAAAAGATAAGCTTTGGATACGTTTTTTTTCCTGACTATTTGCAAGCTTTTTCTACTTCTTCTACCTTTCAATATTTAACTATGCATTTTGATTTATATCATTAGATTTCAGATTGCATAGTATTGTCACATTTATTATTAGTGGTTATATTTCATTTCAGATTAATTGTCTATTTCATATCGAATTAAATGCAACTTTTTATCCTTGTATAGCTATTATCAATTACTTCTTCAAATTTAATTAAATGCAACTTTTTTCCTAATATAGGTATTTGTTTGTAATTACTTTTTTCTGATTTAATCAAATCAAATCAAAAAATTATATAAAAACATAGTTGAAATACGTGATAGTGGGAAATGTTGTTTATTTACATCACATGACACCCATTTTATGGCAAATAACCAAAAATATATCATGTATGGTACTGATTATACTACTGCTTATACACAATTTAATAAACTAATAAAAAAAATAGACAAATCAGCCAACTGTGCCTTGAGAATCCGCACAAATTCAAATCTCATAGCACTTTTGTAATCATCATTATATTTATATAAAATGACAACCATTTTATAACAAAAAATCAAAAAGATATCATGTATGGTATATATTATATTGCTTTGTACACAATTTTTTCATAAAATAAAAAAACAATAAAATTCAAATCAGGGCCTTGGGAATCCGGGCACAAAATCAAATCAGCCAGCCTTTGGTAGTTGTTGCATCAAAAGGGTAAATTCGTTATTATCCCTATGTAGGATCAAAATGCAATTAACAAAAAATATTTGTATCAGTAGACCTAAAAACATCACATCGCCACGTGTTATATTGGATTGGGACGTTTCCCAACGTCCAAAGTACAAGGACGTTTTGAAGATTATTCCAACTATTAAACAACATAAAAAAATTATATAAAAAGCAACTTTGAATAGTATCTAATCCATTTTTTCTGATAAAAAAAAAAGATAGAGAAAGTTGGTAGAGAGAAACGAGGGAAAAAGGGATAAAGGGATGATAAAAGTCTAGTAGAGAGAGAGAAGAAATAGAGAGATAAAAAAGCAAACAAAGATGGTGATTTGACTTCCAGCAAAAAGAAAATGGTGATTTGACCGAGGGGTCAGCCTTTCCTAGGTCTGCAAACTATAGTTTGCAGAGTCATATCACAGCCTTTCTCTCTTCCTCTTCTCTCTTTGCCTGCTTACAATCGGTTTTTTTTTTTTGAACAAATGTTGCACCGCATTGAGTGTGCCAAAGAATAGAAGGCTAGGTTTTAATCAAAATTTTGTGTTAAAATTGAATGTTCTTCTTGTTGCAACGGTTAAATTTTTTAATGACATTTAATAAAATGATTTGAATAAAATCATCTTAAAAAAACTAATGACCCTTTTAGAATTAAAAATAATTCTATGGTTAAGATAAGACTAACAAAATAGCTTAGTAACCTAAAAATTATTTACTTTTATACATAACATTTCAGTAATTTTATTAAAAATACAAACTATAGTTCCTTATTTACAAAAGAATGCAAAGAATTGAAGGCTGGATTTTAATTAAGATTTTGTGTAAGAATTGAATGCTCGCAACTCTCTGTTCTTCTTGTTAAATCGGTTAGATTTTTTAATGACATTTAACAAAATAGTTTGAATAAAATCATCTTAAAAAACTAATGGCTCTTTTAGAACTAAAAATAGTTCAATGGTTAAGATAGGACTAACAAAATAGTTTAGTAACCCAAAAATTATTTACTTTTATACATAACATTTCTGTAATTATCTTAAAAATACGAACTATAGTTCCTTATTTACAAAAGAATGCAAGCTAGATCAAGAAAAATAAAAATAGAGCACGAAGAATAGCTTAATTTTGAATACATGTTTTTACTTCAACGAAGTGTTAGAGTTGGTGACCCGAATTCTATTTGACCCAACCCCAAAAAGCTCGCGGTGCGACCCATTTGGTGAAAATTTATTTTTGGAGAAAAATTAGGGGTCTGTGGTGGTAACGAAGGTCGAGGGCCGAGGTTTTTTGGTAGCCAACTCTATTTGCTCACCTTTTGTACCAATTTTTCGATATAGTGAATTTGCTCCTCCTCTACCTGTGGTTTTTCCCGTCAAGAGTTTTCCACGTAAAATATGTGTGTCTCTTATTTTTCTTTTCGTTTTCTGTTGCTATTGTTTGTCGTCTTTGATAACAAGTGGTATCAAGAGCATCCAGGTTTTGGTTTGCTTACTACAATGGCAACTATGAAGTATGATATTCCGCTGCTGGATCGCGACACTAGATTTTCGCTATAGTAGGTTAAGATGCGGGCTGTTCTTGCACAGATAGAATTAGATGATGCGCTGTTGGGGTTTAATAAGATGCCCTCGTCTTGGACACAAAAGAAAAAACAATGTAAGGATCGTAAAGCCTTATCTCAGATTCAGCTTCATTTATCGAATCAAATTCTGCAGGATGTTATGAAGGAGAAAACTACCGCTGCGTTATGGTTGAAATTAGAGCAATTGTGCATGACAAAAAGTCTAACTAGCAAATTGCATATAAAGCAGTGACTATATTCTCATCGTATGTCTGAAGGTACGTCTTTGGCTGATCATTTAACTGTCTTTAAAGAAATCGTTGCTGATTTAGAGGCCATGGAGGTTAAGTATGATGAAGAGGATTTAGGGCTGCTGTTAATCAAAAGGGAAAACAACTAGAAAATTTCGGTCATGCCAGTGTTGCAGAAGACAATTACAGTAATGGAGAGCTCATTGTTATCTCTGATAATGACTCTAAACCTAGTGAGGAGTAGATTCTAGATTCTGGTTGTACGTTTCATATATGTCCCAATCGGGACTGGTTTTCAACATATGAAACTGTGACTAAAGGCGTTGTGTTGATGGGTAATAATTCATCTTGTAAGATTGCAGGGATCAGAACAGTCAGGATTAAGATGTTTGATGGAGTTATCAGGACACTAGGGGATGTTAGACACGTCCCAGGTCTAAAGAGGAATCTTATCTCATTGAGTACCCTTGATTCGAAAGGGTACAAGTACACTGCTGAAGGTGGAGTTCTGAAGGCTAGTAAAGGTGCTCTTGTTGTGATGAAAAGGCAGAGAAATTTTGCCAAGCTGTATGTCTTGCAGGGTTCTACTATTACTAGTGATGCAGCAGTTGCTACGCCTTTTCTATCAGATGGTGATGTTACTAGACTCTGGCAATGCGTCTTGGTCATATGAGTAAAAATGGCATGGCTGAATTGAGCAGAAGAGGACTTCTTGATGGTCAGAGTATTAGTAAATTGAAGTTTTGTGAGCATTGTATTTTTGGGAAACAGAAGCGAGTCAGATTCACTAAAGGCATTCACAACACCAAGGAGATACTTGATTATATACATTCTGATCTCTGGGGAGCATCTAGAGTTCCTTCTAAAGGAGGTGCTAGTTATATGTTGAGTATCATTGATGATTTTTCTAGGAGACTTTGGGTGTTCTTATTGAAACAGAAGAGTGACGTCTTCGCTACGTTCAAGGAGTGGAAAACTATGATTGAGAAAACAAACAGGGAAACATATAAAACATCTTCGCACCGATAATGGCTTGGAGTTTTGTTCTAACTAGTTTAATGTTCTATGTAAATCAGAAGGAATTGTGAGACACTTTACAGTTCGTCATATTCCGCAGCAAAATGGTGTAGCAGAGCGGATGAATAGGACTATAATGGAGAAGGTGCGGTGTATGCTTTCTAATGCCGGTTTACCAAAGTCATTCTGAGCTAAAGCAGCTTCTACAGCTTGTTTTCTTATTAATCAGTTTCCCTCAACTGCTATTGACAAAAAGACTCCTCTAGAGGTATGGTCTGGTACTCCTGGTAATTACTCTGATTTGAAGATTTTTGGATGTCCTGCGTATGCTTATGTTGATAATGGAAAGCTAGAACCCAGATCTGTTAAGTGTATTTTTCTAGGATATAAGTCTGGTATTAAGGGATATAAGTTATGGTGTCCTGAAACCAGTAAGATCATAATTAGCAGAGATGTTATGTTTGATGAAACTGCAATGCTACGAGATTTGGCTATTAGTGACCCTTGTGATACAAATCAACAGAAATCAAGCACACAAGTAGAATTTCAGATTGGGTCAGGATCTCCATCAGAGTCTACATCTCAGTCTAGCTCAGAAATACATGATGATGCTATAACCAGATCACCACCTCCAGTACCGCAGTATTCTATTGCTAAAGATAGGCCCAGAAGAGATATTAGACCTCCACAGAGGTATGCTGAGGCTGATTTGGTTGCTTATTCCTTAAATGTAGCAGAAGGTATTGTTTCGAGTGAAGAACCTTCTACTTATTCAGAGGCAGTTAGTTGTGATGATTCAGGCAGGTAGATGATTGCTATGCAGGAAGAGATAGAGTCTCTTTATAAGAATGGCACATGGGAATTAGTGAGACTACCTAAGGGTAAGAAATCTGTTCGTTGCAAATGGGTGTTCAAAAGAAAGGAAGGAATACCAGGAGTTGAAGATGCCAGGTATAAGGCAAGACTTGTTGCCAAGGGTTATAGTCAGGTTCCAGGTGTTGACTTCACAGATGTGTTTTCTCCAGTTGTAAAGCATAGTTCAATTAGAGTTTTGCTTGGTATTGTGGCCATGTATGATTTTGAGCTTGAGCAGTTGGATGTGAAGACAGCATTCTTACATGGATAACAAAGGAGGACATCTACATACAACAGCCAGAGGGCTTTGTAGTTTCAGGTAAAGAGGACTATGTGTGTCTGTTGAAGAAATCCCTTTATGGCCTCAAACAATCTCCCAGGAAGTGGTACAAGAGATTCAACTCATTTATGATATCTCACAGTTTTAAGAGATGCAGTTATGATAGTTGTGTCTATTTTAGGAGGAGTGATGACGAGTCGTTTGTCTACTTACTCTTGTATGTAGATGACATGTTGATAGCAGCCAAGGATAAGGGAGAAATAAGAAAGGTCAAAGCCCAACTTAGTAAAGAGTTTGAGATGAAAGATTTAGGAGCAGCAAAGAAGATTCTTGGAATGGAGATTCTCAGAGATAGACAGGCAGGAAAATTGTACCTAAGCCAAAAAGGGTACATTGAGAAAGTTCTTTATAGATTTAATATGCAGAATGCCAAACCTGTTAGTACTCCACTAACAGCCCATTTCAGGCTTTCGTCTGTTTTATCTCCTCAATCAGATGATGAGACTGAGTATATGTCTCGAGTGCAATATTCTAGTGTAGTGGGATCTCTCATATATGCTATGGTTTGTTCACGTCCAGATTTATCATATGCTGTGAGTGCAGTTAGTAGATACATGGCGAATCCTGGTAAAGAACATTGGAAAGCAGTTCAGTGGATTTTCAGATACTTGCACGGGTCTTCTAATGTTTGTTTGCAGTTTGGCAGAACTAGAGATGAAGTCATTGGTTATGTTGATTCTGATTTTGCTGGAGACCTAGATAAAAGAAGATCTCTCACGAGGGATGTGTTTACTATTAGTGGTTGGGCTATCAGTTGGAAAGCTACCTTGCAAACCACAGTTGCGTTGTCTACTACTGAGGCATAGTACATGGCTATAACAGAGGCTTGTAAGGAAGCTATTTGGTTGAAAGGACTATTGGGTGAGCTTAATGATGGTTTGCAGATTACCACAGTCTTTTGTGACAGTCAGAGTGCAATTTTCCTCACAAAAGATCAGATGTTTCACGAGAGAACAAAGCATATTGATGTTCGGTATCATTTTGTACGTGATGTCATTGCTCGTGGTGATATTGTTGTCAGCAAAGTCAGTACTCATGATAATCTAGCTGATATGATGACAAAGTCACTTTCGATAGCCAAGTTTGAGCATTGCTTGGACTTGGTTAGTGTTTGTTGTTGAGTTATGCCCTTAAGGGCTTTTGTGGAAGAGGATGAGAGTTTTTGTTGAAGATTGGAGTTTGTGTTTCATTCCTTGTATGTAATTCGTGTCAAGGTGGAGATTGTTAGAGTTGGTGACCCGAATTCTATTTGGTCCAACCTGAAAAGCTCGTGGTGCGACCCATTTGGTGAAAACTTATTTTTGGAGAAAAATTAGGGGTCTGTGGTGGTAGCGAAGGTCGAGGGTCAATAGGCCCGAGACCGACTCTATTTGCTCACATTTTGTACCAATTTTTCGATATAGTGAATTTACTCCTCCTCTGCCCGTGATTTTTCCCGTCAAGGGTTTTCTACGTAAAATCTATGTATCTCTTTTTTTTTCGTTTTCTGTTGCTATTGTTTGTCGTCTTTGATAACAGAAGATAAATAAAAAGTATAGATAATAGTTCCTTATTTACACAAAAAATTGCAAGCTAGATCAAGAAAAAATGAATAAAAGAAGAGAATAGCTTAATTTTACATGCCTATTTTTACTTTAACAGATACGATTTTTATCAAGAAAAATAAATCACTTATGTGAAATGTAACTGTCTTAATCTACACCCATTCAATATATAGGGGTATGTCCATTTATTAAAATGAATTAATGCATGGGTTAGTGTTAATGAGTAGTAGTTATATTTCTATTCGAATTTATTGCTGTCAACAGGAATTATAAATGTAATCCAAGTACAAATATCAATTTATTGTCAAGAAATATTTTACAAGTCATGAAAAAATAATTTTCACGTTCAATGATATTTAAAAATCACATCAACTAGCTTTGTTAAATGTGCCACCTCAAAACAATCACATCATGCCCTCTTGGACAATGGCTGTCAGCAAAGTATTAAGGGTCAAAGGGCAATTAATAAAAAGTATTTTATATAAAAAGTAAAAATACATCACAATTCGCCACGTGTAGGACTTTATTAGGACGTTGGCAGAATTTTCTTTAAGAGTTTTGGTGAGATTTCAGAGAGAGAGTTGGGCTCCGTTTGTTTGCTATAAAATAATTTATTTGTAAAAAATATTTTACGTGAAAAATATTTTTTTAAAAAATAAAATATAGTATAGGGTTTCATTTGTTTGTCGTAAAATAACTTATTGAAAAAAAATATTTAAAAAAAATAGAATACTGAAAAATATTTTATGGTGTTTAGATGTACCGTAAGTTCCGTAAAATATTTTCTTTTTCCAAAGGAAATGAAAATATTTTCTAAAATTTTGTATTAGCTGCAATTGTTGACTGAAAAATATTTTACAGTTGACTAATTTTTTAATGTTACCAAAACCATAAAATTAAGAAAAAGCAACCGCAATTGTTGACTAAAAAATATTTTACAGTTGACCAATTTTTCAGTGTTATCAAACATCATAAAATTTAAAAAATATTTTCCGAAAATATATTTTACGACAAACAAGCGGAGCCTTGGTAAGAGATTTTAGAGCAAGATTTGGTAAGAGATTTCAGAGGGCAATTAATGGGTCTGTTGGATTGGGAGAGAGAGTAATCTGTCGAATGAAAAAAAAAAATCATTTACATAACAAACATATTACAACAAACATTGTAACTCAAATTAAGTATATAAAAATTTATAATTCGACCAAAAAACAAATAAATAAATAAATCAGACCAAAAATAATAATAATAAATAAATCCAAGCAAAAAAGCTGTGAAAAAAGAATGACTGAATAGGAATTGTTTGACTCAGATGTATAATCAAGTAATAGCCCATAACTTGCCATGGCTGCAAACTATCATTGGAGCTGCCCTGCCATGATGCAAGCCGGATCTTATTACCTGATTTGATTATTTAAAGACTCAGATTCACCTATATGATCAAGATTAAGTCTAAATCCGTCATGACTTCAAACAATAGTTACATTATGAGATAGTAAAAACCAAAAAGAAAAAGCAAAAAATGGAAAAATAAAATTAACCCATTTTCTGTTTTTCCTTGCGTTTTACTCTTAAAACTTATAGAAACTATATGCTTGTTAAAACTCATAGACACTCTGCTTGTTGCCAAGCCAAGCTACTGAAAAGCTCAAGATCTTGATAGTCATTTCAAGAAACACTACATCATCATCATAGCCTCATTCAATTGGTTTTTTCAAAGAGATGGAGGAGGAGAAAGAGAGCACGAGAGGCTGTAAAACACATAAAGCTTACCACATGGTACAATCATTTACAGCAAACTTATGAAATGAAGCTAATTTTATATAGTTGTATGAATTTTCTATAAACACTTCAGCTGCTTAGAACATACATAGATCTTAACATAGATCAACTGCTTAGCACATACACATGCTGATAAGGAAACAAAAACTCACATAACATCTTAACATTCTTTGTGTTTTGAAAAAAGTGCACAATATTTCTATGTTTTAAAACGTAACTGATTTATCCCCTGTGTTTTATAAAAGTAACTGAATACACTCTTGTGTTTTATAAATAAGTTGATTACCTCATGTATTTTAAAAACGTAACTGAATACTCTCTGTGATTTTAAAAATGTAGTTGAATATCCGCTTTCATTAGAGAAATTGTTCATTTTTAAGAGGGAGTATTTAGTTTTATTTTTAAAAACACATGGAGGTGTTAAGTCATTTACTCGTTATAATATTATAATAGTTGTAATCTATTAATACAATTATGACGATGTAGTTGCAATCTTTCAATCCGGCCATATTAATAATGTTATGGTGTTATAAAAGTATTTTATATATAAGATTATGACATCACAAGTTAAATTTAATGATTGTAAAATCGTTGATACAATTTTGATAAAATGACATAAATAATTTAGGATATTTGAATCTTAATAGTAACATTATAATATTATAAGGGTATATTGTTACACTGCATCACAAACCCAATAAACACAGTAGCTATAACTAATAATTGTGATACCAATGTCCATGCATCCACATACACATGCATACTCACACACACATAATCACAACAATAATATACTACTACAACTCTATATGATTGGTGTACATATCTGATACATATGCATGGTATTTTATGTACTGCTCTACACGTATATAATATATATGCATACACTTGTCTTTATATGATAGACTATTACATATAAATATACGTTTTTGGAAAGATGTTGCGTTTACATTTGATTCTTCTCTGCAAAACCAACCATGGAAGAAGCAATTAATTAGCTATATATCTTCCAGTTTTCTGTTTGGAGAGCTGGGAATATTTAGCAGCAAATAATAAGAGTTTCTCAAAGTGGGTTCAAGCTCAAAGGTTCATCTTTTTACTCTTATATTCTTTGTTTGATTGCCAAGAAAACACAAAAAGTCAAAGGGTATTGAAATAATTGCACGTACATGCGTTGAAGTTGTGGAAATTCTTCTTGCTTTCTCATTTTTGTGTCTTCTGTGTTGTATAAGCAGCCAAATAGATGATTTTATGGGATTAAATTGCTTGCCTCCCTTTTGTGTTTTGTTCGAAATATTTATTCACCCCTGTGTTTTTAAAAGGCTCATTATCCCGCTATGATTTTCGAAATGTAGTTGACCGCCCTCCTCTGTTAAAAAAACCGTCTAATTTAACAGTAATTGCAACACAAGCACTTAAAATGCGATTTTTTTATGCTTTTGGTTTAAATAAATTTGTTACTGGACAAAAATACATTTTTAGTAAATTGCTTGCCACCCCCCTGTATTTTGTTCGAAATACTCATTTACCCCCTGTAATTTTAAAATAGGCTCATTACCTCCTGTGTTTTTTCGATTTTAATTTTATGTAAGGGTATAACGGTCAATTAACTAATTTGATAACGTTTGTTAATAGAATAAGAGATTTTGGGTGCGTCAGCTTAATTGAAAAAACACAGGGGGGTAATGAGTCTATTTTAAAAACACAGAGAGTGAATGAGTATTTCGAGTAAAACACATGGGGGCGGCAAGCAATTTACTTGATTTTATGATATGGATTTTCGAAACTTTTCTTGGGTGTTTGTGATGATTGAAAGTTGTTGTTTCATTCCTTATGCAGAAAGAGGTTTAGATGAGGTGCTATTCTTTGAGCTCATGACCAATGAATTTGATGAACAATTGAGCAGACCGTAGGTTTACTGGCCGTTAACTTCAGGGTCCTTGAATTAATTTGATAAAGTTTGGATATTTTAAGAAAAAAGAGTTATGGAACTGTGGTTCATTTATGTGTATTAGATTAGGTGCTATTCGATGAGCTCATGAGCAATGAATTTAGATGAAGAATTGAGCACAGTTGTGGAACCATGGTTCAATTATGTATTCATCAAATTCATGGTGTATTTTGTCATTAAAATTACATGATTTTGACCTCTTTTTAATCTTTTGTTCTTCATAAGCTCTATGTGTGTGTTGTTGAGTGTAGGATTTATTTTATCATAATAAAATTATGAACTCTTCTTTATAAAATTCCTCCGTAGAATCTTTATCCTATTTGGTTATTTTAAATTATCATCATCTCTTTCCAAAATTGCAAAACTATATTTAACAGTACTTGAGAATAAATTCAGAGTTCTTCTGCGAATTGGAACTATGGGGTGAGAGATTCCAGCGTGTCTTGCAAATGCTGCTTTCTTCCTATCCCCTAAATTAAGTAGCTAATTCTCTACTGCTGGAGCAAATTGGCTATTTTTTTAGATAAAGTTTAAGAAGAATATATATATGCTACTTGCTAATATTAAATTACTGAAGAGATATCTTTGTTTATTGACTATATTTGTCTCAATGGGGTAGTGTTATTGTTTTGCATCTCATTTCATTGGTTAAATTATTAAGTGCTATGTGCCACCTTAATATTGAAGTTGACACGTCTGCTTCTCAATTCATATCCATTTATGTATCTTCAAGTGTCTAATCTGATTCTTTTCAAATTTGCAGTCCGAGGAAATTGAATTCTACATCCACACAATTTGTTGCCCCATCCAAAACATAGGGACGGAAAAGTAAAACCCACAATAAATATATTTATAAATTATAAAATTAACTTAATATTATTTTATAATTTTAAATAGGAGAATTTATTTATAAATATAAATTCTTACAAAAATATATGTTTGTACATATTTTGAATTTGTCACAAAAAAAAACAAAACTTATTATATTAAACCCCGTATATATTAATATCCTTATTAACTATAAGTGTGCATCCCGTAAGCACCATTCCGCCATTGTTTACAAATAAATACAATTTCTAGGGCCTTAGTATAGATTTGCAACAATTCCTCAAGTATCTTGTAGAGCTGGAGTTGGGTCCCACTCAGCCTCCATACCCTTCTAATCCACTGATCCACTAATCCACTAATCCACTAATCCACTAACCCGCTAACCCACCTTCTTCTCTTTTCTCTCTCACCATATGATTGCCATTATGATCCAGTTGAAAGAGAAGAGTTGGGCATTGACTGTTGACAAATTTATCACCATTAGAAATTAGAAAGAAAAAACAAAAACAATACCACTCATCTGTTTCAGCAGATAAAAGGAAATCGTTGGTGGCTATTGGATGAGTATTTTATTTTGTATTGTTTCGAACAGAAAAGTAAAAAATGATTAACGATGCCACATATTTAAAATATAAAAGACTGTAATATTGGACTTTTAAAGATATGAAACTATTATTTTAAACAAACTAAAGATAAGAGACTAAATTAAGTAGGGTAAATATATAATTTAGTCTATTATCTTTGATGTAATTTTCACTTTCATCCATTATATTTTAAAATGAACTTTCTAGTTCATTATCTTTGGTGTAAATGACATTTTCATCTATTTTCTTTCAAAATGAATCTTTTAGTCTAATATGTTTCGCATCAGTGACGTCGTTAGTCCAATATATTTTGAAGTTAGACTAACAACGTCACTGATGTGAAACATATTCGATTAAAAGGTTTATTTCCAAAGATAATTAATGAAAATGTCATTTATACTAAAGATAATGGACTAAAAGAATCATTTTGAAATATAATAGATAAAAGTGAAAATTACATTAAAGATAATGGGCTAAATTATACCTTTTAACCCATATTTTTTTAAGTAAAAATTATAACACAATTTGACAACTGATTAATTTGAGTGAAGACTAATTAATTTTTTAGATTAAAAATATAAAAATAATTAAAGAATTTAAAAAGGTGCTCCTTTGCCCTTGACCAAAAGTCAATATAATTAATGGGGTTCATCTTTCTCGTCAATTATTTTAGCATTTAATTTCCTAGAATAGATCTGCAAGCCATAACTTCATAACGTATACTCATTTTTAATCACCCTTTTCTGCATACCTTCATGTTTTGAATTCAAGTTCTCTATATAGCTCCTTCCCGAACTTCTAATTAAAAGGAAAGTCTTACATATGACAAGTGAATGTCAGTCATACTCATAAGAGATGGGTTCACAGTCAGACCCGGCCCAAGGGCCCCTTAGATTGGGGGCCCCAAGTTAAAAAAAAAAAATACTAACTTAGTAAAAGAATGTCAAACGACTAACACTTAATTAATTTTTGAACTATTGAAAGCCAGTACTTAAACGATTTTTGTTTATTATGATATTAATTTTGCATATAATATAAGAAAGCAGGGTTGGCCCAAGAAAAAAAGTATAGAGGTATACATTCAACTCTTCTTTTTATTTTTTATGTGATAAATTTTGATATTGTTTACATACTTATATATATCTTAACTTGAAATAATTAATTTTTTTACTTATATTCATTTTTTTATTAATTTTTCTTATATGCAATAGACTTAATAAAGTTTAATTATTAAGGCCCAAGAAATATGTTGAAGAAAGACTTAATAAAGAGAAAGAACATTGGAGAAATGTCTTTTTATTTGTAGTGATTATTTTAGTAGAAAATTTAGAGTTTTTTTTTTATTGAAAAAAAACCTAATTATTAAGGTCTATATTTAAATGATCGCCCAAGGTTCCCAAATTGTTTGAGACGACCCTGCTCACAGTCTGTGATTGACGTTCATAAGCCGTATTCAAAGTTTTTCTCCTAACTGAATATCATACTATGAATAGCATAGCCTGGCAAAAGTTTGAGACACTTTAGTGGAGAGAGTTCAATTGGAGGTAGAATCAGAAATTTGATCTTGGAGGTCTAAAATTCAATTAAGAAGATTGATGATAAACAAATGTAAAAAATTAGAGAGCCTTATCATTTTTTTAAGAAAAAAATTATATATGTTTTTTTTATTATTTTTTTAAGCTTGAGATTTCGGCTATTTCTATAAAACATAGGGAGGTAATCAGCTACGTTTTAAAATACATGATGATATTGCACACTTTTAACAAAATATAGGGTGTGTTAAGTCGTTTACTTTATATATATGTGTGTATGTGTGTTTTTTTTTCAAATATCCAAGATGATGTTAGACTTAATCAATAAATTTAGCAGAGTGGGTAAAATAAAACCTTCGTACGTGTTTGTTTAGTGGCTACCAACATGATTTAGATTTCGTTGAAGTTGTAGTATTTCTCATTTTTCTCTTGGTTCAGTTGAGAAGTATTATTAATTGGATTATGCATATGAAGGGTTGAGGGCAAACCAAAAACATAGGAGTCTAAATTTCTATTAGGCATATACTCGTAAATTAGCATTATCTTTTCTCCATGAATCCAATATCCTAGAAGTCAAACTAGATTCCGATGTTGAAGTTTGGCAATCAGCATGATCTCATTCTTGAATTCATGGACTCCTTGACGAGAACTCTCTGAGAGATGCTTTACAGCTATCTTTTGTCCAGTTGATAGTATTCCCTATGATTTCAAACAAGCAACAAAAACACTTGTCAATTGGTTGTAAAAGAATTATTTGCTTTAGATAGCCTTTATGACCATATAAAGTGCAATAAAATTGTGATGATTCAATGACCAAAGTCATAAATTAGGAGTAACCTTCTACATAAAAACATACTTAGTAGACTCATGAAAGGACAAAATGAATATGGAAGAGTTCATGTATCTAATATTATATATTCCATCTATTTTCTTGAAAGATTCACGTGACCATCTCAATATAATAATGATAAAATTAGTGGAGTTAGTGGGGTAGTGAGTTTATGGAAAGTCATGTAACATATAGTGTAATCAAATCTATGATGAATGGAACAGTGATATGAGGCACTATATAAGTAACTCTTGGTCCCTCTCTTCACTCAACAACCAAAATATGTGTTTGTTATTCCCATTAAAAGAGAATAGCACTAATGGTCCTGTATTATTTTATTAAGATTCAGCTTAATTGTATATATTTCAAAAGTCTCAATTTAATCCTATATGTAGTTTTAATTAATTCCTCGATTTATTACTATTTTTTTTCAACAGTATTTGTTTGTCTGAAAGTCTCAATTTAGTCCTCTATATTTGAAAAGTTTAGTCTAGTCCTATATGTTTGCATAAAAGTCTCAATTTAGTTTTATATGTTTTCCAAAAGTCTCAGATTAGTTTTAACCGCTAAAATTGGGATTAACTTTAACAAAAAATTAGTGATCTAATTCACACATAACCATGGTTAGAGGGGCAAAATTGAAAAAAATATGTTCAAAAGAGAAAAGTTCAATTAGGTCTTAGATGTTTGCAAAAATGTCTAACTTTAACGGTTATGACAAATATGAGACTTTTGAGAAACATATAATACTAAATTGAGATTTTTAGGCAAACATATAGGACTAAACTGAGACTTTTGACATATATAGGATTAAATTAAGATTTTTAGGTTAACATATATGATTAAATTGAGACTTTTGAAATATATAGGACTAAACTGATTTTTTTTAATAAAACATATAGAACTAAACTGAATTTTTAATGAAACATACAGGACCATTGATACTATTCTCCATTTTTATTACTTGACAAACATAAATAAATAGCGTAAGGGGAGAGAAGATCAAGTAAATAGAATCGCAATACTTTCCAAGATCTGCAGCTGTAACGCGAATATAAAGTGTCTGATTTGCATATGAAACTAATTTCCTGACATAGATTAGGTCTCCAAACCAGAGCAAGCAACCATGACCTGCACGAGTAACATTTGCATTAGCATAAGCTGAACATGAGCAATTCTTGGAGCATTCAGCTTTCACATTCCTCCAGCGACATTCTCATATTCACCCTGAAGTGCAAAAGATCAGGCATTTGCAAACCCTCAAATTCTTTAAATGCTCCTCTTTCTGAACAATTAAATGGCTTTTCCCGTATACATCCACCATACCAATCATGATCATCCCAATTACGCGAGTTCTTAGGCGTATACCCCATCATGCAGCTGCAAATTCGAGCATCACTAATTGTGCAAACAGTATTAGGACCACAGAAACCATAATTGCGACAATTGTCCCGGGGTATCTCCACCATCACACGCCAGTCACTGCTACTATTGTCCCGTACAAAGACCTGAAGTGCACCAGAGTAGCTAATAGTTGTCATCATTAAAGAAGAATTGTTGTATAGATGATGTATATAGTAAACCTCGTCTGAATTTACTGTAACTTCTGTGGAGTATCGGCCATTAGGTAGCGAAGGGAAACCATTAAACTCCACCCCGTTCCATGCTCCAGTACTTCTAAAATTTTATCGAATAAGCCCTCCAAATTGCTAAGTTTGGTAGTCCATGAAGGTCAAAACCATATGTATATTCTCCGGGAGAAGGGCCATCTGAATCTTTCCAGGATGTAAGGTTTCGATTCAGACCAGTCCTCAAGTTCCATCCAAGCTTCATTCCAGGTATGAAGGCGTGCGATGGATGATCAAAGCTTTGCCAGAGAAAACTTGCTTCTTCTTTGCTGTCTCTCAAAACAAGATTTCTTGAGTCTAAAAGTTGTGCAACTGTGGTGCTCCCTGATGACAAATTCTGGACGTCTGTAGACCAAACAATTCTCCCTGTTTTGTCCACAAGGATCAAGTTTCCATCATTTCCAATTCTAACAACACCAGAAGTATCTCTGAGAGGATTACCTCTGTTCGCAATCCACACGATTCGATCTGGGCTGATACTGAACCATACGACCAAGTAGAACTTTTCGGAATTGCCAGGACTGAAGAACCCCAGCTGGAACTCCTTTTGTGCAGAGATTAAGGTTTCAAACCATGTGATTTAATCTACATTTGCATTACAATTTAAGATATAAATGCTACATTTCATATAAATGTGGTGCAATGTTGGTAGAATTTTTTTTTTTTTGGCCGAATAAAACAGTCATTGATGAAAAAGAAGTACATCAAGTTATCCAATCCCAGTAGGTTGGATGTCCGATAACAACAATTGCAAAAGGTGGGTCGGAACATTAAAGACCTAATCTAAAGGCAAAGCGTTCTTAAGTTTACATTTTGTAATCTAATCACAGGGAATATTAACCGTTCTTCTAATGCATACGATCCTAACATGAGAGACTGATGTCACAATCTTTTTAATATCCTCCACGATTCGAAGAGCTTGCCACCTCAAAGCAAGATTCAGAGAACTGATTGCGTTAAGAACTGGTTCTACATCACTTTCAATGACAATACTAGAGAAATCGAGGTGAATTGCGAACAAGCATGCATTCCTTATAACCAGCGCCTTAGCCTCAAAAGCTGAATTACATCTGATAAGGTGTGCTTGCCCAAAGATTAGTGCTCCATTACAGTCTCTTCCAAGGAAGGCAAAGGAAGCACTTTTACGATCAACAAAGGAAGCATCCACAATAATTTTCACAGTGCCAAGAGCAGGAGGCGACCACAGTGTTGCAATTGTAGCACCATGTCTATCTTCCAACTAACCAGGTTGTCTCAAAGATTGCTCACCCACATCAATCTCAAATGTAAATTGATTGAAGAAATGAAGAAAACTGGCCTAAAATATCACTTCACGATGCAAGTCAACAAGGAAAGGGGATTATTGACATAGGTCCCAGTGTCAAAACAAGCTCGCAAAAATTGATTTTGGTCAAATTGAGCCCAAAAATAGAGGCCAACTTGTATGCACCGCAACACTTCAGACATTGGAAATGAATCTTCAATCAATGGATCTATGAGGTCGAAGGCTCTTCCTTCATGCCACAGTTGCTATGCTTGTGATAGAATCTGTAAGAGTAGCATAATGCGAAAACCTATCAAGTATAGTTGAATTAGAAATTTCGTAACTTACATGTCCGAGAAGATTGAAATCGTGGTTAGGATGGTAAAAATGACTGTTCCTTTTTCCGCTCACTATCTCTAAAATTAGGACACCAAAACTAAAGACGTCTGATTTCATAGAATAAATCCCGTCAATGGCATACTCTGGAGGCATATAACCACTGCAATATATTTTTGAACCTCAAAGAATGAGCATAAGTCAATTGTAATTAATTCCTTATCAAGGAAAAAATATAGATGCATACTAGGTTCCACTACCGTTCTAATTTTTACTATTGATTGTTCTTCTCCAAAAGTTCTAGCCATGCCAAAATCTGATATCTTTGGATTCATCTCACCATCTAGCAACACGTTACTTGCCTTGAGATCCCTATGAATGATTCTCAATCTTGAATCTCGGTGAAGATAAAGAAGCCCTCTAGCAATCCCAATAATTATAACAAAGCGCCTCCTCCATACAAGCAAATGACTCGAAACACTTGGACCACCTTTAGAATAGAGTTTTAAGGTGATCAGGATGATTACTTTGGGAGTCATACACAAGTATATATTTAGATTGGAGTCTTTTTACCAATAAATATTAATGAATTTTCAAATTGTCCACATAACCTTTTTTTTTTCCTGGGAACGTTCAACAGGCATATATGTTTTTCAAACATCCAAGATTATGGTAGACTTAATCAATAAATTTAGTAGAGTGGGTTAAATAAAAAATTCGTACATGTTTGTTTAGTGGCTACAAACATGATTTACGCTTCATTTAAGTTGTAGTATTTCTCATTTTTCTACTGGTTCAGTTGAGAAGTATTATTAATAGGATTATGCATATGAAGGGTTGAGAGCAAACCAAAAATATAGGAATCCAAACTTCCATTAGGCATGTACTCGTAAATTAACATTCTCTCTTCTCCATGAATGCAATATCCCAAAAGCCTAACTAAATTTCGATGTTGAAGTTTGGCAATCAACATGACCTCATTCTTAAATTCATTGAGTCCTTGACGAGAACTCTCTGAGAGACGCTTTACCGCTATCTCTTGTCCAGTTGATAGTATTCCCTATGATTTCAAACAAGCAACAGAAGCACTTGTCAGTTGGTTCTATAAGAATTATTTGCTAGATAGCCTTTATGACCGTATAAAGTGTAATAAAATTGTGATGGTCCAATGACCAAAGTCATAAATTATGAGTAACCTCCTACATAAAGACATACTTAGTGGATTCATTAAAGGACAAAAGGAATATTGAAGAGTTCATGTATCTAATATTATATATTCTGTTTATTTTCTTGAAAGATTCATGTGACCATCACAATATAATAATGGTATATTTAGTGGGGTTAGTGAATAGTGAATTCATAGAAAGTTGTGTATCAATCATATAGTGCAATCAAAGCTATGATGAATTGATCAGTAATGATAAGCACTATATATATGACTATTGGTCCCTTTCTTCATTCAACAACCAAAATATGAGTTTGTTATTCCTATTACTTGATAAACATAAATGTATAGCGTTAGGAGATAAAAGATCAAGTAAGTCAAAGAGTGTTTAATACATTTTTTTTTTTTTGGCTAACTTGAGAAAACATCCCCACTCAACCAGTCCATAAGACATAGATCAGATTATCCATCACTCACTGACATTAGATGGGACACGTTAACGTCCCCTCGTTGGCCATGTTATATACCATTAAAGTTGTATTTATATAAGCCTATATGCTATGTTGTATCCATCCATAGATTCAAGTTATATCAAGGTATGTATTGATATATAATTGTTTTGTTATATTATAAAACATGAGATAAAGATCATATTTTCTTTAAAGTTATTTTCTCTCTCTTTTTCTTCATTTTCCTGTCGGATAATACTTCTCACCTTGTAAACCGGCCCAAAACCACTTCTCCAATCTTGTTCGTATGAGAAAAATTTTGAGTTGCTCTTGCAATAGTAACGATTTCCAAATAAGGTAATTCAAGGTTGTCCTTCTCTCTCACTTGGCTGCGGTGTCGCATACCTGTTAAGCAAGCTGGTGACAAATTCGAAAAAGTTCATATGTATGATATATGAAAGCAGAGCAGCATATTCCGATATAATAGTAGTCAATATATAGGTTACGAGCATTCATGTAAAATACTTGGTCAAAACACCAAAATGACCCCATCTGCAACTGAAATAAATAAGTTATTTCTGATTCCTTTAATGAACGTGTTAAATATTTAAATGCTTTTAAGATTACTGTCCTGTTTCACCAAAAAACGTGTGATTAAGTCAACACGTTTTCATAATCTTTTGTACAACCCACTGCAAAAGAAAAAAAAAAAAGAAAGAAAGAAAAGAAGGAAAACCATTTTTTTTTCCTTTTTTTTTTATGCAACAGAGGAAACTACAGCAATAATTCGAATTTAGAACCTTGATTATAATTTATAACGAATCACTACCTAACCAATGTGTTGAGACCGTGACCCTGTGCTAATTTGGTCTAATTTGGTTGGCTATGTTTTTGCAAAAATCTCATGATCTTTTCTATATATATGCTGGCTTTATTTTGGCATCTTTTAACCCAAAAGTAGTGGACCCTACGTACTTTTTCTATGAATAGTACTACTTTTTAGGGTATGGGGCTCTAAAAAAGTACAAAAATGTCCAAAAATAAAAAGTTTTACATTTTAGAGCTCCCATTGAGGATAGCCTAACAGGTCGGCAGCAGTAACTCGAATGTAAAGCTTCTGATTTGCAGCCCTGGGCGTGGGTAATTTCATGACATCGATGAGGTCTCCAAACCAGAGCAAGCAACCATGACCTTCTCCAGTAGCATTTGAATTAGCATAAGCTGTACACGAACAATTCTTGGAACATTCAGCTTCACATTCCTCCCGAGACATGGTCGTATTCACCCTGAACTGCAAAAGATCAGGCGTTTTCAAAGCCTCAAATTCTTTAAATTGTCCTGTTTCTGAACAATTGAATGGTTTTTCTCGTATACATCCACCATTCCAGACACGATCATCCCAATCTTGAGGATTTTTGGGGGTATACCCGATCATACAGCTGCAAATTCGAGCGTTGCTTATAGTGCAGATAGCATGAGGACCACAGAAACCATAATTTCCACAATAGTCATTGGGTATGTCAAACATCACATGCCAGTCATTGCTAGTATTGTCGCGTATAAGGAATTGAAGCATACCAGAGTAGGTAATGCCTGAAGTTAACAAGGAAGAATTGGTTAACAGACGATGTTCATGGTACACTTCTTCTGAATTTATGATAGCTAGTGAGATGAAACGGAGGGTAGGCGGGTAATCTAATTCACCGAAGTCCACTCAATTCCATGGACCACTTCTAAATTGTTTCACAGAATTCCTCCAAATAGTAGTTTGTGGTAGTCCTTGAATGTCAATACCATGTGTATATTCTCCAGGAGAAGGGTCATCTGAATCTTTCCAGGATGTAAGATATCGATTCAGATCCGTCCTCAAGTCCCATCCAATCTTCATCCCTGATATCATGGCTTGCGATAGATGATCAAAGCTTTGCCAGAGAAAACTTGCTTCTTCGTTGCTGTCTCTCAAAACAAGATTTCCTGAATCTAGAAGTTGTGCGACAGTGCTGGTCCCTGACGATATATTCTGGACGTTGGTAGACCAGACGATCCTCTCTGTTTTGTCCACAAGGATCAAGTTTCCGTCATTTCCAATTCTAACAACACCCGAAGAATCATTTAGTGGATTTTCCCTGTTCGCGATCCACACAATCTGATCCGGCGTAATATTGAACCATATCCCCAAGTAGAACTTTTTGGGATTTCCACGACTGAAGAACCCCAGCTGGAAAACATTATCTACTGAGATTAACGTCTCATTTGAAGTAATAGAGTTCGATGCGTTCAACGTGTCCATGGACATGGATATTGGTATCAAAGATAAGATAAAAACAAAAACATAACAAATAGTAGCAGACAAATGTATCTTCATTTTATTGAGCTTTCTTTTTTCAGTCTGGATCAGCTCACCTGGTACCAATCATTAGAAGTTGTCCGAAACCACTTTGAACAATTCAAGGCAACTACAACGATTGGAGGAGGAAAGAGAAGGCATTATTGACAAACTATATATGAAGCTCAATCACCTAAAGTATAATATATATCCCAGATCTATATAAAAACTGGTAATTAGCAAGCAATAGACGGAAAATATTGTTTGACGATTTCTTCTTAATTGTAGAAGACAAACGTTTGACTTCAAAATATTAGGCTTTGGAGAACAGGAGAGGTCGAAAGGCATAAAAGACGAATTACATGAAAAATGACTGAACTAATTTCAGACGTAACTAACTTATACATTGAATCGAGACATTAAGGTCATTTGACAAAAAATGAAGAGATAAAACTAATTTATTTCAGGGATTAGATCATTAAGATATTCGTCCGCCTTGTAATCTAGCGTTTATATTATAATGAGAAGACTACATAAATAATTTGAAAGACAATCGTGTTTTTAGGAGAGGATCCTGATCCTTTCATAACGCATTATTTTTCTGTTAATATTTTTGTTTAGAACCAAGACAACATAAGTTTTCTCTGGATATAGTAGTTTAAGTAGATAGGAGCTTGATTAGTACTTGGCTAAATATATTTCTCTTAGTACAAAGGCACCTCATTCTTGAATTAATGTCCGGAAGAAAAGAAATAGTCCGTTCCAAAATGGAAATTCTCTCATTGGACCAGATGAAATCTGATTCAAAAGTTTTCATTAGATACTTTGTTGAAGATAATAAATAATATAATAAACTCTTCTTTAACAAATTTAACTTTTAGATGAGGTGATTATTTAATATGGCATACAGAGCTTAGGTTCATTTTTTTCCACAACATTATTACGGTCTATAATCTAAGTGTTTAATCAGTTTTTAGGGTTTGCAATCGTCATGTGCTTAAGGGGAAATATCACATTACCCCCCTGTGATATGCGAAAATATTACTCTACTCCCTGTGTTCATAAAACTTCAAGAAAGACTCCTGTATTATTAAAAAGTCATCACATTACCCCCTTCATATTTTTTTTAAGCTATTAAATGTCATTTTTATCATTTTATAATACATATATATATTTTTTCTTTCTTTCATTTTCAACTACTTCCACTAAATTAAAAAATTAAAAAAAAAAATCATATTCCCCAACCACCCCTCACCCCTCCCCACCCCCACCCCCACCCCCTACTGCTCTGTCGGAGCAACAATGTGGTGTGTGGGGGTAAGTGTTGTAGGGTGATGGTGGGGGTAAAGGAGGGGATGGTGGCTGATGGGGTGGGGTGGGGTGGGGGTGCGGATAGGTAGGGGGTGGTTGGGAAAAATGATGTTTTTTTAAAAAAAAATTTATGTAGTGGTAAATAGTTAAAAATGAAAGAAAGAAAAAAAAAATATGTATTATAAAAGGGTAAAAATAAAATTTAATAGCTTAAAAAATATATGAAGGGAGTAATGTGATGACTTTTTAATAATACATGAGCTTTTGTTGAAGTTTTACGAATACAAGGAGGTAGAGTGATACTTTCACATATCATAGGAGGATAATGTAATATTTCCTCTTTTTATATTCATGAAAATAATGAAACCAATTAAATGAATTAATAGAAAAAAAAAATTAATATGCACACGAAGCTCGTTTTTCAGTGAGATGGAAGGTACAATAGTATTTACCTTAAAAATACGAACTTCATTATTATTATTATTATTATTATTATTATTATTATTTGTATAAGCTTGCGTTCAAACTTTGACCATAAAATTATGAAGTAAAAACAGTACCGGGACAAGGAATAGTCAAAGGATTGACCAATCGCCCAGTACGATCAAAAAATTGTTAGGACCAATCGATGACAAAAAGTCATCAATCCCTTGCCAAGCATGCTAACTTGTAGATGGACCACCAAAATAGGCAATAATTGATCGACACAACCATTTTTGCATAACTGCACATAAAGAACAAAAATGCAAGAAGAAAAATAATAAATCCATCAATAACAAGATCACATGGTCCATATAAGCAACATATAACATGGTAATAAAAAGAACAGTTAATTTTTGGATGGTGTGGGAACTGAGTTTGTAGAGTTCAGACATCAAATTATTTAATAAAGTTCGACTATCAATTGGTAAACTCTAGATATAGCGGTGCACTCCTACATATGTATTAGGCCAATTAATGGAAGAATTTTAAAGCAGTGGAGAGTGTTGAATCCGCGACTTTATAAGAGCGATTTCACTCTACTACCGCTAGACCATTCCCCAGAGGCAAAGAACATGTAATTTTACTTTCTGGAAAGCAACAAAATCTAGAACAAAAGAATCAGAACCCTCACGAGCTCAAGATATCCCTAGACTAGAATGTAAAATAAAAATCCTCATATGTCCAACACCTTGCTATCCTTCACTTAAATAAAATATAGAACTGTATAAGATCTAATGAGTTGTTTATTTATTAGAATAATTATAATTGTTAAGGCAATTAATTTGAGTGTAAATTGATTGGTTATGTTTTTGCAAACGTTTTGTTACTATCATACTTGTGCTATTGCCTTTTGTATTATGCAGGTGCGATATTATGGTAACTTAAGATATAAGATGGAGATTTGTGCTGAGTTAGGCAGTGCATTAATTGTCCATTCATAAGGAAAAGAAGGATTAGCGTTTGATGAGCAGAGGTCTTTCTTGAAGCCCAAGCCATGATGATTTGCCACAGTCAAGTATTTATATGAAGAATAGGTCATGGCACAGGGGGACACGGAGAGAGCGAACGAGCAGCAAGGAAGCATATTGTATTTCTATCCTCTGTTGTCAGAATCGTACGATTCGCGATGCGAATCGTACGATTCAATACGATTCAGCAAAGAATCGATACGAATCGAATGAGAGAATCGTGAATCAACGTGAATCGTATGTGAATCGTACCGAATCGTAACGAATCGTACGATTCACTGAATCATTCGCGATTCAGCCACAAGCACAAACTGCAACTTGTTTGCATATTCTGCTTTGTTATTGCACTCATTAATGGCGAAGTGCTCAAGTTATTATGGATATCCGAAAATTCCTCGACGGTATCTATGTCAGTGAAAAGGCTGGAAATGCCAAAGTGTTCACATGGGTTCTTATGCTAAAAGCACACAGAGCACTTGGTTGCATCCCATGGCTGGCAAGTGGTTTCTGCACAACCTTTGCTTCAGTCAAGAAACGCATTGGCTATTCAGATATAAAGAACGAAGAGCCAAAGTTCAGAGGGCGGTTGTATAAGTTCATCAAATCCTTTCTAGCTATATCAGTTGTAGCTTTGGTTATAGAAATAGTTGCATATTTCAATCAATGGCACTTGAGTTTGGTTCATCCTTCAGAGATTCAGAACCTTGTGTAGTGGACTTACATGGCTTGGCAATCTTTCGGAGTTGATTATATTGCGCCTATGATCGCAATGCTTTCCAAGTTTTGCATTGTACTTTTCATGATTCAATCGCTTGACCGGCTCGTGTTGTGTCTTGGCGGTTTTTGGATCAAGTTCAAGAACTTGAAGCCAGAGATTGTTGGAGAACCATATGATCTTGAAGATGCTTCAAGTTTCCCAATGGTTCTTGTACAAATTCCCATGTGCAATGAAAAAGAGGTAATACAACAATGGCAGAGTAGCTCTTGAAATTTACGATTCTCTTTCAATCCAGCACTCTACTTCCAATTGCATTTGGTAGATAAAAAATTTACTTTACTGCATATGAAAATAATACACTCATATCAGCGTATTGTTGTCTCTAAGGTATATCAGCTTCACTGCTTTTTTCTAGTCATAATGTTGTTTAACAGTCACATGAAATGATTTCCAAAAGAGGAGCGAAACTGTACAACAGCAAAATTGAGTCGCAATTCCAAATTTGATAGCAAGTTCCATTTTTTTTTTTTTTTGCACTCCTAATATGTGAAAGTGGCTCTAAATGTCTCTTATAATTTAAAATATCACTCTGTACAAAGCCATTATGGGACTGTCAAAAAGAAAAGGACAATGTGGATAAACAATCAGTGAAAGCTAAAGTGATATTGAACTTGACACTTCCGTTTCAAAACTATTCCTTGAAAATGAAAAAGTATTACTGGAATTGAATTCTTTGTAACAAAGCACCCCTAAAATTAGTCATAAGTTCCTCTTATGAGTTATGCCAAATGGAGATAGACAGTTTCCTATTAGATTTGTAAAAGAAGGTACGACAATCTTATGATGGCTTACAAAAAGCACTAATCCTTATTGGATTCCGCATATTTTACAATGATTTCGCGATTTTGTTACTTGTATGCATTCTTATGGTTACTGAGTTGTGCCATATTATGCTGTCAAAATTTCTAGCTGGCCAGATTTACCATCATCTCTACTCTGATTGCTTTATCTCCTCATATTTGGGCTTTCTGCTGATTTCAGGCAATTCAGCAGCAATGTTTGTTACTTCCCTGTAAACTGCCAAATCAGAACTTAATGAAGGAAACTTAATTCTTTAAATTCTTATTTTCATTTCCTCTCTGGTATAGAAATGGACGTGATACACTTTTGGAAGGTTAAAAGAAAATGAAGACAAATATAATTAGTCATTTGTTTCTTATCTCCTTGTCAGGCACAAGTTTCGCACACCTTCAGAGCACATGATTTTTGGCAATAAAGATGTTTAATTAACTAGATGTACGTGAAGAGATGACCTTTAATGCAAGACAACTTTAACGCTTTGTATATTCTATAATTTTGTGATTTATGCAGGAGAATATAGGATATCTATTTGCAGTCGGCTCGGTTGGCTCACTGTTGGGTGCTATACTGTTATTTTCTTTCGACGTCTGATGTAATGTTTTATGGAAGAATGAGTGGTAATTAGTCAGTAGGTATATCTCTTAGTTTGGACATAAAATTGCTCTGGAATTTAGTTTGCAAGATAGTAATCATTAGAAAAGTAACAAAAAATATATATTAATATTCATTCAAAGAAGAATTTCAACTAAAAACTATTAATAGAAACATAATATACTAAACTAATATAGTTTTAAATTTGTGACTGAATCGGTACGATTCACGATTCGATACGATTCACGATTCAAAAAAATGACATTTCGATTCACGATACAGTTCACGATTCGACAACTATGTTTCTATCCAGTGTTCCGTGTTATGTTGCAACACGATTTGTGTTCTAGTCTTTTATTGTATTAAGTGTTGCATCTTTGTTTACTTTGATAGTGAGTCATGAGCGACTTGTATCAGTCTTTGAGTGATTAGATTACTATCTACTTGATTCATTCTTCGGGAGAAAAAGGTGTAGTTCTCGAGAGAAAACGTTGCAAGTCGAGGGGAGTTCGCCAAATCGAAGTTCATTAAGGAGTTCTTCATCGAGTCGTCAAAAGTCAAGAGAGAGTCTTTACTTGTGTAAGTCCATTGATATTGTAACTTGTTATTTCTTAATGAATTGGTTTGTTGGTCCCATGGACATAGATCGCACTATTGAATTATGTTAAATCTTGGTGTTCTTTATTTTGTTACAACTTTACATTTTTTTTCCGCTGCTGTGATCTCTATTCATGTTGTATTATTAAGTGAAATTAGTAATTAAGTCTCTGAGACTAATTCAGTGTTCCAGTTAATGTTACATACCTACACTGCTATAACTTTATCAAATGGTATCAAGAGCAGGTTACGAACTAATTCGTTTAGATCCTTGGGAGTTTTGAATTGTTGTTTTGCAGAAATAGGTATGGACACTTTGCGTGATGGAGGCTCAATCACTAAACCACCGCTGCTGGATGGTGCAAATTATTCATATTGGAAGGCTAGAATGAGGGCATTCATCAAGTCAACTGATGAGAAGGCTTGGAGAGTGGTTTTGACGAGCTGGACAACTCCCACCACTACGGATACTCAGGGCAATGTTGCAACAAAGACTGAAACAGAATGGACCAAGGAGGAAGATCAGTTGGCAAACTGGAACTCCAAGGCGGTGAATGCAATCTTCAATGTTATAGATTTAAATCAGTTTAAGTTAATCTCAACATGTGAATCTGTTAAAGAAGCTTGGGAGATACTTCAAACGGCATATGAAGGTACATCGTCGGTGAGGAGATCTAAATTACAGATGCTTGCCACCAGATTTAAAGAGCTAAGGATGCATAAGGATGAAACAATTGCTGAGTTTAATGCCAAGCTTTGTGACATCGCAAATGAAGCTTTCGCTTTGGGAGAAAAATATTCAGACTCTAAACTGGTTAGGAAAACATTGTGTTCTCTCCCAGACAGATTTGGAATCAAGGTGGCTGTCATAGAAGAGTCCAAGAATATTGATGAACTTAAGATTGATGAATTGATGGGGTCACTTCAGACTTTTGAGATGAAGTTCAAGCAAAAAAAGAAAGAAAAAGGCATTGCTCTTCGGGCTAGAGTTGAGAAAAAAGGTACAATAAGCTCTTCAAATGATGAGGATATGGAGATCTGAATCTTTGGCCTTACTTACTAAAATTTTCAACAAAGTTTTGAAAAATGGGACAAGTGGAGAAAGAACTTTAGGCAATCGAATTTTGAAAACAAACCCCATGTTACAACAATGCCTGACACAGTTAAGAAACAAAATTTTAAACCAACGGATGAGAAAAAAAGAGATAAAGGTATTCAATGTCGTGAGTGTAAGGGGTTTGGACACATTCAATCTGAGTGTGCAAACACCTTGAAGAAAAAGAAAAAGGCAATGAATGTTACTTGGAGTGATGAGGAGTTGGATGAACACACAGAAAGCGTCGAGGAACACATCAGTAACTTTGTTGCATTCACTGTTGTAACAGTCCAGCGAGAAACCAGTCTGGTTGAAGAAGAAGGTGGTACAGGTGTTGCGATAGAAATCGACAATTCTGAGTCAGAAAGCGATGGGGATTTGGATGATGAAGAAGTCATGAAAATGTACAAGGATATGCACGAAAAATGGGTGATCGTGTGTAAGAAAAATCAAAGATTGAAGATAAAGATCATAGAAGTGGAGACACAGAAAGAAGAACTGAAGAAGATCGCTGACGAGAAGCTTCATGAAATACAGATGTTGCAACATGAGTTGAGGAAGATGCGTCGCAATGTGAAAATGCTCAGTTCAGGAACTGAAAAACTTGACCATATGTTGTCCATTTAGAAATCAAGCACGGGCCATATAGGACTGGGTTTTTATGGAGGAGAATCTTCTGGAAAGACTATCTTTGTCAAAAGCTCAGAAGAATCGGATGTCGAGAAATTACAGAAGGTTGGACAGGACGTTTCAACTACTTTTGCGACGCAAGCTGCAATAGTACAGAAAAAACAAAGGGAAAAGAAGAGTAGGTTCATTCTCATTTGCCATTACTGCTTTATACCTGGACACATCAGACCTCGATACTTTAAGTATCGTAACACGCTGAAAAAGGTAAGTTCTTTACTCCCCTGATTCAAAAGAAAAGATCATCTTAAGCACTATTGCAACATAAGGTGAGACACCTTTGGGTAAAGAAATCTAATTTGAACTGTTTTGTTGCATATACTTCTACACATGCCTATACTGTTAACTCATAGTATTTTGATAGTGGTTGTTCTAGACACATGACAGGTATGTGTGAAGTTCTAAGTAGCTACAAAAGATATGAAGAAGGCCAAGTCACATTTGGAGATAGTGTTAAAGGTCGAGTTCTAGGAAGAAGAACACTTGAAATTGACGGATTTTCGAGGCTCAAGAAAGTTATGCATGTGGAAGGCCTAAAGGCCAATCTCATCAGTATCAGTCAATTGTGTGATCAGGGTTTATTTGTAAAATTTAACAAAGATAGTTGTCATGTTCTAGATATGTCTAATAACTGTGTACTTATAGGAAAAAGGTCATCTGACAACTGTTACATGTTAACTCCACCATATGAACAACTATTAATTTGCTACAACAATACCCATAACATTGTTGAGATTTGGCATCAAATGTTAGGTCATTTAAATTACAAATTACTGACCAAAATTGTGAATATAGTTGCAGTACGAGGTGTTCCAAAGTTGAAAGCAAGCAGACTGGTGTAGATGGTTCTTGTCAAATGGGTAAACAGGTAAGAGCAACACACAAGATGTTGCAACATCTTTCAACCAAAGAGATGTTAGAGCTTTTGCACATGGATCTTATGTGTCCAATGCAAACATAGAGTATTGGAGGTAAAAAAATATATTTTTGTTTGTGTAGATGATTTCTCTAGATACACTTTTGTGGATTTTCTTAGAGAAAAATCTGACACTTTTGATGTTTTTAAGAAACTGTGCTTAAGGCTGAAAACAGAGAAATGTTGCAACATTCAGAGAATTGTCAGGATTAGGAGTGACCATGGTAGAGAATTTGAAAATTATTCATTTGCTGAGTTTTCTAAAGAACATGGTATAACTTATGAATACTCTGTACCAAAAACTCCACAACAGAATGGTGTGGTTGAGATGAAAAATAGAGCAATACAAGAAATGGCTCGTGTAATGTTGAATGACAAAAATCTTCCTTATATGTTTTGGGCAGAAGCTGTCAACATTGCATGCTACACCATCAATCGAGTGTTTTTTCGACCAGGTACTGCCAAAATGCCCTATGAGATTTGGAAAGGTAAGAAACCCTCGTTGGGTTATTTTCATGTGTTTGGGAGTACATGCTACATTTTGAATGATAAAGAACAAAGAGGTAAGTTTGATGCTAAGAATGAAAAATGTATTTTTCTCGGATATGCTACAAATAGCCGTGCTTTTCGAGTTTTTAATTTGACCACCAGGACCATGATAGAATTTGCTAATGTAGTAATTGATGAGTTTCAAAATATTGCAGGTGAATCGATAGAAGAAAGGAGTACCAATAAAATAAATGTTGATGTTGCAGATGGTGATGCAATGCCGAAGGAAGAACTGATGAAGACACGCGATGTGGCAAACACTGCTGCAACATTAGAACTGAAAACTGAACAGAGAGAAAATGATGCAGGCAATGTTCCAACATGCAGTGGAACAACATAAGCTACCACGAAAGAAATCCTAACTGAAATGCTACAAGTTCATAGAAATCATGTTGCAGAGGATGTGATTGGATCAATACATGATGAAATTCATACTAGAGGTAAACCCAAGCTAAACTATAGGGACATGGTAAGGTATGTTTGCTACATCTCTCCTTTAGAACCCAAAAATATGAAAGAAGCATTGAAGGATGAATTTTGGATAAATGCAATGTAGGAATAATTGAATCAGTTTGTGAGGAATGATGTCTGGACTTTAGTGCCTAGGCTTAAAGATGTCAACATCATAGGGACTAAATGGATCTTTAAAAATAAAACTGATAAGAATGGTAACATAACAAGGAATAAAGCTAGGCTTGTAGCTCAAGGGTATACACAAGTAGAGGGTATGGATTTTGATGAGACCTTTGCCCCAGTTGCTAGACTTGAATCCATTAGGCTGCTGTTGTCCATTGCATGTGTATTGAAATTAAAATTGTTTCAAATGGACATAAAAATTGCATTCTTAAATAGTATTTTAAATGAGGAAGCCTATTTTGAGTAACCAAAAGGTTTTGAGGACCCATACTATCCTACATATGTGTATAAATTGAAAAAGATTTGTATGGGTTAAAACAAGCTCCTCGAGCTTGGCATGACAGGTTGTCAAGATTTCTGATTGATAAGGGATACAAGAGAAGAGGAGTACACAAAACCTTGTTTGTCAAAAGGTTTGGTTCAGGTATTCTCATTGCACAAAGTTATATTGATGACATAGTTTTTGGTGCAACATCTAAAACTAAAGTTAATGAGTTTGTAAAACACACGAATCATGAATTTGAAATGAGCATGGTTAGTGAACTGACATATTTTTTGGGTTTGCAGGTCAAGCAATGTGAGGATGAAATCTTCATATCTCAAGAGAAGTATGCCAGAAACCTAGTCAAAAGATGTGGTTTAGAATTTGCAAAGTCTTCAAGAACCCCCATGAGTGTGACCACCAAGTTGACAAAAAGTGAGAATGAGAAATAAGTTGACCCTAACCTATATAGAAGCATGATAGGAAACTTGTTGTATCTTACAGCAAGTAGACCTGACATATGTTTCAGTGTTAGAGTGTGTGCTAGATATCAAGCAGATCCTAAAGAATCTCACTTAATTGCAGTAAAAAGGATAATCAAATATGTGAGTGGAACAGTAGATCTTGGAATTTGGTTCACTAATGATACTAATACAAATCTTGTTGGTTTCAGTGATGCTGATTGGGCAGGTAATGCAGATGATAGAAATAGTACAACTGGTGGGTGCTTCTACATTGGAAATAACATGGTGTCTTGGTACAGCTAGAAGCAAAGTTTGATCTCCTTGTCAACATCGAAAGCTGAATACATAGCTGCATGAAGTTGTTGTACTCAGCTTCTGTGGATGAAACAAATGCTGGATGACTATGGTATTGAACAACAGGTTTTGACTATTTATTGTGACAACTTGAGTGCCATTAATATTTCCAAAAATTTTGATCAGCACTCTCGCACTAAACATATTGACATAAGACACCACTTTATCCATGAACTTGTTGAAACTGGAATCATTGTTTTAGAACATGTTGCAACAGAGAAACAATTGGTAGATATCTTCACTAAAGCTTTAGATCCTTTGAGATTTGAAACTCTGAGAAAAGCTTTAGGAATTTGTGGTTTATAATGTTGCATCATGAACTACATCAGGGTTATGATAGAAGCTTGAGAAATGTGAAAAGTTAATATTTAATTCAACTGGTGATTTCTTTAGTGAACCATACTTTTTGCACACACTGAAATATGGGTTGATGGAGAAAGCTAATCTTGATAATTTGTGAGTGCAAGAAACTTGAACTATGTGATGCCTAGGGATAAAGATAGAAGTCTCTCTAAATCCATTCCTGCATTCTATTCATCCTCGAGATTGAGAAAAAAATATGTAGGAAACTATGAATAAGTCAAGTACTGGAAAGAGCTACCTAATCCAAAGTAAAAGGTATTAGTGTGAAAGCTACCAGTTGCAACATGAGCTGAAACATTGGAAAAATTTTTTTTTTTAAAAAAAACAAAAAAAAAGGGATAAATACTGTGTTTTCCTACAGATGAATAGATGATCAGGTATGTTTGAGCTAATAGGGAAAGTTTCTTTATCTTGCAAGTTTGGTGGTGAAAGTTACCTGTTTCAAAATTCAGCTTCACACACACACATAGTTCATTGATTAAATCCCAGACTGAAATAAGTATTAATAAGTAAACTTTCTTGAGTAACATCATGATTCCTGAACATATCATGCATTTTATTTTATTTTTAAAAAGGGGTAAAATCTCAGGGGATTTAAGCCAAAAGTGGAAGCTATTGTACGAAATATTGTTGCAACATTGCTTCTAAATTATTTGTCGATGACAGTGTATATCTTATGTCAGTATGTTGCAACTATAGTGTGCCACACATCATTTGGTCAGAAAGGAAAGTTTTTGAGCGGGAATTTTGGATATCACTAATTGGCAGTTGCGTCAATTTTGTAATTTTTGAATTTCCCAAGAACGTGGGATTGGCTATCTCTAATGGGCAGTTACCCACGATTAGGGCACGATTATTTGATCAAACCAGTGATGTTCTATTTTATAATTTATTTGCCTTCTTTACTAATCGTGCTTTCTCTTTCTCTCTCACCGCCTTGTTTTCTCTCTTCAAGTCTTTGTTTCTTACCTATTTGCAGAACAACCATGGTGAAAACAAGATAAGGAGGTAGACATTGGGGAAACCCTAAGCCAGGAGCACTGGGAGGGGTTTTAACTCAACCCATCACCATTGATGAGCCATCATCTCCCATGATGGCTGCAAGTGATGTTCCACCATCATCTAGCAATACGAGCTCCAGTGGGTTTCCACTTCACCGGCAAACAAGGACTAAGAATGAAGATCCCTTAGTTGACCCAGATTGGACTCCGACGGGAATAGACCTGATTATTGTTCCCGATACCTTTCATCGTCATGAGGAAGCCGTTTTGTCCTCGGACTCTGAGGCCATGCCAGAGATCAGGGTTGCAACACAAGTAACAGATGCTGCGACCAAATCAACTGATGTTGATGCATCATCGGTCTTCGACAAAGATGATGTTGCAATTGTGACAGCTACAACACACACCACTACTGCTGTCGAGCCACCCAAAAAGACAATTGCAGAGACATCCATCTCAAATGCAGGGGATGTTGCAGCTTCGCGTACAACACCAACCCAAAGTTCCGAATCAGCTGCTACCACTGAGGTCACCCTTGCGAAGGAACTCTGTCGTACCAAGAAGAAAGGGAAGGAGAAGCATATTGGAAGCTACAAACGCAAAGGGACTAAATCTCCAGAGTCTTCACAACCCAAGAGGTGTGCTTGTCCAGGGTATAATCCTTCATCTGTTTTCTCTCAAAAATTCTATTTCTCTGAGTCTTAGGAAAGATTTAACATTTTATGCCAGAGGAAATTTGTTTGTGAAAAACCCATCAACTTGAAATCCTATCACAACACTGGCCTTGTGGAGTTTCTTAAGGAGAGAAAACTATTAGCCTCTTTTAACAAAGTGAAACCTTTCTCTGGTAGTATGGTGTATGAATTTTATGCTAACTTGCACCAGAATATAAATGTTGCAACATCCAAGTACTTTCACCATACATTTGTAGGCAATCATGTTTTTGAGTTTTCGCCTTCGATCATCAACCAGTTTCTTGACTGTGAACCTGCTGTGGATTATAATCCTGACATCACCTTAAATGCCATAGCATCTGAACTAGTAGGAGAGCCTTATAAGTGGAAACCAGATGATAGACTTCCTGGCCCTAAACTGACCACGAAATATGCAGCCTTGTATAAAATGGCCATTGCAAACTGGTATGCCACCAAACATTCCACCACCTTGAGTGTTGAAATGGGGAGGTTGCTTTATTCTGTTGGCACTGGAATCAACCTTAATTTGGGACTAGTTATCTTTGACCGCATTCTTGAAGAAGGTGCTAAAGACTTTGCCAGTCAGTACTTACCTTATCCCTCACTCATTTGTGGTTTACTCCTATCACATCATCCTGTCCAACACAAGCATGAAGTACTGCGGAAGGTCCCTTCTCCCTTGTTTTGCTCCAAGAAATTTTGTGGGGATTCTACAAGATTGATATTCAGGGGGAGCCTGCTAATGTTGCAACAGCACTACCTTACGACGGTGCTAATGAGTCCACTGATCCATCTGCCATGTTGCAACAACTTCAAGAAGCTATTGAGGAGCTCAGAGAAGAGCATAATAATGTTCAAGCTAATCAGGATCAAATCCTTCGAACTCTTGTTCAACTCCTCCAGGGATAGAGTGCTTTAATGGATCATCTGATGGGGCCTGCTGGGCAGTGATAATATTTGTCTGGTTGATAACCTTTTAGCATAGTTGTTTGTTAGGTTGTTGAACAATTTGTTTTACTCTGTTTCCTACTCTGATACTTTGTCTCCTTGCCTTTGCTTTGGCAAAAATGGGGAAACTTTGATGCTGCTAGCTACTGATAACTTATATTTTTATGTTTTCTGTGATGTATTATTGTTTTGTTGCAACAATGTTATTATTTCTGATATTTGTTTATCATCATTGCTCTGATACTCTCTTATTTGTGTTGCTCTGATGCTATCATATTCATGTGATACTCACTGTCACAACAGGATATTCATTTGTTCTACTTGTCTTGTGCACTGGTGCAATAAAAGGTTACATTGTTGTGATAGCAAGGTTTTGCCAAAACAAAGCCAAAGGGGGAGATTGTTAAGGTAATTAATTTGAGTGGAAATTGATTGGCTATGTTTTTGCAAACCTTTTGTTATTACCATACTTGTGCTATTGCCTTTTGTATTATGCAAGTGCGATATTATGGTAACTTACCATATAAGAGGGAGATTTGTGCTGAGTTAGGCAGTGCATCAATTGTCCATTCATAAGAAAAATAAGGATTAGGGTTTGATGAGCAGAGGCCTTTCTTGAAGCCCAAGCCATGATGATTTGCCACAGTCAAGTATTTATATGAAGAATGGGTCATGGCACAGGGGGACACGGAGAGAGCGAACGAGTAGCAAAGAAGCATATAGTATTTCTATCCAGTGTTTCGTGTTATGTTGTAACACGATTTGTGTTCTAGTCTTTTATTATATTAAGTGCTGCTTCTTTGTTTACTTTGATAGTGAGTCATAAGCGACTTGTATCAGTCTTCGAGTGATTAGATTATTGTTTACTTGATTCATTTTTCGGGAGAAGAAGGTGTAGTTCTCTGGAGAGAACGTTGCAAGTCGAGGGGAGCTCGCCAAACGAAGTTCATTTAGGAGTTCTTCATCGAGGCGTCAAAGGTCAAGAGGGAGTCTTTACTTATGTAAGTCCATTGATGTTGTAACTTGTTATTTCTTAATGAATTGGTTTGTTGGACCAGGGGTTGGTCCCGTAGACGTAGACCGCATGGTTGAACCACATTAAATCTTGGTGTTCTTTATTTTGTTACAACTTTACATTTTTTTCGGCTACTGTGATCTCTGTTCATGTTGTATCATTAAGTGAAATAAGTAATTAAGTCTCTTAGACTAATTCAGTGTTCCAGTTAATGTTACAACATTACTTGTAGTAGATTCACTTTTACACCATGAAGCTTAATTAGTTAACCAAATTATTTATACCTACGCTGCTATAACTCTATCAATAATCAATATAATTAGGATTAGAAAATTAAATCTGCTCTTATTAATATTGAAGAAGCTGACTATATCATCCTTGACAATCTTATTTCTCGGAAACTTTACCATCTTAGCTAGTTTTTATTTGACATAGCTAAACAAACGTGGTTAGAAATTGACCAATATTAGTGATGTTAATGTAAGTACAGTTCTAGATGGTTCAATGGAAATTAAAATACGGGAAAACATAAAAAAGAAGACCAATTAAGCCACCTATGTGGACCTTTGTTGGGTTAACAGCGCAACTTGTTAAACTGTAATGGTTTGTTGAAAAACACATCAGATGTTAAGCAATTAACAAATGTAGAGGGTTGATTCGGGGCGGATCTGAATTTTATTCATTAGAGATTAAAATAATTAATTGAATACATATATATAAATAATTTTTTTAGAGGAAGTTAAAATTAATTTTTTATGTTAAAAATATTTTAAATATACACATTTCTTTTTAAAAAAATTGGATGAGCAGGTGTTATAGCTCCCGCTCGCTATAAAATGGCTTCGTCACTGGGGTTGACTATGTCAGACGTTTTATTTAGATGTATAGTTGCATGCTGGAATATACATGTGGTAGAGCTTGTTTGATTCTTATATCCCAGATTAATAAAATAAATGGTTGTTAGTAAAGAACCGACAAATCATAATTTGACAATTCTCCCTGACCATAAAAGAGTAAAGTTGATTTTCAAAATATGTGGCCTATTCGAAAAGGATAGGTCAAAAGTTATAAAAGACCAAATGAACATAGACATAACTGGAATTATCAGATGTAATTTAAAAATACTATAAATAGTTATTTTACATTGAATCAAGAACATTAATGTCACATAATCAATGGAAGAATAAAAATAATTAACTTATTTCAAGGATTATATTAATAAGATTCTCGGCGGCGTGTAATCTAAGATTCATATTGTTAACAAACAAAAGCACAATGGCGTAGCTATTAATTCAATATTGAATTGGATTTTCCCAAAATTCTTTTGAGAATATGTGTTTTTCTAAAAATATTGTTAGTCTAAAAAATTAATTTAGCCTGCTCTAGATTCCATTGGTCTAACCTATCCGGTTAACTGGTGTGAAAACAGTTACCTGGCTAGTTTAGCGGGATATAACTTTTGCGTTAATTTTGCTTTATTGTATGTTTTTTTAATTTTCAAGTTCAATGTAATGGTCTTATTTCCCACTTATGTACTTTTCATTTTCTAATAAAAGACAAACCGCTTACTTAGCAAAAAAAAAAAAAAAATGACTGAACATATCTCTAATAATATACGCACTGATCAATACCGAACAAAATAAGAATTGTAGCAAAACAAAATGCCCTAACAAGGGACTATGTGCCGAATTCAACAAATTCTCAATGAATAATAATTTATGTAAGACAATAAGAAAAAATAATAAAAGATGGAAAAGCTTAACTTATCTCTAGTTATATTAGTTTGCTAAGCCAGAATCTCGAAAGCGAAGCCATAAATTCAACCATTTAGCCTAAGGAAACGCAATTACAACATATTACTCTTGAGGATGCTGCTTAGAAGAAAATCAAATTTACATTTTTCGTTCTGGTTATCACATCAATGTGAAAATGAAAAGCAGAGGAGAGAAATAATATCTAAAATAAACTAATAAGGATTTATCTTCAAGGATCTAAAATGATGGCAGAAAATATGTCAATAAAATTGTACAGAATTATATAAATGAATTTTCATGTCATGTCTTGTAAAGACAAGAAGAATCTAAAATGGATCTTCATCGACCTTTTATCAAAGTATTGGTCAACTCGTTCGTTGCTCGAAGTCTTGTAGCTAACTCGGAATCAGACTCACCCACTGAGCTCCTCTCTGTATAATACCCAGGACACTTAGGCTGTGGTAGCATTGTACTCTCACTATCCAACATCAAGAGCACAGATAACATTGTTGGTCGATCCTCAGGCCGTTGTTGCACGCACAAGAGGCCAACTTGTATGCAGCGTAACACTTCAGATATTGGAAGTGAAGCCTCCATCAATGGATCTATTAGTTCAGAGCCTCTTCCTTCAACCCATAGATTCCATGCCTGTAACACAAAGTATAATTGAATTGGAAACTTCATTCAGGCCAAATAGGAAGACAAACTTAGAAATTTCATTACTTACATGTCCAAGAAGATTGAAATCATGATCAAGATGGCAAAATTGGTTGTTTTTTTTTCCATTCACTATCTCTAAAACCAAGACACCAAAGCTAAAAACGTCTGATTTCATAGAATAGAAGCCATAAATGGCATACTCTGGAGCCATATAACCACTGCATTCCATTAAGAAGTTCGCATAATTAATGAGCACAAGTAAATTGTTAGTAATTCTTGATTTGGGAAACCATAAGAAAAAACTTACTATGTTCCAGCTATCCTTCTAGTTTTCACCGTTGATTCCTCTTCTCCAAAAGTTCTAGCTAAGCCAAAATCTGAAATTTTTGGATTCATCTCACTATCTAGTAGTACGTTGCTTGCCTTGAGATCCCTATGAATGATTCTCAACCTTGAATCTTGATGAAGATAAAGAAGTCCTCTAGCAATCCCAACAATTATAGCAAAGCGCCTCTTCCATACAAGCAAATAATTGTTGGCACAACTTGAGCCACCTTTAGAGTAGAGTTCTAAGGTCATTAGTATTTGTACTATGGGAGTGAAACATGTAGCATACATATATATTCTTCGAATATCTTTATATAGTAGTCTGTAATTTTTCCTTGTGAATTATTGAGAATTGCTACAACTTAGATTACACATATGAAGGGTAGAGAACAAACCAAAAACATAGGAGTCCAGACTTCCATTAGGCATGTACTCATAAATTAGCATTTTGTCTTCTTCATGGATGCAATATCCTAGAAGCCTAACTAGATTTCGATGTTGAAGTTTGGCAATCAATATGACCTCATTCCTGAATTCATCAAGACCTTGATGAGAATTTGCTGAGAGCCGCTTTACTGCTATCTCTTGTCCTATTGATAGTATTCCCTAAGATTTCAGACAAGTAATATATACACTTGTCATTTAGTTTCTCTTTTGTCTTTTCTCCTACTTTCTAATGATACCAAAGCGAAAACGATATTGCTTACCTTATAGACGGACCCAAAACCACCTTGTCCAATCTTATTTGTATCAGCAAAATTTTGAGTTGCTCTTGCAATTGTAGTAAGATCAAAACAAGGTAATTCGAGGTTTTCCTTGTCTCTCACTTGGCCGCGCTGTTGTCTACCTGTTTAGCAAGCACATGTCAAGATTTGCAGAGTAACTTATGGGCATATATGAACAAAATATCGGAGTTGAATCAACTTTAAGATGTGATATATAGACCACTATATAAACTCGCATAAAATTTCAAATCACTCATTAATTAATTAATTTATTTTTTGTTTCAATTCACCCAATGTACTAATTTTGTATTTCATTTTTCCTACTTTGTTAGTTTTTCTATTCCTTTTAACAAATCTCTATTTTTAGCTGGACAAAACGTGATTTGCCACATTATTTTAGGACAACTTCATACCAACCACTAAATTAAACTTTGATTTGTACTTTACTATGCTCACTGAATAAATATTTTAATTTATTTCATTCATTTTTTTTTGTATTTTTACATGGTTTAACAAATTTTACTTTTACCTAGGCAAATTTATCATTTACCACATCATTTTAAAGGCGTCAAAATTTTTCAACAAAACACACACTATTGCCCCATAATTTTCCACCACCATTTCCACAGATGTCTTGATTAGAATAGATTATGAGCACTTGTGTTTACAATTTGTTCACGTTTCCTTGGAATGTTTAGGCGTCGTTTGTAGATTTATTATTGATGCAACTTGAATGCTTTTATATATATGTTTTGGAAGCATATATTTATATTTTGAAGTATAACGATTTTAAGTTGGAAAACTTTGGCACTTACAAGATAGTGGTAAATGATAATTTTACGTTGATAAAAATGGAAAACTAATTGAAAAAATAAATAAGTGGCTAAAATAAACCAAACAATTTGTTCAGTAGGAAAATTGAAATTAAAAAAAGAATTGTGGGTAATTTGAAACTTTTCCCTATTAGTTAAAATAGATTATGAGATCAATTCTTGTGAGTAAGAGATATTCTTTGATATGTGTTGTGTGGTTTAGACCTCCCTCTTAAAATAAAATAAAAATAAAAAGAAATAGAGATCCGTTGAAACTAACTGGAAAAACTAATAGAATGAGTAAATTAAAACAAAAATTAGTTCAGTGCATGATTTGAAACCAAATAAAGAAGTTTAGTGGGTAATTTAAAATTTTGTACAAGTTCAGTGTCCTTTGTCACAATTTACCCTTTTTAATTGTTGATTTTAACATATTTCAGATATAAAAGTAGAGCAGCTTGTTCTTTAAGATATAAGAGCAGTCAATATATTATAATTCTAGTATCTTAGGTGCATTAAAATGAATATGCTTGTTCAAAACCAAATACTTAATAGACTCATGCAAGCTGACATAAAATTAAAGGGTTAGGCTTTAAAACGATAAGTTTTCATTTGTTTTGTGGCCCTTGCATTTTTGTTAAATTATAACTTTATTCTTGGCTCTTGTTCGAGCTACCCTTGCATGTGTCTGGGCTGCTATTGGACTATTTAAGCAGCTATTAGACCTACCCACACTGCTGTTAGACCTATCCAAACTGTTATTAAATTTGTTCAAAAGACTACTAGACCTATTTGGACAATTCAACGGTGGCTAAATTGCAATAATATTCTAAAGTCAGAGATCAATCAAAAACGATAATTGTTTTAAAGCTTTCCTAAAGTCAATATTTTTGAAATCCGGTTACATCAATAGACGTGATTTAATTGACACGACTTAACCTCACTTCAACAAAAGTGAACTTGAAATCTTAGCACATGAAGGAAGGATAAGAAACTACATATTAGTTTAAGACGTCTAAATCATGTTTGACATCAATTAGATCACGGACTTAATAATATTCTCAATTAGGACGTTTAAAGAGTGAGAAACTTGCCTTGTAGCTGGGATTTCCTCTTCCAAATGAGAAACAAGACAACTAAAAGAAGGAAGATTGATGCAACGATCACCAGGACTATAACTACCATCTTCTTTTTCTTCTTTGAATCTGATCCTGACACTAGAAACGTTAATTAAAAGGGTAAGGTTCAGATAAATAAGTAATTTAGCCAGATCCATTTATCTTATCTATTGAAATAGAATTGCAATAGTTACTTACCTAATAGGTCTGCAGCTGTAACACGAATGTGAAGTTTCTGATTTACATGCGCAGTTAACCTCCTGACATCGATTAGGTCTCCAAACCAGAGCAAGCAACCATGGCCTGTTTCGGTAGCATTTGCATTAGCATAAGCTGTACATGAGCAGTTCTTGGAGCATTCAGCTTCACATTCCTCCAGAGACATACTAAGATTCACCCTGAACTGCAAGAAATCAGGCATTTTCAAACCCTCAAATTCTTTAAATAGCCCTCTTTCTGAACAATTGAATTGATGTTGTTGTATACATCCGCCAGACCAGATATCCATATACCAAGTTTGTGAATTTTTAGGCGTATACCCGATCATGCAGCTGCAAACTCGAGCATCGCTAATGGTGCAAATAGCATTAGGACCACAGTAATTGTAATAGCGACAATAGTCCTGGGCTACCACAAAACTCGGACGCCAGTCGTTGCTCCTATTATCCCGAATATAAAAAAGAATTGTACCAGAGTAGCCGAGGTCTGCCATTATCAAAGAAGAATTGTCGTTTAGATGATGTACATAGTATACCTCTTCTGAATTTACTGAATTTTCTGTGGACAAACGAGGATTATTAACCACGTAAGATAATCCTCCCCAGCTCACTCCATTCCACGGCCCACTTCTATATTGTTTTGAAGAAGCCTGCCAAATTACTATCTGTGGTAGTCCTTGAAGGTCAATACCATATGTATAGTCTCCTGGAGAAGGGTCATCTGAATCTTTCCAGGATGTAAGATTTCGATTCAGACCCGTCCTCAAGTCCCATCCGAGCTTCATGTCGGCTATCAAGGCGTGCGATGGATGATCAAAGCTTTCCCACATCAGAAAACTTGCTTCTTTTTTGCCGTCTCCCAAAACAAGATTTCCCGAGTCTAAAAGTTGCGCGACAGTACTGCTCCTTGATGACAAGTTCTGGACGCTGGTAGACCAGACGATCCTTTCTGTTTTGTCTACAAGGATCAAGTTTCCATCATTTCCAATTCTAACAACACCAGAAGTATCATTGAGTGGAGTTTGTCTGTTCGCGATCCACACGATTCGATTTGGGCTGATACTGAACCATATGGCCAAGTAGAACTTTTTGGAATTGCCAGGACTGAAGAACCCTAACTGGAACACCTTGTTTGCAGATATTAAGGTCTCATTAGAAGTAATAGACTGCGATACAGTCAATGTGTCCATTGACATGGATATTGCTATCCAAGACAAAATTACAATAAAAACATAACAAATAGTTGCCGACAAATGTATCTGCATTTGATTGAGTTTGATCTTCTTTCAATCTGAAGTGTCTGGAACTATTTGAACTAAATGTGAACTATATGAAGAGAATTCGATCAAGGCAATTATAACGATTTGGAAGAAGAAAGGAAACGCGTTATTGCCAAAGTATGATGCTCAATCACCCGGCCCAAAATATAATATTTCCCAGACTAATAAAAAAATAAAATAAATGCCACTGGTGGTCCTATATGTTTGGGAGTTTTGACACTTTGATCCTCAATTTTTTAAAATAAAGTGTGACACCGTTTGTCCAGCTGGTTTAAACCGTCAATTTTTTAATGCTTTTAACATGTGATCCGCACGTGTGTACACACTTAGATTGTCAATAATGTCCCTAAAAGTTAAGTACCATCTAACACACGTGCATGTCACATGTTAAAAGCGTTAAAAAATTGACCATTTAAGACATACAAACCAACAGCATCACACTTAAAATATATTAAAGACTGAAAAGATCATTTTAAAATATTGGAACCAAAATGTTAAAATTCCCAAATATATGAGACCACCAATGCCGTTTACGAAAAAAAAACAATGGTAGCTAAGGATATATTTTTTGACAATTTCTTTTTGACCATAGAAGAGAAAAGTTTGACTTTAAAGTACTTGCCATCTAAGAAAAAGAGAGGTCAACACGCATAAAAGACCAAATGAACATGAAAATTACCGGAACTTTCAGGTGTAATTTAAAAAGTACTATAGTAAGTATACGTGCTTTGAATCTACAAATTAAGGTCACATAATCAAAAAGAAGATATTAAATTAACTTATTTTAGGGATTATATCTAGAAGATTATTCTCCGCTGCCTGGAATAGAGGGTTCATACCATAATTAGGAGACTAATTGGCATTTTCAAATTACACGGTTTAGACCATCACACCGACTTCTCTTTGGATATTGTTGTTTAAGTAAATAGGAGCTTGATTATTAATTAGCTTATAAATTATAATACTTTTATAAGTAGAAGATGTCTCATTCTTGAATGTTCACAAGAAAAATACTATAAAAAAAATTGGATTCTGCGAGAGACGGTTCCCCTCATCGTGCCGTCGTCAATGTGAAATTTGTGACGGAACCGCGAAGGGAATTGTCCGTCAGATAGGAGATTGTCGCCAAAATGGTTCCTCTCACCGTGCTGTCACTATTTTGGCGACAGCTAAAAACGCTCTCCATACCGTCTCCAAATTTGCCCTCACCAACCCCTCACCATCAGTTCCAGTCTCCAGGCCGTCACTACAGATTTGGCATGAAAGAAACCAAAGACTACACAATAATAGTGTCAGGACCGAAGACCAAATTTTTAACAGAATTAGAGTCAATATTTGTACTATTTTTTATAGTGAAACAAAAATAAACGTACATGTACTAACATTCGTATTTGTAAAGCATGAAATATAGATTAATACATTCTTTTTGAAGTATATTTTTATTTTTTGACCAAGGAGCATATATATTCTTATGAATTTTAAACAGTTGCAATGAAATTTCCCTTTGCTGATTGAGCAAAAAAAAGAACCTCCAAAAATGTTCTTGATACTCATTTATTATTCTTTTTTTCTTAATAATTATTTGAGTTCAGATAAACTAACTTACTCTCACACCAGAGGGGATTCTCGAACTATAACACCTGTAATCCCTTTGTTTTGCAGAATAAAGCTGAGTTCGGGTTGAAAAATATTCAACCCTTATCAGTTCCTGTAACTACCTCAAATTTTAACTGAGATAATTTATGATACTTGGATTTACTTTACCATCGAAAACATTTTAACCAATACTTTACCATTGATATCTCATTGGCTATTAGCAAATAGAATGCTTGTCATCATGGGTCTAAGTGATAAAATTTTAAAAATGATAAAACATAGTCGAAAGTGATCTTGATAGCCTTGAGATGGCATATTTTAATAGAAATATAGCAAATGTGCACCACTATGATTACAACTTTGGTTATAAAATAAGAAAAAGAAGAAAATTTCTGTAGACACAACATGGTGTTGCAGCATCAATCCCACCATCGTCTCTTTTATATTTCGTATTTCGCAATTGGCTATTATATTACTCTCACCTTCTATTATAATATTCAATTCTACATCTATAAATAGATGTTAGCTTAGTACGAGAATCAAGAGATTGAAAACTAGTTGTTAGCTAATAGAGAAACTTTTAAATTAGCAGTACAAAGAGAAATAAAGATCGGACTGTGGTATGATTTCATATAGCTTCGATTTGGTGACTTCAGTTTCTAAGGTTTTTGATTAATTGTCAGTGTTCGTTGTAAGCAGTTTACCTTTTTTTTTTATTTACTTTATTATTGTTCTGTAAATATCTTTTAATTTGTTATTCTGTTATTTATTCGTGATTCTTGTTTAGTTATATGTATCGATATTTCTGATAAGTCAAATATGAGCTTTTGGTTCAGGTCTTACGAACTATACAAGTTGTATATTGAATCCTATGCAGTTGGGAGTTAATTAGTTGTCTCTTATTATTGACTTTTGTGAACTGTGAATTTGAACTTGTGATCGTGTTAGTATTAAGCAACCAGGACTTGTTATAGTGTCCCGTAGTGCCTGATATTATTTCGTGATTATTTGGCTATTTTGTTGGTCTTTGAACATTGGTTTTCTTTGGAGTAAATCTACTTATTGAGTATTGTTCCGCTCATTCCTTTTATTTTCTCTTTGCAGACAATAAATTTAAATCAGGGTTTATCGGGCTAAAATTTATGTGACAGAGCTAAAGATTCGAATGGATTTATTGAGAATTATGATTATGATATTTTTTTTGGAGAATTCTAATGTAATTAAAGATTAAATGCTTATTTTGGGACTGAAGAAGCTCTAAATTATTTATTTATTAATGGGTTCCTAGCTCCTCTTATCGAGAGATTTGAGCCTTGCAATTTTAGGAGGACTTGTCTTTCTAGATGCGCGGCAGTCTCATCCCGAATTTACCGTGTTAAAATTTCGGGGTGTGACAGTTCAGAAGTGGAAATCCCACATTTGGAGAAGAAAAAAGCCGAATAAGTTTTCCTTTTTATTTTGGACAAATTTTACAAATGGTTCTCAATATTTACACTTTTTTCTCAATTCTATCCTCAATGTTTCAAAAGTGACACGTTTGGTTTCTAAATATTGTAAATTTTTTTAATTTAGTCCTTAATATTAGTTTTTGAGAGAGCTCAATAACATATTTTATACCATAAAAACTTGCATTGAAATTTTATTGTTTTCAGAAAGCATTCATGAACACTTATTATTTTCAAAAATATGCATAAGCTTTCTAATATCATTGGTTTATTTTTGGAATAAAGTTTTAATAGAAACATCATTCTAGAAAAAAAATTCGCAGAACAAGAATTTTATGAAATATAAATAGCATTTTTAAATAACAAAATGATTGAAAATTTCTAATAATATACTCACTGATCAACCCCGAACAAAATAAGAATTGTAGCAAAACAAAATTCCCCAACAAGAGACTAAGTGCCGAATTCAACAAATTCTCAATGAATAACAATTTATGTAAGACAACAAGAAAAAATGCTAACAGAATTAACATATTACGATGGGTTGTCACACAGAATATCAAATCATGAACGAAGAAAGGCACGAGAAAATTTTTAAATATGGGCAGAATTATGAGGAAACGAATTATCAAAAAGAAGGCAGATAAAAGTATGGTTACCCAAATAATTAGTATCTGAAATTGAACTGGCCAGGCAATAGAAGATTAAAAGGATTCACATTAAGTAGCCTGGAGTACCAACAAAATTTATGAATAAATCTGAAATGGGATGATAATAAAAGAAGGGTAAATACTTATTTTGGTCCTCTGTCTTCAACCTCATTATATTTTGGTCTTTTATCTTTAAAAGTGATATGTTTCAGTCGCTTATCTTTTATCTGAGTAACACCGTTAGTCCTTTTTAGGGATTTTGTTAAAAAATTAACGGACCAATTACGTGAAAGACACGTGATACTAAAAATTTCAAAATTTCAAGGGTAAAAATTGAGACATTTTAGTCTCTTATTTTTTATTTTAGTGACACCGTTAGTCCTTTTTTAATAGAATCATTGAACAAGACTAACAGTGTCACTCGGATAAAAGATGACTGAAACATACAACTTTTGAAGATAAGGGACCAAAGTGTCAATGAGGTCAAAGATAGAGGACGAAAATAGGTATTTACCCATAAAAGAAGGATAAGCTACGTATCTCTAGTTATAGTTTGCAAAGCTAGAATCTCCAAAGTGAAGCCCTAAATTCAACCATTTAGCGTAAGGAAACACAATTACAACATATTCACGTTGACTAATGTACTAATTGCACAAAGAAATGTTTTTATCAAATTCTTCTTGCATTATCAATTGACTGAACCCCTGAAGCTACATCAAGTTTTGGGATGGCGTGGGAACTCAGTTGGCATAAGTCGACCATCGGATTATCTGGCAGAGCCGATGATAAATCCGTATTTTTAGTAACTTTAACCCATTAAATCATGTATATTGCATTATTATTTCAAACTTAATTGTATATTTTACACAAATTTAGTGCAATATAGGTTTTAAAGAAAAAAGAGCAAAAACAGTCATAAAAACCAATTTTTGAAGCGAATTTTCGGTGCAAAACTGAAGGAAAATGGTAGAAGAACTTCAAAATGAGCAATTCGATATTGAATTTGGCCAAACCGAGTACAGAAACAGATTCAGGACGCTGAAAAACCTTGAAATAGACCCGGTCAACTTTTTGGTCAACGGTCAATGGTCAAAGTCAACCAAGCTAGTCAAAGTCAAAGTTCAGAGTTAAAGTTCACCTATCACAGCCAGAAGGGCGCTTGAGCTCCCCTTTTCCGCGCTCGAGCGCCACTTTTTGAAAAAGGCCGACAATTGAGCGGCAGAGTGCAGACCGAAAATGACAAAAAAAAAAAAAAAAAAATTCAAAAGTGCAGAAGGGCGCTCGAGCGCCCCCTTCAGGTGCTCGAGCGCCCTCCTAAAGTTTTGCCTATAAATGTGACGATTTTGCAGCAACGATTGGCACCAATTTTTCTCTTCTTAGCCAAGCTTCTGCTCCTCTAGTGGGCAGAAGCGATTTTTCATTTTTTTTATTTGTATATAATCAGTTTTCTTCATATTTTAGCTTAGGAGTAGGTTCGTTTAGTTTAGTTAGGGTCCTAAAATAAGGGTCGGGCTTATGGACTAACGCCATAGCTTCAGAAAAATCTAGCCAGCTAAATCAAGATGTGCTTAAATTCGGTAATTTTTATTCTTGATTTCGATATTCATTTTGTAAATTTAATTATGGCACTTTAGACCCTTATTTTTGGAATGATTAATAAGTGAGGATATTTTTGTATATATTTAGATTTATATTAATTAAAGTCTCGTATTCTTTAATTACTTAGTATTATCAATTAATTATGCATATACTTATTGTTATGTTATAGTTAATTGAAAATACATATAAGCCCGGTTTTGTAAACCAGTGGCAATACGAGAGTACGTCGGACGGAATTAGCTAGGTTGTACTAGTATCTCCGGGGTACATAAGTAAGAAGATTAATTGAGAAGTTGGATATTGTTAGGTTGTACCAACATATTCAATCTTGTTAATTAATTAGTCCTATTACTTACGTATCTAAGGCTAACTTCAGAAGTGGGAGCTTGTAGCCCTATTTCTTGAATGATTTATTCTTTTAATTTAAATCTATAATATTACACTTAAATACTCTGATCGAATTTATCATTCCAAATTATGGGCACACTAAATTGAATTAACCACTCCGGGACTAAATTAATTTATCTTTACTACCGTATCTTTGGATTTTCGGACTTTTCTTGGACTTAATTAAACATACTTTTTGGACTTTTGGACGTACTCAAACTTATCTGTGACGGGAGATAGTTAAACAATTCTAAATTAAGGACTTAACTTAATCTGATAACCCAATCTCCGTGGATCGACCCTTTACTCGCCACAGCTAGAGGTAATTCAAGGTAAGTAATATTTTTAATCATTTAACCTTACTATTTTTTAGCACAAAACGATGCGATCTGCCGACCATCAACTGGTAGACCCCGAGGTGTAGCAATGTGCCCCCACACATATATCAGGTTAGTCAAAGGTGGAACTCAATAATAGTGGAGAATGTTAAATCTACAACCTTGCACTAATGATTTCACATCACTACCGTTGCACCATGTCCCTGGGGGCCTTGTTGTTGCATCAAGTTTATGCTGTCAACTTATTCTTGGTCTTAACTCGCTACTACGCTGCAATGTTTGTTGGGGGTGCCAAGCATCGCTTTGCTAGTTGGAAAGCATGGATGTGGAGAAAATTTTCACATGTGAAGAAAAGGAAAACTTTGCTGGAAAGGTAATGTGCAACATGAAGAAGATGATGGTGCCATGCCATCTTTTCCCTTCTCTTATTTGCTATAAATAGGAGAGGTTGTGAAGAAGAAAAACATCAGAGGGAGAGAGACTGATCATTAGAGAGAAATATAGCGTCTCCGATCATTGTGAGGGGCTTTTTCATGCTTTCCTTTAAAAGCCAATTTGTGTAAGAGGGTTTAGGCTTTTTCGGTCATAAAGCCAAAATGTTGTAACCATTATTGAGTGATAGTGAATCATGTTGGAGTATATACCCTAAAAGTCAATTTGTTGTAATTTTAGGACATTATATTTTGTATTATTTAATGAATTAATGGGCAATTTATTTATTTATAATTAATATGTTAATTAGTATTTAAATAAAGTCCTTAGAATTATCTTATTGATCTTATTCTTAGTTGTTAAGAATATGAGTGACGAGATCTATAATGAAAGATAAAATCCTAGAATAAATCCCCGATCGTATGATGTATTAATTGGACGTTAATTCATCCAGATAGATTGGAGTACAGTCTACTACCTCGATTAATATGAGATATTAATGATAAGGGCAATGATTCTCATATTGTATTAGTATATGTATAAGTACTTGTTAGGAACAAGTAACTGGATATGACCGATCATATAACAAATTACATGGGTAGTCAATAATTTGTTATATGTTATAATTGCATAATTAGTCGTTAGATCTGAGACATCATGGTTATCTTATATATAGAATACCATAATTTGCAAGTACAAACAATTCGGTTCTAATCATGGATTGGATCATGTACTCAGTGGTTATGATCTATTCCTACATAGAGATATATGTGTATTAGATATGAAATCCATTAATAGGGGTCCTATGTGATCTATTAATTCAGTAAACGAAAATCCTTGGCCGAGGTGGAATAGTAGAAGTCGTTCCACAATTCATTGACGAGTTACTAATTAATTAGATTTGGTTATATGATTAAGTAAGTGAGTTTGACATCCCTATCCATGACTCTCACTTAATCGGGATGGTAGACGAAAAGAATTAATTATGTGGTAATTATAAGTTACAAGGTTCAATTTCACTTCATCATTAAGTGGGTAGTCGTGATACACTGTTAGGTATCACTCACTACCTGCGAAAAATTAATTAGAAGAGTTCTAATTAAATATTAATTAGATTAATATTATTTCGTTGTCAATTAATTATGAACCCGAGAAGTCACACATAAAAGAGATCTGAAAATTAGTCAGCAAGAAAAATGAATTAAATATTGGAGTGTCCAATTATTTAATTGGACTTAGGACTGATTAAATTGGAATTTTAGTCCAATTAATTTATCAGTCCAAGTCCAGTATCTAAGATTGTCCCAAAAGCTAGACCTAACCTGTAAAGTATTTCCTATAAATAGGAAACTATGACAGACAGAATAGGTAGCACAAAAATCATGTTTGTCATAGTTAAACTTTTTCTCTAAAACTTTGAGTGGGTTTTTGCTGACTGATACTTTGGGATCTCGTGCGGATACTTTCGGAGGCTTCACGTTTGAGGAGCTCTGAAACAATCAGATTCTACATCGAATTTAGCATCATAAAGGTAATCCTAAAACCCTCTATGCGTATTTAATAATGATTATTTATGCATGTTATTAATCTACGTAATTAGCCATGAATGGTTGCATGTGTATTTATGTTTCCGCTGCGTTTTATTTAATTAAAAATTTTAAAATACCATACACAATTCCTAATAAATCATTCCAGAGGTGGAACCACAGACGCAAGTAGAAGGCCGAACTATGTTAAAATTTTGTATCTCATCCCATTCGTGTGTATGCACGATCCAAAATTTCCAACAATTTTGTCAAGATCATGGCCCTTGCTGCGCGGATTCTCATCTACATCTTTTTCTTTGTGTATGATTAAGAAATTATGTTAAGAATCATTTTTCTTTTTCTTTTCTCAACCAGCCCTCCAAGTTATTCCTCTCGTTTAATGTTTAACTCTAGCAAACCTCGATCCAAAAGAATAAAAATAATAATGCAACAAACAAATATCCCAATTGAACTTTTGTTGTTTATGTTTAGCCGACAGTTACAAGGGGAGGTGAAAGAAAATGGGAGTGCGAGAAAACTAAGAAGCGGGGAAGTTGGGGTTTTTTTACGTGGTAGTTGCCAAAAAAATTACTCGAGAGTAATTCTAGGTTCTTCCATGGCTGCATGGAATTTGAAAACCTAAATCTAGATGATTATACTTACACATATCTTGAGAATGCCTCTTAAAATTATTTGAAGAAATGTCAATACAATTGTATAGAATTATTTGAAGAATTTTCTTGTCATGTCTTGAAAAGACAAAAATCTAAAAAGGATCTTCATCGACCTTCTTTCAAAATATTGGTCAACTCGTTTGTTGCTCGAAGTCTTCTACCTAATTGGGAATCAGACTTGACTGACCTCCTCTCAGTATAATACCCAGGACACTTTTGTTGTGGTAGCATTGCACTATCACTATCCAACATCAAGAGTACAAATGATATTGTTGGTCGATCTTCAAGCCGTTGTTGTACGCACAAGAGGCCAACTTGAATGCAGCGTATCACTTCAGATATTGGAAGTGAAGCCTCTATCAATGGATCTATTAGTTCAGCGCCTCTTCCATCAACCCATAGATTCCATGCCTGTGACAGTACAAAACTTTTGAATAATACAGGAACACAAAGTATAATTGAATTGGAAACTTCATTCAGGTTAAAAAGGATGACAAACTTAGAAATTTCATTACTTACATGTCCAAGAAGATTGAAATCATGATCAGGATGGCAAAATTGATTGATTTTTTCCTATTCACTATCTCTAAGACCAGGACACCAAAACTAAAGACATCTGATTTCATAGAATAGAGCCATAAATGGCATACTCTGGAGCCATATAACCATTGCATTCCGTTATGAAGTTCACATAATTAATGAGCACAAGTCAATTGTTAGTAATTCTTGATTTGGGAAAGCATAAGAAAAAACTTATGACGTTCTAGCTATCCTTCTAGTTTTCACCGTTGATTCCTCTTCTCCAAAAGTTCTAGCCAATCCAAAATCTAAAATTTTTGGATTCATCTCACTATGTAGTAGTACGTTGCTTGCCTTGAGATCCCTATGAATTATTCTCAACCTTGAATCTTGATGAAGATAAAGAAGTCCTCTAATAATCCTAACAATTATAGCAAAGCGCCTCTTCTATACAAGCAAATGACTGTTTGCACAACTTGAGCCACCTTTAGAGTACAGTTCTAAGGTCATTAGTATTTTTACTATGGGAGTGAAACATGTAGCATATATATATATATATATATATATATATATATATATATATATATATATATATATATATATATATATATATATATATATATATATATATTCTTCGAATATCTTTATATAGTAGTCTGTAACTTTTCCTTTTGAATTATTAAGAAGTGCTACAAATTAGATTACGCATATGAAGGGTTGAGAGTTGATAGATCTGTATTTTTAGTAACTTTAACCAATTGAATCATGTATATTGTATTATTATTTCAAGCTTAATTATATATTTTACACAATTTTAGTGCAATATAGGCTTTAAAAAAGAAAGAGCAAAAACGACCACAAAACGAACATTTGAGCAAGAAATTTAGCGTTGCACTGATGAAGAATGGTAGAACAACTTCAAAACAAGCAATTCGAGATTGAATTTGGCCAAACCGAGTGCAGAAACGGATTCAGGACATTGAAAAACCTTGAAATAGACCTGGTCAACTTTTTGGTCAACGGTCAAAATCAACGGTCAATGGTCAAAGTCAACCGAGCTGGTCAAAGTCAAAGTTCACCTACCACAGCTGAAAGTGTCCTTGAGTACCCCTTTTCCTCGCTTGAGCACCACTTTTTGAAAAAGGCAGACAAATGAACTGCAGAATGTGGACAGAAAAAGACAGAAAAAAATATAAAAATGAACAGTGCAGAAGGGCACTCGAGCAAGCCTGACTGGCGCTAGAGCGCCCTCCTGAATTTTTGCCTATAAATATCGCGATTTTGCAGCAACGGAGGAGAACCATTTTTTTCTCTTCTTAGCCAAGCTTCTGTTGCTTTAGGAACAGAGGCGATTTTTCACCATTTGCTTTGTATATAATCAGTTTTCTTCATATTTTAGCTTAAGAGTAGGCTAGTTTAGTTTAGTTAGGGTCCTGAAATAAGGGTCGGGCTTATGGATTAACGCCATAGCTTCGGAGAAATCGAGCCAGCTAAATCAAGGCGTGCTTAAATTCGGTAACTTTTATTCTTGATTTCGATTTCCATTTTGTAAATCTAATTATGACACTTTAAACCCTTATTTTTTAGAATGATAAATAAGTGATGATATTTTTTGTATATATTTAGATTTAGATTAATTCAAGTCTCATATTCTTTAATTACTTAGTATTATCTATTAATTATATGTATACTTGTAGTTATAATATAATTAATCGAGAATACATATACGCCCGGTTTTGTAAACCAGTGGCAATACGAGACTATCTCAGACGGAATTAGCTAGGTTGTACCAGCACCTTCGGGGTACACAAGTAAGAAGATTAATTGAAAGGTTGGATATTGTTAGGTTGTACCAACATATTCAGTCTTGTTAATTAATTAGTCCTATTAGTTACGTATCTAAGGCTAACTTCAAAAGTGGGAGCTTGTAGCCCTATTTTTTAAATGATTTATTCTTTTAATTTAAATCTATAATATTACACTTAAATACTCTGATCGAAATTATCATTCCAAATCATGGACTTGCTAAATTGAATTAACCACTCTTGGACTTAATTATTTTAGTTTAATACCGTACATTTGGACATTTTATGGACCTTTAGACACTTTATGGACCTCTAGACTTAATCAAACTTATCCGTGACAGGAGATAGTCAAACGAATTATAAACTAAATTTTTAACTTAAAACCGTTAATCCCAATCTCCGTGGATCGACCCTCTACTTGCCACAGCTAGAGGTAATTCGAGGTAAGTAATATTTCCAAATCATTTGATCTTCTTACTACTATTTTTAGCGCAAAACGACGCGATTAAAATTTGACGTCGTTACCGGGGATCGGTGTTTATCAAATAAGATAAGTCTTTAATTTATGTATATAAGTGTTAATATGTATATATTTTGGTTTTTAGCTTTTAGTTTTCATTTTTATTTTAGTCAATTTTTGTTATTTTATAGACTTTGTCTGGCTGAAGACGTTAAACTTAAAGCTCCTAGGGGGCAACCTAGGGATTCTTGTGGTGTTAGGGTTCAAATTTTATTTTATGTCTTTTATCTTTTGTATCAAATGAGTCTTTCTCTAGCTTAAATTTTTTATAAAAAAAAATCAAAACAAAAGAAAAAAAAATGTGTGATTTTGTAGAACATAGGTTTGAGGAAGATTACATCTTCATTAATCTTTAAATGGCCTAAAATCCTGAAATGTTCTCATTTTTCACAAACTCTTGAACCACAGAAAAGAGTTTAAATGGTCTGGGTGGTTAAATTTCTATTCCAAAAAAAATGGTTTTTTTTTTTTTACAAAAAAAATATTAAAAAAAGGGGTCGGTCAAAAAGGGTTTTTACCCTAATCTTTCTTTCTCCCATTCTTTGTTTCTCTTCACCGCCGACACCTCAATCTCTCTCACAAAAAAAAATCACATTTCTCTCCATCTCCTAATCTTGTTTCATCAACTCAAAATGACCGACCAAGTTTTGCCTCTTCTTGTGGCCATTTTTGCCTTTGTCTTCTTCTTGTACATCTTCCTCATCTATCTTGTGATTAGGATGGGACGCATCCACGAAAGAAGAAAATATTTTTAGTTTTTGGGCTTTAGTAATAAGTTGTGTTGTTTTGGTTTTTTTTTTTCTTTTAAAGGGAAGACCACGATCGAGCGCGCTTAATCTCCCGCTCGAGCGTCGTTAACCCTAGCAGAAGGGTTTTAAAGTCCTGTTTTCTTCATTCTCCCCTTCATTCATTTTCACCGCCGCCATCTCCTACCGTTCTCCCCACAAAACTTCTCCTTCTTCAATTTTTTTTTGTTGAACTTTCCAAGAAAATGGTGTTGTTTAAACGACTCACGGCAGAGGAGTCATTGATTGTGTTTCTTGGTTTCGTTATTGTGATTCTTCTTTATCTGGCTTGGTTGGTTCATGAACTGCCCAGTTCCTGGAAAAAGAGAAAAAAGTAGGCTTATAATATAGGTTGTGTTGTTGTTGTACTTGTTAAGAGATGATCTTTTGTTGTTATATTTTTCTCATTTCCTTTTATGAAATGTCTTTATGTTTAATAAAATAGTGTAGTTTGTTTTTATAGTTTATGTATTTATAGTATTTATATTTATATATGTATATATCTATATCTATATATAGTAAGATTATAACTTTTCTTTCATTTCCGTTTTTAACATTTATGTTATAATATTGTTTAAAAAAAAAAAGAAAACAGGTTTTCAGTAGGGCACCCGAGCGCTAGACTGCAGTCCGGACTTATAACCTAAGCCCCGACGGCAGCAGCACAAAAAAAAAAAATTAAAAAAAAAAAAATAGTCCTTGCGAAACCAAATTGTATATATCATTGAGTTTTAAATTTAGTTTTGTATCACTTTTGTTTTTGTCCTCATAACTAACGTTGGTGTTTGAAACTTTTAATAACAAATCTTCTTTCAGAACCATTTGAGTAACAATGCTTGAAATTTTTATCAAGTTGTGTCTATCTTTTTAATTTGCAATGCATTGCATCACTTTCCTACATTGAGGGAAATGTAAGGTTCGGGTTTGAGGAGGTAGGAGAAAATAGTCGATACCACCTTTAATATTTTCCTGCTTCATTTATTCATAATAATTAAATTTGAGTTGTTAATTGTTGAAATATGGTTAGATTGTGATAAAATATTTGAATTAACGTTGAAATTGGAATGAAAAAATGATTAGCCACTAAAAGTTGAGTTTGTATCTAGATTTTTTTTTGAAACCTTGTTAACTATTATTACATCCCAACAGCGTCACATGATTCAATTAGAAGTTTTTGATTAATCAAAAAAGGAGTAGATTGAGATGTTTTCAATGTGAGATGTTGTGTTTTATTAAAATTTGACTTATTTTTCTAGATCGGTATACTTCTTTGAAAAAAAAAAGAGAAGAAAAATGTTTAGATGACTCGCTCATTATCATTCAAATATCAAAAGTGTCGATTCAGCAAAAAGAGGTAGAAAAGAAAATCATAACAAAATGCTTTCGTCTAACCATTTTTGAGCATTTTTTGTTATGAAAAAACTATCAATACAAATCCTGCCAGACAAGCTTTCTTTCGCCGAACACAATTCAAACGAAGAAAGACAATACTTTAAGAAAGTCATTGAATCAACCAATATCTACCATTCAAGTCATCTATTCATAAAAAAATAAAAAGTAAAAAAATAAAAATAAAAAATAAAAAGAAAAAAAAAATATAAAATCTAAAGGAGTATTACATGATTTGGGAGGTAGTTGATTTTTAGCATTTCATGACTATCCATAGAAAATATTTTTGATTTTACAAATTTTGCGTGATTAATTTATTTACCTCTTAATTGAGTTGCAAGTGCTTAAAAAGGCTCAAAGGATTTTTTTGTAATTAAGCTGGTTTCTATTATTCTAGATACAAAATGATTCTTGGGGTGGAATTGTTTGGAAGATAAACTCACTGTTAATCTTGTATTTTATAAAATCTAACTGTATGAATACATTAACTACTTAAATTTAATATTTTTGAATATATGAAGTAATTGATGCCTTTACTTGAGGACAAGCAAAGAATGGGTTTGAGGAGGTTGATAAATCCGTATTTTTAGTAACTTTAACCCATTGAATCATGTATATTGCATTATTATTTCAAGCTTAATTGTATATTTTACACAATTTTAGTGCAATATAGGTTTTAAAGAAGAAAGAGCAAAAACGGCCACAAAAACCAACATTTGAGCAAGAAATTTAGCATTGCACTGATGAAGAATGGTAGAACAACTTCAAAACGAGCAATTCGATATTGAATTTGGCCAAACATAGTGAGGAAACGGATTCAGGACGCTGAAAAACCTTGAAATAGACCTGGTCAACTTTTTGGTCAACAGTCAATGGTCAAAGTCAACCGAGCCTGTCAAAGCCAAAGTTCGGAGTCAAAGTTCACCTACCACAGCCGAAAGTGCACTCGAACGCCCCTTTTCTACGCTTGAGCACCACTTTTTGAAAAAGAGAGATAAATGAACGACAGAATGTGGATAGAAAAAGACAGAAAAAATATAAAAATGAACAGTACAGAAGGGCACTCTCGCGCTCGAGCGCCCTCCTAAATTTTTGCCTATAAATATCGCGATTTTGCAACAACGAAGGAGAACCATTTTTTTTCTCTTCTTAGCCAAGCTTCTGCTGCTTTAGGAACATAGGCGATTTTTCACAATTTGCTTTGTATATAATCAGTTTTCTTCATATTTTAGCTTAAGAGTCGGTTAGTTTAGTTTAGTTAGGGTCCTAAAATAAGGGTCAGGCTTATGGATTAACGCCATAGTTTCAGAGAAATCGAGCCGGCTAAATCAAGACGTGCTTAAATTCGGTAACTTTTATTCTTGATTTTGATTTCCGTTTTGTAAATCTAATTATGGCACTTTAGACCCTTATTTTTTAGAATGATAAATAAGTGAGGATAATTTTTCTATATATTTAGATTTAGATTAATTCAAGTCTCGTATTCTTTAATTACTTAGTATTATCTATTAATTATATGTATACTTGTAGTTATAATATAATTAATCGAAAATACATATACTCCCGGTTTTGTAAACCAGTGGCAATACGAGACTACCTTAGACAGAATTAGCTAGATTGTACTAGCACCTTCGGGGTACATAAGTAAGAAGGTTAATTGAGAGGTTGGATATTGTTAGGTTGTACCAACATATTCAGTATTGTTAATTAATTAGTCCTATTACTTATGTATCTAAGGCTAACTTCAGAAGTGGGAGCTTGTAGCCCTATTTCTTGAATAATTTATTCTTTTAATTTAAATCTATAATATTACACTTAAATACTCCGATTGAATTTATCATTCCAAATCATGGACTCACTAAATTGAATTAACCACTCCTGGACTAAATTATTTTAGTTTAATACCATACATTTGGACATTTTATGGACCTTTGAACACTTTATGGACCTCTGGACTTAATCAAACATATCCGTGACGGGAGATAGTCAAACTAGTTATAAACTAAATTTTTAACTTGAAACCGTTAATCTCAATCTCCGTAGATCGACCATTTACTCGCCACAGCTAGAGGTAATTCAAGGTAAGCAATATTTCCAATCATTTGATCTTCTTACTACTATTTTTGAGCACAAAACGACGCGATCAAGAGCAAACCAAAAACATAGGAGTCTAGGCTTCCATTAGACATGGAATCATAAATTAGCATTTTGTCTTCTTCATGGATGCAATATCCTAGAAGCCTAACAAGATTTCGATGTTGAAGTTTGGCAATCAATATGACCTCATTCTTGAATTCATTGAGATCTTGATGAGAATTTTTTTAGAGCCGCTTTACTGCTATCTATTGTTTTGTTGATAGTATTCCTTAAGATTTCAAACAAATAACATATACACTTATCATTTAGTTTCTCTTTTGTCTTTTCTCCTACTTTCTAATGATACCAAAGCTAAAACGGTATTGCTTACCTTGTAGACCAGCCCAAAACCACCTTGTCCAATCTTATTTGTATCAGCAAAATTTTGAGTTGTTCTTGCAATTGTAGTGATATCAAAACAAGGTAGTTCGAGGTTTTCCTCGTCTCTCACTTGGCTACGCTGTTGTCTACCTGTTTAGCAAGCACGTGACAAGATTTGCAAAGTATCACTTATGGGCATATGAACAAAATATCGGAGTTGAATCAACTTTAAGATGTGATATAGACCACTATATAAACTCGCATAAAATTTCAAATCACTCATTAATTAATTTATTTATTTATTGTTTCAATTCACCCAATGTACTAATTTTGTATTTCATTTTTCCTACTTTGTTTGTTTTTCTATTCCTTTTAACAAATCTCTATTTTTAGTTGGACAAAACGTGATTTGCCACATTATTTTAGGACAAAACTTCATACCAGCCACTAAATTAAACTTTGATTTTTGTGCTTTACTATGCTCACTGAATAAATATTTTAATTTATTTTATTCGTTTTTTTGTTTTTTTACATTGTTTAACAAATTTTACTTTTACCTAGGCAAAATTATCATTTACCACATCATTTCAAAGGCGTCAAAATTTTTCAACAAAACACACACTATTGCCCATTATTTTCCACCACCATTTCCACAGATGTCTTGATTAGAATAGATTATGAGCACTTGTGTTTACAATTTGTTCACGCTTCCTTGGAATGTTTAGGCGTCGTTTGTACATTTATTATTGATGCAACTTGAATGTTTTTATACATTTTGGAAGCATATATTTATATTTTGAAGTATAACGATTTTAAGTTGGAAAACTTTGGCACTTACAAGATAGTGGTAAATGATAATTTTACGTTGATAAAAATGGAAAACTAATTGAAAAAATAAATAAGTTGGTAAAATAAACCAAACAATTTGTTCAGTAGGAAAATTGAAAAAAAAAAAAAAGAATTCTGGGTAATTTGAAACTTTTCCTTATTAGTTAAAAATAGATTTTGAGATCAATTCTTGTGAGAGACGTTGTTTGATATTTGTTGTGTGGTTTAGACCTCCCTTAAAATAAAATAAAAAATAAAGGGAAATAAAGATCTGTTGAAACTAACTGGAAAAACTAATAGAATGAGTAAATTAAAACAAAAATTAGTTCAGTGCATGATTTGAAACCAAATAAAGAAGTTTAGTGGGTAATTTAAAATTTTGTACAAGTTCAGTGTCCTTTGTCACAATTTACCCTTTTTAATAGTTCAATATTTTAAAATATTTCAGATATAAAAGTAGAGAAGCATGTTCTTTAAGATATAAGAGCAGTCAATATATTATAATTCTAGTATCTTAGATGCATTAAAATGAATATGTTTGTTCAAAACTGTTGTGTGATTTCTAACGCAAGTGCATGTATCGCAATAAGTAATAAAATAATAAGTAAAGATCGTTCTCACGAGAACTGAAATTATTAACTACCGAGATTGATTTAGCTCTAATTTTATTCAGACAATCAAAATTTGAGAGATTGTAATTAAAAGCTAAAGAGTTAATGAAACTGATAAAACTAACAACTAAACAATTACGAGTTTTATAGAAAAGTTGATTCAATAATTGGAAAGCTCTAGGGGTTCCGATTTCACCAAGATTTATCATACTCGAATCTGTTGATTAAATCCAATTGACGACTATTCCTTATGCTGCCAGCAATTTCACTAATGTAATTATTAATTTTTCTCAATTATCAATAACATATCCCGATAAGCAAGCTACTAATATCTCTGTGATAACTGTGAACTTATGGAATTCATTAAGCCCTAGAAATTTAACTGTTGCACTAGACCTCATAACTATCTCTAGCTTATGACGATTTAATGGCATTTCATACGTGGTCTAATCTAGTTATCGCTTCTCAATCTCAAACCAAACCACAGAACAAATAATTGTTGGCCAGACAATCACAGACATTAAGCATAGTATGAAATACTCAGCATAAAAACAGAATAATCCATCAATCAATTAAATCAACAAAATCCGAGTGATCAAAATCTGGCTACATCGTAGCCCTAGAAAACTAATCTAGCAATTCATAATAAAAGTAAATAAAATCTAAAATCTATTGAAGTTCATGATGGGAGAAAGAGAAAAAACTAGAAATCTCAAGAAAGTCGTGCCGAAATCTCGTCTCTGATCCGTCCTTTCTCGTCAATCTTGCAGTTTTCTTCGTGTTTCCTCCTCTCTAAATGTTACTTCTTCTCTTCAGAACTAGCTGCCACCAAAAGCTTCCTATCTCACGTTCTTTTCCTTCTTTTTATCCTAGGTTTTCTTATTTTCATGCCAATTTACCAAACTGTCCTTACTTTTTTAGCAACGCTGCGCAGCTGCGCTATGACTACGGTACTTCTAATTTTTCTTCAATTGGTCCACAAGTTGCATGAAAGCTAATCATTTGCTACTTCTCTTCAATCTTTGCCTCAAAACTAAGACTTTCTCATGAAAATTACCTACATCGCAAATCAAATACTTAATAGACTCATGTAAGCTGACATAACATAAAATAGGTTAGGCTTTAAAACGATAAGTTTTCATTTGTTTTGTGGCCTTTGCATTTTTGTTAAATTATAACTTTATCCTTGGCTCTTGTTCGAGCTGCCCTTGCACGTGTTTGGGCTGCTATTGGACTATTTAAGCGGTTATTGGACCTACCTGCGCTGCTATTAGACCTACCCAAACTGTTATTAAATCAGTTTGAAAGACTACTAGACCTATCTGGACAACTCAACGGTGGCTAAATTACGATAATATTTTAAAGTCAGAAATTGATAATTAAAAAACGATAATTGTTTTAAAGCTTTCAATAAAGTTAATATTTTTGAAATCCGGTTACATCAATAGACGTGATTTAATTGACACGACCTAGCCCCACTTCAACAAAAGTGAACTTGAAATCTTAGCACATGAAGGAAGGATAAGAAACTACATATTAGTTTAAGACGTCTTAATCATGTTTGACATCAATTAGATCACGGACTTAATAATATTCTCAATTAGGACGTTTTAAGAGTGAGAAACTTGCCTTGTAGCTGGATTTCCTCTTCCAAATGAGAAACAAGACAACTAAAAGAAGATTAATTGATGCAACGATCACCAGGACTATGACTACCATCTTCTTTTTCTTCTTTGAATCTGATCCTGACACTAGAAACGTTAATTAAAAGGGTAAGGTTCAGATAAATAAGTAATTTAGCCAGATCCATTTATCTTATCCATTGAAATAGAATTGCAATAGTTACTTACCTAATAGGTCTGCAGCTGTAGCACGAATGTGAAGTTTCTGATTTACATGCGCAGTTAACCTCCTGACATCGATTAGGTCTCCAAACCAGAGCAAGCAACCATGGCCTGCTCCAGTAGCATTTGCATTAGCATAAGCTGTACATGAGCAATTCTTTGAGCATTCAGCTTCACATTCCTCCAAAGACATACTAAGATTCGCCCTGAACTGCAAAACATCAGGCATTTTCAAACCCTCAATTTCTTTAAATAGTCCTCTTCTGAACAATTGAATTGATGTTCTCGTATACATCCACCAGACCAGATACTCATATCCCAATTTTGTGAATTTTTAGGCGTATAACCGATCATGCAGCTGCAAACTCGAGCATCGCTTATAGTGCAAATAGCATTAGGACCACAGTAATTATAATCGCCACAATAGTCCCGGGCTACCACAAAACTCGGACGCCAGTCGTTGCTACTATTGTCCCTAATATAAAACTCCATTGTACCAGAGTAGTCGAGGTCTCCCATTATCAAAGAAGAATTGTCCTTTAGACGATGTACATAGTATACCTCTTCTGAATTTACACTAGTTTCTGTGGAATAACGGGGTTTACGCTCGTAAGGTAAATCTCCCGAGTTCACTCCATTCCACGGTCCACTTCTATATTGTTTTGAAGAAGCCTTCCAAATTACTGCTTGTGGTAGTCCATGAAGATCAATACCATATGTATATTCTCCAGGAGAAGGGTCATCTGAATCTTTCCAGGATGTAAGATTTCGATTCAGACCCGTCCTCAAGTCCCATCCGAGCTTCATGCCGGCTATCCAGGCGTGCGATGGATGATCAAAGCTTTGCCAGATCAGAAAACTTGCTTCTTTTTTGCTGTCTCTCAAAACAAGATTTCCCGAATCTAAAAGTTGCGCGACAGAACTGCTCCTTGATGACAAGTTCCGGACGCTGGTAGACCAGACGATCCTTTCTGTTTTGTCCAGAAGGATCAAGTTTCCATCATTTCCAATTCTAACAACACCCGACGTATCATTGAGTGGAGTTTGTCTGTTCGCGATCCACACGATTCGATCCGGGCTGATACTGAACCATGTGGCCAAGTAGAACTTCTTGGAATTACCAGGACTGAAGAACCCTAGCTGGAACACGTTGTTTGCTGATATTAAGGTCTCATTAGAAGTAATAGACTGCGATACGGTCAATGTGTCGATTGACATGGATATTGCTATCCAAGATAAAATTACAATAAAAACATAACAAATAGTAGCAGACAAATGTATCTTCATTTGATTGAGTTTGATCTTCTTTCAATCTGAAGCAGCTCACCTGGAGCCAATCAACTCAAGTGTCTGGTAACTATATATTTTGAACAAAATATGAACTATATGAAGAGAATTCGATCAAGGCAACTATAACGATTTGAAAGAAGAAAAGAAACGCGTTATTGGCCAAGTATGACGCTCAATCACCCAAAATATAATATTTCCCTGATTAATATAAAAAAATAAAAAATGGTAGCTAAGGTATATTCTTTGACAATTTCTTTTTGATCGTAAAAGAGAAAAGTTTGACTTCAAAGTAATTGCCATCTTAGAAAAAGAGAGGTAAAAAAGGCATAGTTGAGTCTGATTCGCAATGTGTGGTGAAGAAGGTTCAAGGGAAAATCCCAACACAGTCCATTCAAACTGCTTATTGAAGATTGCAAAAAATGGATGGAGACTCAACACAAATACCAATTGCTTCATGTGTGTCAGGAAATAAATCAGTGTGCAGATTAGCTTTCAAATTATGCTCTAACCTTGCCGATAGGTTGACATACTATGGATCAACCTCCCATCAATTACTTGTTCTTTTGGAACAGGATAGAAGGGATTTGACAACCCCGCATAATATTTCTGTGTAAATTGGGTTAACCTCTATTGTAAATAAAAAAATAAAGAAAGGGTATAAAAGACTGAATGAGCATGAAAATTCCTGGAATTTTCAGATGTAATTAAAAAATACTATAGTTAGTATATGTGCCTTGAATCTACAAATGAACGTAACGTGATAAAAAAGAAGAGATTAAATTAACTTATTTAGGGATTATATCAAGAAGATTCTCCGCTGCCTGGAATAGAGGGTTCATACTCAAATTAGGAGACTAATTGGCAGTTTCAAATACCACGGTTCAGAAAACCATCACACCGACTTCTCTTTGGATATTGAAGTATTTCATATACCGTGAAAGACAAAAAAATCTGCAACTGATCCTTATCGACCTTCTAACAGAGTATTGGTCAGATCGTTTCTTGTGAAAACTCTTTCATTTAATGGGAAATTAGACTCATCAACGACCCTCTCAATATAATACTCAGGGTGTTTAGGTTGTGGTAGCATGACATTCTCACTATTTAACATCATCAGTACAGATGACATTGTTGGTCGATGCTTAGGTCGTTGTTGTACACACAAGAGGCCAATTTTTATGCACCGTAACACTGCAGACATTGGAAATGGATCCTCCATCAAGGTATGTATATATCAGAGCCTGTTCCTTCCATCCATAGTTTCATGCCTGTGATAGTATCATTTAGATTTTTTTTTTTTTTTTTGGGTTAGAATAGTGTCATTTAGATTAACATAATGCAAAAACACATGAAGTATAATTGAATTAGAAATTTCATATCTTACATGTCCCAGAAGATTGAAATCATGGTCAGAATGGTGAAACATAGTGTTCCTTTTCCCACTTATTATTTCCAAAACTAGGACTCCAAAACTAAAGATATCTGATTTCATGGAATAGATGCCATCAATAATATACTTTGGAACCATATAACCACTGCATTTCATTACGAAGTTCACAGAATGAGCAGAAGACAATTGCAAGTAGTTACAATTTTATGTAATTCCTGATCAGGGGAAGAGTGTCGACACTTGCTACGTTCCTGCTATCTTTCTAGTTCTCATTGTTGATCGTTCTTCTCCAAATACTCTAGCCATGCCAAAATCTGAAATTTTTAGATTCATCTCATTGTCTAGCAGTACATTGCTTGCCTTGGAATGATTCTCAACCTTGAATCTTGATGAAGATAAAAAAGCCCTCTAACAACCCCAACAATTATAGTGAAGCGCCTACTCCATACAAGCAAATGTCTGTTGAGTTCACCTTTAGAGTAGAGATCCAAGGTGATTAGAATATGGAGTTTGGAAGTGAAACACAAATATACATTTAGATTGAAATTTTTTCAATTAAGTAGTACTATGTTTGGACCATGCATATGAGGGTTGAGAGCTAACCAAAAATATAGGAGTCCAAATTTTCATTAGGCATGTACTCATAAAGTAGCATTCTTTCTTCTCCATGGATGCAATATCCCAATAGTCGAACTAGATTTCGATGTTGAAGTTTGACAATCAGCATGACTTCATTCTTGAATTCACGAGTCCTTGATGAGAATGCTCTAAGAGTCGTTTAACTGCTATCTTTTGTCCAATTGATAGTTTTTCCTAAGATTTCAAACAAACAACATATGCATATATAAGCACTCGTCATTTTTCTTCTTTGTTTTATTTTCTCCTACATCCTAATGATATGATAATTTGGAAAATACTGCTTACCTTGTAGACGGGCCCAAAACCACCTTGTCCAATCTTGTTCTTATCAGGAAAGTTTTCTGTTGCTCTTGCAATAGTAACTATATCAAAACAAGGTAATTCGGGGTTTTCTTTGTCTTTCACTTGGTCGTGCTTTCGTCTCCCTGTTAAGCATGTGGAGACAACTTTCGAAGAGTATCACTAATTAGAAATTAGTCAAGTTGAATCAGCATCAAAGGCCTTTGTTTATGTTTATCAAGTTAACTTTCGTAATTTTAACCATAGAGAATTCAAAGTACGATTTTCATTGTGATTTCTCTATCGTTTGGTTTTGAACATATTTCAATGGTTTGCAAACACGCGCTTCCAATTAGCGACCAGCTGAGAACGGCTTAAGCTATCTTTAATGGGGGCTCTAAAATGTAAAACTTTCTATTTTTGAGTCTTTTTAGAGCCCCATACTCTAAAAAGTAGTATTATTCATAAAAAAAGTACGTAAGATCCACCACTTTTAAGTTAAAAGATGCCAAGGAGGAAGCTCTATGTGCCCCACACTAAAGTTGCATGTGGGACCCACCTGCCATTAGGCCAGTTGAAAACTCAATCATTCCCTCTGATAGACTGATACAGTGATACTATTATAATTTAATAGGTTGATATTAAAAATGGTTGTGTCCACAGTCAGAACGTTTGAACATCCCAAATATTTTAATTTTTTTTTTGAATTTAATTAGTAGTCAGATTTCTATCATCTTTCATCAATAAACACATGATTAAGTTGAGGTTGTTATTAATGAGTTGGATTGATATCAGTTCTTCTATAATATATAAAGTAGATTTTATATATATATATAAGACTCACTTTTCTCTCTCACGATCTAATATCAGTTTAAACTGATAGAAGAGTTTTACGTTATGTTAACATGACTAATTAGCTTACTTCATCAAAAGTGAACTTGAAATCTTAGCAAATATAGGAATACCAAGAAACTATAGATTTTCCTTTTCTTTTTTCGGTGGAAGAAACTATACATTAGTTAAGCTTGCACGTCATACAAATGGAGTCTTAAATCTTGGACTTAATATATCTAGGACGTTCTCGGCATCTTTGACAACACTCATTGTAGAAAGAATAAAAAAAGAAAAATGATAAAACACTTAATAGTGTTTATTATTTTTAGGGTAAATAGCATATTACTCTCTTGTATTTTATTAAATATGTATAATATCTCCCTGTGTTTTAAAAATTAACTAATTATTCTTTTATGTTTTACTAAAAGTGTACAATACTCCCCTGTATTTTAAAAATTAGCTGATTATCCTCCTGTGTTTTATAAAAGTAGCTAATTACCCCCTGTGTTTTTTAAAAATTAGCGCTTTTGTTAAAAAATATAATGAGCAATCAGCTACTTTTATAAAACACAAGGGAATAATCAGCTACTTTTAGCAAAACACAAGGAGATAATCAGCTATTTTTAGCAAAACACAGGGGGGTAATCAACTAATTTTTAAAACACAGGGGGTTATTGTGCACTTTTAGCAAAATACAAGGGGGTAATCAGCTAATTTTTAAAATACAGGAAATATTGTGTATTTTTAGCAAAACATAATAAGGTAATACACTATTTATCCTTTTTTTTATTACCTCTTATGGAAATGTTTAAAATTAACATGTTACAAGAGCATAGAAAAAAAAAATTTGTTATTTAACATACTATCGACACAAGCGATAATGGGTGATAACAAAAATAAGGTGCCATATAGCAACGCTTAAAAAGGGAGAGAAACTTGCCTTCTTGCTGCGATATCCTCTTCCAAATGAAAAACAATACAAGAAACAGAAGCAAGATTGATGCAGCGATCATCACCGCTATGACTACAATCTTCTTATTCTTCCTTGAACCTGATTCTGACGCTAGAAAAGTTAGAAGGGTAAGGTTCAGATAAATAAGTAATTTAGCCTGATCCATTTATCATACCATTGAAATGGAGTCGCAATACTTACCAAGATCTGCAGCTGTAACACGATTGTAAAGTGTCTGATTTGTATATGAAACTAATTAATTTCCTGACATCGACTAGGTCTCCAAACCAGAGCAAGCAACAATGACTTGCTCGAGTAGCATTTGCATTGGCATAAGCTGTACATGAGCAATTCTTGGAGCATTCAGCTTCACATTCCTCCAGAGACATACTCATATTCACCCTGAACTGCAAAAGATCAGGCATTTTCAAACCCTCAAATTCTTTAAATGTTCCTCTTTCTGAACAATTAAATGGCTTTTCCCGTATACATCCACCAGACCAGTTACGATCATCCCAATCATGCGAGTTCTTAGGCGTATACCCCATCATGCAGCTGCAAATTCGAGAATCACTAAGTGTGCAAACAGTATTATGACCACAGAAACCATAATTGACACAATTGTCCCGGGGTATCTCCACCATCACACGCCAGTCACTGCTACTATTGTCCCGTACAAAGACCTGAAGTGCACCAGAGTAGCTAATAGTTGTCATCATTAAAGAAGAATTGTTGTATAGATGATGTATATAGTAAACCTCGTCTGAATTTACTGTAACTTCCGCGGAGTATCGGCCATTAGGTAGCAAAGGGAAACCATTAAACTCCACTCCGTTCCATGCTCCAGTACTTCTAAAATGTTTCGAATAAGCCCTCCAAATTGCTAAGTTTGGTAGTCCATGAAGGTCAAAACCATATGTATATTCTCCTGGAGAAGGGTTATCAGAATCTTTCCAGGATGTAAGGTTTCGATTCAGACCAGTCCTCAAGTCCCATCCAAGCTTCATTCCAGGTATCAAGGCGTGCGATGGATGATCAAAGCTTTGCCAGAGAAAACTTGCTTCTTCTTTGCTGTCTCTCAAAACAAGATTTATTGAGTCTAAAAGTTGTGCAACTGTGGTGCTCCCAGATGACAAATTCTGGACGTCTATAGACCAAAGGATTCTCCCTGTTTTGTCCACAAGGATCAAGTTTCCATCATTTCCAATTCTAACAACACCAAAAAAGTATCTCTGAGAGGATTACCTCTGTTCGCAATCCACACGATTCGATTTGGGCTGATACTGAACCATACGGCCAAGTAGAACTTTTCGGAATTGCCAGGACTGAAGAACCCCAGCTGGAACTCCTTTTGTGCAGAGATTAAGGTTTCACTAGAAGTAATAGACTGCGTTACAGTCACCATGTCGATTGACATGGATATTTCTATACAAGATAAAATGACAACAAATATATAACAGTTAATAGCAGACAAGTGTAACTTCATTGAGGAGCTTCTTCTTTCAGCTGTCTGTAGCCAGCTCACCTAGTGCCAATCATCTCCATTCTCAGGAACTACTTAGAAGAGGAATGTAATAAAAAAATGATTTTCGTCAACATATGCTCCCTGTTGGTTAGGTGAAAAGGCATAAAAGGGTATAATTTGAAAACGTAGTGTGTGTAAAATAGTTCATTGGATTAACTAATTTGAGGTCACACGGCTAACTTATTTCAAGGATAATATTAATAAAATTTCAAGGATAACATCATTAGTTCCACTACACAAGATCTTATCTGATTTTCTCAATCCAATTTTTCTTATTGTCTTCTTGCGTTCTCTTACGATACACATCCTCTAGATCTTTGCATTTTTCAACTTGATAAGATATTATAGTTTCTAGATATAGTACAAATCCATAAGATAAACTTCACTTTATGAAGAAGCAAGGATATTGAAGATTTTTTCCTTTAATATGAACTTCACAGATAATGATAGAGTCACGTTGTTATGAGAATGTACTTATATATATCAAAAAAGAAAGTTTATGATACATATTGGCCTCACGCACAACCAGACTTCTAATTTAATACTCCTATTAACTATAAGTGTGTACCCATAACTACCGATTTTTGACTCTATAATTGTTTACAGATAAATATTAGGTCTAAGGCTAAGGGTATAAATTCGCAAAATTTCCTCAAGTAATTGTGTGGAGCTGGAGTTTGGTCCTACTCAGCCTCAATACCCCACTAATCCACTAACCCACTAACCCACCTTCTTCTCCTCTCTTTCACCATAAGATTGCCATTATGATCCAGTTGAAAGAGAAGAGTTCGGGATTGACTGTTGACAAATTTATCACCATTAGAAAATTAGAAAGAAAAAACAAATAGAGAAAATACAAAAACAATGCCACTCATCTCTTTCACCATATAAAAGGAAATCGTTGGTGCTATTGGATGAGTATTTTGTTTTGTATTGTTTCGGATATTGAATGGAAAAAAGATATCCATTCAATATTCAAACCTTGTTTTTTTTATATTAGACCAAATAAATTTCTGAATATTTTAAACAGAAAAGTAAAAAACTTCGTCATATATTCGAAACATAAAGGATTGTAATGTTGTACTTTTAAAGATATGGTACTTCTACGTCAAACAAACTAAAGATAAGGAATTAAATTGAATATTAACCCTTATTTTTTCAGTAAAAGTTATAACATAATTTGATAACTTATTAATTTGAGTGAAGATTAATTAATTTTTTAGATTAAAAATATAAAAATAATTAAATTTAAAAAGCTGCACCTCTGCCCTTGACCAAAAGTCAGTATAATTAATGGGGTTCATCTTTCTCGTCAATTATTTTAGCATTTAATTTCCGAGAATAGATCTGCAAGCCATATAAGTTCTTAACGTATACTCATTTTTCATCATTTCTGCATACCTTCAGTTTTGAATTCAAGTTCCCTATATAGCTCCTTCCCAAACTTCTAATTAAAGGGAAACTCTTACATACAACAAGCAAACATCAGTCACACTAATATGAGATGGGTTCACCGTCTGAGACTGACGTTCATCATCCGTATTTAAAGTTTTTCTCCTAACAGAATATCACACTATGAATAGCATAGCCTGGCAAAAGTTTGAGATACTTTAGTGGAGAGTTCAATCAAGGGTAGAATCAGAAATTTGATCTTGGGTGCTAAAATTCAATTAAGAAGATTGATAATAAATAAATATAAAAACTTAGAGAATCTTATCATTTTTTTAAAAAACAATTACATATATATATTTTTGTTATTTTTTTATGCTTGGGGTTTCGGACCCCTATAAATGGACTAGCTCCACCTTGAGTCCAACATCTAGAGGATTAATATATTTCTCATTGATTCTACCTTCACTTGGTCATCACTTTATACAAGATTTAGTTTTCGTTGAGGATCTAAAATAAGCAAAAGATGTAAATACAATTATACAAAACTATTTGAAGTATTTCATATTCTATGGAGACAAAAAAATCTCTAATGGATCTTTACCGACCTTCTATCAAAGTAGTAGTCATATCGTTTGTTGTGTAAACTCTTGCATTTAACGGTGAATTAGACTCATTAATGACCCTCTCTATATAATATCCTGGTTGCTTAGGTTGTGGTAGCACTGCACCCTCACTGTCCAACATCAAGAGCACATATGACATTGTTGGTCGATCCTCAGGTCGTTGCTGCACGCACAAGAGGCCAACTTGTATGCACCGCAACACTTCAGACATTGGAAATGAATCTTCAATCAACGGATCTATTAGGTCGAAGGCTTTTCCTTCCTGCCACAGTTGCCATGCCTGTGATAGAATCTGTAAGATTGGCATAATGCGAAAACCTATCAAGTATAGTTGAATTAGAAATTTCGTAACTTACATGTCCGAGAAGATTGAAATCGTGGTCCGGATGGCAAAATTGACTGTTTCTTTTCCCACTTACTATTTCCAAAACTAGGACACCAAAACTAAAGACGTCTAATTTCATAGAATAAATCCCGTCAATGGCATACTCCGGAGGCATATAACCACTGCAATATATTTGTGAAGTTCAAAGAATGAGCATAAGTAAATTGTAAGTAATTCCTTATCAAGGAAAGAATATAGGTACTTACTATGTTCCCATTACTGTTCTGGTTTTTACTATTGATTGTTCTTCTCCAAAAGTTCTAGCCATGCCAAAGTCTGATATCTTTGGATTCATTTCATCATCTAGCAACACGTTGCTTGCCTTGAGATCCCTATGAATGATTCTCAATCTCGAATCTCGGTGAAGATAAAGAAGTCCTCTAGCAACCCCAATAATTATAGCAAAACGCCTACTCCATACAAGCAAATGACTCGAAACAGAACTTGGACCACCTTCAGAATAGAGTTTTAAGGTGATCAGGATGTGTAGTTAATTTACAAGTCATACACAAGTATCTATTTAGATTGGAATCCTTTTACCAATAAATATTAATGAATTTTCAAATTGTCCACATAACTTTTTTCTTTTTTTTTTTTGGTTCTAAAAAGTTCAACACAGGCATATATTACTCATTCATCTAACTAATTCCATTGGTTTAGCTATCAAATCTAAAATAATCACATCTTTCGTTTGCCACATGTTAAAGAACTTACTAGATTTGACCACTAAAATTAACATTAATGTTGTAAACATTTAAGAATTTACAACGCGCGCGCATACACACACACACACACACACACACACACACACATATATATATATATAAATGACTTAATATCTTCTATATTTTGCCAAAAATAAACAATATCCCTCCTATATTTTAAAACATAGTTGATTATCCCTTATATTTTATAAAAGTAATTGAAGACCTCTTGTGCTTTAAAATGTAGCTGATTACTCTCCTGTGTTTTATAAAAGTAATTGATTACCCCTCCTGTATTTTTAAAAGCGTAGCTGAATATCCCTTGTTAAAATAAATAAATTTTCTAATGGAAGCGAAGGGAGTTAAAAATATAGGGGGTATTCAGCTACTTATATAAAATTATAGAGAGGTAATCAATTACGTTTTAAAATAAATGATGATATTGTATACTTTTAACAAAATATAAGAGGTGTTAAATTGTTTATTTTATATATATATATATACACATGTGTGTGTTTTCCAAATATCCAAGATGATGTTAGACTTAATCAATAAATTTAGCAGAGTGGGTAAAATAAAACCTTCGTACGTGTTTGCTTAGTGGCTACTAAAATGATTCACGTTTCATTTAAGTTGTAGTATCTCTCATTTTTCTCTTGGCTCAGTTGAGAAGTAATATTAATTGGATTATGCATACGAAAAGTTGAGGGCAAACCAAAAATATAGGAGTCCAAACTTCCATTAGGCATGTACTCGGAAATTAGCATTCTCTCTTCTCCATGAATGCAATATCCTAGAAGCCTAACTAGATTCCGATGTTGAAGTTTGGCAATCAACATGACCTCATTCTTAAATTCATTGACTCTTTGACGAGAACTCTTTAAGAGACACTTTACAGCTATCTCTTATCTAATTGATAGTATTCCCTATGATTTCAAACAAGCAATAGAAACACTTGTCAATTGGTTGTATAAGAATTATTTGCTTTAGATAGCCTTTATGACCATATAAACTGCAATACAATTGTGATGGTTTAATGACCAAAGTCATAAATTAGGAGTAACCTTCTACATAAAAACATACTTAGTAGATTCATGAAAGGACAAAAGGAATATGAAAGAGTTTATGTATCTAATATTATTCCGTCTATTTTCTTGAAAGATTCACGTGACCATCTCAATATAATAATAATAAAATTAGTGGAGTTAATGGGGTAGTGAGTTTATGGAAAGTCATGTAACATATAGTGTAATCAAATCTATGATGAATAGAGCAATGATATGAGGCATTATGTAAATGACTCTTGGTCCCTCTTTCCACTCAACAACCAAAACATGTGTTTGCTATTCCCATTAAAGGAGAATAACACTAATGGTCCTGTATTGTTTTATTAAAGATTCAGCTTAATCCTCTATGTTTCAAAAGTCTCAAATTATTCCTATATGTTTGACTAAAAATCTCAATTTTGTCCTCTATGTTTGAAACGTTTAGTCTAATCCTATATGTTTGCCTAAAAGTTTCAGTTAATTCTATATATTTTCTAAAAGTCTCAGATTAGTCCTAACCGCTAAAATTGGGATTAACTTTAATAAAAAATTAGTGATCCAATTCACACATGACCATGGTTAGAGGGGCAAAATTGAAAAAAATAAATATGTCCAAAGGAGAAAAGTTCAATTCTTAGATGTTTGCAAAAATGTTAAAATTGGTCTTGAATACTTACATAAATATTATAAACATATTTGGAATTGGCACCTAATATTTGAATATTTTTACAAATATCAAGGACTTAATTGAACTTTTCTCTTTTGTATATGTTGTTTTTCAATTTTGCCCCTCTAACATGGTCATATGCAAATCACAGACTCATTTTCTGTTAAAGTTAATTATCATTTTAATGGTTATGACTAATATGAGACTTTTGAGAAATATATAAGACTAAATTAAGACTTTTAGACAAATATATGGAACTAAATTGAGATTTTTAAAATATAAACATATAGGATTAAATTGAGACTTTTGAAATATATATGACTAAACTGATTTTTTTACGAAACATATAAAACTAAAATGAATTTTTGATAAAACATACAGGAGCATTGACAAACATAAATAAATAACGTAAGGGGGAGAAGATCAAGTAAGTTGTGTAATTCATGTTATATACCATTAAAGTGGTATTTATATAAGCCTATATGCTGTGTTGTTTCCTTCCATAGATTCAAGTTATATCAAGGTATGTATTGATATACAATCATTTTATTATATTGTAAGACACGAGCTAACAATCATATATTTTTTTATCTCTCTTTTTTCTTTTTTTTGGGCTTTGTTTTCGGATTTTACGATGTCTAGTAACACCGAAAAATTGATCAACTGTAAAATATTTTCTGGTCAACAATTGCGACTGCTTTTTCTTAATTTTACGGTGTTTGGTAACACTAGAAAATTGGTCAACTCTAAAATATTTTCTGGTCAACAATTGTGACTAGTACAAAATTCTGAAATATATTTTCATTTTCTTTGGGAGAAGAAAATATTTTACATAACTCACGGTATATCCAAATACTAAAAAATATTTTTCAATATTCTATTTTTTTTAAAAATATTTTCTTCCAATTAATTATTTTATGGCAAACAAAAGAAGTCTTGTAAAATATTTTATTTTAAAAAAATATATTTTCACACAAAACATTTTTTATAAACAAATTATTTTACAGCAAACAAACAGAGCCTTGATGATACAAAATTTGAAAAAAACTACTTACCTTATAAACTGATCCAAAACCACCTTCTCCAATCTTGTTCATATCAGAGAAATTTTGAGTTGCTCTTGCAACAGTAACGATTTCAAAATAAGGTAAATCAAGATTGTCCTCGTCTCTCCCTTGCCTTTGTCGTTTACCTCTTAAGCAAGCTGGTGACGAAGATTCGAAAAAGTTCATTGTGTCAGATATGAAAGCAGAGCAGCATATTCCTCGAGATACACGAGTCGTCAATATATCATAATTTAAGTATCTTGGGAGCATTCACGTAAAATACTTGGTCAAAACCAAATAGATAATACACCAAAATGACTCCATCTGCAACTGAAATAAAGAAGATATTTCTGATTCCTTTAATGAACGTGTTGAATATTTAAATAGTATTTAATAAAGAAAATATTTAAATGCTTTTAAGATTACTTTCCTGTTTCACCAATAAACTTGTGATTAAGACAACACGTTTTCATTATCTTTTGTACAACCCACAGGAAAAGGAAAAGGAAAGAAAAAAGAAAAAAGAAACAAAAGAAGGAAAACCATTTTTTTTCCTTTTCTTTTAATGCAACGGATGAAGGGTGAAGCAATAATTCAAATTTACAACTCTGATTATAATTTATAATGAATTACTACCTAATCAATCTACTCTTGGGTGTGGATAATTATTTTCTAAAAGGTGAGAAACTTGCCTTCTAGTTGTGATTTCCTCTTCCCAATGAAAAACAAGACAACTAACAGAAGCAAGATTGATGCAGCGACCATCACCACAATGATGACTGCCATCTTTGTTTTCTTCTTTGAGTCTGATTCTGAGACTAGCAAAGTTCAAAGGGTAAGCTTCAGACGATTAAGCAATTTACAGTAATCAAATCATCATACCATTGACATAGAATTTGCAATAGTTACCTAACAGGTCGGCAGCAGTAACCCGAATGTAAAGCTTCTGATTTGAAGCCCTGGGCGTGCGTAATTTCTTGACATCGATGAGGTCTCCAAACCAGAGCAAGCAACCATGACCTGCTCCAGTACCATTTGAATTAGCATAAGCTGTACATGAGCAATTCTTTGAGCATTCAGCTTCACATTCCTCCACAGACATACTCGTATTCACCCTGAACTGCAAAAAATCAGGCATTTTCAAAGCCTCAAATTCTTTAAATTGTCCTGTTTCTGAACAATTGAAAGGATTTTCTCGTATACATCCACCATTCCAGACACGATCATCCCAATCTTGAGGATTTTTGGGGGTATACCCGATCATGCAGCTGCACATCCGAGCGTTGCTTACAGTGCAGATAGAATTAGGACCACAGAAACCATAATTTCCACAATAGTCATCGGGTAAGTCAAACATCATACGCCAGTCATTGCTACTATTGTCGCGTATAAGCAATTGAAGCATACCAGAGTTGCTAATGCCTTCAGTTAACAAGGAAGAATTGGTTAACAGACGATGTTCATAGTATACTTCTTCTGAATTTATGATAGCTTGTGAGATGAAACGGAGGTTAGGTTGGTAATCTAATTCACCGAAGTCTACTCCATTCCATGGACCACTTCTAAATTGTTTTACAGAATTCCTCCAAGTAGTAATTTGTGGTAGTCCTTGAATGTCAATACCATGTGTATATTCTCCAGGAGAGGGGTCATCTGAATCTTTCCAGGATGTAAGATATCGATTCAGACCCGTCCTCAAGTCCCATCCAATCTTCATCCCTGGTATCATGGCTTGCGATGGATGATCAAAGCTTTGCCAGATAAAACTTGATTCTTCTTTGCTGTCTCTCAAAACAAGATTTCCTGAATCTAGAAGTTGTGCGACAGTGCTGGTCCCTGACGATATATTCTGGACGTTGGTAGACCAGACGATCCTCTCTGTTTTGTCCACAAGGATCAAGTTTCCATCATTTCCAATTCTAACAACACCCGAAGAATCATTGAGTGGATTTTCCCTGTTCGCGATCCACACAATCTGGTCTGGTGTGATATTGAACCATATTCCCAGGTAGAACTTTTTGGGATTTCCACGACTGAAGAACCCCAGCTGGAAAACATTGTCTGCTGAGATCAATGTCTCATTTGAAGTAATAGAGTTCGATGCGTTCAACGTGTCGATGGACATGGATATTGGTATCAAAGATAAGATTACAACAAAAACATAACAAATAGTAGCAGACAAATGTATCTTCATTTGATTAAGCTTCTTGCTTCAATCATCCGAAGTTGTCTGAAAGAGAATTGAAGGCAACTACAACGATTTGGAGGAAGAAAGAAAGGACATTATTGACAAACTTTGAAGCTTAATCACCTAAAGAATGGGGAAATTCAACTATGCGGGATGTGGGAACAAACAAGAACGCGACACGTGGATGTGGAACCCGCGGTATTTAATGTGTATTAATTGATATGAAGACTTTGAGTTATGAAAACGTCTATTATACCCTTCACAAGTGGATGTGGGGCGCGCGGCATTTAATTTGTTTGGTGGGAAATGATGTCAAGGCCAAATATCTATTATGCCCTCATATTTTAGAAGAAATATACATTATGCCCTTGCAATACATATATGTTAAAATATAGATAAGTAAAGACAAATTAATGGCCAAAATACGAAAAAGACAGATAAATAAAAAAGAAGAAATGTGCAATGACCAAAATGGATAAATGAATGAAGACAAAAGATAGGCAAAATGAGAGCAAATAGTAACATAGAAAATTAATAAAGTGAAATCGAAAGAACATATTACAAGTGAAATAACATCTATGTTTATTATTTTGTTTAAATCTAAAGGTAATGAAATTACCCTATATAAAATCATACATTATGTCAAAATTAAAAATTATAAACCCATAAGTGCATCCAAAGAGCTTGAGCATGCATGATTACACCGTAACATACAACAAAGTAAAAAATTGAATATCTCTCATAAATTAGAAGACGACGTAATTAAAATAAGTAATTAGGAAAAATTGGACAAATAGTTCATATTGTTTACACGGTTTAGATAACTAGTCCCTATTGTTTAAAACATCGCGCGGTTAGTCTTCATTATTTGTAAAAGTCTTACCATTAGTCTCTATTATTTGCAATAGTCTCACTATTAATCCCTATTATTTACAAATACCTTACCATTAGTCCCTACCGTCAATTAACCATTTAAACTTAATCAAAAAAAATATTATTGTGTTAAATGACATTATTGCTCTTGATTTAATGACCAAAATTACTTAATTATCCTTATTATTTAATGAAATTCTTTTTTATCATTATTAATTAATAAATTCTTTTTTATTTTCATGTTTCTCATTTTTCTTCTTCCTCCATCTTCCACCACCTTCCACCATCACCACAAGGCACATACAAACACAACACACATAGCACAAAACATACAAAAAAATGATACATTATCCTTTTTTTTTAAGTTTTTTTTTGATAAAATGACTATTATACCCCTAAAATCTGTTAAGTTTTTAACGATTAGTTAACATTTAAACATAAGACATGATAGAAAAGATAATAAACTTAAATGAAATTAAAAATTGAATGGCTTCTACAAATAACCAAAGTAGGAATATATGAATATGAATATAAATTTTTCATTGACACATACTAATATATAGCCTTATTGGTAAAACTTTTTACCAACAATAGGGAGTTCCGCGTGACTTTAAAAATAATAGGAACTAATGGTATGACTTTTATAAATAATAGAGACTAGCCATGTGACTTTTGAAACAATAAAAACTATTAGTACAAAACGTGTAAACAACATGAACTATTTGTCTAATTTGTCAAGTTTAAAATCGCTTTGATGAGGAACGTACTACATGTGATGAGGAATGTACTACATGTAAACTATCATATATGGTTAATGGTGAAAAAAATACCGTATACCGTATACAAAAAAAATGAGATTGTATACAATATTTTTCTCACCAATTAACCATATATGATACTTTATATGTAGTATGTTTCTTATCACTCAAAGCGGTTTTAAACTTGGCAAATTAGACAAATAGTCCCTATGTTACATGTTTTGTACTAATAGTTCTTATTATTTCAAAAGTTACACGGCTAGTCCCTATTATTTGCAAAAATCGCACCAATAGTCCCTATTATTTTCAAAGTCACGCAGTTAGTCCTTATTATTGGTAAAAAGTTTCACCAATTAGTCCTTATTATTTATAAAGTCTTTCAATTAATCCCTAGTGTTAACTAACCGTTAAAAAATTAACAGATTTTAGGGGTATAATAGTCATTTTATCAAAAATTTCTTTCTTTTTTTAAAAATTGGATAATGTATCATTTTTTGTATGTTTTGTGCTGTGTCTCAGTTTAGTCCTATATATTTTCCTAAAAATCTCGATTTAGTCCTATATATTTTTTAAAAGTCTAAAATTAATATACCTATTGCAAAATCCAACTAGAGAAGTTTCTTTTTAACTTCATGGGTTCTAAAATTTTAGAGAAAATTTTCATTCAAAAAAAGTAATATCTCAAAATTTCACCCTATCTTACCAAGGTTTTAATTATTAGTTAAAAATGGTGCACAAATAAATGGGAAGTTGATACCCCATTTATATGGTGTTCAGTGTGGACAAAAAAAAAAGATTGTATATGGTATTTTTTCTTACCATTAACCATATATGATACTTTACATGTAATACATTTCTCATCACATGTAGTACGTTCCTTATCAAAGCGATTTTAAACTTGGCAAATTAGACAAATAGTCCATATTATTTACATGTTTTGTACTAATAGTTCTTATTGTTTCAAAAGTCACACAGCTAGTCCCTATTATTTGCAAAAGTCGCATCATTAGTCCCTATTATTTTCAAATTCACGCGGTTAGTCCTTATTGTTAGTAAAAAGTTTCACCAATTAGTCCTTATTTTTTAAAAAGTCTTTCAATTAATCCCTAGTGTTAACTAACCGTTAAAAACTTAACAGATTTCAAGGGTATAATAGTCATTTTATTAAAAAATTCTTTCTTTTTTAAAAAAAATTGGATTAATTTTGAAATTTCTTATACTTAAAACGAGAATTATACCACTAGATCAAATTATTAGTAACATATAGCTACAAGCTTTGAAGTACTACTTGAAACTTGTTACCCTACCTGTAGTAAGCAACATTTGCCACGTTTATTAATTGGTTACATATTCTATAAATAACACTACATTGCGAATCTTGTTGGCACTAATACACGTCAAATTTTGACTTTTTCCTTCATCTAACGTGTAAGTATGAAACTCCACCTTTTTTATAGAAAAAAAAATGGAAATAGGCCACTCAATAATCAATAAATGTTTCGGACCATTGGCATAATTTACTATAAATTTAGTAATTGATCACTTTTAAGGACAAAATGAACATTTTAATCTTGGCATTATAGTATGGTTTGAGTCCCATATGATATTTAACATATCAGGGTTAATAAGGTCATTAAAAATTAAAATATTTTTAATATTTTTCTGATTGAACATCAAATCGATCAACATTATTGTGTGGGCCCTATAAACATATAATATAGTCAGGAATATTTGTAATTAGACATTAACACTAAATTAAAGAAAAATCATGAGCGGTTGATCTAATCAAAGGCTCGGATTAAGCATCCCGGATTCCCTGTTCGCCGCACAGTAGAATGACCCGTCGCAGATCAAGATAAAAAATGTTAGTTAGCAAAGAATAGACAGCAATTAATGTTGTTTGACGATTTATCATTAACTGTAGAAGACAAACGTTTGATTTCAAAACATTAGCGTATGAGAAAAGGAGAGCTCAAAAGGAGTTTGTAATTATACATTGAATCAAGACATTAAGGTCATTTGACAAAAAAAGAAGAGATAAAACTAACTTATTTAAGTGATTATATCATTAAGATATTTGTCCGCCTTGTAATCTAGCGTTTATATTATGAGAAGACTAACTAAATAATTCGAAAGACAATCGCGTTTGTAGGAGATGATCGTGATCCTATTATAATGCACTATTTTTTCGGTTAATATTTTCAAGTTCCACTGTTTAGAAACAAGGCAGCATAACTTTTCTCTGGATATAGTTGTTAAGTAGATAGGAGCTTGATTAGTACTTAGCTAATTATACTTCTCTTAGTACAAATGTCACGCTTTGAAATTTAACGTGATAAATTCGGGATGAAACTGCCGCGTACCTAGAAAGACAAGTCATTCTAAGTCTGCAAGACTCACAATCTCTCAATAAAACAAACTTTAATCTATTAATAAATAAATAATTCAAAACTTCTACAGTCCCAACAATAAGCATTAAAACTTTAATTACATTAGAATTCTCCAAAAATAATAATAATCATAATTCTCAATAAATCCGATCTAACTTTGTTGTATGCAAAGAGAAAATAAAAGAAGTGAGCGGAAACAATACTCAATAAGTAGATTTATCCCAAAGAAAATCAACGTTCAAAGATCAATAAAATAGGCAAATAATTACGAAATAATATCAAGCACTAGGGGACACTATAACAAGCCGTGACTGCTTAATAGCAGCGCGGTCACAAGTTTATAACAGTCGATAACAATAATCAACAACAAGGGATGACTAATTAACTCCCAACCGCATAGAATTCGATACACAGTTTGTAAAGTTCGTAGGACCTGAATCAAAAGCTCAGATTTGATTTATCAGAAGGAACAATACAAATAACTGAACAAAAATCACGAACGAATAAAACAATAATGAACTAAACGATATTTACAGAGCAACAAATAAGATAAATCAAAAAAAGAAGGTATAAACTACTTACAACAAATCGATATTAAGACTTAGATACTGAAATCACCAATCCCAAACCATAAGAATTTTGATGCCAAAAACCAGTCATGTTTAAGCATAATACTCATAAATATTATGAGTGAATTGCTTGCCGCCCCATTGTGTTTTACCGTAAACATTCATTTACCCCCTGTCTTTTTAAAATAGGCTCATTATCCCCCTGTGATTTTCAGAGTGTAGCTGACCGCCCCCCTCCGTTAAAAAAATCGTCTAATTTAACAGTAATTGCAACACACGCATTTAAAATATAATTTTTTTATGCTTTTGGTTTAAATAAGTTCGTTGATGCCCAAAAATACCCTTTTAGTAAATTGTTTGTCGTCCCCCTGTGTTTTGCCCTAAATACTCATTCACTCCCTGTAATTTTAAAATAGGCTCATTATCCCCCTGTGTTTTTTTTTTTAACTTTATGTAAGGGTATAACAATCAATTAACTAATTTGGTAATATTTGTTAACAGAATAAGAGATTTTATATGCGTCAGCTATAATAAATAAATAAAAAACACAATGGGGTAATGAGCTTATTTTAAAATTACAGGAGGTGAATGAGTATTTCAAGCAAAACACAGGAGGGCGACAAGCAATTTACTCTAAATATTATACTCTACTGCTATTCAAAGTATCAAAACTTATTTGCTCTATGCCAACATCGCAATAAAACTCGAGCTCTATTAACACCCTTTTATAATGTTGAAGTCCTTTCATCTTTTAGATTCCATAACTTAAAATATTATCACCCCATAATTCATCCTTAACAAGTATAACTTTACACCTTAGCTATGACCCACCAATGTCTTTTATTAATGTAAAGTTACAATATAGCACAAACTGTTCATGAACTAATATCCCCTTGTTATATATATTTTATACAAGACGTGCAATTATAATGGTGCAACGGTTTAGAAGTCAGAAAATGGGCAAAGTCTGAGTAGATGTAATGTCTCACATCACTACCTCTACTTTCAGATATGTTTTTATCATTTTAAAATCTTACCACTTAGACTCATGATAACAAGTATTTTTTTTTAATGGCCAACAAGGCATCAATGGTAAAGTATTGGTTAAAATATTTTGGATGGTAAAGTAAATTCATGTAACGTAAAATTTCTCAATTAAAAATTAGAGTCGTTACACTCTTTCCCTCTTAAAAAAAGTTTCATCCCTGAAACTTTATGACTTAGCTAAGAACCCTGCAAGACAATTCAGAACTTCAAATTCATAAATACAAATCTAGGCACTCTTATACTCAAAATAATAAATTTAAGCCCGCAACAGAAACTTAGCTACCCAATTCACATGTCCTCAAATGATCATAACCTATTTCTCTGATACTATTCTGTTACGCCCTGAAATTTCAAAAGTACAGTAAGTCTCGGCATGTGACATGTTGCTTGCTAAAATGATAAAATCTCTAAAGCTCGCTAGGCGCACAACCATTAAACACTCAAATCAGAGCTGCTAAAACCAAAAATATTTAAAGTCTTCCAAACACACAATAAATATTCGCTTACAAACCAAATCTCCAAATGGTTTCAAAGAACAAATCCTCAAAACTAAAACAAATACACACAAATATCATAGATAAAGTTTCCATAAGTATTCTAACACTATTCAGCAAGATAAACTTCATGCCACTAAATTTTCATGTTCGGGTATCTCTACCCTGTCCTTGGATGTAGAGCTTATTCTGTTTTAACTGCAAAGAAAGCAGGCGAAAGCAAAAGTGGTGAGTAAACAAAAACCCAGTAAGAGAATTCAATCCACAATGAAAATACGGTTGGATGACAGAATTAGGAAATCCCAACCGGAGCTTTTCAACTTGTATTAATCGCGATATATCTGGTAATTGACAGAGTATTACAATAAGTGAAAATCATCTAAACATATAATACATATAATAAGATGAACAAAATTTTCTTAACTGCGTTTAATGCTAGTATGAACAGTTCAGAAATATAATCGTGGTAATTGTACCCGCGAGGGCGATATAGTGACAGTATCTGTACCGTAGCACCGTGACAGTACCGGTGTCATTAAGGATGCACAATCACATAGAGATTTAATGACATTAGGAATGTAACAACACATAGAAATTAACATAAGTATCAAGTTATTCGTTGTCTTTCATGGTAATACTCAATAATTCTGAATAATAACCACAAGTCTTACGAAAGAATTTTCAGTAACTAAATCAAATAGATTTAACAGTAAACATCAAGAGTTTTCAATTCTCATAACTGAGATACTTAAAAAGAAGTAAAGACATTACCTATTTATAACAAAAATTATTTAACATTAAAAGTAAGGGCTATGCCAACATAGTAACTGAAATACTCCAACGAAAGAAAGATTTCAACGTCTCTGACAGAGCTACCAGAGACATTGAATGAAGTTAAAAGTCACAGAAGTGACTTCTTTGAAAGTCACAACCCAACACTGTAACTGAAATACTCCAACGAAAGAAAGATTTCAACGTCTCTGACAGAGCTACCAGAGACATTGAATGAAGTTAAAAGACACAGAAGTGACTTCTTTGAAAGTCACGAGACTTCAAAGAAGTCATTTCATTTATTATTATTATTTTATTTACTATCTTATACATATTATATATATATATTTTAATACCACCTTCTTTTTTTATATCAAAATCATTTATATCTATATTTTGTTTTTTTTCTTCTACCTATATTTTGTTTTCAATAGTTTTAACTTAATTTTTAAAAAAAAAAACTAATGTTTGATGATTCAACAAAATTTTATCTAACAATTAGTTACTCTCACAATCACAACATAGTTCAAAATATATATATAAAAAATGAATCCGAAAGGAAAGATAATACAATATCTGAACGAATGAAGTATTGAATTTAATTTTGAGTCATAAGTACATTAACTGAACAATATAACATAGGGAAAATCAATCACAATCTCTTTTTATTTTTATTATTATTATTTTTTTTTTGTCAATGGAGGTAGGCATAATAAAAATATATTGAGAAGGATGGATGAATTCCACTTACCTCAACTAGATGTAATAAATACAAATCTATGGTGCACGATTGTTAGGTTTTTCCACGAGCTTCACAATTCTAATACGAATAATCCAAATATGGTAACGAACACTATTATTACTACAAAAAAAATCGTAGTTGAATAGATCTAAACTGTAGGGAAATTCTTAGATTTGTTTACCTATTACGTTGGCTTTATTGTCTGATATTCACTTCTCGTTGCACCGTAAAAATTACACAACTATTTTTGGAAATCTCTTATTATAGAAGCAAAACGGTAAGTAATAAACTTCTTACGTTAAGCTTCGGTTGTATTTTTATAAGGTAAAGGGTGGCTTAGTTCTTAAAATTTTGAGCATGGGTTTTAACGATTCACCCATGTGTGGACATGGGTGTAAAACTGAAAAGTTACCCATGTCTATTACAAGGCTGAAATATTCCCATGCGTGGATATGGGTACAAAGCTGACCCTATTTTTTTTTTTATAACAACCCACGTGAGTGGTATTACATCTTCCCACCCTTAAAGAAAGTTTCATCCTCAAAACTTAGCTTAATCAGTGAAGAGGAAAGGATACTTTGCTCTAGCTTCTTCCTCGGGCTCCCAATTAGCTTATCTGGGTGTTTGACCTTGCCATTGAGTCTTTACAAAAAGGATGATACGATGCCTCAACACTTGATCCTTGCGATCCACAATGTTGATAGGTTTATCCTCAAAGGTGAGATCTTTGTTAATTGTGAGCTACTCATGCTGAAGTATGTGACTTGGATCATATACATATTGATCGCGTCGTTTTGCGCTAAAAAATAGTAAGGTTAAATGATTGAAAATATTGCTTACCTTGAATTACCTCTAGCTGTGGCGAGTAGAGGGTCGATCCAGGGAGATTGAGTTATCAAGTTAAGTTAAGTCCTTAATTTATAATTGTTTGACTATCTCCCGTCACAAATAAGTTTAATTAAGTCCAAAAGTCCAAAAGTACAAACATACGGTAGATTAAGTCTAAAAAATATCCACAATGTCCAAAGATACAGTAGAAACAAGATCTAAAAGTGAATTGAACAAATGTATTAATTTGAAAAATTACAACACTCAACAATGAAAGTCCAGAGGATTAAAGATTCAGGGTAGTTATAGCTCAGTATACTCAAGTACAAAGTTATTAATCAGATTTAAAAGATAAGTTCTTCAGAAATAGGGCTACAAGCTCCTACTACTGAGATCAGCCTTTAGTTACGTAAGTGTTTGGTGTATTATTGATATATTATTTCAGCGCCTTTTTACTTAAATTTTGTTAGTTCTTGAGTAATTTATGAGCAATTTGATTGTTTTCATGTTTGTTTTGCGATGTAGGTGAATTTTATGAGAAGACATGGATTTTGAGGCAAAGATTGAAGAAAAATGACAAGGGAAAGCTTTTATGCAACTTGTGGATAAATTGCTGAAAATTAAAGTAGTGCAGTCATAGCGCAGCTGCGCAGTATCACAGGATTTTTAAGGGTAATTTTGTAAAAATGCGCGAAAAGAAGAAACCTTATGTTAAAAGAGAAGGAAATAAACGTTTGAGGGGGGCTTTTGGGAGGCAGCCATCAAGTAGGTAGAAGAAACAACGTTTCAGAGGGAGAGAAAGAGAGGATTCGCGAGTTGAAGACGGAAGAACGATCTGGAGACATACTTCTGCCCCAATTCTTCTCTAAATCCTAGTTTTATCTATCTTTCTTATCATATTTTACGTTACAATTGAGATTTTATTTAATTTCATTATGATGTTCTAAGTTATTTTTCTAGGGTTACGATGTAGCCAAATTATGAATATTTGATGTTTTTGGTTTTGAATTAATTGATGAACTATTCCATATTTGCGTTGAGTATTTTATGCTGAGTTTAATGCTTGTAGTTGCCTGATCAACAATTACATGATTCGTGATTTGGTTTGAGACTGAGAAGTGATAACTAAATTAGACCACGTATAAAATACCATTAAATCGTCATAAGCTAGAGATAGTTATGAGATCTAGTGCAGCATTTGAATTTCTAGGGCTTAAAGCATTCTATGAGTTCACAGTTATCACAAAAATGTAGTTAGCTTACTTATTGAGATAGGTTATTGATGCTTGAGAAAGATTAGTATCTACCTTAGCGAAATTGCTGGCAACGTAAGGAATAGGTTTCAATTGATTTAGATCAATAGTTTCAAATAGGATTAATCTTGGTGAAGTCGGAACCCCTAGAGTATTTTAATCCTTGATTTATCTTCTTTATTAATTTCATATTCGCTTTAGTTGTTAATTCCAAAAGTACTTTATTTATTAGTTTTTACTCAAAATCTCTCATATTTAATTGTCCAAATAAAGTTAAAGCTAAACTAATTTCGGTAGTCAGTAATCACAGTCCTCGTGGGAACGATCTTTATTCATCATTTTATTACTTGTTACGATACGTGCACTTGCGTTAGAATTCACACAACAAGTTTTTGGTGCCGTTGCCGGGGACTGTGTTAATTATTAATATCGATACCAAATAGCTTTGATTTTACTTTGGATTTTATTTTATTTTGTTTTGTTTTCTTATTTTCGTTACGTGTGTTTCAGGAACATATTCCTTTAGGTGTATGCGAAAGTTGGGAGATAGCAATTTGTTGTCTTTCGATCCTGAGATAGAACGAACCTGTCGGAAGAACAAAAAGGAGAAAAGAGCTATTACAACTACCCATCATTTGCAAGGAAATATGGCTAACATCGTGGTAGCACAAAAATGAAATAATCAGGAAAATTCGCCTAGAACACTACGAGAGTATGCTTTGCCACCCACTGGAATTCAACCTGTGATTAGAAGGCCAGCGATTCAGGCGAATAATTTTGACTTGAAGACAGTGTCGCTATAGTTGATTCAGAATATTCCATTCCATAGACTGCCTTCTGAAGATCCTAACCAGCACATAGTGAATTTTTTAGAAGTCTGTAGAACAGTTAAGTACAATGGAGTCACTAATGAAGCTCTGCGCCTTCGCTTGTTTCCTTTCTCTTTAAGGGATGAAGCTAAGGAATGGTTGAATTCGCTACCTTCAGATTCAATCACTACTTGGGAAGATTTGGTGCACAAGTTTTTGTCAAGACTTTTTCCACCAGGAAAGACAGCGAAGCTGCGCATAGAGATTAATAATTTTGCGCAACATGAAGGAGAAACTCTATGTGAAGCGTGGGAAAGGTATAAAGCATTGCTGAGGAAGTGTCTTAATCATGGTGTACCCAGGTGGATACAAGTTCATAATTTTTACAATGGGTTAATTAGTTCCACAATAACTTTGATAGATGCATCTACAGGAGGAGCTTTAATGAACAAGACAACAGATGAAACTTATGCGTTGCTAGAGGATATTGTTTTGAACCACCAGTAGTGGTCAAGTGAGAGAGTCGCACCAAAGAAGACAGTTGGGATTCATGAGATTGATGCCATAACTGTCTTGACAGCGAAAATTGACAATCTCGCGAAACAGTTGTAAAATAATCAAATGACTGCTAATGTTGTCCAAGCGGCAGTGGTGTGCGAGTTTTATTGTGGTCCACATCATAGTGTAGAATGTCAAGTTGGAAATCCATTTGCGCAAGGCACAGCAGAACAAGCACAGTATGTGGGAAATTTTAATGGGCAGCAGCACAATCAGTACTCTAACAGATATAATCCAGCATGGCGTAATCATCCGAATTTCTCCTGGAGAAATACTCAGAATGTGTTACAACCTGAGCAGAATAACCCACCACCAGAGAAGAAGGTGAACCTGGAAAAGGTAATTGCTCAATTGGCGAGTTAGCAGACACAGTTGGCTAATTCCCAGACTCAGTTTATGAATGAAACTAGGACAAACTTCCAAAATCAGTCTGCACAAATCAGAAATTTAGAGATGCAATTGAGCCAAATGGCTACTTTGTTTTCTGAAAGACAACAAGGAAGTTTACCTAGTACTTCAGAGATGAATCCTAGAAGAGATGGCACAGAGCATTGCAAAGTGATCACTTTGAGAAGTGGCAAAGAGTTAGAGGAGCCAGTGAAAACTAAGAAGGTTGAAAAAAGTGAAGCAAAGAATGAGGCAGAAGATAAAGAGAAAGTAGAAGCTCAGCCACAACCTATGAAGGAGCCGCATGTAGTTGCGCCATTCCCTCAACAATTGCAGAAAAATAAGCTTGATAAGCAATTTGCTAAATTTCTTGAAGTCTTCAAGAAATTTCACATCAATATTCCATTCGCGGATGCACTTGAACAAATGCCTAGTTATGTGAAGTTCATGAAAGACATTCTTTCAAATAAGAGAAGGCTTGGAGATTACGAGACAGTTGCACTTACTGAGGAGTGCAGCACCATCCTACAGAAGAAACTACCACAAAAGCTCAAGGATCTGAGGAGTTTTACTATTCCTTGTGAAATTGACAATGTTGTTTTTGAGCGAGTGTTATGTGATTTAGGTTCTAGTATTAATTTGATGCCTTTGTCTATTTTTAGGAAGCTTGGTTTAGGAGAGGCAAGATCTACAACTGTTACACTACAGTTAGCTGATCGTTCGCTAAAGTACCCCAGAGGAGTTATTAAAGATGTGCTAGTCAAAGTCGATAAATTCATCTTTTCTGTAGATTTTATAGTGCTAGACATGGAGGAAGATAAGGAAATTTCTATCATTCTTGGAAGACCTTTCCTTGCAACTGGGGGAACACTTATTGATGTTCGAAAGGGTGAGCTTCGGTTACGAGTACAAGACGAAGAGGTAACCTTTAATGTGTTCAAAGCGTACAAGTACCCAGAAGCTAGCGACAGTTGTTTGCGCATTGATGCTGTAAAAGCTATAGGGTGTAACCATGGGGATCAATTGGATCCCTTGGAGGTGAGCATGTTAAAAGATAATTCTTTTGTTTCGGTGGGATTAGAGCACAAGGAATATTGGTCTATTAAACAACGAAACATAGGTGTACAAGCAGTGGGTGAGAAAGAATTCTTGCAGTTGAATAAGCTAAAAAGATCATGTGATGAAGCGAATGAGAAAACAAGAAGTTACAAGGAGAGGACAAATGAGTGGCATGACAAACCCGTTTCGGGAAAAGATTTCTCTCCTGGGCAACAAATACTTCTTTATAACCCACGGATTCCTGGAAAACGCAAGTCAAGATGGTCTGGCCCCTTTGTTGTGACTAAAGTATTGCCTTATGGTGCTGTGGAAGTCACCCATTCAGAAAAAGGGACGTTCAAGGTCAACGAACAACGGTTGAAAGCTTATTGGGATGATGAGTTTGACAAACACAAGACCGTTGTCCATCTCAACTCATCATGAAGAAATTGTTCCGTCGGGCTGTCGACGTTAAAACAAGCGCTTTTCGGGAGGCAACCCGAAGTTTTTTACTTTTCTTAATTTAATAGTTTTAGTTACTTTTTGTGAATTTTTGAGTTATAGTTGTAGTAGCTAATTGATAAGTTTTATTGTCATGTTAGGTTCAAGAACAAGTTTGGAGGGAGCCGACGCAAAGAGATGCACTACCAAGTCGATTAAGGGAGAAAGAATGGAGAAATCGGTGTTGGGCGTGCGTAGGATGCTTGTTTAGAGAGAAAAACAAAGAAAATCAGAGCTGTGACAGTAGCGCTATTGTGCTATGAAGTAGCGCAGCTGCGCTTACTGTAATAAAAGTTACGTTCACGAGAGGGCTATTGGAAGAGAAAGAGTGCAGGCGTAGCGCAACTACGTTTACGTCCTTCAATTTGACGTTCGAAAATACAATGCATGCGTAGCGCAGCTATGCTTACGTCCTTGTGTTTTGACGTTCATAAAAAAAAAATCATCAAAAATCAAAAATCCAAAGAAAATCATTCTCATTCTCTCAGCCGCTACCATCAACACCCAAACACAGATTCTCTATTTCTCTCTAAACCCTAAGCCCTATTACCACTCAAACCATCAGATTTTTCTCAACCCAAATCATCTAAACCCAAACCATCAGATCTCTCTCAACAACAACTCACAATCTTATGTCTCTTTTTCTCAAGTCACCCTTCTACACTTACAACTGAAAAAAAGAACCCATTCCACTTGTTGAACACCCACACCGACGAGCTCATACCGATGTCGATGACGGAGCGGCGACAACGTTGTACCCATGAGAAGCAACAACCTCTTATTCTTGTTCTTTATCACCTAACTGTCCCTCTCCCGTCAACCCCTATTTTGAACCATACCATGACGAGCCGCTCAAGCTTGTAGGAGACGTTGGCGTCAGATCTGAAGTAACGGCAGCTTGTAGTGGTCACGATTGAGGATGCTCCCATCACTCAAGTAAGACCTTCTTTGTTTGTGTGTGTGCGTTATTGGCTTAAAAAAAATTAAAAAAATAATTAATATGAAAAACGCACGGGAACAGGGGCAGTTACATACAGTTTTTTTTAGTTCGTGGTCTTTTTGTGTTGGTGGCATTGATATTATTGGTTTTTCAGTGGCATACTTTGAGGATATTGGTGGTTTGTGTTTGTTGGGTGGAGTATGTTATAGGTCTAAATTGTATGTTAACTGTTTGCTTCATGTTCTCCATAAGGCTGAAAGAATAGTCAAAATCTTATTGCATTCAGGTATGTTTTTATTGTGCACATCCATGGTGATTGGTTGACCTGTAATTGGACCATGTTTTCCAACTGAGTTATAGCGATTGTAGTTGTGTTATGGTGATGAAGGTGATTGGGTTGGGAATTGTGTTTGTTGGATAGAGTATGTTGTGTGTCTTGCTTGAATACTAATGGTTTGATTAAAATTCTCAATGAGGCAAAAAGCTTTATGGAAGTCTTGTGGCTTTAAGGATTGCTTCTATTATGAATCGATGTGTTGGTTGGATGATTTGTGATTGCGTTGTATTTTCATTGTTGTGGTGGTTTAGGCTATGTTATGGTGGTGAGTATGCCTTTCTTCGCTTATAATTGAGTTGTGAGCTGTGACTGACTTGTAAAGTAGTATCCCTGGTTAGAGCAAATACTGCTTGCAGTCGAACTTGTGTTATTGGGTGGTGTCAACTGGAAGAGGTTGTTTAGCATGTCAACATGCCAAAGACATCTTCTGGAACAAGTTTCTTTGCCTAATTGGAGCTGAACCATTTCAGAAGCTTTCGGACAATGACCACCATGGATATTCAAGGAAGTCCTCTGCATTCTTTTTTTTTACTTTTGCCATTGAGGACAATGTCTTGTTTAAAGTTTGGGGGTGCAGTCGGCGTCTTTTTACTTGGTTTGAGTTTTTGGTATTAGTGTTACATGTTTTAGTTTTTTTTATTATGTGTTTAGTTATTTAAATTCCATAAAAAAAATCAGAAAAATTTGAAAAAAAAAAGTGAAAAACTAAAAAAAAAAAAAAAAATTGAAAGTGATGCTGGAAAGATAAGAAATAGGCCGATGATGAGTAGCGTATGTATGACATGATAGTAATGAGGATAATTGACTGAAGCATAGTTTGTTTTATGAAAAATCCCCATCTACTGCGCACTTAGCCTCGCCTAGTTATGTTGTTGCTTAGAGAAGAATTATGTGAGTTTAAGTGAATAGGAAAATGAGTATAGGACTTTAGAACTTGCTTGATTGTCACTCGAGGCGAAATCCTAGGTTGCATAGCATTAGAGAAATGATTTAGGCCATCTTTGGATCGTTTGAGCCTTTCAAGCCAACCCTTATAATAATTGAATATCCCTAGTCCACCAATTTGAGCCTAATTAGCCTTTTCTTTCATGTGCACCCTACAAATTCTTCCTTAACTTATCAAATTGATTACCCCATTTCATGACCTTTTTACTTGTAACATATGATTGTTCTAGGATGATTATATGGAGCCATGTTACGTATTGAATGATGGGAGGTATGATGGTTGGGTGATGTATTGTTTTGTTTTGAAAAAAAAAAATCATCAGAAAAAAGAGGAAAAGAATAAAAAGAAAAGAGAGTAACCACGCTCCTTGTAATTAATATCAAAATGCAAGTTTGGGGGAATGTGGACTATTTATGTGTTTTTTAAATGTTGTGAATGATTGTTGAGGAAGTGAAATGAAAGATGAAAGAAAAGAGATTTGTTGAATAGTTTTGGTGGTACGATGTAGAGTTGACATGTGCTCCATTGAACATCCTCGAATAGTTGTGTGCTTATAGGTAGTTTAGCCATTTATTATATCCATTATCCTACCTTGACCTTAGCCACACGTTATAACCGAATGTAAAGTCCTACTGATTTTTAATGCTATGATTAACCTACATTAGTGGAGAGTGGCATGAAAAGTAAGCTTATGAAGTCCTACGTAATTGAAAATAAAAGATCCATATTGATAATTCACTTAACTTGCATAAACTCATCCGGGTACAATTGATTAGGATAGAGGTTATTCACACACTCACATGGGGGATTTGAAGTAAAATGCAACTTATGTGAAGTTATTATTTCTCATACTTGTGATTGAAAGTTACCTCTTGAGTTGGGATAAAGCTACTGAGGCCGTGAAAATTTACTATCTTACAACATTACTTTCATAGGTTGTCGTGTGTCAAGTCTTTAGTTTTAGGTTGTTTTTTTCTTTAGTTGTGTCTTTTGCTTGAGGACAAGCAAAGCTTAAGTTTGGGGGTGTTTGTTGGGTATGTTATTGATATATTATTTCAGTGCCTTTTTACTTAAATTTTGTTAGTTCTTGAGTAATTTATGAGCAATTTGATTGTTTTCATGTTTGTTTTGCGATGTAGGTGAATTTTATGAGAAGACATGGATTTTGAGGCAAAGATTGAAGAAAAATGAACAAGGGCAAGCTTTTATGCAACTTGTGGATAAATTGCTGAAAATTAAAGTAGCGCAGTCATAGCGCAGCTGCGCAGTATCGCAAGATTTTTAAGGGTAATTTTGTAAAAATATGCGAAAAGAAGAAACCCTATGTTAAAAGAGAAGGAAATAAACGTTTGAGGGGGGCTTTTAGGAGGCAACCATCAAGTGGGCAGAAAAAACAACGTTTCAGAGGGAGAAAAAGAGAGGATTCGCGAGTTGAAGATGGAGGAACGATCCGGAGACAGACTTCTGCCCCAATTCTTCTCTAAATCCTAGTTTTCTCTATCTTTCTTATAACGTTTTACGTTACAATTGAGATTTTATTTAATTTCATTATGATGTTCTAAGTTATTTTTCTAGGGTTACGATGTAGCCAGATTATGAATATTTGATGTTTTTGGTTTTGAATTCATTGATGAACTATTCCATATTTGCGTTGAGTATTTTATGCTGAGTTTAATGCTTGTGTTTGCCTGATCAACAATTACATGATTCGTGATTTGGTTTGAGACTGAGAAGTGATAACTAAATTAGACTACGTATAAAATACCATTAAATCGTCATAAGCTAGAGATAGTTATGAGATCTAGTGCAGCATTTGAATTTCTAGGGCTTAAAGCATTCCATGAGTTCACAGTTATCACAAAGATGTAGTTAGCTTACTTATTGGAATAGGTTATTGATACTTGAGAAAGATTAATATCTACCTTAGCAAAATTGCTTGCAACATAAGGAATAGGTTTCAATTGATTTAGATCAATAGTTTCAAATAGGATTAATCTTGGTGAAGTCGGAACCCCTAGAGCATTTTAATCCTTGATTTATCTTCTTTATTAATTTCATATTCGCTTTAGTTGTTAATTCCAAAAGTACTTTATTTATTAGTTTTTACTCAAAATCTCTCATATTTGATTGTCCAAATAAAGTTAAAGCTAAATTAATTTCGGTAGTTAATAATCACAGTCCTCATAGGAACGATCTTTATTGATCATTTTATTACTTGTTACGATACATGCACTTGCGTTAGAATTCACACAACAGTAAGTGATAAGATTAATTAATTAGCAAGAGTGGATATGTTGGTACAACCTAACAATATCTAATTTCTCAATTAATCTTTCACTTATGTAACCTGGAGATGTCGGTACAACCAGACTAGAATTCATCTAAGGTAGTCTCGTATTGCCACTAGTTTACAAAACTTGGGCGTATATGTATTTTCAATTAATTACATCATAATTACAAGTATACGAACAATTAATCAAAGAATACTTAAAAATAAAAATACGAGACTTTAATAAATCTGAATCAAAATATATATACAAGAGTAACCTCACACATACCACCCCGAATCTCGGGTCTAGTGTGTCATGATAAACTTTAAAGTACAAGAAATCATAACGAAAACCAAAATAAAATGATACTTATCATGTTGAACGGATTTCAGTAAACCAGTATGATTTCGGTATGTTTATGGCTCACTAAACCCTCCTCTTGGGATTACAAATCTCACACAAACTAACTACTAACAAAAGCACTTAAAGAAATCACACAAACACTCATAAAAGCAACATAAAATAAGCTAAGAAAAATATGGTTCGTTTTGTTGATGCTGCAATTGCAACATTTATAGGCAAAACTTCAGGAAGGCACTTGAGCTCTAGTCAGGCGCGCTTGAGCGCCCTTCTGCACTGTTCATTTTTATATTTTTTCTGTCTTTTTCCGTCCACATTCTGCCGTTCAATTGTCTGCCTTTTTCAAAAAGTGGCGCTCAAGCGTGAAAAAATGGTGCTCGAGCGCACTTTTGGCTGTGGTAGGTGAACTTTGACTCCGAACATTGACTTTGACTGGCTCGGTTGACTTTGACCATTAACCGTTGACTTTGACCATTGACCAAAAAGTTGACCAGGTTTATTCTAAGGTTTTTCAGCGTCCTGAATCCGTTTTTGCATTCGGTTTGGCTAAATTCAATCTCGAATTACTCGTTTTGAAGTTGTTCTACCATTTTTCACTAGTGCTGCTCTGAATTTCTTGTTCAAATGTTGGTTTTTGTTGCCGTTTTTGCTCTTTCTTCTTTAAAACCTAAATTGCACTAAAATTGTGTAAAATATACAATTAAGCTTGAAATAATAATGCAATATACATAATTCAATGGGTTAAAGTTATTAAAAATACGAATTTATCACATATTTCTAGAGTTGTGACACATAAAACACATCATGAATGCCAGTTAAGGATGGTGGTAGAGCAAGTGTATAAACCAAATGGCCTAGTTTCTCCAAAATCGGGAATGGTCCTGTAAAACGAGCATTTAACTTTCCTCGTTTTCCAAATCTCACCTCCGTTTTGGTGGGTGACACTTTCAAGAAGACATAATCTCTGACTTGGAACTCTATATCTTTCCTCCTTTAGTCGGCCCAACATTTTTGTCGATCTTGGGTTGCTTTCAATCTTTTGCGAATCATCTTGATCTTGTATTCGGTCTCTTCCACTAGTTGTAAGCCTAATATCTTTCTTTCATCCAAGTCCTAATAAAGTAGTGTTCTACATTTTCTTCCATATAGGGCCTCAAATGATGACATCTGAATACTGGCATGATAGCTATTATTGTATGCAAATTCCACAAGCGTTACATATTTTTCCCAATTATCACCAAAGTCCAATACCCAGGCTCATAGCATATCTTCAAATGTCAAAATAGTTCTCTCTATTTGTCCGTCAATTTGAGGATGATAAGTTGTGCTCATCCTCAAATTAGTCCCCAAGGCACATTGTAAACTTTTCCGAAATTTCGAAGTAAATCTTGGGTCACGATCAGACACAATTTCCTTAAAGACTCTATGCAATTTCATGATGTGCTTGAGATAGAGGTCCGCAAATGTTTCTAGTTTTGCATCAACACGAATTGGTAAGAAATGAGTTGACTTCGTCAATCGATCCACAATAACCGAAATAATATCATTCTTTTCTCATGACTTCGGTAAGCCTTCAATAAGGTCCATCGAAATGCATTCCCATTTCCATTTTGGGATATCCAATGGTTGAAGAAGTCCATATGGTTTCTAGTGTTCTGCCTTAATTCTTTGACAAATCAAAGACTTAGCCATGAATTCTCCAATTTCCTTCTTCATGTTTCTCCACCAGAATTTCTCATGTAAGTCTTGATACATTTTCGTTCCACCAGAGTGTATAGAGAAATGGGATCCATGAGCTTTAGCCAAAATTTCTCTTTTTAACTCTAGGTTATTGGGCATACATAACCTATCACAAAATCATAGTGTTCCATCATAATGTAAGCAAAGATAAGAATTTTCCTATCCCTAATGTCTGCTCAAACTCCTTCAAGATAAGGGTTATTACGCTGGGCATCTTTAAGCCTCTAAAAAAGGGTAGATTGTACGATGATATGCGTTAGAAAGGTAGTACTATATATTTTTACCACTTCAATTTGTAAGCTCTCAAGCTCGTGAATCAATTCATCTTGTGTAGTAATCATAGTTGCCATATTAATAACTAGGTAACTGCTGAGTGCATCAGCTACCTTGTTGGCCTTACCCGGATGGTAATGTATTGAGATATCATAATCCTTGATAAGTTCCAACCATCGTCTTTGTCTCAGATTCAATTCCTTTTGGGTGAATAAATATTTCAAACTCTTATGATCCGTATATACTTCACATGTAACCCCATACAAATAATGATGCCAAATCTTTAGTGCAAAAACTGCTGCAACCAATTCTAGGTCATGCGTAGGGTAGTTACGTTCGTCACTCTTCAATTGTCTCGACGCATAAGCAATTACTTTTCCATGTTGCATGAGTACACACCCCAAACCTATTCGGGAAACATTACTATAAATGGCGAATCCTTCAGTACCTTCTAGTAAAGTTAGTATAGGAGATGTTACCAATCGTTGTTTTAGCTCTTGAAAATTACTTTTACATTTAGGAGTCCATTCAAACTTGACTTTCTTCCCCAAAAGTCGTGTCAAGGGTACTGCAATACTTGAGAACCCCTCCATAAATTTTTAGTAATATCCAGCTAACCCCAAAAAGCTTTGAATCTCCGTTGCATTGGTAGGTCTCAGCCAGTTTGTCACTGCCTTTATCTTTTGAGGGTCCACCGAAACACCTTCGACAGAGATTATGTGTCCTGAAAGGAAACCTTAGACAACCAGAACTCACACTTCTTTATTTTGGCATATAATTGGTTTTATCTCAAAGTTTGTAGTACAACTCTTAAATGTCATTCATGTTTTTTAGTGCTCTTTGAGTAAATTAGTATGTCGTCAATGAAAACCACAATAAATTGGTCTAAATATTTCTTGGACACACGATTCATTAAATCCATGAAGACAACTGGTACATTTGTTAGTCCAAATGGAATAAACCTCGTGCACCTTGAAGTTGGTCAAACAAATCCTCAATGTGTGGCAATAGGTACTTATTTGTCACTGTCGCTTTGTTCAGCTCCCTATAGTCAATGCACAATCTTATACTCCCATCCTTTTTCTTTACAAACAACACAGGGGCACCCCAAGGAGAAACACTCAGACGGATCTGTCCTTTATCTAGAAATTCTTGTAGTTGTACTTTTAATTCTTTCAACTTTGTCAGAGCCATACGGTATAGTGCCTTAGAGATGGGTGCAGTGCCCGATACTAATTCAATCTCAAATTTAACCTCTCGATCAGGGGGTAGTCCAGGAATGTCTTTTGGGAAAACATTGGGAAATTCCTTCACCACAGGGATATCCTCCATTTTGGGTTCTTCTTGTTGAGTGTCCTCGATACAAGCTAAAAAGCTTGTGTCATATTTCTTTAATAGTTTTTGTGCCTTCAAAGATTAGATAACACATGAACCAAGAGAACTCTTGCCCACAAATTCAAATTTAGCCTCTCGCAAAATTTGAAACACTATTCTCTTAGCAAAACAGTCAACGTAACCGTGAAAAGAAGACAACCAATCCATACCCAAAATCATATAAAAATTTCTCATCTCAAACTCTATTAAATTAACAGGTAAATCTCTCATCTCAATTTTAACTAGACAGTTTTTATACACAGTATGAGTCACAGTAGAATTACCCAGCGGAGTTTCAACACAAATATCATTAGGTAACACATCAGAGACATAATTTAAAAGAGATACAAATTTAGGCGAGACATAAGAGTAATTTGAACCCGTATCAAATAGAACATAGGCATAATTATCGTGTTTATCTTGCCCACCCTGGCGTGGTCCAAGTCTATTGAGGTTAGGCTGATTGCCCGGATTATTCCCAGTTTGTGGTTACTCCCAAACCAATGGACAATCTCGAATGCGGTGATCAGTGGATCCATAACGTAAACATGCTCCCATCTTCCACCAATACTGATCTGCTGGGTATTTTCTCCCACAAGTCCCACATCGTTCAGTTGTCACTGCAACTTTCTTTGGCATGTTCCCGTGCTGCTTGTCTTTATTTTGTGAACTAGTTGGTTTATCTTTTCTTTTATTATCATGATTTTGCTGATGTTTCTTCTTGATTTCCAATCTTCTCACAGTTATCAATGTAATATCATATACTTCTTGAAAAGTCTGATGACGAAAAGCCTCAACTATCTCAAGTACCTCAAAACGTAAGCCAGAATCAAACATTCGTGTTTTTACTTCCTCAACTGATTCCATTTGAGGGGCAAAGCGTGGCAGTTCATTAAATTTCAGACCATATTCCTCGACTAACATATCCTGCTCTTTCAAGTTGATAAACTCAGTAATCTTTTGACTTTTATAAGATGGAGGGTAAAATCTGGACTCAAATACACCTCTAGAGCCCAAGTGATCAATTTTGGCATTTGGTCTTTCTGCAATGCCCATCATTCTTTTGCTGGACCTTTCAGTATTCGCGTACCAAACCGCACTTTTTGATTCTCATCAATTTCAGAAGTAGAAAGACTATCCTCTACGTCTGCTAACCACTCAGATGCTATTTGAGGACCACTATCTCCCTTGAAGGTATGAGAGTTCTCCTGCATAAATTTTTCAAAAGTGTGACACCCTATATCCCTTGTATACACTGGTGGTATCTGTATGATAAACTGTTGAGCCATTGAACAAATTGTGATCCTACTATAGATGTAGGTCCATACTGAGGTACTGGCATATACTGTGACATATATATATACTGAGGTACTAATGTGGTTGAAGATGATGGATAAGTTTGTACAATCGAAACTGTTTGTGGTGCAGGCATCGTCAAAGGTGTTTGGACAGGTAATGATGGTGGAGCTGATGGCAGTGGAGTAAACTCTGATGGAAAAACTGCTTGTGTTGTAGTGACAGGTACCTCGGATGCAGGCTATGGTGGCGGGGTAGATTGAGGCACTAAGACAGACGGTGAATGAGCCACTTGTGGTAACAATATGGGCAACGGTGCCACGATCGACGGTGTTACAGATTGCGAAACAGGAATAGTAGAACCGTTTGCCGATACTTGATTTCCATTTATTTGAATTCGTCGTGAACGTAACACATAACCATGTGGAACAAGTTCAGTTAATAGAATATTGTCTGCGCCATGACTTCCGGTAGGATTGTCCATTTCCTAAAAGTTCAAACACTATGTTATTAAACAATAAATGTCAAAACTAAAGCTTAATCCCTTTTTTCCCAATTTCTACCTAGGTCAGCACGTTATAAAACTTAGTCTCTGATCTCTGTCATACCCCAAAATTTAACGTGGTAAATTCGGGACGAGGCTGCTGCGCGCCTAGAAAGACAAGTCATTCTAAATCCGCAAGACTCATAATCTCTCAATAAAATAAGTTTAATCCATTAATAAATAAATAATCCAGAGCTTCTATAGTCTCAAAAATAAGAATTAAAACTTTAATTACATTAGAATTCTCCAAAAATAACAATAATCATAATTCTCAATAAATCCACTCGAATATTTAGCTCTGGTCACGTGATTTCTAGCGCGGTAAACCCCAATTTAACTTTGTTGTCTACAAAGAGAAAATGAAAGGAGTGAGCGAAAATAATGCTCAGTAAGAAGATTTACCCCAAAGAAAGCCAAGGTTAAAAGATCAATAAAATAACCAAAAAATCACAAAATAATATCAGGCACTACGGGACACTATAATAAGTCGTGACTGCTTAATAGCAGTGCGGTCACAAGTTCATAACAGTCGATAACAGTAGTCAACAAGAAGGGATTGCTAATTAACTCCCAGCTGCATAGGATTCGATACACAATTTGTAAAGTTCGTAAGGCCTGAATCAAAAGCTTAGATTTGACTTATCAAAAGGAACAATACAAATGAATGAACAAGAATCACGAATAAATAATAAAATAACGAACTAAACGATATTTACAGAGCAATAAATGAGATAAATCAAAAAAAGAAGGTAAACTACTTACAACAAATTGATCATAAGACTTAGATACTGAAATCACCAATCCCAAACCATAAGAATTTTGATGCCAAAAACTAGTCATGGTTAAGCATAATAATCGTAAATATTATACTCTACTGTTATTCGAAGTATCAAAACTTATTTACTCTATGCCAACATCACAATAAAACTCGAGCTCTATTATCACCCTTTTATAATGTTGACGTCCTTTCATCTTTCAGATTCCAAAACTTAAAATATTATCACCCCATAATTCATCCTTAACACGTATAACTTTACATCTTAGCTATGACCCGCCAATGTCTTTTATTAATGTAAAGTTACAATATGCACAAACTGTTCATGAACTAATATCCCCTTGTTATGTATATTTTATACAAGACGTGCATTTATAATGGTGCAACAGTTTAGAAGTCAGAAAATGGGCAAAGTCTGAGTAACTAATATCCCCTTGTTATATATGTTTTATACAAGACGTGCATTTATAATGGTGCAACAGTTTAGAAGTCAGAAAATGGGAAAAGTCTGAGTAGATGTAGTGGCTCACAATCACTACCTCTACTTTCGGATATGTTTTTATCATTTTAAAATCTTACCACTTAGACTCATGATAACAAGCATTTTTTTTTTAATGGCCAACAAGGTATTAATAGTAAAGTATTGGTTAAAATATTTTGGATGATAAAGTAAATTCATGTAAAGTAAAATTTATCAGTTAAAAATTGGAGTCGTTACAACAAAGGCAGCTCATTCTTGAATGTCCGGAAGAAAAGAAATAGGTCGTTCCAAAATGGAAATTCCCTCCTTGGACCAGGTGAAATCTGATTCAAAAGTTTCCTTTAGATACTTTTAATATTATTGCGGTCTATAACCTAAGTGTTTAATTAGTATTTAGGGTTCGCCATGGTCATGTGCTTAAGAAGATCAAATTCTCTAAATTTGCATGGCGTTTTATATTCATGAAAATGATGAAACCAATTAAATGAGTTAATAGAAAAAAATTAATATGCACACGAAGTTGGTTTTTCAGTGAGATGGAAGGTACAATAGTATTTACCTTAAAAATACGAACTTCCTTTTTTTTTTTTGGTATAAATTTGTCTTAGTTTTATAGTTGTCCACTTCCTAAAGATGTGTTTCTCTTATATATTTGTTTTGGAGGTGTCAACATTACACTGGCTAGATTTTTTTTAAAAAAATTCTCTTGCCAAGGAATATTTGTAACATATTGTCATACTTTGAATTTTACAATATCCAAAGACTCAAACTAGAATTATGGCTCACAGCTTTACTATGTTCTTTTTGTTCTTTTATCTGGGTTAATTCTTGTTGTTTGATGGAATTATAATAAGTTAGCAGAACGAATTCTTTATTGAATGCTTCTATGTGATAAGATTGATTTGAGTATGTTTATGGATAAATTGTTAATAAGATTATTTCAGTTTGTTTATGGAAAATTGTACACTATTATATTTGTTTTTATTTTTATTGAGATTGAATATTAGTATACGTAATAGTTGTTATATTGTTAGATCCGGATACGTAATTTATTTTGGATTATGTCATCTTTCTGTATATAAATTTTGCTTCGTATAGTTGCATAACATTTTAACTTTTAATTTTTTTTTTCTTTCTAATTTACATGTTTTTTCTTTACTTTTTTCTTAACACTTTGTTGTAGTAAGTTGTTTTTCCATCCAAATTGGTCTTGAGGATTCGTTTCTCTAAATTGGGTTTGGGTTTGGATAACCACTAGTTTTAATTTAGTATACATATATTGGATTGATTTCGGTGAACAAATTTTTAACCTTGCTTCTTGTTCATAGTTGTTGGATTTGGATTCTAGGTCGTCTTAGATGGGCTAACCCAACTCATTAGATCCAAGTGTGAGAAGTTGGGTAACTTTTTATCACTGGGTATTTAAGCTCAATATACTAATAGAACTTTGTACGTTCTATTAGTATCAGACATAAGAAACAGAAAGTTATAAAAAAACTCTCTAAAACGCATATCAAGATAAAAAGTTATTTAGGCTGTGAATTAACAGAGTACAAGACTGTATTGTGCACTTTGATTCATGACACACGCAATGGAACAAGCACATTCAACGATCAAATCTATTACGCTACATAAAAGGTTAGTTTTCTTTTATGACATTAAATAGTGCATGAAGATACTGAATTTAGTTTTAAAGTTCTTCAATAGTGATAGTGATATTAATACCCTACGTCACGACATACTGGGATAGGTTAATGTAATTTTAATTACTATAATATACTCTATTTCGACAAAAAAAAAAATAAATAAATTTTAAACCAAGTTTTGGGTTCATATTTGACAGAAAAATGTAATCGAGTTTGAGTTTGAATTTGCAGATTTTGACGGGTATTTCACTGGCTAGGATTTGAATACGCATATTGTATAGTTTATAAGGCCTAGAGCATAAGCTTGCGCTCAAACTTGACCATAAAATCATGAAGTAAAAACAGTATTGGGACAAGGAATAGTCAAAGGTTGACCAATCGCCCAAGTGGTCTTTAAATTATTAGCAATCAATTGATGACAAAAAGTCATCGATCAATTGCCGAGCATGCTAACTTGTAGATGGACCACCAAACTAGGCGATAATTGATCGACACAACCATTGACGCATAAAACAGGAATTTGCAGAACTGTGCGGAGTATAATTAAAGAACAAAAATACAAGAAGAAAAATAATAATTCCACCAGTAACCAGATCAAATGGTCCATATAAGCAACATATAACATGGTAATAAAAAAAAACAATTAATTTTTGGATGATATGGGAATTTATTGGCGGAGTACGATCATCGAATTATTCGGCAGAATTTGACTATTAATTGGTAAATTTTTGAGTACATACGTCAGGTTAGTGAAGGGTAGAATTTGAACCCGCAACTTTGCAGGAGCGATTTTACCCACATTACTGCTGAACCATGTCCCAAGATAGAGCTTGCAAATGGGCCAGCCTGGCACTGCCCGGCACCGCTCGGTCGAATTGTGGGTTAAAAAAAATGAGCCTAGCTCGGTACATATGTTTAGTGGGCTGAGTTGGGACTGAACTCAATCTCGAAATATAGGACCCAACTCGGCCCACGAGTCCGCTATCACGAGTCATGAGCTGGGCTGGGCCAGCCCATCTTTTTATTTTTATTTTTTATTAGTGTGTTCTAAATTTTGATAGTTGAATTAATAAAGAAAAAAACTTAAACTTATTAACAATTAACAAGATATAAGTTGATTGATAATACTAATATAAATGATAAAATATTACTTAATAAACTACAAGTTCATGAGATATGGATACATTACTAGTAAACATAAAAAAAAGAACATTACATAAATGCTTGAAGAAAGTTGGTAGAGAAGTTCTTTATTTTATTATGTTTCTTGTGCGGGTGCTAGGCCTGTCGGCGGCGGTGGTCGAGGAATAAAATATTTTGGAATATTCGAGTGTTGAGACACAAGATATTTTACAAGTGTTCAAGTTCTAAATTGACAACGAAATATATATTTACGTTCACAATAGTTAAAATTACATATCTATGTTCTTCAAAGTAAGTAAAATGATTTCAAACATTTGAACATAATCGTCGTGAAAGATTTTCGTCCCCCATAACCAAAGATATTGTGTATTCTCTTGTAATAAAATAAAGAGACAATAAGTAGTAAAATAAATATAGTTTTGTAGTAAAATGAAGTTGAATACACTAACATTTATAAGAAAAATTACATGTACAAATTATAATTTCAAGATGGGCTTGAATTGGGCATGAGCTGGGCTCGAGTTGGGCTTGTGTTGGGTTCTAGCTGGGTTGGACTGCGCTGGGTTGGGCTTGGACACAAATGGATTGGGTCAAAAAATATATGACCCAGCTCGGCCCACTTATTTGTGGTGAGCTAAGTCGAATCGAACTTACTTTTATTCAAATTAGGTTGAATCTAAATTTTCGTATGTTAAACTAAATTGAACCTGTGTCAGTCCGACCCAAATGACACCTCTATCCCAAGGGCAAAGAACAGTTGATTTTACTTACTCGAAAGCAACAAAATCTAGAACACAAGATTCAGATTAATTTTACTTGCCGGAAAGCAACAAAATCTAGAACCCTCACGAGGTCAAGATATCCTTGACTGGAATGTAAAATAAAAATCATTATCTGTCCAACACCTTGCTGTCCTTCACTTAAATAAAATATAGAACTGTATAAGATCTAATGAGTTGTTTATTTATTAGGATAATCATAATCAATGTAACCAGGATTAGAAAATTAAATCTGTTCTTATTAATATTGAAGAAGCTGACTAGCTATATACCATCCTTGACAATCTTATTTCTCAGAAACTTTACCATCCTAGTTTTTAATATTTGAAATAGCTAAAGAAACGTGGTTAGAAATTGACCAATATTAGTCATGATGTTAATGTAAGTATATTTCTAGATGGTTCAATGGAAATTAAAGTACGGGAAATTAAACATAAAAAAGAAGACCAATTAAGCCACCCATGTGGACCTTTGTTGGGTTAACAGCGCAACTTGTTAAACTGTAATGGTTTGTTGAAAAACACGTCAGATGTTAAGCTATTAACAAATGTAGAGGGTTGATTCGGGGCGGATTTAAAATTTTTATTCAGTAAAGATTAAAACAATCTATTTAATACATATATATAAATAATTTATTTAGTGAGAGTTGAATTAATTTTTTATGTTAAAAATATTTTAAATATACACATTTAAAAAAAAATTTGGGTGAACAGAAGCTACAGCTTTCACTCGCTGTAAAATGGCTCCGTCACTGGGGTTGACTATGTCGGACGTTTTATTTAGATGTATAGTTGCATGCTGGAATATATATGTGGTAGAGCTTGTTTGATTCTCTTTTTCTGCAAACGGGAGATCAGATCCTGTACGTAGCATATATCCCAGATTAATAAAATAAATGATTGTTAGTAAAGAATCGACAAATCATAGTTTACAATTCTCCTTGACCATAGAAAAGTTGATTTTCAAAATATTTGGCCTATACGAAAAGGATAGGTCAAAAGTCATAAAAGACCAAATGAATATGGAAATAACTGAAATTATCAGATGTAATTTAAAAATACTATAAATAGTTATTTTACATTGAATCAAGAACATTAATGTCCCATAATCAAAAGAAGAATAAAACTAACTTATTTCAGGGATTATATTAATAAGATTTTCGGCGGCGTGTAATCTAAGATTCATATTGTTAGCAAACTAAAGCACAATGGCGTAGCTATTAATTTAATATCGAATTGGATTTTCCCAAAATTCTTTGAGAATATGTGTTTTTTTAAAAATATTTTTAGTTTAAAAAATTAATTTAGCCCGCTATAGATTTCATTGGTCTAAGCTACCCGATTAACTGGTGCGGGAACAGTTAACTGGCTAGCTTAATTAGCTGGATAGAACTTTTGTGTTTTACTTTATTGTATGTTTCTTTAATTTTCATGTTTAATGTAATGGTCTTATTTCCTACTTATGTGCTTTTCATTTTTTAATGAAAGACAAACGACTTAGCAAAAAAAAAAAAAAATTTGATTGAACATATCTCTAATAATATACGCACTGATCAGTGCCGAACAAAATAAGAATTGTAGCAAAACAAAATGCCCCAACAAGAGACTAAGTGCCGAATTCAACATAAATTTGTTGAACAAGAAAAAATAATAAAAGATGGATAAGCTTAACTTATCGCTAGTTATATTAGTTTGCAAAGCCAGAATCTCCAAAGCGAAGCCCTAAATTCAACCATTTAGCCTAAGGAAACACAATTACAACATGTTCACGTTGACCAATGTACTAATTGCACAAAGAAATGTTTTTCTCAAATTCTTTCTTGCATTATCATTTGACTGAACCCTTGTTGCTGCATCGAGTTTATGTTGTCAACTTATTCTTGGTCTTAACTCGCCACTACGCTGCAATGTTGTCAAGATCATGGCCCTTGCTACGTGGATTAATTCTCTTCTACATCTTCTTCTTTGTGTATGATTAAGAAATTTTGTTAAGAACCCTTTTTCTTTTTCTTTACTCAACCAGTCCCCGAGTTCGAGATATTCCTCTCATTTCATGTTTAACTCCAGCAAACCTCGACCAAAAAAAAAAAAAAAAATTGCAGCCTAAGTCTAGATGATTATATTTACACCTATCTCGAGTACTCTTGAGGATGCTTCTTAGAAGAAAATTAAATTTACAATTTTCTTTTCGTTTATCACATCAATGTGAAAATAAAAAGGGGTGAAGTGCACCAGACCCCTTTATACTTTAGAAAAAGTGCACAACACCTCCCTATAGTTCAAAAACTTGCTGAACTAATCCCTATATTTTTTAAAAGTGCACAACACCCCCCTACAGTTATAAAATCCGTCATATTTAACGGATTTTGTAAAAAAGACATAAATACCCTCATTTTTTTTTTCATTTCTCTTTTTTGTCATTTCCTCTTTTGTTTAGGCCAAAAAAAAAAGGATAATTTAGTCAATTCTTATAATTATTTAATGAATAAATTCGTTAAAAATCAAAAAAAAATCTCACTTAACGCGTGTGAAGTACAATCTCCGTTAAATTTAACGGATTTTTTAACGGTAGGGGGTGTTGTGCACTTTTGGAAAACTACAAGGACTAACTCAGGGGGTTTTTAAACTATAGGGGGTGTTTGGCACTTTTGCTAAAGTACAAGGGGGTCTGATGCACTTCACCCAATAAAAAGAAGAAAGAGAAATAATATCTAAAATAAACTAATAAGGATTTATCTTCAGGATCTAAAATGAGCAGAAAAGAGGTCAATAAAATTGTACAGAATTATATAAGTGAATTTTCACGTCATGTCTTGTAAAGACAAGAATCTAAAATGGATCTTCATCGACCTTGTATCAAAGTATTGGTCAACTCGTTCGTTGCTCGAAGTCTTGTAGCTAACTCGGAATCAGACTCACCCACTGGCCTCCTTTCTGTATAATATCCGGGGCATTTAGGTTGTGGTAGCATTGGACTCTCACTATCCAACATCAAGAGCACAGAAGCCATTGTTGGTCGATCCTCTGGCCGTTGTTGCACGCACAAGAGGCCAACTTGTATGCAGCGTAACACTTCAGATATTGGAAGTGAAGCCTCCATCAATGGATCTATTAGTTCAGAGCCTCTTCCTTCAACCCATAGATTCCATGCCTGTAACACAAAGTATAATTGAATTGGAAACTTCATTCAGGCCAAATAGGAAGACAAACTTGGAAATTTCATTACTTACATGTCCAAGAAGATTGAAATCATGATCAGGATGGCAAAATTGGTTGTTTTTTTTCCCATTCACTATCTCTAAAACCAAGACACCAAAGCTAAAAACGTCTGATTTTATTGAATAGAAGCCATAGATGGCATACTCTGGAGCCATATAACCACTGTATTCCATTAAGAAGTTCACATAATTAATGAGCACAAGTCAATTGTTAGTAATTCTTGTTTTGGGAAAACCATAAGAAAAAACTTACTACGTTCCAGCTATCTTTCTAGTTTTCACTGTTGATTCCTCTTCTCCAAAAGTTCTAGCTAAGCCAAAATCTGAAAATTTTGAATTCATCTCACTGTCTAGTAGTACGTTGCTTGCCTTGAGATCTCTATGAATGATTCTTAACCTTGAATCTTGATGAAGATAAAGAAGTCCTCTAGCAATCCGAACAATTATAGCAAAGCGCCTCTTCCATACAAGCAAATGAGTGTTGGCACGACTTGAGCCACCTTTAGAGTAGTGTTCTAAGGTCATTAGTATTTGTACTATATATGGGAGTGAAACATGTAGCATACATATATATTCTTCGAATATCTTTATATAGTTGTCTGCAACTTTTCCTTGTGAATTATTGAGAACTGCTACGAACAAATTAGATTACGAATATGAAGGGTTGAGAGCAAACCAAAAACATAAGTGTCCAAACTTCCATTAGGCATGTACTCATAAATTAGCATTTTGTCTTCTTCATGGATGCAATATCCTAGAAGCCTAACAAGATTTCGATGTTGAAGTTTGGCGATCAATATGACCTCATTCTTGAATTCATCGAGACCTTGATGAGAATTTTCTGAGAGCCGCTTTACTGCTATCTCTTGTCCTATTGATAGTATTCCCTAAGATTTCAAACAAGTAACATATACACTTGTCATTTAGTTTATCTTTTGTCTTTTCTCCTACTTTCTAATGATACCAAAGCTAATGGTACTGCTTACCTTGTGGACGGGCCCAAAACCACCTTGTCCAATCTTATTTGTATCAGAAAAATTTTGAGTTGCTCTTGCAATTGTAGTGATATCAAAACAAGGTAATTCGAGGTTTTCCTCTTCTCTCACTTGGTTGCGCTGTTGTTTACCTGTTTAGTAAGTACGTAACAAGATCATTTGTAAAGATATATTACTAATGTCTTTTGGGCATATTAACAAAATATCAGAGCTTAATTGACTTCAAGATGTGATAATAGACCACTATATAAACTCGCATAAAATTTCAAATCACTCATTTTTGTTTTTTGCTCAAAAGCAAGTGTATTCATTAAAACGAATGACAAATTACATTATAGACCCATTACAAACAACCACAAACTAGTTAGCGTAGAATGCTAGCATCAATATGCCACTCATTAAAGATATTTCTATTAAGAGCAGTGTTTTTGAACCTTCATCCTGTAAATAAATCACTCATTAATTTATTTATTTATTTTTTGTTTCAATTCACCCAATGTACTAATTTTGTATTTCATTTTTCCTACTTTGTTAGTTTTTCTATTCCATTTAACAAATCTCTATTTTTAGCTGGACAAAGCGTGATTTGCCACATTATTTTAGGACAAAACTTCATACCATCCACTAAATTAAACTTTGATTTTGTACTTTACTATGCTCACTGAATAAATAGTTTAATTTACTTTATTCATTTTTTTTGTTTTTTTGCATTGTTTAACAAATTTTACTTTTACCTAGGCAAAATTATCATTTACCACCTCACTTTAAAGGCGTCAAAATTTTTCAACAAAACACACACTATTGCCCATAATTTTCCACCACCATTTCCACAGATGTCTTGATTAGAATAGATTATGAGCACTTGTGTTTACAATTTGTTCATGTTTCCTTGGAATGTTTACGCGTGGTTTGTAGATTTATTTTTTATGCAACTTGAATCCTTTTATATGTTTTGGAAGCATATATTTATATTTCGAAGTATAACGATTTTAACTTGGAAAACTTTGGCACTTTCAAGATAGTGGTAAATGATAATTTTACGTAGATAAAAATGGAAAATTAATTGAAAAAATAGACAAGTGGGTAAAATAAACCAAACAATTTGTTCAGTAGGAAAATTGAAATTAAAAAAAAAAAAATTGTGGGTAAGTTGAAACTTTTCCCTTTTAGTTAAAAATAGATTATGAGATTAATTCTTGTGAGACATTTTTTGATATGTATTATGTGGTTTAGGCCTCCCTTAAAATAAAATAAAAAATAAAAAGAAATAAAGATCTGTTGAAACTAACTGGAAAAACTAATAGAATGAGTAAATTAAAACAAAAATTAGTTCAGTGCATGATTTGAAACCAAATAAAGAAGTTTAGTGGGTAATTTAAAATTTTGTACAAGTTCAGTGTCCTTTGTCACAATTTACCCTTTTTAATTGTTGATTTTAACATATTTCAGATATAAAAGTAGAGCAGCATCTTCTTTAAGATATAGGAGCAGTCAATATATTATATATAATTCTAGTATCTTAGGTGCATTAAAATGAATATGCTTGGGCAAAACCAAATACTTAATAGACTCATGCAAGCTGACATAAAATTAAAGGGTTAGGCTTTAAAATGATAAGTTTTCATTTGTTTTGTAGTCCTTGCATTTTTGTTAAATTATAACTTTATTCTTGGCTCTTGTTCGAGCTGCCCTTGCACGTGCATGTTTGGACTGCTATTGGACTATTTAAGCGGCTATTGGACCTACCCGCACTGCTATTAAAACAACCCAAACTGTTATTAAATCTGTTCAAAAGACTACGAGACCTATCTAGACAACTCAATGGTGGCTAAATTACAATAATATTCTAAAGTCACAGATTGATCATTCAAAAACAATAATTGTTTTAAAGCTTTCGTAAAGTTAATATTTTTGAAATCCGGTTACATCAATAGACGTGATTTAATTAACACGACTTAGCCTCACTTCAACAAAAGTGAACTTGAAATCTTAGCACATGAAGGAAGGATAAGAAACTACATATTAGTTTTAGACGTCTTAATCATGTTTGACATCGATTAGGACGTTTAAAGAGTGAGAAACTTGCCTTGTAGCTGGGATTTCCTCTTCCAAATGAGAAACAAGACAACTAAAAGAAGGAAGATTGATGCAACGATCACCAGGACTATGACTACCATCTTCTTTTTCTTCTTTGAATCTGATCCTGACACTAGAAATATTGTTAAAAAGTGTAAGGTTCAGATAAATAAATAATTTAGCCAAATCCACCGAAATAGAATTGCAATATGTATATATAGTTACTTACCTAATAGGTCTGCAGATGTAACACGAATGTGAAGTTTCTGATTTACATGCGCAGTTAACCTCCTGACATCGATTAGGCCTCCAAACCAGAGCAAGCAACCATGGCCTGTTTCAGTAGCATTTGCATTAGCATAAGCTGTACATGAGCAATTCTTTGAGCATTCAGCTTCATATTCCTCCAAAGACATACTAAGATTCACCCTGAACTGCAAACAATCAGGCATTTTCAAACCCTCAATTTCTTTAAATAGTCCTGATCTTTCTGAACAATTGAATTGATGTTCTCGTATACATCCACCAGACCAGATACTCATATCCCAATTTTGTGAATTTTTAGGCGTATACCCGATCATGGAGCTGCAAACTCGAGCATCGCTTATAGTGCAAATAGCATTAGGACCACAGTAATTGTAATAGCGACAATAGTCCTGGGCTACCACAAAACTCGGACGCCAGTCGTTGCTACTATTGTCCCAAATATAAAACTCCATTGTACCAGAGTAGTCAAGGTCTCCCATTATCAAAGAAGAATTGTCGTTTAGATGATGTACATAGTATACCTCTTCTGAATTTACAGAATTTTCTGTGGAGAAACGAGGTTTACGCTCGTAAGGTAAATCTCCCCAGCTCACTCCATTCCACGGTCCACTTCTATAGTGTTTTGAAGAAGCCTTCCAAATTACTGCTTGTGGTAGTCCATGAAGATCAATACCATATGTATATTCTCCAGGAGAAGGGTCATCTGAATCTTTCCAGGATGTAAGATTTCGATTCAGACCCGTCCTCAAGTCCCATCCGAGCTTCATGCCGGCTATCCAGGCGTGCGACGGATGATCAAAGCTTTGCCAGATCGGAAAACTTGCTTCTTTTTTGCTGTCTCTCAAAACAAGATTTCCCGAATCTAAAAGTTGCGCGACAGAACTGCTCCTTGATGACAAGTTCCGGACGCTGGTAGACCAGACGATCCTTTCTGTTTTGTCCAGAAGGATCAAGTTTCCATCATTTCCAATTCTAACAACACCCGACGTATCATTGAGTGGAGTTTGTCTGTTCGCGATCCACACGATTCGATCCGGGCTGATACTGAACCATGTGGCCAAGTAGAACTTCTTGGAATTACCAGGACTGAAGAACCCTAGCTGGAACACGTTGTTTGCTGATATTAAGGTCTCATTAGAAGTAATAGACTGCGATACGGTCAATGTGTCGATTGACATGGATATTGCTATCCAAGATAAAATTACAATAAAAACATAACAAATAGTAGCAGACAAATGTATCTTCATTTGATTGAGTTTGATCTTCTTTCAATCTGAAGCAGTTCACCTGGAGCCAATCAACTCAAGTGTCTGGTAACTATATATTTTGAACAAAATATGAACTATATGAAGAGAATTCGATCAAGGCAAGGATAACGATTTCAAAGAAGAAAATAAACGCGTCATTGGCGAAGTATGGTATGTTCAGTTACCCGGGCCAAAATATTATATTTTGCAGATTAATTAAAAAAAGAGAATAAATGCCACTAGTGGTCCTATATGTTTGGGAGTTTTGACACTTGGTCCTGAATCTTTTAAAATGAAGTGTGACACCGTTTGTCCAATTGGCTTGGACCATCAACTTTCTAACGTTTTTAACACGTGATCCGTACGTGTGTACACACTTGGATTGTCAATAATACCCCTAAAAACTAAATAGCATCTAACACACATGCGGGTCACATGTTAAAAGTATTAAAAAGTTGACGGTTTAAGAGATCTAAACCAATGACATTACACTTAAAATATATTAAAAATTAAAATAATCACTTTGAAAGATCTAGAACCAAATTATTAAAATTCACAAACATATGAGACCACTAATGGCGTTTTCTAAAAAAAAATGATAGCTAAGGATATATTTTTTGACAATTTCTTTTTGATCATAAAAGAGAAAAGTCTGACTTCAAAGTACTTGCCATCTAAGAAAAAGAGAGGTCAACAGGCATAAAAGACTAAATGAACATGAAAATTACCGGAACTTTCAGATGTAATTAAGAAAATACTATAGTAAGTATACGTACTTTGAATCTACAAATTAAGGTCACATAATCAAAAAGAAGAGATTAAATTAACTTATTTTAGGGATTATATCTAGAAGATTCTCGGCTGCCTGGAATAGAGGGTTCATATTATAATTAGGAGACTAATTGGCATTTTCAAATTACACGGTTTAGACCTTCACACCGACTTCTCTTTGGATATTGTTCTTTAAGTAAATAGGAGCTTGATTGTTAAGGATAATGCTAGATGTTACTTTTTTTAGCACTTAATTATCACTTTCTAATTGACATATTTAGTTGTCATGCTAACTAGATAAATATATATATATATATATATATCTATCTTCATTTATTAATTTCATTTAATTTCTCTCTCTTCTTTAGTTAATTGTTCTTTCATTAATTAACATTTCTTATATTTTCTCTCTTTCTCTTCTATTTGACCCTACAATACGTCAGTAATTTTTTCCTCTTAAAATCACACAATTGGCTATATTACTCCAAAATTATGCAGGGACTTTTGTCATATCCTTTCTTTCACTTTTTGATGTAGTGAGTGACCACGAATATTAATTATGCAAATATTATGTTTAGGCCTTTTACTTCATGTCTGACTATGTTACTTAAATTGATGTGCCAATATTTTTTTTCTTGAAATAATATGTTGGATCCCCTCCTAAAAGCTAAAACCCAAGCTTGAACTTATCTTTTCTTAACAAATATTAGCTCCTCTCCAAGTTTCCGTCCTTATATTTAATTAACTAATTTTAGCCAATCTCAATCATATTTTTCATATTTTTATTTTATGTAATTCTCTCTAGGATTAAAAGAAGATTAACCAAGTTACTTGACTATTTTTTTATTGATTACTTTTTATGTGTAATGTAGAATTATTCTTCTTTTTTGTGCTAGTCTATGATTATCATAAGGTAAGTAAAATTAAGATCGTATAGTATCAGAAGTCTAGGCTAAAAAAGGAGAAAACTTGAAAATAAAATTAATAAAAATAAGAGAGAGAGAAAAAAAACGGAAAAAACAAGGAGAGAGAAAAATAAAATAAAATAAATAAATGAAGAGATAAACAAAATAGATTTATCTAGTTGGCATGACAACTAGGAATGCCAACTAGGAGGTGAAAATTGAGTGATAAAAAGAAAGTGATGTCTAACATTACTCGATTATTAATTAGCTTATAATACTTCTATATATGAGTGGAAGATGTCTCATTCTTGAATGTTCACAAGAAAAAGAACCTAAAAAAAGTTCCTGATACTCATCTATTATTCTCTTTCTCTTAGTAATTATTTAAGTTCGGACAAACTAACTTACACTAACACTGGAAGGGGTTCTCGGGCAATAACACCCATAGTCCCTTACTCTGTTTTGCAAGATAAAGTTGAGCTCGGGCTGAAAAATATTTAACCCTTATCAGTTCCCAAGTGGAAACCCCACATTTGGAGTAGAAAAAAGCTGAATCAGAAGTTTCCCTTTCTATATTTTGGGCAAATTTTACAAATAGTTCTCAATATTTACACTTTTTTTTCTCAATTTCATGTTCATTGTTTTAAAAGTGACACATTTAGTTCCTAAAAGATTGTAAAAAGTTTCAATTTAGTCCTTAATATTAATTTTTGAGAAAGCTCAAAAACATATTTTTATTTTATGAAAACTTGCATTGAAATTTTATTGTTTTCAGAAAGCATATCATGAACACTTATTATTTTCGAAAATATGCATAAGCTTTCTAATATCATTGGTTTATTTTTGGAATAAAGTTTTAATAGAAACATAATTCTAGAAAAACATTTCTCAGAACAAGAATTTTATGAAATATAAATTGCATTTTTAAATAACAAAACGATTGAAAACTTCAAATAATATATTCACTGATCATCAGTCCCGAACAAAATAAGAATTGTAGCAAAACAAAATTCCCCAACAAGAGACTAAGTGCTGAATTCAACAAATTCTCAATGAATAACAATTTATGTAAACATGAAAAAATGCTAATAGAATTAACATATTACGATGGGTTATCACACAAAATATATATCAAATCATGAACGAAGAATGGCATGAGAAAAATCTTAAATATGGGGAGGATTATGAAGAAATGGATTATCAAAAAGGAGGTCGATAAAAGTATGGTTACCCAAATAATTAGTATCTGAAATTGAACTGGCCGAGCAATTGAAGATTAAAAGGATTCACATTAACAAGCCTGGAATACCAACAAAATTTATGAATAAATCTGAAATGGGATAATAATAAAACAAGGATAAGCTTAACTTATCTCTAGTTATATTAGTTTGCAAAGGCAGAATCTCCAAAGCGAAGCCCTAAATTCAACCATTTAGCTTAAGGAAACACAATTACAACATATTCACGTTGAGCAATGTACTAATTCCACAAAGAAATGTTTTTCTCAAATTATTTCTTGCATTATCAATTGATTGAACCCCTGTTGCCGCATCAAGTTTTTGAATGACGTGGAAATCTAGTTGGCAGAGTCTGATCATCAAATTATTTAGTGGACTGGTGACCCTAAGGTGCAGCAGTATGCCCCATACTTGATTTGGAAGAATGTGGTAGGTGAATGAGAAATTGCCCACGTTTAGCTTCGTCCACATTCTACTTACGATGCATGGAGTATGTGGGCTGATGCATGAAGTTAGTGGGTTGTCTCCCCACGTTCAGTGCCTATTCACACATGGACAAAATGGAGATGGTGGGCCAAGGAAGTTACCCCACGTTTTCTGCACATTCAGATTGGAGGTAATGGGCTGAAGCAGTTATCCCGCTTCCAACACCTCTGCTGCACGATGAAGATGAAGATAATGGCTAGTCAGATGGCTCATATATAAATAGCTCATCTGCTCATTTCATTCAAGACTTGAAGAATTAGCATTATAGAATACAAAGCATAGATAGGCATAACATAGCATTTGTTCGAGAGAGTTTAAATAATGTAAGTTCGATAGTTTTTGTATTTTGTGATATTTATAATATAAAAGGTAGCGCCATTGTATCCTAAGAGGTTATTGCTGTTGAGCCGTAAGTACCTAAGCGGAGGAAATTAACCTTAAAGAAATCGAGTCTAACTCGAGCCTCGGTTGGTATATTGTAATATTTATATGCTTATATATATATATACTGTTATTTGGTATTAGTCTATTGTTTACTTTTTCTAATGTAAAGCGTTTAGGGTAACTCTTAAAAAAGTCATGTGTTGGTTAGTCTTGTTGAGGACCAATAAAATGTTGACATGTGTACATAGTTAGTCATATTAGAATTTATGGTAGGATGCTAATTTACCGATTTGTCGTTTGCTTTTTTAATGTGAAATTAATGAAATTATAGTGGGATCCACTAAATGAATTTGGTCTCAATATATAATATGCACGTTTTTATTATTATACTCCCAACTAACTATACACAATGACTAAAATGGACTGAATAGTAATGAACAAAAAGACAAAATAAGTATCAAAAGACTAAAATAACCATCTACCACATTAAATGCAATAAAAGTCAATTTTCCTCCAGCAAAATATAATCCCGCCCAAATCAAATTCGTTGCTTAAATTTCAATATCCGTAGACAAAGTAACCCTCTGAATGTGTTTGTTATATGTTGCTTAAGTTTCAAAATTAGTAGACAAATATACGTAATTGTCCAATCCAATTAAATATTAACTAACTACCATCATTAGATAAACATCAAATCAAATTTAAGGAAATGTTAATGCATCTGAAATATGAAATGATTTGTAACGAATATTACATGTGGTATGTTATCTGTTATTTAAGGTTTTAATATCCGTAGATAGACATTTCGATATCCGTAGATAGATGTACGTAATTGTCCAATCCAATTAAATATTAACTAACTACTACCATTAGATAAACATCAAATCAAATTTAAGGAAATTTTAATCCATCTGAAATATGAAATGGTTTGTAACAAATAGTACATGTGGTATGTTATCTGTTATTTAAGGTTCTAATATCCATAGATAGGCATTTCGATGTCCGTAGACCGACTTTTGAATGGATAATTTATCCAATCAAATTAAATGTCAACGTAGCTACTATCATTACTTAAACATCAAGTCAATTTGAAGTCATACAAACATGAATGTATCAGCATGTTAATCTATGTAACTATTCAATATTTCAAATTCCAAGAATTGCAATAGTTAATGTCAAAGAGAAAGGAATAAGAAGAAAAGCATATCAAGTTTGTTTTTAAATAGAATTTTTAAATTTTCTATGGATCTATTGTTTCTTCTTACTAATGTGTAGTTGCTTCTTACGAATGTGTAGTTGCAATTTTCTATGGATCTGTTGATGCTTCTTACTAATGTGTAGTTGCAATTATTTCATAAATTTATAAGTTTTCTATAGATCTGTTGCTGTTACTTACAAATGTGCAGTTACAACTGTAAATATTTATGAGTTTTATATGGAAATGTTGTTATTTCTTAAGAATGTGTAGTTGAAATTATATATATTTATGAGTTTTCTAAGGATCTGTTGTTGCTTCTTACTAATTCGTTATTGTAATTCTTTCGTAAATTTATAAGTTTTATAGATTTGTTGTTGCTTCTTACTAATTCGTAGTTGTAATTGTTTCGTAAATTTATAAGTTTTCTATGGATATATTGTTGGTTCTTACTAATGTGTAGTTGCAATTGTTTTTTAAATTTATAAGTTTTCTATAGATTTGTTGTTGTTTATTACTAATGTGTAGTTGCAATTGTTCATTAAATAGTATTGGAACTTGTTCATATATTGTAGGAAATGTATTTTTAATTTCATTAAATAGTATTGGGTTGTGGGTTGGGACAGTGACACAGGAGAAAAAAAGTATTGAATGAGGTATTGAATATTGAATGTTCTTTCCTTGAGTGAGAATGGCCTATTTATAGTTGTTGTTACGCCGAAAGTCTATATACGTAATAGGATGATAAAATTCAAAATAATTTATATAATGGCTACAATGTTGTACATAGATAAATAGGCAATCCCAATAAGACTAAAATAGATAAGATATTTGTCTATACACAATAAAACCATAAAGAATGCATTCATTGAATATAAAGTCATATGTATCTATATATTAGAATTTTTATGTTGTAGTGTATAGTATTTTGTACAGATGCCATATGTATATGTATTTTGTAGTGTGTACTACTCTGTAGGGAGGGTATATATATATCCATATATTAGTTTCTTATATTTTATAGAGTAGCCATATGTCTTTGCATGTAGTCTTTATTATTCTATAGTGTGTATAAATTCTCTTTGGACTATAAATTCAATAGCCAATATACTTTCTTATGTTCAATTTAAATTCTCTTTGGAGTATAAATTTGTATTCAAGTACAAATTAATCTAATATTTTAAGATGTATAATATGGACCATAACTATTTTTATCCCCCACTTTTGTCACCTTAGATGGCGGTAATCAAAACCGTTGTCTATGGGCTTTCTTCATTTTTTTTTTTTTGCAGGACATAAATAGGCTTTTTTTTTGCAGGCTTTTTTCTTTGCACTTTTGCATAAATACTCTAATCAACACAAATTTCCTAAGAAAATTTTAATAGCCATTCATAAGCATTTTAATAGCCATTTATAAGCAAATTACACTAAACTAAGATCCAAAACAACATGAAATTCACAAGCATTTTAATAGCCAAAAGAGGCATTTTAATAAGCCATTCTTAAACAAATTACAGTAACTTGAGATCCAAAACAACATGAAAATTTCATCAATGTATCTCTCAAAAATAAAATTACAGTAAACTAATATCCAAAACAACATGAAATTCATAAGCTCATTTTGTTATCTTCATGGCCATCTTCTCATAATGAAACTAGAAAAATCTCAATTCATGAACTTGGCAGGAAAATCAACAACCAGGAGATCTTGACATACAAATGGCAGCATACCGAAAATCTCAGAGGTTAGCAACAAACATGTATAGAAGTTGATCCCTTAATATCCCTTCATGCGTAAGACTTGACGAATTCCGAAAAACAAGAAATGATGCTAGCAGTCAAGGTTATGCATAAAAATGATGGTAGCACATTTGTATTATTAGTCTCTAGACAAATTCCATTGGTTTTCCATTTCTGAAATTGAGTAATGCAGTCAAGGCTACTGGACATTAATATCTTACCATTTTCATATTTCCCCAGCAACTAAAATCAATTGACAACGCTCAAGGGCCTCGCAAACAGAAAGAAAGAAAGGATCGAGGTACATGAAAATAAGTCTTCAGTTTTTCATAATGTCAAGTCAAAAGGCATGAAATACAGCTTTGAATCAATTTCAATCTAGTTGGAACACACACCAAATATGTTGATCATATGCAAGGAAAAGGTAGAAAACAATAATTACCTAGCATTTCTTTTATTTCTTTCAACACGGCACCACATCAATCCTACAAAAGATATGATAAAATTACGTTGTTTTCTTGTCCTTTTTCTTCACTCAAACCATGAATAAAATATCAAAATTCTTCATATACTTCAACTATGTGGCTTAATTCATTGAAGGAACCCTTGTAGATCCACAATAACAGGCAAAGTAGAAAGCTAGTTGCAACCATATATCAAGAATGACCATATTTTTAACCTCAAGGTACTCCTTACCTCTCTTTTTCCTCATTTTCTACTTCAAAATCCTAAAGCATACCTAAATAGATCATTCTCTTTTTACTATTATTTGTTACACAATTTTTATCAAGTCTATACAAGTCTCTGGTTCAACCAAGAAACCATTCAAGCTTGTTGAAAATAACCCCAAAAAAATAGCCCTATGATTAAGCACAACTCTAATCAGATGTCTTGGCATATTGTTCTTCATTCTAAAGTCTGAACAAATATATCTTATGAATACATAGACTTCAATTCTCGCACAAATCACTATCAACAACAATAGTAACTATTTTCAGACTTATAATTTCATCTCTGACAAGTTTTTGCAGCAAACAATAAGATTGCAAAAGTACCGGCGTATTTCTAGGTATGATGAGTAGTATGTTTGATCTTTGTCATGAATTTGAATAGTTTTGCACATGAGGGCAGAGAGAAAGAAGATAAATTAGTCTAAGTTTGATATTTACTAGGTCTAACACCACAAAGATGTTAGACCTATTAAATCTGCTGGAGGAAATTTTGTGAGCTTAAATCATAAATATGTGGTCTACATGCAGGAAAATATTATATGGATAATGCCGCATTAATTAAGTCTTAATGAGTCCATCAATCTCTTTCTTTTTTTGTATAGTTGAAATCTTGTTTCAAACTCAAAACTTTTAATGACTGCATCAATTTAAGGAGCGATTTGGTGTCATTTCCATCACTTAGGAATAATCTCAATGCCTATCCAGTCTACTCTACCATTTTCCCCAAACCAGAATATATCATTTAGCTATGAGCATTGTTATATCTCTTTTTCCCCATCTTTATATAATAAAACTTTTACTATATAATACATAATGTTTTACCATTTAAAAAAAGGACAAATGAATAAAAACGTGACATAAAACATTACGATTTAATTAACGATAATCTTTGTGCTTGTACTAAAGGTAAAAGTGAATGAATCATTTGCCATAGTCTTTTGAGTCAACATCTGAAATCAAAGAAGTAAACCATTTGGCAGTGATTGAAGTAAATGGGGGAAACATTATTCAAGCGAATGTCGTTAACTTTCAATGACCAACATCAGATACAATGGCCGTATAATGCTTTGATATCAAACTTAGACTAATTTATCTTTTCTCTCTCTCTCTGTGCCCTCATGTGCAAAACTATTCAAATTCATGACAGTGATCAAACATACTACTCATCATACCTAGAAATACACCTGTTCAAATAAAGGTAGAATTTACGCATACATATAATCACAAACCTATTATAAAAAACCAAAAAAAAAAAAGGAAAGTTACTGGCGTGATCGGGAGCACAAAGGGGGTGAACTATCTTCTGGTCTTCCCTATTCCTTTTTCGTTGGCAGATGAGATGGGTGGGAGGAGATGAACAGTTTCTTTGCAGAGGTGAAGTTGCATGATTTTTTATGCACAAAGGGGTGATCGTAACCCTATCTTCCTTTTTTTTCACTGCCAGATGAGATAGGTGGTGGAAGGACAACAATGACCAAAAAAAAAAGAAAAATGAAGGAGATGAACAGTTCGTTTGCAGCATTTGCAGAGGTGTGGTGATAGAGATAAACATTGATGTGATTTTGCTTGGGCAGTTGGTGTTTTCTCAAAATTAATGAAAAAGGCAATGAGGTAATTTGGGTGTAAGGGTAAATTACACAAATTGGTACTTTTCTACAATTGAGTAGGAATCAAGGTTAATTTTGTCATTGTAGTATACAACCTTAATAAAAAAAAAAAATTGTGTTAGAATGTCCAGACGTTTCAGAATGTCTGGACGTTCTGAAGAGTGACCCAAGCATTTATATTCGCACAAATTACATCCATTAATTTCTAACAACATGAACCAGTTCAGTTAAGGTGGAACTCAAGAACAAAAGAGAGTGTTAAACACATAACCTTGCACGAATAATTTCACATCACTATTGCTGGACCATGCCCTTAGGGGCCTTGTTGCTGTCAACTTATTCTTGGTCTTAACTCGCTACTACGTTGCAATATTTGTTGGGGGTTGCCAAGAATCGCTTTGTTAGTTGGAAAGTATGTTAGCACCATGTGGAGAAAACTTTCACATGTGAAGAAAATGAAACCTTAGCTGGAAATGTAATGTGCAACATCAAGACGATGATGGTCCCATGCCTCTTGTCCCTTCTCTTATTTGCTATAAATAGGAGAGGTTGTGAAGAAGAAAAACATCGGAGGGTGTGAGACCGATCGTCAAAGAGAAATATAGCTCTTCTAATCATTGTAAGGGTGGTTTTTCATGCTTTCCCTTAAAAGTCGATTTGTGTAAGAGGGTTTAGGCTTTTCCGGTTGTAAAGCCAAAATGTTGTATCCATTATTGAATGATAGTGAATTATTCTAGAGGTAGAACTGCAGACATAGACAAAGGGATGAACCACGTTAAAATTTTGCGTCTTTTATCCCATACATGTGTATGCACGATCCAATTTTTCCAACAATGTCGTCAAGATCATGGCCTTTGCTACGCGGATTCTCTCCTACATTTCTTCTTTGTGTATGATTAAGAAATTATGTTAAGAATACTTTTTCTTTTTCTTTTCTCAACCAACCCTCCGAGATATTCCTCTCGTTTAATGTTTAACTCCAGTAAATCTCGATCTAAAAGAAGAAGAAGAAGAAGAAGAATAATAATAATAATAATAATAATAATAATTGATCATAATGATAAGGGTAAAGTGCACAAGATCTTCTTGTGCTTTTGTAAAGTTGCACAATAGCCTCTATAGTTTTAAAAGTGCACGGTACCCCCCTGTGGTTTATGAAACTAAGCACAACAGCTCCCTCTATAAAAAAATCCATCTATTTTAATAGAAAGTACGATGCAAGTGCATCAAATGCATTTTTTTTGCTTAAATTATTAATTGTTTGGACAAAAATACCCCTTTTTCTAACCCTAAAGAAAAAGTTTGTGTTATATAAGGGTATTTTTGTCTAAATAATTAATAATTTAAGCAAAAAAAAACTTGAATAATCGCATTTGACACGTGTGCATCACATTTTTCGTTAAAATAAACAGGTTTTTTAACAGAGGGCGGCTATTGTGCTTAGTTTCAAAAGTTACAGGGAGGTACTTACAAAAGTATAGGGGATCCTGTGCACTTCACACTAATAATAATAATGCAACAAAGAAATAATCCCAATTGAACTTTTGTTTCTTATGTTTAGCCGATAGTCGCAAAAGGAGGTGAAAAAAATGGGAGTGCGAGAAAATTGAGAAGCGGGGGAAGTTGGGGGTTTTTTTACGTGGTAATTCCATCTTCTGCCATGGTTGCATGGAATTTGAAAACCTAAATCTAGATGATTATACTTACACCTATCTTGGGGATGCCTCTTAAAATTATTTGAAGAAATGTCAATACAATTATATAGGATTATTTGAAGAATTTTCTTGTCATGTCTTGTAAAGACAAATCAAAAAGGGATCTTCATCGACCTTGTATCAAAGTATTAGTCAACTCGTTTGTTACTCGAAGTCTTCTACCTAATTGGGAATGAGAGTGCTCAACTGACCTCTTCTCAGTATAATACCCAGGACACTTTGGCTGTGGTAACATTACAGTCTCACTATCCAACATCAAGAGGACAGATGACATTGTTGGTCGATCTTCAGGCCGTTGTTGCATGCACAAGAGGCCAACTTGTATGCAACGTAACACTTCAGACATTGGTAATGAATCCTCCATTGATGGATCTATTAGGTCAGAGCCTCTTCCATCAATCCATAGATTCCATGCCTGTGACAATATATATCTTTTGAATAATGTAGAAACACAAAGTATAATTGAATTGAAAACTTCATTCAGGCCAAAAAGTAAGACAAACTTGGAAATTTCATAACTTACATGTCCAAGAAGATTGAAATCATGATCAGGATGGCAAAATTGATTGTTCTTTTTCCCATTCACTATCTCTAAAACTAGGACACCAAAACTAAAAACGTCTGATTTCATAGAATAGAATCCATAAATGGTGTACTCTGGAGCCATATAACCACTGCGGTCCATTGTAAAGTTCACATAATGAGCAGAAGACAACTGTTAGTAATTCCTAATTGGGGAAAGCATAAGAAAAAACTTACTATGTTCCAGCTATCCTTCTAGTTTGCACTGTTGATTCATCTTCCCCAAAGGTTCTCGCCAAGGCTTAAGGTGAAATATTTAGGTTCATCTCACTGTCTAGCAGTATGGTGCTTGCCTTGAGATCCCTATGAATGATTCTTAACCTTGAATCTTGATGAAGATAAAGAAGCCCTCTAGCAATCCGGACAATTATAGCAAGGCGCCTGTTCTATACAAGCAAATGACTGTTGGCACAACTTGAGCCACCTTCAGAGTAGAGTTTTAAGGTCATTAGAATTTGTACTATAGGAGTGAAACATGTAGCATACATACAGTAAGAATATCTTTATATAGTAGTCTGTAATTTTTCCTTGTGAATTATTGAGAAGTGCTACAACTTAGATTACACATATGAAGGGTTGAGAGCAAACCAAAAACATAGGAGTCCAGACTTCCATTTGACATGTACTCATAAATTAGAATTTTGTCTTCTTCATGGATGCAATATCCTAGAAGCCTAACTAGATTTCGATGTTGAAGTTTGGCAATCAATATGACCTCATTCTTGAATTCATCGAGACCTTGATGAGAACTTTCTGAGAGTCGCTTTACCGCTATCTCTTGTCCTGTTGATAATATTCCCTACAATTTCAACCAAGCAACATATACACTTGTCATTTAGTTTCTCTTTCATCTTTTCTCATACTTCCTAATGATACCGAAGTTAGACGATACTGCATACCTTGTAGACAGGCCCAAAACCACCTTGTCCAATCTTATTTGTATCAGCAAAATTTTGAGTTGATCTTGCAATTGTAGTAAGATCAAAACAAGGTAATTCAAGGTTTTCCTCGTCTCTCACTTGGTTGCGATGTTGTTTACCTGTTTAGCAAGTGCGTGACAAGATCATTTGTAAAGATATATCACAAATGTCTTCTGGGCATATTAACAAATTATCGGAGTTGAAGGCTTTTGTTTATGTTTGGGAACTTAACCTTCAAAATTTTACCCATAGAGTAAATTCTTCTTGTCATTTTTCAATGAGTAAAATTTCAGATCACTCATTAATTTATTGTTTTCTTTTTTTTTTGTTTCGATTCACCTAATGTACTAATTTCTATTTCAGTTTTCCTACTTTGTTAGCTTTTCAATTCCTTTTAACAAATCTCTATTTTTAGCTGGGCGCGTGATTTGCCATAGTATTTTAGGGCAAAACTTCATACCAGCCACTAAACTTTAATTTTGTAATTGACTATGCTCACTGAACAAATATTTTAATTTATTTTATACATTTTGTTTTGTTTCTTTCACGTTGTTTAACGAATTTTACTTTTACCTAGGATAAATTATCATTTACCACATCATTTTAAAGGCGTCAAAATTCAACAAAACACACACTATTGCCCATCATTTCCACCACCAGATCCACAGATGTCTTGATTAAAATGGATTATAAGCACTTGTGTTTACAATTTGTTCATGTTTCCTTGGAATGTTTAGGTGTCGTTTGTAGATTTATTATTGATGCAACTTGAATGCTTTTATATGTTATAGCAGCAAATATTTATATTTTGAAATTTGAAATACAACGATTTAAGTTGGAAAACTTTGGCACTTTCAAAATAGAGTGGCAAATGATAATTTTACCTAGATAAAAATGGAAAACTAAGTGAAGAAATGAAAAAGTAGGTAAAATAAACCAAACAATTTGTTCAGTAGGAAAATTGAAGCAAAAAAAATTGTTAGTGGGTAAGTCGAAACTTTTCCCTATTAGTTAAAAATAGATCCCGAGATCAATACTTGTGGAGATATCCTTTGATAAGTATTATACAGTTTAGGGTTCCTTTAAAAAAAATAAAAAAATAAAAATAAAAAGAAATAAAGATCTATTAAAACTAACTGGAAAAAAATGAGTGAGTAAATTAAAACAAAAAAATTAGTTCAATGCATGATTTGAAACCAAATAAAGAAGTTTAGTGGGTAATTTAAAATTTGGTACAAGTTTAGTGTCCTATGTCACAATTGACCCATTTCAATTGTTGATTTTAACAAATTTCAGATATAAAAGGAGAGCAGCATATTCTTTAAGATATAAGAGCAATCAATATAGAGTGAAATATAGTTTACCCTCATGTGTTCTGTGAAATGTGTATAATAAATTTTATGTTATGGAAAGTAGTATATAACCCCTTGCATTATGACAAAACGTTGCATACTCGTCCAAATTTGAAGTCCGTAAGTTTTGACTAATGTTTTATAAGAAAAGATGATAATGCCCACGAGGGGGTAGTTTGCACCATTTTGTTTTTCATAGGTGGGCATGTGCTAAATTAAAATTATCAGATAGGTCATTTTGTAACATTTTTCTACTACTCAAGCTTGACATTTTTGAATCCTTCACAAAAATTTTATAACCCATTACCATAACTATAAATTTGAAATCAAAAAGAATAACAAGTGCAATAAATTTGAAACACTCACCATGAAGTCTTGAAAAGCTCGCGCAAGAGAGTGAATGTTTTGCTTCAGATCTGTTCTTCTTTTTTTTTTTTTGGTCGAAGTTTCAGATTTGTTCGAGAGTTCAAGAATTGTCTTTTTTTTGCTTAAGATATGTTTGAGTGTAAGATAGGGGCGGGACCAAGTTATGAAGTGCCTTGGAGGGTATTTTTGTTCATTCATATCAATTTGGGCGAGTATGCAACGTTTTGTCATAACACAGGGGGATAAATGTTACTTTTCATAACACATGATCTATTGTGCACATGTCGCAAAAAAACAAGGGGGTAAACTATATTTCATTTAAGGGTATTTTTGTCCATCAAATTTATCATAGACGAGAGTTATGCGCGTGTATTATATTTTCTTTAACTATAACGGATTTTTAAACGGCGAGATGTAATATGCAATATTCGGATAAAACACAGGGGGATAACTACTACTTTTTATAACACAGGATTTTACACACACTTTTAATTTAACACAAGAGTTGCATGCAATTTACCCATCAATATATTATAATTCTAGTGTCCTAGGTGCGTTAAAATGTATATGCTCGACCAAAACCAAATACTTAATAGCTAGGTTTAAGAACGATAAGGCTTCATTTGTTTTGTGGCCCTTGCATTTTTTCATAAATTATAACTTTACCGCTGGCACTTGTTCGAGCTGTCTTTAGGGATGGCAACGGGTACCCGTTGTACCCGAAACCGATGGATAACCGCCCGATAAAAAATTAATAACGAAAATCGATGGAAAAACCGTTAAGTTTTGAATTTTATAAAGCAAAATCGATGGATAAACCGATAGGTTTTGATTTTTGATATTAAAAAAAATTGAAAATCGAAATCCGATTAGTATTTTATTATTTTATTATATATATATATATATATATATATATAATAAAATAATATATTTATTATTTTTATTTTAATTTTTATATAATATAATTTTATTGTCTTATTGTATGATGGACGAACAGTTTCTCATTTTTAGTTTTTTAGAATTAAATATTTACAATGATGTAGTATATATATATTTTTAATTTTATTATTTAATATGTATAGATTGTGATTTATTGTATTTTTATATTTTTTTACATTTAAATTAATATTTTTAAAATAAATTTGGACCTTTTTTCTATTTAAATTGATTTTTTTTAAGTAATCGGTTTCGGTTTCGGTTATCCACGGGTTCTTAAAAACCCGTCGGTTGCGGTTTTGGATATAAATTTTTTAAACCCGTTGGTTTCGGTTTTCGGTTTGCTAAACGGTTTCGGTTTTGCCAAAAACCGCGGATAACCAACCCGTTGCCATCCCTAGCTGTCTTGCATCTATTTGGGCTGCCATTGGACTACTCAAGTGGCTATTGGACTTGCCTTGCTATTAAATCTATCCAAACTGCTATTGAACCTGCCTGATAGACTATTAGACTTGATTAGACAATTCAATGGTGACCAAATTAAAATATTCTAAAGTGAGAGATTGATCTAGCCAAATTACAATATTTTATAAAGTCAGAGAGTAATCATTCAAAAACGATGATCATTTTAAAGCTTTCCTAAAGTTAATATTTCTGAAATTTTTTTACATCAATAGACGTAATTTAATTAACACGACTTAGCCTCACTTCAAAAGTGAACTTGAAATCTTAGCATAATATCAAGGAAGGATAAGAAACTACATATTAGTTACGACATCTTAATCATGTTTGACATTGATTAGGTCATGGACTTAAGAGGGCATTTGATTCGTGAAACCTTACAAGATTTCCGAAAATGTAAAATTAAGAAAGTGATATACCTATAAAGTTCGTAGAATTAAAAAATATTCTTAGTCATATCACATTCCTAAAAACACAATATTCTCATGACTTTCTCAATTTTCATACCAATTTGAAGGGGTGATAATTTAACATTCCGAAATTGTGAGAACGTTAGGAAGAAAAAGACAAAAATACTCACACTAATTAGAAATACCTTTTAAATTACTTGTCTATCTCAGCTTCTAATAAAAGTAGTAAAAAAAAAGACTAAATTAAATTTGAGAATTTAAACATAAAAAAAAAAACTAATAAAATAATAAACTAATAAAAATAAAAAATCAAATAAAAAATTGAATCAAGTTATTAAATTTTAAAAAATAAGATAAAGAAAATAATAAAATGAAAAGCAAAAGAAACAAATTAATAAAATAAAAAGAAAGACAAAAGAATAAAAAATTGTATTAATATTTAAATAATTAAAAATAACAATAAAAACTAGATTAAGTTAATAAATTTAAAAGGGTAAACAATACATGGCCTCCTTATGGTTTTACTTATGTGCACATTTATTCCCTATATTTTGTAAAATGCACGAAACCCCCCTATGGTCGATGAAATGGTGCAGACGCCCCTTAATGCTAGCGTCTGTTAATTTTTTAACAACACTGTTTAAAATAACGTATATTTCCTTTTAAATAAAAATAAAAATCCAAAAAAGGGTAAATTGGCACGGGACCCCCCTGTGATTTTTCTCATGTGCACATTTGCCCCCTATGTTTTTAAAGTGCATGTTTGCCTCCTATGGTTTATGAAAAGGTGCACGTGTCCCATCTCTGTTAGAAAAATCACTTAAATTAACAGCGAGTATAGTACATGTGCGAATTTTAAGATGCTGCGAGTTTTTTTATTGTTAGCTTAAAATAATAATTTTATGGACGAAATTACCCTTACCTTAAATTCACAATTGTAAATAAAAATTTTGAGGTACTGATGTGCATGGTCACGTGGTGTTGGTACTGGTGGGGAGGGGTACTTTTGTGGTATTGTTGGCAGATTGGGGGGCTGGTGGGGGTAAGGGATGCTGGCAGCGAGTTTGGGGGTACTAGTATGGTGTTGGTGGAAGTTTGGATGTGGTGGAGACTGGGGGTAAAGGGTAGCGGGCGTTGGTGGGTGGTAGGGCTGGTGTTTTTTTTTTTTTTTGCTCTAGTTTTTTTTTTATTTAAAAGGGCATATACGTCATTTTAAATAGTGTCGTTAAAAAATTAACTGATGTTAGCATTAGGAAGTGTTTGCACCGTTTCATTGACCACAGGGGGGTTTCGTGCACTTTACAAAACACAGGGAGCAAACGTGCACATAAGTAAAACCACATGGGGGTCCTGTGCTGTTTACCCAAAAAAAAAAAAAAAACTCGCAACATCTCAAAATTCACGCGTATGTTACACTCACTGTTAAGTTGGACAGTTTTTCTAAGGGAGAGGGACGCGTGCACCTTTTTTTAAACCATAAGCAACAAACATGCACTTTACAAAACACATGGAGCAAACGTGCACATGAGTAAAACTACAGGGGAATCCCGTGCCATTTACCCAATTTAAAATAAAAAAGTAAAAATAAAAAATAGAATAATGAAATAACAAAATGAAAAAAAAAATTAACTTTAAATTACGAATTTAAATTTAAATAAGAAAAAAACTAAATTATAAAATCAGAAACACAATAAAAAATAATAAAAATGAAAAATTAAATAAAAATAAATTGAATTATTAAATTAGTAAAATAACATAAATAAGTAAAAATAAAATAAATAGAATAATAACATAACAAATAAAAAATAAAATATTGAAATTGTAGTAATCTTTTAATTTAAATCTAAATTTCAAAATTTTAAATTAAATTTATATTTGAAAGATTACATGAAATAAAAAATTACAAACATTTGTTAGAAGTTAAATTTAACTATTTAATCTTTTCTATTAAAGTTTTAAAAATACAAAACTGAAAATTATATTATTTTTGTAAATAGATTAAAAATATGTTCTCGAATATTTACAAAAGTATATAAAGTATATTTTCTTTTGTAATTTTTTTCTATAATGTTTTTTTCCTTTTTGAGTTATGGCATTATTGGAATATTGTTCAAGATTCCCAGAACTATTGTAACTAAACCAAATATAACAATACAACATTTTTAGAAATTTAACAATATAACATTTTTAGAAATATTTTTAACGTACCAAATAGTTTTATTTACATTTTTGGAAATCAAAATGTGATTCTCGAGAATAAAAAATCATTCCGTAAACCAAACAACTCCTAATATTCTTAAGACGTTTAAAGAGCGAGAAATTAACTTGCCTTGTAGCTGGGATTTCCTCTTCCAAATGAGAAACAAGACAGCTGAAAGAAGGAAGATTGATGCAACGATCACCAGCACTATGACTACCATCTTCTTTTTCTTCTTTGAATCTGATCTTGACACTATAAACGTTAAAAAGGGTAAGGTTCAGATAAATAAGTAATTTAGCCAGATCCATATATCTTATCCATTGAAATAGAATTGCAATAGTTACTTACCCAATAGGTCTGCAGCTGTAACACGAATGTGAAGTTTTTGATTTACATGCGCAGTTAACCTCCTGACATCGATTAGGTCTCCAAACCAGAGCAAGCAACCATGGCCTGCTCCAGTAGCATTTGAATTAGCATACGCTGTACACGAGCAGTTTTTGGAGCATTCAGCTTCACATTCCTCCAGAGAGATACTAAGATTCACCCTGAACTGCAAGAAATCAGGCATTTTCAAACCCTCAAATTCTTTAAATAGCCCTCTTTCTGAACAATTGAATTGATGTTGTCGTATACATCCGCCAGACCAGATATCCATATACCAAGTTTGTGAATTTTTAGGCGTATACCCGATCATGCAGCTGCAAACTCGAGCATCGCTTATGGTGCAAATAGCATTAGGACCACAGTAATTATAATCGCCACAATAGTCCCGGGCTACCACAAAACTTGGACGCCACTCGTTGCTACTATTATCCCGAATATAAAAAAAAATTGTACCAGAGTAGCCGAGGTCTGACATTATCAAAGAAGAATTGTCGTTTAGATGATGTACATAGTATACCTCTTCTGAATTTACAGTAGTTTCTGTGGACAAACGAGGATTATTATGCACGTAAGATAATCCTCCCCAGCTCACTCCATTCCACGGCCCACTTCTATATTGTTTTGAAGAAGCCTTCCAAACTACTATTTGTGGTAGTCCTTGAAGGTCAATACCATATGTATAGTCTCCTGGAGAAGGGTCATCTGAATCTTTCCAGGATGTTAGATTTCGATTCAGACCCGTCCTCAAGTCCCATCCCAGCTTCATGCCGGCTATCAAGGCGTGCGATGGATGATCAAAGCTTTCCCAGATCAGAAAACTTGCTTCTTGTTTGCCGTCTCTCAAACAAGATTTCCCGAGTCTAAAAGTTGTGCGACAGTGCTGCTTCTTGATGACATATTAATCTGGACGCTGGTAGACCAGATGATCCTTTCCGTTTTGTCGAGAAGTATCAAGTTTCCATCATTTCCAATTCTAACAACACCGCAAGTATCATTGAGTGGAGTTCGTTTGTTCGCGATCCACACGATTCGATTTGGGCTCATACTGAACCATATGCCCAAGTAGAACTTTTTGGAATTGCCACGACTGAAGAACCCTAGCTGGAACACCTTGTTTGCTGATTTTAAGGTCTCATTAGAAGGAATAGACTGCGATACAGTCAATGTGTCGACTGACATGGATACTGCTATCCAAGATAAAATTACAAAAAAAACATAACAAATAGTAGCAGACAAATATACCTTCATTTGATTGAGTTTGATCTTCTTTCAATCTTTTTTTTTTTTTTTTTTTAAATCTGAAGCAGCTCACCTGGAGCCAATCAACTCAAGTGTCTGGAACTATTTTGAACTAAATATGAACTATAAGAAGATAATTCGATCAAGGCAACTATAACGATTTGGAAGAAGAAAGGAAACACGTTATGGCAACGTATATATGATGCTCAATCACCCAAAATTTTATATTTCCCAGATTCATTTAAAAAAAAAAATGGTAGCTAGCTAAGGATATATTTTTTGACAATTTCTTATGGATCATATATAAAAGAGAAAAGTTTGAGTTCAAAGTATTTGCCATCCAAGAAAAAGAGAGGTCATAAAGGCATAAAAAACCAAATGAACATGAAAATTACCGGAACTTTCAGATGTAATTAAAAAAATACTATAGTTAGTATATGTAGATTGAATCTACAAATTAACGTCGTCACGTGATAAAAAAGAAGAGATTAAATTAACTTATTTAGGGATTATATTTAGAAATTTTTCCGCTGCCTGGAATGGTAATTCCGAAGACAATCGCCTTTCTTAATTGGCATTTTCAAATTACACGGTTTAGACCATCACATCAACTTCTCTTTGGATATTGTTGTTTAAGTGAAAAGCAGGTTGATTATTAGTATAAGTGGAAGAGCGCCGAATCAGAAGTCTCCTTTTGTTGCTTAGTGTGATGCAGAAAACACCCTTCGTCTCTGATCAGTTATCCTTTTTCTTTTCTTTGCTTTTCCTTTTTTCCAAATCCAACAATAATTTCAATTTTCTGGTACGCTTTTAAAATTCGTCAAGCAAATCTCAAAAGTGCATTCATATTTGTAGACTCTTAGAGTTTTGGATATTTGCATTCATATGTTTGTAATCATTTATACATACAAAGAGAGAGAAATTCTATGTTATTTTAGTTCGTTGTTTTTTACAATCCAAAGTGCTGATATTGTAATGAGAAGATATTTGGCTAGTAATTGTCACGGCAATTTGGAGGTGATAATATCTTAAAAAGATTGAATCAAATTTATCAATTTGAGTACACATTATATTTAGTGCACTTATTTTTAACATTTTTTGTCAAAATCAGTAAATTTTCCTTTAGGGTTTATATGATATATCGCATTGTAGTATATTGCAGTATATTTATTTTGTTTTGGCCAATTTTTATATTGTGGGCGGTTTTACCAGAATATGTTATTTTCTATATACTAAGTTATACACATAATTCCACCAACAATCTCCAGACTTTCTTCATTTTGTGATTTTGTATAACTTGTGTTTATATTTATTCTCAGAATTTCTTTTATCATTTTTTAGTTTTTATTTTTTATCCAAGAGATCATCCTTGAAACTCTTATATAAGAGATCATAATATTGTTAGAAATTAAGATAGAAAACTAAAGAAAATTCTGGAGTTGAGAAAAGTCTATCATCCCAGAGAATTCCACATCTGAAGAAAATTCAAGATCAGAGAAAAAATAAAAAGTTCAAATTACACAACCCTAGAAGATCTGAGAAGATCAAAGTCGGCATAAAAGTTTGAATCAAACATTTCAAGACAATTCAAGTTTAGATTATCAAGCTAGAAAATTCTAAAAATAAATTTTAACTATAAATATGAGATATATGTTACCATTATAATCTGAGCCAAAACTCCACAACTAAATAGCAAAAGCTCCACAAAATATGAGCTATAGAGCTCAAAAAGAAAAGAGAGCCATAGAGCTCCAAGTTCATAAGAGAGCCATAGAGCTCCAATTCACATGCAGGTTTCATGAGGCATCTATAGAGAACCATGATATCTAAAAAAAAAAAAGATAGAGATATTCAACCATGGCATGGACAGATACTCTAATAAAAATCATCACAAACCTAAAATGTACACCATATTCCTATCAATGCAATATTCGCATCACATAACTAACACTATAGTCCAAGGGGTCATAATTGAGACTCTAACCTAAGAAATCTTAACCTAACTTTGCCATGCTCCCACTAGAATTTGCCTTGTTGAATCTCGAAAATACAATTTCCGTGCACCTAAAAAAGTATATCTCCCTAAACTCGCAAAGCTCTAAACCACAAAACTACAATAGGGGTTAGTTACACTTTACCCACTTTTTTTTTTTTTTTGGCTAAGCAAAGAAGTAATCTTATACATTCCACCAATATACACATCAAACTACTGTTGAAGTAGCTACGTTATAGACCTCCCTCTCCTGACCTATCTAGACTGAATTATCCCGACCTGCTGACTTATCATCGACGTCCCCAGCCGTCATTGCCCGTTGAGGGTCCTGTGCCACCTACCTCAGTGTCTACAAATCCGGTGCCAGTTTCTCCACCTTCTGATTTGGATATCCCTATTGCTCTTCGCAAAGGTACTCGTAGTTGCACTATTAAACATCCTATCTCTAATTTTGTTTCATATCATTCATTATCCCCTTCATACATGTCCTTTGTTGCTTCCCTTTCGTTTGTATTTATCCCTACCACTCTTTGCAAAGCTCTTGGTCATCTTGGTTGGCATGTAACCATGGTGGAGGAAATGACAGCCTTATGCTCTAATGGCACTTGGGAGTTGGTTGACTTACCATTGGGTAAATTTGTTGTTGGTGTAGTTGGGTCGACACTGTAAAATGTTCTCCTAATGGGCAGGTGGATCGGTTGAAAGCTCGGTTGGTTGCCAAAGGGTACATATAAGTTTATGGTGTGGACTATGATGATACATTCTTTCCTATTGCTAAAATGTCTTTTGTTCGCATCTTTCTCGCTTTAGCAACTATGTTTAATTGGTCTCTTCAGCAGCTTGATATTAAGAATGTTTTTCTAAATGGTGATCTTGAGGAAGAAGTGTATATGGAGCAACCTCCAGGGTTTGTTGCTCAAGGGGAGTGACATCAGGTATGCCATTTAAAGAAGTCATTATATGGTTTAAAACACTTACCTCAAGCCTGGTTTGGCCGCTTCAGTGAAGCCGTGATTGAATTTGGTCTAACACGATGTGGAGTTGATCACTCAGTATTTTATCGACACACATCCTCTGGGAAACGTCTTCTATTAATTTTCTATGTTGATGACATTATTATAACTGGGGATGACACAACAGGTATTCAAGATCTGAAAACCTTTTTGCACAAACAATTTCAGACCAAGGATTTAGGAAAGCTGCATTATTTTCTTGGCATTGAAGTTGCACGGTCTGACCAAGGTATCTTTATCTCTCAACGCAAGTATGCTCTTGATATGCTAGAAGAGTCTAGAATGCTTGGCTCGAGACCATGTGACTCACCAATAGACCTGAATGTCAAACTAGTACATAATGAAGGGGAACCAGTATCCGATCCAAGAAGATATAAAAGATTAGTTAGCAAACTCAATTATCTCATAGTAACATGCCCAGATATTTCCTTTGCTATAAGTGTGGTCATCCAGTTTCTAAATTCACCACGGGAAAGTTATTGGGATACTATTATTCGTATACTTCAATACATCAAGCATGTCCCAGGAAAAGGGATATTATACAAAAACATGGGGCATATAAATATTGTTGGTTACTCTGATGCGGGTTGCACCGGATGGTCAGTTGATAGAGGGTCGACTGCTGGATATTGTGTTTTCTTTGGTGGGAATCTCATATCATGGAAAAGTAAGAAACAAACTGTTGTTGCTCGTTCCAGTGTAGAATCGGAATAACGTGCCATGGGACTAGCTACGTGTGAGTTGATATGGGTAAAGAACTTGGCTAAAGAAATTAGGGTGGACTGCTCTCAACCCATGACGTTAATCTGTGATAACCAGGCGCATGCATATTGCATCAAATCCAGTGTTTCATGAGCACACCAAATACATTAAAATTGATTGTCATTTCGTGCAAAGCAAAGTGTTGGTCAAAGAAATCGTCACTTCACATGTTAGCTCAAATGAGGCTGATCTCTTCACTAAGTCCTTGAGAGGTCCTCGAGTCGAATACATATGTAACAAGGTAGGTACCTATGATATATATGCTCCAACCTGAGGGGGAGTGTTGAAGTAGCTAGGTTATTAGTATTAGCTTTTATATGTTTGTTTCCTCTCCCACATTGGAAGAGAGACATATTTATCTTAAGCACTATCCCCTATATAAAAAAGGACTAATTCCTTATAATAATAAGATGAACTATTCTTTCTTTTATTTAATGTCTCTCTCTCTTTCACCATTGAACAACTACAAAATAGCAAATATGTAAGTCAGCGTATAGTCCACTATATTCTATGTCATCTCTATATTTACAATGAAGCTCAATTTCCCTCTAACATTCGATTCAGTCCTTTTAACAAGCTGCTCCTTCTAAAGAGCAGAAATCAAATCTGCTACACTTTACCCCCTCATGTATAACTAGTGTAACTATTACCGGCTAATGTATTTTTTGTAGCACTTGACTCCCCTTATTTCATTGTTAATTAATGATTTGCCTTGCCCAAAAATTTAATCAACTTATCAATTTAATTATATTTGACTGGTCAAAAACCCTAAAATTGTGAGTCGTTACACAATAGATGCTCTAGTGTTTTGTCAGCCTTAGGGTATCTCCAATGAGAGATACTATTCACAAAAACTTACTATTTTTGACAATTTTTAGAGACGCGGGTCTCTATTTTAACTCAAATCTCTAATGAAGCCCACCACTTTTTAGAGATTTACACCAAAATAGAGACCCAATCACTTTTTAGGTCTCTAAATTTGATATAAAAAAAGTAAATTGGGTCTTTAAAATAGTGTAAATCTCTAAAAAGTTGTGGACCCCATTGGAGATTTGAGTTAAAATAGAGATTCGGGTCTCTAAAAATTACTAAAAATAGTAAGTTTTTGTGAATAGTATCTCCCATTGGAGATACCCTTAATGAAGCAACACTTATACTGGATTGAGCTTTTCAAGCTTAGGAGGAACAGTCTTCTTAAAAGAAAATTATTGTGAAAATACAAACTAATATTCAATCTCTCTCATGTGATTTGTAGGACCTACACGACTTGTGAACCCCACAAATATATGAGAGATTGACATCAAACTAATCTAATTAAAGAGTTTTTCCTTCTTTAAGGCCAAAGTTGGGATCCCAGATCCCAGATTTGTAGGACCTATGTTGAGAGTACTAGATCTTGATGATACTTTTTTGAAGAAATTGAATTTTTAGTTTTTGGCATCACATCATTATAAAAATGTAAAAGAAAGAGGAGAGAAATAATTTCTAAAAGAAATAAAAAGGTATTTTCCTTAAGCATAAATACAAGATTTATTCATCTTTATCGATCTAAAGTGAGCAGATGTTAATACTACTATACAGACCCGTTTGAAGTATTTAAATTTTTATTGACCTTTTCTATCAGAGTTTTGGTCAAATTGTTTGTTGCCCCAAATCATCCACTTGCAGGGAATTAGACTCATCTACAGACCTCTCTTTATAATATCCAGGACGCTTGGGCTGTGGTAGAATTGCACTCTCACTATTCAACATATAGAGAACAGATGACATTTTTGGTCGATCCTCAGGCCATTGTTGCACACATAAAAGGCCAACTTGTATGCAACGCAACACTTGAGACATTGGAAACGATTCCTCCATCAGTGGATCTATTAGGTCAAAGCTTCTTCCATGAAGCCATAGTTGCCATGCCTGTAGAGGATTTGTATAGTAGGATTAACATAACGCAAGCAACACATGAAGTATATATTGAATTTGAAATGTAAAATGTCTTACATATCCAAGTAGATCAAAATCATTGTTGGGATGGTGAAATTGACTGTTCTTTTTTTCACTTACTATCTCCAAAATTAGGACCCCAAAACTAAAAACGTCTGATTTCATTGAATAGATGCCATCAATAGCATACTCTGGCGCCATATAACCACTGTATTCCATTGTGAAGTGCACAAATAAGCAAAGGCAACTGCAAATTCCAATTCAAGAAATTAAAACTATGTACACTTACTAGGTTCCTGCTATCCTATTGGTTCTCACGGTTGATTGCTCTTCTCCAAATGCTCTAGCTAGGCCGAAATCTGAAATTTTTGGATTCATCTCACCATCTAGTAACACATTACTGGCCTTGAGATCCCTATGAATAATTCTCAACCTTGAATCTTGATGAAGATAGAGAAGCCCTCTAACAATCCCAACAATTATAGTGAAGCGTCTCCTCCATAGAAACAAATGATTGTTGTCACAATTTGAGTCACCTTTAGAGTAGAGTTTTCAAGTTGTTAGTATGTTTAGTTTGGGAGTCAAACACTAGTATACATCTTTAAATACTAATCTATCTAATTTTCCTTATGAATCTATTACAAATTGGACTATGCATATGAAAGGTTGAGAGCAAACCAGAAACATAGGAGTCCAAGCTTCCATTAGGCATGTACTCATAAATTAGCATTCTCTCTTTATCATGGATGCAATAACCTAGAAGCCTAACTAGATTTCGATGTTGAAGTTTAGCAATCAGCATGACCTCATTCTTGAATTCGACGAGTCATTGATGAGAATCATTTGAAAGTCGCTTTACTGCTATCTCTTGTCCAGTTGGTAGTTTTCCCTATAATTTCAAACATAACAGATGCATTTGTTATTTGGCTCTTTTCTTTATAGTGATCACACAGAATTCAGACAATACTACTTACCTTGTAGACCGGCCCAAAACCACCTTCTCCAATTTTATTCGTATCAAGAAAATTATTGGTTGCTCTTGCAATAGTAACGATATCAAAAAAGGGTAATTCGAAGTTTTCCTTGTCTCTCACTTGGATGCGATGTCGCCGCTGTCTGTTTATTCAGAACGTGATAAGCTTTGAAAATTATCATTAATGCCTTCTGGACATAAATATACACAAATCAGCCGAGTTGAATCGACTTCAACCGCAAATTTTGTTTACACAAGTATCAGTTTCGTAAGCCGTCCATAAATTACACTATTTTTATAAAACAGTCATAATATTCTATTATATCCAAAATCAACAGGATATAACCATTTTTTTTTATCAAAAGAGTCCTAATGTTCTGTTATACTAAGACTTTAGCCTAATTACACTTTTGCCCCAGAAATTTACCCCCTCACTAAAACCCCCCAAAAGAAGTTAACACATTGACATGCATGACGTGGCATAATGATGGCATGACTATGTAAGGACTATTACAATAGTCCTCAAAATATATACCAGTAACCAATATATCATAATTTAAGTATCCTAGGAGCATTCATGGAACACACTTGGTGAAAAACAAATAGGTAATAGGCCAAAATGGTCCCATTAGCATTTTAGATTCCAATCCTCTTTCATAATTTTTTTTAAAAAAAATGTGATTTTAGGTAAACACGGATCTCTATTGACAAAAAAAAGAAGTCAACACGTCTTAGCGTGACTTCAACAAAAGTGAACTTGAAATCTTAGCACATAATTAATGGAAGGACAAGAAACATATGTTTTATCACCTTTAAATATTCTTAAGAAGTTTAGCTCGAACAACATGCAAATTAATAATTCTTAGAATCTTAGACTTAATATTCGTAAGAAGTTTTATCACCTTTAATACGACTCATTGTAAAAAGAAAAAGAAAAAGAAGTGATTTTAAAGACTTGAACTTGGTCATAGGAGTTGAAAAAAAATTATATCATTTAGGATAAATAGTAGCACTATTAATTAATAATGTGTAAAGTATCTATGTTTTATAAATTTGAGAGTAAATGACTTAACACCTCTCTGTGTTTTGTCAAAAGTGTACAATGTCTCCCTATGTTTTAAAACGTAGCTGATTAATTAGTCCTTTGTATTAGCTGAATAACCCTCTGTGTTTTACAACGTAATTACTCCCTATGTTTTAAAAATATACCTGAATAACCCAACCCCCCCCCCCCCCACCTGCCTTGTATTTGTAAAAACGTAGTTGAATACCCCTTGTTAAAATGAACGATTTTTCTAAATGAAGCGAGTATTCAACTACGTTTTTTAAAAATATAGGGGGTATTCAATTATGTTTTTAAAACATAGCGGGATAATCAACTACGTTTTAAAATACATGAGGGGTATTCAGCTACTTTTATAAACCACAAGGTGGTAATCAGTTAAGTTTTAAAATACAAGAAGTATTGTCCACTTTTTACAAAACACAAAGGAGTATTAAGTCGTTTATTCTAAATTTGAGCCCTTTCCTTTAAGGGTAGGAAGTTCTGATTCTATATTTCCTATAAGCCCAAGCTCAAACTTTAAAAATTCTTCCCTTTTCTTTTTCTCAAACAAAAAAGAGAAGAAGAACTTGCCTTCTTCCAGTGATTTCCTCTTCCAAATGAAAAGCAAGACAACCAACTACAGAAGCAAGATTGATGTGGCGATCATCACTACTATGACTACCATCTTCTTATTCTTCTTTGAATCTGATTCTGAAACTAGAGAAATTAAAAGGGTAAAGCTCAGAATAATATGTAGTTTAGCCTAATCCATTCATCATACCATTAAAAAGGTAAGGTTCAGAAAAATATGCAATCGTTCACTTAGCAAAAAGAATTGTAATAGTTAATTACCTAATAGGTCTGCAGCTGTAACCCGAATGTAAAGTTTCTGATTCGCAGTCGTGGGTAATTTGGTGACATCGACTAGGTCCCCAAACCATAGCAAGCAACCATGGCCTGCTCCAGAAGAATTTGAATTAGCACAAGCTGTACATGAGCAATTCTTTGGGCATTCAGCGTCACATTCCTCCATAGACATACTAGTGTTCACCTTGAAGTAGTGCAAAAAATCAGACATTTTCAAACCCTCAAATTCTTTAAATAGTCCTGTTTCCGAACAATTGAATGGATTTTCTCGTATACATCCACCAGACCAAATACGAACATCCCAATCTTGAAAATTCTTAGGCGTATACCCAATCATACAGCTGCAAATTAGAGCATCGCTTATAGTAAAAACAGCATTGGGACCACAGTAATTGTAATAGCCACAATAGTTGGGGGGTAATTCATACATGACATTCCAGGCATTGCTACTATTGTCCCGTATAAAGAGTTGAAGCACTCCAGAGGAGCTAATAGCTGCCATCATTAAAGACGAATCGTCATTCAGACGATGTTCATAGTATACCTCATTGGAATCTGTGGTAACTTCTGTGGATAAAAGGATGTTAGGTAGGTAACTAAATTCATCATATTTCACTCCATTCCATGGTCCACTTCTAAATTACTTCGAAGCGGCTTTCCCGAATATTGTTAGTTGTGGTAGTCCTTGAAGATCGAAACCATGTGTATATTCTCCAGGAGAAGGGTCATCTGAATCTTTCCAGGATGTTAGATTTCGACTCAGACCAGTCCTCAAGTCCCACCCGATCTTCATCCCAGGCAACAAGGCATGTGATGGATGATCGAAGCTTTGCCAGAGAATAGTTCCTTCTTCATTGCTATTGTCTCTCAAAACAAGATTTCCCGAGTCTAAAAGTTGCGCGACAGTGCTGCTCGTTGACGATATATTCTGGCAGTTAGTAGACCAGATGATCCGTTCTGTTCTGTCCAGAAGAATCAAGTTTCCATCATTTCCAATTTTGACAACACCACAAGTATCATTGAGAGGATGTTCTCTGTTAGCTATCCACAGTCTCAATTGGCATGATATTGAACCGTATGCCCAAGTAAAACTTTTTCGAATTTCCAGGACGGAAGAACCCGAGCTGGAACTGCTTTTGTGCTGAGACTAAGGTTTCATTACAAGTAATAGAGTGCAATATAGTCCATGTGTCGATGGACATGGATATTGGTATTAAAGATAGAATTAAAACAAAAGTATAGCAAACGGTAGCAGACAAATGTATCTTCATTTGTATTGAACCGAAAAGGAAATATATCAAGAGAAATTCAATGAAACTACAACGATTTGGACGAAGAAAGAAAGGGCATTATTGACAAACTGTGAAGCTCAATTGCCAAAACTGTGTAACATATATACCCCATAAATAATTAAAAGATGGTATTTCGGAAATAACTGACAGAAAATATTGTTTGACAATTTTCCTTGAGCCTAAAAGAGAGAGAGAAGTTTGACGAGTAAATTGCTTGCCGTCTCTCTGTGTTTTGCCCGAAAAACTCATTCATCCCCTGTGTTTTTAAAATAGGCCCATTACCTCCCTGTGTTTTTTCGATTAAGCTGACGCACTCAAAATCTCTTATTCCATTAGCAAACGTTATCAAATTAGTTAATTGATCGTTATACCCTTCCATAAAGTTAAAATCGAAAAAACACAAGGGGGTAATGAGCCTATTTTAAAAACACAGGGGGTGAATGAGTATTTTAGAAAAAACACAGGGGGGCGGCAAGCAATTTACTAAAAGGGTATTTTTGTCTAGCAACAAATTTATTTAAACCAAAAACATAAAAAAATCGCATTTTAAGTGCGTGTGTTGCAATTGCTATTAAATTAGACGGCTTTTTTAACGGAGGGGGGGGGGTCAGCTACATTCTGAAAATCACAGGGAGGTAATGAGCCTATTTTAAAAACACAGGGGGTGAATGAGTATTTCGAGCAAAACACAAGGGGGCAACAAGCAATTTACTCGCAGTTTGACTTCAAAGTATTTGTCCTATGAGAAAAGGGGAGGTCTTTTTTCTTTTTTTATAAAACTAAATTATTTCAAGGATTATGTCAAGAAGATTGCGGTGGCCGCCTGAAATCTAGCTAGTGTTCATATTATTAGAAGAATAGATAGTATTGATAATTTCCGAGACAATCACGTTTGATAATGCACCATTTATATTAATATTTTGAGTTCCACTTTTTAGAACCACCACAGCAACTTTTCTGCGGATATAGCTTTATTTTTGTTAGGCAAGTGATCGTTTTATTTTACTTCAAAAACAAGCATCATTTACAAAATATCATTTATATCAATTTATCCATAATTTACCACACTATGCAAAGAGATCTATTTTCAACACTATCAACATATTTACTTTGTAAAGAGAGTTTATCCCTAACATCCAATAGAATTCTCTCAAGTTTTTATAATTTGTTCTTCCAAACTAGAGCCAAAGCCATGGAACCTGCCATTTCTTTCCTGTCAAATGTGATAAACACACATTTTTTGTCCTCTGCGGATATAGTTGTTAAGCAAATAGGAGCTTCATTAGTACTTTAGCTTATACTTCTCTTTAAGTACGAAGGTGCCACATTCTTGAATGTTCACAAGAAAAAGAAATATTGGGCAGTTCCAAACTGGAAATTCCCACATTTGGAGCATACGAAATCTGAATCAAAAGTTGTCTTCCATTTGAATGGATAGTTGAAATTCCTTCTGTCTTTTGAACTTGTTAGAAGTTATGCAGTATAAGTATGAATTAATCTTGATAAAATTAAAAATGGATGCAATAACTTAATGTAGAGTGATTCTGTTACAACTCTGTTACAGGTGATGTTACAACATTAACTGACATATCAATTCTATCATAGACTGTTAGCAACCAGTTCCTTGATTAGTCAGTTTATTCCACTTAATGTTCCAACATACGCGGTTACAGTAAACAGTAGCGGAAAATAATAAAACTATAACAGAAATAAAGAACACCAAGATTTAACGTGGTTCAACCGTGCGATCTACGTCCACGGGTCCTCCCTTGATCCAACAACCCTGTTCAGTAAGAAATAAAATTAGCTACAACACCAATGGACTTACACAAGTAAAGACTCTCTCTTGCCCTTTGACTCCTTGATGATGAACTCCTCAATGAACTTTGGTTTAGCGAGCTCCCCTCGATTTGCAGCATTATCTCCCAAGAACTACACATTCTTCTCCCGAAGAATGAATAAAGAAGACAATAATCTAATCACTCAAAGACTCATATAATTCGCTCATGACTCACTGTCAAAAAAAATAAAGTTTCAACACTTAATCCAATCAAAGATTGAAACACATATCGTGTTGCAACATAACATGGAACACTGGACAGAAAACTCTCTTGTATTATCTCTCATTGCTCTCTATCTCTGTCTCTCCTTTTCTGCTTCGTGCCTGCTGTGCTCCTGGACTACAAATATATACTTTGTTGATGCACCGCCAACCGCCTTAGGCCTCAAGACATTCCTAATCAATATGCAATTAATGTTATGCCATACGCAATTTAATGTTATACCATAGCCAGCACAATCTTCATATGGGAAGATGCCATAATATGGTTCCTGCGCTTATCATGGTAAGTTGCCATAATATGTTTCCTGTAACACACAATAGTAACCAGCATATATATGGTAAAAAGATCATGAGGTTTTTGCAAAAACACAGCCAATCCAAGATTGCCTCAAGATGACCAAAATGAGCAAAGATTCACAACCTCAACAATCTTCCCCTTTGGCTTTGTTTTGGCAAAAATCATGATTAAGGGAAACATGATTAAAAACGAGTATATCACAGAATAGATAGTTGAAATCATGTTGCAACAAGCATAAGTACAAGAGAAGCAGTAACAATAGGAAAAACAAAAACAAGAACACTATCTCCCTCTTTTTGCCAAACCAAAGGCAAAGATAGATGAGAAAAACCACTAAGACATGAGAGTATAAAAACAGACATAGAGGTGAGATAGGAAGTGAACAATACTAACTAGAAGAAGATCCCATCAAGTGCACCATCAAAACATTTTAGCCTTTGAGCAGTTGAACCAAAGTCTGATTAAGCTGATCCTGATTAGCCTGAATATTCCCTCGCTCTTCTCGGAGTTCTTCAATAGCCTCACGAAGCTGCTGAAATTGCTGCAACATGGCAGACTAATCACCAGTGGAACTGGCAGCGTCAGTGCTAGGGGCGGGTGTACCATCAGCATACTCCCCCTTAGTATCATCTTTGTAAGCCCCCTGCAAAAACTTTCTAGAAAATAACAGTGAAGAACCTAGTTTGTGCAATACTTCATCAAGATCAAGAACCTTGTGTTGTGACAAGAGAAACGCGCATAAGATAGAGGGATATGATAAGTACTGACTAGAAAAGTTTTTAGCAGCTTCCTTAATTATGCGCTCAAAGATAACCCGACCTAGATCAAAATTCACCCCAGTGCCTATCGAGTAAAGCAAGCGGCCCATTTCACTACTGAGAGTAGTAGAGTGCTTAGTAGGATACCAGTTTGCCATAGCCATCTTATGCAGAGCAGCATACTTAGTAGTGAGTCTATTCCCAAGTAGTATGGAATCGAATTTCCATTCAAATGGCTCACCTATTAGTTTCATAGCAATAGTAGACAGAGAAACATCTGAAATAATCTATGTAACTGGCTCACATCCTAAGAATTTATTTAGAGCAATAGGCGAAAACTCAAACACATGACTGCGCACAAAAATCTGATGATAATATTTTGATGTTGCAACACTGACATTGACGTGCAGATTTGAGTAAAACTCATAAATCAGATTGCTAGAAAATGACTTTATCAAAGCAAATGAGCCTAACATATTCCTTTCTCTCAGTAAGGCAAATACCCCTGTTCCCTTATATGATTTCTCATTCAGTGGTTTCTCTAGAACAAACTTCCACTGAGACACAATTTTAAACTTATCTTTTGACTCATAAAAGAAAAACTGTGAAGAATAAGCAATGGAAGGATCATACGCTGGACATGATCGCTTTGCCGCCTTAGGGAGCTTGGAGCGTGAAGACTCTGCAAGTTTAACCCCTTTGCGTTTGAAACTGCCAATGTGTTTCTTCCTTTTGGTCTTGGATTGTCGACCACCTTCTGTGGGTGTGACTTCAGTTTTGGATGGTGCACGCGACGCTGCAACATTATCTGAGACAAAGACAGGCTTACCCTTTGACTGTGCACTAAGTGACTTAATAGTAGAATGACTTGTTCCACTCTTCTCAGCCGGTGCCTTGATAAGAGATAATGTTGCAACAGGGACAGCAGTTGCGACCTTGGGCATAGCCTCAGAGTCTGATGATTGTGTTTCCTGATTGTGGTGAGGTGGTGTTTCGGTGTGAACAACCACATCCATGCCTGTTAGAGTCCACAAAGGGTCAATGAATGGCTTTTAAGCCTTAGCTTTGGTTGTTCGTGGTCAAAGTGACCCACTAATGCTCGTGTCATTGGACGATGTTGCATCACTGCCTTCAACCGCTGGTGGAGGAGATGGTTCATCAATGGTGATAGGTTGTGACGAAACCCCTCCAGGTACTCCAGATTTGGGGGTTCCCCAACGTCAACCGCCTGATCGCGTTTTCACTATGGTTGTTCTGCAAGTGGGTAGACAGCAAAGAACTCGAAAAACTACAGAGAAGATAAGAGAGAGAAAGCAGAAAAATGAGATAAGCTATATGAACAATAACAACAAAGTAATGGAGAGATGAAAGGGGTGAAATTTTCTCTATTAACCTGTGCCCTAATCATAGGTAACTGCTCATCAGTTTAGCCAATCCCACGATCTTGGGAAGTTCAAAAAAAAATTAAATCTGCAAAAATACGTTAACTGTCAATCAAGGATATCCAAGTTTCCCGCTAAAAACACTCATCCGTGTATTATACGAAAGTTGCAACATTTTTGACATAAGTTATCAAAACATTATCATGATGGTTTTTAATGAATACTTGTTGCAACCAAAAAAAACTAACAGTTTTATTCCACAATTCTCAGATCCACAATGATTTTCTCCCTCCCTCCCTCTTTTTTTTTTTTTTTTCAAAAACTACAGTAAAATAAAAAATAAAAAATTTGAAATGAATGCAGTCAACATGAAATAACTCAAGAAGCTTTTCTCTTCGATACTCATTTCAGACAAGGATTTAATTAATGAACCATGTGTATATGTGAGAAGTAGAGATTTTAGATAGCTATTACCTTCAAATCTGCAAGTAAGTGAGATTCTTTTGGATTTGATTGATATCTTGCACACACTTCAACACTGAAACATATATCAGGTCTACTTACTGTAAGATACAACAAACTTCCTATCATACTCCTATATAGACTAGGATCAACTGATTTCTCATCTTCACTCCTAGTCAGTCTAGTGATCACACTCATAGGGATCCTTGAAAACTTAACAGATTCTAAACCAAAGCTTTTAACTAGGTTCCTGGCATACTTCTCTTGAGATATAAAGATCTCATCTTCACATTATTTCACCTACAATCCTAAGAAGTATCTCTAGACTCCAACCATGCTCATTTCAAACTCATATTTCATATGCCTAACAAATTCATCAACCTTATTCTCAGATGTTGCACCAAATACAATGTCCTCAACATAAATTTGAGCAATGAGAATACCTGAACCAGACCTTTTGATGAACAAAGTTTTGTCTACTCCTCCTCTTTGGTAGCCTTTATCCAGCAAGAACTTCGTCAATCTGTCATACCAAGCCCGTGGAGCTTGTTTCAACCCATACAATGCCTTTTTTAATTTATACACATAAGTGGGATAGTGAGGGTCCTCAAAGTCTTTTGGTTGCTCAACATATGCTTCTTCATTTAGAATGCCATTCAAGAATGCAATTTTTACATCCATTTGAAACAATTTAACCTTTAACACACATGCAATGGATATTAGCAATCTAATAGATTCAAGCCTAGCAACCGGAGCGAAAGTCTCATCAAAATCCACACCTTCTACTTGTGTATATCCCTGACCTACTAGTCTTGCCTTGTTTCTAGTGACATTACCACTTTTATCAGTCTTATTTTTAAAGATCCACTTAGTTCTAATTACATTGACATTTTTTGGCCTAGGAACTAAAACCCAAACATCATTCCTCACAAACTGACTCAACTCATCTTGCATGATATTTATCCAAACTTCATCCTTTAAAGCTTCAGTCATATTTTTTGGTTCAAGAGTTGTTGTGAAACACACAAATCTTACCATGTCTCTATAGTTCCTCTTGGGTTTTCCTCTGGTTTAGATTTCATCATGTATTGAGCCTATAACATCGGTTGGAGCATGATTTCTATGAACATGTGGCAGTTTCGCTTGAGTTCCTTCACTAACATCCTCTGTAGTCTCGTCACATGTTGTACCATTTGGTAAGACATTATCCAACTGCTCAGCTATTCTGCTTGATGTTTCATTTGTCTCGGACACACTGGGTTTTGAAGTTCCTTCTTCCTTCAATGTTACAACATCATCTGACTCATTGGTCTTTGTTTTGCTGCTACTAATTTCTCCCGTTGATTCTCCTGTAAATTTTTGCACTTCGTCAACTACCACATTAACAGATTTCATTATAGTTTTGGTAGTTAAATTAAAAACTCGAAAAGCCTGACTGTTTGTAGCATAACCAAGAAAAATGCCTTTGTCACTTTTAGCATCAAATTTCCCTCTTTGTTCTCTATCATTCAAAATATAACATATACTTCTAAACACATGAAAATGACCCAGTGAGGGTTTCTTACCTTTCCAAATTTCATAGAGTATTTTAGAAGTACCTGGTCGCAAGAACACTCGATTTATGGTGTAACATGCAGTGCTAACTGCTTCTGCCCAAAACCTGTAAGAGAGATTTTTATCATTCAATACTACTCGAGCCATTTCTTGAATGGTTCTATTCTTTCATTCAACCACACCATTCTGTTGTGGAGTCTTTGGAGCAGAGAATTCATGTGTTATTCTATGCTCGTTGCAAAATTCAGTGAATGAGTGGTTCTTAAATTCTCGACTATGGTCACTTTTTATTCTAATGATTTTCTGAATATTACACCCTTTCTCATTTTTCAATTTTAAACACAATTTCTTAAACACATCAAAAGTGTCAGATTTTTCTCTAAGAAAGTCCACAAATGTATATCTAGAAAAATCATCCACACATACAAACATATATCGCTTACCTCTGATGCTTTGGGTTTGCATTGGACCCATAAGATCCATGTGCAACAGCTCCAAGCTATTCTTGGTTGACACATGCTGCAATACCTTGTGAGATGCTCTTACCTGTTTACCAATCTGACAAGTTCTACATACACCTGACTACTTATTTTTCAACTTTGGAAATCCTCGGACTGCACCTACATTCACAAGTTTGGTCAGCAAGTCATAATTTAAATGTCCCAGTCTTTGGTGCCAAATCTCAGCATTGTCACAGGTGCTGTTGTAACATGTCACTGGTCGTTCATGTGATGGTGTAAGTATATAACAGTTATCAAATGACCTTTTACCTGAAAGCACGCAATTGTTAGCAATATCTAGCATATGGCAACCATCTTTAGTAAATTTCACATGTAAACCATGATCACACAATTGACTAATACTAATAAGATTAGCTTTTAAACTATCCACGTGCAGCAGTTTCCTGAGTCTCGGAAAACCTTTAATATCCAAAGTTCATCTCCCAAGTATTTTTCCTTTAACACCATCACCAAATGTAATTTGTCCTTCATCTTGCTCCTTGTAGTTGTTCAAGCCTTCTCGCATACCTGTCATATGTCTAGAACAACTACTATCAAAATACCAAGAGTTAACAATACACGTTTGCATAGAAGTATAAGCAACACAACAGGCTAACTCTGTTTCTTTACCCATAATTGTCTTACCTTATGTTTCAAGAACATGTGTGAGGATCTTTTCTGGTTACTATAAGACTTACCTTTCTCTTGCATTCTTTGAAGTTTGAAACAATGAGGTCTGATGTGTCCAGGTGCAAAACAGTAGTGACATGTAGGAATTAACCTATTTTTCTTTTTCCCATATTGCCTCTGCAATATTGTTGGGGCTATCGGAACATCAGATACCATGGTACTTTTACTGCTGTTCTGAGCAGTTTTATCTTCATATTCAGATTCTGGATGATTTGAACTTTTGACAAAGATAGTTGTACTAGAAGATTCTCCTTTATAGAAACCGAGTCCACTATGATCTCTACTCGATTTTTGAATGGATAATATGTTATTCAATTTTTCAGTTACAGAATTTAGCATTTTTATATTTTGCTGCATTTGTTTTAAATCATGTCGCAGTATCTGTACTTCCAACAGTCTTTCTTCAGCCAGTTTTTCTAGTTCTGCTTTTTGTTTTTCCAATTCAACAACCATTAGTTCTAGTCCTTGGTTTTTCTTACACACGAACACCTATTTTTTGTACATATTCTTGTATGTTTTCATGACTTCTTTATCATCCAAATCACCATCACTATCTGATTCACCACAGTCAGATTCACTTAACTCCTCATATTGTTCATTTGTTGTTGTACCAGCAGTACCTGCTCTCTCATTCACACTGATCTTGCTTGGTGCTGTTGCAACAGTGAATGCTACAAAGTTCCTAGTATGCTCTCTTTCACTTTCTAAAGAGTCTTCTGATTCTACATCACTCCAAGTAACCTTTATAGCATTTTTCTTCTTTTTCAAAGTGTTTGCACATTCAGCTTGAATGTGGCCAAAACCCTCGCATTCACGGCATTGAATGCCTTTACTCTTTTTCTTCTTATCAACTGATTTCAAGTTTTGCTTCTTAAATAAATCAGTTGTTGTTGCAACATGAGGCTTCTTATCAAAATTTGATTGTCTAAACCCCTTTATTTGCTTATCCTATTTTTTCAGAACTCTATTAAAATTTTTGGTGAGCAAAGCTAAGGATTCAGAGATTTCAGATTCCTCATCATCAAAAGAGCTAAGTGTTTCATTCCTTTCAACATCAGTCTTTAAGGTAATGCCTTTTTCTTTCTTCTTTTGCTTAAACTTCGTTTCAAAAGTTTAAAGGGACCCCATTAGTTCATCAATTTTGATTTCATCCACATTTTTTGATTCTCCTATGGCAGCCACCTTAATACCAAATATGTCCGGGAGAGAACGCAATGTTTTTCTCACAAGCTTGTCATCAGAATATTTTTCTCCCAAAGTAAAAGATTCATTCGCAATATCACACAATTTGGCATTAAAATCCGCAATGGTTTCATCCTCCAGCATCCTTAATTCCTCAAATCTGGTAGTAAGCATCTGCAACTTTGATCTTCTGATTGACGTTGTACCTTCATATGCAGTTTGCAATATCTCCCAAGCTTCCTTCTCAGATTCACATGTCGAGATTAACTTGAATTGATTCAAGTCGACGACATTGAATATTGCATTCAGTGCCTTAGAGTTCCAACTTACCGAAAGATCTTCATCCTTAGTCCATTCTGTTTCAAGTTTAGTTGCAACATTGCCCTGGGCATCTATTTTGGTAGGAGATGTCCAGCCAGTCAGGATAACTTTCCAAGCCTTTTCATCAATAAACTTGATGAACGTCCTCATTCTAGCCTTCCAGTACGAATAATTCGCACCATCCAACAACGGTGGTTTAGAGATCGAACCTCCCTTACGTAAGGTATCCATACCTATTCCTGCAAGACAACAACTCAAAACTCCCAAGAATCTAACCGAATTAGTTCGTAACCTGCTCTTGATGCCACTTGTTAGAAGTTGTGCAGTATAAGTATGGATTAATCTTGACAAAACTAAAAATGGATGCAATAACTTGGTATAGAGTGATTCTATTATAACTCTGTTACAGGTGATGTTGCAACATTAACTGACATATCAATTCTATCACAGACCGTTAGTAACTAGTTCCTTGATTAGTCAGTTTGTTCCACTTAATGTTCCAACATACGCGGTTACAGTAAGCAGCAGCGGAAAATAATAAAACTATAACAGAAATAAAGAACACCAAGATGTAACGTGGTTCAACCATGCGGTCTACATCCACGGGACCTCCCTTGGTCTAACAAACCTGTTCATTAAGAAATATAATCAGTTACAACATCAATGGACTTACACAAGTAAAGACTCCCTCTTGCCCTTTGACGCCTTGATGATGAACTTCTCAATGAACTTTGGTTTGGCAAGCTCCCCTCGACTTGCAGCGTTCTTTCCCGAGAAATACACATTTTTCTCCCGAAGAATGAATAAAGAAGACAGTAATCTAATCACTCAAAGACTCATATAATTTGCTCATGACTCACTGTCAAAACAAACAAAGTTGCAACACTTAATCCAATCAAAGACTGAAACACAGATCGTGTTACAACATAAGATAGAACACTGGACACAAAACACTCTTGGATTTTCTCTCGTTGCTATCTGTCTCTGTCTCTCCTTTTCTGCTCCGTGCCTGCTGTGCTCCTGGACTACAAATATATACTTTGTTAATGCACCGCCAACCGCCTTAGGCCTCAAGACATTCCTAATCAATATGCAATTAATGTTATGCCATAAGCAATTTAATGTTATACCATAGCCAGCACAATCTTCATATAGTAAGATGCCATAATATGGTTCCTGCACTTATCATGGTAAGTTGCCATAATATGTTTCATGTAACACATAATAGTAACCAGCATATATATGGTAAAAAGATCATGAGGTTTTTGCAAAAACACAGCCAATCCAAGATTGCCTTCAAGATGACCAAAATGAGCAAAAATTCACGACCTCAACAGAACTCATTTTTAAGGGCTAATTTGAATTCTTCGGGAATTGGTTGACATTTAATTTTACTTATCTTTATGATTTAATGAAAGTTTATTTCCAACCAAAAACAAAAGAAAGAAGTTGTCCTTTATACTAGGTATTGGTGCTAGATACAAGGTTAGTCTTTGATCAGTTTCCCAAGTTCGCGATAGTTACGTGCCTAAAATTGATCAAATTCCTAAATCCTCAAACCTTTATATGTCCATGAAAATGGAGAAAGTAATTCAACAAATGAATACGAAATATAAGAACAACTAAAATTCTCAAATAGAAGTCATTTCTCATTAATGCACTAAATTAAAATCACAAAAACTAAACTTCAACATTCACTTTATCTTAAATAAAGGCATAATTACAAAATAAATTAAGTCTAAACTTCTTAAGTCCTAATCTCATGGTCAAAACTATTTATGTCTCTAGTTCTTTCATCCCATGGCCTATGCGAGTTATGGGCCGAGTCATGCCACCTCTAGCTCTTCACTTTGGCAAACTTCGTGTCTTTGCTATGTCTACGTTGTTTTTCTTGCTAAGTCGCTATGTCTACTTTTACAACAGATCATTTGCTTTTGTTTGATTCTTTGTTCTTACATTATTGTTACATTTTTGGTTCTCAAATTATTTTTCTCATAACTTTGACCTTATAAATATGTATAGGGTAAATTGCATCATATGCCACTAACTTGCACAAAGTTTTAAATCACCCACTGAGATTTATTTCAAAGCGTTTATTGAACAATGTTCTGTTTTAATTTTCTCATTTCTTTAGTTTTTCACAATTAGTTCTGACAAATGTTCATTTTTTAACTAGCAAAATTTTCATATGCCACAACATTTCTATTATAGCTAAAGTTTTGCAATAGAAAGGCACATAAATATATAGTTTCTCCTAGATTTTTTTGTTGGATTACTATTTAAGTAACTAGAAAATTTAGATGTTTTTGGTAGAATATTGATATCCTATAATTTTAATGATATAGTGTTTTTTTTTGGGGGGGGTCTAGATATAGTATTGTTTAATGACAAAGTGTTTTGTTAGTTTGGAATTATTAATGTGTATTTAGGCAAGAAATCTTAGCGCTCTTAAAATAGTGTGGCAAATGAAATTTTGTCCAACTTATTAAAAAGTAAAATATCCATTAAAACTAACTCCAAATAAGTAACAGAGTAGGTAAAATGAAAAAACAAAAAAAAAAGAACAAATTCAGTGCACAAATTGAAAGGAAAAGAATAAAATGCACCATATACCCTTGTGTTTTTAAAAAGTTGCGTCATAAACCCTGTGTTTTAAAAAGTAGCGCCAAAAATCATGTGTTATTGAAAATGTTGCAAATAAAACCCTACCATCAGTTTTTTCGTTATTTTTAACGTGGGTGTGATACACGCGCATCTGATGCAAATATGAATCGTATCAAGCAATAAAACACATACAAAATGACGAAAGTACCCCTTTCTTCACATCAGTGGTCTTTTAAATCTAATATATGCTCACAAACAATTTTATTTCTTCAAGCACATTTTCTCTTTGATTCTCTTCAAGCTCAATCTTCACAAGGTAGTTTTTCTCTCTCTTTTAATGCTAATTAGTTTTTCTCTCTCAATAATTGAGATGTGTGTATAATATTTTATAGTTATATATATATTTTTTTGTGTGTAATTTAGAAAGATTTGATATGGTTTCTTATGAATGCAAACAATGTGGCAAGAGTTTTTCAATACATAAGTAAATGCCTTGATGAGGTTTATGTAGAGAAGAGAGCAACAAAATAAGGTTTTGGAGTGCAGAGAAAGATGGATCTACGGCTCGGATTTTGCAGCAAAAAGAAAAAGAAGAGACTCAAAGTGTTTTTTTTAAAAAAAAAAAAACTAGATGGTAGACAAAAAGAGATAGACATTTGTGTGAATGACGGGAATAAATGAATTCTTTTGCACATTATGTTTGTGTTAATGTAAAATATAGGATGTCTAATCTCATTATGTAATACCTTAATGAAAGATGTTAGACTCTCACAATTTTTTTATGTTTGTAATATTTGAGATAATCTCATTATGATATGCAAATCTTATGTTAAAAAAATTATTTGAATGACTGGTTTATTTTCATGGAATTCAAGGATTTAAACAAGTGAAGGTTGAGTAGTAGGAATTCAAGGAATTCGACAACTCCAAAGCTAGACTTGGTGTTGTATAATAATGAAGATGAAGAGGTCATGTGCACCTGGTTTCAAGGATGATGGTGAAGAGGTCATGTGGCCCGATACCAAGTATAATAATGAAGTTGACAAACCCCACCAAACAAAAGAAAGATGTTGGGTTGATGAAGATGAAGATGCAACTTACTTGGTGTCGGATTTTTTGTGTATTTTTAGTTGGGGTCTTTGTTATTTTGATATTAAAGTGAGATGTTAGATTTGATTGTTCCATGTTATTGAAAACTGTTGTAAACTAGATATTTGCAAACAATAGATGTGCGTGTTGAATGGTGTATTTTGGTAGTAGCATTTTGAGAAAAATTGTCTATGCTTATTAAATGTCTTGGTTTACACCTTCTGATATAATAAATGATACAATTCACCCCTCGTGATTTGAGAGAGTTAGTAATTACCCCTCTATTTTTGATAAAGTTACAAATTACCCCCTCCCAAAAGAAAAAATGAAAATACCATCCCTATTTGCATAATTTACAAATGTTTTCTAACCTGCAACATACAACAAATACCACAATATTTTAATTACCTTTCTCTAGGATTTTCAAGGAGTTTCGCTCTGCATAAACGAAAACATACAATGATTTGATAAAAGAAAAAAGGGAAAATATAATGCACAACAACATAAATGCATTGTTGAGGACTTCAAAATAATAGCAAAAAATAGTGTTTTGAAGTTGCCACCACAGAGACCAAAAAAAAAAAGCTGCCACCACATGGTCCAGTCAACAAGTACATGCTTTGTAGTAAAGTAATAGCAGCAAAAAAAGATTCTAACGAAAAGTAAGTGAAAACCAATGTCAAGGACCACCACAAGACCAATAACCAAAATCCAATAAATACATGCACCAAACTTTGTTCAAATTCATTCATCTAAATTTCTTCTTTTCCTTTTCCTGATATTCTCTACAACTTGCGACTTTGTTGCCCTTTTAAGTCTGCCTGAATTGGAAACAGCATGATGAGAACTAGATGCAAGGGATGAGGAAACAACAGTGACATCAACAGGCATAGTAGATGGATGGGATTGAGCAGGAGTAGGTGTTTGTCTTCTCAAATTAGATGCAACAAGTCTTCTAGTACCAATCAAAGCTTCATTCCTAAAGCTAGTATACCCACTGCTTGAAGTTTCAGTGTTAGGTGCTTGCCTTGCTCTTGGTCTTGGTCTTGGTTTTGGTCTTGTTGTACCCTGAGGTAAGTACCGAAAATTAATAACTCATATGAACATAACTATATATGACTAATTTAATTTTATTACAAGGTAAAAAACAATAAAGATTACTTACAATATCAGAATGTTGCGTACAAATATTTGTTTGTGCCTTTGTTGCAGCTGCTTGTTGAGCTTCCTGTAAAGATAAATCTACATGTTACAGTGACATCAAAAATAGAGAAGAAACTTTGTTAGGCTTTTTCAGAGGAAATCTAAGCTATGGTAAAGTAATGTTTATTGTTAACCCTGGCTTTGTTGTTGGCTATTAGGATGATGTTTCCAAAGTTTTGTGTTTTGCACATCATTATGAGCGTGAAGATTTGATTAAAGAAGGGCAGAGACCTTTTTCTTTAACTTATAAAGTTAGTTATGCTCTTGCAAATTCACATCATAGCAGTTTAATTGCTAAGAAAAAGATTTCATTGAAATAAATGATATCTTCAAGGTTAATACAGTCGAAATTCAAAGAATAACTATATATGAATAATTTAATTTTATTACAAGGTAAAAAGCAATAAAGATTACTTACAATATCAGAATGTTGCATACAAATTTCTGTTTGTGCCTCTGTTGCAGCTGCTTGTTGAGCTTCCTGTAAAGATAAATCAGTCAAGGGGTATACATGCTACCTTTTTTATACCAGAAGGGGGTATTTGAATTCTTTATTTTGTAATATAATTGATAAAATACCTTAAATATGGGAGAATCAGGATGAAATTGATTCTTGCACGATATTTTATTGTGACCTAATTGCAAACATTTCTGGAAAGTATGTGTAAGGCTCATCCTACTTGATCTTGTACTTGTTTCATCAACCCCAGTCCCCCTTGATCTTTTGCTAGTCTCACCAACACCCTTTTTCCTTGCCTTTTTTGGTCTTCCCATCATGTTCTTCACTAACGATGGCTTAAGTTTATCATAATTTGTCTCAACATAATCATTTATGCCAGGCACAGGATGAATCATGAACTCATAAGTCTTCATGTAAACCTCTTTGGAGTAACAAGGATCTATAAAATCTTCAACTTTCTTTCCATATCTGTTGATACATGCCAAAGCGTGGATGCACGGGTATCCTTGTAGCTCAAACATTCCACAGTTACAGTATTTATGGTCCAAGTCAACTATATACTTTCGTTCTACTTGCATGACCTCGTATTTTTCAGCCCCAGCCCAATTGACACACCAATATTTGGCCATTGTACTAACTTTGTCAACTTTCTTTATGATGTAAGGATTGTTATGAATAATGCCCAAAAGTCAATAAATTGTATTTTGGAATTATGGATAATGTGTTATTTAATTTATTAATTCATTTAATATAGGCAGTTTATTTATTTATTATAAATGTTTTGATTAAATAAATAAAGTCCTTAGAATACTATTTATAGATTCTATCCTTAGGAGTAAGGATATGAGTGACGGAATCTATAATCATGAATATATTCTAAAAGTTATCCCCGATCATAGGATAAAATAAATGGGCATTAGTTTATCCGGATAGATCAGATTATAGGCTACTAACCAAATTATATGAGATATCAGTTTGGGCAATTTGTCTCATATCGTTATAGTAGAAGTATAAGTACTTATTATGAATAGGTAACTGGATTTGACCACCAATATAAAGAATTACATGGAATGTCAATAATTCTTTGTATCATGTAATTATGCAATTAATCCTCAGACCTGGGACACTAAGATTATCCCGTGATTATGAATATTATGATTTGCTGGTACAGATAAGCTAGTCTTAATCATGGAATAGACAATGTATTCAGTGGTTATGATTTATTCTGTCATGCAGAAATGTATGTGTAGACATGGAAACTGTCAATTGGGTGTCCTATGCAATCTGATAAATTAAGTGACTTGAAATCCTTGGCCAAGGTAGAATAGTGAAATTCGTTTCACGAATTATTCATTAGTCACTAATTAATTAGGTTTTGGCATATGGTCGAGTAAAAGAGTTTGACGACCCAATCCATGACTCTGGCTTGATCGAGATAGTTGATACAGTAGGATTTGATTGTATAGAAATTACTAAATGGGTTCATATACTTGCACTTCATCTTTAATTGGGTAATCGTGATACACTGCTAGGTGTTACTCACGATTTTTGAATTAATTAGAAAGAGTTCTGATTTAATTAATTGGTTGAATTAATTATTCGCTGTCGATTAAATATGAACCCGAGAGGTCACACACAAATGGAATTTGCAGATTAATTGGATTGGAGAAAAGATTAAATTAAATTTAGGATCATCCTAAATATTAATTTAATTGGGCTCGTAGTAGTTAGATGGTGATCTGATTATTATAGACCCCAAGACTGGTAAGTTTAAGACCAGCCCACTTATGACTTAGGTCATATGTGTTTTCCTATATATAGAACTGTTCTGACAGAGAAAGAGCTAGCACAATTTTCATAGTCATAATAAAATATAGGATTTCTCTAGAAACCTAGTGGGGGTAGAAATCCAATTAGCAAGTGCAGATTCTGTGTGGATCAATCTTGGAGGCTTCACACGTGGGGAGCTTGATTCAGATTCTACATCGAACTACGCTTCAAGAGGTAATCCTAGAACTATTGCAGATTTAATTTAATTAGATTAAATTATTATCTGATTTAGATCTGCATAATTAAACATGGACGGATACATGATTTATTTCAGCTACGCAATTATTTTAATTGTCATGTATATTTCCCAACAGTGGTATCAGAGCCACCGTTCATGTTTGTTATGTGATTTAACATTTATGGCAGGCCCAAAAACATTAATAGATTTAATTAATAAATTGTTTATTAATTATAGTCAATAAATAAAAGGTGTTTTATTTATTTTAAAATATGAGATATTTTGCTTATTTAATAAATAGTTTATTAAATTTAAACAACTAGATATAATGAGATTATATTAAGGAAATTAATTGTGTCATATTCGTGGATTACCTATTATTTTTATGATTATGTGCTTGGATGATCATGGACTAGAATGGATGAATGAATGTATGTATGTTTATTTATTTATTTATTCATTTGGATTTTGTGTAAATTATTTAAATGGGGCTTGCATGCCTCTTACCCATTTTGATAATGTAAAATCCCTATTCCCATTTATGTATCCTATTAGTTTAGGAATCTATTTACATAAATGTAACAAGAAGATCAAGCAGGACGCATCAAGGAGTTGGTGGACCTGGTTCGCAAAAGGAGTTTTGTGAAGCCCAACAAGGAGTAGCCCAACTATTGGGCCCTAATTTTATTTTAGGAATTTAACCCAGTGGCTCGGGTTGATAGTGCTCCTAGTCCATGATCATCCTGTTTATTTACATGCATTTATTTATTATGCGATATATATTAAATGCGTGAATGTTTCTAGTTTAGTTTATGAGATAAATTGAAACCAGAAGCATGTGAAAAGTGAGACCTTAATTAAAGACTGACAAATCTTCCCACTCTAAATATTAAGTTAATAATGATGTAGTTTAAGAGTAGATTAAATCATTGCCTTCTATTATCATAGATTAGTTTATATGTTAGGCAAGTGAGTAGCTGGCTATGGACACATAGGGGCTATTTATTTGTATTAATATGTAAACTAAGTCTATAAAACATGAGATGTAGGAGAATTTAGATTCTTACTGGCTACCAAAAATCTATCATGTGAGGTGTCGGTATTGCATTGATCTAAATTCCCTAGGATAATGGGTTTGACTTAAACAATTCTTATAAGACCAAAAATCTATAATGTGAGGTCAAGGGAATTGTAGGCAAGAAAATTGGGATTTGTATGTGATGCATTGAATAAGGTGTTATTCAACTATTAATTTTTGATTCACCAAAAATCTATAATGTGAGGTGAAACAAAAATTAATGGGCCCCCCAATCCACTAAGAAAATCATTTATTTGATTTTCTGTTTTCTACTAGGGAAGTGTGGGATCCGAAAAATTTAGTGGGGATACTATTTGATTTAAAGACCCAAGTCAAGTAGTTAATAATACGTTATCTAATTTCAATTAATTATTTTCTACAGTTACATGTCAAAAATGAATCCTCTTGCAACTATCCTAGATAAGAACTGTTTGACTGGACCAAACTATGTTGACTGGTTCCGTAACTTGAAAATCATACTAAGTTCTGAAAAGATTGAGTACGTGCTTGATGGTCCACTTCCTGAAGAGGCTCAAGGGGCATCTGAAGAGAAACTGGAAACCATTAGGAAATGGCGTGATGATGCGTTGAAGGTCAAAAGCTACGTTTTGGCTTCAATGACAAATGAGCTTCAACGTCAACACGAGGGCATGGATGATGTCACTGAAATCGTCAAACACTTACAAGAGTTGTATGGTGTAAAGAACAGGGTTGCTAGGTATAAGATATCTAGGGAATTGTTCCAATTGAGGATGAGTGAGGGATCATATGTCAATACGCATGTTCTTAAGATGATCGGTTTGATCAAGCATCTTGAATCCTTGAATTTCTCTATGGAGTCGAACTTGCAGACTGACTTGATACTTCAATCTCTACCTGAATCCTTCCATTCCTTTATTGTCAATTTTTAGATGAATGACATTGAGCGCACCTTACCTCAGCTCTTAAATATGCTAGTTATATATCAAGGGCAGATGAAAGGAAAAGGTAAGGAAACTGTGTTGGCATTTGTCTCTTCGTCATCTGCAAAAAAGAAGAAAAAGAACAAGAATAAATGAAAAAAGGCCCCTCAGGGTAAGCCTACTGGAGGCATGTCCAAGAAGAAGGGGAAGGTTGCAAAGCCTGGAACTTGTTTTCACTGTGAGAAAGAAGGACATTGGAAGAAGAATTGTCCAGAGTACCTCAAGAGTTTGAAGAGAAAGGGCAAGGCTTCTGCAGGTATGTCTCGATTGCTCATATTTGAGATTAGTCTTTCGATTAATCATGATTCTACTTCATGGGTGCTAGATTCTAGTACCACTTCTCATATTTGTACTTCTGTACAGGAACTGAGGAGAAGTAGAGCTTTGGGAGAAGGCGACGTGATCCTGAAGGTGGGAAATGGAGCAATGGTTGTTGTATTAGCTATTGGGACATGTTGTCTTACTTTGTCGTCTGAATTTACTTTAGTTCTAGATAATTTTTTATTTTTGCCAAATTCTTTGAGAAACATCATTTCCGTTTCAGTTTTAGTTCAAAATGGTTTTGAATTTAAGTTTATGGATAATGGATGTTTTATTTATTTGTGAAATAAATGTGTTGGCACTGGAAAATTAGTAAATGGGCTTCATATACTTGATATAAAGAGACATGACGATAAAAATGAGAAATGCATGAATGTATAGACCTTTAAAAGGTCTAGAGATACTATTAATTCTAAATATTTGTGACACTTAAGATTAGGTCATATAGGGGAAGCTAGAATCACGAAGTTGGAGAAAGAAGGACTTATAAGCTCATGTGGCCCGAGTCCATTCACAACATGTGAATCTTGCATCCTAGGTAAAATGACCAAATCACCCTTTATGGGACAAAGGCAAAGAGCTACAAATATTTTAGAATTAATATACACTGATGTGTGTGGACCTTTTGGTGAATTGGCCCGAGGTGGTTTTGCCTACTTCATTACTTTTACTGATGATGTGTCTCGGTATGGGTATGTGTATCTTATGAAACACAAATTTGAATCCTTTGAAAGGTTCAAAGAATACAAAGCAGAAGTAGAAAACCAAACTGGAAAAAGGATTAAGGATCTTCAGTCTGATCCAGGAGGGGAATACCTTAGTAATGAATTCCAGGAGTATCTCAAGAAAAATGGCATAATCGTATCATTGACTCCACCTGGGACACCTGAGCTTAATGGTGCATCGAAAAGGAGAAATAGGACTCTGTTGGACATGGTCAGATCAATGATGAGTTATACTGATTTACCTATTGGCCTTTGGGGCCATACTCTTCTCACTTCAGCATACATCTTGAATAGGCTCACTTCTAAATCAATTGTAAGCACTCCTTATGAGATCTGGAGAAATAAGAAACCCAGCTTTAATCACATTAGAGTATGGGGTTGTCCTACTTACATCAAAAGGCTTAAAACTGAAAAATTGGAAGCAAGATCTGATAAAGTCAGATTCATTGGTTATCCCAAGGATTCGTTGGGATACAACTTTTATTCCCCTACTGACTAAAGAATATTCATCACCAGGCATGCCATATTCTTGGAGGAAGAGTTCATCCAAGAAGGTGGTTTGGGAAGAAAAGTAGAGCTTAATGAGGGAAACATTGAGCAACCAATTAACCAGGTAGAAACCCAGGATTTGATCCAGGATGAAACTATTCAAGAAGAACCAATTGCTTCACCACAGATACGCAAATCTTTAAGGACTATTCTTTCCCCCACAAGATATAGCTACCTTCATAGCTAAGGACAAGAGTTGTTCACATTGGATGATGGTGATCATGTCGATGATCCCCTAACCTATGAAGAAGTTATTTCTGATAGGGACTCAGGAAAATGGCTTGAAGCCATGAAATCATAAATGGATTCAATGTATACCAATCAAGTCCGGAATCTTGTAAACCCACGTAAGGGTATTGTACTTATTGGGTGCAAATGGGTATATAAGAGGAAAATGGGTGCAGATGGGAAGGTGGAGACCTTCAAAGCAAGGTTAGTGGCAAAAGGTTACCGTCAGAGACAAGGAGTTGACTATGAGGAAACCTTCTCACCAGTAGCAATGCTCAAATCCATTAGGATTTTATTGGCTATAGCTGCACACTATGATTATGAGATATGGCAGATAGATGTCAAAACGGCTTTTCTTAATGGCTTCATTGAAGAAGACAATTATATGGAACAACCAATGGGTTTTGAATCTATAGGTGAAAGTCACAAAGTGTGCAAGCTAAAGAGATCTATCTATGGACTCAAACAAGCATCAAGGAGTTGGAACAAACGTTTTGACGAGGTCGTCAGAACATTTGGCTTCATTAAGAATAAAGATGAGCCTTGTGTTTACAAGAAAGTCAGCAATAAAGCAGTTACATTCCTCATCTTGTATGTAGATGACATACTACTGATTGGGAATGACATTGGTATAATGACATCTGTCAAGGTCTGGTTATCAGGAACATTCTCCATGAAAGACTTGGGAGAAGCAACCTATATCCTAGGAATTCGAATCTATAGAGATAGATCGAAAGGGTTGATAGGTCTATCCCAGAGTACATACATAGATAAGGTGTTAAAGAGGTTTAACATGCAGGATTCTAAAAGGGGGCTGTTACCTTTTAGACATGGCATTCATCTTTCTAGGGCTATGAGTCCTAAGACAGTTGAAGAAAGAGAGAGGATGAATAAGATTCCATACGTTTCAGCAATTGGAAGCCTTATGTATGCCATGCTATGTACTAGGCCTGATATCGCTGATGTTGTAAGTGTTACTAGCAGATATCAGTCAGATCCAGGTGAGGAACACTGGATAACAGTCAAGAATATCCTGAAGTACCTGAATAGGACTAAGGATATGGTCTTGGTATATGGAGGAAAGGAATTGAAAATCGAGGGTTCTCTGACTCGGATTTTTAGTCTGATATGGATGATCGTAAATCCACATCTGGATTTATTTTCGTTTGTAATGGAGGAGCGGTCAGTTGAAAGAGTTCCAAGCAGAGTACGACTGCAGATTCTACTACAGAAGCCGAATACATCGCAGCATCAGATGCATCAAAATAGGCAGTTTGGATCAAGAAGTCCGTCTCGGACCTCGGAGTGGTTCCCTCCATTGAGTTTGCAGTGCCCTTGCATTGTGATAATAATGGAGTGATAACGCAAGCTAAGGAACCAAGGTCTCACCAGAAATCCAAACATATAGAGAGGCGTTACCACATTATCCGAGAAATTGTGGGAAGAGTTGACATAGTGATGCAGAAAGTAGCTTTAACACATAACACTGCTAATCCGTTGACGAAGGCTCAGACCAAACAGTCTTTGGATCGACACTTAAAAGGGATGGGTATGAGATACCATTCAAATTGGCTTTAGTGCAAGTAAGGGATTGTTAGGAATAATGCCCAAAAGTCAATAAATTATATTTTGGAATTATAGATAATGTGTTATTTAATTTATTAATTCATTTAATATGGGTAGTTTATTTATTTATTATAAATGTTTTGATTAAATAAATAAAGTCCTTAGAATACTATTTATAGATTCTATCCTTAAGAATAAGGATATGAGTGACGGAATCTATAATTATAAATATATTCTAAAAGTTATCCCCGATCATAGGATAAACTAATTGGGCATTAGTTTATCCGGATAGATCGGATTATAGTCTACTAACAAAATTATATGAGATATCAGTTTGGGCGATTTGTCTCATATCGTTATAGTAGATGTATAAGTACTTATTGTGAATAGGTAATTGGATTTGACCACCGATATAACGAATTACATGGAATGTCAATAATTCTTTGTATCATGTAATTATGCAATTAATCCTCAGACCTGAGACACTACGATTATCTCGTGATTAGGAATGTCATGATTTGCTGGTGCAGATAAGCTAGTCCTAATCATGGATTAGACAATGTATTCAGTGGTTGTGATTTATTCCGTCATGCAGAAATGTATGTGTAGACACGGAAACTATCAATTGGGTGTCCTATGCAATTTGATTAATTGAGTGACTTGAAATCCTTGGCCAAGGTGGAATAGTGAAAGTCGTTTCACGAATTATTCATTAGTCACTAATTAATTAGGTTTTGGCATATGGTCGAGTAAGAGAGTTTGACGACCCAATCCATGACTCTGGCTTGATCGGGATAGTTGAGACAGTAGGATTTGATTGTATATAAATTACTAAATGGGTTCGTATACTTGCACTTCATTTTTAATTGGGTAATCGTGATACACTGCTAGGTGTCACTCACAATTTGCGAATTAATTAGAAAGAGTTCAAATTTAATTAATTGGTTGAATTAATTATTTGTTGTCGATTAAATATGAACCCAAGAGGTTACACACAAATGAAATTTGCAGATTAATTGGATTAGATAAAAGATTAAATTAAATTTAGGATCGTCCTAAATATAAATTTAATTGGGATCGTAGTAGTTAGATGATGATCTGATTATTATGGAGCCCAAGACTGGTAAGTTTAAGACCAGCCCACTTATGACTTAGGTCATATGTGTTTTCCTATATATAAAACTATTCTGACAGAGAAAGAGCTAGCACAATTTTCATAGTCAGAATAAAATATAGGATTTCTCTAGAAACCTAGTGGGGGTAGAAATACAACTAGTAAGTGCAGATTCTGTATGGATCAATCTTGGAGGCTTCACACGTGGGGAGCTTGATTCAGATTCTACATCGAACTACACTTCAAGAGGTAATCCTAGAACTAATGCAGATTTAATTGAATTAAATTAAATTATTATCTGATTTAGATCTGCATAATTAAATATGGACGGATACATGATTAATTTTCCGCTGCGCAATTATTTTAATTGTCATGTATATTTCCCAACAAGGACATATAACACCATTAAATTTCTCCATCCCCATTCTCTTCACTTGAAGCCTAGTCATGAGCCTAGTTCTTATCATCTCAAACATAGTTATTATAGGCTTGTCCCTTGCATCAAGGATATAATTGTTAAACGATTCACAAATGTTATTCACTAGGACATCACATTTAGACTCAATAGGAAAGTGAGACCTGGCCCATTGAGTAGCAGGAATCTTTTGTAGCCATTCAACCGCACATTCTTTATCACCCACCTTTGGATCTGCACATTCAATTCTCATCATCAACCTTTTAAACTCTGCCATGTTTGTTGTTAAAGCTGATTTCCACAACAAATCTTTAAGATTAAGTGATGGAAATTTCCTTTTGAAATTTTGGTACATGTGCCTTACACAAAAACGATGGTGGACATTTGGATATTCTTCAGTGAACACTTTACAAAGCCCTTTTTGTCTATCCGATATGTAACTTTACCCTTTCTCTATTGGATTCCCAATTACATCATGTAGCTCTCTTAAGAACCATGACCACGTCTCTCTTCGCTCGATCGGAACTATAGCCAAAGCAATCGAGACCATATTGTCATTACCATCTATGCCGATCACTAATAAAAGCTATCCCCCATATACTGATTTTAAGAAACATCCATCTAGAGTAATGATAGGTCTGCAACCAGCCAAAAAACTATCTTTCAACGTAGCCAGACAAAAGAACATCCTCTCAAATATAGGTTTTGCCAAGCTTCCATTTACACCAGTCAACAATTTGCTACCCGGATTATGTTTTCTCATTGTTTCACAATAGTCCCACAATCTCTCGTATTCTTTATCCCAATCACCAAATATCCTTTTCATTGCAAAATTCTTAGCCCTCAAAATTTTGTCCTTACTAACATTTATGCCTAGTTCCTCTTGGATTAACTCTATTGACTCCGCTGAGGATTGGTTCGGGTTCCTTCGGAGATATTTTTCCAATCTTTTTCCCAAATAAATGTAGTCGGCTTGTTTGTTCTCTTTCTGCTCACCACAAGAGTGAACTCCATTTAGAGTTTTTATCTGTCAATTAATATTTAATGAAATTAGTATACCATGAAAAAATATATCGAAAGAAAATTTTAGCAACAAAAGTTTAATAGGTTACCTGATAATTTTATGAGCCCTGCATCTTAGAAGCATGAATCCTCCAAGTGCATTTATTTCTACATTTAGCTGTGACTCTATCAGCCTCACTTTTAACAAACTTGTAGTCAAATCCTTGCTGCACTGACCAATCCTTTTGGACTTCTTTAAACTCCTTTTTAGATCTGAACACCATATTAAGTTTAAGGCTTTCTCTCATTTTCATTTTTGTACCCTCACGATACTCAGGGAATGGCTCTGGCTCTACATCAGAATATCCTCCATTTCTCAAGTCATCCTCCGGTATATCACTGTCCCAAGCCTCTTCATCCTGTACACTTGGACCTTGACTTTGTTGAAATTTAAATTGTTTTTTTCTAATTTTTTTTTTCAAAGCTATGTATTTTTTCTCTCAAACCAAGCTCATCATTGTTCACACTAAAAATGTCATCATCATCAGAACATTCCATGTCGTCAAACATCCAGCTAGGTGTATTTGAATCGGCATTAGACTCCATATCTTCCTCTGAAGCAACATAATCAACATCTTCAGATGAATCGTAATATGAATCTCCTTCATGCTCTTGATTAGCTTGTATCTCACCTTGTACATTAGATTGTACCACTCGCTCAGTTTCAATTCTCACCCATTTTCTTCTCTGCCTTAACTTGTATCTACTCTCTTCAACCCTTTGTGCACCACAATAAAAATGTGTCTCCTATTGTCTTGAATATTCTTTAGCCCCATGTTGAATACTATCAAATTTTGCCCCTTGTTTATCCCCCTGTTGAGCACTATCAAAATTTGCCCCTTGTAGCGTTGTATCATCTCTCTCCTCCTGATGTGCACTACCAAAATCTATCTCCTGGTTGACATCACTGCCAACTTCTACCTCTAAAAGATATGCACTATCTCCCCTACCAGATGACCTTTCAATTTGCCACTCTAAGAGTTGTATTAGCTGAAAATCATTTGGTTGGATAATATTTCCCTGAGTGTCAACAATTGCAATAGGATCCTCTTCATCCTCTATATATATTGTACAGTAATGTAAGTCTTTAAAGACACTCTCTAAGCCCCTTATATTGTCATCATCATCAACTCTTCTAAGCCCATGCTCAAGAGAATAATTGGGAAGTAGATAATATAAAGTGACATTTGCCTTTTGTCATCCCATTTTCTTGTACATATCTATAAAGTCAAACCTACTCAGTTTATCAAATCCAACATCCTTAAAATTTTTATTTTACCTCCTTGATAGGAAATCTTAGGATCATACACAAAGTGTCTACCTACCCATACTGTGAACTCAATAAAACTATCACCTTTCTAAGACATCCTACCAAAAAGTAATATGATATCAATTTAGTACATTGAATCATAGACTACACACATCTTTGCATAGTAGTAGACAAATGCATAAATAATTGAAACATGATATAAGCATAGTAGTAGTTACAAATATATATACAAACTTCTTGTTTTTTTTTCAAACTACTAGCCAGCATGTATTCAACCAAAAAAAAGAAAATTAATGCCACCATGTTTTTGACCAAAAAAAAAAATTAATAGCCAACTAACTGAAATCTAACATGAAGAATTGGAGAGGCTAATTCTAGTTCTTTTTTTATGTGAAAATTGTGAGCTCATCTGTGCTAACGACTTCCGTACATGTAGGAGTTTAGTGTTCAACTTCTGACAGCCACCAAGATTTTGCCATTAAGTCATTAAGAAGAGGAGTTTAGTGTTGTAGCGTCTTTGTTTCATGATATTAGTACTTCCGTCAAGGTTTAGATTGTGTATATTTTGTGCAAAGTTGAACTCTAAAACTTTTACCAAGTGTTCGTTTTTTAGCAGAAAAATAATGTGATAAGGAAAAATATTTACATAAATTCGTAATCCAGCAAAAAGTTTCCCACATATATACATAAATTCGTAAAATCCAGCTGTAAAAATCTTATATCTATAAACTGTGCTTACAAAGGCAGCAAAATATAGTGTTCACATAAATGATTGTGTTTCTTAGGCATGGATTGCAGCCAATAGAAGGAGAATCTGAAAGAGATGATAAAAAAAAGGATTAACTACAAGAGATGGCAAAACTAATTGATAAAAGCACTTTCAAATAGAGTGAGAAAATAGATAAAACTTTCAGCAATTACTCAATTGATAAAGCACTTTGAAATAGAACAAGAAAATAGGGCAAAAGATCGAAAATTAGATGATCCAAAATTATACAGCGTTTATGCAACAATTGTACCTTCACTTTAAGCCACGCCCTTCTACAAGCAAATTATGTCTTTAAATCGTGCAAAATCAGCTTCAAATCAACATAGATCAACTTTGAAGGAGCTCCTTTCTCTAGGTTTTTCAAAGAGTTTCTCTCTCTAACATTGAGATCGATTTTTTGTTTTACAAAATGGTAACTGAGTTAAAGAGTCGCGGTTAATAAATTTTAAACAAGGGCAATTTCGTCTTTTAAGAAGGTTAATGGACGGAGTTAAACGGAATTGTTATTTGGGGCGAGTGTACAATATTTTTAATAACAAAGGGTTTATGGCGCTTCATTTTAAAATACAGAGTTTATGACATAACTTTTTAAAAACACAAGAGTATATGGTGCATTTTACTCAAAGGAAAATAAGACTGAATGAACTGAATTAAGACTACGTGCAAGTATAATAGTTACACCAAATGGACATAAAATAAAGAAGTTAGAACAAGTATTGATAAATACGAAACAGTTCAAATGGACATCAATTGATCAACTGATGACCACTATTGCGAGAAACAAGAATTTAGCGAATAGTGCGAACAAAGCAATAAAGAAAAAAAAATAATCACATGAGAATAGATAATAAATGCATTATTGACAATATTAAACGGTTACAGTACTTACTAAGCCATAAAGAGGCATAGCCAAAGAACGATAAATTCTACTTGAATCGAAAAAACGAACTCTAAAACACAAAATTTACAACCCTCACGAAGTGAAGATAGCCCTAGACTTGAATGTAAAACCAAATTCCCTTATTTTGTCCCCACACATTGCTGTCCTTCTTGACTTCAATAAAATATAAGATTTTCCGAGATCTAACATTTAATCGATATCTAATCCAACGAGGGCTAGCTCAAAATATTCCTATTAGGACTCAGAAGAGCCAGTGTGCTTACTAAACTCGAGGGAGATGACGGCCATCATATCGTTGACAAATTTTTACTTGTGAGAAACTTTAGTATCCTAGTGTTGATTTGAAATAGGTAAAGTAAGACATTGATGGTTAGCATATATTGACCCATATTAGTGGTGCTTAGTATATTTCTAATCCAAGCCAAGCCGCCTGTGTAGACCTTTGCGGGGTTAACATCCCGCAATTAATTAAGACCTTAATGACCTGTTGAAAAAACACATTAGATTACTAATTGGCCTTTTGATCTAGTGGTATATCATTTATTATAAGTGTAAGTATATTACGATATTCAATTTTTATGGTGAGTGACGTTACTATATTATAGTATATATTACATTGTTATTACTTAGATATATATATATATATATATTATATATAATATATATATATATATATATATATATATATGCTTTTGTTTACTTAGATAATATATGGTTTCGTCATCTAGCTTATAATCAGCATTCTAGAATATGAAGTGCTTAATCTTCTTTTTTATAAAGTTTTAACTAAAAAATGGTGAAAATTTATGTTTTCATCCCCGGCCCGTCTCCTCTATGGGTTCTCTACATCTTGTGTTTGTCTATTCAACTGTTATGTAAAAATTGACGAAAGTGATAAGAATTAGAGGCGTTTTAGGAGACATTTTTAAAACTAGAAAAAAATAAATTATACGCCTTGGAAACAAGAAATTTAAGTAAAATGCAGTTCTAAGAGACACCTTAAAACAAAGAGAATTTTAATTTATATTGTAACTCTTAGGCTGCTAGTGTCAAGCTTACAAAACGAAAGACTTAAAAGACTAACTCAATGCAATATCTAATAAGCTTATCGTATCTTATGAAAAGTTATGTAGTCCGACTTACTTTTTTAAGCTAAGCAATGTGGACAAAATGGACTATTGTTTTTTGGAATACAATGACAAAAGGACTATATGTCGGGATAAACATAATAAGAAAATAAAGCATAACTAGGATAAATACTTATTTATTCTTCTTCCTTGTGTTTGACGTAAATGCGTTCTAAGAGACACCTTAAAACAAAGAAATTTTATTTATATTGTAACTCTAGGCTGCTAGTGTCAAGCTTACAAAACGAAGACTTAAAAGACTAACTCAATGCAATATCTAATAAGCTTACTATTTATGAAAAGTTATGTAGTCGACATACTTTTTAGCTAAGCAATGTGGACAAAATGACTATTGTTTTTTGGATAAATGACAAAAGGACTATATGTCGGGATAAAATAATAAAAATAAAGCATAACTAGATAAATACTTATTTATTCTTCTTCCTTGTGTTTGACTTTATGAATCTTTCCACATGAATTCTTTCACATCATGTTCCGCATCATTTTATGAGACAACAGAGTGAGACCAATGTTTCCTTGGGTATTAAGGGTATCTCCAATGGGAAGTATTATTCACAAAAATTTATTATTTTTAACTATTTTTAGAGATTCGAGTCTTTAAAAATTATTATTAATGATTTAAATATATATAAGGTCCACCACTTTTTAGATATTTGAGTTAAAATAGAGACTCAATTTACTTTTTAGTTCTAAATTTATAGACCTAAAAAGTGATTGAGTTTCTATTTTGATATAAAAGTTGACAAAAGTGGTAGTATTTATATTGTGCTAGGAAGGGAGCATCATTACTCCAAGTGAGAAGATTGATGTAAGCTGTAATCTGGGATATTTTATAAGTTGTAAACCAGATTCTTTATTCGAGACTGGAATTCTCTTGGTTGGATTGCAGAGATTTAATTCTATATTATATAGTTGTTGGATTGTTTGATTCAATTAGTGATGAGTGGATCTTAAAAACGCCCTGAATCATTCAATTGTTATATGCTGTTTGCAGACCTTATTGATGGTTATATTTAATTTTGTTTTCTTCCTTAACTATATCAATGTATATCCCTGCATACACATAATTATTAAGGTTCTTTTGGTCTAATTGTGAAATTTTACCTTTTGAGTTGTATAACTTTTATAGTAGAACTTTGGTTAGAAGTGCTTTTGAACAAAAGTTGTTGAGTGTTTGGCCTATATTGGACAATATTAAGCTTTTAAAAAATTTGAAGGCAATATTGTACTTTAAAAAATATAAAGGGGTATATTTGAAAAATAAAAAGAAAATAGTTTCTTGCATTATATAAAAACAGCTTCGCAAAAGTCTATTTTGAAAAGCTCTAATTTGAAACTTCTTGTTTTTCAGCTTTTTTCAGCTTCTGCTTTTACCTAAAATCATGTTCAAAAATAGGTCAAACAGATGAGATCTACTTCTAAACTTACATGAAATACTTTTAACTGTAAAAAAAATAGGACAAAGAGAACGTAAAAGAATTATTAGGAAGGGACAAAAGGAGTATGTTCTCAAACAAACTACTTTTCAGTTTCTTTTAAAGGTCAACTAATAATATGATGATATTTTTGCTAACTAATAATATATAGATGATGTTATTTCTCATAGATTGAATATTCTCTATGCTCAGTCCAGTTATACTTAATGGAAGAGTTTGTGTTTTGAAGATATGATCATCCTTTGGTAATTAATGGGGGGAAGTGGAAGCAAAAAGATCAAGCATCATATTGGAGCCAAAAACACCTTAACCAGTTCCGATATTTGCGGCGTTATGTCTTTAATTAAAGATTAGTTATTTTTGCACAATAGTTTTAGTTTCTAACAATTAATTATTTTATTATAGCCTGTGCTATTTTTTCTTGTAGTGTAAATATTAGAAAAATTAGTTCTAGTTATCTGTAAAATAATTTTTATTTCTGTAATATAAATATTTTGTATTTATAAATTTTTGGTAATAAAATTATTTTGTATTATTATTTAATAATATTTTTGTATTTGAAATAGATAAATTTATATACAAAATATTAATAAATTAAATTTAAAAGATTATTACAGATTTAGCCATGGACAATTTTTATCACTTTTTTGTGGCGGATTTAGCGACAGACAAAAGTCCTATACTAAATTAATTAATTTTGAATAATATGAATGAATTTAAAATTTTAGAGAAACAATAAAAATTATTTGTGCAATTTTCCCATTCCCATGTCATCAAATGTTTTTTTTTTTTTTGTCGGTTATGTGATCAAAGGTTGAACGGAATGAAAAGCATGAGCGTTGCATCTAATTTCTCGTCTCTTAACGCACTCGACCCTCACAACTAAATAAAAAGTTGAGGCTAGTCTTCTATTCAGGCTAGGGTGTTGGGCCCAATTTGTTGGGCTTCAACATATTTATTTGGTGTTAAAGTTTGGCTTATATGATTTAGTTTTTTGGAGCAGCTATTTCGAGCGTTTATGTATCTGGCCCAGATGTTAGGTTGGGCCCTCTTCTGTTTGACCCCGTCCATTGTACAATTGTACTCTTATTTTGGTTCAAATCCTTTTCCGACCAAAAAACAAAAATTAAAAACAAGTTGGAAATTGGAACAATTAATGAATAATCCCACCTCAAAAGTTTGGCTTCCAGAGACTATTGTTCCATCAATGTCCAAGATACTTTGTTTTGGATATAAACTGTTGATTTAAACGGTACTTTGTTTTGGATATAAACTGTTGATTTCAACGGCCAGGTACAATATTACATTTGACCAAAAACAGCTTAAATATCCTACTTTCAGAAATATATACTGCAATCAAGACTTGACTGAAGAGTAAGAAGGGAGAAATATAGCAGAGGAACACCGGTGATGACCATCCTTGACCATGTTAATTATCTGTAATTTTAGCATCCTAGTGTTTTTTTGAATGAGCCTAAAGAAACATGGTTAAACTTTGACAATTAGCGTACATTGGCCCATGAAAATGGTGCTCAATTAAGAAAATATCTAGATAGTTAAATGGAAAGGGAAAAATGTATGTGAAAACAATAAAAAGAAGACCAAGCCGCCTTGTTGACCTTTGCAGGGTAAATAGCTTAGCAGGTTATACTCTAAGAGTTGGGTGAAATGTCAGATATAAAACTATTATAATCAAAGGGTTTGAGCTCAAAGCACAGTATCAGCCTCTATTATAGAAGAAAAGTGGGGGGGGGAGGGGGGGGGGGGATTATAGTGTAATGGTTGTAGAGTTATTTGATTTTTGTCTCCACAAATGGGAGATGGGGGGGGGGGAGGGGGGGGGGGGGGGGGGGGGGATTATAGTGTAATGGTTGTAGAGTTATTTGATTTTTGTCTCCACAAATGGGAGATGAGCTCTAATATGTGGCATTATTGGTCATAGATGCTGCTATCATAAGTGGCTTGCCAATTTTTCTTTTCTGTTATTTATTTAATGAAGTAAAAGGTAAGGATACTTGCCTAAAGTAAGAGTTGATAATGAAAGATTGCTTTGAGTTTATAATGAGTTAGATTCTCTATTATAATGTTTAAATATTTAGAACTATTGATTAGGCTCAATCAAGGGGTCAGAATTGGAACTAATCTAACAAATCATAACCTAACTCTACCACGTTTCTAAAATTTGCCTTGTCAAATTTCGAAAATCCAATTGTTTTACATCTAAAAGAGTATATCCCCAAAACTCACAATGCTCTAAACCACAAAGTTACAACAGGGGTTAATGTATTTTTTGCATCACTTAACTTCCCTCATTGTATTTCTCAATAAAATGGCAGTCAAAGTATTTGACTAAAATTTGAGTGTACATAACTGCTTTTAGAAGGTTAAGTAATAAAAATAGATATAAAGGGGGAAACCGCTACACTTTATATATATTAGGTTGTCAAGTTTTACCAATCTTTACAAATAAAATATTATTGCACCGTCATATTCAAGGATAAATTGAATAAAGAATGTGTGCTTGTACCCAGGCAAAAATAATGACTAAGATATCATTGTATATTCTCCATCTTTTAAGAATATATTTATTTGCTTTTCAAGTTTGTCTATAGTTAAGCTAATTGCAATGATGAAATGTGTTTCTTGTGGTTTTATTTAATAATAAATATTTTTATCTAGTAGTAGAAAAACATAAACAAATCAAGGGAAGAATAAGATCCAACAATTTTGATGCTATTATATACATCACTTTGTTAACTCAACATTTGAAATATGGCGACTCAGAATTTAGAATACTTGTTTTCAAAATGATTTTTATCTGTTCTTCTGTTATGTCCACTATGGTCTTTTAACTCTAGAAGGAAAACAAGTTTGTTCTTACTTTAATAAACTTTTCAATGATTAAGAAAAAATATTTATTTTAGAAAAGAATCCCAATAAATTAATTTTTTTTGGGCAAATAAAGGAAGGTATAATAACCAAATTAGTCATGATATTTTCATGATCGAGTATGAAAACAAACTTCTTTTCGTTTGTTTGTAATATGATTTATGTAACAATATTCTTATTTATAATGGCCAGTAATTAACACTCTAACCTTTTTAATTTAGACGGGGTGTTGCAATTGAACACCTTTGTTTGTTTTGGCTCACTTAATCCTCTCAAGGGTAGTTAGGTAGATTTAAATTTTAATATAAATTTTGACTACCATTTTCATTGAACAATACAAAAAGGTGAGTAAATCATACCAAAATAACATTAGGTGGCGATTAGTGTGTTTGAATGAGTTGGGAATAAAAGTATTCTTAGTTTTATTCTAATCCTCATGCTTGATATGAGGGAATCCCATTCCACAAATTTGGGAATACCGATTTTTGAAAAAAATACATTGGAATAGCCTATCTCATGTGCTTTGGAATGAACTTATTATTCAAGTGACCAAAATACCCTTAAAAACATATTCACAATATAGAAACAATATTGTTATTAAGATAATTATTATTGTTATATATTATTCGATGAAGTAAGAGTTGTTAATGAATTGCCTGAAGTGAAGCAAGGGGTGACTCCTTCAAGCCAAAAAAGGGCGCATTCGATCATAAAAGACCTTATTTTTCGCTTATTTTTGTTGGATAATCCTTTGTTTCCAAATTATTGTATAATAAGTAGTTTCTCCATCAGTCTAGTTATGTACCTTCCATTGTAAGGCAAATGCCTGGTACATAAAGACATAACTTCAGGAGTTTTCCTTGGGGCTGCATGAAGGCACCTGAGATATAATACAACTAAACCTCGGTCAAACTCATAACTAATAGTTAGCAAGAAGCAAGGGATTGAGTTGTGCAGCAAAGCAGAATATAGTCTTAATGTGGGCTACCTGAGTCCAACAAGCATCCCTTATTCCCGCAAGTAAACTATTGCTTGCTATTGCAACTATTATTTATTATTAATATTACTGTTACATTATACACGATTACTGGAGTTGCCATTTATTTATAACCATTATGATTAATGTAATAATATAATAATAAAAAATAATAAGAAGAATATGAAGATATTTATTTTTAATAATAATATGAAGATAAAAATAATAATAAAAAATAATAATAATAATAATATATAATGTAATATATAATCTATATATAAAAATAAACATATAATAAATATAAATTCTAATGAAATTAATAAGAAACATAATAAAATTATAAAAATAAAAATATATTAGTATAATAGTAATCTAAAATGAATAATAATAATAATAAATAAAAACAATAAATTAATAATATAAATAAAATGTAAATGTAAAACATAAACTATATTATTAAAAAAAATAAAAAAAAGTAATATGCAAATTAATATATAATTTTATGAAAATAATAATAATAAATAACATAAATATAAATATAGAATTTAGCATAATAATATGATGATAGTGTAATAAATAATAATAATAATTATTATTATTATTAACAACAATATTGAAAAATAATAATATACGATCCCACCAACAAAGGTCTAAAAGCACGACCTTAAAATAAAGAGCATTATTATATCTCACTTTAATTTTCACACTCAAATATCACTTCTTACTTGGATACTTAGTTGGCATGCTAAAATAACTAATTTTTTGATTTCTCTCTCTTCTTTTAATATGCCAACTCAACATACATATGAGAAGTGGTATTTGAGTGTGAAAATTAAAATGGTATATAACATTTCTCTAAAATAAATGGCAAAAGGGTTTAAAAATTTTCCTCGCGGTGACGTGAATGAATGTGAAAAGCATTTCATGACTATTCTTAAGTTTAATTTGCCTTTTTAAAAACGTCCAAACTTTTAGAAATCAATTTAAAAATGAGTCATGTTTTAGATTGACTATTCGAGAACATGCAGAGGCTTTAGAAATCAAATTAAAATTGTGTGCGATTCCACGCATACTTGTAAAAATGGAGTTAAGCACTTATCAATCGACATTCATGATTCCAGAGGAAATTCAAGATGTCATGATAAAAATAATGCATGTCACTACGATTTAACAATATACTGTTTAAATAAATTTCCATTGAGTTACCATAGAATTTAAAATTTTACACATCCGTTATAAAATTCTAAACAAATAAAAATTATGGAGAATGACATTTTGACAAAACGCATGCTACGCAAAATCTTCAAAGCATTTAAGATGCACGTGTTATAGAATGAAGAACTCTTTTTTGAAATCATATGCTTTGCAATAAAATCCAACTTTTAATCAAAATCCATGCTATGCTCAAGCACTTATATATATATATATATATATATATATATATATATATATAGAGAGGGGGAGGGGGAGGGGGAGGGGGAGGGGGAGGGGGGGGGGGGGGTGTTGGGCGGTGGTGGTGGAAGGACTAGGAAGGGGTATAGTCATAATCTTGTAAGTAGAAAATCGGAACTTTATCTCACGTTTCACTACAAAAAAAATTGAATTTTGCGAGAGACGGTTTCCCTCATCGTGCCGTCGCTAATGTGGAATTTGCGACGGCACCGTGAAGGGAATTGTCCGTCAAACAGGAGATTGTCGCCAAAATGATTCCTCTCACCGTGCTATCACTATTTTGGCGACAGCTAAAAACGCTCTCCATCCCGTCTCCAAATCTGCCCTCACCAACCCCTCACCATCATTTCCAGTCTCTAGGCTGTCACTACAGTCCGCCCTCACCAACCCCTCACCATAATTTTCCGTCTCTAGGCCGTCACCAAACGTTCCTGTCACCAGTCCCTCATCAATTAGAGCCGTCTTACAACTATCACTGTATATCCCATAGACAAGCCCTCGCCAACATTTTCTCTCACTCGGTCATCACCAATGCTTGCTGTCACTGAACAATCGCCAACTTAACCCCCTCACCAAACTGTCACAAAATTGTCGTCGCCAAGCCTTCACCAACATTTTCCCTCACCAAACCGTCAATAACCATTCCCTTCACGTAGCCCTCACCAACTTAACCATTCCATCTAATTAAACTACTCATAATTCCTTGAAAAATTCCTGAAATTTTTTCCCAAATTGAACCTATTTCACATATGAAATATAATTCAAATAATGATGCAAATACGATATTATCTAAATCTATTTAAAATACAGACTGTTATGTTAAACTGTAATCAAAAGGAAATGTATTGTACATGCCAGTGTATTAAACATCAAACTACAAAGATAACATTCTCACAAACTACTCTCCATCTTCATCACTATGTGAAGATGAAGATTGTTGGTCTTCAGATTGACCACATACTTTCACGTAGAGAACTTCCAACACTTTGTTCTGCTTCGTTATTTGTTGCTGAAGTTGAATGATTAACTCGTCCTAACTCTCGATCCGCTGGCAATGACTTTGTACAGTTTCATTCAAATTCACTATGGCACGTGTAACAGCGGCAGTCAGTTGTTCCTCTGTGATGACACGCCGATGATGGGATGCAGTATTTGACACGGACTCAACGGATACCTGAGAACCTACCCTGTATATCCGACCTTTTCGTGGTGGTCCAACAGCCTGCAAAAATACTGCGTTCTCATCCACAGGCGTTGGATTCGAGTCTGATTCAGATGCATTCTTTGCCGTTTGGAGCATTTCGTCGTAACGAGCCTACAAAGACAGTAGTAGCAAGTTAGTGTTAAATAACCGATGTTAGTTACAACCCAATGATAACAAGATACATATACTTAATATTGAAACACACAATATTAAATTATTACATCTGTCTTTAATGCATTTACTCGTCAAAAAATAAACGGAGTTACAACCAAATGTTTATAAGCTACACATACTTAATATTGAAACACACAATATTGACATTACTACATGTGTCTTTAATGCATTTATGAGATGCCTAAAAAAAACGGACAGAGTCTCCTCTGTATTTCAAATATTTTTCCAATTACATGTTTGTGAATAAAGCCAACTTACTACATAGTATCCAAGCTCATACAGTACCACACTTAACCTCAACATATTAATCATGTTCTACTACAACGCTAAGGACACATTTCTAAATACATTAGACAACACAACAAGTTAGTGTTAAATAACCGATGTCAACATGCAAATGTTTATAAGCTACACATACTTAATATCTTAACACACAATATTAAGTTACCACATCTTTCTTTTATCAATATTTACTCGTAAAAAAAAAAAGGACATAGTCTCCTCTGTATTTAGGACTTTTTCCAATTACCTATTAGTGAATAAAGTCGACCTACTACATAGTATCCAAACTTATACAGTAGTACACTTAACCTCAACATATTAATCATGTTCTACTACAACCATAATGAGTCATTTCTAAATACATTAGAAAACACAACAAGTTACTGTTACATAACCGATGTGAGTTACTACCAAATTTTTATAAGCTACACATACTTAATATTCCAACACACAATATTAAGTTACCACATCTGTCTTTAATCAATATTTACTCGTAAAAAAAACACAACGGACAAAGTCTCCTCTGTATTTAGGACTTTTCTCAATTACCTGTTTGTGAATCAAGCCAACCTACTATGTAGTATCCAAGCTCATACAGTACCACACTTAACCTCAACATATTAATCATGTTCTACTACAACCATAAGGAGACATTTCTAAAAAAATTAGACAACACAACGGAGGAAAACAGGTATCCAACATACATTTGTGAAATGTTTTGGCACCGTGTACATACGTATTCATGCTCACTAATCACGAAGTATGTTTTCCCTTTGGCATGTAGCTTTAACAATTATAGATACTTTGCAAAACCAACAAACCTTTAGTCCGATACTGTGAATCCCAAATTATCTTCAATATAAACCCTATGTCTTCCTTCCTCTTATAGAAAACACATGAAAAATACATACTATTGTCTGCTCAGCCCGAGAGTCTGTGTAGGGTCCGTCAGTCCTCTTGCGATGAGCCTTCTTGAAAACCTTCGCATAAGTCACTGTCCTCCCTAGTTCTTTTTCCTACAATATCAATTGCCCAAATCAACCTACATATATTTGTGTAGTTCTACGAATTTTTATTCGTACACATAACATGTAAGAATAAACAAGATTATATGACGAAATCAAAACCATTCTTCTAGTTGATTCATGGATTGAGATTGAACCCAAATGATGAATAGACGGATTGGCCTTTCGATTAGCTGAATTTCTCTTTGATATTTCCTGCCACTCTGGCCTTTGCCATTGCTCCAGCATTTCGTTCCATATGTCAAGTGGTATGAAATCTGGCTTTTTCGTTCTTGTCCGTCCTTTGTTTGTCAGATCTGAAATTTGGCGTCTTACAGTTGATTCAAATTTGCGCCAAACTTCAGCTTCATCAATTAGAAGCCATTTGTACTCCCTCTAAAACCATTAATAATATCATCCATCTAATTCAACAATGGAATATATAATTAAATAATAGTTCTCACAATATCTATTGCTTTAACAGTTCATACCCTAAAATATTCGAACCATAATTTCGTTGTATCACTTGGAACATGTCTGTATGTCAACCACGGCTCTACATACCCAGCATGTAGAGCTCTTGTAACACCTTTGACGGTATTATATGGATTTCATCTATAACATAACATAATCCAAACATATATATTAGGGTACAACAAAGAGAATATTTAAACTTCAAATTGGAACTATTACATACCCGTTTCCTACGACCTTCACATAGCATCGCTTGTCATTTTGCCATACCATATAATCGGCTTGAGACTGGAATCCATAAAATTGCCAATCTTCAATAACTGCAGCCTGTCTCTCAGCAGCGTGCGATGACTCGAGCATATTAGAAAATTGCGCACCACCGGGTATTGAAGAGCCATCACCATCTACACATAAGTCTCGTAACTCCTATGGCAGTCCAACTGATGAACAGTGTTGTTCATTATGACTAGTGGATGTGGCCTGTACATATGGCTGCTCTTGTTGGGGTTCCGCATCGTCTGGGATCCAATGTCGCATTCCCACAGATGAATTAGATGAACCACGCCCAATTACCACAGGGACATTACCACCAACACGGTCAGTTGCTTTATGTGCACTTGTGGATCCATGTCCACTCATATGATGTGCACCTATAGATCCACGGCCACCCATTTGTTGAGCGTCATTCGGTCCGGCCTGATTGAATCGCTGCGTCTCGGGCACAATAAGGGGGGTATTCGTTGATGATGTCATTTTTCCTAACAAACTGCTCTGCTTCAATTGTTTTTTCCCCTTGCAAGTTGGATCATCACCGTCTCCCATTGCCTGTTTTTATACAATAGCATTAGAATATATAAATAATATAAATTGACTGAATAAATGTAATTATGTAACATAACATACCATAACTGTCATATATCTATATATAACACTAGCAATCATTGCTTGATCAATTGAAATACAACCATGACAAATATTTGTTCACTGGCCTATCTTTTTTTCAAAATTCATCATTCCCCTCATTGTCATCGTCATGATTAAAAACTGGTTGAACATTCCCCCTCTTCCTCCTCATCATCATCCTCATCATCATCGTCATCTTCATCATCATATGAGTCACAATCATCATCATAGTCATCTTTATCATCATCATCATCATCATCATCATCATCATCATCACAATTATCATTTGTTTCATGCTCATATTCTTTGTCATGTACATATTCTTCTACGTCTCTATGTTCGTCATTAAGATATTCGCTTACATTTTCACTATATACATCCGAATAATTAATATGCGAATTAGAATAAAAAACATTCGGTTCCACTGGGGCACATTCATGTAATCTGATTGAAAACTTGTGTTATCATCCACATCTATCTCCTGTCTGTCCATGTCATAGAAATGTCTTGGACGGATTTTAACGACGGCCACCCAATCCACTCTATCTCTCTTGGCCCCTAGATAAACACAATAGTACACTTGCTGAACTTGACCTGCCAATACAAATGGTTCATGTTTGGGATATCTTTTTTTCACGTTCACCTCAACCAATCCGGTCCTATGATTTGACTTCACACCTCTATCATTTGTGGTATCATGCCAATCGCACTTAAACATAACAACTCTTATATGTTGTAACGTTGGATTAAGATATTCTAGTTCAATAATGTCTTTCAATACCCCATAGTACCCTATTTCCCCAGTTGTACCATCGCCTGTACCTCTTACAAAAATTCTACTATTGTTCGTGGATTTTGAAGACCCATATTCGATCGTAGAGAACCTGTATCCGTTTACCATGTATCTACACCATCTACGTGCATTCCTGTGCAGTTATTTGAAGGGATATTTCACACGATCATCTACATCATACCGATCTCTTAACTGCAAAGTGATTATATTTGGTTAATACTCAACTACTCGTGCCCTTAATGAATAGGCATAAATTGTATATAAAATACTGACCTGGCAATATAACCATCTCAGGAAAGATTTGTCAATATGCAACTGTCTATCTCTGTTGTTAATAGGGCCGTATTGTTGTTCTAAGTATTCCTCAAACAATCTGCATTCAAATTTTCAAACTGCTCATTAAACAAGGTGTAATAATCCCAACGGAGGAAATTGCATACCAAATTGTTGCGAACATACCTTAGATAAGGCTGTACCTCTGGGCAATTCATGAGTACATATAAGTGTGCCAAATGGAGATCATACTCCCGTAGTGAGATCTCTGCATTCACCCCAATTGGACAACCCGGACAAGTAAATATAGATAAGCAACCCTCAGGATATTCTACCTCGTTATACTGATTGTTTCAACCTAACCTTCTACTTTTAGTTGACACGTGTTGTTCAAAATAATATGAACAGAAAGTTGATGTCTCTAGGACGTGATATGCTTCACAAATAGATCCTTCAACACGTGCTTTATTCTTAACTACCCTCTTCAGGCATTGCAAAAACCTCTCGAAAGGATACATCCACCGATATTGAATAGGTCCACAGCATATAGCTTCATAAACCAAATGGACAGGTAAATGCTCCATTGAGTCAAAAAATGCATGAGGCAACATCTTCTCCAGTTTGCATAGCGTCATGACAATATTATCTTGTATCCTTTCCAAATCGGTTCTTTGCAATGTTGAACAACATAGATTGCTAAAAAATAAGGCCTAGCCGAATATTTCTTGGTTCTGCTGCGAATTCTAGATACACGGAGTCGAAATATTTCCAAGATTCAGCATCTGATGGATGACAAATATTCTCATCCTCCACATTGTGATATTTGTGCCACGTCATGTGTCTCACTGTAGCAGTTGACATATACAATCTTTTCAACCTCGGTGTCAGAGAGAAATATCTTAACTGTTTGTGGGAAATAGGCTTTCCCCGTTTTTTACCACCAGCTATATCCTTGAAACGTGCGTGGCCACAGCGCGAGCAATTTTCCATGAGTCTCCGATCTTTGTAAAACAAGGTGCAACCATTTACACAAACATCGATCTTCTAATATCCCAACCCCAATGGCTTTATTAGTTTCTTAAATTTTTAAAGGTTTTCAGGCAAGTTATGATTCTCAGGCATCACTTCCCTTAATTCTTCTATGAACCTGTTAAATAGGGAGTTGCTCATATTATGCTCGGACTTCATATTCATATATCGAGCCACGGCTGACAATTGAGTAAGTTTAGAACAACCATCAAACAGTGGCCTATCAGCGGCATTCAACAACTCAAAAAATGTTTGTGCTTCCATGTTAGGTTCTTCATTAACCTCAACATTGTGATCGTTGATGAACTGCAAACCGGCAGCGTCAAAAACTAATGTTCGGTAATTATTCGTTTGATCAAGCTATTGTTCTTCATTATACGCCCATATTGGTGCACATTGACAACTATTGTTATACACATGTTCGCCATGTGCAATCCATTGATAGTAAAAAGGCATAAAACCCTTCTTATACAGATGATCTACCACAATTCCTGTTGTTTGGAATTTTAAGTTTCGGCATCTTACACATGGACATCTTATCTTGGTGTCATCCATATAATAATGTTGGTTACTTGCGAAGGATACAAAATCCGAAACACCTTGGATAAAGGCCTCATTAAGATTACCGTCAATCCATTTCTGATACATCCATTCACGGTTTGACTCCATAAAATGATACACTGAGCAATTTGTTAAATGTTATTTCCTTTTAAATAATATATTATTATGTAAAAGAGCTATCTGAATTCGATGAGTGAGACTTATCATGCATGAGTTTGACAACATGGCAAAGATACACAACAATCCAATCCAAGAACAATGTTATTCAATGCAGAAGATGATAACAAAATAAAAAATTGTGCAACTAAAAACATACATGAAATTAACTTTAAATTATTTGACAAATATTAATCAAATTATTAAAAATCTTCGTGTGCAAGGTACAATATTCACGATAAAGCGTTGAAGGGCCCAAAGTACAATGTACAAGGTTACTCAACATAAATATGAGACAACTCAATAAAAATTAAGTTACAATCATTCATTAGAAAATAGGTTAATAGTTGATCTAGGCTAGGACGTGACATTGGAATTAATAATTTTATGGTTGACGATTATCTAAATCCGAAATTATATACCACAAATTGTGAAGATAAAAAAAGAGTAAACAAAGTTTCAAAAAATATTACCCTAAAATATGTAAACTCCGGATGCGACAAACGGACAGAAGTTCCCCGCAACACCCTTTATAATATGATAACTTGCAATTAAAAGATTTACATAGAAACAATACATTATAAAAAAAAAAAAAACAGAATACAAACAATGCTGAAAATTTAAAAATCAAATATCCGAAAAATAATACAAAAAATCAGAAAATAAAATCATACTAACTAAAATGTGTTAAAAATAACACAAATTTTAAAAAAGAAGAAATTATAACAAATAAAAAAAATAAACAAAAAAAAAAAAAAAAATCAAAAATAAAAAAAAATTAAATCAAAAAATAAAAAAATAAAAAAATAAAAAATTCAAAAAAAAAAACCAAATGTGTTAAAAATAAAATAAATTAATTAAAAAAAAGAAATTATAACAAATAAAAATAATAGACAAAAAAAAATCCTTAAAAAAAATTTAAAATCCAAAAAAAAAAATTCAGAAAATTAACGAAAACTAACCAAAATTAATAAAAATAACACAAATTAAAAATAAAATTATAACAAACAAAAATAATAAAAAAATATAAACGCAAAAAAAAATTCGTAAATAAAAAAAAACAGAAAATAAAAAAATCGAAAAAACAAAAAAAACCATCGGAAAATACAAAAAAAAAAATTATAAACTAATTTAACATATTTAGGTTAGGTGCATTATTAGCACAGATTCATAACAACACACAAAATGTATCATATTTACATAGATGTACATACATATACAAATGTGTATATAAATAAACTAAAAAAAATAAATTATTTCTAAGGTTGGGGAGAGGGTAATGTGTTGAGAGTATATAGCATGATAGGAGGGGGGAGGGGGAGGGGGGGCGGTATAGCTAGATGTACACATATATATACATACATACATATATATACATACATACATATATATATACATATATATATACACAACATGTATAAAAACCAAAAATATATACATTATTACCTCTAAATCATTGCTGGTGAAGGGTATATAAAGAGGTGGGAAGGTTGGGGGGGAGGGGGGTGGGGGGTGAGGGGTGGGGTTTTTCTCGAAGCTTAAAAAAAAAAAAGCATAACCCTTTGTTAAATGAATTTGCCAGGGCTGTCGCCCAATTAAATAGGCCCACGCGGTAGGCCTCTTTAAATTGGAGACGGGCACCGAATTGAGAAGGGCACCGGCCCGTCTCCATTTAAAGAGGCCCACGTTTGTGGGACTCTTATTGGAGACGGGCACATGGAGACGGGCATCGGCCCGTCTCCATTTAGAGGAAACGGGCTGATGCCCGTCTCCATTTACTCTTATTGGAGACGGGCATCTACCCGTCTCTAAAATGGACACGGGCGGATGCCCGTCTCCAAAATGGAGATAGGCCGATGCCCGTCTCCATTTACTCTAATTGGAGACGGGCATCTACCCGTCTCCATTTAAAGAGGCCCACGTTTGTGGGCCTATAATTTGAGACGAGCATCAGCCCCTCTCCATTTAAAGAGGCCCGGCCTATAATTTGAGACGGGCATCAGCCCCTCTCCATTTAAAGAGGCCCACAAACGTGGGCCTCTTATTGGAGACGGGCTGATGTCCGTTTCCAACATGGAGACGGGCCGATAGAGACGGGCTTGATGCTCGTCTCCAACGTTGTGACGGGCATCAGGCCCGTCCCCACGGTGGAGACGGGCTACCGTTGCCAGCCCGTCTCCATTGGAGACGGGGATAAGCCGTCTCCATTATGGAGACTGGCAACACGTCTCCAGCCCGTCTCTAATTAAAAAGACTGACACAGCTTCGTAATTTGATAAGTACAATCTGACCGTGCCTTCATTGAGCCGTCGCCAAACCGTTGCAAATGTTTGGAAGTCACGTGAAGATGGCACCAATAATTTGGGGAAAGACCCCTTACCGTGCCGTCGCCAAATTTTCACGAATTTGAGTTCTATATAAAGAGTAAACCATCCTGCATGTTCAAGTCTTCCATATTTACAACCGTCTTTATTCTCGATACTTAAATATCTTATAAACGATGAGTAAGGAAGTTCAAGATGAGTGGGTCACCGTGAAAAAGGAGAAACAGACAAATAAATATGATTTATCGAAGGCAAGCAGTAGCAGAGTTGAAGGTCGATTTGATCTAAACAAACCACCAAAAGAAGATGGTTACATTTCGATGGCTCAACACCATCAAAGGAATGTGGAGCAAATGTATCGGATTCTTCTGCCGAAGTTGTTCGAGTGAAAAACTTTGTAAAAACGTAGTAAGTAATTAAGGTTAACAAATATGTCATATATTCACAAAATATGTGTGTGTATCTTGTTATGGACTTTTGTATGGTTTCTATCTAAGTTAACTGTCTGTTAATGTAATCCCTAATTATCGAATGTTATGCAATAAAATCTTGTTCATTGTAAATTATGTTATGAAATTTCTATAATATTGTAGTAAAAACTATGTAGACAAACATAGTATTTAATTATTGTGTTTAAATAATGACTAATGATATACTCGAAGTTAAGAATACATGAGTAATTGGTATTGTCACTGAAACAATATTAACCGATGTTGTTACTCAGTGTTTAAAGACGTTATTCGTTAAAAGAAATATGGCAAATTACGCGGCAAACTATTTGGCGATGGCATGGTGACGGACTGTCACCGTACCGTCACCTAGCCGTTTCTATATATCAGAAGGGGAGAAACTTATCACTGAGCCGTCACCAAATTAGTGACGGTCATAGCTGGGCCGTCACCGAATGAGTGACGGCTAATAAGCCATCACTGTTAGTGACGGCTCGGTGACAGTTATTGTTGCCCGTAACTGTGCCGTCACATTTCCGTCACAAAACTAGTGACAAAATTTTCCTTCACTGTGCCGTCGCCATATTAGCGACGGATTGGCGACGGTCCGTCACAGAATCCAGTTTTTTTTGTAGTGTCTTATAATATTATAAAATAATTAAATAACCAAAACATACATTGATATTCTTAAATCACTTAAGAGATATACATAATAGTATATAAACTTAATACAGATAACTTTTATAGTATATATCTTGAATTAGTACACATCCTATATGACTAACTTCATCTTTTCTCCATTTGCTCTATACACTTTTATATTTGCCTATTGATGAGAATAACAAACATTAGATATAGTGAGTGGAGAGAGGAACCAAGAGTTCTTTATATAGTGCTCATATATCAAATTCCCCTATCAAAAACTTAATTGCACTATATGTTATATGACTTGTCATGAACCCACTAATCTCATTAACTTCACCATAATGTAGGATTATAATGAATAACTAATCCCACTAAATATACAATTATGTGGAATTATAATTTAGGTGATTACATGAACCTTTCAGGTATATGCATAGATTCAATATAAGACTAGATACATGAACTCTTCATATTTTTCTTGTATTTTCATGAATCCATTAAATATTTTATTATGTAGGAGATTACATATTGATTTATGACTTTAGTTATTGAACCATCATAATTTATTTTGCACTTTATTTAGTGATGAAGGGTACGTTAAACAAAAACTTCTTACAAATCTACCACGATAATCAGTTATTCAATGATTTGAAAGCTTGAGACGCAATAAAGTTCAATTTAGGAATAATTGATAAAGGTGAAGAGCCACCAACTTACTCATAGACCTATGAAAATTATTCAAAGTATTTCTTCCAAAAAATTACTCAAACTAAAAAGATTTTTGGAAGTCTTTCATACGCCTATGTATTATAAAAATATTTTCGATACAAAATGCGATAAAGTTTTGGTCCCAAGTTTTGTTTCTTATTTTTTTTGAAAACATGCTATTCTACGAGAACTCCATTCAAGGTGCTTAATGCTCGAAATTCAATGACATCAACAATTCCAAAACAATAAACATATTTCTTTGAAAATCTTAAACATTCAAGGTTACGACCAAAAAAAAAAAATTCAAGGTGATGTTTTTTTTTTTTGTGAAAATCAGTAAAACATTTAAAGTGACAAAAGATAATTTCCAAATATTCATAGGCATCACAATATAATTTGAACAAATAGGGAAAAGGAATCATATTAAAAACGCTCCCAACCTAACTCCTTCCTTCGTAGAGTTGTGTATTGTACGACAAATGAAGAATATGCCCCGGAGCGGTCAGTTGCGGGGCCTCAAATAGTTAGTTCATTCCGGCTCATTTGATTAGTTCATCTTTCTTGCGCGATTCAGAGTCTCGTAGTTGATATCTATGAGCAAGACCCAAGCAAGAAAAGCAAAGGTAGAAGGAGCTGTGAGGCAGCAACACCTATTTCTCTGCTAATTTTCCAATAATAGAGATTTCATATCGTAAAACTCAAACTAAACTTTGGATTTATAGCATCTTTAGACATACTTTGTGAAAATAGGGGTAGATTCGACGATGCGATTCCTACTTACCCTATCTTCCAAATGTGTACTAACACATTGTATAAATTTCTTGAGCCAATCACAATCCTACTTACGTACATTAAATGGGTGTATTCAATAATCCACAATCATTTCAATATATAATCACCCCTACGCTTTTTAATAATGAATTCTAACGCCTCTTTGCAATACTAAATATTGAAGGGGCGAGATCACTTAACTAGACAAATAAACATACTGTATAAACATCACTAGAACAAATTAGCTAAGGCACGAGGGCTACATGATCAGTAACTCCTTCTCTTATGTGTGCAGAGATTACACGAGGTAGAAAATATTTATAGCTTAATTAATTCGAAGTTTAATGAATAAGTAATAGGTCATTGGGATTTGACTTGCCCAAAAATTTAATTCACCTATCAATTTAGTTAGGGTTTTTTAGTTATGTATATTTGACTGGTCAAAAACCCTAACATTGTGAGTTGTTACACAATAAATGCTCGAGTGTTTTGTCAGCCAAAATGAAATAACACTTATACAGGATTGAGCTTTTCAAGCTTAGAAGGAAGAATCTTTTAAAGGAAAAATTATTACGTTAATTCGAATTGATGAGTCAATCACTCTCATATTGTTAATGAAATCTATACGTGTGGATCTCATTAAAATATAGAAGACTAATATCAGTACGAACTTATTAAAAAGTTTTTCATTCTTAAAGGCCAAAATTGGGTACTCAGATTTGTATAACCGACTTCTTCTTAGCGAATTTAAACCTATGTTGAGAATCCGTTGATAATGCTTCTTGGAAGAAAGATACTTTTTTCATTTTCTGCATCACATCAATATAAAAATGTAAAGAAGAGGAGAGAAATAATTTCTCAAAGAAATTAGGAGTTATCTTGAGCACAATACAAGATCGTCTAGTCATCTTTCCGGATCTAAAATGAGAAGATTAATACCATTATACAGAACCATTTGAAGTATTTCAGTCTTTATTGACCTTTTCTATCAGAGTATTGCTTAGATTGCTGCTTGACCTCTCTCTATAATATCCAGGATGCTTAGGTTGTGCTAAAATTGCACTCTCACTATTCAACATCAAGAGTACAGATGACATTGTTGGTCGATCCTCAGGCCATTGTTGCACACATAAGAGGCCAACTTCTATGCATCGCAACACTTCAGACATTGAAAATGAATCCTCCATCAGTGGATCTATTAGGTCAAAGCATCTTCCATGAAGCCATAGTTGCCATGCCTGTAGAGGATTTGTAGGATTAATGCAAGAAACACATGAAGTATATTGGAATTACAAACTTCATATCTCACGTACATATCCAAGTAGATCAAAATCATTGTCGGGATGGTGAAATTGACTGTTCTTTATCCCACTCACTATCTCCAAAATTAGGACCCCAAAACTAAAGATGTCTGATTTCATAGAATAAATACCATCAATGGCATATTCTGGAGCCATATAACCGCTGCATTCCATTGTGAAGTCCACAAAATGAGTAGAGTCAATAGCAAGTGATTCCCAATTAAGAAAAAAATATGATACTTACTAGGTTCCTGCTATTCTGTTGGTTCTCACTGTTGATTGCTCTTCTCCAAATGCTCTGGCCAGGCCAAAATCTGAAATTTTTGGATTCATCTCACTATCTAGCAATACGTTGCTAGCTTTTAGATCCCTATGAATGATTCTCAACCTTGAATCTTGATGAAGATAGAGAAGCCCTCTAGCAATCCCAACAATTATAGCGAAGCGTCTCTTCCATACAAACAAATGATTGTTGTCACAACTTGAGTCACCTTTAGAGTAGAGTTTTCAGATTGTTAGTATGTTTAGTTTGGGAGTCAAACAAACAATGGTATACATCTTTAAATAGTAGTCTATCTGATTTTCCTTGTGAATCTTTTACAAATTGGAATATGCATATATATGAAAGGTTGAGAGCAAACCAGAAACGTAGGAGTCCAAGCTTCCATTAGGCATGTACTCATAAATTAACATTCTCTCTTTTTTATGGATGCAATATCCTAGAAGCCTAACTAGATTTCGATGTTGAAGTTTGGCAATCAGCATGACCTCATTCTTGAATTCGATGAGCCCTTGATGAGAATGCTCTGAGAGCCTCTTTATTGCTATCTCTTGTCCAGTTGATAGTTTTCCCTACAATTTCAAACATGCAATATTTGGACTTGTTATTTGGTTCTTTTCTTTCTGATCTCCTACCTCCTAGTGATACAGAATTCAGACAGTACTGATTACCTTGTAGACCAGCCCAAAACCACCTTCTCCAATTTTGTTCGTATCAAGAAAATCATGGGTTGCTCTTGCAATAGTAACGATATCAAAATAAGGTAATTCAAAGTTTTCCTCGTCTCTCACTTGGCTGCGTTGTCGTCTGTCTGTTTATTCAGCACGTGACAAGCTTTGAAAATTATCACTAATGTCTTCTTTAAAGTGTTAAAAATAGGCAAGTTGTCAAGTTGAATATAATCGACCAAACGCTTTTGTTTATGTTTATAAACTTTTATAAACTAATTAACCTTGATAATTTTACCTACAGAGAACTCAAAAAGTAATGATCTAGGTTGGCGAATATTATTAGTTAACGAAATCAGAATCTATCATTGTTATTGAAATTCGCTTAACAGACTATCAATAAGGGATCAAACAGCAAACTCACATCGATCAGGAAATCTAAGTAGCATTATTACCAAACATATACAAGTATTAGATTTAACTTATCATTTTATTTTAAGAATTTATCCTAATTACTCTTTAGCCCCAGAAGTTTACCCCACTCACTAAAAATAGATTTTTTTTTTTCCAGTAAATTGAACATAGCATCTGACATTAATTAAGACTTTAGCCTAATTACCCTTTAGCCCCCGAGATTTACCCCACTCACTAAAAATCCAAGAGAAGTTAGCATATTGGCATGCATGAGGTGGCATAATAAAACTGAAAGGAAGATAAATAAGACAACCATGAGGGGACATATTTATGTGACGACTATTACAATACGAATAGTCAATATATCGTAATTTATAGTATCCTAAACACACTTGGTGAAAAACAAATAGGTAAATGGTCCTGAGATGCCCATCATGATTTAATTAGCCATTTCAGATTCCAATCCTTTTCATAAAAAAAAAAACACGCCTATTGACAAAAAGAAAAAAGAAGAAAAAAAAAAAAAACGAGGTCAACACGTTAATTAGCCTCACTTCAACAAAAGTGATATTGAAATCTTAGAGAATAAGGAAAGACAAGAAACTACATATTAGTTTACCTCGAACAAGATAGAATCTTGGACTTAATATTCCTAGGACATTTTTATTATCTTTGATAAGATTCACTGTAAAATGAACAATAAAAAGGGAAAAATGTGATTTAAATGCTAGAACTTGGTAATAGGAGTTTGAAAGAAAGAAAGAAAAAAAAATATCACCTAAGCAAAATAGTATCGCCGTTATTTGCATTTTATAAGTTCAAACCTTTATTTCAATAAAAGTTTTTAAATTCATACCCTATATTATATATTAAACCAAGTTCAAGCTCTAAAATAATATATTTTCCTAAAGAAAAAAGAGAATAACTATCTTGTAAAGTGTGAGAAACTTGCCTTCTTTGAGTGATTTCCTCTTCCAAATGAAAAACAAGACAAATAACAGAAGCAAGAATATGGATGCAGCGATCATCACCAGTACTATGATCACTACCATCTTCTTTTCCTTGTTTGAATTTGATTCTGACACTAGAAAAGTTAAAAATTAAAGGGTAAGGTTCAAATAAATAAGTAGTTTAGCCTAATCCATTCATGATCATATCAGATGAAATAGATGAATTGCAATACTTACCAAGATCTGCAGCTGTAATCCGAATGTGAAGTTTCTGATTTGAATGGATGGTTAACTTCCTGACATCGATTAGATCTCCAAACCAGAGCAAGCAACCATGACCTGCTTCAGTAGCATTTGCATTAGCATAAGCTGTACATGAGCAATTCTTGGAGCATTCAGCTTTACATTCCTCCAGAGACATACTCGTATTCACCCCGTACTGCAAAAAATCAGGCATTTTCAAACCCTGTAATTCTTTAAATAGTCCTGTTTCTGAACAATTGAATGGATTTTCTCGTATACATCCACCAGACCAAATACGATCATCCCAATCTTGAAAATTTTTAGGCGTATATCCAATCATACAGCTGCAAATTAGAGCATCGCTTATAGTGCAAACAGCATTGGGACCACAGTAACCATAAAAGCCACAATAGTTGGGGGGCAACTCATACATGACATTCCAGGCATTGCTGCTATTGTCTCGTATAGAGAGTTGAAGCACACCAGTATAGCTAATAGTTGCCTTCAGTAAAGACGAATTGTCATTCAGACGATGTTCATAGTATACCTCTTTGGAATCTACGGTAACTTCTGTGGAGAAACGGATGTTATTAGGTAGGTAAGTTAAGTCACTGAATTCCACTCCATTCCATGGTCCACTTCTAAATTCCTTCGAAGCGGCTTTCCAGATTGTTACTTGTGGTAGTCCTTGAAGGTCGAGACCATGTGTATAATCTCCGGGAGAAGGGTCGTCTGAATCTTTCCAGGATGTAAGATTTCGACTCAGACCAGTCCTCAAGTCCCACCCGATCTTCATCCCAGGTAACAAGGCATGCGATGGATGATCGAAGCTTTGCCAGAGAATGGTTCCTTCTTCATTTCCGTCTCTCAAAACAAGATTTCCCGAGTCTAAAAGTTGCGCAACAGTGCTGCTCCTTGACGATATATTATGGACGCTGGTAGACCAGACCATCCTTTCTGTTTTCTCCACAAGGATCATGTTTCCATCATTTCCAATTCTAACAACACCACAAGTATCATTGAGAGGGTGTTCTCTGTTAGCTATCCATACTATGTCAATTGGCATGATATTGAACCATATGCCCAAGTAAAACTTTTTCGAATTTCCAGGACTGAAGAACCCGAGCTGGAACTTCTTTTGTGCTGAGACTAAGGTTTCATTACAAGTAATAGAGTGCAATATAGTCAATGTGTCGATGGACATGGATATTGGTATCGAAGATAAAATTAAAACAAAAGTATAACAAATGGTAGCAGACAAATGTATCTTCATTTGTATTGAACCGAAAAGGAAATATATCAAGAGAAATTCAATGAAACTACAACGATTTGGACGAAGAAAGAAAGGGCATTATTGACAAACTGTGAAGCTCAATTGCCAAAACTGTGTAACATATATACCCGATAAATAATTAAAAGATGGAATTTCGGAAATAACTAACAGAAAATATTTTTTGACAATTTTCCTTGAGCCTAAAAGAGAGAGACAAGTTTGACTTCAAAGTATTTGTTCTATGAGAAAAGAGGAGGTCTTTTTTGTTTTTTTATAAAACTAAATTATTTCAAGGATTATGTCAAGAAGATTGCGGTGGCCGCCTGAAATCTAGCTAGCGTTCATATTATTAGAAGACTAGATAGTATTGATAATTTCCGAGACAATCACGTTTGATAATGCACCATTTATGTTAATATTAAGTATAAACTTCTAAGTCCTAATCTCGTGGTCAAAACTCTTTATGTCTCTAGTTCTTTCATTCCCATGACCTATGCGAGCTGTGGGCCGAGTCAGCCCAGATGCCCGCTCTAGCACTTCACTTTGGCAAACTTTGTGTCTTTGTTATGTCTCTGTTGTTTTTTTGGCTAAGTCGTTATGTCTACTTTTACAACAGATTCATTTGCTTTTGTTTGATTCTTTGTTCTTACATTATTGTTACATTTTTGGTTCTTAAATTATTTTTCTCGTAACTTTGATCTTATCAATATATATATATATATAGGGTAATTTGCGCCACACGCCACTAACATGCACAAAGTTTTAAATCACCCAATAAGCTTTATTCATTTCAAAGCATCCATTGAACAATGTTCTGTTTTAATTTACTCATTTCTTTAGGTTTTCACAATTGGTTTTAACAAATGTTCATTTTTTAGCTAGCAAAATTGTCATATGCCACAACATTTCTGTCATAGCTGAAGATTGCAATAGAAAGGCACATAAATATATACTTTCTCCTTAATATTTTTGTTGGAATACTATTTAAGTGACTTGAATAGTTTTAGATGATTTGTGTGGAATATTGTTGTGGTAACTAGAAAATCTAGATGTTTTTGGTAGAATATTGATATCCTATAAATTTAATGATAAAGTGTTGTTTAATGACAAAGTGTTTTGCTTAGTTTGGGTTTATTAATGTGTATTTAGGCGAGAAATCTTAGCGCTCTTAAAATAGTATGGCAATTGAAATTTTGTCCAACTTATTAAAAAAATTCATTAAAACCAACTCCAAAAAAGTAACAGAGTAGGTAAAATGAATCCAAAAAAAAAAAAAAAAAATCAGTGCACAATTTGAAAAGAAAATAAGATTGATGACTGATTTAAAACTTCGTGCAAGTATTATCTGTGACGCAGATTACCTAAATGTATAGCATTCTCTTACAAAATGAAAAAAGGGTTAATTGATCTATGCAATTTAATGTGCACTCAAAGCTGGTTATAATGGAGTGAGATGGAAGGTAAAATAATATTTAGGGTAAATAGCATATTACCCCCCTTTGTTTTGCTAAAAATGCATAATACCCCCTTGTGTTTTAAAAATTAGCTGATTACCCCCCTGTGTTTTGCTAAAAATGCATAATACCCTCCTGTATTTTAAAAATTAGCTGATTACCCCCATGTGTTTTGCTAAAAATGCACAATACCCCCCTGTGTTTTATAAATTAGTTGCTTACTCCCCTGTGTTTTATAAAAGTAACTAATTACCTCCCTGTACTTTTTAAAAATTAGCGCTTTTGTTAGAAAATATAAGGGAGCAATCAGCTACTTTTATAAAATACAAGGGGGTAATCAGCTACTTTTAGCAAAACACAGGGGGGTAATCAGCTAATTTTTAAAACACATGGGGTATTGTGCATTTTTAACAAAATACAAGGGGATAATCAGCTAATTTTTAAAACACAAGGGGGTATTGTACATTTTTAGCAAAACACAGGAGGATAATATGCTATTTACCCTAATATTTACCTTAAAACTTTGAAGTTCATTTTTTCTATATAAATTTGCCTTACTTTAATGGTTGTCCACTTATCAAAAACTGGTATTTCTTTTCTATATTTGTTTTGTTGGTGTCAACATAGAATTAAATTTAATAAGTTTCTCTTTTAGAGGATAATTTAGATTGAGGTACTTATAATATATTGTCATACTTAGAATTTTACAACATCAAAAAATTCAAACTAGAATTTGGCCAACAAATTCGATGTGTGCTAATTTGTGTTGTTTTATTTTGATAAGACTTAGGCTGGATGGGGACAAGAGCCCAGGGCCGGACGAGTTTATGGCTCATTTTTATAAACAAGCCTGGTCCATTGTGGGTCCAGATGTTATTGAGGCGATCAAATCTTTCTTTCAGTCTAGCTGCCTTCTTCGGGAATGCAACTCTACCATTATTACTTTGGTGCCTAAGGTCAGGAATCCTTCTAATATTGCTGATTATAGACCTATCTCTTGTTGCAATGTTGTTTATAAATGTATCGCTAAGTTGCTTGCAAATAGAGTTAAAAGTGTGCTTGAAGGGATTATCTCAAATTCTCAAGCTACATTTGTTCCGGGGATGTCTATTGTGTCGAATGTGCTGTTAAGCCAGGAGCTGATGCGTGGGTACTCTAGAAAGCACATTTCTCCTAGGTATGCTATCACAATTGACATTCATAAAGCTTATGATTCGGTGAATTGGGATTTTTTTATCAAAGTTCTCCAGGCCTTTAATTTTCGTGCTATTTTCATTCATTGGGTCAAGGCATGTCTAGTTTCTACTAGTTTTTCGGTGGCTATTAATGGTAGCTTAGAAGGGTATTTCCGAGGTGTGAAAGGATAGCGTCAAGGAGACCCCCTTTCTCCCTATTTGTTTGTTATGGTCATGGAGGTTTTTGCAGGTTTGATGGAGAAAGCTGCCTCCGGACATGGGTTTCGGTTCCACCCGAAATGTGCCAATGGAAGGATTTCTCATCTTAGTTTCGCGGATGATGTCTTGATCTTTTGTCGAGCGGATCTAGAATCTAGTCTGGCTATCAATAATGTACTGAGTATCTTTGGTAAAATGTCGGGTTTGAAGGTTAATGAAGGCAAATCCATGGTGTTTTTTAGGGGAGGCAACGCTGAACTGAAATCTTCTATTATCCATTCTCTTGGTTTCAAGGAGGGGTGTCTGCCATTCACCTATTTGGGGCTACCGCTTGGAGCTAGTAGATTGAGCAAGAGTACTTTTAACCCTCTTGTTGAAAGAATGAGTAAAAGAATTGAGCACTGGACCTCGAGATTCCTTTCATTTGCTGGGAGATTGGTTCTTGTAAAATCTATTCTCGTTAACATTCAGGCGTATTGGTCCTTTATTTTAGTTCTTCCCAAGGGTATTTTGAAGGATTAGGAGAAAATTATGGCTCGTTTTTTGTGGAAGGGGGAAAATGAAGGGTCTGGGGGTGCTAGAGTTAGTTGGGAGATGGTATGTCATCCAATCAAGGAGAGAGGCCTTGGCATTCGTTGTCTGGTTGATATCAATGTGGCGAGTTTAATGAAACAGGTCTGGACCTTGTTATCTCAACCTGATTCGATGTGGCCAAAATGGGTTGGGTATTACTATTTGAAAGGTGGCAGTATGTGGGAGCATTCGCCTTGTGCTAATGCCTCTTGGCATTGGAAAAAACTGTTGAAGTTCCGTCCTCTTATTAAACAACACTGCAGGAAAATCATTGGCAATGGAACTAGTACTTTGTTTTGGATTGACCCTTGGCACCCGCGGGGTCCTCTAGAAGATTACATTGGGTCGGACCAGAGTTGTTTTGATGTGGTGGGTAGAAGAAGCAAGGTGAATGTGATTATCTCTGATGGGCTTTGGAACTAGCTGAGCCACCTTTTGTTGAGTGGATTTGGTGATGATGTCTCGTTTTATCCTGATGTTCGTCGTCAGGATAGATGGAAGTGGTTACTAGGCACCCATGGTGGGTTCTCTTTGAAATCAGCTTGGGAGGCTGTCAGAAAGAATTATGAGGAAGTGTGGTGGTGTTATCTTGTGTGGAGTAAGATTAAAATTCCTAAAAACAGCTTCTTGTTGTGGTTGGCTATCCTGAACAGGCTCCCGACTAAAGACTGTTTGCTCTCTTGCGGGGTTGTTGAAGATAGTATTTGTAAGATTTGTGGCATTGCAGTGGAAGATAGAGGCCACCTTTTTTTTCTCTTGTGGGTTGAGTCGCCGGATTTGGTCCAGGGGGCTGAGTCTTCTCCTCATTCATGAGAATATTGGTTGTTGGGAGGAGTTGGAAGGTTGGGGAGCTCGGCACTGCAAAGAGAGTAGTCTACAGGCCACTCTTGCTAGGTTGCTGTTGGGTAGTATTGTGTATGCTATCTGGAAGGAGAGAAATCAACAGATTTATTGTGATAGATATGCCACGGATGAGGATATTGTTTCAGGCATTCGTCAGTCTATTAGATTTAAGATTTACTCATGTAAAAAGTTTAACGATACTATCACAAATAGAGCTATTTGTTGTAACTGGGGCCTTGATGGCATCCTGAGTTAGACCTTTTGTTTCAGGACTTTTGTCTTTGTTTAATGAGTTTAATGAAAAGATACTTTACTTTCTTAGCCAAAAAAAAAAATATGGGTCAACCAATTACTAGAAAGGTAGACCAATTATTGGACCTAACCATTATATTGCCTGGGATGTCGACCGATGACAAAGGGCATCAATCAGTCGCTAGGTATATATACTAACTTAAATAAAATGGGCATCAATTGATCAACGTGACCACTATTGCAAGAAATAAGAATTTAGAGTAACAATATTAAACGGTACTTACAGAGCATTAAAGGAAGAGTCAAAAGAATGGTAAATTCTACGTGCTTGCATGAAAACAACAAATTTAAAACACAAAATTTAAAACCCTCACCAACGGAAGATAAACCTACACTTTGAATGTAAAACCAAATTCCTTATTCTGTCCCACACATTGCTGTCCTTCTTGACTTCAATAAAATATAAGATTTTCCAAGATCTAAGAAGTTGTTTATTAACAGTACTATAACCATAATCAATATAATTAGGATTAAAAAAATCTAATCCAACGAGGAATATTCCTATTAGGACTCAAAAAAACCGTGTGCTTACTAAACTTGAGATGACGGCCATCATATCCTTTGACAAATTTTTCTTGTGAGAAACTTGATCATCCTAGTGGTGATTTGAAATTGCTAAAGAAATAAACGTGGTAAGACATTGATGGTTAGCGTAAATTCACCCATATTAGTGGTGCTTAGTATATTTCTAATCCATGCCAAGCCGCCTGTGTGGACCTTTGCGGGGTTAACACCGCAATTAATTAAACCTTAATGGCCTGTTGAAGAACACATTAGATATTTATTAACAAGTCTTTGGTCTAGTGATATGTCCCTCGCTATAAGTGCGAGAGATTGCGATATCAATTTTCGTAAGTAACATCTTTTAATATATGTTGTACGATTTAAGTCTCCTTTGAATTAAGAAAAAGACAACAGATTTTGAGCAATTAACCAATGTGGAGCGTTTTACTTGGATATATGCATTTGGTCATCTAGCTTATAATCGCATTCTAGAATATGAAGTGCTTAACTTTCTTTCCTTTTTTTTTTGGTCAGAATAAAGTGCTTAACTAAAAATGGTGAAAATTCATGTTTCTTGTCAGAAAAAAATTAACTAACTACGCCTTGAAACAAGGAATTTAACTAGATGACACCTTAAAACAAGTAAATTTTATTTGTACCGGAACGCTAGGCTAGTCAAGCTTACAATATGAAGAAAGACTTAATACTAAATGCACTACCTAATAAATTAAGGACTATCTATAAAGACTCTCTAGTCTACATACTTTTAGCTAACCAATCTGGACAAATGACTACTTTTTTGGGGGTAAATGACAAAAGAACTGTTTATTGGGATAAAATAATAAAAATAAAGCATAACAAAAATAAATTCTTATTTATTCTTCTTCCTTATATTTGACTTGATTGATCTTCTTCATAAATTCTTTTAGAGAAAATGACTCAATTAGTCCTAAACGTTTGATTGTTTTGATATTTTTGATCTCAATCGTTTCAAATTAGACATTTTAGTCCTAAACATTTTGAATAAGGGACATCGTTAGTCCATTAGCTTATTTCTATTAAATTTGCTCTGTTAAGATCACATATTCGCACTCCGCACATAAATAAATAAATAAATAAAATATACAAGCTTAAATTGGAGATCGCGTGATATTTTGTGAGAATGAATTGTAAACTAAATGATCAATTTAACTTTGTATGTATTTTTTTATGCGCAATATGCGAATCACGTGACTTTAACATAGCAAATTTAACAGAAATGAACTAATAGACTAACGATGTATTTTATGTAAAACGTTTAGAACTAAAGTGTCTGATTTAAAACTTTTAGAATTAAAATGTCAAAGTATACAAATATTTAAAACTAATTGAGTTATTTTTCCTTTTTTTACATCATGTTTGACATCATTTTACCCGGCAGCACAGTGAGACCAATGTTTCCCTGGGTATTGACTGGTACGGCTCTATTAGCACACAGATTTTTGGTCTAATGGTTTGCTTTGACTAAATGAATGGTTTAAATAATGCTGGTGAGTTTTCTCTATAATTTCCAGATTAGACACATCAAAACTCTTTGGACAAGTCTATCGAATCGATCATTAGTCGGCAGTCAATATCCTCAGTCATATCCATTGCTAAAGCCTAAAATATTGATTGCGGAAAGAAGTGCCGATATTCTATTCCTCGTACCAGCCGTCAGAATAGGAAAAGTCTTACGTTCAGTTATAACTGCCAATATGTATGTGGACTCACACGTGTAATGTATATCCAATAATCCAACGTAAGATCAACTCTGAGAATAGAATTATCAATCTGAAACTTTTGAGAACGAAAAAAACCTTCCGTAAGCTCTCAATTAAAAACTTGAGTCATCGTGTTATACAAGATTTAGTCCCTTTTTTTTTTTCAGGTTAAAAAATGAGCATAAGATGTCAATACAAATTACACAGGGACTATATGAAGTATTTCATAAATGTCATTCATGGCATTCTTTGAACCTATATAACCACTGCATTTCATTGTGAAGTTCATGGAATAAACATAAGTCAATTGTCACTAATTCCTGATCAAGGAAAGTATAAGGACACTTGCTCTTCTTCGAAAGTTCTAGTTAAATCAAAATATGAAATTTTTGGATTTATCTCATTGTCTAACAACACGTTACTTACCTTGAGATCCCTATGAATGATTCTCAACCTTGAATTTCGATGAAGTTAAAGAAGTCTTCTAACAATCTCAAAAAATAAATAAAGTGCCTCCTCCGTACAAACAAATGACTGGCAAAACTTGAACCACCCTCATAATAGAGTTCTAAGGTGGGTAGGATGAGTAGTTTTGGAAATAAAAGATAACCAGAAAGCTCATAAATTAAAGAAATGTGTCCTTTATGTCAATATGTTTTAAAGACATAATATGCAGTCATTATAATTTTCAAGAGATGCATTTACAGTTACAAGTAAAAATTAGTAAAATCATAGATCGAACCGTCAAATCGGAAAAATTGGGTGCTATCATATAACTTTGTATCGGCTAATTAGTTTACAAGTTGCAGATAAGTGGACTCAAACTGCCACATTTTTCGTAGGTAAACCACTACATCTCAGGTTCCCCATGGATTCTACCATAGAGGCCAACGATAAACAATAACTTCTCCCTAAACACAGCTTACAACTTTCATTGTATTGTGCTCTCAAAGAGCAACTCTTCTCAAAATCTTACTCAAAAGGTGATATACAAAGAAATATTTACAGAACTTGGAAAGAAAATACCTACTATCGACCTTGTAACTGTGTTAATGTTACTTCATTAGGAGTGTAAATCCTTTTTCCAGTTGATGAAGAATCCGTATCTGTGAAACTTCTTTCCAAGTAAAAACCAGGTTGTTTAGGTTGAGGAACCAACGGGTACTCAACATCCAACATTAACAAAACGTTGGACATAGTTGGCCTGTCCTCAGGGCGTTGCTGCACACACAAGAGACCCACATGGATACATCTTAACACTTCTGGTGCAAGAAAACTGCTCCCCATAGAAGCATCAACAAGGTTCAGAGCATTTCCATCATTCCATAGTCTCCAAGCCTGAAATAATTAACCATTTTTTTTCAAACTAGAATGAATTGTTTTCTCTTGTCGAAATTAATAAATAAATATAACAAATCTCTCTCTAATATGTAAAAATTTTAGATGATGTGATAATTAATATCTAAAGTTGTTAAAGATCACGTGCCGGCTGAATTATGCATTGCACGTTAACCTATCGTTTTATAGGTGGCTCTAAAATATTAGAATATAAAAGAGTAATTGACCACTTAACTAAAAGATTAAACTGTAAAAGAGGGATTTATTATATTTATATTCATTATTGTGTTCAACATCCCTGGACAAGAGTATACTAATAAGAAAACTACATACTAATTCGTCATAAAAATAGAAAAAAATCATGTTGATTTCAACTCACATGTCCTAAGAGGTTGAGGTCATGATCAGGGTGATAAAAGCCTCTGTTTTTATTTCCACTCACTATCTCCAAGGTCAGCACGCCAAAACTGAAGACATCAGACTTTACTGAAAACAGCCCATCTATTGCATATTCAGGGGACATATACCCACTGCATGTGTTAGAGAAGCAAATTATGTTATAGATGAACGACTAAGATAAAATACGAAAAGGATAAATTTATTGAGTTTATTCTTACTAAGTCCCCATAATTCTACTTGTATTTTCTTGAAATTTATCTCCTCCAAATATTCTTGCCAAACCAAAATCTGATATTTTCGGATTCATCTCACCGTCTAGAAGAATGTTGCTTACTTTTAAATCCCTATGTATTATCCTCAATCTTGAATCTCGATGGAGGTAGAGTAGTCCACGTGCGATTCCCACAATTATATTCAACCGCTTTGCCCAATCTAGTATCATGGCCCTTGTCCGATCTGGAGCAATTCGCATCAAGCCAAAATAGAGAGAAAATTCGCATCAAGTGAAAATAGAGAGAAAACTTCATGTAGCTACAAGGTGAGGAAGAAACATAATTGACAGAGCCTCACCAAAAATAAACAGGTCCAAACTCTTATTAGGCATGTGTTCATATATCAACATCCTCTCGTCTCCATGAATACAACATCCCAGCAGCCTTACAAGATTTCTATGCTGCAATTTTGCGATTAAGATAACTTCATTTTTGAACTCTTCCAGGCCTTGTCCGGAATCTTTGGAGAGTCTTTTAACTGCTATTTCTTGTCCAGTAGAAAGAATACCCTGCAGTGCACCACAAATTTTAATATCAACCAGCATAGCTACAACATTGGTAGTTTATCCACAAAAGTGAAAGTAAATAATCCTAAAATTAATTGGTGTTAGGTGGAACAGTCCATAATCTTATAAGATGAACTTGAAATTTAAGCCTCACTGTGTGACGCTTTTTAAATGATATAGTGAGCTAGCGTGACCATGATTGATCAAGATTGAAGAAGTAACTTTGAATAATATGATGAGTTTTTCAAACATGAGTTCACATTAGAGGAACATCTTCTCAAACACATTCTTGATGATGTGAGTTATAAGCTTCTGACATAAAAAAATACAGTAGCAACCGCTTTAATAGGGATCTTAGTGGTCTTTGGAATCTTCAAGAGATTACGTCTTAGTTTCGAGAATTCTTTATTTTGTATTGTAATTCATACATGTATATGGCTTTGCCATTAATTTTTTTGATAGTGGAATAAAATTTTTCTCTTGTTAACCCAGCAAAAAACCATGATGAGTTGCATGTGAGAGTAATCACATGTACGGAAGACTGGACCAAAGCATACGGTTGAATATAACAAATAATATTGTAAACTCATGTCTAACCACTTAAAGTTTTAGATGAGGTAGTCAGTCAATATGGTATAGAGCCTAGGTGCTAAAAGGTCTGAGGTTCAAAACCATAGTTACCAGATTCGCCCTACCCCCCTTCGAACTGCGTATCGGATTCCACGTCCCAATTCACGGTACATTTGCATACCGAAACTCTACGATTCGCGTTCCAGTTCACTAAAGTTAGCGACTCGAAAACATACAAATTTTTATCAGAAAAATAATGAAAAAAGAATAAAGAGCCTACAAGTATAACATATACAGACTGCAAACCTTTAACATATAAAAATTTTCTAATTTGTTTTTGTGTCTTGTGTTTGATATACAATATTAAAAAATTATCTTAATTGTTGGGTTTGGATTTTGGACTTTAGACTAACGTTACAGCAAATTGATTTTAGTAATTAGTAAACATAAAATACCATTACTCTACAGAATATTTGATAATGGAACCCAATAATTCTTCATACCGTATTATGAACAAAAATTAGCATACCAAGAAGTATACCTCCATCGTACCCTTTAAACTCTAAGTGTCGTACCCCGTACCCGAATTCGTACCATGACTCAAACCGTACCACGAATCTGGTAACTATGTTCAAAACTCATCACCATCTATTTAAAAATATTATCAGAGTCGACCTACCAAAAGTTTTTAAGTTCAAAACTCACCATCACCTATTTATAAACATTAAAACTGAAAACTTCCAAGTGCAAGGCTCAAAAACTAACTTTGTCTGCACTTACGGTGTGTTGAATATAAGTACAAGACCCAAAAACTAACTCCACCTGCACTTGCAGGGGTGTGTTGAATATAACAAGTAACATAAGAAACCCCTCTATAACAACTTAAATTTTTAAATAGAGTGATCACTTCACGCATACCATGTTAAAAAACATAATTTTCCATCCTTAGACCAATTCAACTTGTAACAAGATTGTATTTCTCTATAATAAAGATTCAACTCAAACATGGAATAAGTGTAACAATCATCTATGTTACCTTGTAAACTGGACCAAATCCACCTTCCCCAATCTTATTTGTTAAGTTGAAGTCATTGGTAGCAGCTGAAATGATGAGTAAATCAAATAAAGGTAGCTCTATGTCTTCTTCTCCAATACTTTGGTAGTTATTTGGGTTAAGAATATCACGTCTCTGAGATGCCATATCTGGAACACAGCAACAAAAAGATGTAAGTGTACATAAGAACTGAATATCCTATGACAAACTCAAATTAGAAGCAATCATCTAATTTGAATAACATCTAACTGAAGATGGAAACGATATTTGTCACGCTCCGAGCCCAGAACTGTGGACCCGCAGATGTGACTAGTGTAGGTGGCTCCTGACTTGCTATGAATACTATTTTGTCACGCCCCGAGCCCAGAACCCCAGACCCGTAAGCGTAACTGGTGTTGTTAGGCATAAGAAATAACTACTTGGACCCTCTTTTCTACTGGCCCATTTTTAATCCAAGTTATTCCTTATACCTACAACACCCCCTTATAAACCACACAAACACACTATATTTTACCGATGTGACATATTACAATATTTCTGTGTGTACCTATATTTTTAACCACTACAAGTGACATTTTTATTAACTAAATCATGCAAGGAGATTAAATGATATGAAATAAATATTACGCAGGAAAATGAGTGATATTAATGCACTGTTTTGAGGTTAATGAGTGTATAAAATATCCTTTTTGAAAAGTTGAGACTTCCATTTACAGGTTTTGAAGTTCAGATCTTAAATTTAATATTGAAACTTACTGTGAACCCCATGTGTTAATAGGTGATTTCAACATGATAAAAAATAATTCTGACAAAGCAGAGGGGAAAAGAAAAAAAACTTCGTGATATGTAGGAATTCAGGGACTTTCTCAACAGTGTCGGTTTGATTGAAATCACCAGCAAAGGGTGCAGCTTCACCTCGTCAAATAGAAAGGATGGGTCTGATTTTATTCAACAGAGAATTGATTGGTCCTTCTCAAACCTTGTGTGGTTCTCTTTGTATCCGGATGCTTGGGTCGCCATCCCTCCTCCCATTGGTTCAGACCACAACCCAATCATCTTGTCTTTGGACAACAAGATTCATAAGAAAGTCAAAAAAAGGTTTCATTTTCAATCTCGCTAGGCCAACTTTCAGGACTGCAACTCAATTGTGGAAAGTTGCTAGAACCAAATCCATGACGGTGACAAAATCAAAAACGTTAAAAAGAAACTCTTCAAGTGCAAAGCAAAACTCATCAAATGGAGTGTGAAGAAATTCAAAGGATAAAAGGAGAAAATTAAGTCTCTGAAAAGCAGAATCTCATCCATGTTAATCAATCATTTGATGCTTTCAACCGAGACGAGTACAATGCTGTCGTGACCAGTCTTGAAGCTAAGTGGGATGCTGAGGAGAAACTCTGGGCAGATAAAGCGAGGGTTAACTGGCTAAAATCAGGAGATCGCAACACCAGATTTTTTCATGCTTCGACGTAACATAGAAGAGCTGTTAATCGTATTTTAAGGCTGAAGAATGAGGAAGACAGGTGGACTGATGATCCCAATACTATTAGGGACTGGATTACAAGTTATTTCTCTAACCTCTTCACTAGCCATTGAACTCGCAATTGCAATTCAGTTCTTGAGCACGTCCACCCGTGCATCTCTGACCAGATCAATTCAGAACTGATTAAACTCTTGATCGTGAAGAAATTCGTAGTGCAACTAAGAGCCTGGGGTGCCACAAAGCTCCTGGACCGAATGGTTTCCCAGGTTTTTTCTATCTGAATTTTTCAAACTTGCTTGAAGATGACATCTTTTTAGCTGTTAATGGTTTCATGCAAGGTCAATGTAAACTTAACTCTATCAATCAAACTAATATTGCACTCATTCCCAAATTGAAATACCTTGAAACTGCTGGGGACTTTGGACCTATTAGTTGCACAAATTTTATTTATAAGATTGTGTCTAAAGTTTTGGTAGGTAGGCTTAGACCTCATCTTGATGCCATTATTATGTCAAAGTGCTTTTGTGCCTAATAGAACCATACAAGATAATATCTTAATTGCCCAAGATGTGGCACATGCACTTAGGAAAAAAAGGAAAAACCCCCAAAAATTTCTTTGCAGCAATTAAATTTGACACGCACAAGGCTTATGACAAGGTGGAATGGGCTTTCTTGGAACAACTACTGCTTAAAATGAATTTCCACCCAATTTGGGTCAATTGGATTATGGAATATGTGTCAACTGTGTCTTATTTTGTTTTAATTAATGGCACGCCATCACAATCATTCACTCCACAAAGAGGGCTTAGGCAAGGAGATCCGTTGTCACCGTTTCTTTTTGCTATCGTCACTCAGACCCTCTCTGAATTAATCACTACCTTTCAAAACAGGAACCTTATCCATGGCTTTAAGCTTTCTCGGTTTTCCCCCCCAATCACACATTTGCTTTTTGTTGATGACTCTTTTTTGTCAAAGTTTCCAGTTCGGAAGCTATGGCATTCAAGGAAATTCTTTACCTTTATTGTTTGGTGTCAGGCCAAAGTATCAACTACTCTAAATCAGGCATGCTGTTCAGCAAACAAACGTCGGAGGATATCAAGCAAAGCTTTGCTGCTTTACTGAACATCAAGCAACAGAACAATCTTGAAAGATACCTTGGTTTGCAAACCGATTGGGGAAGCTCAAAGATTTAAGCCTTGAACTGGATTAAGGAAAGAATTGGAGATAAAATAGGAAACTGGAAGAACTACCTCCTTTCAGATGGTGGCAAAGAAATTCTTATCAAGTCTATCATTCAATCAATTCCCACATTTTCAATGTCTATTTTTATCTTCCCCAAAACTGTTTGTAAACAAATCAGTGCTCAAATTGCTAAATTTTGGTGGAGCAAACAAGAGGATAGAAGAATTCATTGGAAAAGTTGGTCAGCGCTCTCTACATCTAAAAGAAGTGGTGGTTTGGGATTCAGAGAAATCCAGTTCTTTAATGTCGCCCTTGTGGCTAAACAAGCTTGGAGGATTCTCAATAATCCAGACTCCTTTGTGGCAAAAATTCTCAAGGGAATTTATTTCAGTTTGTACCTTTTATGGATGCTACTAAGGGTCGCCGCTCATCTTGGAGCTGGAAAAGCCTGATAGTGGGTAAAGATTTCATTAAAGCCGAAGGGCAGTGGAGAATCGGTGATGGTAACAACATTAATATTTGGAATCAACGATGGTTTGATGGTTGTGATGTTATCTCGAAGCCCTCTTATGCCTCGGTTGACCTTGTTTCGGAACTTATCAATCATGATGATACAACGTGGAAGAGTGACATTATCACATCACTCTTTCCTCGCAATATTGCTGAAAAAATTCTGTCAATTTACATCCCTCATGCCAACTCTTGTGACACCTTCTTGTGGCCAATCACCACTAATGGGAACTACTCTGTGAAGACTAGCTATCATGTGGCAAAATCAAGAAACACTCTGCTGGCGGCAAATGCGAGCTCTTCTCACTCGTACCGCCCTCAATTTCAGAAGACCTTATGGTCAATTAAAGCTCCTCCAAAAGTTTTGTTGTTTCTCTAGAAAGCATGTTCCAACATTCTCCCAACAAGCAAAAATCTATTCAAGTGAAAATGCTCTCCTTCGCCTCTCTGCCAGATTTGTCACAAGGAGTCTGAATCTATTGAACACTTGCTGCTTCGATGCAAATGGACTCACATGGTTTGGCGGGCAAGCCAGTTACAAATTTGTATTGACATTAACTCAGTTTCTAGATTTGATTCCTAGTTGTCCCAAATGTTTTTGCGGTTCAGAGCAGAGGGTCTTAAGGATGGTGAAGGTGAATCTCAGATTGGTTTTATCGCATGGAAAATTTGGAAATCAAGATGTGCCTTTATCTTTGAGGGCACAAATATCAACATCCCTCTGGTTCTGACAAATGCTTACAGGTTTTTTCATGACTACAAACAAGTTAATACAATTTCGCTGCAAAGCTAGTCAACCTCTAACTTTTCTCTTGACCATCACTTGTGGATCCCGCCTCCGGTCAACTGGATTAAAATCAATGTGGACGCAGCTTTTGTTTCTCCCTAAAAGGCTGCTTTTGCAGCGATTTGCCGTGACCACTCAAGAAATCTTGTGAATGGAATAGCCTCTCGTCTCTCTTGCAGCTCTGTTCTAGAAGCAGAATCCATTGCTATTAAGCATGCCTGCTCCCTTGCCCATAGCCTTTGCTACGATTTTTACATCATTGAAAGTGATGCACTCGTTGTCCTTAATGCTATCAGCTCATCAAGTGCTGGCTTTCCTTGGGCCATCAAGCCAATCATCGACGATATTCTATTGATTGCAACTGAGATCAACCACGTCAGGTTTCAGTACTCTCGAAGGACAGCTAATAGAGCTGCAGATTGGGTAGCTAAACGATACTTTCAAGACAAGTTAGCTATTGACTAGTTGTCTAATTTACCTCCCCCTTTGTGGGATATTTTTGTATATGATATCACCCCTATTGGAGTTGGTTAACTTATTTGTATTTCTCGACTTTCATTTTAATGAAATGTTCTCTTTTAACAAACAAAAAAAAAAATAGCGGTGTAAAATACCCGTTTTCAAAATTTAAGTCATTTTATTACAATTTTGAAATTTAGACCCTGAATTTCATATTGAACCTAATTCAGGTCCTAAAATTACTTTTTTCCCGATTTTCAAATCTATTCTGTTTGATTGTCAATTTTGACAAAAAAATAAAATAAATTGTACATAATCACGATAGAGTCAAGAGATGAAATGTGGTTAAACCGGGATTATGTTAAAGATTAAGGACGTATTTGTATTTAATATTTAAAGCGTTTTTGTGCTTGAGAAAATATTGACAACCAGATGGTATTATTGTCGTTGAATAGATCAACATCTTGACGGTAACTAGTGAACATGATATTCATGTCTACGATAGGAAAAATATTACTAAGTATACTTTTTTCCATCGCCATAATAAAGGTAGCGTCTTTGAACAAATATAAAGTTTTCTAACTTCTGCAAAGATCAAGCTACATCAAAATTGCTATGAATCAACTGATTATTATTTTTTTTTTTTTGGCTGTTATGGCGGGGTACTTCTAATTTTTTTTTAATTCAAAAGAGACCTAAATTATACAATACAAATAAAAAAATATTATTTACGAAAATTAATATCACAATTTCTTACACTCATAATAAGAAATATACCACTAGACCAAGGGTCAGTGGTTCAATCTTATTTTCTTTGCGTGTAATACTATGATTAACAAAGAATAAGAGCAAAATCTATAGTTTCTGGATGACCATGATCAAGTCACTAATCAGACAAAATAAAATGACATCTGTTATGGGGTCCAAAAATTTATGAAGTCTTTAAGATATAGATGGAAAGACCGAGACCGAGACCAAATTTACCAACTAACAAAAAATATTTTTTTTATGGGTAATTTACCAAAATAGTTCTAAATCTTAATTTTTTTTTATATATTTAATTCTCTTATCTTTCATTTTAGACAAAATGATCCTTCATCTTTTATTTTTGTGACAGTTGTTAGTCCTTAGAACAAAATCCTTCAAAAAATAATGTTAATAATCACGTGAATGATACGTTACCACAAAATGCACAAATCTTCAAAGGTAAAATTGTCATGCGATAAAATATAAGTATCTTAAAATTTATGCAAATTGCGGCCACGCGCTATCCACGTGCTCACTACTGTTATTTTTTGACAGATTTTGCTCCAAGAATTGACGGATGTCACTAAAATAAAATTTAAATGATTATTTTGTCCAAAATAAAATATAAGAGACTTAAATGTCAAAAAAGACAAAAATTTAGAACTATTTCGGTAAATTACCCTTCTTTTATTTGATATGTTGCATTGAAAAGATGTCTTTTTTTAAAATAAAAAAAAATGTCATATATGTTGGGTGGTGACACAACAAAGACATTTTTATCAAACAATTCAATTCAATGAGAATCAGAAAATTAGGTTGGAGACTTTACCTCTTTCTTTTGCAATATTTCTCTTCCGCAAAACATACCAGATGATTAACCCTAAGATGAAAACTACTACTGTTACTGATGCGATTAGAGCAGTCCGTTTGGCCCTGTCGCTGGAGCTTTCAACTGTGCACCAAAATCAGAAGAAGGTTACAATAAAATTATGATGACATGTAAAGATTAAGAGGGATAAAAATATAAATTCTATTGGAAGTATTTGAAGTATTAAACACGGAAACAATAATAGCTATCTCATGCACGCAAAATTCAATAATTATCAAAAAGAGTAAACAATTTAACACTCTTGTATTTTTTTAAAAGTGCACTATTATTGGGATAAAATTGAAAGCTAGGTTGTTGGAGTTGCCTTATGGTGAAAGAATATTATTCTCAAGAGTACTGTATATACAATTTTTTATTTTCGAAAAAAGAAGAAAAATAAGAAGTTAAAAACTATTATGTGACAAATTCTAGATGGTGAATTAATGCAACAAAATTTAAGGAAAATGTTTAAGCAAAATTCATACACAAATATCTAAAAGTTGGGTGAAATTGTTAGATAGTGACGTGTTTTAATAAGATATTTTGAGTTTGAATAACAATTTTAACTGTGTACCGAAAAAATAAATCCAGACACAAGTTAGAACAATTAAGATGAAGCAGATACCAAGTTCTGAAGCAGGCATCCGAATGTAGATATCTTGTCCATCTTCACTAAATGTTCTAATGTCAACCAAATCCCCAAACCATACCGCACAAACACTAACCTCAGTCACTGCATATGCTGTGCATGAACAGTTCCTCAAACAAGCCTCTTCACATTCAACTGGAGTACTTACTGATGTGCTATTCACCAAAAAATTTGAATTATCCGGCAACTTCAAGTTCGAAAACTTCTTGAATCCCTCGGTTGCGCTACAATTTAATGGCGTTCTTCGATAACATCCGCCTGACCAGTCTTGTCTTTCCCAGTCTTGAGGCAGCCGCGGCACGAATCCGTCGAGGCAATCACATATGGGGTTACCGTTCAAAGTGCAAACGCCATGGTTACCACACTGTGCATAGTTGTCACAAATATCTTCTTGCATTGTGGCTATAACAACCCATTCGTTTCGCCTTTGTCTCCATGTCAGGAACTGAACCATGCCTGATTGGTTTAATACAAATCGCGAAATGATGGAAACATCATAATTTTGAAATGCATAAAAAGCATTTTCCTCGTCGAAAACATAAATCGGCTTCAAAACTGAATTATGTGACTGCTTAGGACTACCACCGAATCGAACACCATCCCATGGTCCGCTTCTGAATTGCACACGCGATCCTAGGCGAAGGACTATTTCAGGCAGTCCGTGCGGGTTTAATCTATATGTGTAGCCACCTGTGGCAGGATCTTGTGAACTTCTCCAGGATGTCAAGTACCATTCTTGATTTGTTTTAAGGTTCCATCCTAGCTTCATGCCTGGAATTAACGTGTCGCGTGGATGATCAAAGCTTTGCCAGAAATAATTATCTGAGTTGATGTTTCTCAGGACAAGGTTGCCGCTGTCCAGGAGCTGCAGGACCGGGTTGCTTCCTCGTGTCGATGATGAATTTGAATTCCAGATGATATTTGTTTGGTTGCTGCTGATGATTATATTTCCAATAGTAGTGATTGTGATAACACCTGATGAATCTGTTACTGGATTGTCCCTGTTGGCCACCCAGACAACTGTTTGTATCGGGACATTCTTGAACCAAATTCCTATGTACCGATTGTTCGAATTCCATGGACTGAAGAATCCCAACTCAAACGTTTGGCTTGCAGAAATTAATGTTCCACCATTGTCCAAGATACTTTGATTTGGATACAAACTGTCAACAGCGACCAAGACTTGAGTGGAAAAAAAGAAGGGAGAGATAAAGCAGATGAATATTAGAGGGTTGATCATTCTTAATGATCTTGATTATCAGAAACTTTAGCATCCTAGTGTCTATTTGAATGAGCCTAAAGAAACATGGTTAGACTTTGACGATTAGCGTCAACTGATGCTACATATCTTAATGTTGAAAGGGAAGAGTAATATAGAAAAGGACAATAAGAAGACCAGCCACCAATGAAGACCTTTGCGGGTTTAACAGCTCAATCGGTTAACGCGTAAACATCCATCTCATATTAATTCTATGAAAGATATGTGCATACCCAGTTTATAGTCATGTGGTTCTTTAGAACTGTCTGTCACTATTGAGCTTATGATTTTGGACAATTGATCAAGTTCAACCCGATGACTTTGTCCAAAAAAAAAACCCAATGACAAACTAGTAATTAAATCTAGGTCGTTACAATAATGATCCTATTTCAGAGTCACTTTTTTAAGCGTTAAACGAACATAAAGGGGTTGACTAACGTGAAGAATATACTAGATTCTATGTTCCATCACCTAGCTTATAGTTCTTGGGCATTCATTAAGCTATCATATGGTACTTGTCAATTTTCCTTTATTCTGTATTTTATTTAATGAATTTAATTTCAGGATATACGCCTAAGAGATAGCAACATTGTAGCTATCTTGGGACAATAATTGGTTCTTCCTGCACAGGGCAGGAATCCTGCTTCTTAGTTTCAACACCCTCCCCCAGGCTCCCCGAGACTAAGTAAACAAATGAAACGGACGATCTTTCCTGCGTATCCAGCTGAAGGTTGCAGCTTAAGCCATTGTAAAGTAAGACAAAATCCCAAAATAGTTACAAACCGGGGGTGTCATTATACACATTTTCTGGAAGGATATTCCACCATCGGGTTTAGATAGAATCTCCAATGTTGGTAGTAACCTTTCGCTCTGTCAAGGTTCCCCTCGGGTTTAGCTACAAACCATGGGTGCCATTATACACATTTCCAGGAAGGATATTCCACCATCACTCCATCAGGTTTACGTAGAATCTCCAGTGATGTAACCTTCTGCACCATCAAGGTTCCCCTACCAAAATATGCCTGTTACTGTCTGTAACTGATGTAGATGTCCCTATATCTTTGTTATTTATCTTCCTGACAATGTCGTAACAGTTACTCCATTGGCACTCTCAGTATTACCAATTCCTGTGGAATACCTTGTAAAAAATCCAGGTTCCAGGGGTTGAGTTGATATTGTACTTTCCTTCTGAAGCATGTAGACTACAGATGGAATGGTCGGCCTTACCTCAGAGCGAGTCTGCACACACAATAGGCCAACATGGACACATTTTGTAACTTCAGATTCAACAAATGACTCTTCCAATTCTGGATCCACCAGTTCTAGCACTCTACCTTCGTTCCACAGTTTCCATGCCTGAAGCAAATTAATTCATGCCTCTTACATCAAGCGAAAGAGAAGTCCTTCATAAGAACTTGAACCTAACTTAGAGAAAACATAACAAATCATGTGAGTACTTACATGGCCAAGAAGATTAAGGTCATGATCAGGATGATGAAAACCCCAATTCTTTTGACCACTGATGATCTCCAATGCTAGAACACCAAAGCTATACACATCCAATTTGATTGAATAGTGCCCATCCATCACATACTCCGGAGGCATATAACCACTGCAGCCGTGGATGGAGTAAATAATTTATAATTGAAAGTTTTCTAAAACCCGTATGGTTTCCAATTTCTAATCATCCATAGTTTTTACTAAATGGTACTCACTGTGTTCCAATTACTCTTCGTGTAGTTTCCTCGGTCTCATCAGCAAAAATCCTTGCCAGGCCAAGGTCAGATATCTTTGGATTCATCTCATCATCTAGCAAGATGTTGCTTGCCTTCAAGTCCCGGTGGATAATTTTTAACCTTGAATCATGATGCAAGTAGACCAGTCCCTTGGCAACTCCTTTAACAATACCAAAGCGCTTCTCCCAAGGCAATAGTTTCTTTCTTGCTTCATCTGCATATGGTCTCATTAAATACTAGTAAAATCATTGTTTTTAACTAAATATGCTATGTCGTGTATTCTTCTATCCCTTGCTAAATGAGGTGAACTATGGAATAAAGGTCTTTACTGTAATAGGGACATACCAAATATGAACTGATCAAGACTTTTATTGGGCATGTACTCATAGACAAGCATTCTTTCGCCTCTTTGGATGCAATATCCCAATAGCTTGACAAGGTTTCGATGTTGAAGCCGTGCTATTAAATAAATTTCATTCTTAAACTCCAAGATCCCCTGATAAGAATGTTGTGACAGCCTCTTCACTGCCATTTGCTCTCCATATGGTAACTCGCCCTGCAAAATAACATTTTTAATATGGAGACTGTTTATATATTCATAAACCTCTTCTGAATTATTTAGCACTTTCTTTTACATTTTATGAATACGAGTGATTATTACCTTATATACTATACCAAAACCTCCTTGTCCAATCTTATTATCTGATGAAAAGTTGTTGGTTGCAGCAGATAAAGTTCTCAACTGAAAATGAAGAAAATTCATGTCTTCATCCACAATTCCTATGGATTCTCCATATCTTGTGCCTGCTGGATGAGGTGTTATGTAGGAAATTTTATGAGGCAGCAAACAGTGAGACCGATGTTCCCTTGTGAACTGGTAAAGCTCTATTAGCGCACATATGTTTGGAATGGTTATCTTTTACTTAAACTAATGATTTATATAGTGCTCGTGAATTACTTTATTTCCAGATTAGATATGATAAAACGGTCTTACAAAACACTACCAAGTAACAGCAAAACTCTTTGGACAAGTCTATATCAAATTGGTCATTAGTTTGCATCCAAACTCCTCAGTTCAGATTGATTGCTAAAACTCAAAAATCGGAAGAGAAAATCTATTCATCACGCTAGCTATAAGTGACAGGGTTGCATGAACTTGGAACCTTAAAGAGTATATGTTTATATCTTCACCTATATTGAGTACATTTGAGGATTCTTCTTAGAAGAAAATTTGTTTTTCCTTTTTCTGGCATCAATATTGAATTTGTAAACAAGAGGAGAGAAATCATATATGAATGAAACTAAATGGAATAGACTTGAATAGGGATAAGTTCTCTAAGATGGCAGAGAATTCAAAAATTTGAGCAATTGAGTATTGAAAACTAGAAATGGAAGGGGATCCTGGATAAATGATTTACCTTGCCTCATTGCCACCCTCAGAATAATGCACTGGTCAGTCATACAGATGAGAATCATCCCCAGTATTACTGATGCAGAGATGATGATAACAACTGTCATTTCTTTCTGTTTCTTGGCAAAAGCAATCCGCACTATCCATGAAAAGAAGTTAAAAAGAATAAGTAATCAAGCTTTTATCAAAATTATTGTGTTTGACCTCAAATATTCCAGTTTCATTGCACTAGTACAATCAATGAAAATGAATCTGCATTGCTGTTAATGAAAATGAATCTTCATTGCATGTGCCCTATGTTTTACCGATAACTATATCTTATTGCAGATGTCATTCATGTGCGGGTACGCTAGCTAGACGACATAATAGTAATAACTACTAAAACAACCAAAAGGATAGCGCGGCACATCAGGAAATTAAATACGCATTAGTTAGTTGATACTTTATACCTAATTCGCTGCGTGCCATTCGTATATAAAGCTTATCTCCACCATGGGGAAAGTTTCGCATGTCACTCAGGTTACTGAACCAGACGACACAAATATTGCCATTTCTGTATATGTCTATGTTAGTGTAAGCCATACAAGAGCATTCCTTCAAACACTTCTCCTCACATTCCTCAGGGCTCAAACTCCCCCAGATGGTAGAATTATCAGGCAACTTCAGTCCCTCATGCTTGACAAATCCATCTCCATCACTACAATTCAGTGCATAATTCCACCTGCAGCCATCAGTCCAGTCCAATCTTCCCCAGTCAATTGGTGAATTTGCCGTGAAACCTTTAAGGCATTGGCAGACTGGATCATCAACAAAACAAATACCATATGGTCCACATGATCCATATCGGTCACAGCTATCCTTATTCAGGTTCACCACAGGAATCCACTCTTTTGAATTGTTTTTCCATTTCAAGAACTGTAAAGTGCGTAATGGGGTCACCAGAAATCTTAGTAAAGTCGGATTGTCTAAGACTTCATAAGTAAAGTAAACGTCACCAGCGTCACTGTAAAACTTTGGGATAAAAACAGGGTTAGTCTTTAAAGCATCAGTACCACTAAACCTTTGTCCATCCCAAGGTCCCCATCTAGATTGTCTGACCCTATTTTTTTCTAACACTAACTGAGGTGCCTGTTTCGACTCTAGGCTAAAGGAGAACTCACCAATCACAGGATCCTCGTTGTTTTCCCATGAACTCATCACTCGATCCAGACCGGAATGCAAATTCCAACCTAGCTTCATTCCTGGTAACAATGTATCACATGGATAATCAAAGCTTTGCCAGGCATAATCTCCATCAGACTGATCAACTTGATCTCTGATGACAAGATTTCCTGAATCCAGGAGCTGCAAAACAGACCGGTTCACTGCCTTTGTTAGCATAGAAACCAAGATCATGTTTCCTGTACCATCTTGAAGTGTAAGATTTCCAGCCATGTCTAGAATGAGCCTTGCACCAAAATAGCGCAGAGGCTTCATTCTGTTGGCCACCCACACCACAGTTAGTGGTATGTTCTTGTACCATATACCCAAGTATCTCATATCTCTCTGTGTCCGAGAACTACAAAAAAATCCCAATTCAAATCTTCCATTGGTAGAAATTAATGTCTGGCCATCACTGAACACTTCATATGATGCTAAAATGTTTTCGCAGCAATGCAGATGTCTGAGGATAAAATGCATATAGATAACAAAATACAAGGAACCCAAAGATAGAATCCATTGCTTGCTGAGGCCTCGGAAAGATAGAAATTCACAGGTTGGTACTAAAAATGAAAAAACCACTTGGGGTTTCTGATGTTGGAATTAGGAAAGTACTCTGTCAAGCAGACTCTTCTCAGAATTGGTTCACACTATTCCAAACGTGACAATGTCTTTATATTTGGGAGGTGCACGTATGGATAGTTATTTATTCTTAGAAGCCACATGGAATATCTGGAGTGAATTTAGGAGACAGACCATAGGAGTTATAAGATGCTACAGGGAAAAGGTTATGTTCTTCTACTTTCCAATTTGACACCACATTATGAAAACTAAACAATGGTCAAGCTAGAATTTAAGTTAGATTACAATTCAAAACTTCAAAAGTTTTACTGAGATTTCAGCCTTTTTGATCTTTATGAGGTCTGTCTATCAAATATTATAACATCAATTGGTAAGTTTTGCAGAACAGGACTAGATAGCAGTAGAATTCTAAATTTTATATGCTGCTAAAGCTAAATCACTAGTTGGATCGTTTTATCATATCAATTCCTTAAATCGGCTTTCAATTTTAACAATGTTACTAAAGCATCATGATAAGATGTTCTTCACATTAATTCATAGCTGAAGTTTGGTGGTCTACTGGCAATCTTTATGACCAGGAATATGAGGGTGGACTTGAGGCAGGGATATATAGAACGTAGTCCATAAAAGGTAAGACATCTGATAAAATGTAGCAGTCCATTCATTCCTACAAAAATACTGTATGCATCATGTTCAAAAGGCAGATATGAATTTTTAACACACATGGTTCTTGAGGCTATGACTTACTTTATTCAAATGAGATAGCATATGGAAAAAGCAAGTCTTCTCAATATTTATTATCCTCACATCGTTGGAAAAGTGGACAAGCCATAAAGATATGCTCCACATTAATGGACAATGTAGAATGCAAAAAGTGATAACACATACATAGTTTGTTTCAGTAGTTCTTGGGAACTTATCTTCATTGATTGTCCCTTCAAAGAACATACTTCTGTGATATGGAAAACGAAATTAGCAACTCATGTGAAGCTTCTTTGCTTCATTTCTCATTGCATTCATACTACATTCGCAAAATCAAGAAGAATTATTTTTCTCTAATTATGAACTTCTTAAGATTAGCCTTCTATGCAGATAAAAGACAAATTTTGAGGCTAACAGAATACAAGATCCCAGGTTCAAGTCATGCAATATGCAGATTATTTCCATGATAACCGTGTCGGGCTAATTGCTTACCTCTTGTGGTCTATTAAAGGCTTTATTATGAGTAGAAAAGATAAATACTCTCAGTAACTTTTTGGGTAAGTAATTATGTAGCAATTAATGTATGATTGACTCAGGCAGCTCCACCCCTTTTTGGGGTAAAAGTTCAATTTCTTTACAATCCCATAAATGTTATGGCTCGGATTTTTGTAATATATATGTAATCTGAGTCTTAAAGAGATTCATTTGGACTGTATTTAGGTAAGGGGCAGTTTCAATGCTTTGGCATTCCACCACCAAAGGCTAAAGTCAAATAAAAAACAAGTAAAAAAGGAGATGCTCAATAAATAAATGTTCTGATATCATTTACAATGGCATAGACAAAGAGTATGCAAATGAAGAATGGCATAGGAAAATTAAGTTTGTGACTAGGCACACTACAAGAATGGAGCATATACTGTCTTTCGCAATATCAGTTATTGAAACCTAATTGTGTCATCTAAAACACGACAAAATGGAATCATCAATCACTTGATACACAATCAGGGATAATTAAACTCAGCAGAACTTGAACCTGAGTGCGAAGTTGCGCGCGCCTGGGGGTGGGTGGATTTGCCAAGCTGAACTGGAACTTTCCATCTGTTGGATCGTAGTTGCCTTCCAGGATTTCATGTACCTGTTCATTGATTCTCTACTTCTGTCAATACGGGTTACGATACAGGTTTAAGTATTCTTGTTGAAATATCTAAATAATACAGCTGTAACATTTCTTGAGCAATGTGTTTGTCAGAATCAGTCTTGAGCTATGTGAATCTACAACAGTGTGTTGCCTATAGCAGTGTAAATCCATTTATTATGTAACTTGTGTGTAGTATTTAAACTACTGTGGTATCATCTTCTGAAGAGAGATTATAAGAATGTATTTTTCAATATTTCGATTTACATTTTGGTATCTAGAGCCACATGCATAAACAGAACACACGTATATATATATATATATATATATATAAATAAATAAAAAAGGGAACCTTATCTCAGTTGCTTGCAAGCAGATCTCGTCGTCGTCGTTGTTTTTGTCGTCGTTGTCGTCGTCGTCATCGTTCGCTTGCAAGCTCTGGAGGTGTAGCCGGATCTTGTTGCCATCCTCACCCTCGTCGTCGTCGTCGGCTGCCATCGTCCTCGCCCTCGTCGTCGTCGACATCGTTGTCGGCTGCCATAGCCGCTAAAGCTCCAGACCCCGTCATCACCGGCGCACCTCGCGTCGGATCTCCTCGTCGCCGGCGAGCCTCGTGTGCTTTCGTTGATAAGTGAAACTTTCATATCTTTCCTTCTCTGAAACTTGTCACTTGAGGGGACCATTTTTTTGTGTTTTGAAGTTGTATTGAACAGATGCATATAAAAGTCACGATGCTACTGATGCTAATAGAGATTCCTAACTGCAGCAAGCACGGATCTATGGTAGTTTCTTATCTGTTGGGCTAAAGTATATACCAGGTGTTGCAGTCTACAAACTTTGATCGAGTTGTAGCCTTCCAAGCCGAGTGTCCGGCGCCCTTATCAGTCAGCGTGCTTCTCTTATCTTCATTTGCCAGAGTTCTTCTCTATTCTGATAAGTGTCAATTTCTTTTTAATTTTATTGTCTTATTTGCTTCTATAAAATAGTTGGTTGTTATTACTTTTTTGAATAATTGAAAGGAACTTTACCGCTTGATTGGGTATTAAATATTCTTCATCTGTTGTATTAATTTTTGAACTTAGATATCCACCCTTCAGAGATTGGATAATTTCTGTACTTTCTTTTCTTTAATGAAATGCCTTGTTCAAAAAAAAAAAGGTTAGATATGTCATCTGTAGAATCAAAAAAAGAACAACTCACTCAATCTAAGAACACAGGAGAAACCAGTCAATCAATTATTACCTCACGTATGGACTTATCTCGTGAGCTTAATATACTCGCATAGCGAGTCACAAGTGTGTTATTAAATGGGAAAAAATTTCATGTTTAGTCACGTTCGTTCCGTCTTTATCTTGGTAGAAAACGTAAAATTTGATGGATTTTAAGTTCAGAACCTAAGCCGAAAGAAACAGATCATTTGTTTGCTCAATGGCATGCGAATAATTGTGTTATCTTGAGTTGGATGTTCAATTCTATGGACGACTGAATCTATAATATGTTTATGTATCACGAGACAGTTCATAGTCTATGGAGTTTCTTGACAAAGATGTATGCCCATAAACGTCATGATTCTCGAATCTTGAGCTTTATTGTGAAATTTCTCATGCTTCTCAGACGACTTTGGGATTCTCTGTTGCGGATTTTTTTGGATATCTCCAAACTAGACAGGAAGAGCTAGCTCAATATGAGCCTTTGAGTGACTTCCCGAATGATTGAGACTGAGACTAAACATCTAGATCATCGTCGGACTTATTAGTTCTTGATGGGTCTCAAGCTTGAGTTCGAGAATCTTCGGACTTAGATTTTAAATACATCTCCTCTACCTTCTCTTTATGAGGCATTCGCAATTATGGATGGTGATGATCGAAGGCGTCTTCTTCTTGCACCCGAACCCACTCAGTCTATTCCGGATCAGATGGCATTTGCTGCTTTTTCAGGTTCTCGACAAACAGGTATTCGTCCGTATTGCCAACATTGTCGGAAACCTGGTCACCTCATTGATCGTTGTTTCACTCTTCACCCTGAATTAAAGCAACAATATTCTAGAAACCGTGGTGGTGGACAAAAGAAATGAGGTTCTCGTATTGGAGCTGTGGCCGAATTGGCATCCTCTTCATCCTCAACAGAACTAGTTTCTCCCCAACCAAATTATAGTCAACTTCAGGCTCAGATTGCTCAACTTCAACTTCACTTGGGCCTCACTTCATCATCTGGCACCACGGTTGCCCTCACTACGGGTACTCCTACCGCCCTTCATAGTAAGTCAGGTCAACCGTCTTGGATTCTGGATTCCGAGGCCAATAATCATATGACTGGTGAGCTCTCAATTTTTTCTTCTCCTGTCAGTTCTGTAAATCAATCAGTTCAAATTGCCGATGGAACGTCTATTCCTATCCGTTGTCAAGGAGATGCTTGTTTATCCTCAGATATCACTCTTCGCTCTGTTTACTATGTCCCCAACTTTGCTTATAATTTCTTGTCAATTAGTCGTCTTGCCAAGAGTCTTCACTGTGCCGTTGTCTTCTTACTTAACAGTTGTTTCTTGTAGGACCTGACTTCGAAGAAGATTTTTGGCAGAGGGTATGAGCACGATGGACTTTACTACTTCGGTGAACCTCTAACCTCTATTGTACACTTGTCCGGTCTACAAGCCTCTGTGTCTCCAATTTTTTATTCTCTTGTTCGCTCTATTCAAAACTTAGATTTGTGGCATGCCCGTTTAAGACATGCAAACTTTCAATATTTATGTTGGTTATTTCCATCTTTTAGTAAAGCATGCAAGGATTTTAAGTTCAATTGTGTGACTTGTGAATTGTCAAAGCATACTCGCACTACATATATTCCTCGCATGCATCGGGCTCCATGTGCCTTGACCTTGTTCACTTTGATATTTGGGGTCCATCTCCTATCACGGCCCTTTCACACAATTGTTACTATGTTACATTTATAGATGATTATAGTCGTTGTACTTGGGTCTACCTGATGAAGAAAAAATCTGAAGTCTTCACTTATTTCACTCACTTTCTTCAAATGGTCAAAACCCAATTCCACATTGTTGTCCGCAATATTCAGTCTGATAATGGTAGAGAATATCTAACCAATGATTTTCGGGCTGAACTTAATAAAAGAGGCATTCTTCAGCAGACCTGAACAGAATGGTGTGGCAGAACGAAAAAATCGCAACATTATGTCTACAGTTCGATGTCTTTTATCTGGTATGAACGTACCTCGATATTTCTGGCACCTCGCTGTCCTCATCGCTACATACATTATCAATCGCACCCCTAGTCGTGTCCTCAAAGGTCAACCACCCCTACACATTCTTAAGCCAAATACTGTCCTCTTTCCTATTCTCCCACGAGTCTTTGGTTGTACATGCTTTGTTCAAAATCGCATCCCTACTCGTACTAAGTTAGATGATAAAGCTATCCGTTGTATCTTTCTTGGGTACTTTTCCCTATTGAAAGGCTATCGGTGCTATGATCCGGTGACTCGTCACTTCCACCACTCGATGGATGTTACATTCCTTGAAACTGTGTCTTTCTTCTCTATTCCTTCACTGCCATTAGAGCATCCTCCAGCAGTGTCATTTGCGGAGGAACCCCCTGTCTTCCTCGCCCTGTTCCTCTCCCTGATGCATCGCCACCGTGTTCTGCACTCTTGCTAAGCCGCAATGATGTTTTTCCCCTTGTCTCTTCTCCAGCTCCCTTGCAGGTGTACTCCCAGCGTCCTCGTGCTCCCGCTCTCCTGCTCGATTCTTCTTCGAATTCAGGTAACCCTCATTATTCCTTGGTCCCTACATCTTCCCGTTATCCTACTCGTGACCGACGCCCCCCTTCCCGTTACTTATTTTCAAGTAGTACTCATCATCCTATTGCCCAGTTTGTGTCATTTTAGGGTCTCTCCGATCAGTATAAATCTTTTGTTAGTCAGGTTGATTCGGTCTCTATCCCTCGCTCAGTTCCAGAGGCCCTACAGAATCCTTTATGGGTAGCTGCTATGAAAGTGGAAATGGATGCCCTCCAGCAAAATCAGGCGTAGGAACTTGTTGATCTTCCGGTTGGTGAAAAGACTGTTGGCTGTAAGTAGGTGTTTAATGTAAAGTATCTTGGTAATGGCACCATTGATCGATATAAGGCCCGTCTTGTCGCTAAAGGGTTTACTCAGGTACCAGGCAAGGATTTTGGTGCCACATTTTCTCCTGTCGCCAAATTAACTATAGTCAGGCTTATTGTCTCTTTAGCTGCCTCATATTTTTGGCCTTTCCACCAGTTGGATGTCAAAAATGCATTTCTTATTGGTGATCTCTCCGAGACTATCTACATGGATCCTCCACCAAGTTTTCGGGCTCAGGGGGAGTATTCAGGGAAAGTGTGCCGCCTTCGTAAATCCCTTTATGGGCTTAAACAATCCCCTCGTGCTTGGTTCAACCGCTTCAGTGAGGTGGTTCTTACTATGGGGTTTATTAGGTGCAACTCGGATCATACATGCTTTGTTCGACGCCATCCTCAAGGTCGGTGCATTGTTATATCAGTTTACGTGGATGATATTATCATTACTGGATATGACACTCATGGAATTGTTCAGGTAAAATGTGACCTTAGGATGATGTTTGACATTAAAGATTTGGGCAAGCTTCGATATTTTTTGGGTATTGAGGTGGCTCGAAATCGCCATGGTATATCTTTATCCTAGAGAAAATATGCATTGGATCTTCTCCAAGATACAGGCATGCTAGGTTGTCGACCTGCCATGACACCTATGGACCCCAATCTTAAGTTAACAAGGGAATCATGAGAATTGTTAGCTGAGCCATCAGTATATCAGAGACTTGTGGGACGACTTATCTATTTGACTAACACAAGGCCAGACCTTACGTTTGCAGTAAGTATTGTAAGCCAATTCATGCATGCACCTCGTACCTCTCATCTGGATGCTATCTATCATATCCTTCGGTATCTTAGGTCTTCTCCTGGACTTGGAATCTTTTATACAATGGGTGTACAAAAAGGATTGTCATGTTACACTGATGCGGATTATGCAGGGTCAAAGAGCAATAGGCGTTCTACCTCAGGGATGTGCACCTTCCATGGCAATCACCTTATTTCATGGAAAAGTAAGAAGCAAGCAGTTGTCTCACGATCTTCTGCGGAAGCTGAGTACCGTGCTATGGCCCAAGGAACATGTGAACTACTTTTGTTATGCTATCTTCTGTCTGAGTTAGGGTTTCCGGTGACCGACTCATCCACCTTATTCTGTGATAATAAATCTGTCATTATGTTGTCCTCTGACTCAGTCCTTCATGAGAGGACAAAACATATTGAGGTTGATATCCATTTTATTCGGGAGAAAGTTCGGTCAGAGGTTATCACACCTTGCTTTGTTACATCATCTGAGCAAGCGGCAAACATGTTTACCAAGTCACTTGGACTTTCACCTCTCCAATCAGGTCTTAGCAAACTCGGGCTCGTCAATATCTTCGCCCCACCTTGAGGGGAAGTGTTGAAATATCTAAATAATACAGCTATAATATTTCTTGAGCAATGTGCTTGTCAGAATCAGTATTGAGTCATGTGAATTTAGAGCAGTGTGTTGCCTAAAGCAGTGTAATGCATTGATTGTGTAACTTGTGTGTAGTATTTATATCATCTTCTGAAGAGAGATTATAAGAATGTATTTTTCAATATTTCGATTTACATTTATTCTAGACTAGTTTACGAGGATAAATATATTGGCAACCAGTAGTCAAACCGGGTCGTTTTAGGAGGAAACTAATATTAGACCATTAATGAGATTCTAGTATGATGTTAAGAATTCTGTTCCGGTAGAGATTTATGATGCTGGGTGATGTGGAGACATACAAACTAGTGAATAACAGTAAAACATCCCTAATATGCGGATGTGAAGGTTGATCTTGCCATCAGAGAAACGTTAGATATGCAATGAGTTTTTTTGGAACCGAAAAGTTCTCTATTTTAGCTTTTATCGTAAGAAAATTGATTCTTGAACTCCTTTCACGCTTATTTCTTTCCTTCTCTTTTTTTTTTTTTACCTTAAATTAATAAAGAAAATTCAAAACAAGATCAAGCACTTAAATGAATTAGATTACTTTCATATTGGTAAAGGGCTAGCAATTAGCAACTAATTAAAGCAACGACTCAGAATAAACCTGTACAGAATTTAACAATGGAATCAATAACTAAGTTCTTATCAGGAATGGTTTCATTAAGACATCATATTAATAAAAAAATTACATTGGTGAAGAAAAATCTTAAGATCTCTCTGAATTTAAGTACTTGTCTGATATTTCCTACATGTAAAAAGACATGTTGATATGTATGGCTTTTACGAAAAATGGAAGAAGAGAAAGTGTAAACGAATAAGCTATGAATCTTCCAATCTATACAATTAAGTCAGTAAGGCTACTCCAACTATCGGCCGTCTAGCATGGTTACTGTAACTTGATTTACGGTGCATGATTCGTCTAGTTTACTGGAAGATGAATCTGAATCAAAAGGTCTTCTTCCAAAGCAAAATCCGGGGAGTTTAGGCTGGCTCAAGGATACTGTTTCACTGCTTAACATCAAGACGATGTTTGCCATGATTGGCCTATCTTCTGCTTGCTCCTGGACACACAGGAGACCGACTTGTATGCATCTAACAACTTCAAATGGAGAATATGAGTCACCTACCGCTGGATCCAGGAGTTCTAGACCTTTTCCTTCTCTCCATAGCTTCCATGCCTGCAGTATTATTACTTGCTTTGTTAATATACACTGCGATAATAGACAATGTAACGCAGGAATGCATATCGCTGCAAAACCATCGTACATATCCTGTACTTACATATGCAAGAAGGTTAAGCTGGTTGTTTGTTTTATAAAATCCTCTGTTCTTCTTGCCACTTATTATCTCCAAAACTAGAACTCCAAAACTAAACACATCAGATTTTACAGAGAATAGGCCATCCATTGCATATTCAGGAGACATATAACCACTGCAGAAGGCAATAAGGTGGAGTTAGAGCCAATAGAATTTGTTCCATGGATTTGATTCTGGAGAAATAATTTGAAGGCTTACTATGTTCCAACTACTCTCTTTGTATTATTTGCTTCTGTCTGATCTCCTCCAAAAATTCTGGCCATGCCAAAATCTGATATTTTGGGGTCCATTTCTTCGTCAAGAAGAATGTTGCTTGCTTTGAGATCTCTATGAATAATTCTAAATCTTGAATCTTGATGGAGATAAACAAGCCCCCGAGCAATCCCCAAAATTATGTTGAACCGCTTTTGCCAATCAAGCAGTGAGCTTTTCTCTTTGTCTGAGGAATATATGCAAGTTATTCAGATCAATCAGTTCAATTCTTTAATTTTGGAAATAGAATTGGGACCAGTAGAGGCTTACCAAATAATATTGAATCCAGGCTTTTGTTCTCCATGTACTCATACACCAGCATTTTCTCGTCCCTATCAATGCAGCAACCAAGGAGACGAACTAGATTTCTATGTTGAAGCCTTGCAATCAACTTAACCTCGTTTTTGAATTCCTCTACTCCTTGCCCCGAAGTTTTTGAGAGCCTTTTTACTGCTATTTCTTGACCTTCAGCCAGTATACCCTGATAAAATGTAGATGAGTTTATATTCTAATCGCCTTTTTGTCTATCCATTCAACTATGTTACTGCATTTTCGTAAAATTTATACATACCTTATAAACAGCACCGAAACCACCTTGTCCTAGCTTATTAGCATCCGCGAAGTTATCTGTAGCCAATGCCATTGTGCTAAAATCAAACAATGGCAATTCACACTCCTCTGTTGAGGTTTCACCTGAGTAGTCCCTTTTACTTGGGATAACTCCAGTCAACAAGAAGTCTTGACTTCTTTCAATAGGACCTGGTTTAAGATAATATCAAATGTCTAAATATAGATTGTATCAATCAATGTAGAACGTAGAGTGTATCAGATTCATGCTCGTATATCAAAAGATTCAACGCGTTGATCACCTTTATGCTCTGTCCTTATTCCTAATGGCCGTCGTGGTTTCTTCCTCCTCCATAAAATGCAAGCGCCAACTCCAGAAAGCACAATGCCAATACCAGCTATAATGCCAGCAACCATGACGATATGTTTAATCTTGTCCGAGTGATTTCCAGAATCTAGTTGAGCTTGCGCTGGAATCAAAACATTCTAGTGAGTATAATGTTCCATGCTACCTTGTAATTAAAGCTGGATTGTAGATGATATGATTCTAAAAGAGAATTACAGAGCTTTTAAATCCTGAAGTTTTTTATTTCAAATACAACCTACTTTGAGCTTGAGCTATACCAGTATTAACTATGACTTTCAAACTGGATTTCGTTACATGGAGTACTATGATTTTCTTCGACTATAAAACCATGCTTGTCTATTAGAGCGAATTAGATGATCGGGCCGAGTGCCGCCCCCTCTTCCCCTCACTTTCCTTTTTCTAATATGATCAAGTGAGAATTGATTCATTTAAGTTTCTGGAGAAAGTTCGCCTAGTACTAGGCTTTAGCACCTTCGCTTTGCCTTGCGAGAGATGCCCGCCCGTGCGGCCTGCTCTGCTTCCTGCGCGAAAGAATTCCTTATCTATCGGTGAATTGGGGGAAAGAATCCACCAATATCATATCTCCTACAAGACCTGAACATCTTTCCATTCTTGTCCCTTGTTTCAATATTTCTTGTCATCATAAGGAGGAAGAAGAAATAGAGGTCAAATCCATAGCGTGGTATTCTCTTGAATTACTAGCGGTGCTAGTAAGAGTCAATTATATTAAGTATATGTTTAGCCACATTGAGGTTACTGTTTCACTAATTTGAACTGTCCATTCTCTAAACGGGGTTATGTATTTTTAAATTTAAAATTTTATGTGAGTTATAAAATTTTTAGATAAGTTTTTCGTCATAAAAAAAAAAAAAAAAATTAAAGTGGATGGAATAGGTCACACTACTAGATTTTTAGGTATTTAATTGCCTATTATAATTTTCAAATGTCAATTAGGAAATTATTATAGTTGAACAAATTACTAACTCCTAAAGAAAGTGAAGAAGTCTTCATAATATCTTAAGAGTTATGACTTAGTTGGGCCCATGAATTATCGTCATGCCTAAGATAATAATGGCATGAAAGTGTAGTCCTAGACTATATAGTCCAATAGTAACCATGGAAAATTTAGATAAGGAAGAGTCTCCTATTATACAATATTATACAATAGGGTTCACTTTCACATCTAGTGATGTTTGTTTTTATTGAGAGGTGAACCATCCGAGACAGCTGGATGGTAAATTTTTCTCTTAGATAAACAACAAATTCAAGTAGTGGGGAGAATGCGCTATACTAAGGCTCTTTTTTCTATTTAGATTATTAAGAAAAATAATAATAATAATAATAATGTTGTTTCATGATGAAATAAATCGTTAAATTTTGCAAAAGTTACTAATCTAAATAATTAACATAATTCAAACAAACATAACTTAGATTCTTAAGTATATAATTGCCTCTTAGAATTGATAAATGGCATGAGGAAAACATGGTGAACTTTTTTGGATGTCATGAGAATTCAAGTGACAGAATTTAATCATCAATTGATAAATTTTAAAATTTAATTGTGCATCTCTACACATGCATCACTTTAATTAATAATAAAATTCTAAAATAATGAAAGTGTTAAATTTCTGACGTCATAAAAATAATTTTACCTTACATGACCTGAAGGTGAGAAAAACGTGGTGAACTTACTCCTAAGAAAGTGATACCTCCAAAGAATCTAATTAATTACTTAGTAGGGCCCTAGAATTATTGTCCTGCCTTAGATAACTACTTCAAGTAAATGTTGCAGACTACAGTAGTGTGGACTTCCTTGTTGATTAAACCGGTGCTGCCAAACCAACACCAACAAAGTCAACATCGTCCGCCATTGGTGTGTTTTCCTTTGTGTTTTCGTTTAAACACGTTGTATGTTGGTCACAAATGAGTTGTGAATTGATGACCGGCCAAAGAGTTTGGTCCGTCACTCTTTATTACGAACTCTTACTCTCTTGGATTTTTTGGTTAATGGGATCCACTCCATCGTCAATATCAACCAAACAACTTGTATGACTGTGATATAAAAGTGAATCTCATAATAGATGATAGCTACCCGAATATTTACCCTGTCTTATAAACAAATGATTTTTTTTTTTTGAATTAAAAAAATTATTTCATTATAATTATATCATGAAATCATTATTTTTAAATTACATTATAAATAAATTCATCTCAAATTTAAAATAAATATACAAAACTCCCGTTATATAGTTAAAAAAAAAAACTAATCATACGCACAACCACTCAATTTCTCAATGAGTAAAGAAAATTGACAACACCGTAAAATTAGTCGTAACATGTGAGACACCATCTAAGGATATAAAGCAACTAAACTAACGCGACATAAGGTCATGTGGTCCTAATTACATTTTGGCTTTATGCTCTATGAGCTTTTATTTACACATATTAACATGTCAATCCTAGTTATGCGATTTTGTCTCGTTTTGCCCTTCCATGTCCTTACCAAAATGGAATAAAGAAAAAAAAGTGATATTATGAATTTATTAAATTAATTAAGGATTGGAATTTTTTAAAATTATAGTCAGGGTTGAGGAATTTTTAAAATTAAAAAGAAAATATACTACCGAGTAAGATGAAACAAGTACCAATCAATAAGACCAATTAAATCATACGTTAATATCATGTCTTACATATTTGTTCATTTTTCATTTTATTGACGTGAAAAATTATTTCTAGTTTACAGAGAGAACATTCTCTCTTCGCTCAACTAAAACTCTCAAAGAAATACAAAACACCTAATTGATCTTTTAATAATTCTCCCCTTTTTTCTTGCAAAAGATTGGAAAGAAAGTCAAGCACCAAAGGGAAAACGGGAAGGCATTTAAACCGTTGGTCTTTTAGGTCATTATGTGGGACACCAATAAAGTTATAATTTCTTACGTTGCCAGAGTACTAACTATGCCAGAAATTCTAACGTTGGACCAATGAAGACGAACAAACTGCAGAGGTTTTCAAAGCGTTACACCAACCACCCTTTTCACATTAACTCCTTTCTTAGGCTGTTGGAGTGTCTGCTTCTCATTCATTCTGAATGTGTTAGAAGCCCTGACTTATGGGTATGAGTTGGGAGAGGAAAAGTTTTTCAAACTAGCAGTTAGTTGAAACGGTTGTCTATATGCTACGACATGTATGCATGTATTTTTTTTATTCATGAGAGGTCTAAAGTGTACAACGTAATTATCGAGACTCGAATTTATAATCTCTTACATTAAATCACTGGACGAAAACGACATGTATTTTAATGATTGTGCTTTGAACCTACATAATTGGCAAATGACCAAAGAGCACAGGAAATTATACAAATGCCGAAACTAGGATATAAGGGGCAATTTAGACGGCAAATTAGATGAGTTATGGATTTACACAACTAGGCGTTCTGAAAACTGACATTTCGAAAGAAGTTAGATTTATACTATTCACCGAAAGGACTATATCAAGCATCAAATTATGGTAAAACCACTGGGCATTTACTCTTGTAGTATGGTTTCCACTTTATGTGCAAAATGTTTCAAAATTGATTCTCTGTATATGTGTTGTAATATTAGTTTAGACGTCTCTTTAAATAAAAAAGAATTATGGTACAAATCAACCCCTTGTGCACCATTCGAGTATCATATTATAATCAAATTACTATGATGAACACGGAAGGGGGCTCATTCTATCATATACGGTGATTAAGAATAGGAAACAAAAATAATAGCATGATTAGATAGAGTTGAATGGATTTGGATCACTCAAATAACGTAAAAATTTTATCAGGAAGATTAGTGGTTTCGAGGTGATCATACACCTCAAAATCATTAGTCTCTCTAATAACATATGTTGTTATGAAGAATTCAAATCCGAATGGAATAGTGCGTACCTAAATCAGAAGCTGCGACTCGAACATAAAGATCTTGCCCACCTTCAGTGGCTGCATATTGCCTCATATCTAGAAGATCCGTGGTCCAAACAACACAACCAGATCCACCTGCAGTGACATTCGAATTTGTATAAGCTTTGCAAGAACAATTCTTCTTACACATCTGTCGACATTCATCTAAATTCATTCTTGTGTCCACAAATGCAGTTGATGAATCAGGCAACTTCATATTCCTCAACGTTAAAAACCCATCATCTCCGCAATCCAATTCACTCCGCCTCACACACCCATCTCTTCCATCTCTCAGAAGCCATGCCTGTGGATTTCTAGGCTCAAACCCCTTCAAGCATTCGCAAACTGGTGAACTATTCGTGTCACATAGGCCATAAACACCACATTCTTCATAATCATCGCATTGATCTCTTCTCGCATACCAGTAAAGATTCCATATTTGACTTGTGGGAATCCATGTATAGCGTTGAAGAAAACCGGAGTGGTTCACCAACAATCTTGAATACAATGACTTGTTTTTCAACTCAAATGAATAGGAAACTTCATCTTCATTCATCTGAAATGAGAATGTAAGAAATGGACTAGGCTTCATTTCTGGTACGCCGCTAAAACTAATACCATTCCAGGGACCACTACGATAAATTATCTGCAATTTATTCCTCAGATAAGCTTCTGGGAAGCCATTAATGTCGAGCTTGAATGTGTAGTCTCCTGACGATGGATCATCAGCTTTTTTCCATGATGTTAGATATCGATTCAGGCCTGTTTTTCGATCCCATCCAAATTTCATCCCAGGTAACAACGTATCAGTTGGATAATCAAAGCTTTGCCAGAAATAATTATCTTCATCGTCAACATTACTTTCTTCAAAAAGAACAAAATTTCCAGAATCTAACAGCTGCGCAGCAGTGTTTGCTCTCCTGGATTGGTTTGAGGACCATATAACATGTGCAGCCTCATCAACGAGTACTAGATTACCATCTTCGCCGATCTTTAACACCCCAGAAGAAGCATTTGTGAGAGGACTATCTCTATTAGCAACCCACACAATAGTCTTCTCTGGTAAGCCTATGTACCATATTCCTATATACGCCTTGTCCGAATTTCCAGGACTGAAGAAGCCTAACTCGAATAACTCCCCTGCTGAGACTAAGGTTTGGTCATTGGTTAAGGGTTGTGTTGGAGTAATGGTGTCGATGGCTATGGCGAGAAAAGAAAGGAGGTTAGCTGATAGGAAGAAGCACCAGAGATGGTAACAATGGTGCTTGGTGGTGTTTGTCATTGTTTAATCAGAGGGGTCTCTGTTAGCTGTTTAATACCATTTGGTCTTTGGACATATAATGGGGTGGTTGTCGTTTACCTTGGTGTTTCAAGAGATTTTGGAAGAGAGAGAAGGGCATGGTTATTGACGGTAAGTTTTGTTGTTATCTTCTTCGGTGTGTCTTGGTGTTATATATGATGAGACAAGAGTTAATATGAGAGGATCGTTACTCGTATACAGGCTTTAACTTAAGGGTAAATACTGTATTATATTTTTGTGTTTTGTAAAAAATGTGTAATATTTTTTTATGTTTTAAAAATTAGTTGGTTATCTTTTTGTGTTTTTGTTAAAAGTGTACAATACTCTCCTATATTTTAAAAATTACCTGATTATCTCCTGTGTTTTATAAAAGTAACTAATTACCTCCTGTTCTTTTTAAAAATTAGCGTTTTTGTTAGAAAATATAAGGGAGCAATCAACTATTTTTATAAAATATAAGGAAGTAATCAGTTACTTTTAGCAAATTACAAGAATATAATCAACTAATTTTTAAAATATAAGAGAATAGTATGTACTTTTAATAAAACACATAAGAATAATCATTTAATTTTTAAAATATAAAAATGTATTATATACTTTTAATAAAAAACAAAAAATAATACGTTATTTACCCTTAACTTAATATGTTCACCTTTATTAAGATTAGGCAAGTGGTAGAGGAGTGGGGGGCCAAATGGACCCACTTTCTAAAGTAGAAAGGTAATCAGGCATCTTTAGATCGCATATTGGGTTGGGTGGGGTGGGGGGGGGGGGGGGGGGGGTACCCACTTTCTAAAGTAGAAAGGTAATCAGGCATCTTTAGATCGCATATTTATACAGTAAAAAAGGGAGAAATGACAAGAAGATATTGGAACATTAATTTGTATATTTTTTTTAACGTTTTAATTCCTACCTAATTTTTAACCCTATTTGAGGGCGATGAAACTTCAACCCTCTAACTAATAATGAATTAAATATTAAGTCTTATTGTATAGTACATTTAGGAAAAAGAACTTGTGATATTTATATGTTTCTAGCCTTAACAACAAGAAAAATATTTTCACCATGTAATCTATAATTAAAGAAAAAAAATTTATTTTTTGACAAAATTATTCATTTCATGAATAGAAATTGATATTTAATCTCAAAAAGAAGATGATCAGAGCTTAATATACATTAGCTCACTTAGAATATTATTAAACCAATTTAAAGGAAAATTGTGTGAGCTAAATTTTTTTACAATTCAATCTGCTGATTTATTAAACAAACTATGGCCATTTTTTACTCACAATCTAACTAAATAATACTGCTATAATTTTTTGCAAAGATTGAACTCGCATGTCATGATGTCAACCATTTTTTTTTTTTTGGCTAAGGCTTTGTTTGTTTGCCGTAAAATAATTTGTTTGTAGAAAATATTTTCCTCTAAAAATATTTTTCTGAAAAATAAAATATTTTTCTAGATTCCGTTTGTTTGCCATAAAATAACGTGTTAAGTGAAAATATTTTCCTGAAAAATAATACTGAAAAATATTTTCTGGTTTTAGATGTATAATGAAAAATATTTTCCAATATTAGATTTTATAAATAAAAAAAAAGTACACATAATATATATGTTAACCAAGGGGGTGAGGGTGGGGTGGGGTGGGGGGTAGGGCAGGGGGTATGAGTGGGTGAGTTCCAGAAAATATTTTCTTCTCTCAAATGACATAAAAATATTTTTTCAAACTTTGTACTAGCCGTAATATTTGACTGAAAAATATTTTACAGTTGACCAATTTTTCGGTGTTACCAAACACCGAAAAATTGAGCAAAAGTAGCGACCATTTTTTAATGAAAAATATTTTCTTATTGACTAATTTTTCAATGTTATCAAACACCGAAAAATTGAAAAAATATTTTACAGTAAACAAACAAAACCTAAATAAGGCTCCATTTGTTTGCCGGAAAATATTTTTTTAATTTTTTGATGTTTGGTAACACCAAAAAATTGTTCAATTGAAAAATATTTTCCAGTTAAAAATAGTGACTACATTTTTTCAATTTTTCGGTATTTGGTAACACCTAAATATTGTTCAAACTGAAAAATATTTTTCAATTAAATATTATGGATAGTACAAAGTTTGAAAAAATATTTTCATCTCTTTTGAAAAATGAAAACATTTTATATTTTTTAAATACTAAAAAATATTTTATTTTTCAGAAAAATATTTTTTATTAAAAATATTTTCTACAAACAAACGGAACCTAACTTGCATGTCAACTTATATCATCGTTTACACAGTTTTTATTTATTTATGTGTATTAAGAAAAGGGTGAAAGAAAATAAAAGTTTATCTTATTATTAAAAAAAGAGAAATAAAAATTGGGATCAAGCGAAGACACATAAATAAATAAATCACAGACTCACATTCCACACCTACATCATTTTTGTTTTTTCGGTCAACACACCTACATCATGGAAAGCATGTTATTTGTCTCTTTGATTGTTTATGGCGGCCACGATTGCTAAAAGTCTTTTTGAGCTTTCACGGAAGCTACGTAGGCAAAGCAGACGAAACTATGTTCTGTCCCGGTGCAAAAAGTTGGGTCATGATACGCAAACTCTATTCTATATTAATGCTCAATTTAACAAAAGAATTTGGTATTATTTAGTCATCCTTGTTCATTTTAGCTCTCTCCTAAATAAATAGTAGTGATTGGTATCCTCAAATAATTTTGAATAAGAATGGATTGAATTAAGAAATGCAATGACCTTAAAAACAAAATTGAATTTAGAAAATAATATGTCATTCTTGATATGCTTCAGGAATTAAAATAGGAATCAATATATTGATTCTAAACCCATATTTGGTAGTCAAGGCAGATGGACGAAATCTTCTCAGTGGGAAATAAAATACATAATTTTTTAATTATATAAGTATATTTTTTTCATTGAGGATTAATTAATTTTTTAACTAAAAATACATAGATTTATTTTTTTTTGAAAAATGCCTAATATTTTTAAAATTCTTCTAGGCTAATGAGGGTTGCAGTCCCTGCTAATCTGAAAGTATATCCGCTATTGTTGGTAGTCAATATAACATAGCAGAAATGTGACTGATTTATATAAAATGGCAAGAATGCCTTTTGTTGCTATACATTAAAGATGAAAATAAGTATCATATTAATAATAATAGTTAGTTTGAGACATATTACTTTTATTATTATATTTAATTGATTTTATTTTTATTATTAATTTAATATTATTATTGTATAATATTTGTAATTAAATCTAAATTATCTATTATTATTATTTATTATTTTATTTTAGTATTTTTATATTTATTTCACAATTTTATATATATGTTATTTATAATTGTTATTATTCATATTTATTATTATTATTTTATATTATTATTCATTTTCACTATTATATTATTAGTACTAGATTATTATATGTATTATAATATTATGATCATTATTACATTCTATTTATATTTATTATTATATATCTTATTTATTAATTTTATATATTTTATATTATCCTTATTATTATTATCCTAATATATATTTTCTATTATATATTAGATTATCATTACATTATGTAATAACCTCAATTTTTATTATCAATTGAGAGTCCTAATAGAAAAAAAAAAAAGATAAGATAAGATAAGTGATTTCAAAAAAATAAGAGTTTTAATCTTGTGAGATTTTGTGATAAGATTTTTGATAGAAATATAAATTTTTTTAGATAATAAAGATAGAGTGTTAGTTGGTTTTGAATTCTGAGTGCTTATCAGATTAGATTAAACCTCTATATAAACGAGTCATAAGATCTTAGAAACTCACAACTTTTAGAGAAAAGCAAGAGAGTTAAGAGAAGATTTTATCAAATTTTGAAGGTTTGGAAGGCTTTAATTCTTGGTTTTAATATCTTGGTTTTGAGGTAAGTAGGATTTACCGTTCTTTCGTACCTCTTTGTTGGTCAACAAATTTTGTTTAATTCTTCATCTTCTTTGCACTCCTTACTGATTATTGTCGAGTCCTGCTTCTTGATTCTCTAGATAAGATTAAGTGTGTGACATATTTTGAGTCTATGGACTATACAAGTTGTGTATAGAATCTTAGACGGCTGTGAATTAATTAGCCATCATCTGTTTTAGTGTGAATTGTGAACTTCGTATAGTGAATCGTGCTACTAAGGAGCCACAACTTGTTATAGTTTTGTTAGTTTCGATATTATGTTATTGCATTAATTATTGAATTTCATATCAATTATTGGCCTCTTAATTTTATTGATCATTGAGCCTCAACTTTTCTTGGGGTGAGTTCTACTTACTAGGTATTGTTTCGCTCACTACTTTATTGACTCTTGCAGATAAGAACGAGTAAATAGAAGGGTAGAGGCTCCCTGATTTTGACTACGAGATTTGACGAATGAGTTTAGATTTTTCTGTATTAATATTTTAATAAACATATGTATTTCAGATATTTTAAGCTTTTATCTTTATGAGATTTTAAAAGCTCTGTTTTGTTGTATTTATTTCAATGATTATTTTAGGTTAATGTATTGTTACTTTTATGGTTTTAAAGCCTTGCGGGCTTAGGAAGTTATTCTTCTTAGGTTCGCGACGGTCATGTTCTCAGATTTTCCCTGACAATTTTGGAGGTGTGACACATTTATTTTATTATTATTATTACGATTATATTTTATTGATATATTATTATTATTATTATTATTATTATTATTATTGATATTTGTTTGTATTTTGTTATATTATTCATATATTATTATAATAATAACAAATAATACTAAAAAATAAAAAATAATAATAGTTATATTAATAATATTATTATTTGAATAGTGTGTAATATATTTTTTTTAAGGGCATTTTGGCCATTTGAGTAATAACTTCATTCCAAAGCTTATGGAAATTGGCTATTCTCAAGTGTTTTATTTGGGATGGGTATTCTCATATTCGTGGGAATGAGATTCTCAAGTTTATTCATTTATAAGAAGCACGAGAATTGGAATAGAATTGATAATATCATTTTATTCACAATCGATTCCCATATATCAATCCTCACCTTAATTATAGTTTTGTCTTTGCTTGTTCACATGGAATATGGCTAGCCAATTGACATTATATAAATGATTTTGCAATTCAAACAAAGCCGGCGAAGGTTAAAAAATATATATTCATTATCCGATGTGAATGATATATAGTTCATTTTCTTTACACTTTCAGTAAAGAAATCTTGTTTCAAACTCATTTTTATCTTGTAATTTTTATTCTAACTTTACGCTACGCATCTTAAAAATGTAATTCCTTTGGCAAACTAAAATGTTTTGGGTTTATATCTTTATATGGTAACCGTAATACACTAATATACAATTATTACTTGTTGGAGTGTTTAAGGTAAATACTCACGATTCCAGAATAAATCATGTCTTTCATGGATATTCTCTAAAGTTATCATATACCAAATGGCAAACAATTTTGTAATTTTCCAAATAATGTGTGAACGCGTAGAAAAACTACTTAAACATCCATCTTGGTAATGTGGGTAGAACTTGTGTATCGAAGTGGTGGCACTATAATCTAGCATTAGATGGAGACACAAGTTAAATCACACTACTTATATACTTCTCAAATTTGAGATTTGCATGTTCCAAAGTTTTGATTTGGTTTTGTTTTTTGATCGGTAAAAAAAACTTTTATTAGTTCTGGTAATCTACCGATGCCATTTGTCTCAAAAACAACATGAAGGATATTAAACAATCCCATTAGAGGAACAGTAATCGGTTTTGGAGGTAAAAATCTTAATCTAATGTTCTTTGTTAACGAATTAGCTACTTCATTTACATTTTTTTTTTCCGATAAGTAATCAATTCATTTCAACTAATCAAAAACATGATGTACGAATGTTCATTACATCAATCTAGTCGTAATTGCCAACGTGAGCAAAGGTTTCTATTTGCTAAGCTATCCACATATTTACTATTAATATAAATTTTGTCTCTAACATCAGCAAAGATATCCACAATAATTTGATCATTTGTTTTAGTGTTATTGTCGTATAGTCGATTGTTGCGTTCCCTCCAAATGTTGTAAATAGTCGCACAAAATGAAGCTTTCACAATGTCAGTCTTGAGGCTGTTTTTCAAATTATTGATACGGTGGACAATCACACCATTGCACATTGAGACTACGCATCCTGAACAACTCAGTAAAGTGTCCCCAAATTCTTTTGAAAAATGAGCAATCAAAGAAAAGATGATCTCGACTCTCCATTCCCAAACCACAAAACTCACAATTTGCATTATCAATAACTCCCTAGTTGAGTGGCCTCTGTTTGATTGGGTTACGGTTAAAACACATAAACCAAGAACAAAAAGCATGTTTTGGAATCACACACTTGCTCCAAACAGTAGATGCCCATTCAACCTCATTTCTTTTTTCCCTAATGTAATCCCATGTTGTTTTAAAGGAGAACTTACCTTTGCCATCAGCGTACCAACCAATGTGGTCGTCACCATTCGTAGGACTAATTGGGTTCACAAGCTGTTGCAGAAAAAGAAGACCGGGGGCCAATGCCACTGGCCTGAAACAATGAACTGATCCATTCTTGAGTTGATGAATGCATTTGAAATGGAAAAATTATTCAGCTCAGCATACTTCATTTACATTTATCTTAGTGTGCCTGATGTTAAATCTTTTAACATAAAATATAATAGATTTAGCATTTTTTAGAAGGTGTCCTATGAAGCTGAAGCTATTGCAATCAGGTTTGCTTGCCGATTTGCAACTCAATTTTCTTTCTCTAACATCACTGTTGAAAGTGATATTGAAACGATTCTCAAAACAATCAATTCTCCGCTACTTGCACATTGGAAAGCAAGACAAGTATTGGAAGATATTCAAAAGATTGTTGCAACTAGTTAATCAGTTTGTCTTTGCTGCATTAGGAGAACAGTTAATTATGCGTGCGATTGAGTCGTGAAAATATAACTTAAGAATAGCTAGCTTCTTGATTAGATTTCAAATATCCCGTCTCCTTTGTATAACCTTATGCTTTCTGACTTTCTACCCACTGGTGTAGGCTAATGCTTTGTACTTTCTTTATGCAATATATTTTATTGTGTTTTCAACCAAAAAAAACAAAGGTGCCCTATGGTGCAACAAAATGTTAGTTGTTAGTATTCTTTTTAAAGCATTTAACTACTTTTGAATTATACACCAACATTAAGTCTTCTATAATTATAATATAAATAATTGCGGGAGGCAAACGAGCATAGTGAGTTGAATATGGATAGCTAACGGGTGGAATGATCAAGTGGTGAATTATATATTTAAATATTTTAAATTTGAACAACGATTTCAGCATTCGTTATATAAAAAAAAAAATGTGGATGGGCTTAAAATGGATGTCAAGAAAGGGAGCGCAAACCTAAGCCACCCATTTTCATGATGGATAAAACATGGGTAGCATCAGTTCTAGATCTGTGGCCCGTAATACTGCAGGACCCAGCTTGTTGATTATTCAAACTGGTCCAACCCACTTGCTAAAATGGGAATGGAAACTATATGAAAAAAGAAATGGCTGTTAGGGTACAAAAATTAAATAATAAACATAAACGGCTAATTTATGAGGGAATTTATTTAATGTATGACTTTATTTCTTCTTAATTATTTGCAATTGCTTTTCGTTATAAATACGATTTATAATTAAACTATATAATGACTATAAAAAGAGCTAATTTATGAGGGCATTCATTGAGTGGATGACTTATTTCTTCTTAATTATTTGCATATGACTTATTTCTTCTTAATTATTTGCATATGACTTATTTCTTCTTAATTATTTGCAATTGCTTTTAGTTATAAATATGACTCATAATTAAATGTTTATCATATGTTTGCTCCTAAGTTATTGACTTTCCGTCTTTCATATATGAAGAATTTTATATGATCCACTGTGTCAAATTAAGATAATTTTGAATTTGCAAGTGAAACTAATATTATAAATTTAAAAATAATTATTTTGAATCTCAAATTCTTTAGTCAAAATACTAAATGATTGTACTCGTACTTCTCTTTTACTAATGTGAGACATTACAATCATCCCTCATTAAGAAACTAATATTCTTGAATACTACTTTTACATTCCAAATCCAAAACTCTGAACTCGCAAGGTCTAAAAATAAAAAAATTTAACCTCAAAACCATTGAGACAAAATAATTAACCATATTTTGTTTTAAACCTACAACAGTCACTTGTAAACAAGTCTCGTATCATCTCTCCTACAAATATGTACATTACAAACTGATACAATTCCTGCCATATAGTCAAATTTGTGAACAAAACAAAACATTTATAGTCAATTTGTTAGTAAAACCATTATTTTTTATTTTTATTTTTATTTTTCACACCCATCTCTCACGCTATAAAACTCAAACTCTGATATCCCAATTACTAAAAAAATAACCCACCACTGAATTACTCCTAATCTCGTAAAACCATTATGCTTTCCAAAGCAGAGACGGTTAAAGAAGAAATGAACTATCTACCAATTATTGTAGTAATAGTCACATTGTTTGCCGATACAGTTTCGCGACTTACATGCCACATATCTTCATCAAAAGACCTTCTCATTGAAGTAAAAGTAGGTTGCCTTGGGGCAGGCAAGGTTGCATTTTCACTCTCCAACATCAACACCACAGCTGCCATGTTCGGTCTGTGATTTGCAGAGTCTTGTAGACACAACAAGGCTATGTGTATGCATCTTAGTACTTCATCTTGGTTGCATGAGTTCACAATTGATGGATCAGTTAGTTCCATGGCCATGCCTCTGTCCCATAGATCCCATGCCTGAACACAAAACAAAGAGGCGTAAAGACAGTGAGCATGTTACACCCCACAATCGTTGATTTTGTGGCATAAATTAACTGGTCCAAAATAATTAACCCAAGTTATTACTTAAAACGTACAACACCTACTTATAAACCACACACTCGACACTCCTCTCATCCATATGAAACATTACATTTTGAAAGTAGCTTTTTCAACGCAAAAAGCTGATTGGTAGCTTATACTTACATATCCTTTAATGCTTGAATATTCTGATGAGCGATAGCTTGTGTTCCTGTGGCCACTTACAATCTCTAAAAGCAAAATTCCGAAGCTGTAGACATCTGATTTTACAGAGAAGAGACCTTCCATTGCATATTCAGGAGCCATGTAACCACTGCGTTTAGCAAGATGGCATCAAATTCGAGTTGGAATAACTATTGCTATTAATAGAATAATAATGTCATGAATTTGTGTAAATACGAGGTCTGACACTTACTAGGTGCCTACAACTCTGTTTGTATTTGCTTCGTTTTGATTTCCTCCAAATATTCTGGCCATGCCAAAATCAGAAATTTTCGGATTCATCTCTTCATCCAGCAAAATGTTGCTGGCCTTTAGATCCCTATGGATAATTCGAAGTCTTGAATCTCGATGAAGATAAAGAAGCCCTCGTGCAATCCCTTCAATGATGTTGAATCGTTTTCCCCAGTCTAGTTGAGTTTGCTTAACAGGGTCTAACAGAATTAGTGCAAGTAAATGTCAGAATCAATTTCTTTGACAAACATTTGGAAAAAGTCAGATAAACTTAACATAGTTCAGAAACTACTCCATTATGAACGAGAAAAATAACTGTAAAGACTCCATTAGCACTGGAAAAACTAACCGAAAAGAAATGAATCCAAGCTTTTATTCGGCATGTACTCGTAAATAAGCATCTTTTCCTCTCCCTGTATGCAGCAGCCCAGAAGCCTGACAAGATTTCTGTGCTGCAGTTTCGCGATTAATGTAATTTCATTCTTAAACTCCTCCGAACCTTGTCCAGATTTTCTAGAAAGCCTTTTTATAGCTATTTTCTGGTTTCCAGGTAGCACACCCTGAAGTTAAAGAGAAAAAGAGTTTACTTTCTTGAGTAAATATTCCAAAAGTTCACTACAATCTCGGCTTTTCTTATATTTTTCTCCTAGTCCACGGGCTTTACCTCATAAACAGGGCCAAATCCCCCTTGTCCCAGCTTGTTCTCATTAGAAAAGTTGTTTGTAGCTGCTACAAGGACACTGAAGTTGAATAATGGTAACTCAGGGCCAGCTCCTTGCTGCCCCTCCACAGAAAGGTCATCAGGCCCTGAGTAATCTGTTGAGAATCCTCCGCTTAAGTTTTGATCAGCTTTCATCAATTCATTATTCCTTCTCGCGAAATCCTGAACTGCTGCAGTTAAAATTCGAGAAGAAAATAAAGGCGGTGTATTCGCTTTATGAAGTAGATTAAGAATGTGATTGATTATACATGTGAACGCAGGAACCGGTGTTTAATTCTATAACTGACCTTTTGGTTTTGATTTACGCCTCCATATCAGCCAAGTCAAGACACTTAGGAAGATCAAGCCAACCACCACAACTACTACTATTATGATGACTTTGGTTACCTTGCTGTTATCACCTGTTTGAAAGATAGCTATGTCAGATTTAGATCAGGATCAAGTGACTTCAACAGGAAGATTTTTTTTTACAGGAATAAGAAGATGTTGAAACGAATTGATGGAATCTAATGATCTGCTTGACAAAATTGTTAAGGTGATCAAAGAAAGGATGAATAACGACATCACTATCTAGCTCTCAGAATGTCTAACTATCTTTAATTCAGGATAACAACATTGATATATTACAATCAATCTGCTAGAGTCTTTCTTCGATTGAGGAAGCAGCCTCAAAACAAACCAAATCAAACCGGGCCTTAATCCCACTAAAATAATGCTAGAGAGATTTAAGTAGTCGTTTGTCAATGCTTTTTTATTACCATTTGGAAAATCAAGATCATGCTGCTAGAAATGATGATCATTGGTACTTCAGGAATAATGATGCAGGAGTTCATTTCAGGGGCATCAAGTACCAGAAACAACCATTCCTCACAAAGTAATTAATTGAAACACCAAATTGTATCATCTCAATCTCCAATGAGCATATGAAACCAATCATTGAAAACCGAAACATTAGTATGATTCGGAATTTAAGCCTAGAAAGGGCAAAGTTACTGCTCGTATAGCTAGGGAAAATGGTGGAATAGGTCCAATTTATTAAACAGATATTCAGAAAAATTGATGATAGCACAGGTAATAAGTTACAAAAAGTAGTGCAGATTGGATCGAGGAGTCCAGGACCCGATATATATATCGTAATTATAGATTTTGTGGTCTACAAGTAGCATTGGAAAAGTTTAACTTACCTAGTTCAGAGTGTGCCACACGAATATATAAGCTGTCACCTCCTTCCGGAAAATGCTGTACATCAATCAAGTCCCCACTCCAAATCATGCAACTAATTCCACTAACAAAAGTGTATGCTACACAGGAACAATTTTCTAAACACTTATTTTCACACCCTTTAATGTCCTCAATCCCCACATAGCTCACAAAATCTGGCAATTTCACACCCTCAACCTTCAAAAAGCCATCTTTTTCCCCACCCCCTTCTTGCTCAATCATGCTACTATTCCTTTCACATTGAAGTAAAGCTTTCCTAATGCATCCCTTTGAAAAATCACCTCTGTACCATTCGTTTGCATTTTTGGGTTCAAACCCTTCAATGCAAGTGCATATAGGTGTGCTCAAGGAATTGCATTTTCCAAAGGCTCCACACCTGTTATGCAGGTCACATTCAGTAGCAGGCTGCAACTGCGTCACATTCCACTCGTTTAAGTCGCCATTCCACCTCTGTTGTTCCTCGTGTCCATCCCAAGTAACGCGGAATTTTAATATATCAGAACTGTTTGATGGGGTGTATGCAAAGTACGGCCTGCCATCAGGATCAAGGGAAAACCGAAAACCGTACAGATTACTAGCTCTCATGCTTGGAACACCTGAAAAAATAAGTCCGGTCCAGTATCCGCTTCTCCAATGTCGATTGTTTCCTTGCCATATTACTACCTGTGGTGATCCACTAGGATCAATCCCCATTGAGAAATTCCCTGGAGAAGGATCCACAGGACTCTTCCAGGAAGTGAAAACCCGTTGCTCGCCCGCTTGAACGTCCACATAAACTCTTATTCCAGGTAGAAATGTATCCGTTGGATAACGGAAACTCTCCCACAAGGCTCTTCTAGAATCAGGACCATCGTAACTGCTAAACAGCATAAGATTACCAGAATCCATGAGCACGGCTGCTGAATCATTCGATGCAACAACCGAAACATTTGTCGACCAGACTGGATCACCATTTCCATCTAACACCATTAAATTACCATCATTTCCAATAGTTATAACTCCTCCTTCACCTGAAATCGGCCTTTCTCTATTTGCAACCCACACAACTGACTGCACTGGTAATTCATCATACCATATTCCAGCATACCTCAGAGTTGAAGAATTTCCAGGACTGAAAAATCCCAACACGAATTTTTCACCAGATGATGTGATGCTTTCACCATCTTTTATCACCTGGCCTCTTGTAATTCTCTGTGCTGCACAAGAATATAAAAAAAAGCAATAGGTGATAAAGAAAAAGAACAAACCAGAAACAAAACCATGTTTTCTGTGGCAGCTGCCCATCAGAGAATGTAAAATGTTGTCGACAGTTCGACACTAGTCTAAGGAAAAAAAATAAAATATATGTAAGCAGAAGATTTAGAGGACAAGATTTTGAGAATCTATGAGGACTATAGAAAGAAACTTCTCATAATAGTCATCTCTCGTGGCTTTGTACGAATTGAATGTAAGGCTTGAGAAGCTTGACGTAACTCTTTTTTGAAGATTCTCTTGGGTTGACCAATGACCAGCCTTTAGGTGACTAATCGCATACCATCTCAACCCCACTAAGACATTTTGAAAAAATGTTAGGTAGATGACGCGGAATTTTATTCCAATGTTGTTATCAACATTTTTGAAAAAAAAAAAAAAAATGCTTGAAGACAAATGTCCAAGGTCAAATTTATGGAAATTGAGGACAAAATCCATCAACGAATTTCACGCTCTCCCCTACCCATCACCCCCGATGTTAAAAATCATGGAATACACTCCCGATTTGAAGAAGCAGTGTCTTCAATTTTGACACCTAAAATGGAAAAAAAAAAAAAAAAAGGAGAAAAGGTAAAAAGGAAAACATGGAGACAAATTGTTTTAAAGAGGTCATTTAATCCACATAAAAGCTGGTTGTTGCAATTTAATTCAAATGAACATAATCAGATTTGGTGCATCTCCTCACAAGATGTGAAATAAATTGGTTTCTTTTTTTGGGTTGAAAAATAAATAGGTTTGCACTTGTTACATTTTTGGAGGCAAGTTAGTGCCTATATATATATAGTTTGATAAGACTTTATCATTGGTCCACTTTGATAATTATGGCAAGATAAACATGTTATATCACTTTTACTTTTGTAGCTGATTGAAAAATTTAGTACCAACTAACAGGACGAATTTGCAATAGCAAGCAAATACGAGTTCACATTTATGCATATTCTAACAGTTGAACGTATTTTTTATGAAAACTTTTGAACAAATACAAAATAGAAATTAAAATCAATAAGATACAAGTTTAGGTGCTAAACATACAAATCCTCAAATGCTTAAGGCCATTGAAGCCCACCTTCGTTAGTGTAAAAACTAGTTTTCACATTTTGCTTTAATTTCACTCCAAGTTATCAGCTAAATTTTGCATCACTTGATATAATCAAATTTCTCAAACTAAAGACATCTGAAAAATGTGCTGAACTTGAATTCCTTAAAAGCTATTAATTTTTTGTATTTCACATAGATTGACTATCACAAGTCTCAATCCTCATCAAAAGATGTTAAATTTCTGTTAGGATAGCAGTGCGTCAAATATTTTTTTACTTAACATAATTTGTTATCAAATCAAATTCAAAATTGGATAAATTTAAAGGTTACTTACTAAAATCGACCGTAAGTGTTTGCGTTCAAAATCAATATTAAAACAGAAAAAAAAATCAAAAATAACAAAATATTAAAAGAAAATCAAACTTAAAGCTAGTTGCAAACGTAAAATCGTTGAAGATGTGCTAGCCTTCGACAGCGCCTTCGAGGCTTATGTAATGATGATTATAAAATTTAACCATATAAAAGAATAAGAGATTTGGATAATTTGGATTGTATATAGGTTATTTAAATGTTATCTTGTAAATGGCCACGTGATTCAATTTATTTAATTATCTATTGTGAGGAATAAAATCAGGTGGTCATGAAAACTGACCCTTACAAATCAATGTTAGATCAGTCTTAGTCATCAAACCTTAAAATATAAGCTAGATGTTGCCCTCATAATTTGACTCGTCTTTGGGAAAGCCACTAGAGTACTAAAATAATACCTTCCCTTCACCTTTTTCTAGAGGCTTCATTGGAAGCTTTAAATTCGCTCATAATTTTATGGGTAATTTATCGAAATAATTTTAAAATTTTATATTTTTTGATATTTAAATTTTTTATGTTTTATTTTAAATAAAATGATCATTCTTCTTTTATTTTAGTGACAGTTATTAATTTTTGAAGCAAAATTTATCAAAAAAATAACGTTAATAAGCATGTGAATAACACATGACTGTAAAATATATAAACTTTAGAATGTTTATTTTTTATCGTATGATAATTTTATCCCTGAAAATTTGTGAATTTTGCGACCACATGTCATTCACGTGCTTACTAACAATATTTTTTCGACTTATTTTGTTCCAAATATTAACGATTGTCACCAAAATAAAAGATGAATGATCATTTTGTCCAAAATAAAAGATAGAGAACTTAAATGTCAAAAAATATAAAAATTTAGGATCATTTCAGTAAATTACCCTAACTTTATTACGAGATTCAGCAGCAATAAATTGATAATGTAATTATGATGAAATTATCTTAACATGTTATAATTATTAAATTTTATTCATACTTAATACTGTTTATGACACATCTTTACCCTAATATTCAAATTTAGATTATTATTATTATTACTATTATGAAAGAAAACTCTTTTAAAAAATCATCCAAAATATTAAATCTCGGATACATGACTTAACTTGCAAGAGTAGTTAGACATAAGACTTACTTCAAATACCTTTAAAAATTTAACTTATTAACTGATTGTAACTCGAGATGTAAACAAATCTTTTATCAACACTCTCAAATACTATACTATTAGACTAACCCTTTAAAGTTACCAAATTTACGTTTGTTTTGCTATATAGCAACACGAATAGGATTATCGTCAAATAGATTTTTTTCTCCTTTTCAGATGAAAACTATTGAGTCACAAGATTCAAAGATTGCATAATCAACTTCCACTAGCAGCATAGCTCATACGGGTATGTGTCAAAGATACAGAGATACGCAACATTTTTTAATTGAAAGAATCAACGGATTGGGGAAAATTTTCCAATAATTAAAAAAAGAAAATCTCATATATTATTGAAAAGTTGCAAATTTTTCTATGATACGAATTCAAGCAACATTTGCAAAATAGAGCAAACAAAGTTGATAAGTTAGCAGTTAATTTTGAATGAAAGTATAGAAGCACGCAGTTGACAAACGGAAGCTTCGACCTGGGCCATTTCCTAATGCGTTGAATTGATTACATAAAGCCCATTGTTACCCGCTGTAGGCCCGGAAGGCTGCAACTCTGAAAGTAGCAATGAGAACAGGTTGTTTGAACACCGGTTTCTCTCTAGATTTGAGTCCCTTAATAATATAATATCTGGTACTATGACTGAAAAGATTTGGACTACTAAATAACTTATAAGGCAGATCAAAGATGGTGAAGTGAAGATATAGTTATGAGGGAATAATCTCGATCATAGAGTGTGAAGATCAAATAACTAAATTATCACTTTATCACTTATAGATCTTCCAAATCGTGTCTCAGAGAGAGGCATGGTGAAATAGATATCTCTTGTGAAAATACGGACTACCTGAACCTGGATAACTAGTGGAGAAAGATTGACCCGTAATACAAAACTTCTACGTGTGATCACTTTGCAGTAAGGTACCAGCATAGGAAGCGTTTTGTAACGTAATTACGATTGATACACAAGAATGAAAGATCAAGACCAAATCCTATAGTTTCTATAACAAAGTTAAAATACAAAAACTAAATATCAGGAGGTTTTATTGTTTTGTCTCTCATTCACTCGCTTTCTTCTCAACTTTGACGAGGCAAGGATTTGCTGAAGTGAGTTGAGACAACTCTGGAGTCAAGTAGCTCTATAGTTGATTCCACGTTGATGCACCTTGGCACCTTGTACTGACTAGCAGAAGCACCCTTTGAGATTGCATCTTCCATTAACTCCTGAAATGTGCCGCTCTTCAACACGCGAATCTCCAGTGGTCCAACAGCTTTGGCTGCTCGAAGTTTTCGATACCATGGGTTGAGTGAGTTCTCAATTGCTACACAACACTGGCAGAAAACATCATGGCTAGGAAACTCTGCCAAGTCCTTCTGTAACAACTCCAAATATATAACATAGTGCCCTGGGATCTCCTTGATGCTTGCATAACTTGTGTAGTCCATCACATGAATTTTGAGTTCACGAAGAATCTGCGATGCATTGTCAACTCCCTTTTGTAACTCGACCTCATCAGTCTTGTCCAAATCAATGCTCAATAATACATTTTTTCGTCTCACGATTTGGAACTTAGGTGCCGAGTTGTGAAAACCTGCAACTCTCAGAATATCACCCACTTGGTACCTGTACAGTCCAGCATAAGTGGTTACTAAAATTTCGTATTCTTTGCCTACTTCAACATCAACAAGGTCAACAGTTTTGGCAGGGGAGTCACGGATCATTTCAGGCGAATGTGGTTCATGGGGTATAAACTCAAAGTAAGCAGCATTTGGTATGATTGTATATGACACATCTGAAGGCTTACAAATTGGGTTCAGATTAATCCCAAAATAACTTTCTGAAGATCCATAAGATGTGCTTGCTATCGGTAATCCACCACTATAATATTCTAGCATGGGAAGGTACTGTGCCATGGTGCCTGTTATGACAGCATCAAGATACTTAGTGTGAGGCCAAATTCTTGGAATAATTCCTTCCCAATTCTCTGTAGAGCACTCTCTGACAATCAAATCTGCAATATCTGGGTTGGGTTTCAGGACTTGTGTCATAGCCCTTTGGATGGATGATTCGGTTATCTTTTGGTTCAAAGAACCAGTTTGAATGTCATGCGCCAAATCTTGCCAATTTAGTTGGAGGAATCGGATGGCTCGCAGAAGACCTGAGGCAAAAGCAGCACCAATCCGATTGACTTGTTGATGCTTGTACAGTCCACATAGCATCTGAGCATACATGCTCTGGAAATAATCAGTACAGAGAATAGCTTCTGTTGGACTTGTGATTTTCGTATCTGAATCAGAGCATTGTTTCTTGAAGGAGTCACTCTTGTAGAATTTTGTGAGCAAGTTTTGTGTCATTAGCCCTCCTGGAGTCTTCATCTCGAATAGCACAAACAAGAAATACAGCCCTTTGCCCTTGTCCAAATCTGGCACATAACTTTTGATATGCAATATGTTATGGCAGCATCAGCACAATACCTGAATTTGTTCATACACACACACACACACACACACATATATATATACACATCTAGTTTAGCAAATTATACATTACCTCTCTATTACAGGCCTGAAAAGGCTATATATTCGTACACGACGATCCCAGTCTTCATCAGTAATTGGGATCAGCTTTTTTTCACCACCCGTGGTTCCAGAGCTGCTTCAAGGTAAATATACGTTCTATTAGTGAAGTGTATTGTACACGGTCTATAGTATACAGGGTAATTGTTGCTGTTAATGCAAAAGATATCAAACTAATTAGATATACGTTTTTTAATAATCAAAATTTTTACATCAATTGATAACTTAACATGCTATCAAAATCCTATTACAATAACTCAAAATACCTTGCTATCAAACTAATTAAGTATAAGTTTAGGCTTTTTGATTAAAGGTCTGTTTGGCCTGACTGTGATTTGCATTGTAAAACTTTGATTAAAATATCGTTGAACAGAAGTTGTTAAATATTTAACTTGTCATATTAAAAGTATTGTTCATACTTAGAATTAAATATATTAAACAAATATGATAAAGATAAAAAAAAAATTGAGGATAATATTGGATTTTCTAATATACAAATTTGTAAAAAAAAATAAATAAATAAAAAAATTCTCATATGATGTAAATACAGTTTCCCGAAAATCTTTTTTTAAAAAGTTTCAATTTGAAGCTTTTAATTTTTGAGTTTTGGCTTTTATCTAAACATTTTTTTGAAAAATGGGTCCAAAAATAAAAAATTAGTTCAAATTCCAAATTCACAAGAACGTTTTTAATTATTTAAACACTGGGCCAAACAGAGCCTAACTGTTCATCTAACACTTACAATATATCTGATGTACCAGCATATAAGGTGTATAAACTATAAATATTCTTAGCATTTGAATCAACAGCAGAAATTTATGCATTCAGATTGAAACAGCTGACCTGGTAAAGAACTCAGAAACAGGTTCCATTGTCAAGATTGGAGAACGATCACCACTTGCTATACGTTCAATCTCAGGTTTAATATCCTCGTAAGATATTATTGGGACTTTGGATTTGAAGGTTTCTGGATCGGTTGCATCACCTATTTTGAACCGTTGAAGGTACTCAGTTTGATCATTTTTGTTCAGAATTTCAGCCAACACCTCTTGTTGAACTTCACCAGCATTCCTTGTCAGATTTTCCATGTACTGAAATGCTTCTGCGTTCTTCTCTCTTGCCATCTAAGTTTGAAATGTTTCCTCTATGATTTTTTTGATGATGGTGAAGGTGCAACTATGGTGAAGTGACCGAGGTGATTAAGGTCAGCTGCAAATTGGTTTGTTGATAGAATTGTTTATTTGCCGACAAGGAAAGGACTTTGTTAAAAATATTGCTTCGAAACGATATCACATTAAATAATTTTATGAGGAAACGATCATTTTAGGTAAAATAATATTGAATTTCTTAGAAAATTACAAGTTTTGTGATGTAATTGTATATTTGAAGGTATATTTTAAATTAATTAAGAATAAAGAATACTCATAATAAAAATTTGGAGAAAAAATAAAATTTTTATAATTGATTTTATGATTTTGTCCTAAAAAGTTTGTCTATTTTAACATAATAATTGACAAAATATTTAAAATAATATCCAATTAATAATTTAAAGATCAAAATAAAATTAAAAGTAATTTAATAGTCAAAATAAGACTGAAGAGATAATTGAGTGGCCTACAAAATACTTTATTTTTTAAATTAATTAAGAATAAAGGATATTTATAATAAAAATACATAAATTTAAATTTAAAATTTTTAATTATCATCAACCACTACCCAGCTACTCCAAACAATACTCCGTTGTACATAGATTATGTATGGCTGCTCCATTTTCATTAATAATAGAAGGCCCCACTTGCAAAAAACAATCACAAGGTTGGTTCACTTGGGTCTGGAAAATATTAATTTCTGTCGGAAAAGGAAATAAATGTTATAAAATAATTGTTATAAAGACAATAATATAACAAAAGATTGAGATAAATTATAGAGAATTTTATTAATTTCACTGTTAATTATAAATTATAATAAATTTTTTTTTATAGAAAAATATAGTTACTATTTGTACAGTACTGACAGTTTTACTGTTAAAATAGTACCTGACGGCTCCACTGTTAAAACAGTAATACTGTTGAAATAGTAATTGTCGGTAGTTACTATTTATGCAATACTATTCATGTTATACTGCTTACGTAATACTGTTCACACCGATCACTATTTATGATATTATTCATCCGATATTATTTACACAGTAACTTGATTATGTATTGATATCTTTCTTTTGTTTTATTTGTTAATGTCTTTTATCTAATATTTCATAATAATAAATAATTATAAAATAAAATAAAATAACAATTTCAGTTTCACGCCCCCCCCCCCCCCCCCCCCCCGCCCCCCCAACACCTAAAAAAAAAGAAAAAAAAAAAAAAAGAAAGTTTGAAGGGAGAATTACAGTAATTAGGTTAGTAGAGTTTGAGCTTTGCTTTTAAAATTATAATTAAAGGAATGCATATTTCTGAAATTATTAAAAAGAAAAATATCCCTATTAAATCACGTGAAAATATATTACTCAATAAGACTATATATACTCATACTACCTCTTATTTGTTCTTTTTTTTTTTTTAAATCCAACTAACGTGTAGATTTTCTCATACCGGCTAATACAATATTCTTTTTCGACCCATATCTCTTAATTAATTTTAAAAGTTTCGCGGTCTGTCAATTAAAATATTAAATTTTCATATATATGGTAGGACATAATAAATGCAATACATTCAATTACCTTTCTAATAATAGTTCTTTCTCCCAAAAATGAATTTGCAACCAGACTGTTAAGGCCATAAGGTGAAATCAAACAACAAATTTTATTGAACTTCAAATACAGTACATCTGCATACCAATAACACACACAAATGGAGGTTTGAGCCTAAACGCATAAGAAGGGGTTCGCACTTCGCACACACTCTTACACTAATTCATTGAAATTTTATTACATCGCAAGTTAAAATAGACTATAAAATCCAGCACAAGCACAATAATGGATACACTTATACTCTTCGTTTTGCCTCTTGTAAGTTGTATCTGTTAAGATAATGTTTATGTAGTTATGTAGATATCAGATGTTCGGCTGTCTTCGCATCTGAATGGTAGAGAGGCGAGCATATGATATCTACATAACTACATAAACATTATCTTAACAGTATCACCAGGCCTGCTATACGCTGATTTTCCTGCTTTACAGATTTTCTGGCTTGGGTTTGTTGATCCACACTCCATAGCCATCACATGGGAACAATGTTAGCTTTGGACATTTAACTTTCTCCAGATATGTCAATTTTGGAAAGAGTTGCCTCAGTTCTCTCCAGTCCATCTTCGTATCAGCCAAGTATTTCAAGCGCAATATCTCAACTTTCTCCCATTGCACCTGGTGCTTCACATCCCATCCAAAATCCTGTCCGAGATCACGCAGCTTTCCTCCTCTGATGTAAAGTCTCTTCAGATTCTGCAATCTTCCAGGCTTTAGCCAATGAGGTGTATATGAAACAGGGAAACACTTGAGGTCAAGCTTCTCCAAATTTGGAGGAAGGCCTGGTGGTTGAACACTCGCGCTATCACTCGTTCCTCCCTTCCCTTTGATCGGTGAAGATCTTGCCAACAAGCTTGTAGTAGCACGCTTCATTGCAGCTGCACCTCCGCGATTTTCTTTCTTGTCCGGCCCTTTGCTATCCTGTTTTGCAGCTCCTGAAGTCTTTACTTCATCATCTTGCTTAGTATCTGCTGCAAATGCTACTCTTTTATCTTCATCTTGCTTTTCACCCCCTCTTTCACTTTCTTCTTTCTCCTTGTTAGTAACCATTGATTCCCTTTTTCCTTTTGCTTCTTCGCCACTAGCATCTGACTTGCCTGGCTCCTGACCTATTTCTGATTTCTCATTACTTTCCTCTTTCTTGGTCTCTTTAGCCGCTGATTCCCCTCGATCTTTTGCTTTTGCTTCCTCAGCAACGGCATTTGATTCTCCTGGCACAGTTTTTGTGGGCTGAGGACTTGTTTCCGAATTATCTTTTGCATCTTCTCTTTGTTGTGCTTTGCCATCTTGTTTACTTGTTACAGCTTCTTTATCTTTGTTAGTATCCGGTTTCCTTAACGAAGCCGCTCCCCATTCTATGGTTAGTTTGAGAAGACTTTGAAATTTCACGAAAGCATTTAAATCTTCCTCTTTGGGGAAGTCGTTACAATTACTGGAGTAGATGGTTAATTTTTTCAGTTTTTCCAACTTCAACAAGTCCTCTACTCTACATGAATTCCTGGCATTTGAGTCGTCAACTACAAACCCCTTGAGAACTATGAGGTTAGTTAGCAAAGACAGATTTTTAGGCACGCGATCTAACAAGTAACACTCAGACATGTCTAAGTGCGTTAAATTTTTGAGCAAGCCAATGCCCTTTGGAATTACCTCAAGGTTGTGACATGCCCTGATATCCAAGATGATAAGGGCCTGGAGCTTCGAAATTGACTCAGGGAGCTCAGTAATTCTTGAAACTCCTTGCAGGCTCAGAAATTTCAAGTACTTGATATGTTTTAGGCCTTCCAAAAAGTTGGGATCGTCGGCTTCAATATGTTGTGTTCCGGTACTCTGCCACCTGCCGAAGTAGAGAATGTTGGCATTCTTCATCTGTTGGAACCAGTCAGCCTCGAATTGAAGAATGGTCTCGTTGAAATTGAATAACATATGAAGTTTATCCAAATTCTTAATGTCTATTAAACCTCGGCCAACCAGGCATGCCCTGAGGGAACGAGTGTATTCATCTGTCAAATTTCCATCACCATCAAAATCGAAGAATCGTGCCCTCTCAGCTAGCATTACAATACCGGATCGGACCAATGGGTTCATCTTGCAGCTATTCACTTCCAGGCCACGGTTTACACAAACAGGCTCGATAAAGCGCTTTGCAATAAGATGTTTGAAGATCTCATTGCCTTCTTTTTCGCCATCTTTCCCAGCAGCTACAAAACCTTCCCCAATCCACCAGTAAATCATCAGCCTCTTCTTGATCGTTACGTTCCCTGGAAAAACTGCGAAACACAAGAGGCAATTCTTCAATCTAATGTCAAGGCCGTTGTACTGCTCCACAATGTCTTTGAACGTTTCACTCTCCTCGAACATTGCATTCTTGTACAATTTCGGCACTTGACGATGCTTCAACTTAACACGGCCTACTGTATAATCATTAGACTGTAGCTTCTGATACGCTTTTGAATCTTTTGACTGAGTTTTGATCTGGGAAGGGATTTTAGCCTTCAATTTGACGACATTGTTATGAAGTAGATCAACCTTTTGTTTCAATTCTTTAATCTCTTCTGGGTCCTGATCAGCGGCAGCAGAAGCATCATCAAGGATTTTGAGGTAGTCCGATGCCCGCTTTACTTCATCAGCTATATCTTTCTCATAATCTATGGCCCTCGCCGAAGCATCATTGATGTAAGCAAGATTAGCCCGTATCAGGTCTCGCTTCTCTGCAGTGCCTTGGTGTGGTGTTGTACTGTTGCTTCTGTCCTCGTTGGTAGTGCTTGTGGCGGGCTCAGATTTTGTGCGCCTCAGCTCAGCATTTGGAGTGGTTTCTGCATCTTCTGAATGAGGAACATCAGATGATGCACGATCGATTTTGGCTTCTGCCATTTTTGGAAAGAGTTTTAACTGGATGTTGATACTAACGTATGAGATGTATTGGTAGAAGAAGATGAAATCAAGTTAAAATTTAGCAGTTATGTGAACATCTTTCATGAAACAATGTGAGGGCAAAGTAGTGTTCTCCTGCTTTAGATTTGTAAGGAGATAAAAACCTTTTGGTAGCTCTGGTTTTGGAAATGATTTTTTTTATTTTTTTTTATTTTTAAAAAGTGATCATTTAGTTTATTTTAATGTTAATTTTTTTATTTTACTTTTGGATTATTTCTTCTCTTTTACATAACATTAAAGACATGTTTGAGATATTACCAAAAATAAAAAAAATTACCAAAAATTATCAAAAAATTCATAAAATGAGATTAAAAACACGTTTGAGATATTTCCTGCATGATCATTTTGAATTATTAAGTTTAAAAATAGGAGATACTATTGTGAGTCAAAAGTAACTGTTCACGAACAGTTATCAAGTTAAAAAATTATAACTTATTTTTGCGAACAGTTATTTTTGACTCACAATAACATCTCATTTTTTTGAATTTGATAATTATTTTGTTTATTTTTTCTTTAATTGTGGTGGATGATGATGTTGAAGATATTTTGTAAAAATTGTATTTTTTTTATTTTGGTTTAGACAGGTATATTTTGTAAATTTTTTGGTAATTTTTGATATTTTTTCTGATTTTTGTTGATATTCTAAACGTGTCTTTAATACTATACAGGAAAGAGAAAATAGGTTTAAGAATAAAATAAAAAAATTTTAAAAAATTAAAATTAAAATAGATTAAATGGCCACCTTTCAAAAATTAAAAAAATTAAAAAAAAATTAAAATTTGAAGGACTAAAAAGTTTTTATCTCGATATGTAAGAGGTCTCATAGATGTATTGTCTAGTAACATTTTATGTAATGTAGAAAAAAGAAAAAGAAAAAAAAAGTAATTTTCTCTTGCTGGCATCAAAGTTAGTTGGTCAAGAAAAGAATCACAACAATGTGTGATATCAAATCACTATCATATCGGGAAAAAAAATTTAAAAAAAATCACTATCATATCACTCGACAGGGTCAAGGAAAGAATATTTGGGCCCCAATAAAAAGTAATTCGTGTATACGCACAGCATAATTGTATAACTTTTAGATCATATGATATCGTGATCCAAAAATTTAAAAAAATTGCCTCGATAAAAACAATGCCACATAAAATTTGAAAAAGATAAAAGAAAAATATCACGTAAGTACAATAAAACCACTGTTAGTTACTAGTGTTTTAATTCGAAAAAAAAATTAATAGTGTTCTAACACCTTTATTTTAGAAGTTTGACATATTTTTAAAAAAAATTTAAGATTCATTTTGAGGTGTGCCACGAAAGATTTTAAAATTTAATTTCTTAATTTCATATTAAATTAAGTCTAAAACTCTAAAAGTACATTTTCTCTTTAAATCAAGGGTTTCCTATTTTAGATTAACTCTAACAAGCTTTTTTTTTATATTTATTTATGAGAAACATTTTCTCATTTTCGTTAGTACATTGATTTTTTTATCATTATTTTTATCAAAATTTATTTTTTTTTATTTATAAATTTTGAGATTTTTATACTTCACGTTTCAAAATTTAAATATTGAAAATTCATATTCTTTATAGTAGAATACAATCTAACTAAAATCATGGTTACGAAATTATAACTTCAATGCACAATTAAAAAGTTACAGAGAATTAATAAAATATATATTTTATTTTATGTAAACATCAAGAAGGAATCTGCCTTACACTTTTTCGTTTTGAAGATAATGCACTTTATTTATGTATACTAAACGCATATTCTGTTCGCAATAACATTTTTAAGTTAGTTGGTCAAGAAAAGAATCACAACACTGTGTGATATCTAACTGCTATCACATCACTCGACACGGTCAAGTAAAGAATATCTGGGCCCCGATAAAAAGTAATTCGTGTACACAGTTTTAGTTCTAAGATTTACTTTTAGGGAAATTCTATAAAATGAGGTTGCAGCAGGGCTCGACATGTGACGGTGGGTTTCACTAGAAGTTAAGTTTTTGTAAACATGATAAAGTAAAATATATTGGTAAAAGATAATTGTACCGCTGATTAAATGAATGCGTGAATTTAATGAGTTATGACTGATTATAACAAGCAAACTAATATAAAATTACCACGTGTTACTGTGTCATGAGTTCAGCCAATTCAAATGAAATAGTCCATTATACCCTCATTTTGTATATTAAAATGATCAGAATACCCTCAATAAACATGATAAATATAATATTGAATTGACCAAAATGGGTAAATAATAATAAAAAAAAAGTTGTATGTAAAAAGACGAAAAAACCCGTCAATAGAAAAGTTAGATTTTCATGAAAAGACAAAAATAGCCTTAGGAATGGAAAATTACTAAAATAGGTTTTGAATTTTGCGTGTGTGGTATCTTCATAACGTAGAAATTCCAAAAATCTAAGAAATATATGTTTGGGCATTAGGGTTGTTTGGGGGAAAAAAATAAATAGTGTAAAATCCGAATTTTGACATAATATAAAATAAAATATATAATAATATAGCTACATTGTTACATTTTAATTAGACGATTAGTACTTAATATTATGAAACAATTTCTTGATGTGTACGTCACATAAACAACCATTGCATTGTTTGTGTACTGGTTCACAGTCTTGAATCCCAAGCTAACCCATCCTTATCATCTTGGGTAGATCATGCATTTGAAAACATAGAATTTTTTGGATGATAGGGTGATATCCCCATGTTTTAGTAAATAGTTTGTACAAAAATAAACACGGCTAGGTTTGCTATCGTTTCTTCTCTTGATGGATTAGCCAAAAAAAAGCTTCAAGACCAACAACGTATATTGTGCACCAAAATGACCATAACTTGCCGCTTTGGTCAAACATTGATATCCAAACATCCCGTCCCCGTATGTCCAATAACACTTATGCTACTAAGCAAGCATTTATGGATACATAAAATTATATTTTTTCAAAGGTGGGTTCATTATTGTAATAGGTAAAAAAAATAGTAATATTGATATTGTAAAACTTACAACTCCCATTTAGTACGAATACTTTACATTTCCACTTTCCCGTCACCTTTGTCCGAGAACATCCATTCCATTATAGTTATTCCACCATCACGACTCGGGCGTAATGGCGTTAACGTTGGTATGCTCGTATAGGTAATTTGATTCACCAATATTTCGAAATAACTTGCAACTGTAAAAATAGAGGCCAACATTATGAAACATGTAACCCATATTAACAAAGTTGCACGTGTGTGTAGATAAAAAATAACCTAAGAGAAATGTAAGAAAGTATTTTACTTTAATTTTGCATTTACAAGATTAGTTGGCGAAGATGATGCAATAAGGGGAATAATTAGTTCTATTAATTCTTTAGGTAAGCCCTCAAAGTATGAAGCCATAACGTAGTAAGCTAAGAAAAACAATTGCATGAGAGACTATCAATGCACGTATATATTGTTAGTAAACAGTTATGAGCATTTGGTGTTGGATTGTTGGAGAAATGAAGATGTAAGACTAAGAAAAGTAACTGGTAATCAAAAAGTGTTCCTTAATTTAAGTGGTGACGTAGTAATTAGATTGTGACTTTTGGTATTCCTGATGACAAAATTAATAATATGTCTGGTAACATTTGGTGGAAATATTTAGTATGATTCTGTTTGTATTGTAAGCAAACGATTGGTTGATAAATTTAAAGTAATGAATGTCGATGATAATGTTTAAATAATATTAAATTCAAAACATGGTTAAATAGGCAATAAAAATGGGTTGACACAGAGCATTTTGTGACATTATATTTTTAAAAATGTAGCAATGTTAAAGTATGTTAAGAATTACAGATAGAATAAAAAAGTCGTAATTAGAGTTGTTTTTCTCGTAATCGAGTCCCTATATATTGTAATTATGAAAAAGGCAATGAAAATAAGGGTGTAAATATAATTTCATGTGTTGTGAGATTTTTTGTTGTGCGGGTAAATTTGTCATTCCACTATTTTCTAGATCCATGTCATATTAATCAACTAAGGGTAGTAAAGTAAATGCACATTCATAAACTTAATGCGTGTTTACATTTGCTCCTTAAGTCAACAAAGATGTCTGACGTGGGTCCCACTACTTTATTACTTAGGGGTGATATTAGTAATTTCGCGTAAAAATAAAGCTAAAAAATAAAAAATAAACCAATCGCGAATCACAACCGTCGATTTTCATCGATGGCTGCGATACCCCCTCTCCGTTTTCCCGCACTCCGTACTGTAGAAGGCCCCTTACTTTTAAGTCTGTTATACACAACATATCTTATTTTGTATGGACTATTTTCACGATTTGAATACATAACGTTTGGGCTTCGGCTCACAGGACAAAATATCTCAGCTAGATTCTAGAGAAATAAAAAATACAGATTTTTTTTTTTTCCCAATAGAGGCATAAGTTGGGTTATACAATAATCATGCGAGTGGTTGTTTTAATTCTTTTGTCTTCTTTCAGGAAGACGAGCAAAGGTTGTGGCAAGTTTTCAATCACATGACGTCTAATTGGTATTTTTAAATCAAAATTTACAAGTTAATCTACACAAAAATTAACATCCCATCAAATATGAACAAGATGAAACCCCTCTTGTTCACTAAAAATCTTCTTACGGTCTTCAGCAATAACTTTTAAAGGGCTGTGGGCTAGAGTTCACTAAAAATCTTCTTACAATCTTTAGCAATAACTTTTAAAGGGCTGTGGGCTAGAATTCTTCCACGTGAGAGATTAACCAATAACTGGGAGTCAGTCTCAATTGTGAGAGTATCAATTCTCATTTGCAAAAGGCAACATCCAGTGAGCCCGACAATTCAACAAGAACACAAATTGGATGGAAAGCCCCGACTGTGGGTGTTAAGTTAAATATAGATGGGTGCACTAAGATGAACTCGGGTTTGACAGGCGCAAGAGGGTTATTTCGAGACATGCAAGGAAATTGGATCATGGGATATGTTGTGAATATAGACATAGCGACCAACAATTAAGAGCTCTCTGGGACAGTGGCGGACCTATATGTAAGTGAGGATGTACATGTGTATATCCTCACCTTGGGAAAAAAAAAAATTTGTTTTTTATTTTTTTTATTTTTTTAAAAAATTATTATATTAGACACTTTGTTCACATCTTTAACTCTCTTACTATACGAATGCACACCCTCTAAATATGGATATCTGGGTCTGCCACTGCTCTGGGACTAATTCTATATTATTATTTTTATCTTTATTTTTTTAAAATAAATTTAATTTTTTTTGTTATTTACGTTTCGACATTTAGATTTTGAAAATTTATATTTTTTTAAAATACTTGTATTCTTTCTAGCGACTATCTAAAAGTAAAAAAATAAAAAATAAAAAACTTGATTAATATTAGAATATAATCCTAATTAAAATCATGATTAGGAAATGTTAACTTTAATGCAATTGAAAAATTACAGAGTTCACAAAACAATTTTTATGTAAACATCAAGAAGGAATCTGCCTTGCACTTTTTATTTTTGAAGATAATGCATTTCATTTATGTATACTAAACGCATATTCTGTTTGCAACAACTTCTTTTATAACCAAGAGACTGAAATGAATATAAGAACAGCGCCAGATGACACTAACTGCTTGAGAGGCTAGAAACGGATTTAGTAGAATTATTGGATGAATAAGAAATACGAGAAAATAATCCAAGAATGATATACACTACTATTCCTTGAGAAACTATGGTCTAATGATCAAATTCTCTTTTAAGTTGATCGAAGCGAAATCAACAATTTAACCATTCAAATTATCTTCTCTGAGACTAACTTGTTTTCAAAATGAACCAAACCTTGATACCACATTCATCAAAAGGTTATGGCCATCTCTCTAGGTTGCACAACCCCTCTAGGTAGATGGTTCTATTCGTGCTTGAAAAACGACCCCATCGGTCATCTGCTTAACAGTGGCAGATCCAGGCACCCACATTCATGGTGTACACTCGTACAGTGAGAGAGTACAGCATGTGCACAAAGTATCAAATATAATAATTTTTTTTAAAAATACAAAAAAATAAAGATTTTTTATTTTTTTTCCAAGGTGAGGATGTGCACGTGCACATCCTCACCAGCATGTGCATCCGCCCCTGCTCTCCTATCGTCCTGCGACTACTGTGACTGTTACATCATTTACCGAAGATCTCTTCCGACTGTGGAGGAGAGGCTCTTCTTCTGAAGAATTTCGCCGTCCGGTGAACGCTGGCAGTTTCGGACTAGGGAGCTCTGAAATGTCACTACCCAGCATTGATAGGATTGTGGAAACATTTGGTCTATCTGTTGCCAATTCTTGCACGCACAATAGTCCAACATGAATATATCTCAAGATCTCCAGTCTGATGTGTGGATCAAATGCCTTTGGATCGATAAATGTTAGTATCTCATTGTCATTCCATAATTTCCAGGCCTGGAAAACATACATCGCGTTTATGTAAGTTCGATACGGAAAATCAATTGGAGTTCTGCAAAAGTTCACTTACATATCCCAGGAGGCTCAATGCCTGCTCGTTGTCGTAGAAGCTCGTGTTCCTTCTTCCGCTCACTATCTCTAATAAGACTACTCCAAAACTGTACACGTCCGATTTTTCTGAAAATCTACCTTCCATTGCATATTCAGGGGCCATATAACCACTGTCATTGGCAATATTTCAGCATATAATTAGTAATGCTAATTCATAGAGGTTGTAATACCAAGGTAAAGCAAATCTCAACATGTATATGCTTACTATGTTCCGACAACTCGTTTAGTATTAGCTTGATCTTGATTGCCTCCAAAAATCCTTGCCATGCCAAAATCTGAAATTTTCGGATTCATTTCTTCATCCAACAAAATGTTACTTGCCTTCAGATCTCGATGAATAATCTTTAATCTTGAATCTCGGTGAAGGTAAAGGAGACCTCGACCAATCCCTTCAATAATCTTTGCCCGTTGTCCCCAAGTGAGTGAATCTCGTTTCTCTGAATCTGCAAACTGGATGCATTATACGAAGAGGGAAACAAAGCACTACTGAAAAGGTAGCTGCTACTGAAAATTACGGAATTTATGGTGCAATAGAGCAGTATGTTTTGCCTAATCTGAAGCTATTGAAAGTACAACTACAGGATAAATCATCATCAACTAACCGAAGATATATGTATCCAAGCTTCCATTTGTCATAAATTCATAAATCAACATCTTTTCTTCTCTCTTTATACAGCAACCAAGGAGCCTTACAAGATTACGATGTTGGAGTCTCGAGATCACCACAACCTCATTCATAAACTCCTCCATGCCTTGGCTGGAGGATTCTGACAACCTTTTCACTGCAATCTCTTGTCCACCTGTCAATTGTCCCTGCAGATTGATCTTGTCAGTATGTTTCACTTTTCAGAGACGTTAAGGTTCAAAGCAGGAGTGCGTCTAGTTCTGAATGGTCCTGTAATACCTTGTAGACTGGGCCAAATCCACCTTGGCCGAGCTTATTGGCCGAGTCAAAATTGTTTGTTGCATTTGAGACCACCTTGAAATCAAATAGTGGCAGCTCCTCAAATTTATACTGGTTGATGGTATTCTTGTGCAAGCTTTCGTATGGATGAATGAGATCAACTTCCCCCAAGCTTATCTGCTTCCTTGCTGATTCAGAAACAAATTGATGCGTTTAAGCAGAATTTTATCCTTTGAAGTATGAAACCATTCGAATAAACATATAATTGTTACCTTCGCGCCTGGCCATCCACTTCCACAGAAAATAGCCGCAAATGGCAATGGTTATTGCGCCTATAGTCACTGTTGCTGCAACGACTACTTTTAAGTCCTTGCCATCATCTGCATACATATCAACACCCGTAACAGAATCCACAAAGAAAGGGGTAACTCTGCCTCTATTCTGTCTATAGGAAACTAAAATTTCACAAACTCAACGTAGAAAATCTCAGTTATCTATAACAAATTTCTAATTGACAGTTCATACCATAACATGTCATATTTTCATTTGATGTCCTGAAATAATTCCACATACAATAATTTGATCGCAAGACTCTAGGGCAGAAGAGATTAAATTACCCAGTTCTGAATAGGCCACGCGAACATATAGATCTGTCCCACCAACAGAGAATTTTTGGATATCAATTAAGTTCTGCTTCCAGTGCATACAACCAATGCCTGAGTAATAGGCATAAGCGACGCAGGAACAACTATTCAAGCAGCTACCTGCACAACCTTCCTCCAAAGTGGGTGCTATCTTGGCAAAATCCGGCACTTTCACCGTCTGGAGCTTTAGAAATCCATCCTCCTCGCGCTGTTTATCAATAGAATTGTTTCTCTCGCATTGCAGTGCAGTCTTTCTAATGCAACCGCTGGACCAATTGCCTCTGCTCCATTCATCCTTTCGTTTTGGCTCAAATCCCTGCAGACATGTACAGATTGGAGAATCCTCACGATTACAGATTCCGAAAGGCCCACAGATACCATAGACATCGCATTCACTCTCTAGAGCTGACCATCTTGTTTCCCAATCCTCCCTTCCGGCTTCCCAATACTTCTGCAGTAAATTTCCTGCACTATCTAACTTGAAGTATGTAATCAAGGAAGTATTCACATAGCTGAAAGACAAATATGATGCTTCTGCTTTGTCATCCATGACAGCGAATCCATTTAGATATACGGGATCCGTATCGCGAAGACCAATAAAAATCTGACCATCCCATGGACCGCTACGCCAATAAGGATAAGGACCATTCCAGATAAAGATATGGGGAATGCTTAGAGGTTCAAGACCAGCTGAGAAAGTTCCCATAGATGGATCTGAAGGACTTCTCCATGACGTTACAAGATTATTCTCTGTCGTGACGGTGTCCCTTCCAATTTCCATCCCCTGCAGGAAAGAATCTGTAAGTTCTCGAAAACTTTCCCATATTATCTTTCCATTAGAGTTGTCTCGTAAGACCAGGTTCCCATTATCTAACAGCTGAGCACTCGAATTCACCATAGAATTCGAGACATTTGATGACCATGTTATCTCCTTATGTCCATCCAACACTACAAGATTGCCGTCAGCTGAGATTGTCAGTGTTCCAGTAGAATCTTTAATGGGTTTGCCTCTGTTTGCTACCCATACAACTGTCATCAAAGGGATATTGAACATGATACCTACATAACGATCGTTGCTAGTGTTGACAGGGCTAAAGAATCCTAATCTGAAAGTCTGGCCTTCAGAAACTATACTTCCAGGGTCTTGGATAGACTGAGAGATTGTAATCGTGTCCCCGGCAAAGCAAAGTCCTATGCAGAAATAGCAGAAAATCAGAATGAAAGCTTGCAGTATAGGCTGCAGGTTTGTTACAGTGCTTAAATCCATGAGAATATCAAGTGCGCTAGAGTCGCAGTTCAAATTGAGGTCCTCTTATTACAATATGTTACTACCTGAACATTTAACCAGGGTGTTTGAATGGTGTTTCTTTATGATCTGATATGGAGGAATTGCTAGAAAACATTCATCAATCTCTACATTGTTATTCAAAATGTTCTGTACGATGATTGATAGTTTTCCTTGAAAGCAAAGTGGTTTAAGTCGCATTGTCTTTGATGTTAGACTTGGTCAAGGATTGCTCCTAGCCGTCATGTTGGATTATCAGTTCTACTTCATTGTTTATTATTAATGAATTTTTCTTACGTGAATTATACTATTTTTTTTTGTGCAAAATTCAACAAGCATGCTACTTTTTCAACGCTAAATTAACTATATTATAACTGGAAATGGACCAAGGAGACTGGTGAGTCGATCTTTCTGGAAACATGGCAATCTCTAATACAAAGAAGACATTTAACCTGTAAAATGCTTACACCATAATGCATGACAACTTCAATATAAGACTGATAAAAGATCCAATTCAAGTACGCAAAGACAAACTTTTTAATCCAACGAAGGAGAGAAACAACCCCTATTATAGATTAGATATCACCCCTAACGCTGGATTGAAACTTTTGTCTTTTCGATTGAGTTCTTATTGTTTCAAAAAAGGCTCCGTTTGTTTGCCGTAAAATAATTTGATGTTGAAAAATATTTTCTGAAAAATAAAATATTTTTTGGTATTTGATTATCACACTAAAAAATATTTTTTAGTATTTGGATTTAATAGTGAAAAATTGATTAAAACTATTAGTTTATTAATTTTTTTAAAAATATTAAGATAAAAATCTTAAATTAATCAAATAATTAATTAATTAGTTGTTAAATAAATAATATTAAATATAATTTTATTATTTATTAATCCTATTAATCTATTAATCATTAAATTAAAATTAATTATCTATTAGTCATTAAATTAAAATTAATTAATAATAATTAATTAAAAATGTAACAGGAGTGGGGTCAGGGGTAGGGTAGGGTAGGGTGGGGTTGGGGTTGGGGTTGGGGTGGGTGAAGGTAGGGTAAAATAAGTGAAAAAAATTTTCTTTTCCCAAAGTACATAAAAATATTTTTCACTCATTTCAACTAAATATTTTTCTTTGACTGAAAATATTTTTCAGTTGACCAATTTTTCAGTATTACCAAATAACAAAAAATAAAAAAAATATTTTACAGCCAACAAACTAGTATCATAAACTTATTCGATTAATTGCATATTTAGTTTTTAATGTTAACACATCTTTTCGATTGATTTCTTATTGTTTCAAAAAAGTGCAAATTAATTCTCAATCTTTGTCAAAATTAGCCTCTTTCATTAAAAAAGTATTAGATTTAATATATTTACACAGTATAGGGGTAAAATTAAAAAAAAAAAAAAAATATTTAAATTAGTCCTTATTGTTTTTATAAAAATTCTTACAAAATATTTCAATTTCGTTCCTAACCATATCTTTCTTCCCTTTGTTCCTTTTCTTCCCTCCATCACTATATATCCACCACCAATACGACAATCTCACACACAACACACACCCCCGCACACGCACACACACATAAAGGCACATACACGCTGTAATACCCCCCAAATTTGCATTGAGGTCAAAGTATAATATTAAAAGAGTTGTTAGGGTTATTTTGTAATATTATTTTGATGGCAAATATCTAGAGACTTCTAAGTTCTCTTCAAACAAATTTATTTTTCTTCTTTTCCTTGGTTGACGAACGGCAGACAGAAAGTAAGAGAGAGAGAAAAGAAGAAGAAGAAAGCTTAGTAAGGATTTAAATCTCCTAGCTTGTGAAGTATGGAAAATCATATGACTTTTTTATTTGAGGGTTCTTGGGAAAAATAACAAGTATTTTCAAATTATTTCTTTGGTGTTGCCTACGTTCGGGCTCTCTATGTTCATCTTTTGAGCTTCTTCAAGCCCACTTTCCAAGTTTCAACACTGACTTGAGGTGCCTTGGGACAATCTTAACCATTTTTTTTTTTTTTGTAGGCTAGGAATCAACATGCGTAGGGACACGTTTATAGCTGAAATCCGGCATCATCATTTTTCTTTGATTTCTGTTTGATTTTATTTTTATTATTAATTTAATATTATTATTGTATAATATTTTTAATTAAATCTAAATTATCTATTATTATTATTTATTATTTTATTTTAGTATTTTTATATTTATTTCACAATTTTATATATATGTTATTTATAATTGTTATTATTCATTTTTATTATTATTATTTTATATTATTATTCATTTTCACTATTATATTATTAGTACTAGATTATTATATGTATTATAATATTATGATCATTATTACATTCTATTTATATTTATTATTATATATCTTATTTATTAATTTTATATATTTTATATTATCCTTATTATTATTTTATTATTATTATCCTAATATATATTTGTTATTATATATTATATTATCATTACATTATGTAATAACCTCAATTTTTATTATCAATTGAGAGTCCTAATAGGAAAAAAAAAAGATAAGATAAGATAAGTGATTTCAAAAAAATAAGTTTTTATCTTGTGAGATTTTGTGATAAGATTTCTGATGGAAATAGAAATCTTTTTAGAAAATAAAGATAGAGTTTTAGTTGGTTTTGAATTCTGAGTGCTTACCAGATTAGATTAAATCTCTCTATAAACGAGTCATAAGATCTTAGAAACTCACAACTTTTAGAGAAAAGCAAGAGAGTTAAGAGAAGATTTTATCAAATTTTGAAGGTTTGGAAGGCTTTAATTCTTGGTTTTAATATCTTGGTTTTGAGGTAAGTAGGATTTACCGTTCTTTCGTACCTCTTTGTTGGTCAACAAATTTTGTTTAATTCTTCATCTTCTTTGCACTCCTTACTGATTATTGTCGAGTCCTGTTTCTTGATTCTCTAGATAAGATTAAGTGTGTAACATATTTTGAACCTATGGACTATACAAGTTGTGTATAGAATCTTAGACGGCTGTGAATTAATTAGCCATCATCTGTTTTAGTGTGAATTGTGAACTTCGTATAGTGAATCGTGCTACTAAGGAGCCACAACTTGTTATAGTTTTGTTAGTTTCGATATTATGTTATTGCATTAATTATTGAATTTCATATCAATTATTGGCCTCTTAATTTTATTGATCATTGAGCCTCAACTTTTCTTGGGGTGAGTTCTACTTACTAGGTATTGTTTCGCTCACTACTTTATTGACTCTTGCAGATAAGAACGAGTAAATAGAAGGGTAGAGGCTCCCTGATTTTGACTACGAGATTTGACGAATGAGTTTAGATTTTTCTGTATTAATATTTTAATAAACATATGTATTTCGAATATTTCAAACTTTTATCTTTATGATGTTTTAGAAGCTCTGTTTTGTTGTATTTATTTCAAAGATTATTTTAGTTTAACTTATTGTTACTTTTATGGTTTTAGAGTATTGCAGGCTTAGGAAGTTATTTTTCTTAGGTTCGCGGCGGTCATGTTCTCAGATTTTCCCTGACAAATTTGGGGGTGTGACACATTTATTTTATTATTATTATTACGATTATATTTTATTGATATATTATTATTATTATTATTATTATTATTATTATTGATATTTGTTTGTATTTTGTTATATTATTCATATATTATTATAATAATAACAAATAATACTAAAAAATAAAAAATAATAATAGTTATATTAATAATATTATTATTTGAATAGTGTGTAATATATTTTTTTTAAGGGCATTTTGGCCATTTGAGTAATAACTTCATTCCAAAGCTTATGGAAATTGGCTATTCTCAAGTGTTTTATTTGGGATGGGTATTCTCATATTCGTGGGAATGAGATTCTCAAATTTATTCATTTATAAGAAGCATGAGAATTGAAATAGAATTGATAATATCATTTTATTCACAACCGATTCCCATATATCAATCCCCACCTTAATTATAGTTTTGTCTTTACTTGTTCACATGGAATATGGCTAGCCAATTGACATTATATAAATGATTTTGCAATTCAAACAAAGCCGGCGAAGGTTAAAAAATATATATTCATTATCCGATGTGTATGATATATAGTTCATTTTCTTTACACTTTCAGTAAAGAAATCTTGTTTCAAACTCATTTTTATCTTGTAATTTTTATTCTAACTTTACGCTACGCACCTTAAAAATGTAATTCCTTTTTGCAAACTAAAATGTTTTGTGTTTATATCTTTATATGGTAACCGTAATACACTAATATACAATTATTACTTGTTGGAGTGTTTAAGGTAAATACTCACGATTCCAGAATAAATCATGTCTTTCATGGATATTCTCTAAAGTTATCATATACCAAATGGCAAACAATTTTGTAATTTTCCAAATAATGTGTGAACGCGTAGAAAAACTACTTAAACATCCATCTTGGTAATGTGGGTAGAACTTGTGTATCGAAGTGGTGGCACTATAATCTAGCATTAGATGGAGACACAAGTTAAATCACACTACTTATATACTTCTCAAATTTGAGATTTGCATGTTCCAAAGTTTTGATTTGGTTTTGTTTTTTGATCGGTAAAAAAAACTTTTATTAGTTCTGGTAATCTACCGATGCCATTTGTCTCAAAAACAACATGAAGGATATTAAACAATCCCATTAGAGGAACAGTAATCGGTTTTGGAGGTAAAAATCTTAATCTAATGTTCTTTGTTAACGAATTAGCTACTTCATTTACATTTTTTTTTTTCCGATAAGTAATCAATTCATTTCAACTAATCAAAAACATGATGTACGAATGTTCATTACATCAATCTAGTCGTAATTGCCAACGTGAGCAAAGGTTTCTATTTGCTAAGCTATCCACATATTTACTATTAACATAAATTTTGTCTCTAACATCAGCAAAGATATCCACAATAATTTGATCATTTGTTTTAGTGTTATTGTCGTATAGTCGATTGTTGCGTTCCCTCCAAATGTTGTAAATAGTCACACAAAAGGAAGCTTTCACAATGTCAGTCTTGAGGCTGTTTTTCAGATTATTGATACGGTGGACAATCACATTCTATTGCACATTGAGACTACGCATCCTGAACAACTCAGTAAAGTGTCCCCAAATTCTTTTGAAAAATGAGCAATCAAAGAAAAGATGATCTCGACTCTCCATTCCCAAACCACAAAACTCACAATTTGCATTATCAATAACTCCCTAGTTGAGTGGCCTCTGTTTGATTGGGCTACGGTTAAAACACATAAACCAAGAACAAAAAGCATGTTTTGGAATCACACACTTGCTCCAAACAGTAGATGCCCATTCAACCTCATTTCTTTTTTCCCTAATGTAATCCCATGTTGTTTTAAAGGAGAACTTACCTTTGCCATCAGCGTACCAACCAATGTGGTCGTCACCATTCGTAGGACTAATTGGGTTCACAAGCTGTTGCAGAAAAAGAAGACCGGGGGCCAATGCCACTGGCCTGAAACAATGAACTGATCCATTCTTGAGTTGATGAATGCATTTGAAATGGAAAAATTATTCAGCTCAGCATACTTCATTTACATTTATCTTAGTGTGCCTGATGTTAAATCTTTTAACATAAAATATAATAGATTTAGCATTTTTTAGAAGGTGTCCTATGAAGCTGAAGCTATTGCAATCAGGTTTGCTTGCCGATTTGCAACTCAATTTTCTTTCTCTAACATCACTGTTGAAAGTGATATTGAAACGATTCTCAAAACAATCAATTCTCCGCTACTTGCACATTGGAAAGCAAGACAAGTATTGGAAGATATTCAAAAGATTGTTGCAACTAGTTAATCAGTTTGTCTTTGCTGCATTAGGAGAACAGTTAATTATGCGTGCGATTGAGTCGTGAAAATATAACTTAAGAATAGCTTGCTTCTTGATTAGATTTCAAATATCCCGTCTCCTTTGTATAACCTTATGCTTTCTGACTTTCTACCCACTGGTGTAGGCTAATGCTTTGTACTTTCTTTATGCAATATATTTTATTGTGTTTTCAACCAAAAAAAAACAAAGGTGCCCTATGGTGCAACAAAATGTTAGTTGTTAGTATTCTTTTTAAAGCATTTAATTACTTTTGAATTATACACCAACATTAAGTCTTCTATAATTATAATATAAATAATTGCGGGAGGCAAACGAGCATAGTGAGTTGAATATGGATAGCTAACGGGTGAAATGATCAAGTGGTGAATTATATATTTAAATATTTTAAATTTGAACAACGATTTCAGCATTCGTTATATAAAAAAAAATGTGGATGGGCTTAAAATGGATGTCAAGAAAGGGAGCGCAAACCTAAGCCACCCATTTTCATGATGGATAAAACATGGGTAGCATCAGTTCTAGATCTGTGGCCCGTAATACTGCAGGACCCAGCTTGTTGATTATTCAAACTGGTCCAACCCACTTGCTAAAATGGGAATGGAAACTATATGAAAAAAGAAATGGCTGTTAGGGTACAAAAATTAAATAATAAACATAAACGGCTAATTTATGAGGGAATTTATTTAATGTATGACTTTATTTCTTCTTAATTATTTGCAATTGCTTTTCGTTATAAATACGATTTATAATTAAACTATATAATGACTATAAAAAGAGCTAATTTATGAGGGCATTCATTGAGTGGATGACTTATTTCTTCTTAATTATTTGCATATGACTTATTTCTTCTTAATTATTTGCAATTGCTTTTAGTTATAAATATGACTCACAATTAAATGTTTATCATATGTTTGCTCCTAAGTTATTGACTTTCCGTCTTTCATATATGAAGAATTTTATATGATCCACTGTGTCAAATTCAGATAATTTTGAATTTGCAAGTGAAACTAATATTATAAATTTAAAAATAATTATTTTGAATCTCAAATTCTTTAGTCAAAATACTAAATGATTGTACTCGTACTTCTCTTTTACTAATGTGAGACATTACAATCATCCCTCATTAAGAAACTAATATTCTTGAATACTACTTTTACATTCCAAATCCAAAACTCTGAACTCGCAAGGTCTAAAAATAAAAAAATTTAACCTCAAAACCATTGAGACAAAATAATTAACCATATTTTGTTTTAAACCTACAACACTCACTTGTAAACAAGTCTCGTATCATCTCTCCTACAAATATGTACATTACAAACTGATACAATTCCTGCCATATAGTCAAATTTGTGAACAAAACAAAACATTTATAGTCAATTTGTTAGTAAAACCATTATTTTTTTTTTTCACACCCATCTCTCACGCTATAAAACTCAAACTCTGATATCCCAATTACTAAAAAAGTAACTCACCACTGAATTACTCCTAATCTCGTAAAACCATTATGCTTTCCAAAGCAGAGACGGTTAAAGAAGAAATGAACTATCTACCAATTATTGTAGTAATAGTCACATTGTTTGCCGATACAGTTTCGCGACTTACATGCCACATATCTTCATCAAAAGACCTTCTCATTGAAGTAAAAGTAGGTTGCCTTGGGGCAGGCAAGGTTGCATTTTCACTCTCCAACATCAACACCACAGCTGCCATGTTCGGTCTGTGATTTGCAGAGTCTTGTAGACACAACAAGGCTATGTGTATGCATCTTAGTACTTCATCTTGGTTGCATGAGTTCACAATTGATGGATCAGTTAGTTCCATGGCCATGCCTCTGTCCCATAGATCCCATGCCTGAACACAAAACAAAGAGGCGTAAAGACAGTGAGCATGTTACACCCCACAATCGTTGATTTTGTGGCATAAATTAACTAGTCCAAAATAATTAATCCAAGTTATTACTTAAAACGTACAACACCTACTTATAAACCACACACTCGACACTCCTCTCATCCATATGAAACATTACATTTTGAAAGTAGCTTTTTCAACGCAAAAAGCTGATTGGTAGCTTATACTTACATATCCTTTAATGCTTGAATATTCTGATGAGCGATAGCTTGTGTTCCTGTGGCCACTTACAATCTCTAAAAGCAAAATTCCGAAGCTGTAGACATCTGATTTTACAGAGAAGAGACCTTCCATTGCATATTCAGGAGCCATGTAACCACTGCGTTTAGCAAGATGGCATCAAATTCGAGTTGGAATAACTATTGCTATTAATAGAATAATAATGTCATGAATTTGTGTAAATACGAGGTCTGACACTTACTAGGTGCCTACAACTCTGTTTGTATTTGCTTCGTTTTGATTTCCTCCAAATATTCTGGCCATGCCAAAATCAGAAATTTTCGGATTCATCTCTTCATCCAGCAAAATGTTGCTGGCCTTTAGATCCCTATGGATAATTCGAAGTCTTGAATCTCGATGAAGATAAAGAAGCCCTCGTGCAATCCCTTCAATGATGTTGAATCGTTTTCCCCAGTCTAGTTGAGTTTGCTTAACAGGGTCTAACAGAATTAGTGCAAGTAAATGTCAGAATCAATTTCTTTGACAAACATTTGGAAAAAGTCAGATAAACTTAACACAGTTCAGAAACTACTCCATTATGAACGAGAAAAATAACTGTAAAGACTCCATTAGCACTGGAAAAACTAACCGAAAAGAAATGAATCCAAGCTTTTATTCGGCATGTACTCGTAAATAAGCATCTTTTCCTCTCCCTGTATGCAGCAGCCCAGAAGCCTGACAAGATTTCTGTGCTGCAGTTTCGCGATTAATGTAATTTCATTCTTAAACTCCTCCGAACCTTGTCCAGATTTTCTAGAAAGCCTTTTTATAGCTATTTTCTGGTTTCCAGGTAGCACACCCTGAAGTTAAAGAGAAAAAGAGTTTACTTTCTTGAGTAAATATTCCAAAAGTTCACTACAATCTCGGCTTTTCTTATATTTTTCTCCTAGTCCACGGGCTTTACCTCATAAACAGGGCCAAATCCCCCTTGTCCCAGCTTGTTCTCATTAGAAAAGTTGTTTGTAGCTGCTACAAGGACACTGAAGTTGAATAATGGTAACTCAGGGCCAGCTCCTTGCTGCCCCTCCACAGAAAGGTCATCAGGCCCTGAGTAATCTGTTGAGAATCCTCCGCTTAAGTTTTGATCAGCTTTCATCAATTCATTATTCCTTCTCGCGTAATCCTGAACTGCTGCAGTTAAAATTCGAGAAGAAAATAAAGGCGGTGTATTCGCTTTATGAAGTAGATTAAGAATGTGATTGATTATACATGTGAACGCAGGAACCGGTGTTTAATTCTATAACTGACCTTTTGGTTTTGATTTACGCCTCCATATCAGCCAAGTCAAGACACTTAGGAAGATCAAGCCAACCACCACAACTACTACTATTATGATGACTTTGGTTACCTTGCTGTTATCACCTGTTTGAAAGATAGCTATGTCAGATTTAGATCAGGATCAAGTGACTTCAACAGGAAGATTTTTTTTTACAGGAATAAGAAGATGTTGAAACGAATTGATGGAATCTAATGATCTGCTTGACAAAATTGTTAAGGTGATCAAAGAAAGGATGAATAACGACATCACTATCTAGCTCTCAGAATGTCTAACTATCTTTAATTCAGGATAACAACATTGATATATTACAATCAATCTGCTAGAGTCTTTCTTCGATTGAGGAAGCAGCCTCAAAACAAACCAAATCAAACCGGGCCTTAATCCCACTAAAATAATGCTAGAGAGATTTAAGTAGTCGTTTGTCAATGCTTTTTTATTACCATTTGGAAAATCAAGATCATGCTGCTAGAAATGATGATCATTGGTACTTCAGGAATAATGATGCAGGAGTTCATTTCAGGGGCATCAAGTACCAGAAACAACCATTCCTCACAAAGTAATTAATTGAAACACCAAATTGTATCATCTCAATCTCCAATGAGCATATGAAACCAATCATTGAAAACCGAAACATTAGTATGATTCGGAATTTAAGCCTAGAAAGGGCAAAGTTACTGCTCGTATAGCTAGGGAAAATGGTGGAATAGGTCCAATTTATTAAACAGATATTCAGAAAAATTGATGATAGCACAGGTAATAAGTTACAAAAAGTAGTGCAGATTGGATCGAGGAGTCCAGGACCCGATATATATATCGTAATTATAGATTTTGTGGTCTACAAGTAGCATTGGAAAAGTTCAACTTACCTAGTTCAGAGTGTGCCACACGAATATATAAGCTGTCACCTCCTTCCGGAAAATGCTGTACATCAATCAAGTCCCCACTCCAAATCATGCAACTAATTCCACTAACAAAAGTGTATGCTACACAGGAACAATTTTCTAAACACTTATTTTCACACCCTTTAATGTCCTCAATCCCCACATAGCTCACAAAATCTGGCAATTTCACACCCTCAACCTTCAAAAAGCCATCTTTTTCCCCACCCCCTTCTTGCTCAATCATGCTACTATTCCTTTCACATTGAAGTAAAGCTTTCCTAATGCATCCCTTTGAAAAATCACCTCTGTACCATTCGTTTGCATTTTTGGGTTCAAACCCTTCAATGCAAGTGCATATAGGTGTGCTCAAGGAATTGCATTTTCCAAAGGCTCCACACCTGTTATGCAGGTCACATTCAGTAGCAGGCTGCAACTGCGTCACATTCCACTCGTTTAAGTCGCCATTCCACCTCTGTTGTTCCTCGTGTCCATCCCAAGTAACGCGGAATTTTAATATATCAGAACTGTTTGATGGGGTGTATGCAAAGTACGGCCTGCCATCAGGATCAAGGGAAAACCGAAAACCGTACAGATTACTAGCTCTCATGCTTGGAACACCTGAAAAAATAAGTCCGGTCCAGTATCCGCTTCTCCAATGTCGATTGTTTCCTTGCCATATTACTACCTGTGGTGATCCACTTGGATCAATCCCCATTGAGAAATTCCCTGGAGAAGGATCCACAGGACTCTTCCAGGAAGTGAAAACCCGTTGCTCGGCCGCTTGAACGTCCACATAAACTCTTATTCCAGGTAGAAATGTATCCGTTGGATAACGGAAACTCTCCCACAAGGCTCTTCTAGAATCAGGACCATCGTAACTGCTAAACAGCATAAGATTACCAGAATCCATGAGCACGGCTGCTGAATCATTCGATGCAACAACCGAAACATTTGTCGACCAGACTGGATCACCATTTCCATCTAACACCATTAAATTACCATCATTTCCAATAGTTATAACTCCTCCTTCACCTGAAATCGGCCTTTCTCTATTTGCAACCCACACAACTGACTGCACTGGTAATTCATCATACCATATTCCAGCATACCTCAGAGTTGAAGAATTTCCAGGACTGAAAAATCCCAACACGAATTTTTCACCAGCTGATGTGATGCTTTCACCATCTTTTATCACCTGGCCTCTTGTAATTCTCTGTGCTGCACAAGAATATAAAAAAAAGCAATAGGTGATAAAGAAAAAGAACAAACCAGAAACAAAACCATGTTTTCTGTGGCAGCTGCCCATCAGAGAATGTAAAATGTTGTCGACAGTTCGACACTAGTCTAAGGAAAAAAAAATATAAATGCAAGCAGAAGATTTAGAGGACAAGATTTTGAGAATCTATGAGGACTATAGAAAGAAACTTCTCATAATAGTAATCTCTCGTGGCTTTGTACGAATTGAATGTAAGGCTTGAGAAGCTTGACGTAACTCTTTTTTGAAGATTCTCTTGGGTTGACCATTGACCAGCCTTTAGGTGACTAATCGCATACCATCTCAACCCCACTAAAGACATTTTGAAAGAATGTTAGGTAGATGACGCGGAATTTTATTGTTATCAACATTTTTGAAAAAAAAAAAAACAAAAACATGCTTGAAGACAAATGTCCAAGGTCAAATTTATGGAAATTGAGGACAAAATCCATCAACGAATTTCACGCTCTCCCCTACCCATCACCCCCGATGTTAAAAATCATGGAATACACTCCCGATTTGAAGAAGCAGTGTCTTCAATTTTGACACCTAAAATGGAAAAAAAAAAAAAAAAAGGAGAAAAGGTAAAAAGGAAAACATGGAGACAAATTGTTTTAAAGAGGTCATTTAATCCACATAAAAGCTGGTTGTTGCAATTTAATTCAAATGAACATAATCAGATTTGGTGCATCTCCTCACAAGATGTGAAATAAATTGGTTTCTTTTTTTGGGTTGAAAAATAAATAGGTTTGCACTTGTTACATTTTTGGAGGCAAGTTAGTGCCTATATATATATAAAGACTTTATCATTGGTCCACTTTGATAATTATGGCAAGATAAACATGTTATATCACTTTTACTTTTGTAGCTGATTGAAAAATTTAGTACCAACTAACAGGACGAATTTGCAATAGCAAGCAAATACGAGTTCACATTTATGCATATTCTAACAGTTGAACGTGTTTTTTATGAAAACTTTTGAACAAATACAAAATAGAAATTAAAATCAATAAGATACAAGTTTAGGTGCTAAACATACAAATCCTCAAATGCTTAAGGCCATTGAAGCCCACCTTCGTTAGTGTAAAAACTAGTTTTCACATTTTGCTTTAATTTCACTCCAAGTTATCAGCTAAATTTTGCATCACTTGATATAATCAAATTTCTCAAACTAAAGACATCTGAAAAATGTGCTGAACTTGAATTCCTTAAAAGCTATTATTTTTTTGTATTTCACATAGATTGACTATCACAAGTCTCAATCCTCATCAAAAGATGTTAAATTTCTGTTAGAAAAGCAGAGCGTCAAATATTTTTTTACTTAACAAAATTTGTTATCAAATCAAATTCAAAATGGGATAAATTTAAAGGTTACTTACTAAAATCGACCGTAAGTGTTTGTGCTCAAAACCGATATTAAAACAGAAAAAAAAATCAAAAATAACAAAATATTAAAAGAAAATCAAACTTAAAGCTAGTTGCAAACGTAAAATCGTTGAAGATGTGCTAGCCTTCGACAGCGCCTTCGCTACACGTGAATCATGAGCGCAAACTGTGTAGGCAGCAGGAACCTTTCTCGATGGCTTATGTAATGATGTTTATAAAATTTAACCATATAAAAGAATAAGAGATTTGGATAATTTGGATTTTATATAGGTTATTTAAATGTTATCTTGTAAATGGCCACGTGATTCAATTTATTTAGTTATCTATTGTGAGGAATAAAATCAGGTGGTCATGAAAACTGACCCTTACAAATCAATGTTAGATCAGTCTTAGTCATCAAACCTTAAAATATAAGCTAGATGTGGCCCTCATAATTTGACTCGTCTTTGGGAAAGCCACTAGAGTACTAAAATAATACCTTCCTTCACCTTTTTCTAGAGGCTTCATTGGAAGCTTTAAATCCGCTCATAATTTTATGGGTAATTTATCGAAATAATTTTAAAATTTTATATTTTTTGATATTTAAATTTTTTATGTTTTATTTTAAATAAAATGATCATTCTTCTTTTATTTTAGTGACAGTTATTAATTTTTTAAACAAAATCTATCAAAAAAATAACATTAGTGAGCATGTGAATAACACATGACTGTAAAATACATAAACTTTAAAATGTTTATTTTTTATCGTGTGATAATTTTATCCCTGAAAATTTGTGAATTTTGCGATCACATGTCATTCACGTGCTTACTAACAATATTTTTTCGACTTATTTTGTTCCAAATATTAACGATTGTCACCAAAATAAAAGATGAATGATCATTTTGTCCAAAATAAAAGATAGAGAACTTAAATGTCAAAAAATATAAAAATTTAGGATCATTTCAGTAAATTACCCTAACTTTATTACGAGATTCAGCAGCAATAAATTGATAATGTAATTATGATGAAATTATCTTAACATGTTATAATTATTAAATTTTATTCATACTTAATACTGTTTATGACACATCTTTACCCTAATATTCAAATTTAGATTATTATTATTATTACTATTATGAAAGAAAACTCTTTTAAAAAATCATCCAAAATATTAAATCTCGGATACATGACTTAACTTGCAAGAGTAGTTAGACATAAGACTTACTTCAAATACCTTTAAAAATTTAACTTATTAACTGATTGTAACTCGAGATGTAAACAAATCTTTTATCAACACTCTCAAATACTATACTATTAGACTAACCCTTTAAAGTTACCAAATTTACGTTTGTTTTGCTATATAGCAACACGAATAGGATTATCGTCAAATAGATTTTTTTCTCCTTTTCAGATGAAAACTATTGAGTCACAAGATTCAAAGATTGCATAATCAACTTCCACTAGCAGCATAGCTCATACGGGTATGTGTCAAAGATACAGAGATACGCAACATTTTTTAATTGAAAGAATCAACGGATTGGGGAAAATTTTCCAATAATTAAAAAAAGAAAATCTCATATATTATTGAAAAGTTGCAAATTTTTCTATGAGACGAAATCAAACAACATTTTCAAAATAGAGCAAACAAAGTTGATAAGTTAGCAGTTAATTTTGAATGAAAGTATAGAAGCACGCAGTTGACAAACGGAAGCTTCGACCTGGGCCATTTCCTAATGCGTTGAATTGATTACATAAAGCCCATTGTTACCCGTTGTAGGCCCGGAAGGCTGCAACTCTGAAAGTAGCAATGAGAACAGGTTGTTTGAACACCGGTTTCTCTCTAGATTTGAGTCCCTTAATAATATAATATCTGGTACTATGGCTGAAAAGATTTGGACTACTAAATAACTTATAAGGTAGATCAAAGATGGTGAAGTAAAAATATAGTTATGAGGGAATAATCTCGATCATAGAGTGTGAAGATCAAATAACTAAATTATCACTTTATCACTTATAGATCTTCCAAATCGTGTCTCAGAGAGAGGCATGGTGAAATAGATATCTCTTGTGAAAATACGGACTACCTGAACCTGGATAACTAGTGGAGAAAGATTGACCCGTAATACAAAACTTCTATGTGTGATCACTTTGCAGTAAGGGACCAGCATAGGAAGCGTTTTGTAACGTAATTACGATTGATACACAAGAATGAAAGATCAAGACCAAATCCTATAGTTTCTATAACAAAGTTAAAATACAAAAACTAAATATCAGGAGGTTTTATTGTTTTGTCTCTCATTCACTCGCTTTCTTCTCAACTTTGACGAGGCAAGGATTTGCTGAAGTGAGTTGAGACAACTCTGGAGTCAAGTAGCTCTATAGTTGATTCCACGTTGATGCACCTTGGCACCTTGTACTGACTAGCAGAAGCACCCTTTGAGATTGCATCTTCCATTAACTCCTGAAATGTGCCGCTCTTCAACACGCGAATCTCCAGTGGTCCAACAGCTTTGGCTGCTCGAAGTTTTCGATACCACGGGTTGAGTGAGTTCTCAATTGCTACACAACACTGGCAGAAAACATCATGGCTAGGAAACTCTGCCAAGTCCTTCTGTAACAACTCCAAATATATAACATAGTGCCCCGGGATCTCCTTGATGCTTGCATAACTTGTGTAGTCCATCACATGAATTTTGAGTTCACGAAGAATCTGCGATGCATTGTCAACTCCCTTTTGTAACTCGACCTCATCAGTCTTGTCCAAATCAATGCTCAATAATACATTTTTTCGTCTCACGATTTGGAACTTAGGTGCCGAGTTGTGAAAACCTGCAACTCTCAGAATATCACCCACTTGGTACCTGTACAGTCCAGCATAAGTGGTTACTAAAATTTCGTATTCTTTGCCTACTTCAACATCAACAAGGTCAACAGTTTTGGCAGGGGAGTCACGGATCATTTCAGGCGAATGTGGTTCATGGGGTATAAACTCAAAGTAAGCAGCATTTGGTATGATTGTATATGACACATCTGAAGGCTTACAAATTGGGTTCAGATTAATCCCAAAATAACTTTCTGAAGATCCATAAGATGTGCTTGCTATCGGTAATCCACCACTATAATATTCTAGCATGGGAAGGTACTGTGCCATGGTGCCTGTTATGACAGCATCAAGATACTTAGTGTGAGGCCAAATTCTTGGAATAATTCCTTCCCAATTCTCTGTAGAGCACTCTCTGACAATCAAATCTGCAATATCCGGGTTGGGTTTCAGGACTTGTGTCATAGCCCTTTGGATGGATGATTCGGTTATCTTTTGGTTCAAAGAACCAGTTTGAATGTCATGCGCCAAATCTTGCCAATTTAGTTGGAGGAATCGGATGGCTCGCAGAAGACCTGAGGCAAAAGCAGCACCAATCCGATTGACTTGTTGATGCTTGTACAGTCCACATAGCATCTGAGCATACATGCTCTGGAAATAATCAGTACAGAGAATAGCTTCTGTTGGACTTGTGATTTTCGTATCTGAATCAGAGCATTGTTTCTTGAAGGAGTCACTCTTGTAGAATTTTGTGAGCAAGTTTTGTGTCATTAGCCCTCCTGGAGTCTTCATCTCGAATAGCACAAACAAGAAATACAGCCCTTTGCCCTTGTCCAAATCTGGCACATAACTTTTGATATGCAATATGTTATGGCAGCATCAGCACAATACCTGAATTTGTTCATACACACACACACACACACACACATATATATATATACACATCTAGTTTAGCAAATTATACATTACCTCTCTATTACAGGCCTGAAAAGGCTATGTATTCGTACACGACGATCCCAGTCTTCATCAGTAATTGGGATCAGCTTTTTTTCACCACCCGTGGTTCCAGAGCTGCTTCAAGGTAAATATACGTTCTATTAGTGAAGTGTATTGGACACCGTCTATAGTATACAGGGTAATTGTTGCCGTTAATGCAAAAGATATCCAACTAATTAGATATACGTTTTTTAATAGTTAAACTTTTTACATCAATTGATAACTTAACATGCTATCAAAATCCTATTACAATAACTCAAAATACCTTGCTATCAAATTAATTAAGTATAAGTTTAGTCTTTTTGATTAAAGGTCTGTTTGGCCTGACTGTGATTTGCATTGTATAACTTTGATTAAAATATCATTGAAGATAAGTTGTTAACTATTTAAACTTGTCATATTAAAAGTATTGTTCATCCTTAGAATTAAATATATTAAACAAATATGATAAAGATAAAAAAAAAAAAAAAATTGAGGATAATATTGGATTTTCTAAAATACAAATTTGTAAAAAAAAAAAAAATTCTCATATGATGTAAATACAATTTCCTGAAAATCTGTTTTTAAAAAGTTTCAATTTGAAACTTTTTATTTTTGAGTTTTGGTTTTTATCTAAACATTTTTTTGAAAAATGGGTCCAAAAATAAAAAATTAATTCAAATTTCAAACTCACAAGAACGTATTTAATTATTTAAACACTGGGCCAAACAGAGCCTAACTGTTCATCTAACACTTACAATATATCTGATGTACCAGCATATAAGGTGTATAAACTATAAATATTCTTAGCATTTGAATCAACAGCAGAAATTTATGCATTCAGATTGAAACAGCTGACCTGGTAAAGAACTCAGAAACAGGTTCCATTGTCAAGATTGGAGAACGATCACCACTTGCTATACGTTCAATCTCAGGTTTAATATCCTCGTAAGATATTATTGGGACTTTGGATTTGAAGGTTTCTGGATCGGTTGCATCACCTATTTTGAACCGTTGAAGGTACTCAGTTTGATCATTTTTGTTCAGAATTTCAGCCAACACCTCTTGTTGAACTTCACCAGCATTCCTTGTCAGATTTTCCATGTACTGAAATGCTTCTGCGTTCTTCTCTCTTGCCATCTAAGTTTGAAATGTTTCCTCTATGATTTTTTTGATGATGGTGAAGGTGCAACTATGGTGAAGTGACCGAGGTGATTAAGGTCAGCTGCAAATTGGTTTGTTGATAGAATTGTTTATTTGCCGACAAGGAAAGGACTTTGTTAAAAATATTGCTTCGAAACGATATCACATTAAATAATTTTATGAGGAAACGATCATTTTAGGTAAAATAATATTGAATTTCTTAGAAAATTACAAGTTTTGTGATGTAATTGTATATTTGAAGGTATATTTTAAATTAATTAAGAATAAAGAATACTCATAATAAAAATTTGGAGAAAAAATAAAATTTTTATAATTGATTTTATGATTTTGTCCTAAAGAGTTTGTCTATTTTAGCATAATAATTGACAAAATGTTTAAAATAATATCCAATTAATAATTTAATGATCAAAATAAATTTAAAAGTAATTTAATAATCAAAATAAGACTGAAGAGATAATTGAGTGCCCTACAAAATACTTTATTTTTTAAATTAATTAAGAATAAAGAATATTCATAATAAAAATACATAAATTTAAATTTAAATTTTTTAATTATCATCAACCACTACCCAGCCACTCTAAACAATACTTTGTTGTACATAGATTATGTATGGCTGCTCCATTTTCATTAATAATAGAAGGCCCCACTTGCAAAAAACAATCACAAGGTTGGTTCACTTGGGTCTGGAAAATATTACTTTCTATCGGGAAAGGAAATACATGTTATAAAATAATTGTTATAAAAACAATAATATAACAAAAAATTGAGTTAAATTATAGAGAATTTTATTAATTTCACTGTTAATTCTAAATTACAATAAACTTCTATTTATAGAAAAATATAATTACTATTTATACAGTATTGACAGTTTCACTGTTAAAATAGTACCTGCCAGCTCTACTGTTAAAATAATAATACTGTTGAAATAGTAACTGTCAGTGGTTACTATTTACGTAATACTATTCATGTTATACTTTTTATGTGATACTATTCACACTGATCACTATTTATGATACTGTTCATCCAGTACTATTTACACAGTAACTTGATTATGTAAAATATCCCTATTAAATCACGTGAAAATATATTACTCAATAAGACTATATGTACTCATACTACCTCTTATTTGTTCTTTTTTTTTTTTTTTTTTAAATCCAACTAGCGTGTAGATTTTCTCATATCGGCTAATACAATATTCTTTTTCAACCCATATCTCTTTATTAATTTTAAAAGTTTCGCGTTCTGTCAATTAAAATATTAAATTTTCATATATATGGTAGGACATAATAAATGCAATACATTCAATTTCCTTTCTAATACTAGTTCTTTCTCCCAAAAATGAATTTGCAACCTGACTGTTAAGGCCAAAAGGTGAAATCAAACAACAAATTTTATTGAACTTCAAATACAGTACATCTGCATACCAATAACACACACAAATGGAGGTTTGAGCCTAAACGCATAAGAAGGGGTTCGCACTTCGCACACACTCTTACACTAATTGATTGAATTTTATTACATCGCAAGTTAAAATAGACTATAAAATCCAGCACAAGCACAATAATGGATACACTTATACTCTTCGTTTTGCCTCTTGTAAGTTGTATCTGTTAAGATAATGTTTATGTAGTTATGTAGATATCAGATGTTCGGCTGTCTTCGCATCTGAATGGTAGAGAGGCGAGCATATGATATCTACATAACTACATAAACATTATCTTAACAGTATCACCAGGCCTGCTATACGCTGATTTTCCTGCTTTACAGATTTTCTGGCTTGGGTTTGTTGATCCACACTCCATAGCCATCACATGGGAACAATGTTAGCTTTGGACATTTAACTTTCTCCAGATATGTCAATTTTGGAAAGAGTTGCCTCAGTTCTCTCCAGTCCATCTTCACATCAGCCAAGTATTTCAAGCGCAATATCTCAACTTTCTCCCATTGCACCTGGTGCTTCACATCCCATCCAAAATCCTGTCCAAGATCACGCAGCTTTCCTCCTCTGATGTAAAGTCTCTTCAGATTCTGCAATCTTCCAGGCTTTAGCCAATGAGGTGTATATGAATCAGGGAAACACTTGAGGTCAAGCTTCTCCAAACTTGGAGGAAGGCCTGGTGGTTGAACACTCGCGCTATCACTTGTTCCTTCCTTCCCTTTGATCAGTGAAGTTTTTGATCTTGCCAACAAGCTTGTAGTAGCACGCTTCATTGCAGCTGCACCTCCGCGATTTTCTTTCTTGTCCTGCCCTTTGCTATCCTGTTTTGCAGCTCCTGAAGTCTTTACTTCATCATCTTGCTCAGTATCTGCCGCAAATGCTACTCTTTTATCTTCATCTTGCTTTTCACCCCCTCTTTCACTTTCTTCTTTCTCCTTGTTAGTAACCATTGATTCCCTTTTTTCTTTTGCTTCTTCGCCACTAGCATCTGACTTGCCTGGCTTCTGACTAATTTCTGATTTCTCAATATTTTCCTCTTTCTTGGTCTCTTTAGCCACTGATTCCCCTCGATCTTTCGCTTTTGCTTCCTCAGCAACGGCATTTGATTCTCCTGGCACAGTTTTTGTGGGCTGAGGACTTGTTTCCGAATTATCTTTTGCATCTTCTCTTTGTTGTGCTTTGCCATCTTGTTTACTTGTTACAGCTTCTTTATCTTTGTTAGTATCCGGTTTCCTTAACGAAGCCGCTCCCCATTCTATGGTTAGTTTGAGAAGACTTCGAAATTTCACGAAAGCATTTAAATCTTCCTCTTTGGGGAAGTTACAATTACTGGAGTAGATGGTTAATTTTTTCAGTTTTTCCAACTTCAACAAGTCCTCTACTCTACATGAATTCCTGGCATTTGAGTCGTCAACTACAAACCCCTTGAGAACTATGAGGTTAGTTAGCAAAGACAGATTTTTAGGCACGCGATCTAACAAGTAACACTCAGACATGTCTAAGTGCGTTAAATTTTTGAGCAAGCCAATGCCCTTTGGAATTACCTCAAGGTTGTGACATGCCCTGATATCCAAGATGATAAGGGCCTGGAGCTTCGAAATTGACTCAGGGAGCTCAGTAATTCTTGAAACTCCTTGCAGGCTCAGAAATTTCAAGTACTTGATATGTTTTAGGCCTTCCAAAAAGTTGGGATCGTCGGCTTCAATATGTTGTGTTCCGGTACTCTGCCACCTGCCGAAGTAGAGAATGTTGGCATTCTTCATCTGTTGGAACCAGTCAGCCTCGAATTGAAGAATGGTCTCGTTGAAATTGAATAACATATGAAGTTTATCCAAATTCTTAATGTCTATTAAACCTCGGCCAACCAGGCATGCCCTGAGGGAACGAGTGGATTCATCTGTCAAATTTCCATCACCATCAAAATCGAAGAATCGTGCCCTCTCAGCTAGCATTACAATACCAGATCGGACCAATGGGTTCATCTTGCAGCTATTCTCTTCCAGGCCACGGTTTACACAAACAGGCTCGATAAAGCGCTTTGCAATAAGATGTTTGAAGATCTCATTGCCTTCTTTTTCGCCATCTTTCCCAGCAGCTACAAAACCTTCCCCAATCCACCAGTAAATCATCAGCCTCTTCTTGATCGTTACGTTCCCTGGAAAAACTGCGAAACACAAGAGGCAATTCTTCAATCTAATGTCAAGGCCGTTGTACTGCTCCACAATGTCTTTGAACGTTTCACTCTCCTCGAACATTGCATTCTTGTACAATTTCGGCACTTGACGATGCTTCAACTTAACACGGCCTACTGTATAATCATTAGACTGTAGCTTCTGATACGCTTTTGAATCTTTTGACTGAGTTTTGATCTGGGAAGGGATTTTAGCCTTCAATTTGACGACATTGTTATGAAGTAGATCAACCTTTTGTTTCAATTCTTTAATCTCTTCTGGGTCCTGATCAGCGGCAGCAGAAGCATCATCAAGGATTTTGAGGTAGTCCGATGCCCGCTTTACTTCATCAGCTATATCTTTCTCATAATCCAAAGCCCTCGCCGAAGCATCATTGATGTAAGCAAGATTAGCCCGTATCAGGTCTCGCTTCTCTGCAGTGCCTTGGTGTGGTGTTGTACTGTTGCTTCTGTCCTCGTTGGTAGTGCTTGTGGCGGGCTCAGATTTTGTGCGCCTCAGCTCAGCATTTGGAGTGGTTTCTGCATCTTCTGAATGAGGAACATCAGATGATGCACGATCGATTTTGGCTTCTGCCATTTTTGGAAAGAGTTTTAACTGGATGTTGATACTAACGTATGAGATGTATTGGTAGAAGAAGATGAAATCAAGTTAAAATTTAGCAGTTATGTGAACATCTTTCATGAAACAATGTGAGGGCAAAGTAGTGTTCTCTTGCTTTAGATTTGTAAGGAGATAAAAACCTTTTGGTAGCTCTGGTTTTGGAAAATGATTTTTTTTATTATTTTTTATTTTTAAAAAGTGATCATTTAGTTTATTTTAATGTTAATTTTTTTATTTTACTTTTGGATTATTTTTTCTCTTTTACATAACATTAAAGACATGTTTGAGATATTACCAAAAAATTCATAAAATGAGATTAAAAACACGTTTGAGATATTTCCTGCATGATCATTTTGAATTATTAAGTTTAAAAATAGGAGATGCTATTGTGAGTCAAAAGTAACTGTTCACGAACAGTTATCAAGTTAAAAAATTATAACTTATTTTTGCGAACAGTTATTTTTGACTCACAATAACATCTCATATTTTTGAATTTGATAATTATTTTGTTTATTTTTTCTTTAATTGTGGTGGATGATGATGTTGAAGATATTTTGTAAAAATTGTATTTTTTTATTTTGGTTTAGACATGTATATTTTGTAAATTTTTTGATAATTTTTGATATTTTTTCTGATTTTTGTTGATATTCTAAACATGTCTTTAATACTATACAGGAAAGAGAAAATAGGTTAAAGAATAAAATAAAAAAATTTTAAAAAATTAAAATTAAAATAGATTAAATGGCCACCTTTCAAAAATTAAAAAAATTAAAAAAAAATTAAAATTTGAAGGACTAAAAAGTTTTTATCTCGATATGTAAGAGGTCTCATAGATGTATTGTCTAGTAACATTTTATGTAATGTAGAAAAAAGAAAAAGAAAAAAAAAGTAATTTTCTCTTGCTGGCATCAAAGTTAGTTGGTCAAGAAAAGAATCACAACAATGTGTGATATCAAATCACTATCATATCGGAAAAAAAATTAAAAAAAATCACTATCATATCACTCGACAGGGTCAAGGAAAGAATATTTGGGCCCCAATAAAAAGTAATTCGTGTATACGCACAGCATAATTGTATAACTTTTAGATCATATGATATCGTGATCCAAAAATTTAAAAAAATTGGCTCGATAAAAACAATGCCACATAAAATTTGAAAAAGATAAAAGAAAAATATCACGTAAGTACAATATAACCACTGTTAGTTACTAGTGTTTTAATTCGAAAAAAAAATTAATAGTGTTCTAACACCTTTATTTTAGAAGTTTGACATATTTTTAAAAAAAATTTAAGATTCATTTTGAGGTGTGCCACGAAAGATTTTAAAATTTAATTTCTTAATTTCATATTAAATTAAGTCTAAAACTCTAAAAGTACATTTTCTCTTTAAATCAAGGGTTTCCTATTTTAGATTAACTCTAACAAGCTTTTTTTTATTTATTTATGAGAAACATTTTCTCATTTTCGTTAGTACATTGATTTTTTTATCATTATTTTTATCAAAATTTAATTTTTTTTATTTATAAATTTTGAGATTTTTATACTTCACGTTTCAAAATTTAAATATTGAAAATTCATATTCTTTATAGTAGAATACAATCTAACTAAAATCATGATTACGAAATTAGAACTTCAATGCACAATTAAAAAGTTACAGAGAATTAATAAAATATATATTTTCTTTTATGTAAACATCAAGAAGGAATCTGCCTTACACTTTTTCGTTTTGAAGATAATGCACTTTATTTATGTATACTAAACGCATATTCTGTTCGCAATAACATTTTTAAGTTAGTTGGTCAAGAAAAGAATCACAACACTGTGTGATATCTAACTGCTATCACATCACTCGACACGGTCAAGTAAAGAATATCTGGGCCCCGATAAAAAGTAATTCGTGTACACAGTTTTAGTTCTAAGATTTACTTTTAGGGAAATTTTATAAAACGGGGTTGCAGCAGGGCGCGACATGTGACAGTGAGTTCCACTAGAAGTTAAGTTTTTATAAAGATGATAAAGCAAAATATATTAGTAAAAGACAATTGTACCCCTAATTAAATGAATACGTGAATTTAATGAGTTATGACTGATTATGATAAGCAAACCAATATAAAATTACCACGTGTTACTGTGTCATGAGTTCAGCCAATTCAAATGAGATAGTCCATTATACCCTCATTTTGTATATTAAAATGATCGGAATACCCTCAATAAATATGATAAATATCATATTGAAATGACCAAAATGGGTAAATAATAAAAAAAAAGTTGTATGTAAAAAGACGAAAAAACCCGTCAATAGAAAAGTTAGATTTCCATGAAAAGACGAAAATAGCCTTAGGAATGGAAAATTACTAAAATAGGTTTTGAATTTTGCGTGTGTGGTATCTTCATAACGTAGAAATTCCAAAAATCTAAGAAATATATGTTTGGGCATTAGGGTTGTTTGGGGGAAAAAAATAAATAGTGTAAAATCCGAATTTTGACATAATATAAAATAAAATATATAATAATATAGCTACATTGTTACATTTTAATTAGACGATTAGTACTTAATATTATGAAACAATTTCTTGATGTGTACGTCACATAAACAACCATTGCATTGTTTGTGTACTGGTTCACAGTCTTGAATCCCAAGCTAACCCATCCTTATCATCTTGGGTAGATCATGCATTTGACAACATATAATTTTTTGGATGATAGGGTGATATCCCCATGTTTTAGTAAATAGTTTGTACAAAAATAAACACGGCTAGGTTTGCTATCGTTTCTTCTCTTGATGGATTAGCCAAAAAAAAGCTTCAAGACCAACAACGTATATTGTGCACCAAAATGACCATAACTTGCCGCTTTGGTCAAACATTGATATCCAAACATCCCGTCCCCGTATGTCCAATAACACTTATGCTACTAAGCAAGCATTTATGGATACATAAAATTATATTTTTTCAAAGGTGGGTTCATTATTGTAATAGGTAAAAAAAATAGTAATATTGATATTGTAAAACTTACAACTCCCATTTAGTACGAATACTTTACATTTCCACTTTCCCGTCACCTTTGTCCGAGAACATCCATTCCATTATAGTTATTCCACCATCACGACTCGGGCGTAATGGCGTTAACGTTGGTATGCTCGTATAGGTAATTTGATTCACCAATATTTCGAAATAACTTGCAACTGTAAAAATAGAGGCCAACATTATGAAACATGTAACCCATATTAACAAAGTTGCACGTGTGTGTAGATAAAAAATAACCTAAGAGAAATGTAAGAAAGTATTTTACTTTAATTTTGCATTTACAAGATTAGTTGGCGAAGATGATGCAATAAGGGCAAGAATTAGTTCTATTAATTTTTTAGGTAAGCCCTCAAAGTATGAAGCCATAACGTAGTAAGCTAAGAAAAACAATTGCATGAGAGACTATCAATGCACGTATATATTGTTAGTAAACAGTTATGAGCATTTGGTGTTGGATTGTTAGAGAAATGAAGATGTAAGACTAAGAAAAGTAACTGGTAATCAAAAAGTGTTCCTTAATTTAAGTGGTGACGTAGTAATTAGATTGTGACTTTTGGTATTCCTGATGACAAAATTAATAATATGTCTGGTAACATTTGGTGGAAATATTTAGTATGATTCTGTTTGTATTGTAAGCAAACGATTGGTTGATAAATTTAAAGTAATGAATGTCGATGATAATGTTTAAATAATCTTAAATTCAAAACATGGTTAAATAGGCAATAAAAATGGGTTGACACAGAGCATTTTGTGACATTATATTTTTAAAAATGTAGCAATGTTAAAGTATGTTAAGAATTACAGATAGAATAAAAAAGTCGTAATTAGAGTTATTTTTCTCGTAATCGAGTCCCTATATATTGTAATTATGAAAAAGGCAATGAAAATAAGGGTGTAAATATAATTTCATGTGTTGTGAGATTTTTTGTTGTGCGGGTAAATTTGTCATTCCACTATTTTCTAGATCCATGTCATATTAATCAACTAAGGGTAGTAAAGTAAATGCACATTCATAAACTTAATGCGTGTTTACATTTGCTCCTTAAGTCAACAAAGATGTCTGACGTGGGTCCCACTACTTTATTACTTAGGGGTGATATTAGTAATTTCGCGTAAAAATAAAGCTAAAAAAAAAAAAAAACCAATCGCGAATCACAACCGTCGATTTTCATCGATGGCTGCGATACCCCCTCTCCGTTTTCCCGCACTCCGTACTATAGAAGGCCCCTTACTTTTAAGTCTGTTATACACAACATATCTTATTTTGTATGGACTATTTTCACGATTTGAATACATAACGTTTGGGTTTCGGCTCACAGGACAAAATATCTCAGCTAGATTCTAGAGAAATAAAAAATACAGATTATTTTTTTTTTCCCAATAGAGGCATAAGTTGGGTTATACAATAATCATGCGAGTGGTTGTTTTAATTCTTTTGTCTTCTTTCAGGAAGACGAGCAAAGGTCGTGGCAAGTTTTCAATCACATGACGTCTAATTGGTATTTTTAAATCAAAATTTACAAGTTAATTTACACAAAAATTAACATCCCATCAAATATGAACAAGATGAAACCCCTCCTGTTCACTAAAAATCTTCTTACGGTCTTCAGCAATAACTTTTAAAGGGCTGTGGGCTAGAATTCTTCCACGTGAGAGATTAACCAATAACTGGGAGTCAGTCTCAATTGTGAGAGTATCAATTCTCATTTGCAAAAGGCAACATCCAGTGAGCCCGACAATTCAACAAGAACACAAATTGGATGGAAAGCCCCGACTGTGGGTGTTAAGTTAAATATAGATGGGTGCGCTAAGATGAACTCGGGCTTGACAGGCGCAAGAGGGTTATTTCGAGACATGCAAGGAAATTGGATCATGGGATATGTTGTGAATATAGACATAGCGACCAACAATTAAGAGCTCTCTGGGACAGTGGCGGACCTATATGTTAGTGAGGATGTGCATGTGTATATCCTTACCTTGGGAAAAAAAATATTTGTTTTTTATTTTTTTATTTTTTTTTAAAATTATTTTATTAGACACTTTGTTCACATCTTGAACTCTCTTACTATACGAATGCACACCCTCTAAATATGGATATCTGGGTCCGCCACTGCTCTGGGACTAATTCTTTATTATTATTTTTATCTTTATTTTTTAAAAATAAATTTAATTTTTTTTGTTATTTACGTTTCAACATTTAGATTTTGAAAATTTATATTTTTTTAAAATACTTGTATTCTTTCTAGCGACTATCTAAAAGTAAAAAAATAAAAAATAAAAAACTTGATTAATATTAGAATATAATCCTAATTAAAATCATGATTAGGAAATGTTAACTTTAATGCAATTGAAAAATTACAGAGTTAACAAAACAATTTTTATGTAAACATCAAGAAGGAATCTGCCTTGCACTTTTTATTTTTGAAGATAATGCATTTCATTTATGTATACTAAACGCATATTCTGTTTGCAACAACTTCTTTTATAACCAAGAGACTGAAATGAATATAAGAACAGCGCCAGATGACACTAACTGCTTGACAGGCTAGAAACGGATTTAGTAGAATTATTGGATGAATAAGAAATACGAGAAAATAATCCAAGAATGATATACACTACTATTCCTTGAGAAACTACGGTCTAATGATCAAATTCTCTTTTAAGTTGATCAAAGCGAAATCAACAATTTAACCATTCAAATGATCTTCTCTGAGACTAACTTGTTTTTAAAATGAACCAAACCTTGATACCACAATCATCAAAAGGTTATGGCCATCTCTCTAGGTTGCACAACCCCTCTAGGTAGATGGTTCTATTCGTGCGTGAAAAACGACCCCATCGGTCCTCTCCTTAACAGTGGCGGATTCAGGCACCCACACTCAGGGTGTACACTCGTACAGTGGGAGAGTACAGCATGTGCACAAAGTATCAAATATAATAATTTTTTAAAAAAATAAAGATTTTTTTTTATTTTTTTCCAAGGTGAGGATGTGCACGTGCACATCCTCACCAGCATGTGCATCTGCCCCTGCTCTCCTATCGTCCTGCGACTACTGTGACTGTTACATCATTTACCGAAGATCTCTTCCGACTGTGGAGGAGAGGCTCTTCTTCTGAAGAATTTCGCCGTCCGGTGAACGCTGGCAGTTTCGGACTAGGGAGCTCTGAAATGTCACTACCCAGCATTGATAGGATTGTGGAAACATTTGGTCTATCTGTTGCCAATTCTTGCACGCACAATAGTCCAACATGAATATATCTCAAGATCTCCAGTCTGATGTGTGGATCAAATGCCTTTGGATCGATAAATGTTAGTATCTCATTGTCATTCCATAATTTCCAGGCCTGGAAAACATATATCGCGTTTATGTAAGTTCGATACGGAAAATCAATTGGAGTTCTGCAAAAGTTCACTTACATATCCCAGGAGGCTCAATGCCTGCTCGTTGTCGTAGAAGCTCGTGTTCCTTCTTCCGCTCACTATCTCTAATAAGACTACTCCAAAACTGTACACGTCCGATTTTTCTGAAAATCTACCTTCCATTGCATATTCAGGGGCCATATAACCACTGTCATTGGCAATATTTCAGCATATAATTAGTAATGCTAATTCATAGAGGTTGTAATACCAAGGTAAGGCAAATCTCAACATGTATATGCTTACTATGTTCCGACAACTCGTTTAGTATTAGCTTGATCTTGATTGCCTCCAAAAATCCTTGCCATGCCAAAATCTGAAATTTTCGGGTTCATTTCTTCATCCAACAAAATGTTACTTGCCTTCAGATCTCGATGAATAATCTTTAATCTTGAATCTCGGTGAAGGTAAAGGAGACCTCGACCAATCCCTTCAATAATCTTTGCCCGTTGGCCCCAAGTGAGTGAATCTCGTTTCTCTGAATCTGCAAACTAGATGCATTATACGAAGAGGGAAACAAAGCACTACTGAAAAGGTAGCTGCTACTGAAAATTATGGAATTTATGGTGCAATAGAGCAGTATGTTTTGCCTAATCTGAAGCTATTGAAAGTACAACTACAGGATAAATCATCATCAACTAACCGAAGATATATGTATCCAAGCTTCCATTTGTCATAAATTCATAAATCAACATCTTTTCTTCTCTCTTTATACAGCAACCAAGGAGCCTTACAAGATTACGATGTTGGAGTCTCGAGATCACCACAACCTCATTCATAAACTCCTCCATGCCTTGGCTGGAGGATTCTGACAACCTTTTCACTGCAATCTCTTGTCCACCTGTCAATTGTCCCTGCAGATTGATCTTGTCAGTATGTTTCACTTTTCAGAGACGTTAAGGTTCAAAGCAGGAGTGCGTCTAGTTCTGAATGGTCCTGTAATCCCTTGTAGACTGGCCCAAATCCACCTTGGCCGAGCTTATTGGCCGAGTCAAAATTGTTTGTTGCATTTGAGACCACCTTGAAATCAAATAGTGGCAGCTCCTCAAATTTATACTGGTTGATGGTATTCTTGTGCAAGCTTTCGTATGGATGAATGAGATCAACTTCCCCCAAGCTTATCTGCTTCCTTGCTGATTCAGAAACAAATTGATGCGTTTAAGCAGAATTTTATCCTTTGAAGTATGAAACCATTCGAATAAACATATAATTGTGACCTTCGCGCCTGGCCATCCACTTCCACAGAAAATAGCCGCAAATGGCAATGGTTATTGCGCCTATAGTCACTGTTGCTGCAACGACTACTTTTAAGTCCTTGCCATCATCTGCATACATATCAACACCCGTAACAGAATCCACAAAGAAAGGGGTAACTCTGCCTCTATTCTGTCTATAGAAAACTAAAATTTCACAAACTCAACGTAGAAAATCTCAGTTATCTATAACAAATTTCTAATTGACAGTTCATACCATAACATGTCATATTTTCATTTGATGTCCTGAAATAATTCCACATACAATAATTTGATCGCAAGACTCTAGGGCAGAAGAGATTAAATTACCCAGTTCTGAATAGGCGACGCGAATATATAGATCTGTCCTACCAACAGAGAATTTTTGGATATCAATTAAGTTCTGCTTCCAGTGCATACAACCAATGCCTGAGTAATAGGCATAAGCGACGCAGGAACAACTATTCAAGCAGCTACCTGCACAACCTTCCTCCAAAGTGGGTGCTATCTTGGCAAAATCCGGCACTTTCACCGTCTGGAGCTTTAGAAATCCATCCTCCTCGCGCTGTTTATCAATAGAATTGTTTCTCTCGCATTGCAGTGCAGTCTTTCTAATGCAACCGCTGGACCAATTGCCTCTGCTCCATTCATCCTTTCGTTTTGGCTCAAATCCCTGCAGACATGTACAGATTGGAGAATCCTCACGATTACAGATTCCGAAAGGCCCACAGATACCATAGACATCGCATTCACTCTCTAGAGCTGACCATCTTGTTTCCCAATCCTCCCTTCCGGCTTCCCAATACTTCTGCAGTAAATTTCCTGCACTATCTAACTTGAAGTATGTAATCAAGGAAGTATTCACATAGCTGAAAGACAAATATGATGCTCCTGCTTTGTCATCCATGACAGCGAATCCATTTAGATATACGGGTTCCGTATCGCGAAGACCAATAAAAATCTGACCATCCCATGGACCGCTACGCCAATAAGGATAAGTACCATTCCAGATAAAGATTTGGGGAATGCTTAGAGGTTCAAGACCAGCTGAGAAAGTTCCCATAGATGGATCTGAAGGACTTCTCCATGACGTTACAAGATTATTCTCTGTCGTGACGGTGTCCCTTCCAATTTCCATCCCCTGCAGGAAAGAATCTGTAAGTTCTCGAAAACTTTCCCATATTATCTTTCCATTAGAGTTGTCTCGTAAAACCAGGTTCCCAGTATCTAACAGCTGAGCACTCGAATTCACCATAGAATTCGAGACATTTGATGACCATGTTATCTCCTTATGTCCATCCAACACTACAAGATTGCCGTCAGCTAAGATTGTCACTGTTCCAGTAGAATCTTTAATGGGTTTGCCTCTGTTTGCTACCCATACAACTGTCATCAAAGGGATATTGAACATGATACCTACATAACGATCGTTGCTAGTGTTGACAGGGCTAAAGAATCCTAATCTGAAAGTCTGGCCTTCAGAAACTATACTTCCAGGGTCTTGGATAGACTGAGAGATCGTAATCGTGTCCCCGGCAAAGCAAAGTCCTATGGAGAAATAGCAGAAAATCAGAATGAAAGCTTGCAGTATAGGCTGCAGGTTTGTTACAGTGCTTAAATCCATGAGAATATCAAGTGCGCTAGAGTCGCAGTTCAAATTGAGATCCTCTTATTACAATATGTTACTACCTGAACATTTAACCAGGGTGTTTGAATGGTGTTTCTTTATGATCTGATATGGAGGAATTGCTAGAAAACATTCATCAATCTCTACATTGTTATTCAAAATGTTCTGTACGATGATTGATAGTTTTCCTTGAAAGCAAAGTGGTTTAAGTCGCATTGTCTTTGATGTTAGACTTGGTCAAGGATTGCTTCTAGCCGTCATGTTGGATTATCAGTTCTACTTCATTGTTTATTATTAATGAATTTTTCTTACGTGAATTATACTATTTTTTTTTGTGCAAAATTCAACAAGCATGCTACTTTTTCAACGCTAAATTAACTATATTATAACTGGAAATGGCCCAAGGAGACTGGTGAGTCTATCTTTCTGGAAACATGGCAATCTCTAATACAAAGAAGACATTTAACCTGTAAAATGCTTACACCATAATGCATGACAACTTCAATATAAGACTGATAAAAGATCCAATTCAAGTACGCAAAACAAACTTTTTAATCCAACGAAGGAGAGAAACAACCCCTATTATAGATTAGATATCACCCCTAACGCTGGATCGAAACTTTTGTCTTTTCGATCGAGTTCTTATTGTTTCAAAAAAGGCTCCGTTTGTTTGCCGTAAAATAATTTGATGTTGAAAAATATTTTCAAAGAAAAATATTTTCTGAAAAATAAAATATTTTTTGGTATTTGATTATCACACTAAAAAATATTTTTTAGTATTTGGATCTAATAGTGAAAAATTGATTAAAACTTAGTTTATTAATTTTTTTAAAAATATTAATATAAAAATCTTAAATTAATCAAATAATTAATTAATTAGTTGTTAAATAAATAATATTAAATATAATTTTATTATTTATTGATCTAATTAATCTATTAATTATTAAATTAAAATTAATTATCTATTAGTCATTAAATTAAAATTAATTAATAATAATTAATTAAAAATGTAACAGGAGTGGGGTCAGGGGTAGGGTAGGGTAGGGTGGGGTTGGGGTTGGGGTGGGGGTGGGGGTTGGGGTTGGGGTGGGGGTGGGGGTGGGGGTGGGGGTGGGGGTGGGGTCGGGGGTCGGGGGTCGGGGGTTGGGATGGGTGAAGGTAGGGTAAAATAAGTGAAACAAATTTTCTTTTTCCAAAATACATAAAAATATTTTTCACTCATTTCAACTAAACATTTTTTTTTGACTGGAAATATTTTTCAGTTGACCAATTTTTCAGTGTTACCAAACAACAAAAAATAAAAAAAATATTTTACGGCTAACAAACTAGTATCATAAACTTATTCGATTAATTGCATATTTAGTTTTTAATGTTAACACATCTTTTCGATTGAATTCTTATTGTTTCAAAAAAGTGCAAATTAATTCTCAATCTTTGTCAAAATTAGCCTCTTTCATTAAAAAAGTATTAGATTTAATAGATTTACACAGTATAGGGGTAAAATTAAAAAAAAAATAATATTTAAATTAGTCCTTATTGTTTTTATAAAAATTCTTACAAAATATTTCAATTTCGTTCCTAACCATATCTTTCTTCCCTTTGTTCCTTTTCTTCCCTCCATCACTATATATCCACCACCAATACGACAATCTCACACACAACACACACCCCACCACACGCACACACACATAAAGGCACATACACGCTGTAATACCCCCCAAATTTGCATTGAGGTCAAAGTATAATATTAAAAGAGTTGTTAGGGTTATTTTGTAATATTATTTTGATGGCAAATATCTAGAGACTTCTAAGTTCTCTTCAAACAATTTTATTTTTCTTCTTTTCCTTGGTTGACGAACGACAGACAGAAAGTAAGAGAGAGAGAAAAGAAGAAGAAGAAAGCTTAGTAAGGATTTAAATCTCGTAGCTCGTGAAGTATGGAAAATCATATGACTTTTTCATTTGAGGGTTCTTGGGAAAAATAACAAGTATTTTCAAATTATTTCTTTGGTGTTGCCTACGTTCGGGCTCTCTATGTTCATCTTTTGAGCTTCTTCAAGCCCACTTTCCAAGTTTCAACACTGACTTGAGGTGCCTTGGGACAATCTTAACCATTTTTTTTTTTTTTGTAGGCTAGGAATCAACATGCGTAGGGACACGTTTATAGCTGAAATCCGGCATCATCATTTTTCTTTGATTTCTGTTTGCTCTATCTCTGAATTTTTACCTTTTTGATCTATTAAATTACATAGTATGCCATTGGATTCATTATATATATAGGTCACGAGTTAAGTTGATGCAATGGAATGTTTATATATTTCACATATTACCCAAACTTATATGATGAGGGATAAATTCAGACTTGAAGTGTATTTAATTTTTGATGGGGTACGATGGTTCATACTTGACCCGACCTCTTATAAGAATCGATGTTGGAATTACTTGTATTTATCGTGATAATAAATTTGAGATCGGAATTCCAAAAGGTCCCATAAATCTCGGAAAGACTATTATAATAGAATCAATACAATTCTACCAAATCAAGAAAATATGCTTTTGTAAGGTATAAATACTCTATTTTTTAAAAAAGATAACTCATATTCACTACATACTTTTTAAATTCTTATATTTCTTTCTAAGTAAGTCACACAAAGATTAACTTAAATATCAGAGTGTTTACGTGAGAAGATTTGTATGCAGGTCAAACTCAAGGCGAAGACCCAATTTTCTACCTCAACAATGTATATATAATGGTTGGTTTTCCTGTTCTAGAAACATTTTTTAGTAGGAAATAAGAAAGATCAAATCCAAATTATATTTCAAATCTACCATTAATGTCACGTGTTCAGAGTTTTGGAGTTTTCTCTGGGTATTGTATTCGAAGTCAAGTCCTACGGGTTGCACTAAACAGGTACTAATAGATATATCCACAGCTGGACCTTGTGTTTTAACACTTGTGCTTGTCGACTCTATAGAAAGACATATCTCAACACATAACCTCCAGAATTAGAAACCAAATAGGATGTTACTGCACGCACTCTGTCTCATTGAGCTCTGGTAGCTCGATTCTAGAAACCAATTGTCCTTTCCTAGCAAATATGTAACTCCGATCTGATCCTATTATTTCTACAGGACTCGATTCCTATTTTGATTTTGATGAATTGTATCACATTTTCGTGCAGCTGTCATACCGAATATACTTTCTCATGTTGCAATATTTTGGATGCAGAAAAATATCACATTTAGTCTTTATTGTTTATAAAAAAGTTTAATTTAATTTTTATTATTTAAAATATCTTAATTTAGTCTCTATTATTTCTTTAAAAGTTTTAATTTCGTCCTTATTGTTTCCCAAAAAAATTTAATTTCATCCTTATTATTTTCAAAAAGTTTTAAATTCGTCTCTATTGTTTCTAAAAAAATTTCAATTTAGTTCTTGAATAATAAGGACGGATTTGAAACTTTAAGAAAACAAGAGAGACGAAATTAAAACTTTTTAAAAACAATAAAAATGAAATCGAAACTTTTTGAAAAATAATAAGGACTAAATTGAGAACAATAGGGATGAAATTGAAACTTTTGGTGAAATAATAAGGATTAAATTGAGACATTTTAAATAATAGGAACTAAATTAAGTCATTTTATAAACAATAGGGACTAAATATGAAATTTTCCCTTTTGGATGCTGCCCATGCGTGGAGCCTTCCCTGACTTTTACTTATTTATTTCTTTTATATAAGAAAAGTTTAAATCGTACAACGTATATAAAAAAAAAGTAAATAATTTAACACATTCTCTATATTTTGTCAAAAGTATATAATATCTTCTTATATTTTATAAATAAGTTGATTACTCCCTTATATTTTAAAAATATAAATGAATACTTCATGTGTTTTATAAAAAAACTAATTACCCCCATGTATTTAAAAAATATAACTGAATACCTATTTCCGTTAGAAAAATCGTTCATTTTATTAGGGGGGTATTCAACTACATTTTTAAAACACAAAGAATAATCAGTTTATTTATAAAAGACAAAAGGGTGTTCAGCTATGTTTTCAAAATATTGAGAATAATCAACTATGTTTTTAAAACATAAAGAATAATTAATTTATTTAAAAAATAAAAGAAAATATTCTACATTTTTAACAAAATATAAAAATGTGTTAAATCATTTACTCTATGTATAAAGAAATCCAACTCATCCTTCCCGACTTTATCTACTGTTTTGTAAACATTTGGTGGGCATGATCAGCTTCCAAATTAAGTTAGTTACTATGAAGGTACCTTCCCATGCAACTTCGAGGAAGGAGAACCCCCTGCCGCACCATGCAATTCCCTCGAACTTTTAACTGCAAAATGCCGGCAATAACGCAAACCTCTCTGATCTGTACCTTCGTTGGCATCTTATTGGACTCTTTCCACAAAAAACTTTCTGCTTCTATCTCTTTGCCTCTCCTATATAAGCCCTTTCATATCCTTTCCTTAGCCATCACATCATATCAAACTATTTACATTATCTATATTATCATAAGAAATATATTCAACGTGTTCTTAAGCTGGTGGTAATGGCAGCGAAAAGCGATGTCGTGTTTGAGGATTATTTTCCATCCATGGTGGAGAAACTTGGCGCCGAAGGATTCTTGAATGAGCTATGCAATGGGTTTCGCTTGTTGATGGATTTTGAAAAAAGGGTCATCACATTTGAGAGCTTAAAGAAAAACTCTGCACTGCTAGGGTTGCAGGACATGAGCGATGAAGATTTGCGTTGTATGGTAAAAGAAGGCGACTTGGATGGTGATGGAAGCTTGAATGAGATGGAATTTTGTGTTCTTATGTTTAGATTGAGTCCTGCGTTGATGAAAAGATCAAGAATGTGGCTAGAGGTAGCTGTAACAAATGAACTGTAATGTTCCGTTTTTTTCCTACCTCATTCTGCCCCCTGTGACTTAGATTATGCATAGATAGACACCCCTTGTATCAGGTTCTAGTATTTCACTATTTTTTATCAGCTTTCTGCTTTAATTGCCATGTTAGTATATTCTCTGTCATTTTTCTCTTCAATCTCATACACACTCATATACATTTATCTTACCATACGATGAGATCTCATGGAATACTGTCAATTAGAGTTTGTTCATTTAAGACGCGAAATTGAATTAAAATCCTCGTTACATTTAAAAGAAAATATATGAGAATTTACCTTGAGCGTGAATAGGACAGACGGATCTAGGATATTTTATTAGTGGGGGTTAATTGTAGGGGTTAAATGTTTTTTCGGACAAAAATATCAAGATAATTTAAAATTATTTATTAATTTTAAAACATTGGTGCGGGATTAATGGAGCCTATAGCCTCCAAAATGGCTAATGGATTAACCCCATATATCAAGCATTTGCATCTATGGAAAATTTAATCGTTTTTTTATTTATTTAAAATTTATTCAAAGAAGGCATAAGTTCTACAACACATATCAAATAATGTCACTCACAAGAACTGATCTCACAACTTTTTGCATTTACAGCGAGGAGCATACTATACTAGACCAAAGGCCAGGTGGTGGTAAAGATGAATAGTTTACAACTATATATTTATTTGTGCCATAGATGCACGTAATGTGGAGTATGGATAAAGACTAATCAAATCGTTATTTCCTGATTGTTTTGGAACTCTTTGCCAGGCAATAAGTAATGTAATGACATTGAAATTTAACAAAGGGGTGAGCAGAGTTGGGATGGTGTTCAAAAGTGTTCACATATATAGTTGTCATTTTCTTAAAAGGAACCAATGCAATGCGTCCACAATTCCCCACAGGTACCACAGATTATCATACTGGTATATATTGTTCAACGACCAACGTTCAACCGACGAAATTGAAAATCTGTGGCTTGTTTAATACGTAATGCCAATGTAAAACAGTCAACTTTTGCCCTCGCACGAAACATATATCACCCAAGAAAAATAAAAATAAAAATGAAGACCAGGAAAGTAATCTCTTTGGTGTATAAGTATCAAGAATTTCTGAACTGCTTTATTCAGTCATTATATATGTTTCACTTAAATATCATGTCAATTTCTAGACATTTTGCCGTCCATTCAATTCATTTGACTTCATATCTGCTAAAAAAATCTTGTAGAACATTTATCGTACCTTGAGACTGGAATGCAATTTAGAAAAAGACTTACAAATGATCTAATTATTCAAACGATAAGTTCGTGATGTAAAAGGTGTATAGAACTATAAGGTCGTGATGTGAGAGATATATAGATCTATGCACTTGTGGAGTCAACAAACACTTCTTAGCCGGATGGATTTGAATGATCACTCAAAAGAGCGACCCTGCGCTTTAGGGTTGCAACGTGCAGTTTCGCGTTCAAATTAAGTGCATGTTAACTTTCGAAAGTTTAGTTTTCAAAATAATTTGAACTTGGTAATATTTTTCAGTTCTCGCTTGTTTTTGAAGTTGTGCTACACGATTTTCCTAGAAGCGTATTTAGAAATCAAGTTCTTTTATTTTGCAGGAAACAGAAAATTTCTTAAATTATTTGAGGAGATTTGGTTAGTAAAACAATTGGGAACTGGGATCATCAAATCATGTCATGAGGAAGTAGCTTTTCCAGCCCAAAAGTGTTAATAATATCGACTTTATTTCTCGTGGGCTTTTATTCTTTTCAATAATTAGGGCCTTTTGAGTATTCTTTTACCCGTAACACAATAATCTTTTTCGGTAAGCAATCACTTAATTCACAATCTTCAATAATTTTAGGTTATTAAAGGAACATGAATTAGAAACTTGGAAATGCATAAACTCTTGGCCAGGATACGATCTACTGCATTATTGTATAGTAAAATCTCAACAAATGAATGTTCGATAAGTTAATGATCTCACTTAAATAATAAAATCTTTTACTCCCAACTTGGGTCAGTGTACTAAATTAATAACCTCACTAGATGCATAACATGACAGGTTTTTATTTTGATTTCTTTTAAGACCCAACAGATATGTAAATTAATAATTGAATAAATACATAAAAAATATCACATAAAAATTCATAATATTAAAGAATCTTTAAGACTTTTTATCTTCTCATTCATTCCTATGTACATGAAACATCTTGAACAACTTTATTTTCTAGAGAATTAAATTTTGAGGCCATATCCATTGTATATATATATGTGTGTGTACTTATTAACTTTATGTATGTGCATTAATGCATGCACATATATGTTAACTACTTGTACGTATATGTTAACCTTTGAGCTTCTATGTATGCACTTTTTAACTTTTGAAAACATCCATTGTTTAAATTAAACACATAAATACTCTTGTGCATGTACAAGCACTAAACACATATATAAAACTTTTTTAAATTAACAATATTAATTTGTCGATAGATCAATAAACTATTTATCTATCAATAAATAGCCCCTCTAAGATGATAATTTCTTAATTTCAAGAGTATTATTTTATAGATATTTTACTATATCTCTATGTTTTTTTTTATAGAGAGTAAGTTATAGAGATATATTACTATATCTCTACGTTTATTCTGATCCAATTATTATTATTATTTTACATGCAGTGCCCACTGTATCTAGAAATGTCAACTTAACATGGTTTAATGCATCCCTTCGTTCTAATTTGTCCTACAAAAGATGAGGAGGAGTCTAACTTTGTTCTTTCCCATCCACCACTTCACCTGATTGTATGAAATTGGCATATATCGTAGCTCTCGAGACTCTTTCATAGAATTCCAACAATTTTTCCCGCTCCTTAAAAACCCCCTTTTTTCCTATTCTTTCTACCATAACTGATGTCAGCATCCTTGTGGCTGTTCTCCTGGAAAACTATACTTCTGTCTTATGTGGAAAATAGAGAGGAAGTATTGCAGAGATTTTATTCTATATTTGATTCCCAAAATGAATGTGATAATAGTGGAAGGGAACGATTCTGATAAATTTGGAGATGTTATAAACAAAAACTTAAATATAGAGAAAACAATACTAAAACAAGAGAGAATTTGAGAGAGTAAGATTGTTGATTTCTTCAAGTGTAATTTTCATCTTACAAACTTCATCTATTTATAGAGTTTTCCATCTTCTTGATGATATCAACATTACATCACAATCCACATACATAAAATAATCTTTACTATACAAGAATCCTATAAGTATCTTTTCACCATTCAATGGTAGTAATTTTCCACTCACTTAAGAATCCTATAAATGAATTTCTTCACCTTGATAAGTACATAACGATGAATATCCACAATATCGTATTTTCATAACACTCCCCCTTGGATATTCATTCTATAAGAATATGCATCGTGAAAACCTTACTAAGAAAAAACCTAATAAGATAAAAATCCTAATGAAGGAAAAAGAGTACGATATTCTTAGTATACGCTTATTGAGCTGTCTCATTAAAAACCTTGCTAGAAAAATCCATTGGAATAAAGCCTATGCTAAGGGAAAAAGAGTGCAGCGTGTATATGGCTCCCCCTCTTCTAAGCATATCAACATTGATCACGAAGTTGGCACATGCCAATTTTACATACCAATTTCTCGAACGTTGATGTGGGTAATGACTTCGTGAATAAATTTGCTAGATTCTCACTTGAACGAATTTGATTAACATCTATCTCACCTTTCTTCTGAAGTTTATGTGTGAAAAAGAATTTTGGTAAGATATGCTTAGTTCTGTCACCTTTGATGTATCCTCCCTTTACTTGTGAAATGCATGCGGTATTATCTTCATATATGATTGTTGGATCCATTTTATTTGTTGAAAGGTTGCATTTTTCTTGAATGTGATGAATCAAAGATCTTAACCAAACGCATTTTCGACTTGCCTCATGGAGTGCTAGAATCTCGGCATGATTTGAAGAAGTTGCGACAATAGTTTGCTTTGTAGATCGCCAAGAGATAGTAGTACCACTATATGTGAATAAATATCCAGTCTATGATCTTCCTTTATGGGGGTCTGACATATATCCTGCATCTGCATATCCAATCAAGTGTGGTTGTTTGTGCCTTGAATACAATAATCCCATATCAGTTGTTCCACGAACGTAACGAAAAATATATTTTATGCCAGTCCAATGCCTTCGTGTTGGTGCTGAACTATATCTTGCTAATAAGTTGACAGAGAAAACAATATCAGGGCGTGTGTTATTAGCAAGATACATTAATGCTCTAATTGCACTAAGATATGGTACTTCTGGGCCAAGAATTTCTTCACCATCTTCTTTGGGACGAAATGGATCCTTCTTGGTGTCGAGGGATCGAACAACCATTGGTGTACTTAACGGATGAGCCTTATCCATGTTAATTTTTTTCAACACCTTTTCTGTGTAGGTTGACTGATGCAAGAATATTACATTTGATAAATGTTCAATCTGCAACCCGACACAAAATTTTGTTTTTCCAAGATCTTTCATTTTAATTTCTTTACTCAGATATGTGGTTGCCACTGTAAGTTCTTCAATAGTCCCTATTATATTTAGATCATCAACATATACTGCAATAATAACAAATCCATGGTTTGATTTCTTGGTGAAAACACATGGACTTATTGGGCTATTGACATATCATTCTTTTAGTAAATATATACTGAGACGATTATACCACATTTGCCCCGATTGTTTCAATCCATACAACGATCGTTGTAATTTGATTGAGTACATTTCTCGACGTTTCGAGCCACATGATTCAGGCATTTTCAATCCTTTAGGGACTTTCATGTAAATATCATTTTCAAGTGAGCCATATAGGTAGGCTGTTACCACATCCATAAAACGCATATGAAGTTCTTTAGAAATTGCCAGACTAATTAAAAACCTAAATGTAATTGCATCCATTATAGGGGAATGTGTTTCCTCATAATCAATTCCAGGCCTTTGTGAGAATCCTTGTGTACAAGTCGTGCTTTATATCTTACAATTTCATTATTTTTATTGCGCTTTCGAACGAATACCCATTTGTAGCCTAATGTTTCACATTTTTAGGTGTTTGAACTACTGGCCCAAAGACTTCACGTTTTGCAAGTGATTTTAATTCTGCTTAGATTGCGTCTTTCCATTTTGGCCAATCATTTCTATGTCGACATTCTTGGAAAGATTTTGGTTCAAGATCCTCGTTTTCATTCATCAAATCAGTAGCTACTGCATATGCAAATTTTTCATCAATATCAATTTCATTTCGATTCCATCGTCTTCTTGTAGTAATGTAATTAATTGAGATCTCCTCATTAATACTTTCAACATTTTCATCATGTTCAGGTACCTGAAATTCAACTGAGTTTTCATTCTCTTGTGTCACGACATCTACAGGATTTTCAATAATTTCATAATTGCCAACTTGCTTATCATGTCCTCTTTTCTTTTGAGGATTTTTATCTTTGAAACTGGTAGGTCTACCACGTTTTTGGCGTGCAGTAGATTCACTTGCTATTGTATTGGTAGATTACTCTTTAAAAACGTCAATTCTGGCTGGAGCATTTAAAGCCGGTATGTGTGACTTAGTCACTTTCTTTGCATCAGTGAATGCATCTGGCAATTGATTTGCAATCTTTTGCAAAAGAATAATTTTATGTACTTCTAGTTCTGATTGATTTGTATGAGGATCGACATGAGATGTATTCCATGAAATTTCTTACTTTTCTACCATTTGTTTCTCTCCCCCTAAGACTGGGAATGTTACCTCATTAAATTGGCAATCAGCAAAACGTGCTATAAAAATATCTCTAGTTAAAGGTTCAAGATATTTGATAATTGATGGAGATTCAAAGCCAACATAAATTCCTAGTCTTCTTAGTGGTCCCATTTTTGTTCGTTGTGGTGGAGCAATCGGTACATATACCGCACAACCAAAAATTCTTAAATGGGATATATTTGGTTCTTGGCCAGAGACAAGTTGTAGTGGGGATTGTTTATGATAAGCAGTTGGTCTTGTTCGAATCAGTGCTGCAGCATGTAATATAGCATATCCCCAAGCAGAACTAGGCAGCTTAGTTCTCATAAGTAATGGTCTAGCAATTAGTTGTAGACGTTTAATAAAAGATTCTGCGAGACTATTTTGTGTATGTGTGTGAGCTACAGGGTGCTCAACAGTGACCCCTATTGACATGCAGTAATCATTGAAGGCTTGAGATGTAAATTCTCCTGCATTATCCAGCCTAATTTTCTTATTCACATAATCCAAAAATTGTGCACGTAATCGGATTATTTGTGCAAGAAGTCTTACAAGTGCCATATTACGAGTGGATAATAGATAGACATGTGGCCAACGTGTTGAGGCATCTATTAATACCATAAAGTATCGGAATAGTCCACATGATAGAACAATAGGCCCACATATATCCCCTTGAATTCTCTCTAAAAATGCATGAGTCTCAACATCGACTTTAGTTGAGGAAGGCCTTGTAATTAATTTCCCTTGGGCACATGCATCACATGAAATTTCGTTTGGTAAAAGAACTCTTTGGTTCTTTAATGGATGTCCATGTGTTCTCAATGATTCTTTTCATCATTACTGCGCCTGGATGACCAAGACGGTCATGCCAAAGAACAAAAGTCGTTGAGTCGAACAATTTATGGTTGATCACATTATTAAATTCCACTGGATTTATGTATGTATAATATAATTTAGAGGACAATGCTGACAATATTTCTACCCTCTGTTTCTTGTTAGATATAAATGATGTAATATAAAGATATTCTTTGCCTTTCTCATTCTTGGTTTCAATATGATAACCATTTTGACGAACATCTCGAAAACTCAGTAGACTTCTCTGCGATATATTGGAATATAAGGCATCGCCTATTAAAAGTTTTGTTCCTCAAGGAAGTATAATAGTAGCATTTCATGAGCCTTCAATTAGGTTCGTGGTACCAGAAATTGTATTAACATTGCCTTCAGTCAATTTTAGCTGGGAAAAATATGTTTTATTTTTCAGAATAGTATGCGTTGTAGCACTGTCTGCTAAACATATTTCCCTATTGTTGATATCAAGTATGTCCATATCTTCAAAATAAAACAATGTATTGTAAGAAATGCTTACAAAATAAACAATTAAACATAAACTAGATTCATAGATATTTCACAATTGATATAGTATCTTACATTCAAACCATGCAACACTTTTATGCTACACACTCATAAAATACATTAAAAGTTACCTTAAAACAACATTCATAAATTTAAATACACACCAAGTCCGAAATGCATGAAAGATGACTACATATACTCTGTCTATTTTATTTAAGAGATATCAGTTAAGTGAATCCATGGAAGCATTTCCCTCACCTATTGGATGCTCAATATTCCAACTATCATCTTCAAAGAAATCTGAGAAGTCAAGACAGGCATTGTTGTGTTGATCATGGTGCTCGGCAAGATTTGTTTCCACAATGTTTCCTTTTCCTTTTGAGTCTTTATATGTTTTATAAAGCTCCACAAGATGCTTTGTTGTTCGATAATTTTTCCTCCAATGGCCTGTTATGCCACATCTAAAACATATATCATCTCGGGATGGTTTCTTTTGGGAGCTACTCCCTTTTTCATTATTTTCTGGCCTCTTGAAATTAAAACCTTTTGGGCCATCACGATACCAAGTATTACCATGATCACGTCTGTGGCCCTGTCTACGACCGCGTCCACGGCCACGACCACGGCCTCGACCCCTACCACGACCATTATTATTATTTTATATAGCATTCACCTCAGGTAACGGTGCTGCCCCAATTGGTCGTGCTTGGTGATTTGCCAGCAATAGTTCATTATTTTGTTCTGCTAACATGAGACATGCAATCAGTTCAGAATACTTTTTAAAGCCACGCTCTTTATATTGTTGTAATAAGATCACATTTGTAGCGTGAAATGTTGAATATGTTTAATCTAACATATCTTCATTAGTGATATTTTCACCACATATTTTCAGCTGTGTAGTAATCTTAAATATTGCTGAATTATACTCGCGCACTATAGGGAAATCTTGCAACCTTAAATGCATCCATTGATAACAGAGCTTTGGCAAAGTCACTGTTTTCTGATGATCATACCTTTTTTCAGATTTGTCCATAACTCATATGGATCTTTTACCGTGAGGTATTCTGATTTCAGAGACTCATGCAAATGATGGCGAAGGAATATCATTACCTTTACTTTGTCTTGCAAGGACTCTTCATTTCCTTCTATGATAGTTTTTTCTAGTCCCTTCGCTTGTAAATGTATGTCAGCATCCAAAATCCATGAAAGGTAGTTATCGCCCAATATATCAAGGGCAACAAATTCAAGTTTTGCAAGATTTGCCATGTATGATATTAAAAGATATTAAATAAACTTTAGTTAATAAGAGCTCATAAAAATGTTAGATCTTATACAAAAAAAAATGTGGCTAATAAACTAACTTCTAGTAGGAGACTATGAAATTAAGCAAAAAGATTAAAATTGACACAATATAAATGATGGATATAAGAATTGCATAATAATATAAAATGTTCAATAGTAAAATAGTTAAACATAAATAATGTTAGAATTGTTAGAAAAGTCAGTGATAAGTTAAATATAAATAAATGTTAGGATATAGTCAATGTTAGGATATAGTCAAAAAAGTTAGTAATAAGTTATAATCAAACCGGGAACAATTATTATATTATTTTGATAAATAAAAATTTTAATCCAATAACAATTTCAACATCCTTGTGAGCAACGGTAATTAGGTCCAAAGATCAATCTGGCATTCCTTTTGAGTAACAGAATTTTATGTCCAAAAATTTCAAGTCCGAGCAAAAGTTCATTTGCTTAAACATCAAATTTTCATATCCAAAGTCTAGTTATTTAAACTTTTAGAGAAGTTAAACTTCACCAAATGTATGATTATAATATATTAACTAATCTATAACATATAATCAAAATGTAATTGAAAAAGGAAAGAATTATATGTACATTTGATAATGAAGTGGTCGGATACTTTGTTCTTTGCTACTTTTGCAAAGCTTCGTGCTGATAACGTGTTATAAACTAAAACTTAAATATAGAGAAAACAATACTAAAACAAGAGAGAATTTGAGAGAGTAAGATTGTTGATTTCTTCAAGTGTAATTTTCATCTTACAAACTTCCTCTATTTATAGAGTTTTCATCTCTTTGATGACATCAATATTATATCACAATCCACATACATAAAATAATATTTACTATACAAGAATCCTATGAGCATCTTTTGACCATTCAATGGTAGTAATTTTTCACTCACTTAAAAATCCTATAAATGAATTTCTTCACCTTAATAAGTACATAACGATGAATATCTACAATATCGTATTTTCATAACGGGAGAATATTTTTAGAAAACTAGGAAAACTCCAATTTGCTCTTTTCTATCTTAATTGCGATCACAGAACAACTCATGTTCTATATTGAATTATGCAATTTATAACACTAATTCGTGAAATGACAACTTTTTAGAATCTATTTGATTTTAAAGGAGAAAGATTCAAGATGGTGATTCATTATGAACAACCAGCCTTCGATAAACGTGATACACAAATGTGTCCATCATCACCATGGCATGTAATGGTGAAACATTTTATTTTTAATGGTGTAGGTCCCACTTACTTTTTTATTATTTGTAATTGTGACCCTCGATTCTAAATACGCCCTCAACTTTTCTTTTTCCGAGTAGACTATCGGCAAGTGATGTGACATATGGATAAATTATTTCTTGACGAATGTGAACCCTCTAAAGTCTGTGATACTATATGGTTAATCACATAACATCACGATTCTTTTATTTATTATTCTTATTTAATTATTTTTTAGAAAGAAATAACACAACTATAGATATCTTCAAAGATTTTGATTTTAGTAGGAATTATGTAGTTGAGACATTAGTTGTAGGGTACTTCATCTATATTTTTGACCTAATTTTCGTTGGACAATGCTAGGACTTGAGCATAATAAATAAGTAGGACTATGGCTATTAGGTTTGTTAAAACTTGTGCAGTATAAGTATGGACTAATTTCACAGCAAGATGACTAATATGCTTAATCAATAAAGCTCTGTGATCAAGACTAAAAATAGGATGCAATAACCCGGTGTAGAGTGATTCTGTTACAACTTTGTTACATGTGATGTTGCAACATTAGCTGGAATATTTGTTCTATCACAGACTGTTAACAAACTGTTTTTCTAGTTGCTTAGTTAGTTTATTCCACTTAATGTTCCAACATGAGTAGTAACAATAAACAGTAGCGGAATTAATAAAGCTATAGCAGTAATAAAGAACACCAAGATTTAACGTGGTTCAATCGTGTGGTCTACGTCCACGGGACCTCCCTTGGTCCAACAAACCTGTTCATTAAGAAACAACAAGTTACAACATCAATGAACTTACACAAGTAAAGACTCCCTCTTGACCTTTGATGCCTAGATGAAGAACTCCTTAACGAACTTCGGTTTGGCGAGCTCCCCTCGACATGCAGCGTTCTCTCCCGAGAACTATACGTTCTTCTTCCAAAGAATGAATAAAAGAGACAGTAAACTAATCACTCAAAGACTCATACAAATCGCTCAAAGACTCATACAAATCGCTCATGACATACTGTCAAAACAAACAAAGTTGCAACACTTAATACAATCAAAGACTAGAATACAGATCGTGTTGTAACATAATTTGGAACACTGGACAGAAAACTCTCTTGTATTTTCTCTTGTAGCTCTCTGTTTCTGCCTACCTCTCTGCGTGACCTTATGCTTCATATAAATACTCACTTCCTGTTGCAAATCATCTTGGGTTGCAAGAAAAAAGCCTTGACTCATAAAACCTATTCTTCATTTCCTTGTAAATATGCCATAAATGTCATTCCTTAATTAACACAAATCTTCTTCTCATATGGTAAGATACAATAAGATTTTTTTGCACAATATAAAAGGTAAAAAATATAAGTATGGTAATATCATAAGTTTTGCGAAACATATCCAATCAATTATTGCCTTAATAATCTTCAATCAATTAATCAATCGCCAATCAAGCTAATTAGCCCAACAATCTCCCTTTTTGGCTTTGTTTTGGCAAAACCCTGATATCACAATCAACGTAACCTCCTATTGCCCAAGTGCGAAAAGACAGATGCAACAAATGAACATCATTGGTGCAACATTTAGTAGAACAACAATATTAGAGCAATGATCAGCCTGTTGCAACATGCAGTAGAACACATATAGAAATGTTATCAGAATAAAAAACATAGTGCTCCTGTAAAAGATAGCACTCATGTTGCAACAGATACTAAACAACCATGTATTGAACTAGCAAACACACAAGAGCTAACCAATAGCAGCACAACAACTAAGCAGTAGCAGTTAGTAGCAGCACAACATATTTATCTCCCCCTTTTTGCCAAACCAAAGGCAAAGAAGGAGAAGCAGAGTATCATAGCAATAAAGCTAGCAAAATAAATGATCAGCAACACAGATAAAGATATATCAGAGCAAAGATGGTCCTGTTTCAATAGTCAGTTACAGCATAATGGAAACATAGATAAGAAAGTATCAAAGCAGCAAAGATAATGACCCTGCAAAAGATAGTAACCCAAAGATGATAATCCTGTTGCAACAATCAGTAAACCATCCCAACAAGTCATAGCAAAATCAATAGCATATTCTCCCCCTCGAACAACAATCAGCACGCAGTAATAGCAAAATCATAATCTCCCCTTTTGCCAAAAGACACCAAAGTAGATACGCAAAGTACCAAACCAAAGGACTTAGCATAAATTAGCAAACACAAACATGGACCCAAAGTAGAGCAACATAATTTAAACTTAGTAAAGTACCAGAGCAGAACTAAAGTCAGTAAAGTATCAAAGCGATAATCATTAAACAATCAACATTCAAGCAGTGTATTTGAAGACGAAATTGAGTAGGGTCTGTTGTTGTGAATCAACGTCCCAAGATCAGCCATTATCTTCTCTTGATTGACTTTAACAGTGGCTTGATCGATGCATAGCTCATGGACTTCATTCTGAAGTTGCTGCACCTGTTGCAACAATGCAACAACAGTTGTTTTAGAAGCTGGTCCAATATTACCTTTAGCTCGAGGCTTCCCTTGAATATCAACTTCCTGCAAAAACTTGTGAGAAAGATCGAATAGAGGAGACAACTTCACAAGGGATTCAACCCATTCGTGAACAGCATTTTGAGCTGTTAAGTAGTACAATTGTAGCAACTAAGCAATACAATAGTAGAATAAAATAATTAAGCATGTAAATTGTAAGTCTCATGAAGCAAAGGCAAAAAGGCAAATTGTAAGCAAAATAGTAGAAATTGTAAAACAAATTGTTCAGTAATCCAAACAAAAAAAAAACATCATTGACATAAGCTGCATCAGATTATCCAAAAGTAATTTAGAACCGATGTTATAACAATATTTTTCACAGTATCTCCAATTTGCTCAAAAACCCCTGAGATTTCACCCTTTTTTTTTTCTTTTTTCTTTTTTTTTTTATTTTTTTTTTCTCGAAAAATTAAAACAGAATTAAAATGCATGATATGTTCAGGAAGCATGGAGTCACTCAAGAAACTTTACTCATCAATACTCATTTAAGTCCAAGATTTAATTAATGAATCATGTGTGTGTGTGAGACTGAATTTTGAAACAGATAGCTTTCACCATCAAACCTACAAGGTGTAGGAACTTTCTCAATCAGCTCAAACATACCTGATCATCTATTTATCTCGCAGGAAAACACAATATTTTTCTTGTGGCAGCTCATGTTGTAACTGGTAGCTTGCACACTGTATTTTTTTTACTATTTCAGCTCATGTTGTAACTGGCAGCTTTCACACTAATCTCTTTTATTTTGGATTAGGTAGTTCTTTCTAGTGCTTGATAACCACAATATTTTCTATTTTTTTTTTCTTTTTTGATCTCAAGGATGAATAGAATACATGAATGGATTTAGAGAAACTTCTCTCTTTATCCCTAGTAATCAGAAAGTTCAAGCCCCTACACTTGCAGACCATCAAGATAAGCTTTCTCAATCAGTATTCAGTGTGTACAAGGAAGTATGGCTCACAAACTAAATCACAAGTTGAATTGATTATTAACCTTTCAGATTTCTCAAGCTTCTTTCAAGCTCTGATGGCAATCCATGATGCAACATTATAGACTACAAATCCCTAAAGCTTTTCTTAGGGTTTCAAATCTCAAAGAATCTAAAGCTTTAGTGGAGATATCTATCAGTTGATTTTCTGTTGCAACATGGTCTAAAACAATGATTCCAATTTCAACAAGTTCACAGATAAACTGATTCAATTCCTTATGCATGACATTTACCCAAAGTTCATCTTCTAAAGCATCTTTTACATTTTTGGGTTCTAAGAGAGATGTGTGGCACATATATCTTACCATGTCCCTATAGTTCTGCTTGGGTTTACCTCTAGTTCAGATTCCATTATGTATTGATCCAATCACATCTTCTGCAGCATGATTTTTGTAAACTTGAGGCATTTCAGCTTGAATTTCTTTAGTGCTAATTTCTGTTGTTACACTGCTTGTTGTAACATCGCATGAACCAATGTCCTTCTGCTCAGTTTCTGTCTCTGGAGTTACAATAGTATCTGTCACAACAGATTTCTTCTTCTGTTCTTCCTTTGGTGTTGCAACACCGTGTACAACATCAGTATTCATCTTACTGGTGCTTCCTTCTTCCAGCGATTTTCCTGTCTGCTTGCTCTTTAGCTTTGGTACACCTCGTACTATACAGGTATTGTTATAACACGACAATGATTGTTCATGAGATGGTGTAAGCATGTAGCAGTTGTCAGATGACCTTTTCCCTGTAAGCACACAATTATTAGATACATCTAACACATGGAAACCATCTTTAGTGAAATTCACAAACAAACCCTGATCACACAATTGACTGATACTAATAAGATTAGCCTTCAGCCCTTCAACATGCTGTACTTTCTTGAGACTTGGAACCCCTTTAATCTCAAGTGTTCATCTTCCTAGAATTTGTCCTTTAATACCATCTCCAAAAGTAACTTGGCCTTTATCGTGCTCCTTGTAACTACTTAATGCTTCACGCATACCTGTCATATGTCTAGAACACCCACTATCAAAATACCAAGAGTTAGCAGCATAGATTTGTGTAGAAGTATAAGCAGCAAAACAAGTTAAATCATATTTCTTCACCCATAATCATTTTTCCTTGTGCTGTGAAAACATATGTGAGGATCTCTTTTGCTGATTGAGAGACTTACATTTTTCCTGCATTGTTTGGAGCTTGAAGCAGTAAGGTTTGATGTGTCCAGGTACAAGGCAGTAATGGCAGATGGGAACAAACTTGTTCTTTTTTCCTTTGTTTCTTTTGCGTTGTTGCAGTCCATGTTGTAACACCAGTAGCTGAAAGTTCTTCTTTGACCCTCTGTAAAGTCGCGACATCTTGTTTCTGTACAGGATTTTCTGAGCTTTTGACAAAGACAGTTTTTACAAAAGATTTTTCTCCATAAAAACCAAGTCATGTATGGTCTTTGCTTGATTTTTGAATGGATAGCATATGATCAAGCTTTTCAGTCCCGGAATTCAGCATCTTCACATTACGCTGCATATGTTTCAATTCATGTTGCAACACCTGAACTTCTTGCAGTCTTTCAGCAGCCAATTTTTCCAGTTTCTGATTTTTGTTTTTCCAAATCCAGAATCCTCAATTCCAATCCTTGGTTCTTGCATATGATCACCCATTTTTCGTACATGTCTTTGTACATTTTTATGACTTCTTTATCATCCAAGTCACCATCACTTTCTGATTCAGCACAATCAATTTCACTCAATTCATCATCTGTTTCACTCATTATTGCAACACCTGTAGCAACTTTTGCTTCGTTTAGTCTGGTTTCTCACTGGACTGTTGCAACATTGAATGCAACAAAGTTACCGATGTGCTCCTCGTCACTTTCTGTGTATTTTTCCGACTCCTCATCACTCCAAGTAACATTCATTGCCCTTTTCTTTTTCTTCAAGGTGTTTGCACACTCAGATTGAATGTGACCAAAACCCTCACATTCATGGCATTGAATTCCTTTACCTTTTTTTTTCTTTCATCAGTCAGTTTAAAGTTCTGTTTTTTAAATATGTCAGGCGGTGTTGCAACTTGAGGCTTCTTTTCAAAGTTTGATTGTCTAAAGCCACTTCTCTGTTTGTCCTACTTCTTTAAAACTTTGTTGAAATTTTTGGTAAGCACGGCTAAGGATTCAGAGATTTCAGAGTCCTCATCATCCAAAGAGCTTATTGTTTATTTTCTTTCCACTTCGGTCTTCAAAGCAATGCCTTTTTCTTTCTTTTTTTGCTTAAACTTCATCTCAAAAGTTTGAAGTAACCCCATCAATTCATCAATTTTGAGTTCATCAACATTCTTGGTTTCTTCTATGGCAGCAACTTTGATTCCAAATCTGTCTGGAAGAGAGCGCAAGGTTTTCCTCACAAGCTTTGAATCTGAATACTTTTCTCCTAAAGCAAAAGATTCATTAGCAATGTTGTACAAATTGGCATTGAAATCGACAATAGTTTCATCCTCCTGCATCCTCAGTTCTTCGAATCTGGTGGCAAGCATCTGCAATTTTGATCTTCTAACTGATGTTGTACCCTCATATGCTGTTTGCAATATCTCCTAAGCTTCCTTAGCAGATTCACACGTTGAAATTAACTTGAATTGATACAAGTCAACAGCATTGAAAATTGTATTCAGTGCCCTGGAGTTCTAGCTTGCCAAAAGATCTTCATCCTTGGTCCATTATGTTTCAGGTTTTGTTGCAACATTGCCCTGAGCATCTGTTTTGGTAGGAGATATCCAACCAGTCAAGATAACTTTCCAAGCCTTCTCATCAATCGACTTGATGAATGCCTTCATTCGAGCCTTCCAATAAGAGTAATTCGCACCAACCAACAGCGGTGGTTTAATGATTGAGCCTCCCTCACGCAAGGTGTCCATACTTATTCCTACAAGACAACAACTCAAAACTCCCAAGAATCTAACCGAATTAGTTCGTAACCTGCTCTAATACCACTTGTTAAAAGTTGGGCAGTATAAGTATGGATTAATTTCACAGCAAGATGACTAATATGTTTAATCAATAAAGCTCTGTGATCAAGACTAAAAACAGGATACAATAACCTGGTGTAGAGTGATTCTATTACAACTCTGTTACAGGTGATGTTACAACATTGGCTAAAATATTTGTTCTATCACAGACCGTTAACAAACTGTTTCTCTAGTTGTTTAGTTAGTTTATTCCACTTAATGTTCCAACATGAGTAGTAACAGTAAACAGCAGTGGAATTAATAAAGCTATAACAATAATAAAGAACACCAAGATTTAACGTGGTTCAACCGTGCGGTCTACGTCCACGGGACCTCCCCTGGTCCAACAAACCTGTTCATTAAGAAACAACAAGTTACAACATCAATGGACTTACACAAATAAAGACTCCCTCTTGACCTTTGACGTCTAAATGAAGAACTCCTTAACGAACTTCGTTTTGGTGAGCTTCCCTCGACTTGCAACGTTCTCTCCCGAGAACTACACCTTCTTCTCCTGAAAAATGAATAAAAGAGACTGTAAACTAATCACTCAAAGACTCATACAAATCGCTCATGACATACTGTCAAAACAAACAAAGTTGCAACACTTAATACAATCAAAGACTAGAACACAGATCGTGTTGCAACATAACTTCGAACATTGGACAGAAAACTCTCTTGTATTTTCTCTTGTAACTCTCTGTTTCTGCCTACCTCTCTGCCGTGACCTTATGCTTCATATAAATACTCACTTCCTGCTGCAAATCATCTTGGGCTGCAAGAAAAAGCATTAACTCATAAAACCTATTATTCTTTTCCTTGTAAATATGCCATAAATGTCATTCCTTAATTAACACAAATCTTCTTCTCATATGGTAAGATACCATAAGATTTTTCTGCACAATATAAAAGGTAAAAAGCACAAGTATAGTAATATCATAAGTTTTGCAAAACATAGCCAATCAATTATTGCCTTAATAATCTCCAATCAATTAATCAATCGCCAATCAAGCTAATTGGCTCAACAAGGTTGATATTTTTTTTTACCTCTTTCGGATGGTAACAAGAAAGTTCAGTTTGGAATATGGCTCCTAAATTGTCCATCAGACGTGTTGATAAAGCTACTTGAGACAGATAAAAGGGGTGTTTAAACCCCTAGATTTATATATATTGCAATAGCACGACCCTGAGCCTCTTTGAGCAAAAAAAGAAAAAAAGAAAGTTCAGCATTTTGTTATCTAGCTTCAAATCTATGATTGGGTTCTATTGGGAGCGAATCTGGAACCTTTTTTAAATTCGTGTTTACTTAATTATTCAAATTAAGAATATATAAAAAAAATTAAAACGTGTGGAAACAGTGTAATCTCTACTTGCCCTTAACTGTATCCGCCGAGTGCTTCTGAAGGTCGTGGCACACGGGAGGCCCTGTTGGTGCGTTGCTATATTCATACATATTGTAATAGTTGAATGCTCCTCTGAGAGGAGAAAAAAAAAAGAAAAAAAAATAGTGGAATGCTCCTGACGTTGAATCATCCGGAAGGATCAGAATTATTTCGTTGCAGCTCCTTAAAAGAAGGCCAAAAAAGGAGAAAGAAATGCTTGAAGATAACTTATAAATGTAGTTAGATTGGAGATTGAAGTTAAACCAAAATAGTATCTTTTGAACAAAAAAATTAATCGTAGGCCTTTGGAAACATGACTAACGTAAGAGATATATCGTTATCCATTGGACATTTGGTCTAGTAATATGATTTTCGCTTTAGATACGAGATATTTTAAGATTCATTATTGTGTGTAACATCCTGTATGATGTAAAATATTTTAAAACTCCCTTAAATAACCAAAAGAGAGAGAGAGAGAGATATCATTAGTTTTCTTTTTTGTTCTTTGTATTTAACATTACATATAAATATTTCATTCATCAATTTCAGAGATCAAGCTCTACAACTCACAGGATAAAAATGTTAACTTTGGCCTCTATAGGCTTTCTTATAAATTGGAGATTCTATTTTTGGGTCAATCTATAAAGAATAAGGCTACATAGTTACATTCATATGAATTAAAGGACATCATACAAGTAAACTGTGTATAAATTGACACGAATTGTGTGAATTAATATAATATTTGACTCATACAATTCGCAACTATATGAACTCAAATTCATTTTCTTTAACTTTTTTGCTTATTTTAAAGGGGAAAAACACTTTTTCATTGTACAATGAAAAGTTTAAAAAATTATAGGATTTTTTCCTCTCGTGTTTTATTTATAAAACCAAGACCATCAACATAATAAAAAGAATTACTTGTTTAGAAAAGAAAAAAAAGAAAAGAAAGTAGGTGGCCATCATTGCTACAGCAAAGTCGTCAACTGACATCAAAACGACAACTTCTTCAGAAAAATTAACATTTTCTTTCACGACTTTTGATTGAAATTGCATGAGAACACGATCGAACATATTCGTGGTCTGGTCTTCCTCGTGGTTCGTGTTCACATCTCTTGCACAAAACAACATTTGTAAATTATTAATTGTTGTTTTCAACGTAAACTATTCTCGGACAGAAAATAATTTGTAAATCAAAGTACAGCTTCAACTTCAGTTGGTAAACTATTATTCTATCAAGTTCATACTACTACGATTTCATTATTTAAAAGTGTCTCCTATTTCTCTATTCAATTGCTAACTACAGCAAGTGGGGCCTGTATGACATCACCATTACATCTCATTTAGAGTTTATTTTTTGGCCCCTAACTTATATGGTATTTTTTCTTTTTGTCCAAAAATGTCACAACTTAAAAAAGAACCATGGTCATTTATAAGTGTTAATTGTTGTTTATAAAGGTGACATTTGACAGTATACATTGCCTAATCTAAGTACAGAGTTGCATCAACTCTGGATATAGACTAGACTACAATACGATAAAAGAAATATATTTGTAAGGGTTTTAAGTAAGTTTTTTTCCCCTATTTTTCCCACTTCCATGTTCTTACGTTTTAATTACGTTATGATGAACTGGAAACTATGTTTAGCTCATCTAAGTTGACATTTAAGTAGCAAAAAAAGGTTGACATTTTCATTTATAAAAGGTTAATACGTTCTACTAACCGTTGTCCATTTTTTGATGTGGACATGGACATGGAGTTTTTTGACTTCACCTTTCTTCTGACCATTGAGATTAATTTTATGTGTCAAAGTTGGGAAAATTTCCCTCATAACTTCTCGTTTTGACATCAATAGTAGAGTCAAATGAAAACGATCCACGAAATCCGCCTGCCAATTTCCAAACATTGTTGTTTGTATTCAGAAGATCTATAAATTATCTTATTAAGTCAATGGGAAAATAGATTATATAATTGCCAATGAGACACCATTGATTTCCAAGCTAAACCTCAATACAAACACTAGAATCACAATTAACTTTGAAACATGAGAGAAATTTCCTATTCCCGTACATACGCACCTTTGAAAACTAGAAGCATGTTGTTCATCTCTGATATATAATACTCAAAAAATGTTAAAAACTACTATATTTTTATCACCTACTTATTACTTGTTCATTATGTTAAATCCAATTCTAGGAGATTAATTATCATGAGAGCATATGAATAATCCCCCACCCAATTAAATTTTACTACGGTGAAATTGGTCCAAGCCCGAGACCGAGAGAGGACATGAATTTGTACAAATTGTTCAAGCCGAAGAAATTTGACTAGAATATAATACTTGACGAGAAAGGGACATATGAGGGGGTTCAGAAGACTAGGCTGCGATGTTTATCACATTCTTGGACTTTATCGAGTACAAGGGCTTGACAGGAACCTGATTTTTCAAGATATTTTATTGTGAATACTGGAAAATGCTTCCAGACTTGATTCCTTCTTCCCAAAAAAAATTAGTGCTGACTTATGGTAGAACCATGGCCGGTGGTGTCCGTATATTGTACGATTTAAATTTTATTTAAATAAAAAAAATAAAAAAATACAAAGGTCTGAAACACTTTATTTAAACGACTAAGGTCGCATTGGTCCTTTCGATTTTTTTCTTTAATATCTAAACAAGGGACAATAGATAAAAAGATCTTTTCACTTACATGTATCATGTTTGAAGATAATCATACTTTGCCCCCTAATATATTTTTGAGATCGTTTAAGTCAATCATTGAAGTCACTTGACTAATGATCAACGCAAGTAAAATTAATGTCAATACTGGAATATCTCCTACTTCTCTACCCCTTTAATATCATGACTCAAAATTCAAAACAAAATATGCAAAAAAAAAAGAAAAAAGAAAGATAATACTTCAAAAAGACCAAAATACATTACGGGCCAAAGTTTTACTCCCTTTAAAATGCGGGGTGTTAAGTAGGAAAATCCCATAAATAAAAACAAAAATTAGTAAAGAAAAGGATAATGTCCCGGGATGAAGATAAAATTTCTGACCTAAACAAATTAAATAATTAGATTGTTGTCCTCTTCTTAGAAATTTAATACGCGGTTTTCATTATATATATATATATATGCTTGCATGTCAAGTGAAATTAACTAAGGTAGTGACGTGAAACAGGCGGCTTAGATTCGAAAAGGACTATCTGCAAACTCTACACAATGAAGCTCAATGGCTATGTAGAGCTAAAGAAGGGAGCATGGAGTCCTGAGGAAGATGAAAAGTTAATTGCTTATATAAAAAAACATGGCATTAAGATCAACTGGAGTCAGATGCCAAAAGCTGCAGGTGCATGCAATAACTATCAATTGTGTAGTTTAAATCGTAATTTTTGTATATTTTCATCTCTTATTTATGGTGATTTAATATTATACTAATCAAGATTGCTAATTTTGCTATGCATGTAGGGCTTTCAAGATCTGGAAAGAGTTGCAGACTTCGATGGGTGAACTATCTTAAGCCAGATCTCAGGCGAGGACGTCTAACCATGGAGGAAATAAAAACTATCATTGAATTGCACGATTCGTTAGGAAATAAGTAAGTTTTAGCACTGGATCAATTACAAACAAAGAAAACGCTAAATTTAGTCACAATCTGCCACCCTCCCTCACCTGAAAAGTTCAAAGTTGACGTAATATCCAGTCTCACATTAGTTTTCAAATTTTTTTTTTTGGTCAAAACATTGGTTTATATATGTAAAGAAGATGTAAACTCTAGTTTCACCATATGCATGTTTAAGTGTTTTAGATCAATTGATTATACTAAATGTCCTAGCTACTAATATATAATTTTTATCTAAATCTCAATCTCCTCCACCAAGTTTTAGTTTTGTCCAAATTCTCCCATGACATCAAATTCTATCAAACAAAGCCCTATGATTTTCTATTTTTATGATTTCTTATATATATGACTTGGATTCTTCACTATAGTGTCACCATACGTTTCAGTATTTTGGATCAATTGATTATACTCAATTTGCTAACAGTGAGATTGAGTCGATGCAGTTGAACTTATAGTTTTGTCTACTACATTTTCAATTGCATGCTTTTTAGTGCCATTTTAACTTTGCGAAATTTATTATTGTACCTCTTAAAGAAATTGAATGAATTTTGTGCTCGACCCTCATGTAGATGGTCGCAGATTGCTGCACAGTTACCAGGAAGAACTGATAACGAAATCAAGAATTTCTGGCACACGTACATGAGGAAATGCTTTAAAACAGTACGCGCAACAAATGCTTGTAAAATTAAAAGAACCAAACGTAAAGAAAAGAATGTGGCTGAAGAAGATTCTTCATTATTCAGCTATGTTGCAGAAGAATTATATTCAAAAAGCTTAAGCACCATAGCGGAGTCAACTGATTTTCCTATTGCTGAATCCTATTCACCAAGCAAAGACTTTTTTGTTACAAATGAAGAATTAATTGAGAGCATGGAGAATATTATAAGTTCATCTGAATCATCACATGGAGAGATCCATCACCAGGCAGAGAATTTTTTTGCTGAACCATTTGATGTGTGCATCCCGGAGAGCAACTCGACCATATTCGACGAACCCGGTTGTGCATATCCGGCTCATGAATCTATGTCTCAAGGCTCGACACACGCCTATAACAACGATGAGTTAAGTAGGTTTTGGTTTGACATCTTTATGGAAGCTAAACGTCTGTAAAATGATCATGATGATTTTGTTGAACGGCCCCATTTTGTAGTGTCTGAGTGCAATAAAATTAATTGTTTTCGAGCATCATCTTTTAATTCTGTGTAATAAAAATGTATAAGAAATTTTACATTTGATGTATAAATGATTACAAAAGTACTTTGAATTGGAAGGGTGAAAAGATGACTTAATCATTATTCTTGTTTTTCGTATAGAGTTTACTGCATCACTATAAGAGTGCAAAGCTTGATAAGAAGGAAAATAAAATAAAACGTTGTACATATTCATTACGACAATAATATACATAAGAGAAAGATGTCTATGATATTGGAAGTTCTTTAATTAATTCGGAATGATGTCTATGATAAGAAGGAAAATAAAATAAAACGTGGTACATATTCATTTTTTTTATGTGCGTTATTGGGAGTTATTATTTAATTTTAAAATTTATCTAAAAGTTAAAAAGATTAAATTGTCCTTAGTCTTAAGGTATGTTTGATAAAGATAAACACCATGAAATTTTTGGGTAAAACTGAAATTATGGAAAAGTGGATTTAACTCGAAAATTAAGTCAAAAGGGAAAACACATATGAGCTATAGGGGATATGCCATGGGCTACCCCGCTGGAGGTGCTTAAGGTCCACATTTGGATTATCTCGACGTTGTTCTGGGCTTCCCGGTATGACGACCCAATTTTCTACCCTAGTGTGGTAATTCTTTTATTTTTTTTTTTATTTTTTATCCCTCCCCCCACCGACCTCTTCTTGCCCTCATCTCCAGAGATTTGCGAATCCTGTTCACCACAAGCTAAGGAGTAACCCATCAATTAGGTTATCCGAAAATCCCACCTTAGTGTAGTAATTGATAATTATTACGATTGAGCAAGTAAACATGGAAAGTCAATCAGATTTTTTAATAAAAGATTTTCACTCAACGAATCAAAGATATATAAAATAACGGGTTCGGATCATTTCATATTATCTTCTAATATTATGAAAGATAAGATAATATGAGAGAATTCAAACCCATAAATAACAGACTGATGACAACAAAATTTATCATGAAATTTTGCGGTCACACTAAATATCGAGTTTATGCATATATATTCTAAGTGGACTAACCTAAGTAGTTTAGAATGGTTATGGGTGCTATAATCCTTCATGTATAAATACATAATGGACCCAATACTCGAGCCACATGGCGCCATTGGAATGGAGTTGCCATCTAATCTCACCAACCAAATTTTGGTGTGCAAATATGGAGACATTTTATTTGGTGTGACTCGTTTGTATAAAGCATGGAATAATGTCCACCCATATGTGCAAATCCGGATTTGGTTGACTTTATTGTATCCATCCCTACAAACATCTACCTAATTATATGAGCATGGTGCTAGACTTTATTTGTAGTCATTAAGATTTGTTCTAGAAAGCATGGGACTAGAAATTCCCCAACAATATGTTTGGTTGATGCGCTTGTCAAAGAAGAAAACTATGGCAATAGAACTATGATTTGTCGAATATCGTCTTAGAAAGGTAAGTGAAATTGAAAATACCAGTTTATTAACAAAAAAAGGAAACGAGAAAAATACTAGTTCAAGAAAACAGTTAAACATAAGAGCGAAAGTTTTGAAAATTTAACTATGGTTTGTCAAATATTGTCTCAAAAAAATAAGTGAACTAGAATATACCAGTTTAAGAAAACAACATATATAATTATCATGCTCATGAAATAATTCTGCAATCTTTATCATAACCATGAATGAGCGTAAGTCATCCACAACTTCTACCTAAACTAGTAATAGCACCACTTTTTTTTTTTATTTTTTTTTATTTTTTAATCTGAGAAATTTTTACTCCAGGGATTATCTGATGATGAAATACAACATATATATGAGAGTAATGTATTAAATGCAGCCAGAATAATCTGCCAACACCATATTATTGTGCAACGAATAGTCCGAACTATCCTTCTTTTGATAGTAGGGATAGATTCAGAATTTTTGTTAAATGAAGGTTAAAGACAGATAATTCAACACTTGGATATGAATAATTTTTTTTCAGTTGGAGCTAAGTTAATTTTTAAAGTCAAAATACCATAAAAATATACACATTTTCAAAAAATACAAGTCTAACTCACTCATTAATAATTTTTCTCTTGGGGTTAGTGGGGGCTGTAGCTAAATCCGCCCTTGTCTGATAAAGACCTTTTTTAAATATTATTATGTATCAATGATCGGTAGTGTTTTAAATTGGTGACAGATATAATGAGTGTTGTAAGTTTAAGTAACAATTGATCAAATTAATTATTTTAAACTAGTGAATTCCAAACTTAAAAATAGTTAATTTTAAATTTTTAACACTAGTCTTTCTTATGAGTTTGAAGTTTAAAATTTGAGAGATAAGACAATAGTTTTATTTATTTATTTATTTATTAAGAGATAACACGACAGTTTGAGGGAAAGAAAATTGCAATACTACCCTTGATTCATCACACATGTAGGGAGAAGAATTAAAAGGTGGGACTCACATCAATAAATTTCTCCCACATCAATAAATTTCTTCAAAATAAAGTAGACAAATCGAAAAGCTAATCCCCTCTATCCACGACCAATATATTAATTTCAATGGTTAACCTCTCTTTGTTTCATGTGTGCACACATGAGAGAGAAAGCTAACGGACCATAACAAAGCTCTGTTTAAACCCAACCCCCACCCCCACCCCCACCACAGCCGGGATATTGGAGCGCAAGACCTGGAGAGGTGTGAAAGCAAACCACAACAATGAAGAAATGTGAGCTATGCAACTCCATGGCAAGAATGTACTGTGAATCAGATCAAGCAAGTCTTTGTTGGGATTGTGATGCAAGGGTCCACTCAGCCAACTTCCTTGTTACAAAGCATTCAAGAATTCTTTTATGCCATGCCTGTCAAGCTCTGACCCCATGGACTGGCTCTGGTCCAAAGCTTGCACCAACAGTCTCAGTCTGTCAAGCTTGTGTCAACAGAAATCCGAACAGTGTCCATGGTGATCATCGCGATCTTGATAACAATGCGGAAGATGATAGTGGAAATGATGAGGAGGACGATAATGATACCGATGAAGATGATGGTGACAATCAAGTTGTGCCTTTGTCTGCAACAACTTTGCCTCCACCTATGGCCTCAAGTTCTTCAAGTAGTGAAGAGTCTTCTAGTACATATCTCCAGGAAAGAGAGAGAGCCTCCAGTTCAAACACTGGATTTTTCTCTAGTCGCAGAGCTGAAAATGCCAGATTCTCTTATAATGTATGTCTCTCTTCTGCCTCTAATTTTTTTTTTCTTACTATTTTTTGTTTGTCTATTGTCATACTCCTTAAGAATACAAGACAACGAAACATGCTCCTCTGTTTTTTGCCTCTTTGAATTAGATAAACAACAAACAAAGTCACGCTCGATTCCAAAATCCTAGACCCTTAAGCAAGATTAATGTTGTACGCATAAAAAATAACTACTTGACCCTTCTAGCCCACTGGCCTAAAATAATTAATCCAAATTATTATTTATACGCACAATCACTATTTATATATAAATTATTAAACACACTATCTCCTACCAATGAGATGTTACATACACTCTAGAGAACCACAAGTGATCCTTACTTATTTTTCGAGACCCCCTTATAAGTTGTATTTCTAATCGTCAATTCATACTTGATCCGGTGTCATTTTGACCAGTATAAGGGTTATTTTCCTTCCTTATCAGGGGTCTGGAAGAAATCAGGGAAATGGTGTCCGCCAGATCAGCTCGTGGACATGGCGGTAATGCTGGCAAAAGGGTTGTTATAAAAAAATTGTATTCAATTCATTAAGGAAATGACCTTCAGCGTTCATTGTATGATCACGAAACCAAACAGAGCTTAAAAAGTCTTGTAAGGAAAAGGTTCAAAGGTCGCTAGTCTTCATTTAATCATTTTATGCTGACAAAGAACCTTGTATACTTGACCTGAATAACATTTGATAAGGTCGACGACAGCTTTGTACCCATCAGGCAATACATATGAACTGTTTTTTTATGATTTCTTGCTACATTATATTTATTCTTTATTTTTTCAGACAGTTCTTAATAAAAATAAATAACATCGTATAATTCATATAATTGATCTTACAATGCTTAATTTGGTTTTTTTTGGACAAAGAAATTTAGGGAAAATATCAGATTAAGACTTGACACTTCCATCATAATTCATAGATGTGAGTGGTGGGTTTTACTTTCGCTCACTTATAGTCTAAATTAAATATAATTTGTTGTCCATTTCTGCAACATGATTAAGATGAGAATGGACCAATATGTGGCTCTCTTATGGCATCATAATTTAATGACTATACTCTTGTACTTTTTTACCCTACATCTTAAGGTGGTTTCACGATTGTTATTTTTCCAGGAATTGAATGAAAGGTTTTATGCCAACGTAGGAAAACTATGGCAACTTGTCCCAGCGAACATGACAACTTTCTAAAATTTGCTGTCAAAGATTGAGTGGAGTGATTGAGTAAAGATTTTTTATTATTAAAAATTTTAAGTGTAAATTTATGTGATCTTATTATAAATATTGTCCGGTTTTTGATTAATTTGAGCATGTATTAAAGAGCAGTGCTATGCTATAGGATTTATAACTTTATAATGATTCAATATAGTTATGTTTAAAGTGAGTTTTTCGTTATTATAAAATAAAAAAATAAATAAAACTTTCCAATCTCTTATATAATAATGAATATGTATCAACTACCGAAAAATTACAAACGATCTCCCTTATGTTTATTGCATGGAATCCACACGCTAAGAAGCCGAGTCGTTTGAAAACGGTAATCGTTATCAAACATTTCCCATCAACTACCAATCCCAACCATTTCCCTGTGACCATTTGACAGCATCGACAAAATGCCACCATAATAGCCCTCCCCAGACTAGTAGCCCTAACCGGTACTAAGAACCTATGGTCCACTAACAAGCAACAAGCAATGATGAATTAAATAATGGATGATTGAAACATTTTGTATTCTAAGAATCCGTTTGTTTGTTGTAAAATAATTTATTTATGAAAAATATATATTTTTTAAAATATTTTTTTGAATTTCGTTTATTTGTTGTAAAATAATTTATTGGTATAAAATATTTTTTTATAAAATAAAATAAAAAAAATATTTTGTGATGTTTAGATGTACAGAGAAAAATATTTTTCTAACATTAGATCTTATAAAAAAAAATATATACACATAATATATATGTTAATCGTGAAGGTGGAAGGTGGAAGGTGGAGAGTGGGAGTGGGGGTGGGGGTGGGTAAGTTTCCGAAAATGTTTTATTTTTTCAAAGGTTATGAAAATATTTTTTCAAACTTTGTACTAGTTGTAATATTTGATTAAAAAATATTTTTTTAATTAAACAATTTTTGGTGTTACCAAATACTAAAAACTTGAGCAAAAATAGTCATCATTTTTAACTGAAAAATATTTTTTAATTAACTAATTTTTTAATATTATCAAATATTAAAAAATTAAAAAAATATTTTACGCCAAAATGGCTTTTCCTAAATCACAAATGCAAAACCGACGGCTCGTGGGTGCTACATGAGAGACCTTGCACGGAGCTGCTTATCTCTTTGTGACACAGTAAGACAAGTGTCCGTTCATTAGGATCTTTCTCCTTTTCATTTTTTTTTCTCAATTAACAATCAAACTTTTCATTGTAACAGACTTAAAAAATTATACACGAGTATATTTATTCCTTGCTCAAAATAACAGTGAAAGAAATTTACAAAAGAATGTAATCACTAATATTTCATATTTTATAAATATTAATGTTAATTCCTATAATCGTCAAACTTAACGCTAATGTCGGCTCTCATTCTGTTAAGCACCTGGTTTTCTGTTCGGGCTCCATTCCATGCTTTCCCCTTTTCATTTGTGAATATGGTTTTTATTTCTTATCCTTATTTGCTGATTTTTTTCCCCTACCCATGTTTATTTTTTTCTTTTCCCGACAAAAACACTTTTGAAGAATCTGTCACACCCGCATTAGGATCTAAATTCCATAATCTCACTCAAAAAATTTATTGCTTGCATTATTAAAACACAAGATCTAGTAAAATTGACCTTTTAATGAATTCAAATTTAAAATATGAACAAATCTTTTAATACCGCACCAAATACTACTCCAAAAACTTAGCCCTTTTGCTTTTCTTATGCTACCCTTGCTGATTGAAAGATCAACACCAATTTTATTCCTAGGGTAATAAATTCCATAAATTTTGTCAACATCACTTATATGTTGACAATTGATAGAAATCTGTATTTCAACTTAAACCAAGCCCCTCCCCACATATTGACCAACGAAAATTAAAGAGGCTACTCAAATCAGTGTCCAACAACACACTCCCCAAGTTCCTAACATTCCAAAACAGTGGAGGGGACCTTAGCATATATATGACAAATGTGGATCCCAACGATTCCTGTTTCTATCACTATTAATGCTCTCTCCTCCAGCCATCCATGGTCATCAATTACCTTTTATTTATTTTTTTCTTATTGATAGAAGCCGAAATCGTATTTTAAAAAAAAAATTTATTATGTGAGATTTGAACTATAGTTTTTCAACTACAAAAAGGAATAACTTATTGCTCGACTATACTTGAGTCTCAAGATAAAAATGTCAAAATCGTATTTTAAATTTAAAATTTTTAATTATAATATGTCACTATCGTATCATTTCACCAAACTCTTGAGTATGAGTACGGTGGTAATCAATTTCAACTGTTAATGGACCGCTAAGTCAAATACAACTCCTAGTCAAATTGTGCATGAACCTAGACCTGTTGGTCGAAGATAGAAAAGTCAGTACACTCACAGGTGGCATCATTTGTTCTACCAGCACCACAAGTTCTTATCACCCTCTTTTGTGTGCTTAAGCAGATGAATCTCCTCTTGGATATACTTCAATTTATATATATATATATATATACAGAGCTAGCATTGGTCATCCAAAAATTTTAGTGAGCTTTTATTAATTGTGTTCATCTTTATCTGTTCTGGTGGGAGGATGTGTTATATAGTACATTTCTCATCATCAGCCAACAAAATGAAACAAGACAAGGTAAACTGAAAAATATCACGTTTGCCAATTCGAAACACGCAATTGGTGTAGTTATGGATGGTAGTAATCTATTGTAATCTCAAGTTGGAAGTTTAAATTATGAAGTTAGCTTTCATTGTACCACCAAAAGAAAAAGAAAGTAAATTGGCACGAAGCAAACTTGATAAGTTTCAGATACTCGAAGAAGAGAAAACATGAGTTAAAAGAACAGTTCGGTGTACGAAATTTTACTACACACGCAATCAATGAAAAAGTCAGACATACAATATTAGAGTCAATAACTGGAATTCGGGAGAAATCATTTATACATAAAATTTTGTACGAGGACTGTGCAATTTTTTTTATATTTTCATCTTGATTGGATAAGATCATTGTCTCATTATTCGTTTGATGAAAACTACACAATTTTTCTTATATTTTTCTTTTCAATCTCTTCATTTCTCTCTTTATTTTCTCTATTTTATTCACTCTCTCTCTCACTTTGTATTTTTTGGTTTTGATGAAAAGAATCCATCCTACATTGGTTAGTCAGAAAGAAAAATTGTAGTGAGAAAAATAGGATATCCGAATTCGATTGACAAAACTTGTTGTCAAAATTAAATTAAATATTTGTTGGATATTTTGATAATTTTTATTTATTAATCTTTTATAAAGATAAGAAGACATTTTTAAATTTCCCAAACCAATTTGTTTGCTCTATTTTGGGAGCCTAATTAGCTCCGACAGTGCACGCAGTTCAAAAAATAGTTAAATCCACTTTGAATGGCCTTATCTTTGACCTTTTGTAAGAGGCTATTCCTTTCTTTTTCTTTTTTCTGTTTTTTGTTTTTGTTTTTTGTTTTAAGAAAAAGATTAGTAAAATTCAGGAAATTGATGACAGTAGGAAAAGTTGATCGGATGGTTAGGGAAGTGCAAACGAAGAAAACAAGAAGACTTCCCACTTGCCTTGCAGTCCCACTTGAAAGGGTGCTAATAAATATTATACAGATGAATACAGAAATCAAGAAGATTAAGTAAAAGCATAATAATATACAATATAATAGTCATAGGGTTCCAGAACTAGATATTAATTAGGCACTACAACTTTGTTGGATGCTCCAAAAAGCATGATTTATTTAGCATATAGAGAATATCCATGTTTTGTTAATAATAGCCAGTCGACTTTTCAGATGGTCAATGACCTTGAACTTCTGTGGATATTAATAGATCACATATGCTTCATCCAAGCTCATCAACTTGTTAATAAATAGCCAAGTTTGTTTTCTAAAATTTTCATTTTCTTGTTTGCTTGGGGGTGTTGTGTTAGAGATTTGACTTTACCAGTTATCTAAGTAGATGCAGGTGTGGATTAAAAATATTTTATCAACTAAAGTTAAGTAGTTTTAAAATTCAAAATTAAAGAACATATGAAGTTAAGTGGGGGTTAAATTGTTTTGCAAAACTATAAATATATTGATAATTTAAATCATTATGTGGAGTAAGTAAGAGTTGAACTGATTTATAATTCCCACAACTTAATTAATGAATAGATCCGGCCGCGAATATCTAGTTAGATATCCAATGGCGTTGTAACGCTATTTATGGGCAAGTAGAATTGTTAAAGATGATGTTGCCAACCACAAGCATCAACTTGTGAGCACAAAATGTCATCACATCTATATAGAACTAATACAGGATCCAAAAGGAATGATAAAACTGTGTTATGCCGACAAGTTCACGTGCCTAAAACAATCTTGTATTAGTAAACTAATTAATTCTTGTTCTCTTCGCGCTGATGTAATAGCAAGTTGAGTAACAACAACAACTTAGAATGAATGCACTGCAACGTGCCCAACACAACCCATTATTAGTAATTTGATTGCAAGTTGATTGTGATATTGTCTGAGAAATTAATTTGTGTGGCTATCTTGTTAAGGGTGAGATGTCGCAACTTGTCACTTTAGAAAATCGAATATTCGGTTGGTTTATATATATCGAGAAGTCAATAAGTGTGCTAACTGAATTGCTAATTAAAATCTTAGCAAACCTGTGGTGATTGCATGGTTCATCCACCGAGCCAGATATATACCCTCTTGGAAGGAAATAAAATGGGCAAGAGATCCCCCTAAAATAATTGCTGGATAAATATTTTTTTTCGGCTAGCTCTTGCATCCTTTGTACTCGACTAAGAAAAAAAAAGAAAAAAAGAAGAAGAAAGAAAGTAGGGCTATCTTGAATCTATTTTGTGGTAGAGGACATTGCTTTAGGAAAGAGATGCAACTTAACTTCGTGTGTGGCTATGGTGATATCATAATTTATAAAATCTACCCACCATTGGAAGTGATTTTATGAAGCTGGCCATCTTTTCAAATGTCATTCAGAAGAATCAGCTTTCTTGGTGTTTTTGATTTTTGTGTTCACAGCAATTTGAAAGCATTGTTCTTGTTATATGCTTTTGTAACTCGAAATCAAGACCATAACATGAAGATATTTTAGTGGAACTGATTCAGGTTCTCTATCACGAGTTACAAAGTCGTATGCTTTTCCTCTAGGTAATATATGCATGCCACAATTATTATTCCTCTTACTTTAACAATGCCTTTCAATTCAAGCATTTTCTTTTGTGTAAATTGGCACTGATGAGTGCATACTAGGTCATTTCACTCAAAAGATGCCATGTTATCAACCTATGCCACATAAACTTGCATGGCGCAAAATTTCGGAAGACATCTTCTTTATTATTGTTATTATTCATCAAGACGGAACACTTTTTCAAGTGTCATGTTCTCTTATTTAAAAGACATACGAGTGATAGGTCAGTTTGTTCACTCAAAAAAGCCAAAGTCTAAATTTCTTCTACTTTCACACATACTAATATTTTCAGCCTTACTCAAATAAAGTTCAGCATTTTATTTCAAACTTCACCATGGAGTAGCTAGGCTCAATCATTTTCTTTCTATAGAAAAGGTGACATCCCCACTACGAAGTGTACCTTATCTATTAACTCTAATACTACATCATTGCTTTCATCATGCATCCAACGTCTTCTTGGGCAAACTATTTATATTCAACCTTTTAAAATACGCATTACAAATATGCAACTGGCCTGAAAGAGGTAATGTTATCATTACTAATGACCTATAAATGAAGGGCTTTACGCTCCGGTGAAAGAGGCCCTGTTAATCAGGTTCAACCATAAAGAATCAGTCTATATATACTTTCTCTCAATTATTACACATTTACATTTCAAACGTTCTTATTGTTGCTGCTTAGTTTGTGGCTCTCCACGGTAACCTTTATAGGGCTTCCTTGAACTTCTCTTCACTTACAAACATTGATTTGAGCGTCAAACATCTTTATTGTCAAAAAACGTATGAGGTAGAGTCACCTTTCTATTTTTTGCGAATGACTCTATTATACATCAAATTGAGCTAAAAGCACGTGTACAGTCTGAATCCGACATCCTCAACATGGGCGAATCTATACTTGAGCTAGTAGGGACTACATCGCCTATTGATTCTGAGAGCATAACCATTAAAGAGGGAATTGGACTTGCACTTTTTGAAAATGTGTATTTTTAATGTATGTTTAGATTGAAAGATAGTTTTAGGCCCCACTAAAAAAAAATTACTCATACATAAATGTTAAATTGTATGATTCCAGCCTACACTAAATGTAAATCTTAGATCTATCCTGATCGTCAATCACATCTTTTGATTCCTAATCTTTAATTTAAAGAAAAGTTAACCATTTGTGTGTTGCAACATGAAAAAAGATAATAATAACCATTTGTGTTTCAACATGACTCCTAATAGTAGTGGAAAATAAAAGACGAAGCTAATTAATTAATGAGGTAAATTCTAGAATATATAGCTGGCTGAATTCGAAGCACTATGCTGGATAATTTTGAGCCGTAAGTAATTGTACGCACATCCATACTTGAGGTATGAAGAAGCAGACATCTCTTGGTGCTTTTTCATGCACCAAACGATCACGAAATTTCTTGAGGATAGCTACTTCTCCTCCTCAACAAACTAAATGATGAGATTCTCAACATTTGTCATTTTTGTCCCTTTCCCATAAATATCTACCAGGTTCAGGTTCTTGTCCTTGCGCTTCTTGTACTCTGAACCAAATTCATTTGGTGAGGTGACATGGGAACCATATATATCTTGATATTTTGAAAGCTTTCTAACATTCTTGGCAACTAGATAATATGCTTTTCTTGCAGTTTTGGATTCATTCAATTACTTCAATTAGCTTTCCTTTTGTTTATTTTTTTTGGGTCAAAATAAAACTTCTATTACTGAAATCAAATACAAAGAAATCATCCTATGCTAATAGGATGAAAGTCAAATGAAAGAAGACACGCCAATTGACGGGTACATTAGATATCCTGTTAATAGATAAGTAATTCATAAATTTATTTTTGACGACTCAATTGTAAATTTTATTAACAGTTCTCTTAATATATTTAAAGCTCATAGAAAAACGTTTTATAAAAATCTTTCTGATATCCACCACAATTAGTCTTACTCTACCGTTGATAGCATGACTAAGAAAATTAACTATTCTAAAAACTGCCTCTGCATCACTTTAAATTCCACAATGATACTATATCCAAACTCATAAGCTTGGAAAACAGGCATGCATTCATTGGAGGTTAGGATTAGTAGCTTTCATATACGGGTGGGTCATTCGGTTGCCCAGGAGGCTAGGTCATTAATTAGTAACTATCACATAAATTGAGAGTTGTTAAAAAGTAATGAAGAAAAAGTAAAACATGCAAAATGCAATTTTTAACAGCCAAATAAATTGAGAAAGAACTAATTAGAAATTTACTAATTAGTAGCCATCTGGAGTACTATGTGAACGACGTGGGCTTGTACTCATATGGGGTCTTGTATGCCTGTACCCAGTACCCATCTTACAGACTTCAAGACAAGAAAATAATTGCATGTAATTTGCTTATGGGAACTGCATTATTAATCGAGGGTTTGTGATCTTTCGATGAAGCTTTGAGGACAGCCGAGGGTGGATTGTAGGGCTTTTTTTTTAGTAAAGACTAAAATACACAATTTCATGAATATATAAATAATTTTTGTTTTCCAGTTAGGAGACTAATTGATTTATCATACTAAAAGTACACATGAAACACACTTGTATTTAAAGAAGGAAAAAAAATGGGGTATAAGAGCTGTTGTCACACCTTGAGTCTAGAACCCCAAACCTGCAAGTGAGAATAGTGTTGTTGTCACACCCTTAGTTAGTTCAAAACCTAAACTCGCAAGCAAAACTAGTGTTGTAGACTTAAACAATAATTACTTGGACTTCAAATCAACTTATGCGAAATGATTAACCCAAATGAATATTTAAACACCCGAAATATACTTATAAATGACACACTTAACACTTCTCTCACCGATGTAGGATAACTGCAATCCATTAGTCCTATACTGAATCTGCCACTGAGGCGAGTGCATTATGTCATTTGACTGTCACTAATTCTCAAGAAGTCCTATTAGCCTATTACTGAAGTTTCTCATCAAATGCATACAGCTTTACCTTTGGCCTGTAGGCCCTTTAATTCGCATAATTCAAGTTAATATCGTTAGGGCACAGCACATTTAAATGGCCATGGTTTAGTTGGATCAATCATACTTAAGACAGCACTAAAGGAGAACTTTCTAGAAACTGAACAAGCATCTTCTGCGCCATTTTATGAGGAGTTGAGATGAAAAACCTATTCGGTAGCATGCAACCATTTTAGTTTAGCCTTTTTGGTCCTGGATGAGAAAGGCTTTTGAGCTTCTTTAAAGGTGTCCCTTCATATATCAACCGATCGAGCACCAAGACTAATTAATCAATGCTAGTTTTCGGCCTCTGTGATGCCAAGAATTCTACTTCGGGGCTTGGGGAGGCAAGGGACGAACTTGGTAATGCGTTTTCACTTAACCAAATCCCCTTATCGGATTTTAACCGATTCCTTATGACTTCTTTCTCTAATTTTTTTATTTTTTATTTTTTTAATTATTATTATTATTATTTTTTGTCAAAGTAAAGATTTCATTAATAAAACAGAGGATTACATTAGCCAACACCAGTGGTGGGCATGTTTGCTGATAGAAGCAGGGAAAGGGATGGGGAACATTTGATAACCAGTCTAATGGAAGCGAAAATAAAAGAGCTTGGTTAGCAATCCAATCAGACACTGCATTTGCTGATCTTCTAACAAGCTGGACGTGAATACCATTCTTTTTTGTGAGCTCAACTCTGATATCAGCGACAATGGGGTCGATTTTCCAGTAAGGAGTTGGACAAGATGGGTGTAAAGCCTTGAAGACTTCTTCGCAGTCCGTCTCGATGATAAAACTGTCACAACTGATGGAGTTTGCAAGCTTAGCAACATTGAGGAGAGCCACGGCTTCAGCTTCTTGTGGGAATTCACATCTTGTTACAAAGGCTGAGCCATTGGTGATTGTTCCTTCATGGTTCCTGCAAATGGAGGCAACCCCAGCAGAGAACTTTTCTTGATTGAAAGATGCGTCACAGTTAATCTTCATGGTGCCTCTATTCGGTGGAGTCCAGCGGGTTGGGATCGCTGGGGTGGAGTTGTGATTTGTGGTGCAAACATCTGCATTGACTTGAATGGCTCGAGTAGACTCGGTGAAGTATTGATTAGCGTTTGTAGTAGTTCTGATTGGGCATGTTCTAACCCCTTCAAAGACAAAACTTCTTTCTCTAATTCAAAATCGTGCATTCCCAAATCGTTTCACTGACGACCTTGACTCCTATTTATTTCATTGAATTTAAGAAAACCCCTTCATCTCTATGAACCATAGAAATTACTAGGTATAATTGAGATGATCAAATAAGTCGATCTACTAGCTTCATTAAATTTATGAAGATCTTAACCATTCAAACAAAGCAATGCTCAAAAATAGAATTTGTTCCACAGGAATAACAACTCCCTTAACAAGGTCAATCCTTTAGAAAAGCTAGAATTAATCAAATAAAACGACTGATTTTTCCTTATCAATATCCCTTAACAAAGGCCAACTAGGTGTCATTCCTCATCATATATAATTGCTCCACAAAACAATAGACTGAAATGTTTTATATAATTACTTCCAATGGTTCCTGGAATATAGCAGCTTCGATGGTTTCTGCTAAAGATTTGTTGTTCTTTCTTTCCTACAACTTAAACCGCGTACAGATTTTTATTTAGTCAAGTCTAGCAATTCACACCATTTCAAAGTGTAATTGATCAATAAAGACTAGAAGATAGGCGTGGGGTAATGAGTACGTCTAGTGGAGCGGCTTTAATGGTTGTAAGGCCTGAACTCTCAGTCATATCAATCTTCTCATCGAATGGAGTTGAGATCTCAAAAGCGTGCAACAAATTAGCCAAAACCAAGTGTATCATTTGAAGGGCAAAAGTTATGGCAGGGCAGATTCTTCTACCAGCACCAAAGGGTATCAACTCAAAATGGTGGCCTTTAACATCAACATGTCTATGGGTAGTAAGAAACCTTTCTGGCTTGAATTTTGATAGGTCCGACCACATATCTGTGTCCCGCTGGAGTTTCCTTAAGTTCAGTATTAGCCTTGTACCTTTTGAAACTTGGTATCCACCTAATATGCAATCTTCGGCAAATTCTCTAGGTGCAAATAGTGGAGTTGCCGGGTATAGTCTGAATGTCTCTTTAACAATGGCTTGAAGGTAGAGCAGCTTGCCAATGTCTGCTTCATCTACTAGTCTATCCTTCCCAATGTGCATGTCCAGTTCTTCTTGAGCCTTTTTCAATGCATGGCGATTATTTAGTAGTAGTGATAGTGCCCAAATCAACATGACGGTTGTAGTATCATTCCCGCCGGAAATTAAAACCTGAAAAGTAAATTAAGTTCAATTGCCAAAACTGAAGCATAGCCGTTTAAGTTTTTTTACTACTCAAAATGAAAGAAAGAGAGATACGCTCTAAGCCTACCCCTCGACCCGCGGACAAGACTGGTGTTATAGTCATAAGAGAATAACTACTTTGACTCTCTTTTCTACTGGTCCAAAATTGTTAACTTAAGTTTTTTCTTATACCCACAATACCCCTTTATAAACCACTCACAAATACTATCAATATCCGACGTGGGATGTCACAGATAATATAAAGCCTATAGGACATAAATTCTCCTTCCGGAGAAATTGTTTTTAGATGTACTTGAAGATAACTCATACTTTCACAATCGAATATGACATAGACGGGTGAAGCCACCTTTGGCATTGCGTGTGCAATGAAACACCCTAAAATTTTGGGTGTGTAGTCTTTTTTTTTTTTTTTTTTCCTCTTTTCATGAAAATAATATTTTTGCAGTAGAACACTCTGAAATTATGGTTCAATGCCATGAACACAACATTTTTTGCAGTTGAATACCCTTATAATTGTGTTATAAAGTGTTTAAATTAAGTATTGACTTAGTTATAGTATAAAAATATGATTTTAGACATAAAACCATCAATTTTTTTTATAGTTTATATAAAAATTTATGCATAAATAATTATCCTGTAATCCAGGTTACTGACTTTAATATTGTAGTGCACACCCTAATGTCCGGTGCTTGGCTCCGCCACTGGACATAGATTTTCTTTCTAAATGTTAATTTATATTTCCTTTACTCTAATATTATATAGAATATTACCATATATCACCCCTAAACTCATCATTCGTTTGTTAGATCTTATGTGTATACCTAATTAGCACACTAATGCCTTTCAACGTAACGTGTTTGAGGAACTTGGTGTGGGTGGGTGCTGGGGTGGGATTTAGAGATTTTATTTTTAATTTTATATCTAAAGTTATTAATTAAAATGCCTTCCAACTTGGTTTTTTTGAGACTGTTAATTAATATCATCGAAAAATCTGCCTAAAACAAAAAACTCATGGGAGTGTTTAAGATTAATAACTCGTACTTACGTTTCATGAAGCTTTCACAATCGAAAATGGCATAGATCATTTTATTTCCAAAGAATTAATTTCGTTTATGAAGTATTTCAAGAAAACTCATACCATGCATGTAGCTTTCACCGCAGTATCAGGATCATAACCAGCAAGATCTGCACCGTCCACAACTAACAACATCACGTCCATGAAGTCATATTCACCAGTACTCTCACCGGTGGCTTTCTTCCGACGATGTTCTTGCAACCATCCTTCCAAAATACTGTCCATTTCTTCAGCAACCATTTTCATGGCCTTCTCATATCCACCAATATCAAGCCACCTTAGCCAAGGCACCGCATCAGCCACAGTAAACACCCCTATTAGGTGAAAAAAATCCCTCGCGGTCTTCCTGCACCGCCTTGCTTCTTCCTCATCACTGCGAACAACATCACCACAGTATCTTTTTCCTGCAACCATTCTTAGGATCACGTTTAGGGTTAAATCCCCAAACAATTTCTTCATATCCACCAAAACACGGCCTGAGAAAGATCCATTTTTCTTCTCATTCCATAGCTTGTAGAGCTCTTGTATGAAGGTCTGAGTTTCGGAGATTCTCACATGCTTGAGCAGGTCAAGGCGGCGATTGGAGAGCAATTCCAGAGAAGTTACCTTGCGTAGCTCACGCCAATATGGACCATAAGGGCTAAAGCTAAAATTTGCGTAGTTATAGCCTAAATATTTGGCTGCTAAAAAATTTGGACGAGACAAGGCAACAATATCATGTGTAGTGAATATTTGCTTAGCCAGTTCTGAGCTGCTCACCACCAAGGCTGTATGGACACCGAGCCGTATGGTGAAGATTGGTCCATATTTATCTGCTAATGATCCTAACGTTATGTGAGGAAGTTGAGTTTCTCCTAGGAGGTGGAGGTGGCCTATTATAGGCCATGCACCACCTGCTTCAGGTGGTACATGTTTTCTGCCATTGATGCTTCTAGATCTCCATGATAGGTAGGTGAAGATAAGTAAAACGAAAAAGGCTCCGGCTATCGCAGTGTTGAAATGTATGGGGAAGAAATCCATGGGTGGTTTGCACTTGGGGTTCTTGATTAAATGGTGGATATTTGTAAGCTAAAATAAGGTTTCTAGTTTGGAAGCTCTCACCATCTCCATCTATATTTGTGTGGCTATGCTATGTGATCATGACTACACATAGCTGTGACAAATTTGTCACATACATCATAGAAGAAGAACCCCATAGAGATTAATGAATTGGACAAACTTGAGCTTCAGTACGTACATGAATGAAGACTGAAAGTGATCTCCATAAGCGTGTGTGATATTGATGTAAAGCCATTCTAGGCAATAAGTATCTACTCCAGAGAACAGGGTAAATTCAAAATGGCCCCCCACCAGTCCCATCTTTGGAATAAGTTCAAATCTAAGGAGAACTCTTTAATTGGTCCAGACTGACATCAATCCGTGAGAGATAAAATAAGTCCCACATGTGTGTGAAACCCACTCTATTTGATGTTAATTCAGACTGATTGAATAGCAACCCAAATCTAAATCCTAACTCAACGACAGAGGCCAGAAGGTCTGACTCGTAACGGCTTAAGAGTGGCAGGGCATCATTCTCACAAAGTAAACCACCCATGCCAAAAGAATGTTGCCGTAAGCATAAGCCTCCTGCGGTTTCACAGAGAACACTGCCAGCAGGTAATTCTATAATGCCATAGTAATTCAAAATGTCGCTGACCAAGTATTTTATTTGAGGTCCAACATTGTTTTCTGAAATTTGATAGGGCTGAAGTCTACCAATGTTGTACAAGTGAAATGGAAAAAGTATAAACGTCTCAAATTTAACCTCCTCTAACTCAATTACCCTTCCGACTGGCGTTAATACACATAGAATACATAAAAGCCTCAATATCATGATCAATTTAGATGTTAACTAGAGTAAAAAAGAAGTAACAAGCTGCCTTTCTTGAGATGGAGGAATAAATAGGAAATGAAGCTAGCCTTATACCAGCTTGTTCCATTACAAGCAAACTGGAACAAGTTTGCAAGCAGTTGAACAAAAACTTATGGGAGATGGAAAGCATTGCAACATATTTAAAGGCATAAAACAAAGCAAAAACGCTCATCAACAATCGCATTCCAGACTTTCATAGATTCAAAACATAGCTGACCACTCATGAGGGAGAAAGGAAGACCTAAAAACTACCACACCTCAATTTTCACATGGAAAAAAGTCACACCCAAAGAGATCATTCCACCAGCTCTAGAATATTTTAGCATCCCCACAATTCATTTGCTCAAGCAGGCTTCTCCATGCCTGCATCATATGAAAGCTTCAAGTCAAGTTATGAGCTTACCCACAGCAGACCTAAAGACATGAAAAGGAATTAAAAAAAACAGAAACATATATATTGAACATAATACGTGTTTATCAGTCCATAATGTTTCATTACATACCCCACATTATCATATTTACTACTCATCAAGCTCTTTTAACACTTCATATATCACCCAACATTGTCGGCTCCTGTTATGAAACCAAATTGTCGAGAAAGACTCCTAATAACTGATACTGGCAGAGTTCCAGACAAATATTTTGATCACTGCAAATACCATGCACGACTGATCATGGAAATAAACTTTTCAAATATGAGCCTTCCACATGACTTTTCATTACATGACTGGAAATATGAACATTTTGGTTTACCGGAAGCTAAACTTACAAAGGTCTCAAGTGATATAGAGTGCTATCAGATATAATAGGGGACAAATGACTCTGCTGAAATCCACGAAAAATTATAGATAACAGAAATGCGAGTTTAAAAAAATAAGCTTGACATTGAAATCCTAATGCCTTTCAAAACATTTAGGGCTCGTTAACTTATGGAGATTATTTCTTTTTCCGAAAATGAATGGTGATGGGGGGAGGTGGGGTTGGATTAATGAGTTGGAATGGACTATGATGAAAGTCATGAATACTTAAGCAACTATTACAAGAATGTAACCAGATCACTAAATCATCACATTCGTTTCCATTTTAAAAAATCACAAAAATGACACAGGTCGCTAATTTTTCGTTAATTACACAATCTAACCACATCCTCTTGTCACCCTTAAACCATTACCAATCATCCTACCTCGCACAAAACCAAAAATAACCTATTAGCTGGCTGACAATCCTATACCATTATTGATAATCTAATCAAAACTAAAAGATACTTAAAGTCTCAATTTGTTATTGCAAATGTCAACAAAATCAATCCTCCCGCGCGATAAACATATACATGCTATCTTGGCATCTCTGAATTCACATTTGCATCCCTCATTGAAAGAAGTTGTGATCTCTTGGCCAATCATCACCAAAGGAACAACTCTAATCACGAAAACAGCTATCACCCCCAACTTAATACCAACATTCCCCATGAAAACCCAAGTCTTCCTTGTTGATTTAATCATCCATATGCTAGAAATGTTACATTCAAATCATCAATTGTCTCATTTCCAATCAACACATGGATTAACAACAGAAATGAAACATGAAATGAAAACTACATCAAACAAACATTCACAGTAATCAAATCATTATCGAGTAAACACATTCCTAATATACCTCTAGCTTTGTCCGGCGCATCATGATACACTGCCTCTTCCTCTGGCACAGGTTCCAACACCTCCGTATCCTTCTCCACCCCCTTCATTGAACCACCACCAGCAGAACCCTCACCTTCCCTGCTGTTACTACCATTAGTTCCATCCTTATCATCAGGATATCTCACCACAACCACAGGGCAGACACAGTGATGCACACAATAATCACTAACACTCCCGAGCCGCCCTTTCGTGCTACGCCTTGACGCGCCAAACCCTCGGCTGCCCATAATCACAGCGCTCAACCCTAACCTCTCCACCTCCAAGCAAAGCCGCTCCTTCATATCATGATCCTTCACTATATGTATCTTGAACGGAATATTCGCCTCCACTAACGGCTGTGCCAAGTCGTTAGCTTTCGTGGTCGTGAAGTTATCGAAATCATCCTCCAACTTCTGCTGCGATTCCTCGTCGGTCGTGTCGACGGAGAGGTCGATGGCACCCCAATCGGCGCCGTAGAGGACGGAGGTGGGCCGAACGTGGAGGAGCATCACGGCGTCGCCGGGACGGAGGTAATTCTGCACCGCCCATTTCACGGCGTATGCGCTCTCGTCGCTGAGATCGACGGCGATGGCGATTTTGCGGTTGGCACCGGAGGTAGGTGTGCCGGTAGGGAAGCGTGGGGAGGCTGGTTGGTGAGTGATTACCGTCGGTGGCCGATCGGATTCCACCGACGGCGGCTTCTTCGGCGATGCCATGCAGAGGTTAATTTCAATTATATGTATCTGTTTTATATGTAAAATATATGTAAGTATAGGTTAGGGTTTATTTGATGGATCAAATTGTTTACTCAGTTGTGCAATTTGTGACCTTTGATTTTAATTGATTAGTGTTTTGCTTGCCGTTGTTGTTTTCTGAAATTGACGAGTAGTGTGTGTTTGTGTTTGTGTTTGTGTGTGTGTGCGAGGGTAATTGTCACATAAGCCTTTTGAGTGTTTAGAAATGGCCACCTAGACCTTGTTACAGTTTGGAAACGGGATAAAGACATCTAGGTCCCCAAGGTTTTATCTTGGATCATTTTGGTCCCTGGGTTTTTGTTTTTACCAAGTCCTTCTGATATTCAAACGTTAGTCAAACTTAACTAATAAATGATATTTCAGCCATTTTACTTATCACAAAAAGAAAAAAAAAAAATTTACCACTTTCTTGCCTAAGTGAATACCTAACAGAGGCAGATATCACAATCATAAAGGCAAAGATCTCATCTTACTGGGTGAACTGAAGGATATCAAAAACTGCCTACCCACAATCTCAACAAGATCCAAAGTTTGAGGTAATTTTCGTTATTTTTTCTTTTCTTTTTTTTTTTCGTTGAAATTTCAGCCCTTCTCTTTGAAATCATGGCTGAATTTTATATATGTTCTTGGATGATGATCAATGTAAGACAAACTTGTGGACAAATCTCGCGAGGAACAGAGGAAGACAAATTTAACAAATTTGTGGTATGCTTTTTTGTATTATATTAGTCTATAAGATTTAGATTAAATTTTTCTAGAGAAAAACAATTAAACATGCAACATTATGGATATGTATGACTTTTTGACCATGTGAATACTGAAGGTTTTTTTATTGGTAGTGTAGAGGCTAAATGTTCAATTTATATCTTGATCTTACATTTTCTTGTGCAATTTTGCATCCTAGTTATATTCGAATCTGGCAAACTTAGACAAACATGCAACATTTTTTTAATAGCCTTGTGAAGCTAATAAGTGATTTGATCTATTAATTTGCTTTCTAACGGTCTTCATCTTATCTTAATGCAATTTTTAGGGATAATTTAATAGTAAAAAAATTATTTTATAGATAAAGCATATGATGCTAATATTTTTATTGGGCAAAAAAAATAATATCAAAATTAAGATATAATCTATATATTAACAATTGACTATCACTTCGTTCACCCAAAAAAAAAATTATGATTTTTAATTTTTAATTCTTTCTATCTTTTTGGCAATCATTTGAGGCAAACTTGGTTGATGCACATAAAGTTGGGATAATTTTTCCATTTCAATTTAATTTTTTGAGATTCATTGATGTGTCATGTTGCCAAGGTGAAAAAAGAAAAAAAAATGTCTTACTCTTTCCCATAAGATCTTAATTAGGGGCATAAAAGACTTTTTGCATAGTTAATGCCTTTTTTGTTAAATTTGACTAACATCTAATGATGGAAAGACATAAGAGGAGGAAAAAAATAACTCAGGGACCCATTTGATTCAAAGCAAGAAAATTAAGGATGTGCATGTCATTTTCCCATTTGGAAACTGCCACTTAAGCACCTTTCGGTGAGGAGATTTTGATCCCTCGTAAATATAATATTACGAGATATTTAATAGTAAAAATTTATTTAAATTATTCTATTGTAAATTTTTTATATAACATTACAAAAAAATTTATATATCAATAAAGATTTGTTATTTTTTGACACTATATTGAAAATAATATGTAGTACAAACTCTTTACGTATGTCCTATTTTACTGTCACAACGTGTATATCCTATCTTACTCAAAATGGTTGTCTTAACTATTATTTGTGACATTTGAAATAAAACATGCATGTAATGTTTTCATAGTGTTTTCTATATGAAGGCTTTTTCATTAAAAAATATTTTTCAGTTGTATTCCAAAAGAAATGAAATTTTGTTTTGGCGTTGTACGTGTGAGTGTTGCTTGGGAAGAGGAAGTGAAAGAGAGGATGAGAGGGAGACACTGGAGTTTGGATATTAGGAAAAGAGAAACAGCAAAAGAGAAAAAAATATATATACGTATAATTAGGGAGTCAGTGCGATTACAAATTTAATATAATCCCATACTTTTTCAATTAAAGCACGTCAAAAGTCAACAGCAATTCCATTGAGTAATTTTGGACATTGATTCATAGAATGAGGTCATACATGTTTTGACCAAAATAGAAAAATGTTATACATATTATTTTAATTACATATAACATAATGTTAATTTTAGAATAAAAAATTATTTGATGGCCACAACAAAATTAGAAAATTAATTTAATAATCCCAAAAAGCTTTGGCCTGGAGGCCGGGGGAGGACTTTGCACAGTTTTCGTGTAAAAACGTATTGAGTAAGTAATAAGTATATGTTAGTTCGTTTTTTGCTGAAGTACAAGAACTATGTGTTGTTTGTATATTTAAACATTTAGTTGAAGTTTCAAGCCACACGAGTTATACATATACTTATCGAGAATCAACACGTGACGTCCATATTACAAAGAACATATTGTTGCTAACAATGTTGTAGATCGATTGTACTTAGTTGGAATAGACCATCATGGATCGATGATGCTTGGGGTGAGTCATTGAGCGACAACAACATATGGAACAAAGTGTCGGAGAATGTCATGAGCAATATTTTTTTCTCTAGTAATCAATCGATTACTTGGAAAGCTTCAAGCCACATGGGTTGTTCCTATGCCTCTTACAGACTAATGTGTGATATTAATGATACGGGTGCATGCTATTGATACCTCATTCTCAATCGCTTATATTAACTTATTTGTAGTTGACAATCATTATAAGAAAATAGCGTACGGACGACAAATTTGAATGATAAATTTTTTTTATAATAAATTAGTTATGAATGAGTTACGAAATTGTTACGGGAAACTAATTCCGTAGCTCATTCGTAGCCAACTTAAGTCCCGTTAAAATGGTGACAAAAAATGGCTACGGATTGACTACGGACAATATTTTTAATTATAAAATAAAAAATAATATTCCGTAGCCTAGTTGTGACAAATTTACTACGGATTAGCTACGGATTATTTAATTAATTCGGCAACAAAAATCATAACAAATTTCATAGCCATGCGGTAGCCAAATAGCCACGAATTAGCTACGGACTATGTATTATTCCAAAAAATGTCTGATGTGACTGTATTTGCAGTACTCAAACCTTGGTATTTGTACTATATTTGCATCTTAACTTGGGAATTATTGCAACACTTTAATACTTTAGATGCAATGTAGGATGATACCGTAAAGTAGAAATTCAGACCTAAAATGATCCAAAATACAAGTCAAGAAGTGAAGAATGGGGAGAGCACGAGAACTTGTGGAAGAATGAAGCCGATAGAGATGGAATTTGGCCGAAACTAGCGCATAATCAGACTCGAAACACTGAAAATAGCCTGAAAATGCCGTGGTCAATGCTCGGTCAAAGCTCAGTCAAAATCAAAAATTCAAGTCCAAAAAGTCAACAAAACGGCGCTCGAGCGTCCCCTCCTGGCGCTCAAGCGCCCCGTACGAATATTCCACCATGTTCCAGAAGAAGACACGTGGCATAAAGATGACCGTTGGAGCAGATGCGCACTTGAGCACACCTCAATTGTGCTCAAGCACACTGCTGAAGTTTCCAAAAGCCGCCACATGTCAAAGAAGCAACGAACTGCACAAAAGCTTACTCGAATGCCCCTATAGGGCGCTCGAGCGCGCCTCTAAATTTTTGTCTATAAATAGACCCCCCATCCCTCCGAATTATTTAATTAATTTTGGATTTTGGTTATTTTTAATCAATTTTCGAGTTAATTCTAGATAGTTTTTAGTTTTAGTCGTATTTAGTTAGTATGATACGGGGAAAATCCCACCTAGGTAATTCTTATTCGGGAAAATTTTGCCCGAATAGCTACTATTAAGGGGAAGTCCGACCGAGGTAGTTATTATCCGGGGGAGGGTCTACCCGAATAGCTTTTAATAGGAAAACTCTTATTTGGGGGAAACTCATCTCTAGTAGTTCTTATTCGGGGAAAATTAGCTCCGCCCGAATAACTACTCTGCGTTGGATCTCTGCTCAAATTTCAAGGATTAGAAATACGCGTTCGTCAATATGGGGAGCCTTTCTTGACTTTCTTTTATTTACATAACTCGTATTCATTTATGTCTGAGTAGATTGATATCTAGGGAAGAATATTGTAAATGTTAGTCTTTTAGTATACGGTCTCGGATTTAGATTATACACTTTAAATGCAATACATGGCTTGTTTGAATTTAGTATTGTGTTTCATATGCAAAGCTTTTCAGTAGATATATGATTGATGTTATAATTGTTTTACTTTCGTGCATGTATTCATGCTTTAATAGTGAATCGAAAATAGTTTGACAACTTTAGATTCCATGAACTTAAGGTAATACTTTTAAGTAGACCATAGTTTCTAGACTAGAAAGGAGAAGTTAATTACTTAGTTGAAACAGACCGTTTACACCGGGTTGCAAGGACAGATCCATACGAAAGATGGAATGACACCTACATCAGAGTAGTAATCGGGATTTTAATAGGCTAAGTTAATTGACTAGGTTTAATACTTATAGCTTAACCTCTTGCATAAAATCAGATAATCCTGAATACCGAGCCTAGATTAATTGCCTCATTTACATATTCGACCCCTAGATCCCTACCTCTCGTATCCATATTTTGTTAGTTTAATTTAGTTATAGTATAATCAAACATCTTGTAGAAATTGTTACACTTCCGCTTTAAACATTTTCACACACTACTTTACCAACTTGCTAACGCGCTTTCCTATGGTACGATTCCGTACTCATAGCACATTACAATGTAAAGATCCGTGCACTTGCGGGTTATTAAAACTTGGTCATTTTGCACTTAATTATAACGCATTGTTTGAACGCATCAATGTCCATAAAAAATAAAGGACCGGAGGGAAAAATAAAAATAACAAAGTCTGTAACTCATCCGTAGCCAATTGTCACGGATAGGCTACGGATTTCTTTTTTTTTCCGTAGCCCATTTGTAGCCTATTGTCACGGATGGGCTACGGACTTTCACAAAAAAAATGAGGTTTATCGGTTTTAATTTGAATTACAGAATTTTGATTGCACTTACAACGTAGTAAACTTCACTTGAGATGCTAGTTTTCCAAATAAAAATAAACTTGGTCCGTATTTTATTAGCGTGCGTATTTTAATAGAGAAATCTCTTACGAAGTCATTAGCCGTTTAAATCAAAGTTATCATGTCCTCACTTAACATTGCGTTAATATTAATAGACGTTTAATCTAGGGGTCTAAAACCTATCACGCCTCGACCCCAACCCATTGCGAGGACAAGGCTAGAACGTGACGCGAGCAGGATAGATAACCTGTACAATCATCAGTTCATAGCCTAAACATATATAAAATCCACATTTAACTTCAAGAAGGGTGCCTAAAACTATTGGCACTACGACTTCCTTAACCTGATCATTCATATATACAAGGCCTACAAATAGTCTTCCGGTATGCTACAACTACCAATACTTCAAAAGAATAGGTTAGTGATAAGAGTTACAGGCCAACATCCAAAAGAATATTACAATATTTGAAGTTGTACAAATATAACATACTTCAATACATCTACATAACCATCTACAGGCAACTAGGATCATAGCAAGCAAAAGTCTATCTCATCACACAAATAGGCCTCGCCATCAGCTTGAGTCCTTAGCACAGGTTCAACCCCGGCCTCACCTGAAAAATTGTCATAAAAAAGGATGAGCTACACTTAGCTCAGCGAGGGTTAATGGTCATGGTAGGTTTTGCAAACATTTTCATCATTTGGAAGCTCTTTTGAAAACATGTCATGCATGAGTTGTCATTAAGTATAAGAGATAATAAACAAACAATTACACATCACTTTACCTTCCGAGATCCTCAAGGGCCCAAACAAAGGTAAGTTACCATATATCAAATGATACAGTTTTCTTTGCAGTTGTCGTAGACGGCCGGCCATGAATCAATCTTCATCTATTTTTCCCAACTCTAACTTTAGGTGCTATCCGAATAAACACCGGGGACTATGGTAGTCGACACCTAATGGTAGCCTTATGCTACCCAGGGGAAACGAACGCTATCATACCCATAATTGTGGTTGCAACCGCCGTGCCAACAGTTATTAACATTGCAAGCAAAGTAAATGCATCAACATGAAAAGGAGGGCAACAAAGTAGATTGCCTCCGACCACATAAGCATGTATTTAACCTTGAACATATCTCAACACATAATCGTGTAAACAATTATAACATCTTGCACTTAGAGTTCAGTGACATAATGTGGAGGTCAGCAAAGAAGGTTGCCTCATCATGCAAGTGTTTAAACATGTAATGACCTCAACACCTCTATATTAGCCTAACTTAATCAATTAATTCACCTATGTTCCCAAACTCCAATTAACATGATTTTGGTCTAGAATTAAAACTTATCGAAAGTAGATAGCTCTAGAATCAAACAGAACTCAATTCGGAGTTGAATTGAGTGAGTTATGGCCTTTAGAAAAACGTTGTGCAAGTTTGTCAAACCCGAAGCCTCTCCAGCGGATGACCCCCCCTCCCACCTGTCAACCGGTGGACTAGGGATCGTCCAGTCGTGCCAAATCTGTTTGTGAATGCTACAGTGCATCAAATGAACGCACTTTGCTTTCCTTGCTTCTTTTGCTATGCCACTCAAAGTCATATCTTAACTATTTCACCAAACAAAAATTCTACACAACTACAACTCCAAAATCACAACCTAGTAAGCTGTAAACATCCTTCAACATAATTTCAATAAGATCATCAAGAACACCAAGAACACCAACTAAGTCTTAATATTCTTGACTTCCATTTTTATGTATTGTAAGCAATTCAATCCTACTAACACATGTATAACACTTCGCTCCCCTCAAATTCAAACTCCTTAGCTCATCAAAATTCTCAAATACATATATATGAAATAAGCCCTTTCTCAAACAATACATAGAACTCAAAACATATTCCAAACTCTTAGTGTATGCATTAAAAACAAGAATAATCAACAAATATACATATTTCTATCTTGAATGAACTTTAAGAAAAACTTTTCAAAACATCTCTCACCTCAACAATGCAAGAGAAGTATTAGATCAAGTTGTAGGATGCAAAACAAGCTCGAAAATGGCTAGAAATGGCTAGACAAAGCTTCTTCTCCTCCTTCTTCTTCCTCTTTCTTCTTCTTCTTTCTCTCTTTTCAAGCTTGTTATGTGTGTGTGTGTGCTGAAAATGTGTAGGTGTGTGTGTAGTATTTTTGTGTGTGTATTAGTGGGTTTGTGTATATTTTGAGTGGTAGAGAATAGTGTAAGTTAGGTGAGCAAATATCAAGAAGGCAAATGACGAGAGTGCCCTCCAACTAAGTCATGTATTGCTAGTTTGCCATTTTGGTTCATTTGCAACTAATTAGTTGCGTCTCCCATCTTATTAAGGTATTATAATTGTCTATGATATGTAAAACTCCCTAATGCACGTAATTGAACATTTATGGCACGTAAAACGATAAATATGCACATTAAATGATATTAATGTATGTTAATTGATGTTAATGAATATGAAATGATATGAATGTATTATTAATAAAATAGTTACGTATAGGTTCTCGTGCTGGGTTCTACAAAAACTCTTACATTGTGTCTAAACTTCTTAAACATGAAAAATATAAAGATATAAACACGTTTTAATACGTTGTTCCTACCTATTAACAAGTTAGAATTCATACTATTAAGGGTCCGTAGCCCATCCGTGGCAATTGGCTACGGATGGGCTACGGATTTGATTTTTCCGTAGCCCATCCGTAGCCAATTGCCACGGATGGGCTACGGACTTTCAGAAGAAAAAAAAAAGAGATTTATCGATTTTAATTTGAAATTACAGAATTTTGATTGCACTTACAACATAGTAAATTTCACTTGAGATGCTAGCTTACCAAATAAAAATAAACTTGGTCCGTATTTTATTATCGTGCATATTTTAATAGAGAAATCTCCTACGAAGTCATTAGCCGTTTAAATCGAAGTTATCATGTCCTCACTTAACATTACGTTAATATTAATAATCGTTCAATCTATGGGTCCAAAAACTCTTACATTGTGTCTAAACTTCATAAATATGAAAAATATAAAGATATAAACATGCTTTAATACGTTGTTCCTACCTATTAACAAGTTAGAATTAATACTATTAAGGGTCCGTACCCCATCCGTGGCAATTGGCTACTGATGGGCTATGGATTTCCTTTTTCCGTAGCCCCTCTGTAGCCAATTGCCACAAATGGGCTACAGAATTTCAGGAAAAAAAATGAGGTTTATCGGTTTTTATTTGAAATTATAGAATTTTGATTGCACCTACAATGTAGTAAACTTCACTTGAGATGTTAGTTTACCAAATAAAAATAAAATTGGTCCGTATTTTATTATCGTGCGTATTTTAATAGAGAAATCTTCTACGAAGTCATTATCCATTTAAATCAAAGTTATCATGTCCTCATTTAACATTGCGTTAATGTTAATAATTGTTCAATCTAGGGGTCCAAAAACTCTCACATTGTGTCTAAACTTTATAAACATGAAAAATATAAAGATATAAACACAATTTAATACGTTGTTCCTACCTATTAACAAGTTAGAATTCATATTATTAGGTGTCCGTAGCCCGTCCGTGACAATTGGCTACGGATGGGCTACAGATTTTCATTTTTCGTAGCCCATTCATTAAACAAAAAAAAAAAAACTAAAGATGTCTAAAAGATATATATCACAATTTGTCAAAAGATAGCTGTCTATAATTACTACTATAATTTGTCCATCTTTGACAGTGTCAAAATGAAAGAGGGGCACTACAAACTAATCAAGAGCAATGTTTGTAAAGATTTAAGATACATAAATGGTAAATTAGATATCTAGTTCCAAAAGCAAATTTAATGATTAAAAACTAAGAGCAAGTTGGCCAAAATAAAACTATTGTCTCGGTGCACGACCACGACCTCCACGACTCGGATAGTCGGTAAACACAGGGTCTTGTCCAACTCCCTCACCACGTATGTCATTAGCCATGAGTAGAAGTTGACCTTGTATATCCTCGAATTGAGTTTCAAAATATTGGCGATCTTCTGCTCTACGTTCTTCTAGACTCTGAAATTGAGTTTCAAAATATTTATGATCTTCCGCTCTATGTTCTTCCAAAGTCTGAAATTAAGTTTCAAAATATTGACGATTTGTCACTCTACGTTGTTCCATAGTTTGAAGTTGAGTTTGCAAATGGCAGAGAAATCTATCATTGTTGCCCATAGAAGAAGATATATCATTTAGTTTTTCCAAAATTAGATCATATGATGAACTAGAAGCACGACTAGAACTAGCACTTCTCCTCCTTTCTTGCTCATCTATCTGTGACACTCTCTCTGCATGAATATGCTGCTCTGGAATATCAGTTTCCATAGGCATTTCGCGATATAAGTTCTCTTCCATCTCAACATCACCAGTATAACTCAAATTCTCAACAAAGGTAGTGTTCTTGGTAAGCTTTAACTTAATGAGTGTTTTGGTTTCCTCAAGTAGTCTATTAAATTCTTCGTGGTTTATGTAACGATCTTGATACCAATAAGTTTGTTGCCTATTCAGAGATAGCATATTAAGATACCAAGAAGGATTGATTTTTTTCCTTTCAACCCTATCAAATGAAACCCCAAAGTACTCAAAAATTCAGGTAAGGACTACTCCATATGGCAAGGATTTGTTTTTCTCGGCCGTATAAATCATGTAACGAGCAATCATATACGGTAAGTTCACTTGCCTACCACTAACCAACAAATATACAATATAAGTATCTTCTTGAAGTATTCTTTCATCATTAATATTTCTATGCACAAGACAAGAGCCTACAAAGTTTATCCAATTTTTCTTTAGTATGGGCAACTCTCTTTTATCTAGTGCATTTCCTCTATGACCAGTTCTATCAAACCTTTCCGCCCAAAAAAATCACCAACAATTATCTTTGTATTCGGGCTCCATTCTACTTTCTGGCCAACCAGTGGTGTCGTAAGCTTTTACCCCATCGTTTCTCATATTAAAGATTATAGCTATTATATCCGGGGTTAACTCAATATCAACACCTCTAACTCTAGTTTTCAAAACAATAATTTCATCTCTTTCCAAATTAGCATAAAATTCACGGATTAAAAGCCGATAAACAGGACAACAAATATGTAATAAGTCATACCAACCTTGGTGTTGTACAAACTTAGAAATTATAGTACCTCGTATGTCCTCAACTATCAAACACTTTTCATAGAATATCGGCTTGACAACCTCGTTGTTTGCACTTGTGGGAAGAGGATCCCTATCCGGACTTGGAAACCTTCTAGAAGAGGTTGATTTGTTTTTCTTAGGAGGGTTTTTTTTCCCACTTGTTCTTGTAGTAACAACCATGATAAAATATAGAGATTTTAAGGTTTTGGAAAGTAGGTAATGTGATTATGGAAAAAAATTGATATTTAATGGCTAGATTTTGAGTTTAATAGAACTTTACCTATTTTTTAGCTTAGGGCTTGAAGAGATTAGGGTTTGGAAGAACTGTTTGTAGATTTTGAGGTTTTGGCAAGCGGGTAATGTGATTATGGAAGAAATTTTGAGGTTTAATGGCTAAATTTTGAGAATTTTAGAGAGATTTTTTGAGTTTTTTTTTGCAATGGGGTTGAAGAAGTTGGTGTTTGGGAAAAATCTTTTGAGATTTTGATGTTTTTTGGAGTGGGTAATGTGATTATGAAAGAAATTTTGAGATTTAATGGTTAGTTTTTGATAATTTTAGAGAGATTTTGATAAAGTTTTAGAAAAGAAAGGTGAAGAGATGTGAAGTTGTGGAAGAAAATAGGGTTTGGGGGTGGGTTTGCTGATTTTTGTAGGATTTTTAAAACAAAAAAAAAAATTGAAACGGCCCCCTGGCTTGGGAACACAAGACAGGGCTGTCTCGCTGTCATCACCAGATGATGAGTCTGGCTGACCGGCCCATCGTCCGTAGGCGGCCAGCCGACTCTGTTTTTAGCTGGCTGGCCGCTAGTGCCGGATAACTGGCCAGCCCCATTGTCCGACGGGGACAGCGAGACAGCTTTGTCTCGCCTCCCCATGCCGGGTGGCCCTCCGGCGGGCGGGCCGTGACCTACACAAAAAATATTTTATTTTATTTATTTATTTATTTTTGGTGAATGCGGAAGTTTTAAAAACGTTTTAAAATATTTTTTCCCCCAAAATCACTTTACTCTATCTATCTCTTACAAAAAAAATTATATATCTCTCTCATCACCATCACCTTCACCGCCATCCCTACCCTACTATCACCACCACCACCATCATCACCAAGACCACTACCATCACCATCAAGACCACCACCAAGGGTACTACCACCACTACCAACAAAGGTACCATCACTACCACAAGGTCCACCATTACCACCATGTAGGGCACCATCACCACCACCAATGTCCATCATCACCACCATATCTAGGGCACCATCACCATTACCACCAACAAAGGCATCATCACCACCACAAGGTAATCCCTCACCACTATTTATTAAACCATCACCACCACCCACCACCACCAAGGTTCACCATCACCACCATATCTAGGGCACCATCACCATTACCACCAACAAATGCATCATTACCACCATAAGGTAATCCCTCACCACCATCTAGTGCACCATTACCACCACCCACCACCACCACCATCACCACCAAAGACACCACCACCATCTTTTTCTCTCTCTTTTCTACTAGTAAGTATTTTAATTTATACATTTTTCTCTATTTTGTTGTCTAGTATAGACATATTTATATATGTGTACAATATATATCTCCATATGTGTAGTTTTGTTTTTTTGATTTGTTCAATCTATTATTTTTATATTTATTGTTATGTTTATTTCTAATTTTTTAAATGAGGTTTTGTCATAAATATTTGGTAGCATATTTAACATGAATGTTATATTGTAGTAATATTTGTTGTGATTAATTAACAATAGATTAAGTAGTGAATCATAAATTATATTTAATTAACCGTATCTTTTACTATTAAATTCTTTAATGGGATGAACAAATATTATTATACAGAAGTTGAGAAAATGGAAAGACTCAGACAACAGTGGATGAACGATCAATTAACATATAAGGGAGCATTAAATCCTAAGTTCGTTCATGGTGTAGACAAAAAATTCATTCCTTTTGCGTGTAGTCAACGAAAGTACATAGATAGAGACAAAATTAGATGTCCTTGTACGAAATGTAAGAATTATGAATTTAAGGACCCTCATACTTGTAGACATCATCTCTATTCATGGGGGTTCATGAGATATTACTATGTTTGGACTTCACATGGGGAGCATGATGACCTCAATCAAGATAACAACCATAATGTTGGTGATAATTCTGGATGTGATGAAGGTAACAGATATAGGAGAATGGTATTTGATGCATTTGGCCCATCAAATGTACCACCAACTCCTAATCAACCAATTGAAGAGGAACCTAATATGCAAAATATTTTTATGATCTATTAAAAACTGTAGATGAGGCTTTCTGGAGTGGATATGAGGTCACTCATCTGTCAGCAGTGTCTTTGTTGTTGAACATCAAGTCACAGAAGAATATGTCTGAACATTGTTTTAATCGAATTGTTGAATTTATTCGAAGAATATTGTCTGAGGATAAAACTTTGCCTGAGAACTACTATAGGTTTAAGAGCGAAATGAGTCATCTAGGTTTGAGTTGTATGAAGATTGACGTGGGTGTAAATGGATGTACATTATATTAAAAAGATAGAGATCAACTCAAATCTTGTCCAACGTGTCGTCACCCACATTTTAAACCTCTAGAAGTTGGTAAAAAACATGGTAGACCAATTGCGCACAAACGATTGAGGTATCTACCATTAATGCCCAGGTTGAGCAGATTATATATGTCTCTTGCAATAGCTAAACATATGCAATAGTATTATACACACCAAGTTGAGAATGGAAAAATTTGTCATCCTTCTGATGCTGAGGCATGGAAACTCTTTGATAGAACATATCCAAACTTTCTTCTGAATTGAGAAATGTACGTCTTGGACTTTCTTCTGATGGTTTTAACCCGTTTAACTCTTCTTCTCAACCTTATTCTTGTTGGCCTGTGATAATCACACCGTACAATCTTCCATCATGGATGTGTATGAAGGATCTTGTAATGTTCTTGACTCTTCTTATTCTAGGGCCGAAGAGTCCGGGAAAGGGTATAGATATATACCTTGAGCCTCCGATTGAAAAGTTGATTAAACTATGGGAAGTAGGGGTACCTTGTTATGATGTGTCTTCCAAGTCCAATTTCCAATTGAGGGAAACTTTAATGTGGACAATTAATGATTTCCCAGGATATGGCATGTTATCTGGCTGGAGTACGCACGGGCGATTGTCATGTCCGTATTGTATGGGATCATCTAACGCATTTCAATTGACTGCAAGGAGAAATAATTGCTTCTTTGACTGCCATCGGCAGTTCTTAGCGAGAAATCATCCCTTTCGACGAGATAGGAAAAACTTTTGAAAAAATATGATAGAGAACTCGGACCCTCCACCGAGATTGAGTGGTGAGGACATGTGGGAAGAAGTTCGAGATCTTCCAAACATAAATGAACTGGGTAAAGATAAAATAGATGGTTTTGGAATAAGGCATAACTGGATCAAAAAAGCATCTTTTGGGATTTGCCTTATTGGCGGTCACAGCCTGTGCGTCATAATCTAGACGTAATGCACATAGAGAAGAATGTTTTTGATAATTTCTTTAACACTATAATGAACGTGAAGGGGAAGACAAAGGATACGAAAAAATCAAGGGCTGATATTGAGAGAATTTGTGATCGCTTTGAATTATGCATTAGAGATGGCATGATGAAAATGATCGTGCATACTCTTCTGATTCTCTCTTGGAAAACAATTTTGGAGTGGGTAAAAGAGTTAAAATTCCCTGATGAATATGCATCAAATATAGCAAGGTGTGTTGACATGAACGATTTGAAGTTGTCACATATGAAGAGCCATGATTGCCATGTATTTATGGAGAGATTGCTTCGTATAGCCTTACGCGAGTTATTGCCTAATAGTATATGTGATCCTTTTACCGAATTAAGCTTGTTTTTTAGAAACATTTGTTGCACGTCTCTTGAAAGAATCGACCTTGAAAGAATGCAACAAAATATTGTGATCACCCTTTGTAAGTTGGAAATGATCTTACCTCCAGCTTTCTTTGACTCAATGGAGCATTTGCCAGAATACTTGATTCATGAAGCAATTTGCGGCGGTCTTGTACAATATCGGTGGATGTACCATTTTGAGAGGTTTTTGCATCTTTTGAAGAGAAAGGTTAAAAATAAAGCATGTGTTGAAAGATCTATATGTGAAGCATATTTTATCCTTGAAACGTCGACATTTTGTTCATATTATTTCGAATCGCATGTGCAAACAAAAACAAGAAATATCGGTTGAAATGAAGAGTCCATGGATTCGGATTAACCTGAAGAGTGCTTACCCATATTCAAACATCCAGGTCGTCCGATGGGAAAGATGATTTCTAAAGATTTAGACGATCGAGATTTCAATGCTGCTCACTTGTGTATTTTAATGAATTGCGAAGAAGTGTCCCCATATATTAAGTAAGTACATGACTTAACTCTTTAGTTCTATTAATACACATTACATATATAATCCACTAATTAATACTATAGAGGACGTTTGAGGATGATCTTCGAATGAAGAACCTATCATTTACTGATTCACAAATCAATAATAGCATGGACAAATTTTTCCCGACTTGGTTACGTCACCATGTTAGTATTACTCATCTTTAACGTGACAATTATATATTTGACTCATTCCGACCTTGATGTTTGTTATTGTCCCTAATTTACCCCTTTCAGCTTGCCTACAATAACATTTTGGATGATCGCGTGAAATATCTTTCTATGGGTCTAAGTAAAGTAGTAAGTACATGGTCAAAGTACTTGGTGAATGGGTACAGATTCCACACTTTGGAGTATGGATCTTCAAAGGCAACTACGAACAGTGGAGTCACTATGAAAGGGACAATGCCTGATAACGAGGAGAGTTATTATTATGGTATGTTGACTGATATTATTGAGTTAGAATACCATAATGGAACTTTGAAACACACAAGAGTTGTCCTTTTCAAGTGTGAGTGGTACGATTCTCACAATGATAAAAGATTAAAGGTTCATCCAAAATTTCAGTTGATTGATATAAATGTGAAGAAAAAATACCCAAAGTATGACCCATTTATCTTAGCAGAGCATGCACATCAAGCATACTACGTCAGGTATCCTGGTTGTAAAACACAACACGTGAGCTTATACGTAATTACACTAATTATGATGCATTTATATCATTTCATGTGTATTAGCATCAATTAATATGCCTTAATAACATCCAACGTGCATATTTATCATTTTACGTGCCAAAAATGTTCCATTGCGTGCATTAGGGGGTTTTATGTGTCGTAGGCATTAATTATATTTAAAATACGTCAAGAGTAGTAACTAATTAGTTGCTAATCAACCAAAATGGCAAACTAGTAGTACATAACATAGTTGGAGGGCACTCTTATAATTTGGCTTATTAGATATTTGATTACCTACTTCTATTATGCATTCCCACTCAAAACACACAATACACTCCACACACACACAAAATCTCTGCACACACACACTCACACACTCACACACTCACTCACACGACCAAAGAGGAAGAAGAAGAAGAAGAAGAAAGAGGAAGAAGAAAAGGAGAAGAAGCATTGTTAGTCATTTTTGAAGCTTGTCTTGAATCCTACAACCTTGAGCTAACATTTCTCTTGCATTGTTACGGTGAAGGTTGCTTTCAAATGCTTTTCAAGATACTTTAAGCATGGTCTATGATTATACTTGTGTTTAGAGCTTGATTGGGTGCTTACATGTGGTTGTATATATATATTTGAACTTGTTAAGAGGTGTATTGAGTTTGTTGAGGGTGTTAATGATGCCTAATAGCCATATTGAACTTGTTTGTATGTTGGTAGAATGATTGGTTGTTGTATAGGTGATTTGGATAGAATTTGGGTGTTTCCATTCAGCTATCCTAGCGTTACAGCCTCTATCCAGTTTCCCGGATAGAAGCCACAACGCCCGATATAAAATTCCCATCCAGGCGTTACTTGCTTCATTCGGTCGACCGGATGAAGGCTACAACGCCCTGATGTTTGACAACTTTGCGCAATAATTTTTCGGAGGCTATATCTCATTCGTTTCAACTCTGAATTAAGTTATGTTTGATTCTAGAGTTATCTACATTAGATAAGCTTCGATTATAGACCAAAATCAAACTAATTGGAGTTTGGAAATGTAGGCAAATTTACTTCCAAAGTTAAGCTAATGCAAAAGTATTGGAAACGATTGTATGATGAAACAACCTTCCTTGTTGACTTCCGCATTATGTCTTGAGAGTTCTAAATGCACGATTTTATAATTGATGGCCTACCTACATGCTATATGAGTTCTATCATTAACATGATTATATTATTGCATGATTTATCGGTTGTACTAACCGGCGGCAACCTACTTTGTTGCCTCCGAGCTTGTTTGCTATGATTGAACTCATCTGTCGCTTGGTGTGTCTCATTGGAGAGATGGTTGGTATGATTAAATTATTGAACGCCATAGTAGAAGTTTTGGGCAGCCTGGGGGGCGTTGGGCTTGCCAGGTGGTTGGGTTGCCTCCGGAGTACCCTTATTGGTTGGTGTGTTGGGTTATATTGGAAGCTGACTCGAGACTGGCCATCTCCAACAACTGTTCGAGTTATCGTATCCTTTGATATATGGTAAACCTACCTTCGCTTGGGCCCTTGAGGACCTTGGAGGGTAGAGTTATGTATTATTGTTTGCTCATTAATTCTTGTACTTAATTGCAACTAATGCATGACATGTTTTCAAAAGAGTTTTCTAACTGCTGAAAATATTTGCGAAACCTACCACGACTTTTAACCCCGCTGAGCTAAGTGTAGCTCACCCATTTCATGATAATTTTTCGGGTAAGACCGAGCCTGAGCCAAGGACTCAAGCTAAAGGCGAGACCTACTTGTGTGACAAGTCAGATTTATGCTTGTTGTGATCCTGCTTGTTTATAATTATGAACTTTTGGATGTTGTAAACTATGTCAAATTGAACAACTCATGTATTGTAATATTCTTTTGGATATGGATTAGGCAATTAACCTTCTTAACGTTGGATAGTAGGATTACTATTAGTCTACTCTTTTGAAGCCTTGTAGGCATTGAAGTTTATGGCATGCCGAAAAGTTGAATGTAGGCCTTATATATATGAATCAACAGGTTAATGAATGTTGAAGTGCCGATAGATTTGGGCACCCTTCTTGAAGTTAGTTGTGGATATTTTAAATGATTAGGTCATGAATGGATGATTGTACATGTTTATCTTTCATGCCCTTGTCACGTTCCGGCTTTGTCCTAACAATGGGTCAGGGTCGAGACGTGACACTGGTGCTAAGAGAGAACGGGCAGCTTGGTCGGCTATATGCAAGATAAGATCAATGAACCAATTTGATGTGTGCATGAACATTGATGATAATGATAAAGATGAATAGTCGGATTTTCAGTCCGATGAGATGAACGTGACATTGGTACAATCAGATGATCATGATGATGGTGTATTGCGCTGTCTTGAATCAAGTGAATGCATTGATGTGGTTGGAGATGTAGAAGAAGAGCACGAGGACTATGGCTACAATGATGATGAAGATCATGAAAGTGACTCCGATAATGACTTAGAATCCAAAGACAATGAATTATCTAATTGAGAATTTGTACTTATAAATTCAATATTTTGTATGTCAACTGTATGTTAAGTGTACGATTGATAATCAAAAACTATAATGAAAAGTGGTTATAATATCTCTTAATTTATAGAATATATTGTACATATGTGTGTATCTAATCTTTTTTGTGTAGCAATCATGGTTAGAGGTGGTAGATCGCAAGTAGATCAGTCACGATCCGGCATGCCATCAACTTCGTCTTCCGCAGCACGTGGTGAAGGTAATAGCGAGTCTTCTAGCACTCCAGGGACGTCGGTTCGTTCCACCGGACTATCTGCTCTATTGTCTGACATCCGAGAGACTAACGAGGATTGTCGTGTTAATACCACAGCTACGACCAGCGTCGAGCATGAAACGGAACAGCCAGAACCATCATCATGTGCAGCTGGCACAACAAACTGACAACCTATGGGATTTGAGTCACTCGCTCAGTACGCCACATGGTTGGAGGATAGACATACTCACATTCAATTATATAATAATGGGTGAAATTACAATTCAATAAAATTGTAGAGCAATTACTTTAATTGTTTGTAATTAGTTCTTCGAGTTATAATATGCAAATGCAAGTGACACTAACTTATAGAATTGATATACTTCTTAACAGATTTGTACCTGCTTCGGCGATACAAGATTTTAAGTCAATATTCGCAGGCGGATTCACAGAACCCTGGATTACTTATGGAGAAATTCCGCAAGATGTCAAAGACCAATGGTTTTGCTCATTTGAAGTTTTTATAAATAATAATGTAGTCAATATCTATTATATTATACACTTGTACATTTATACGTGCATATTCAATTAACACATGTTCGCATTTACCTTTTTTTTCTTTGTAGAAAGATTATAAATGACACCCATGTGATAGGACACACATCAAACATTGCTTCCATTATAAGGCGGTAGAGAGAATGAAAGACCAATTGGCTAAGGCCTGTAAATTTAACAAGCCTCCTAAGTGGATAACATTAGAAAATTGGGAGCAAATGCAAGTAAGATGGTGCGAGCCAAAGCGGATAGAGAAATCAAAAGCGGCCAAGAAAAATAGGGAGAAAAATCAATCGGTACATTAACGGGTGCTACCCCCTTTCATGAGGTTTAGAGAAGGATGATATGTAACTAAAATTAACTACTTAAATTTAATAGCATAAATTAGTCTATCTTAATTTTTAGTTTTTGAGTAATTACTACTTAAGAATTTAATAATGTAGACAGTGACAATAAACACCCCTGTTTATAGAGCTGATGTTTTCAAGGTCGCCCACAATAAAGGAGAGGGTGATGGTATCCAGTACTCTGATCCAAAGTCTGATGAGACGATAGTAAGTATTTATACAGTGTATTACTTTTACTGTCGTCTAATTTTGTTAAATTTATATAATGTATATGTTAAGTTTAAGTTGCTAGTTTTAATTTAAAAGGTTATAAAAATTGAATTTCATAAGTCTCTTTTGTAATGTATAGGTGGTTGGGCTTATGTACTTCATTATGAGGATTGTATCATTATGATTATGTTGAAGTGGTTGTGACGGACGGCATGTCCTTTGGTTGTAAGTTGGATGCCCAGGATTGTGAATTTGGCTTATTTGTGGTTGTATGTTGGTTGTTATGGCTATATAATTGTTATGCAGGTTATATTTTTATGTTTGGGGCTATATACAGATGTTATAATGCCGAAATTTCATCGCGTCCCGACTTGGTTTTAGGTGGGGTCAAGTTGGGGCGTGACATTGAGTGATATAAGAATATTAAATATTTATAAATGTTATTTTTGTAGTCACGATATAAGGAGATGCTCCAGCAACGTGAACTTGAGACGCAAGAAGACCCCACGGCGCCACCCATTAATCCCGATGATATCTTCTACCAAGCTGTTGGTGGGGCGAAAAAAGGGCGTGTTTATAGACTTGGCTCGCAAGAAGTCCGCATTGGTAGGGAAACACCCTCTATTCCCACCATCAATACTAAAGTTGGACTCTCGAAAGAAGAAGTCAACAAGCGAGCCATTGCCAGAACGGAGTCCTTGAGGCAACAACTTGATGACCAAGGAAAAGAATAGCAAGAGACGCAGTGACAAGTGAACAAAGCCATGGAACTTGTGAGGCATTTGCAGCAGGAGATTAATTAGCTAAAACACCCACGACATTAGCCCGATCAACAAGATCAATGGTACATTTAGGATTTGGTTTTTTTTGGACAATTTTAGCAACCAATTTCGAAGAATATTTTAATATTTTTATAAATTTAAAAGATTTGTTATGTAAATATTATTTTACATATTTCATTTTATGTTTTGTTGTGTAAATTTATTTTATTTTTTAATATTTAAATTTTCATATTATTTTCAAAATAATTAATAATTATTAGGTTACAGAATAACCACATAAAATTAGCCACTATTTTTCTACGGATAAATGACTACGAATTTGGACAACGGATTGGTCACCGATATGTGGTGACAAATTGCTACGGATTAGCTACGGCTTTGCTACGGACGTTAATAATTAATTAAAAAAATCAAAATTTTAGTTGGCTACGGATGGGATACGAATTTGTTACTGAATATGTGGCTACCGATATATCCGTAGCCGTGGGCTACGACCGATTTACGACTGAAATGCATACGGATTTGCTACGGACATTAATAATTAATTAAAAAAATAAAAAAAATTTAGTTGGCTACGGATTGGCTACCGAATAGGTGGCTACCGATATTCTATGGATATTAATTCGTCGCCGTGGGCTATGGCCGATTTACGACCGAAATGGCTATGGATTTGCTACGGACATTAATAATTAATAAAAAAATCACAATTTTAGTTGGCTACAGATGAGCTACAACTATTTTGCTACGGAAGTTATAAAAAATAAATACAAATTAATTTCTGAAATTGGCTACGGATGGGCTGTGGAATATCAATTTGGCTACGGGACTTTTTACTACGGACGGAAATCCGTCGCCTATCCGTCGCCCGTCCCAATTTGGCTACCGTTAGCCTATGAATTTTGACCGTCGCCTCAACCTGTTTTTCTTGTAATGAATTCAACTAGGTAAATTGGTCGTATCTTTGACATTGAGAGACTTGAGGCATAATACTAATGATTTGCTCTCACCCCGTGCATTTTCATTTTAAAGTGATATATCCATTTTTTTGTTCAAAAGCTATTATACTAGTAATTTTCTTGATAGTTTTGTATATTTTTTCTCTTTTCTTCTCCTAGTGGCAGTTGCAGTTCTCATCAACTTCGGGGCTCCTTCTATTGTTGTACAGGATTTTGGTTTGCTAATAAATAGTGTATGGGTCAATTTTCTATTTTGTTTTTCTTTCTGGGTTATGATGTGTTGGCCCACTTTGTTCAAACTCCAACGCTTACCTAGTTTCGGATACTTCTCGGAATTTCTCTAATTGTTCTCAGAGCATTTCATTTGCTCCTCACAATATCCAATGCCTATCATTCTCGTCTGGCTACTCCCGGCTTTGGTTTTCACGAGCCACCTATGTAGCAGTCAGCGTTGCATTAATAATTCAAATAGGTTTCTTTTCTTATGTTGGGTTGTTCAATCTCTCTTGTAGTGTTCTTTTTGCTGACTTTGCATCTCATCTCATATGTTATTAAGAAATATCTTGTAATATATTCTGTGAATATTTTTCATATCATTTGTGTCACGCCCTGGGACCAAGACCTGCGGAGGTTAAGGTCAGAGCGCGACGTGTCAACCAACTTAATACCTATAAGGTTATCGATTAACAACCTAGCATGCATTTTTCATTCCATAAGTATCTTCAAAAGAATGCTTATAGTATTTGGCATTAAAGACCACCATAACCTGTTCATAATTACATGACCTAGCAACCTTGTTTGTACTTCATACGTGGCCAAATACAGTCGACTAGGCCTCAAAAGAATGGTGATTAAACCTAGTATGTAGTTAATAATCTAAAAGAATATTACATAACATGAGGTTGTTCAAAAGTACATTATTAGTTCCTATTAACAAGCTAAATCTTCAACACAGGCATGAGGGTCAACAAAAACAGAAGTCAGTCTCATCACATAAAGCATCATCACTCTCAACTTGTACTGTTGGCTCGGCCTCGGTACTACCTGTATGCATTAGAAAGAGGGTAAGCTAGTCCTACGTATAGCTCAGTGAGAATGAGAAAGTAAGGGTTTTCACAAACATTTTATTTTTTTGAAGTCATCTTTACAAATCCGTGCTATGCATATACTTCGTATAGTCAAGTATCAAGAATAATAAATACGGAATAGTCACAATCTTAATCAAATAACTCTACTCTCCAAGGACCTCAAGGGGCCTAGTGAGAGTAGGAACCATGTAGTAAAAGGATACAATATCATGAACTTTGTTGGAGATGACCAATCTCGAGCTTTCTTATCAAATCATCTTCGTCACACCAATTCAAAGAGGGTACTCCAGAGACAACCCAAACCACAGTAGCCCAAGTCCGTCCTGGCAAGCCCAATGTCACCCAGGCGGCCAAGAACTTCTATCGTGGGGTTTATTAATTTATCCATATCATATTCATCTTCCATCTCTCCAAGGAGAATTCACCAAACGATAGTGGATTTCAAATGTAGAAACAAGCTCGGAGGCAACAAAGTAGGTTGCCACCGGTTAGTAACAGTAATCAAAGACATTAGTATATTCAAGTTCTAAATAGAGTTCATATAACACATAAACATGCAAGTGGAGGTCAACATAATAGTTTACCTCCAGTGTTGGAACATAACATGTAGTAAACTCAACTCCTTCGCATTAGTCCCAACTTGAACAGTTATTTTACCTATCTTCCTAAACTACAATTAATTTTATTTTAGTTTTGAATCGAAGCTTATCTAATGTAGATAACTCTAGAATCAAACGAAACTCAATTCAGAGTTAAAACGAATAAGATATGGTATTCGGAAAATTGTTACGCAAAGTTGTCAGGGAAGTCAGATGAACAGTCGGACGAGTGGCTCATCCGACTTGCTTCGTTCGACTTTTCCAGAGAATCTCGTCCGACTTTTTTCGTCCGACCTAGGTAAAATCAACCCATAAATTCACTCCATTGGACCCCTAACTTGTTTGCCATACCACCAATGTTTCCCAAACTCCTAATGCACTAAAAATGGCTACCAAAACACATAATCAAGGTCACAAATCATGGTATAACACCCTTCCATCTACAATCCACATCCAAAACCTCAAGAATCAACAATGGCTCATAACAACAAAATCACCATCTAGGTCCTAAAATGCTAGATTCATCCTCTCAACCCTTGCATACATTTTACATACATTCCCACATATACAAGAACAATACTTAGCTCATCAAAAAAAATCCTCAAGATCATCCAATACAAATTAGGCAAGCCCTAGATCTACAATACACACAAATGTTCAATCTCCTCATCCAAGCTTAGATATGCAAGCTATAACAATATTAACACCAAATGAGCATTAATAACTTGAATGAATCTTTTAAAACAATTTATGAAAAATCACTCACCTTTGCAATAGTTAGAAATGGGAGAAAATTGATTGGAAATGGTTTAAGAGTTTGGAAATGGCTTGCTTCTACTTCCTTCTTCCTTTATTTCTTCTTCTTATTCTTCTTTCTCCCTTCTTCTTGGCAAAATCGTGTAGTGTGTATAAGTGTATGTTGTAGGATTTTAGTGTGTGTAGATGGTGTAGTGTGTGTTGATAGTGTAGTGTGTGTTGATGGGTAAGTGTGTATTGGTGTGTGTTTGTGTGTTTGACTTGGGTGAGACCAAATAGTGTTAGGATATTTTGTTATTTTGCTTTAGGAGGAGAGTGTCCTTGAGCTTGCTTGCGTATTACTAGTTTGTCATTCTAGTGTTAATTCTAACTACCTAGTTACTAATCTTAGCTCCATAATGTTAATTAATTTCCTACAACTCCTAAAATATTTGGTTGTACGTTAAATGATGATATGCACGTAATTCGAGGTAAACATACATAAACCTATTTAACAGTATATAAAACACGTCAAATGCATATCAAATGATTTAATTATGTATGACATGACCTAATGCACATGTGGTCTTGGGCAAGGTCTTACAATTTGTATATATGTTTTCTTAAGATAGTTTGAGTCAAATCCCACTGATTATGGATCACGATTTCCAAGGCTTAGGATGAGTAGGTAAATTTGTGTATATGTATCTACATATATTTTGTACAGTGAATGAAGAAGAGACATTCAACCAATTTTTTATTTAGCCAATTGTTATTTCATAGCTTGTTTTTATTTTAAGATGGTATCAGAGTCAGGTTCTAAAACCTTGGCAAGCGAAGATCAAACATCAGAAAATTCTCAAAATCAAGCACCAGAAAAATCTCATTCCAAAGCTTCAAACAACAGCAACAGTTTTGGCATAGATCCATTGAACCCATACTTTGTTCATCATTCAGATCACCCCGGACACATGCCTGTTCTAACAAAATTGAACGACACCAATTATCCATCATGGAGTAAATCTATGGTGCATGCTCTTACAACCAAAACCAAAATCAGCTTCAACAATGGATCGATTCAACCACCTTAAAAAAAAGAACAGCCTACAAAGTATGCTCTATGGAGTCAATGCAACAACATGATTTTATCATGGCTCACTCACTCAGTAAAACCTAATATTGCCAAATGGGTCATTCATGCCAAAACTACTCATCAAGTTTGGGAAGATTTTAAAGATCAATTTTCACAAAAAAACACCCCAGCAATCTACGAGATTCAAAAATCATTGGCCTCGCTCTCTCAAGGCACCGTGACAGTTTCAACCTATTTCACAAAACTCAAAGGCCTTTGGGATGAATTAGAAACATATCAAACTTGTCCCTCTTGCAATAAGATGAAAGCACATGACGAACAAAGAGAAGAGGATCGAATGGTGCAATTTCTCATGGGCCTTAATGATACCAACAACATTGTTCATAACAATATTCTCATGATGTCGCCATTACTTAATGTATGTCAAGCCTATTCTCTCGTCATTCAGGATGAAACATAGCGCCAAATGACTTCAGAATCAACTGAAATTTCTCCATCGGTGCTGTAATTCATAGTCGTTCCAATAACTTTTCAAATAAACCCAAAGACAAACATTGTGAGCATTGCAATAGAGAAGGTCATACAATTGAAAATTGTTGAACTCTAAAATTTCATTGCAAATATTGCGACAAAAGAGGACATATTGAGGAAAGGTGTAGGTTTAAAAATGGCACATGCGTTCCCAACAGTACAAGAACTCAAGGCAATCGACAAGGTTAACCACAACTGTAACAACGTAGGTCTCGAGAAGCTGTACCTAATTATTTTCCTACAACCAATGCAACAGATTCTTCCCAATCTACACATGACATTCATTCGCAAGACAACAATATGCCAAGACAATTCTCCAACTTCTTCACATGGATTTTCTACAGCTCAACTTCAACAACTAGCCCATGCCTTATCTATGATGTCTTCAAACCAAGCTTTTGGTAATAAAGATGCTTATGCAAATGCTGCAGGTATGACGCCCGAGATTTAGCCATGCATTCAATTACTGTTGCATCCCTTGTTTGCGCATTTACTTCTGTACTTTACTAACTGACTTCTGTAGCTACTATTCACTCCATTTTCAAACTACATTCTATTAGTGAATTAACATTTTTATTAAATCATATTAATTGTTAAAGGAGTGGGAAAAATGTGCAATTGAACTAGAAGCGATAGGAGCGCTCGTTTAGAAAATGATTTTCGTAGTTCAATGAATAGTGTTACGTAACATAACTTAGAGATTTAATTAGCTAGCCTATGTTTCACACCTTAGGCTCGTTTTAAAGTTAACAACGCTCATTTTAGTAACCCATTTAATCACCCAACTTAGCCATTTAGTATATCTACTCAACACATGACCATTTAGCTCATAAAAACAAAAACAAAAAAAAGAGAGCAAATGCTGAAAAATCACTGTAGCAAATCCGAGAATAGTATAGGAGGAGAATGAGAGGATTTTGCTCATCAAATCTTCAAGCCAAGCCAAGCCAAGCTAGGAGCAAGTAGTTTAGGGTGTTTGCTAGCCTCCTGAGAGTTCCTACGCGCAATTGGTGAGGGTTTTCATGACTTTTTATGCATATCTAAAATGTTACATCTTTCTTGATTTGTTGAAAATGTTATCAAATGTTATTGCAAAGCTTATCTATGCTATTATACCTTGTATATAAGTGCTAGAGAACACATTTGAGCTATTAGTTCGCATTTTAAATGGTTGAAATCGTCATTTGAATTTATGAGGTAAATAGTGATGTTTTTCTAGGGTTTTGTATAATTACGTGTATTAGCTTGATTCAACACTCCTAATAGATGCCTTAGGTGTTAATGAAGGTAGTCTAATAGCCTCGTGCACTTGCATTGCTCTAAAATTGTATAAAACGTGAAATAGCCGACTTTAACAAAGGGGTTTCGGGGTTCATGCGAATCCGCGTGGATTCGGGCTTCACTTCTAGTATTCTTAGGCTACCTAGGTGCTATAGAAGGTTTGATAACCCTTCTTTGAAACCCCGATAAGGTATGTGTAAGTTAAAACCATAAGAGGGAATTTGGGGCTTTCGGGGTAATCGCGGGCGTTTGAGTGAGTTAGAGGCTTGAGAGGGTACCTTGAGGGTTAGTTAGAAGGTTGGGAGAGTTTCCCTTGAAAATGGAATCATTAACCTTGGTTTGGAAGAGAAATAGTTTGAAAAATAAAGGGGTTTAGGTGCAATTTCGGTTGACTCACACTTCTAAACCCATGGCATGACTTCTTGAGTGTTTATATGTGGTTTCAAGTTGATTTGGAGCTTTTGGTATGATTCTATGCTTATTTTGTAAATGTCCCTTTGTAAAACTGCTTATTAGCTTATATAATTGCTTCTATTCTAACTGCCTCGAGGTCAACCTACTTTGTTGATCCTCCTATGTGTTAATGCTTATATTATTGCTATTAACTTGCCATTGTTAAGTGCATTGCATAGTGGTTGCGCAACCATAGTGTCAGGGGCGGATGTGTTGAATATCGGCTGGGCGGTAGAGGGCTTGCCGGTGGATATTCAAACTCCGTGCCCTAGTCCCTCATTCGCCTGGTCCGGAGATTGCTAGGGAATGTTGGGTTGTAGGTTTATCGGGGTACATCCGGAGTACACCTACTGGAGTATTTGGGGATTATGTCGGCTTATCGTGATCGTGATCGTGGTTCGTGGATCGTGAATGAAGACCAGTGAAGATTGGTGTATAGGGGATTGTGTGAAATGTATCCTTTCAAATATGTGGTTATTTAAGCTATCATTGTTTCTTGATTTGCTCAATTGTTATTGTTGTTAACTGTATTACTTGTCGCATTGCACACCCCGGGACCTTATCCCTCACTGGGCAACAGTGGTTGCTCATACCTCGCTAACATGTTTCAGGTGGCGCAGTTGGAGGAGTTGCATTAGTTGCTGTGTCTAGTTGCTTGAGGTGGACTATGTTCTTGTTGATGAGAGTAGGACTTGTTTTCTTTACTTTATGTTCTATTTTGTAACCTAAGTGATATGTGTATATTATATAGTTTGCAAATTGAGGGATAGATGTTGTAGTGGTAGATTTAGAACCATGGCATGTAATAACTTATATTTTTGCTATTAGCTGCTTCGCATGCTTGGGAGTGAATGACTGGTTGTTTTCAATTTCTAAGAATACTTAAAAGCTATCATGGAGTGGCATGATAAGCGGTTTTGTAAAGAAGTTAAGTTATGAATGCATGCTTGTCTGTATCTAAACTGTTTGTATGTCTTAAGGCTCGGATGGCCTTAAAGCTAAGATCTTTAGTTATAAATGAATGTCTTGTTATGTTGTGGCTTTATTGAGTGTTTACAGGTTTTCAGAATGTCCATGGTACAGGGGAGACTCTGTCCGTGTGTAGGGGTCCGGACTTAACCATTAGGAAAAATTTTGTGACCGGGCTTGGTATTGGGTTGAGAATAGCATGGTTATTAGAGCATCCGGTCTCGTGAGGAATCGGGGTGTTACAGGTGGTATCAGAGCTTAGTTAGCTCTAAGCCGGGACAGGGTTCTCGGCCTGTCGGGTAGTAACCCTTACGTGTGTACTTGTTAAGAGTGTGTCTTGAAAGTGTATGCCTGCATGTGTGATTGTGTGTCTTGTATTGAATGTGTGCACCTATGTGATATAATTATGTGTTACGTGCTAAATGTGTGCTAAGTGAAGTAAAGTGGCTGGTTATGTATCAAATTGACCTCGTGAATTGTTAATTGCTTGAACTGTTGCTTGTAATGTGTGCATTTGAAAGTCTTTGATTGAGTTGTGTTATGATGGACTTGATTGTCGTGCTTGAATGACTTTGATGATTACACTGTTTCATAAACTCTTATATAAACATGTTTGCATAATAGTTTAAAACGTATATGTGTAAATGTGATATCTTGGCATTCATACATGTCTCGTTGAAATGGTAAGAAAGACTTCTTCCTCCCCCTGAAGAGAAGTGATTAGCAACAAGCCCTCCAAGTTGTGTGGATTAGCGGGAATGAGAATGTTTGTAAGCGGAGCTCAGTTAATGGGATTTCTTCCAAGGCATTCTTCTACGCTCAGTAGTCAGAAATGAATGGCTTCCTTTGGGATTTCTATATGTCCGTTCTCTCCGTTTTCTTATTGAGTATTGTTCTAGTATTTTCTTGCTGGTATTACTCGGAAGACTTAGTTTGGGATTCTAATAAGCCTTATTATTTGGAATTATCTTCTGTATTTGTACTCTAAATTCTTATTGGTATTTTCTCTCCACTGTTAGTTGGGATTCTATTCTTCTATGGTATTCGTGCCAGCGGGATTCTTATTTGGATTTCGAAGTAGCATCTCTATTGGAGCCTTTATTTGGCCTTATTACGTGAGGTTCGCAGGCAATACTACTGGGATTTCTTAATGAGCTCCCACGAGAGTTCGTATATGGTATTCTTGCTTAGCAACTGATGACGAGTAATCGGAGTTGGTTTTCAGTTGTTGTGGAGTTCCCTTGTGAAGAAGAATTGCGTGGACGCAATTAGTTTAAGGGGGAGAGGATGTGACGCCCGAGATTTAGCCATGCATTCAATTACTGTTGCATCCCTTGTTTTCGCATTTACTTCTGTACTTTACTAACTGACTTCTGTAGCTACTATTCACTCCATTTTCAAACTACATTCTATTAGTTAATTAATATTTTTATTAAATCATACTAATTGTTAAAGGAGTGGAAAAAATGTGCAATTGAACTAGAAGCGATAGGAGCGCTCGTTTAGAAAATGATTTTCGTAGTTCAATGAATAGTGTTACGTAACATAACTTAGAGATTTAATTAGCTAGCCTATGTTTCACACCTTAGGCTCGTTTTAAAGTTAACAACGCTCATTTTAGTAACCCATTTAATCACCCAACTTAGCCATTTAGTATATCTACTCAACACATGACCATTTAGCTCATAAAAACAAAAACAAAAAAAAGATAGCAAATGCTGAAAAATCACTGTAGCAAATCCGAGAATAGTATAGGAGGAGAATGAGAGGATTTTGCTCATCAAATCTTCAAGCCAAGCCAAGCCAAGCTAGGAGCAAGTAGTTTAGGGTGTTTGCTAGCCTCCCGAGAGTTCCTACGCGCAATTGGTGAGGGTTTTCATGACTTTTTATGCATATCTAAAATGTTACATCTTTCTTGATTTGTTGAAAATGTTATCAAATGTTATTGCAAAGCTTATCTATGCTATTATACCTTGTATATAAGTGCTAGAGACCATATTTGAGCTATTAGTTCGCATTTTAAACGGTTGAAATCGTCATTTGAATTTATGAGGTGAATAATGACGTTTTTCTAGGGTTTTGTGTAATTGCACATCTTAGCTTGACCCAACGCTCCTAATGGATGCCTTAGGTGCTACTGAAGGTAGTCTAATAGCCCCGTGCACTTGAATTGCTCTAGAATCGCATAAAACGTGAAATAGCCGACTTTAACAAAGAGGATTCGGGGTTCATGCGAATCCGGGTGGATTCGGGCTTCACTTCTAGTATTTTTTGGCTACCTAGGTGCTATAGAAGCTTTGATAACCCTTGTTTGAAACCCGGATAAGGTATGTGTAGTTTAAAGCCATAAGAGGGAATTTGGGGCTTTCGGGGTAATCGCGGGCGTTTAAATGAGTTAGAGGGATGAGAGGGTACCTTGAGGGTTAGTTAGAAGGTTGGGAGAGTTTCCCTTGAAAATGGAATCATTAACCTTGGTTTGGAAGAGAAATAGTTTGAAAAATAAAGGGGTTTAGGTGCAATTTCGGTTGACTCAGACTTCTAAACCCATGGCATGACTTCTTGAGTGTTTATATGTGGTTTCAAGTTAATTTGGAGCTTTTGGTATGATTCTATGCTTATTTTGTAAATGTCCCTTTGTAAAACTGCTTATTAGCTTATATAATTGCTTCTATTCTAACTGCCTCGAGGTCAACCTACTTTGTTGATCCTCCTATGTGTTAATGCTTATATTATTGTTATTAACTTGCCATTGTTAAATGCATTTCATAGTGGTTGCGCAACCATAGTGTCAGGGGCGGATGTGTTGAATATCGGCTAGGCGGCAGAGGGCTTGCCGGTGGATATTCAAACTCCGTGCCCTAGTCCCTCATTTGCCTGGTCCGGAGATTGCCAGGGAATGTTGGGTCGTAGGATTATCGGGGTACATCCGGAGTACACCCACTAGAGTGTTTGGAGATTTTGCCGGCTTATCGTGATCGTGCTCGTGGTTCGTGGATCGTGAATGAAGACCAGTGAAGATTGGTGTATAGGGGATTGTGTGAAATGTATCCTTTCAAATATGTGGTTATTTAAGCTATCATTGTTTCTTGATTTGCTCAATTGTTATTGTTGTTAACTGTATTACTTGTCGCATTGCACACCCCGGGACCTTATCCCTCACTGGGCAACAGTGGTTGCTCATACCTCGCTAACATGTTTCAGGTGGCGCAGTTGGAGGAGTTGCATTAGTTGCTGTGTCTAGTTGCTTGAGGTGGACTATGTTCTTGTTGATGAGAGTAGGACTTGTTTTCTTTACTTTATGTTCTATTTTGTAACCTAAGTGATATGTGTATATTATATAGTTTGCAAGTTGAGGGATAGATGTTGTAGTGGTAGATTTAGAACTATGGCATGTAATAACTTATATTTCTGCTATTAGCTGCTTCGCATGCTTGGGAGTGAATGGCTGGTTGTTTTCAATTTCTAAGAATACTTAAAAGCTATCATGGAGTGGCATGATAAGCGGTTTTGTAAAGAAGTTAAGTTATGAATGCATGCTTGTCTGTATCTAAACTGTTTGTATGTCTTAAGGCTCAGATGGCCTTAAAGCTAAGATCTTTAGTTATAAATGAATGTCTTGTTATGTTGTGGCTTTATTGAGTGTTTACAGGTTTTCAGAATGTCTACGGTACAGGGGAGACTCTGTCCTTGTGTCGGGTCCAGACTTAACTATTAGGAAAAATTTTGTGACCGGGCTTGGTATTGGGTTGAGAATAGCATGGTTATTAGAGCCTCCGGTCTCGTGAGGGATCGGGGTGTTACTACAGGTATATCCTTTTTTTCTAATCCCTCAATTAATTATGTATTCACTAAGCCTTGGATTTTGGATAGCAAAGCTACTGACCATATCACTTCTGATTCCACACTTTTCACTCAAACAGAATCCTCACCCATACCTATTGTCAATTTACCAACTGGGTATTCTGCCCCCAATCACCTATATTGGCACCATAACATTCACCTTAGATGTTACCTTAAATAACCTTTTATTTGTTCCCTCTTTGCACTTAAATCTAATGTATGGAAGCAAAGTTATCACTGCTTTAAATTGTTGTGCCATAATGTTTCCCACTTTCTGTGTCTTGCAGGACTTGGCTACGGGGAAGATGATTGGCTCAGGTAAACAACGTGGTGGTCTTTATTACATCTCTCCATTACAATAGAGAAATGTTTCTCATCAAGTTTCTCAACCTTCAAATTTATGGCACATGCATCTTGGACGTCCATCACCATTTCATCTTAAATTAGTTTATCCATTATTGTCGTCAAATAATCTTTCATTTGACAATAATTGTACATTTTGTCTCATACCTAAACAAACTAGACTTCCATTTGTTTTAAGTTCTATATCAACTCATGCTCCTTTTGATTTATTGCATTGTGATATTTGGGCCCCTCATAAGGTTCCGACACATTTAGGGGCACGTTTCTTTCTTACTATTGTGGATGACTTTACAAGATGCACATGGGTATTTCTTATGCAATATAAATATAAAACTCAAAATATTTTACAATCTTTCATTGCCTTTGCCTATACTCAATTTAATGCATCTGTTAAAGCTATCTGGGTAGATAATGGTTCTGAATTCATGTCCATGAAAAATTTCTTTCAATCTCGTGGCATTAAATATCAATGCACTTGTGTTCATACTCTACAACAAAATGGAGTTGTCGAACGCAAGTATTGCCATATTCTAGTCGTAGCACGTGCATTACTTTTTCGATCACGTCTACCGCTTACTTTCTGGGGTGAATGTGTATTAACTGTTTTGTATCTCATAAACCACTTACCATCACCATTGTAATATGCCAAATCACATTTTGAATTATTACACAATCGTCGATCATCACTTGATCACTTGAAAGTTTTTGGTTGTCTATGTTATGCCACTGTTGTTCATCCTACTCATAAATTTGATCCTCGCGCCAAACGGTGTATCTTTGTTGGATATCCTATTGGTCAAAAGGGTTATAAACTTTATGATTTGAAGGCTAAGAAATTTTTTGGAAGTCGTGATGTCAAATTTTATGCAACCACTTTTCCTTCCATTTCGACTACACCAAATCCCAATTTTATGTTACCCCATCATTCAATTGACATCACAGATAGTTGGCCTTCTACACGACCCCTTTCCACACACATCCCATCTCATCCATCATAGCAAACAGAGGCACCTACCATAGAAGAGCCTGTATCTCCCATATACTCACCTAATACACTTGGTAATTCTCTCGATCCTACCACATCTTCCACTTCCACACCTCAAGCTGAGCCAACTATATCTATTTCCAGCCCTTTACATTCTCTAGCTCCTTCCATTCCCTCCACAAGACAGTTTATTCGTCATAAGCAACCTCCAGCATGGCATAAAGACTACATATTGTCAGCACAAGTCAATCCACCTACCTCGCTACCAAGTTGTCGATCAGGTACTCGATATCGACTTTCTTATTTTCTTTCATATTCTCGTATCTCTTCTTCCCATTGTGCCTTTCTAACTAATATTACAGGTCATACCGAACCTCACTCATATTCCCAAGCTATCCTTGATCCATGTTGGCAACAAGCTATGAATGCAGAGTTAGAAGCATTGGAGCACAAAAACACATAGAGTTTGGTTCATCTACCAGTTGGTCATAAACCCATCGGGTGCAAATGGGTTTACAAAATAAAATATAAATCTAGTGGTACCATCGAGTACTATAAGGCTCGTCTTGTTGCTAAGGGATACACTCAAGTTGAGGGCATTGATTATCGAGAAACCTTTTCTCCTACTGCCAAACTTACTACACTTTGTTGTCTTCTTACTGTTGTTGTTACCCATAATTGGCTCATACACCAATTAGATGTACAAAATATTTTTCTCCATGGTAACTTGCATGAAGTAGTGTATATGGAGCCTCTACCTAGTCTTCGCCAATAGGGGAAGAACATTGTATGTCAGCTCAATAAGTCATTTTATAGACTCAAACAGGCATCAAGGAACATGTTTTCCAACTTTTCAGAGGCAATTCAAAAGGCTGGTTATCAACAGTCAAATGCTAATTATTCTTTTTTCATCAAAGCTCAAGGTACTTCATTCACTGTAGTCCTTATCTATGTCGATGACATACTCCTAACAGGAAATAACCTTCCAAAAATGAACCATCTTAAAAAGTTTCTTCTCAAACGCTTCCGTATCAAAGATCTTGGAGACTTTAAATATTTTTTGGGCATTGAGTTCTCCCGTTCAAAGAAAGGTATTTTCATGTCTCAAAGAAAATATGCTCTAGACATCTTGCAAGATTCAGGTTTTCTGGGTGCACGCCCAGACAAGTTTCCAATGGAACAAAATTTGAAACTCGCTCCCACATATGGAATATTACTGAATGATCCAACTAAATATAAAAGACTTGTTGGTTGACTGGTTTATCTAACCGTCACAAGGCCTGACATAGTCTAGTCCATTCAAACACTAAGTCAATTCATGCACGAGCCTTGAAAACCTCATTGGGATGCTGCTATGCAAATTCTTAGATAGGCAATTAACACAAATGGTCATTTATCTTTGTCGCGTGTGCCAACTAACTCTCTTATCTTTCAAGTGTGACATTGTGGTCCCTAATCTAATACTAAAGTGACGTCGTTAGTCCTAATGTGTGAAATCTGTCAAAAAAATAATGAAAATGACATGCTCCACTCACGTGCTAATTTATGCAAGGGCAAAATAGTCTATTACAAGTCAGATACTCATTTTCACTGGGTTAATGACACAAATGGTCCTTTATCTTTGCCTTAAGTGCCAATTAACTTATTTATCTTTTATTTGTGACGAATTGGTCCATGATCTTGAACAATTGTGACAACGTTAGTCCTTGCGTGCGAAATCCATCAAAAATAAGACGGAAGTGGCACGCTGACTGTATATGTTCACACTTTGCGTGAAAAAACGGAGGATGAGCCAGCTTTGGCAAGCTACTTGTACTCTACTATCCTCTCTCACTCCTTTTTGGCTCACTCTTCGTCTTTCAGTTTGGACAACAAGCTTTGCTCATCCACACTTCTCTCCACGTTTCTCTATGATCATTTTCTCATTACTTTTTCTTCTGATCCGTCCACAAGCATTGCCACTGTCGTTAACCTACGCGCCGCTCGGTACCGCGACCCTACTTGCATTATGTTCTCACATTGTTTGTTGAATTACAAAGGCTTCCTTTATATCCAAGTGCTAATAATATATATATTTTTTTTGTTTTTTCACACAAAGTGTGAGCATGTGCTGTCAGTGTGCCACTTCCGTCTTATTTTTTATGGATTTCACATGCAAGGACTAACATTGTCACTATTGTTCAAGATCGGTGACCAATTCGTCGCGAATGAAAGATAAGGGAGTTAGTTGGCACTCAAGGCAAAGATAAAGGACCATTTGTGTCATTAAACCGATAAAAATGAGTATCTGACTTATAATGGACTATTTTGCCCTTGCATAAGTCAGCACGTGAGCAAAACATGTCATTTTCATTAGTTTTTTGACGGATTTCACACATTAGGATTAACGGCGTCATTTTAGTATTAAATCAGAGACTAAAATGTCACACTTGAAAGATAAGAGAGTTAGTTAACACATACAACAAAGAGAAAGGACTATTTGTGTTAATAACCCTTCTTAGATATATTAAAGGTATTCCTGGTTAGGGATTGTTGTTTTCTTCATCCAATAGTCTTGCTTTGAAAGCTTTTTGTGATTCAGATTGGGGAGGTTGTCGTGCCACAAGAAGGTCAATTACAGGATACTGTATTTTCCTTGGAAATTCTCTTGTCTCATGGAAATCCAAGAAACAAGCCAATGTCTCTAGATCATTAGTAGAGGCCGAGTATCGAGCTATGACCAACACATGTTTGGAGTTGACTTGGTTGCGCTATATATTACAGGATTTAAAAATCCCACAACTAGCTCCTACACCACTGTTTTGTGACAATCAGGCAACTTTGCACATTACAGCGAATCCTGTTTTTCATGAGTGTACAAAACACATTGAAATAGATTGTCACATCGTTCGAGAAAAACTACAAACTTGAATAATTAGTCCTTCTCATGTACCATCACACTTTCAGTTAGCAAATGTATTTACAAAAGCTTTTGGAAAGGATCAATTTGTGACGCTACGCAACAAGTTGAGACTTCATGATATTCACTCTCCAACTTGAGGGGAAATATTAAAAAATATCTTGTAATATATTCTGTGAATATTTCATTTGTATATATGTTTTCCTAAGATAGTTTGAGTAAAATCCCATTAATAGTGGATCACGATTTCTAAGGCTTAGGATGAGTAGCTAAATTTGTGTATATGTATCTATATATATTTTGCACAGTGAATAAAGAAGAGACATTTAGCCAATTGTTATTTTCATAGCTTACTTTTATTTTAAGAGATTTTTTTTGGTATCTGGTATCGACTGAATTTCTTGTACTCTTTTGTTTATTAATAAATTTTTTTTTTTATGACAAAAAAAAATCATCATTTCACATAAGATGAACATACGTAGTGAATTTCATTAATGATGTAAGAGACAGCTGATTCCTTTTTTTTTTTGGGTTAAAATCCGTCCGTTTCCTTAGTGCACAATGAAATCCTATATTCAAAATACCGGATGGTAAATCTCGCTAAATATAACCGGACAAGAAGCCCACGTCTCAGTGACCCATTTTACAAAACGAAGCTCAAGTGTTGCTGGATTTCTAAACATTAACAGCTTGTTTGGATTCACTTTGTTAATAGGAAGTAAAGGAAGGGGAGGGAATAAGAAATCCCTCCTCTTATTTAGATTGTAAATTTGAAAGCAATAAAAGAAATGGAAGAGTACAATATTCTCTCTATTTCTTTTAATTGGATGAATTTTTCAATCATTTTAATTTGAGGTGTTTAGAAGAGAAATGAATGGTTTTCATAAAAAAAGACTATATTGCCCTACTTTTTTTATTTTATTTTCATAATTATTTTTACTACTCTTTTAATTTACTTTGAATATGAAAAATAACATTTAATTAATTTACTATTTAAAATTATCATTTTCTTTTCTTTCTTTCTTTAATTCAAATAAAGAATTATAAAAATTTTTTCTTTTCTTTCTATTTTTATTTTTTTACAATACAAACAAAATAATTTATGTATTTTCTTTTCTTTTATTTTTCTTTCTCAACTTTACTTTCCTTTCTATTTCTTAGTGCAATCCAAACACTATGTAAAAGAAATAGTGACGATGGGGAGTGGGAGTGCCTCTTTAGGATAAGGGGGCGGGGGAAAATGTAACAGAATCACTCTTAGCACGTGGGGTGGCTGAGAAGTTTTAGATATACATTCCACCTCATTGTTTAGACATCATGTACTTATCCAAATAGAACTCAACACCCACTTGCATTTCCCACATCTTTTAAAATCATCTTTGTGGTCCTCAGCTTCTCCTTTCCATGAAATAACAAGTAGAGCCGACGTCTTAAAGCCCATCTAATTTCAATGATGAGTCAGTTACATATAATATAATGTTATAATTGATTATAAATCATTCATATTATTTTTTTATAATTATATTAATAATTTATAACTAATTATTAAATATCACTCATAGTATTATATTATTATGAACAAATTAATTATCTTTCATAATTAATATATGACATAACACAAGTATTTGTATATCTATTAAAAACTTATAAAGTTCGAATCTTCTCTTTTACTTTATATTTTTTCACACAAATTATTTTCGGTCTCGTGAGATTTTGAAGAACTTGTGTGATGGTTTGTGTATGTCTAACAAACAGTCATGGAGTTCGAATATTCTCTTTTGCGAAATATTATTTTGTTCAAATTACGTTTCCTTTGCGAGTTTCTAAATAACTTATGAGATGGTTTATATATATATATATATAACAAATAGTTGTCAAGTTTGAACCTTTTCTTTTGCAATTTTTTTAACCAATTATGTTGCCTGAGATTTCAAAAAAAATTATAAAAAAAGATTCTCATGCTTCAAATTAGTAAATTATAAAAAAAGATTCTCATACTTCAAATTAGTTATGAGTGTTCGCTCAAAACTTACAACTCACACTCAAACAAAATTAGTATTATATGTTTTAAAAAAATTATTTGAATATCAACTTCACAGTCTAAAATAATAAACTCTAAATATAAATAAAAAAATAAAAATAAGAGTTATACATAAATTAACAATTCGTACTTATCATGTCTTTTAACAACGTGTGAAACGTATTGTAAGAGAGAAGAGATACGCGGCTCCGAGACACCATATGCTTGTTGATTTTGCACCTGCCAGTGTTTGATGATCTGTCATTAATGATTACACATTACAGATCAGAGATGGCTGGCTAATTAGCATCCGGCGGCACGCTGTTCCACCCCCCACCAACCCAAGTTGGTCCAAAATTCTTCGACCACTATTAAAGCTTGCTGACCCCAAAACAGAAAATTTAATCAGAAAAAGGAGAAAAAAAAAAAAAAAACAGAAAAATCAAGTCTTCACATAAGAGAGAGTTTTTTGACCGTTAACAACAACAGCTATTCTTAGGTAACCGGTAAGAAGAGAGTAGTAAGAAAGAGAATCTGTTTATATCTCCCCCGTGCCTAGATTCACGAGTACACGTGGCAACAGGATGTAGTGGGAAGTGGGACCCACACTTTCCATATCATTAAGCCCGCCAACCTTTTCCCAACAGAATCGCCACTATCCTCTCGTAAAATATATATTTATATAAATCCATAAAGATTATGCATATTAACAACACACTTTTTTCAGATAACATTATAGAGAAAGAGAGAGAGAGAGAAGATGCAGGGGTTGATGGAGAAGACAGTTGTGGCGGGGGCGGCGGAGAAGGGGGAGGAGGAGGAGAGGTTGTTGGAAACTCGGGTCGTTACAGATGGGGTGACGGTGGTGGATTTCGACGTGTTGTGTTCGACGGTGGCTATGCAGACCCAGAAGGGAAAATGGGGGATATTGAATGGAAATGTTGATCTTGATCATGAAGATGAGAATGAAGGAGCACCGGCCTATGGTGGTGGTGGTGGTGGTGGAGGAGGAGGAGGAGGAGGGGTGTTGAGGATGTGGGAAGGTGAGCTTCTCTATGATTGCTTTGATGACCGCCGCATCGCTATCCAATCTGCTTGGTATTCTTTACATTCTCTCTCCTTTTCTTTTTTTTTTTAATTTTCTTTTAGTTTTTGCTCAAGCTATGATTTCTCATTTGAATGGGAATCCCAACCTAATAATGATAAAGTTGTGGCTAAGTAGTCTTGTGTACTGAACACACATTTATAATTTTTTATATTGTTATTGAAAATTTATGTACAAATTCCAATTTCGAGTGCAAATGGGTGTTAGCCAATAATTACTATGAGGAGAAATATGGTCTCTGAATCAATTGAAGAATAAAAGGAGAAAAAAGTCTTGCTTCTCTTTTAACTTTCATAAGAAGGAGTAAAAGGACCCTATTGTGTTTTGCAGAAATCATGTATTAACGTAATAATCTAATAACCTCTTATCTGGCCCTATTGTCATGGCAAAAAAGCTCCTGATATTACCGGGCATGATAAGGGGGATAGGTGAATAGTTCATTGTTTCGTTTGCAATTTGGGTAAAACCAGGGGCAATTTCACTTTACCATAAATTGAATGATAAATATTCTCCATTTCTACTCTGTGTTTTCTTTTACTTTTGCTATATTTGAAATTTGAATTAAGTTCACTTAGTCATTTTTTGGTCGAAAGTTCACTTAGTATTGAATAATGCTTTTACGTGTGCAAGTAAGGACATTTGGTGATGAAAGGTTTGATTTTTGGATTAAAGATTATCCCTTTCTGTTGGTGTTCGAATTGATGTTGATGGTTATGTGTAATTAGAATCTTTTGTATTTCAGTTGCCCATGCTATAGATTTGGGAAGAACATGAGACGAGCTGGTTTTGGGCCGTGCTTTCTTCAGGTAAATAGTGTTTCTTACCCAGTAGCAATGCTCAACATAAAAAGCTAATAAAACAAAACAAAACCTTCGTGGGTTGATGGTTTTAGATCTTTACCATGAGATGATTCCTCATTGTGAAAGGTTATAACTTTTGGTGTATTGGGGGCAGTTTCATGCTACGAGCAGCAAAATCTAGTCAGAGAAACAATGTCAATCATTGATAGCATGATAAATGAGGACCCCTTTTTGCTGCATGTTAGTATGTGGTCTCAACAAAACAAGGCCGGTATAAATTGCTTTTTTTTTTTGCTTACTTAAAGATTGTGACTATGATGTAATTTAGGAATTGATAAATGACCTGGACCACGTAATCTTAATGGCATTGGATTAAAAAGAGGTTAATTATAGAGAGCTTGTTAAATTTTCCTTGATTTCGGTAAACAACATTGTCTATGCTTATTTCTGTCAGTTTCCAGTTAATGATTTTCCATAAGCGGGAAAGTTGAGTCGCCTGGTGCCAACATGAAGAGTAGTCTAGAATGACTTTGGGAAAAACAATAGTTGAGCTCGTTAGGAAATGAGAAATGCCAAGAACTCCTTGCTGTTTACTTCCTATACAGAAATTACGAGAGTTAGAAGCTGACTTTGGATTTGAATGCTGCTTCTGCAGGGATCTGTTTATTTGATTCTTGCCATCATTGCTCTTCTCAACATGCTGGCATTCATCGTCACCAAGAGACGCAGCTTTCTGTACCTAGCTATCGTATTTACCTTCTCAGTTGGAGCTTATATGGGATTTTTCCGTACGCAAATTAGGAGAAAATTTAACATCAGAGTAAGCAAGCATTCAGTCAGGCCTCTATTGTTGGCTTTGATGACAGCTACATTTTGGCTTTTTGGAAATAACCTAACATATGATTTGATTTAGTTGGAGAATGGTGGTTAATTGCTGTCTACAAATGATTGGCTAAGCATTTTCTTAGTTGGAAAATTCATAATTTGGTGGTTGCTTAGGATCTCCTGACTATTTTCCCTAATCAATATCACTGTTCACCTTTCTCTCTTACTATGATTTTCTCCTTTTAATCTGAGATTGAATAAATCTCTTTACAATTACTTAACCACTCAACTGTTATTCATGAGAGTTTCTGCTTTACTTCATTTCGAAGTATTGTCATCTGAACATGATGTTAAATTTAATCTCGCATTTATGCTTCGATGGAAGTTATTCAATATGCACTGCTAAAAATCAAACCTATATGAATTTGCTGGGCTTTAAAAGACCAGTAAGTATTATCATTTTTTTCTTATAGGATATATCACATCCCCTATTTGAAGTTGACTTTGACTTTTAGTTTACCAATTCTGTGCCACTCTTTTCTTTGTTCGCTACATTGTTTGAAACTTTTGATATATATTTGTGCTCTTTTCTGGTGTTAATGTGGATGTACCCTATTTTACTTCCTACTAATTTACTCAATGAAGTTTCTGACAATGCATGAAACTTTTATGCTTCTGCAGGATAATGATACTCCTTTAGATGATTTTGTCGACCATTTGCTTTGCCCGTGCTGCACTTTGTGCCAGGTGCATTTTCTTGTTTAATCTCAGTTGAACAAGTTAAAAATTAATTGATATGCTTGGGGACAGTCGGAGAACCTATAAAGAAATAAATGGCTTAAAACACGAGCACACGTAAAATCTTTTTGTAGTTCGAAAAACTCCTAATTGATATTTTGTGCTAAATTTTCCTAAATTTTGTGGTAGGAGTCGAGAACGTTAGAGATGAACAATGTTCAAGACGGAATCTGGCATGGTAGAGGTGATACAATATGCATAGGAAGCTATTCTGAAGCTGGGAAGGCATTCTTTCAGCTAAGTCCGCCTCCCATTGTCTCAACAAACTACCCCGAGCCCTGTAGCATTCAGAAACCTGTGAATGACAACAAACCTTCGTAGACTTCTGTGCTTGGCCATTCTTCTCCTTTGGCTGATCCATATGGCTTTTATACATCTGAAGGTCCAAAGCTTACTTCCTTCAGGGAGGATCTGGCATTCTTTATATGTCACTGAATTACAGGACACATGCTGCTTTGTTCATGGAGCATGGCCTTTTCCGATGGGGTAGAATAGAAAATGTGACCTTCTTCTGATGCCAAGGAAGTGAAATGTAGCTTGTAGATGCGATTAGTAAGGGAATCGCTATTCCAAGTGCATAGTTACTTTAATTTATTCAAGCCTAGGGATGTTTACCACAGGTTTAGGGCTAGATATGTGTGTGTGTGTAAGCTGTGAATAATATTGCAACAGATTCTTAAAAGAATTATCTTCAAATTATTGGTGTACTCTGATTTCTTTTGTATGGATTCAGTTAATCAATCGAAAGATGTGATATTGAGTGTACCCTATCTTTCTGCCTTTTAACTTTGTATCGTTTTATCTACTTGTACATCACTCTTGCCATGAGATGCAATGGTTTGCATTACTCGTCCTCTTTCTGGAACCAAACATGAAAACAGACGCGCAATATGTACCTTCTGTCCTCTCTTTTTCTGTACGGTAAAGAAATGTTTGCTCTCCGCCATAGTTTTGCTCCGGATTGCTAGTACTCATATCTCAATGGATGATGTTAAGCATGACTTGGTGGCTTGGAGGGAGGATACAAAAGGTCGGTTCAATATTGCTTCGGCATATGCTCTCCGCCATCAGAATATTCCAGCAACTAATGATATTAGATGGGACCTTCTGTGGAAACTTAAATGTCAACAACGTATTAAAACTTTTCTCTAGCAAGCTGCTCTTCAGAGAATTTCAACTCCAAATCAGTTAGCTAGTAGAGGTATTGTGGATAACCCTGACTGCCCTTGGTGTGGTGCAACTCTTGAAGACACCGATCATGTGCTGCGTCTTTGTCCTCTTGCCAGACGTGTGGAATTTAATTTTGCCAACCAGTTTCAAGCACTCCTTCTTTGAGCTTCAAAGGACTCAATGGTGGAATACCAATATTAAATGCATGAAGAAGCAGCGTGGGATCCCTTGGAATATCTTCTTTGCCACGGCGGTTTGGTGGATTTGGAAATGGAGAAATGAAATGTGTTTTAAAGAACTTCCACATAATAATTTCTTCTTTTTAGCCAACTTCATTTTTCGGCAAGCTATTGATATGGTGGAGGCTTGGCGTAGCTCTGATAATTTCTCTCTTCGCCAAAATCAAGAAGTCTTGGTCGGGTGGACAAAACCTATTCATGGTTGGAAGCTCAATACAGATGGGTGCTCGAAAGGGAATCCAGGGTTAGAAGGAGTCGCGGGTATCTTTCGTGATAAAAATGTTATATGAATATTTGAATTTGTTATGAACATAGAGATCTCCTCTAACAATAAGGCAGAACTGATAGCTATTTGGAAGGGCCTGAAAAGAGTCGTTGACATGAATATTACTCATCTTATTATCGAGACGAATTCGTTGATTACAGTTCAGCTACTTAGTATAGAGGTGTCGAACAGTAGTTCCCTCAAATTTTTCATTGAGGATTGCAAGAAGATCATCCCGAACCAAGAAAGTTACCACCTCCAGCATGTGTTCCAAAAAACTATCCAATGTGCTGACTGACTTGCAAACCACAGCCTTCAATTACCTTTGGATTGTCATTTCTTTGTGTCTCCACTAACACAGCTTTTGACTCAAATTGAAAAAGACAGATAAGGAAAAACTTATTCTAAAATTATTGTTAGGTAGCTTGACTTCGCCTATCTTTTTCACCAAAAAAACAAAAAAAGAAATGTTTGCTGATTCTAAGAAGAGTTGAAAGATACGAGATCAAGCCCCCGAAAACTTAGGAAGAAGGTACTTACATTTGTGTTTGATTGCCTCAGTTTGCCATGTTAGTTTATTTCAGTCCCTGTGGATGATGAACAAATCCTCTGATGGTCATAAAGTAGCATCCGGTTATTCCGGTTGCAACCTTTCTCCTCTCAAGGATGTTGACAATTTGAATCTAAAGGACGACGTGCTGATTTTGCTTAATCTACATGAAAACCAACCCAATGGTGTATCGATATATTCAAGTCTTGGCATATGGTATCTACAGAGCCATGATTTCATGGTTTGCTATACTGTTTATTCAGAGATGTGGGCCCCACATTTATGATTGGTGCATACGCATATATCAGTGGGGCCCACGACTGTATTAGAAAGATATTTTGACACTTTCCCTTCACTTTGTTTAAATTTGGCGCAACGAAATTGCAAAAGATAGATATTGCAGGTAAATGTATACTCGAGCCAGTAAATGAGAGCCCAACTTCCCTTCCGCCCTCTCACAGTCGTACTGTAACGAGCCAAGTTTTCAAAGGGAATTAGTTGCCTATTAATTTGGGCCATGTGAACACTCAAGAAAAAAAAAATTGTTAAGCCCACTGATTTATGATACCTACTAAGTTTTTTTTTATTTTAGACAAAAAAAACTCTTTTGTTTAACGTTCAGAATTTTTGTAGAAAGAAGTAACGCTGCCCTCCAACCATCTCTCACTTTATAACCTCCCTTCGCATAGACTAAAAAAAAAAAAACACTCATCATTATGTCCCAGCTTTGAACATATTATGCAACCCTAGGTCCGTCTTGTGTTTAGATTCTTGGAAATTCATGAGAAAAACATAAAAATCTTGAAGTTTAGGTTTAGTTCGTTAAAGAGATAAATGAGTTTGATACTCACTTTTTTGTCCTACATTATATATATATTGGATTTTGTGTGAAGAAAGTTTCATGATCGGATTGTTTAAAGTATGATTTAAAACTTGAAAATATAATTTTTGCAAAAATACGATTCAAGTCGAAGCATGTTTACAAGAAAATCTTTTGATAAAAAGGGATTTTGAAGTACATAGTTACTGTTCACGTGGAACAGTAACTGAGTCAAATGCCTTTGAATGTCTCTCTGAACTTGTGTGTTGAACCTATCGAATATTGATTTTTACGAATATTTGGCGTATGAACTTATTTTGGAATGAATTATCTTGATTTCTGGCATGAAGTGTCTTGACTTTTGTTTGCATGAACTTTATTTAGTTTTGGATTATGAAATTTAGAAATTTTGATAAAAATGACCTTTTTTTTTATGTATATAAATATGTTAAAAGTCCCAAGATGTTTTTTTTTGGAGATCACCATTTACTAAGATTTGTATCTCAGTTTTAAAAAAAATATTTTCTTTGCAAAAGGTGAGAAATAGGCGCTAGTTTTGGCTTGGGATAGAGACCGCCTTGACAAATAATTGATTTTGACCATTTGGATATTTAGTCATGACTAAGCCGATTAATATTGTATAGACTTATGGATTTTAATTTCTTATTTTGGTTTAAACTTTGGAGCAAATTATGTATTTTAAAGATTATTATTTATTAATTTGGAGACTTAATTCCGCTGCATCAAGATGAATTTAGTTGCTCTGACGAACTTCTTGCCTAGGTATCAATTGTGATTTTCAATTTTTCTATTTAGTGTCTTGCGTATTACAAAGAACGTTCTTTTTTAGTGTTCGACAGTTACGTTTTCGGATTCTCTAAGGCAAATTTTGAGAGCGTGACAAAGGAGATAAAGACATTCTCCCCTATGAGTTTAACAATAAAGCCCAAACTCCCCCTTAGTTTCTAATTTACCCAGATTCCCCCATATCAACTAATAGGGCTAACAAAACCGTTAAGTTTAAGGATGTTTCGGTCTTTTGAGCCATTTAACCAAGGGTATATTGGTCATTACATTTTAATATTAAAAAAAAAAAAAAAACCCAAACCCCTATTCCCCTAACTGGTTCGCGCACCATCACCACCCAACACCACCAACAGGTTCGCCTACCACCACCAACGCCATCAACATCACCCAAGACCAACGTCACCAACATACACATCGTCACCATCACCCAAACCCTCTCCCCCAAATGGTTCACCCACCTCAAACAACCAAAAACACCACCAACATAACCCAACAAAACCACCAACTCTACCAACAACACCTAACACCACCACCATGAACGCCACCAACAACGTCCAACGCCACCACCATCAACGCCACCAACAACATCCAACACCACCACCCACCAAAAACATCAACACCACCACCAACACACAATACTACAAACATCGATTCACATAACACACAACATACCCACACCAACACACACACACACACGAAAACAAGCAGATCACACCCACGCACGTGGGTAGTGCCGATTTGGGTTTTGGGTGGGAGATTTGGTGCTGGGCAGGGGAAATTTAGGGTGGTGGTGGTGGCGAGAGTTTGGCGTTTGGGGGTTTTTAGGGTGGTGCCGAGACTAATTTGGGGTTTGGGGAATTTTTTATTTTTTTTCGGGGTGCATGAGAGATGAGAACAGTGGGGATAGTGTTGTCCTTTAGTTCAAACTGTAAATTTACATTTTCACCCTCAACTGATTAACGGTGTGAAGGGGCATGGGGTAATCTGGATAAATGAGAAACATCATGGGGAGTTTCGGCTTTATTGTTAAATTTATGGGGGATAATATCTTTATCTCTGTGACAAAGTATGTAATATTCCACATCGGTAGAAAATAGTGTATACGTGTGGTTTATTAATGTGTTGTGGATATAAGAGATAATTTTTGTTAAACATTCTGGGCCAATAGAAAAAAAGGCCCAAATAGTTATTTCTTGTACCTACAATACCAGTCTCGTCTGTAGGTTTGAGGTTCTGGACTCGGAGCGAAATAAAATGGTATTCAAAGCAGTCACTAGTCCTGGAGGAACTAAATGCTATACGGAGTAAAGTCTTACATCAAAAAGGCGGTGGAGGTCACCTCTTCAACATGTATAAGTCAACTTTAAAATCCTACACTACTTAGTTGGTCGTGGGTGTGTGTATCCTCGACGAGGACATTAGGTCCTTAATAGGAGTGTATGTGACATCCTATATTTGTAGGAGATAGTGTATGTGTAGTATATAAGTGTGTTTTCTGAATATAAGAAATAATTTAAATTAATCATTTTAGACCAATAGAGAGAGATCTAAATAATTATTTTAAAATGCCTACAATACTAATTTAATCTGTGGGCCTAGAAATTTAGAGAGTGTAACATGTACAGTTCAACGGACAAAGTGAAAATTTTTCCTATCCCCAGACGTAAATGGGTTGCACTAGCCTTGAAGTTGAATAGAAGAATGTAAATCACTTTATGCCAAAGCTGTGAAGGTGTATGCGTTGGGTAGTTTAAGAAGAATGGCATCTTGCCCATCATTTTTGCACGCAAAGGCATTGAGAATCGATTAACTTGTATTAAAAGTTGAAATACACGCAGCACATGGTTTCATTGATTTCCGAAGACTAACTCTTAGAATTTTCGAGTAAGCAGGTAAAGCAATTTTTCACAAAACTACCAAATATCCCCTTCAAGCCATGAATTCACCAGTTAATTGTGTTTTGTAATTGACTAGGCCAAAGAAAATAAATTTTCACATAGGATTCTTTTGTTTCCATTACCAGCCAAAGATTTTGCGATGTGTCACTTTCGCTTGCAAGGACAATATGCTAAAGCCCTTCATGAAGATTTTTTAAAGACGTGGATAGGAATAATAGTTGATGGGATGCCTCATAACCCCATCCTTTTTTTTTTTAATCCATTGAGCCATTGAGTATGGTAAGAAACAAAGAACAATACAAACCCATGAAACAAAAATGGGTCTAATGTAATAAAAAAATAAGTTTTATCCTAAAATTAATTTTTAATAAATAGAGTAATCTAATATCTTATATATTAGTTTTAAAGTCTGCTATTAATTAATATGCGATAATTGTATTCTTAAACGAGAAATGAGAGATAATTAATTTGCTAGTCTATTAATTATATTTGATGCAATCTCTAATGTTTTGATGAGTTTCATGACACTTTTCAGTAAAGAACAAATCTAAATAGATGAACGAGAGGAAAAGAATAAAGTGAAATTGACTGATCGGCTTTTAACTTTGAACCTTTGAAGCATTCTCCTCTTTTAGCCAAACGTGTTACATATAAAGAGATCAAGAAATCTTCCATTAAATCATTCTTCTCTTTTAGCCAAACGTGTTACAGATCAAAAAATCTTCAATTAATAGTCATTTCTTGCTTAGAGCAAATATTGTTGCCCAGTTGATATAACTTTCTTGTTGTTTCTTTGTGACAATTGTGGCTCTGTCTTGCCATTTCTAGGAATAGTTTTATTTGTTTGATCTTTAGAAAACTCTTGAATTTGATTGTTTCGATGTACTTTTACACTTGTTCTTTTCCTTTTCATTAATAAAATTTTATCGCTGATTCAGCCAAAAAAAAAAAAAGAAGAGAGAGAACTACGTTCCAGAAATCAACTTAATTAATAGTAATTTATCATTAGTAGTTGATATACAATCATTTAATAATACATAAGCGCATTTTCCTTTTGATCATTTTAATAAATTTTTTAGCATGTTAAAACCCAATTTATAAGTTTTAAATACTTATGATCTTAAAACTCTGCCAAACAGATCGGCTCTTTTATATGTGATAGAAACTTATTTTCTTGCAAATATTTGTCAAGAAATCAACTGAAAAGAGAATTCTCTTTTCTTTAATTTTTTTGGAATAATCAGGTCCGTAGTTTATGCCACCATAAAATCATCTTTTTTCTCTTATTTTTGGAATAACTCGGTAATAAACCATGTCACGTTAGACCCGAGGTTATCAATCTAAGAAGGGTAAAAATTCAATTTGGTCCTTTATTTTTAGGATTTGTGTTAAATTAGTTTTTATATTTCAAAATGTATCATTTTAATAATGTATCTTTACCATTTGTCCCAACTTAGTTCTTGTCTTTCAAAATATATTCTTTTAGTCTCGTATCTTTATCATTTATCTCAACTTAGTCATCATCTTTGTCATTATGGTCCAAGTTAGTCCTCCAATATTTTGAAATATAAAGACTAAGTTAGGACAAATGGTAAAAATACCGGACTAAAATAATACATTTTGAAAGAAAATAACTAAGTAAGGTCAAATAATAAAAATACATAACTAAAAATATATATTTTAAAAGATAAGAACTAAAATAGTATAAACCCTAAAGATAAAGAACCAAATTGAATAAACCACAATCACAAAGAATTTAATTAATATATGAAATTGAACATCGTGAAAAAAAGTAAGTGGGGACCAATCAATCAATTACTTAACTAAGAAATTCTTTGCCTCAGTTTGTGTTAGGATATGATACTGAACTTCACTTTCAAGTAGACATGATGACTATGTCTATATAAGAACAGGTACAAGTTTGTGTCGTTCTGCATCCCAAATTAGCTCTTATCTTTTCAGGCAAAAAAAAAAAATTGGCTCTTATCTTTCACTTTGAAACAAGAGGACCTTTGCTCGCTTTCCATTTCCAGGTTCTCTTCTCTCTCAAAACTCTCATTTCTGATGCATGCATGCATGTGTTGCATGAATCTTCACTCCTAAATTTCTCTATTCATATTTTTATTAAGCATAGTTGCATCAATATTATGTTGCATAATATGTAATTTGCTGATGTATTATCTCTATTGTGCGTCTGTTGATCTTTTTTTAATTATAACATTATCTGATAAAGGTCAATATGTTCAGAAAAATAAATATCATAGTCATAGTGATTAGAACTAGTGAAGGGCAACATGGGGCAATGGTTAAAATTGTCGTTCATGTGACATAGTTCGAGTCGTGAATTTAGTTTCTTGTAAAATTTGTACAAACAAAATTTCAAAGTAGATCTGATTTTAACTTTACACATAGTCAGAACTACGTAGTTGGACTGCATTTAATGATTAATACCGGTAAAATTTTCTTAACTTGTGAATCAATCCTCTCAAACGTCAGAATGTAATTAGGTTTTCGACCATAGGAAGCTAACTTTTGGTCACTGAGAATATATATATCATGCCTCAATGAGATCATAATCTGCCGAATTTTTCAGAATCTTTATCATTATGTGACTTTCAATATGATGCATTATTTAGGTTTCTAATGCATCACGGCTTAGTGTGGTTCTTGATCTCCAAAAGTTGTTGAATTATAAGAAAACCTTATTCACTTTCCCACCTTCGCTCAACCCAAAAAGAAAAAGAAATTGTCATTCAACACCGGTGGAACAAAGCATTGGTGGGTGAAGTCAGAGCGGATGCACCCCTGTACAAAATTCTACTTAATGTGTTGCTAGTCCAAAAAATTAATTCGCCCCAAGACTATTAATTTTGATCTTCAAAATTAGTTTATTTTTATGGGTCCACTAGCTTGGGTTTCTTAATTTTTTTCTACAAAGTGTTGCAAATAAAAATACAGAAAACCGACGGCAAATCTTGTACTTAACTTATTATGAAAAAATTATAATTTTAGGACTCGAACTTGGTCAAGTACTAGATTTAGGGTCTGAATTTAGAACTTTTACTGGAAGGGCTCAAAATTTTGAAAAAGAGATATTTCATACACTCATTCGTCAATAAATATCGAGTTAAAATCACTTTTTCCTCACTATGTATTTATGACAGATATAATATTTTCCCTCTAATGTTTATTTCATATCATTTGACCTCCTTAATTACTTGATCTAATTAACCAAAATGTCTCGTATGACCGTTAAAAATATATCAAAAGTATAAAATACTCCTTTATACTTAATGTTTATCTTCTATTTTCTTTGTAAATGTTAAAATTTTAGGCAAGAAATAAAACATCAAGCAAAATATTACATTGTAAAAATAGTATAAAGTGCCCCCTAATATTTATTTTTCTTTTTAAGATGCTATCACTCTACCCCCTTAAAGTGAAATACCAAGTAACATTTTTTTTCTCATTTTTTTTTTCTAAAACTTAGGCTCGTTCGTGTTATTAGGTAAAAAGAATGGACTAAGCCTCACATGATGCAAACATACGTACTTTGACACTGTCTTACCCTACTTTGGCCTTTTTTTTAATTTATTCTTTATTGCCCTAACACATACCACTTTGGACTTTCATTTTCACCTTCTTTATTTGCTGAGTTGGAAAATGAGTGTTCCATCCCATGAAAATTCTTAAAAGTTTGAAGGTTCTTGAGCGACTCTATTCATATTTTTGCAGATTGAAGTTATATCTTGTTACTTGTCTTCTTTATTAGTTACACAATGTTTACCCAATTTAGGTTTTAATCTATTAACTTTTTTAATCTATTTGATAATTTTAGGTTTTTTATTTATACTAGAAGATTTTGTCTTTAATACTTGAATTTTTATTGAGTAATTGACTTTCATATATGAATATATTACATAGTTGACATTCTTTTTGTTAGTATATATTGGATTTGTATTCTTTCTTAAATTAAATGAGTTTATCACATGAGATGATATTTTCTTCAATGAAACTTGTGAAGAATGGATTAAAGAGTCATAGAGAGCAATTGTAATAATGTAAAGAAAGTTTTTTGTGGAAATAAATGGTTATATATATGTAGTTGATTTTGGATTTTCGAATAATATACAATCAATGTACAATATTTGTTAGTAGCAAATAATCTTAGGAGATGAGGTGAGATTATTACAAAATAATGCTATCTAAAAATTAGCACAACCCACAAAAACTTGTCAAGGCAACTTATTAAGCACCTTATGTACACACAACTTGATAAGAAAGATTATGATGAATAAAATTACACACAGAGCAAGATAATTAATCTAAAACAATATGTATGACAAGAATGTAAATAGAATAGGGAGGAAGAAATCAAATTCAAGATTTACAAGTGGTTCGACAAGCTCACGTCCACCACCTAAGGTCTTCTCCCCTTAAAATTTTTCCAAAGTCTCCACTAGAAACTTCAATTCTTGTTCAAGTGTTAGTGAAACACAAACCAACTTAGAACAATCATTTGATTACACAAAGGATCACAAAGTCTCTTCAAATATAGGTAAGACTTCAATACCTACATCATCTATTATTTGAATCCATAAAGGACCTTGTATAATCTTTACACTTACACGATTTTCCCACATTTACCCTCTTTACAAGGATTCTCTCAATCCTATACTAGAGGCCAATTGTGTACAAAATACAAAAATTGTGTATAAATAGATTATACAACAAATACTCCCCCAATGAGTTGATATACAATTCAAAGCTTTTGAATGCTTGATGGATTTTGCAAGTTAAAGCTCATACTTGGTGTATATTAATTGAAATAAATAAAAATGAAAGTTTAAAAGTAATATGGAATGTTTTGAAAATGTTGGAAGAGTTAGTTTTATGAATTGGATGATTTTGGTATTTATAGAAAAATGTCCAACAACTCTTTATAACACTATTTTTTCGAAATTCTGACAAGGACGGTCGAGCTAAAGGTCAATCGATCGCATGGCCGTTGAATATATGCACTTTCTGCCTGGACCAGTTGAGCGAGACCGTTCGACCGACAAACACTGCATAATGCCAAATAGTGCTAGTTTTGCAATTTTGCAAAAAATTGACCAAAATCCAATCTTTGGAATGTAATTATTGAGATCATTTAAGAATACTTATTTAAAAGAGTTTTCAACCCATTTAACATATCAAAATATTTTCTTTACTCTTGAAGAAAAATTAAAAATTATTTTTTACAATTCAAGAGCTTAAAATAAATTTGTAACCGAAATTCAATCTTTTGAAAATTCAAATATTTAAATCCTTTTAAGATCACTTCTTCAAAAAATGTTTTGACTCATCTAACATTTCAAAATATTTTCTAAACTCTTGATAAAAGATTAAAGTCGATTTTGAGAGATTACCAAAAGTTTGAACCATAAAAGCATATATCTAAGCCAAATGACGAGTTTTATGCTGTTACCCCTTATGTCGCCACATTTCTATCCTCATAACACCACATCATATTTGTGCCTTTAAGTCTTGATTCTTCAATAGAGGTCTTTATTTCTTCAACTTTTCAAGACTTTATTCTTCAACTCTCTTTGAGCTTGTGGTATGCATTCTTCAATTCTTCAATTGGCATACACACTTTGTATTTTCTCAATCTTGCATATCTTCTTTAATCAACACGTTTTTTTCTTTCATGCAATGCTTCTGGGATTATGTTTGGTCATGCCATTCTCCTCAAAGGATGGGCTTCAAGAGAATGATTCAGAGTTCTAAAATAGCTCAATATAATCCATAAAAGCCAAACATTCAAGTACAAATTGGCTTATAATGATATCTACATTTAATGCGCATAAGCCACAAGTGTGTATTTAAAACATATACACATATTAACACAAACAAACTTGATAAATCCGATTTTTTTTATTTGTTATCATCAAAATCATAACTTTTGGCATAAACTGAACAATTTTAATAAAAACTCATATAGTTGTTAAATTATATTTGTGTCATAGACGCCTACAAACACAACTACTAAGAAAATATTCTAAATCCACCCCTAGGTGAAGTAGTTTTTGGTGGAAAGAAAATGTTGAATTTGAGGAAATATGTTACAAGAGTATCCTTGTCCATTAGCAATTGGTGGCTTGGAATTAATTTGAGTAGGAATAGAGTGAAATTGAGAATGGAATGAACTTGATGAAAACTTGATAAAGAGTATGACATGCTTAGTATGTTTTTGGAATGAACATAGGTATTTTAATTTCAAGCCAGATTTGGTAATCAGTAACAATGAAATAGTATTGGGAATGAATTTTACTTATTTATATTATTTGTCATTATTATCCTTATTACAATTATTATTATACTCATTATTATTATTATATTTATTTTTATTATTAAGAAAATAACATGTATATTATGGCCATATTTGTAATATATTATTTTTTAAAAGATCTGTTTCATTTGACAAATGAATTTTTAACATGTATATAATATGTTTATTATTTATTAACATAACTTTTGTTTATTTTTATTATTTATTAAGATTATGATTATTTGTTAATATTATTTATGCGAACTATTACTATTTTTATTATTATTCTTTCTACTACTATTAATATTATTATTCTTAAGATAATATAATATGTTTAAGAGCTAATTTGTCATATATTATTTTTTAGAGGGCTATTTTGGCCATTTGAAAAATGAGCTTTGTGATATATATATATATATATATATATATATATATATATATATATATATATATATATATATATATAATATTTTTTTTATTACTCTTTTTTTTTTTTTTTATGAGACAAAAACATATATGTTAAGGGTTGATGTTGTATAAATTGAATTTTGAGAGGACATATTAATTACTTGACAAATGCTTTCATTTCTAAAAATATGAGAATGAACTAGTTTCGTGTGTTTTTATAAAAAATGACTAATCCCATATTAGGAGAAGCGAATTGCGTTGTGAATGGGAATCTCATGTTTTTTTTTTTTTTTTTGGACAAAAAATCTCATGTTCATTACCTTAAACTAAGCATGAGAATTGAAAAAGGTTAGAAATGTTATTACATACCCAACCTATTACATCATCTCAATCGTCACCTAAGTTGTACCTTAGCTGGATCCACAAGGGTAGAAACATTATTCCGCTATAATCACATTCACCACCACAATCACACCCACCACCACGACGACACCATCAGAACCATACCCATCACTGCGACCATACCACCACCATTGCACCTACCACCGTGACCAAAAACCCTACCACTACTACACACATATATCACCACTATACACACTGCCACCACACACACACAACAACACCACCACCACACACACACTTTTACCACACAGACATGCAACATACCTACACATGCAAACAAGCACACACCCACTTATACGGCCCACACACACACACACACAAACGGGTAGGGATGGGTAAGACGATGGAGGTAGGGATGAGGGGGTGGAATAGGAAAACAAATTAGAAAAACAAATAATATGTTATCAAAAAAGAAAAGAAAGAATATTTTTGATGAAAAAGGCCATTATACCTTCAATATCTGGTCATGTGCGTGGCACATGACTATTTTTTATTAAAACAGAAGTTTAACGGTAGGAACTAATTATATGGGTTTTTACAAAGACTAAAATAGACTTTTTAAAATGATAAAAACTAAATTGAGAGAAAATAAAAAAAAAGGGACCTTAACATTGCTTAGAGATAAAAGCCCAAATTTCACATATCACATCAATACTCAGGAAGAGGACATACCTTTCGCTACTATTACACAACGTGCGGCACAATCACTAACCATGTTGCATCTTTAGCTAAATGTAATCATACATGTTACTTTTACAAGACATCAGTAATGCATAGGGTAAAAACCATTTTGGTCCTTGAAGTTTGGATAAAGTCCAAAACCAGTCCTTGAGGTTTGGAAATTATTGAAAGTAGTCCCTCTGTTAAATGGATGATGTTGCTGTTAACGGATGGAAGGGCAAATTAGTCATTTTACTCTATAAAAAAAAGAATTGAAAACAAATGAAAGGCCTAAAAGTTGTACCTCTTTTTTTTTTTTTTTAACTCTCATCTCTCTTCTCTCACACGACAGACACACACACACACACACTAAAACTAAACTGAAAGCTTCTCAATCTATTCTTATACACACTAGATCATACTCACTTACCTAAATACCTTTGCAATTTGTATCTACTGCATATATATTTACGGGTTTGATTTTACTTTTGCTTAATACATATAACTTGGACAAAAAATTAATTTTTTGGTATTTTTCTTTGTGGGTTTTATTTTACACATTCAGAGTTCCATAAAAATTCCATCTTTTCTATGTCTACTTTTTTAGATTGATTGGTTTTATTTTGTTTCTGTTTTTTTTTTAAAAAAAATTGTTTATCTTATGATCAGTGGTATCGCTGAGTTTTGTTTTTAAATTTTTGGATTGATCAATACTAAATTAGTTTAAAGTTGGAGAACTTTACAATGCAATACAAGTTTGTTAGTTTATTGATTTGCATAGTTGATTATAAAGATGGAAAAATCAAAATTCTTAAAATTACTTTTAAATTTTTTTGATTTCTTAGAATTTCATTTTATTTTGACATTATTTACATACTAGCGTTGAGAAAATAATGTACAGTTTGAAATAACTTTTTAGATATTTTGATTCCTAATATTTATTTATTTAAAAAAAATATAAGCTACAAGTGGCTTCAAAACTGAATCTGTTTATACATTTGGAGTAAAATAGAAATATATGAAAATGCAATTATTATGAGAAATTTGTCATTTTTAATCAAAATTTTAAATTTTATTTTTTTACAAATAATTTTTTTAAATAAATTTAGAGGTCATTGTCACTAATTCGTTTTTCGTAAGTCGTTTAGCAATTTTTTGTTTTTTTTCATGAATTTTTTTTAGCCATAATTTTGTAAAGATAATGCGATTCTTTACCAATTGCATCATTTTTAATTTTTAGATAACAATTGAAGTATTAATAATCAGTCATTTTTTGAGCAATTCTGTATTTGGAATATGATTATTATTTTTTATTAATAATATATATACTTTTATATTTTATTATATTTTTAAAGTTATAAGGATATTATGGTCTTTTTGCTCGATTAAAGCATTACCGTTAAATGGAGGTAAATAGCTAGAAGTTAGATGAAGTGACTGATTTGGGTATTTCTCAAACCTGAGGGGTCTGTTTGGGACTTTATCCAAATTTCAAGGACCAAAATAATTTTTTCCCGCAGTGCATATTAACACACACCCACGCTACTTTGGCGTTTCAACCATAAAAAAGCAGAGCGGTGGACGCTTACCTAGATTTGACTGGGAGACTACAATTTGTTTTCTTTTCCTTTTTCTCTTTTTGGACTCTCTGGTGCAAAAGTGTAGCTTTTGTTGCATTTGACATGTTGCATTCTTGTGTTGTGGTGTTGTAGGTATCTTGTGGAACCATGGCTCTTAGTTCAGTAAAACAAATGGAAATGGTTTATAAAGACTTGAAGGATAAAAATGTGAGGACAATTGTTCTCACTGGGAACCGTGGTGTTGGGAAGACCTGGATGGCTAGAAAGTTAAGTGAGCGTGCTATGAGCGAGAGAATTTTTGATCTCACCTTGTGGATATTTCTGAATACAAAGTATGATCAAAAGACCCTTCTAAACAGTATTGGTTGTCAGTTATCTTTGCTTTCTCCTTCGGATGAGTGGGAATTTGAGGATGACTATATAGAGGAAAAAGGCAAAAAGGAAGTTGAGAAAGAAGAGGGCAAAAAGGAAGTTGAGAAAGAAGAGGGCAAAAGGGAAGTTGAGAAAGAAAAGGGCAAGAAGGAAGTTGAGAAAGAAATAAACCACTTAAAATCGAAGATAAGAGACGCACTTGAAGGGAAGAAACTTCTCTTAGTTTTAGATGATGAGGGAAATCAAATGATGGAATCTGAGATTTGGTCAAAACTGGATGATCTAAAACTAGATCAAAATTGCAAGATTCTGATAACCAGAGCGAACAATATAACCAACCCAAACAATATAACCAGCCCTTTACCTGTGGTAAAAGCAATTGACCTGGAGCCTTTGTCTGAGGTTGAGTGTCTTTCTTTCTTGCGTGATATAGTAGGGCCAAATGTTTTCGAGCTCCCAGGCATTCAAGATTTAGCAAAATTTTTTGTTGGCCGCTGCAGAAAGTTGCCTGCTGAGATGATCATCATAGCAAAAGCCTTGGGATACTTCGGAAACAATTTGTCAGGGAGGCTGAAGCTGAAAGATGCTAAGGAGGAAGTGCTGCTTCATGATGGACAAGTAGTAAATGTTATCAAGTTACTCAGCAATGGGTATGAACCGTTGCCGAGCACCATCTTGATTGATACTTGCTGTCTAGATCGCCCCTTCCTCCCTGCACGTGGAGCTTTACATTATAACGAGTTGATCTGTTATTGGATACTGGAAGGATATCTTCATGATCAGTTTGATTGCTTGGCAGACGCATTCAAGAAGGGACACGCTGTGCTGATGGAGCTTATCGATTGTGGATTGGTCAAACAACTAGAGGCTGGCTATGTTTCCATGAATGGAGTAAAGTTTGATTTAGATGCTCATGATAACTATGGATTCTTCAAGACTCGACATCTAGGCTTGGCCACCATGCTTGATATCGACCTTGGGAGAACCAATCAGGCGGATGGTGTGATAAAAACGACTTATGCCGGGGAGGAAAGCAAAAGGATATCAACTTTACTGTTCGATGCTGATCATCTCAATAGAGACGTCCCAGATGATGTCCTTGAGTGCAGGAGCGAGCTTGAAGTTCTAGCCATCTTCGATCCCACGATCCAACAGTTTGATCTGTCTGAGATGCATAAACTCCGTCTGCTTGTACTTAGAGGTTGTGATTATTTGCAGAGTATCAATCTTACCCAGAAAAGTAAGGCATCAGCTGCAACTCCAATGGCCGGAGGTGACACTCAGGACTTTTCACAGCTTGAGGGCTCAACTATTCCTAAGATGGTCTTTAGGGATTTAATAGTTCTTGAGATTTCTGGTCCTAGCTCCTTCACTAAACTTCCAGATACTCTTTTCAACTCTATGCCTAAACTTCAAAGCCTCAATCTATCATCACTCCAGATTGATGCACTGCCCTCGTCTTTTTATGAACTTACTGAACTAGTCTGCCTCATCCTTAGAAAATGTTCTTGCCTGACGGAACTAAAAAGTCTGAAAAAACTCAAAAAACTCGAGTTGCTTGACCTTTCTGGTGCCATCTCTTTCACAAGATTTCAGGACAAGAGCTTTAGCGCAAATCCGGAGCTCCAAACACTTAATCTTTCCCAATCAAAGATAATGCACTTACCGTTGGTTAATAGTCTAGGAAAGCTTATTCATCTTTTCCTAACTGATTGCATAGACTTATGTAGACTACGCAGAATTGAGTCCCTCTCTAAACTCCAAATTCTTGATATTTCTTGTTCAATAAACTTTTGTGAATTCCATGATCCATCATTTGAGAAACTTTCCAGCCTTAAATTGATTAATCTTTCACAAACATCAGTTGAGGAGTTACCCTCAGACATTGTCAATCCACATTATCTATATTTAAAGGGTTGCTCACAGCTAAAACAACTTCAGTACATGGAATCCATGAAAGACCTCCAAGTCCTTGATCTTTCGGGTTCGAGCTCTCTGGAAGAAATTGATGAAAATTTCTTTCGTGATCTGAAGTGCCTTAGAGAACTCAAGCTTTCAAAAACAAAATTGAAGAGTCTCCCATCCATGTCCAGTCTTTTCAATCTTCGTTCCCTCTTGATGTCAGATTGTCTGTCCTTGACAAATTTGGGAGAGTTAAAGTCCATGGAAAAACTGGAGGTGCTTGATCTTTCAGCTTCTAGTGCTTTGACTGATTTTCAAGATGAATCTTTTGAATCCCTGCATTGCCTTCAGAAACTTGACCTCTCTGGAACCAAAATTACTCGTCTTCCATCTCTTTCACATCCTAGCAACCTCCGTCACCTCCTACTGAAAGGTTGCACCAGTTTGAAAGTATTGCCATCACTGGAGTCTCTTTCAAAACTTGAGGAGCTAAATCTTTCTGGTGTTAGATCTATAGGGGAAACTGGGGCTGATTTCTTTGAGCACTTGACTTATCTTCAAATTCTTGACCTGTCAGAAACTCAGATACAGAAGTTGCCATCCTTGTCATCCCTCACAAATCTTAGCTATCTTTCTCTTAGAGGCTGTCCGGCAATAAATGAAGTGCCTGGTCTGCCAATGCTTACGAAGCTTGAAGTCCTGGATCTTTCTGGAACATCTGTCAAAGACCTACCAGATCTTGGTCATTTTTGTAACCTTCGTGAGCTTCTCCTCAAAGATTGTTCAGGCTTTCAAAAGTTTGATGATCTGGGGATGCTTAATATCTTGAAAGCCTCGATTGCAGAGCTTCCTTACAACATCTCAAGACTAACTCTTCTTGAGCAGCTTGAACTTCCAAAAGTAGGAATTCATGAAGCTGATGCCGAAAGTACAATATGCACTTCAGAGGATCCGAATCGATACAATTGGAGCATTTCTAGTTGGCCAGAGGAAGCCCTCAGTAACAGCGATAAGCTTGGATTAACTTTTGATTGTGGCCACTTTCTCCAGCTCTTGGAGAAAAAAACAGATTTGTGGCAGTCAAGCTTCAAGGAATTCCATTTCCTTGTTCACTCTACTGATGCAAAACCCAAGTTCGGAGATAAAGTTTTCTACATGAAGAAACTTTTCGTAAGAGACACATATTTAGTTTCTCAAAGTAGGAAACGAACACGGTCTTTGGAGATGCGTGGATTCATTAGCTTCCCCAATTGTCTGGAGCCTGTGTTAACTCATGCTGAATGTGTCTTTTTGATTGATAACCCCTTTGTCAGATACTTATCGGATTTATCTGCCAACAACATCAAGCAAATGAAAGTGTGTTGGATTCAGAGATGCTGCAATTTGGAGAATGTTCTACATGTGGATGACAAGGATGACGCAACAATGCCCGAAGAGAAGGTGAAAGGCAGGCCCGGGGCAGATGGAAAAGTTGATGCAAAAACTGGAAATAGTCTGGAGATCTTGTGGGTTTTGGATGTAGTTAGTATGAAGAGTATATGTGATGGAAACCTGGAAGGCTTTGGAAACCTTAAGTGCTTGCACCTTGAACATTGTTCTGAACTCTCACATGTTTGTTTTTCAGCACAGCAGCTAAAAAATCTGGAAGTTCTTCAAATCAAATATTGCCACAACTTGTGCGCTCTGTTCAAGGATGAGTCATCTGCGACACTGCCAAAATTGCGCACGCTACAGCTATGGTCGGTGCCGAGGTTGAAGAATATTGGATGTGCAGTTCCAACTCTTCAGAGACTCACAGTTGGAGAGTGCCCTCTGCTCACACAACTTTTTTCTTCAGCTCCGTTTCCAGGAAACCTGGAGATCCTCCAAATCAAATTTTGTGAACGTTTGGAGATTGTCTTCTGCGGAAGTGAATTAGCAATCATGATCGAGTTACGACAGTTGCATCTTTGGGACCTGCCAGAGCTGACGAGCATAGGAGCACACCTGCCATCTCTACAAGATAGAAGAAGTGTCAGACAATGCCGAAAATTGCTTTGGCATGACAAGTCGTAAGGAACAATGGCAATATTCATAGAAAACGATCTCAATCAAAGAAGGATGCTGCAAAGAATTCTGCTATCAATTTCCCCATTTTACAATTTTGTACATGTTTATGTATCTGTTCCTCAAGTTTGACATCCATATCAGTCTCTTATCTTTCCTTCATGATATTATTCTCTCTCCTTCATTTTTCCTTGCCTTGTATTCCATCTATAAGAAATCTTTCTTTGCACATCATATTCTTTAATTATTCTTACTATGGTTGCTTCAAAGGCTTCAACAGTGTCTTGTTTCATGTACTTAGCATCCAATGTTATGTTGATGGTGCATCACCAGCTAGAAGATGTAGGAATTCATGCTTCAATGCAAAAAGTGATTGATACTGGACAAATTTCTTTAGCAGGGAAGAACATTACATGTCTATCAATGTTTCTTTGAAAGTTTATGGCTCATACTATCTCTCTGTCAATTGAGATATTCTTTGTATCTAGAAAATTACAACAATCAAGCCCCTTAGAGTTGATCCAAGTGGTCGGGAAGTGATTTGTTTTAGTCAAAAGTCTTAAATCCGAACATATGTCTTCCTATAAAAAATATTGTCAGTCATTGATTGATATGAAACATGCATTGCGTGTGCAAATGCGCCACAAGATTTGTAGTCATAAGGCGGATCTAATATAATTTTACTTAAAGTGAATTCATTTTTATCAAAAAGAGAAGAATTACAATAATCATTAGCAAATATACCATTCAAAACAGTCCCTATATCGCTATTTTCTATTTTCTGCTTTATGATTTTGTGGAACAAAAACCATTCCGAAAGTTCTATCACACAAAAAGTTTTCTTGTGAATTTATGCAAAAATGATTGGCTCTCGTAATGACTATATTTTTAGTTTAGAGGAAATTATGAAATTATTATACATAGTGCCGCGATTATTATAAAGGAAATTATCCTACAAGGAAACCTATATATATGTTCGACAAAGAAATGAAGTTTAGGGACTCACTATGAATGAATTACTTGCGATTAGGATTTTAAAATATTGTAAGCAAGTCTGATTCCTTACATAGGTGGATCTATATAGGGTCATGGGGTTACAACCCCCATTAATCCGGAGGGCGGAATCATTAAGGGATAAATTGAGATTATATTTTTTTTAAATATATGTATCTTAAATATATTTTTAGGATGAAAAATTAATTTGATCCTTATTAAAAAAATACTCATATATAAACTAAATTTTGTGATTTTAACTCTTTGCTAAACAAAAATTCTAAATTTTCCCTTGATTCCGTTCTGTTTAAAATTACTTCTCAGATAAAAAAGTGCGTAAAGAATCTGAATATGAAAGATATGCGAAGAAACTATTCTATTTCTCATGCTTTCAATGTGCTTCTGAATTTAAACTGTACTATAAAAGAATGGTTGAGGAAAATCTATGCAACACTTAATTCCTAAAGAATTATGCAGCATATCATAATATGGAATTCTATATCGGTGGGAGAAAGTATATATGTGTGATTTAAAAGTGAGTGTTGAATATAAGGGTTAATTATTTTGGGCCTATAACAGGTTAAAGCACTAACACTTGTGGAGATTAAAGTTATCGCCTATTTTATATGGTGAATGTTGTGCAATAGAAAGCTTTGTGAGAGAAAACAAACATTTCTCAATAAATAGTTTATTGTTGCAATAAATAGTTTATTGTTGCAATAAATTACCACATAAGAGCAAGTCTAATAATTTAGTTACTTCGACTTTTTAGTCAAATTAAAAAGTCAAAAAAAAAAAAAAAAAATCTCCAACAATTTAGCTATCTTGTTAGCTAAATTGAATAGCTCGCCAAAGTCCTTACAAATGCTTGCTAGGATCAGCAAGTCAATTTGTCTCGCTACAAGGCTTTGATATCTCCAGTACACATCTTGTCTTGTTTTTTTTTTTTTTTTTTTGTTGGTTCAAAATCAAAAGAATGCTACGATTGAATCATTATTTCATTGCTTTCAAAAAATTTAAAAAATTACTCTCAAAAAATATTGGAGTGATATGTGATTTCAGAAAAAGAGAATCTAAATTTATTTATGATATTTTATTCTTGTTTGTAGATGAATTCAAAAGTAGAGAGTCTAAATTTATTTATAATATTTTATTTTTATTTGTAGATAAATTCAGAAATATAGAATTTGAATAGAGAATGTTGTTAGAATAAAATTAAAATAAAGAGTTTATAAAAGTTGAGAGTCAATAATTTCATTCTCTATTATAAAAATATCATTGCGCTTTGCTTCATGCGAGCACCATAAGACTCTTCCTGAAATATTATTACGTGCAAACATCCTCTTATTTGTATAATTGGTATTACAAATATATTACAATTGTTCACAAATACACTAGAATTTATAGAAACGCACTTTTTTTTTATGTGACATAGTCTTTCTTTATTTCTCAGAAAATTCTACAAACGTTTGAGATGTTGAACTTTTCAAATTAAAGTCGTAGTGCTTATTCTAACGCATGTTTTTATGATTCACAGTAAGAATGTAGACTCTACGAACAAATAATAGAAGGCTTTCGTATCTTTTATTTTTCAAACCTTTGACCGATATCTTAAATCAAGAAGAAGCTGTAGCTCGATATTGAACTCAATTTGCTGGTAGATTTTGCCTTGGTGTTGCTAGAAGGTAAATCTGTGTTGGACCAGACTAAAAAATCCACAAGTCATGATATGTAGACCAAAGAAAATTTGCTATAAAAAAAAAAGTCTCCTCTTAGAAGACAATAATTAACTCGGTCTGCGTTTACTTACCACTAAAATGCAGTCCAGACAACTAGCTAGCTAGTATTTGGAAAATAACCTGGCCTCGTATGGTCCCATGTGACACATGTTCAATTTTTTTTCTTTTTTATTTAATAAAAATTTTAAGTTGTAAATCACATATTAAAAGTTTTATAAAAAAAGATTAATTTTAAAATCTTTTAAATTTATAACGAAAAAAATATCACTAAATGAAAGTTCCGCTACACATGTTCAACTTTATTCCATTCTTCCACACCTTGATGAGAGCTGAAACTTAACTATGCTCAAATTCTTTCTTTCTCTTACCTCAGGCTCAGAGTATCCACCAAAGACTATTTGAAGTCTTCTTCTTCTTTGTAATTTCATCATCTAATTTCATCATCTGTCTCGATTGCTTCAAGAGATAAAAGAGAAACATCATCAACTCCATCCATGTCCACTCCCTCAGAAATCACACCAGCTGAAACAAATCCAAATGATCCTTCTTCAGTCAACCACAATCCATCACAAAGTCAACCTTCAACAACACACAACCAAAAACCTGAGAACAATGAAACCTCAAAACAGGTTTCGATTCCAGAAGAAACTAAGGAAAACACAAAACAAGATCCAAAAGCTGAAAATTATATCAAAACTCGAAAACAGAGGAGAGCCTTAAAATGGACAACATTGCGAGATCTCTTCACTTCCAAGGGCAAAAGGTCTAGAATCCATGTTAATCAACTTGCTGTCAAGAGGATTATTCAAGAGAAAGATGTGCTTTCCAATCTGATAAAGGCAGATGTCGATTACATCAAGAAAAGCTCAGTGGAGCTACAGAAGTATAAAGATAAGGTGAGTGATGGTGTAGCCGAAGCTGAAAGGAGGCTTGATGAGCTCAACAAGGACGGCGATGGATCAACTGAGAAAGATTACCGGGAGTTGAAGAAGGCCGTGACCAAACTGAAGCTTCATATGCCTGTGAAAAATAAACTCAACGAGGCAAAAGACCAACATCACGGTCAGCGGTCGATGGGAGTCTTAGAAGCCAAGCCAGGGCAAAAGATTCCTGCAAAAGTCCTTGAGAAGTTACCTCAGTTGCACGGGAGCCATGTCTTGAAGAACAGCCTGGACTTTAAAGACTTTGAAGCGCGTTACAATGATCTTAGCTCTGAGATGAAGCTTTGCTTGCTGTGTTTTTCGGTCTACCCAGAGGATGTAATCATCAAGAAGAGGCTAATGGTTTACTGGTGGATAGCTGAAGGTTTTGTGCCTCCAGTTGATGCAAAAGCAGATATTGAGAATGGGAAAACCGCGGAGGACTTTGGCAATGAGTACTTTTATGAGCTGATGAGGAGGGGATTCATCGAGCCAGCCAATAAAAAAAGAAGCATATCTGTGAAGGCATGTAGAATGCACCCCCTTATTCGATCAGCTTTAGTCATGATTGCTGAGAAGGCTAAGTTCTTCAATTTTGATTCCAAGGGAGAGCCAATCGAAAATTTTCGTGGTTCTCTTCGGGCATGCTTGGTGGGGAATGGTTTACTAAAATATGAAGATTTGCGCGATGGTGAGATAAGGGTTGAAGATCTGGAGAAACTTCATCTAGTTTTCAATGTAAATGAAAATTATTTGGAATTCAAGACTGAATGGTTCTTGCAGATGAAGAATGTGAATATACTTTATCTGGGAAGGTGGAAGGTTTTAGCTACTGATCATATTGAAGTGGAGGAGACAGAATTCTTGGACGGCTTGAAAATTATGAAGTATCTCAAGTTCTTTAACCTTCAAGGAGTTTCAAGAATTACAGAGCTTCCTGAATCGGTTACAAAACTGTCGAATCTCGAGATCTTGGATGTCAGAGCCTGTCATAATCTTGAAACAATTCCTAAAGATATTGGCTTGCTGAAGAAGTTGACACATTTGGATATGTCTGAGTGTTACTTGCTAGAACACATGCCTAAAAGTCTCGCGATGCTCTTGGAACTACGAGTATTGAAGGGGTTTGTTGTGGAAAATGAGCAGGACAATAACTCATGTGCTCTTGAGGATTTGGGGAAGTTGGAAAAACTGAAGAAGTTGAGCATTTACACTGGATTACAGGAATTTCCAACAGAGAAGCATGTAAGAGCTCTGCAGAACTTCCAAGCACTTCGGAAGCTGACAATAACATGGGGAGGGGGTGCTTTACATGCCTCAGAAGATCGAGGGAAGAAAGATAAGAAGGAAAAAACTGGTGCTGAACGGGCAAAAGCACAGGCTAAGACGAAAAAGAAAGAACGTAGTAAACATTTGAAGAAGGATAACACAACAGCTGAACAAGCAAAAGCGCAATCCGAGATACAAATGACAGAAGCTTCTTCCTCAGGACCTTCACATGACAAACAAGAACAAGTAGAAGATAAGAAAAAGGCTAACTCAGCAGCAGATGAATTGAAAGCTCTTTCGGCCAAAACACAAAAACCACAAGCAGCATCCTTGGGACGATTAAATGCCTTTAAGGGCGATTCTTGGAAACTGGAGAAGCTCGATCTCAAGTGTTACCCGACAACGATTACACCTGCTTGGCTAACTCCTCCCAATTTTAGGGACCTAAAGAAGCTGTATATCAGAGGAGGGAAGTTTTCAGATTTGGGACAATACCAAGAGTTTCTTGACAATCACAGGGGAGATGACTTGCCGAAGGAAAAGTGGGACGTTGAGATTTTGCGTCTCAAGTACTTGAGTGAATTGGAAATGGATTGGAGAGAGCTTCAAGAATTATTTCCAGAATTGATTTACTTGGAGAAAGTTGGTTGTCCTAAGCTCTCTTTCTTCCCATGCGATGCAACTGGAGTGTGGATTAACAAGGACAAATTGAAGAAATCTGATGATAAAATTGCTATATTTGCCCCAAGCCACTCTTATTAACAACTTGTCGCACTTATGCTCTTGTTAAGATTTACATTTCTGTAGCTTGTGTGTCTTGATGTATTTTTCACTTTCATGGTTTGGAGATTATTCCAATATAATTTCTTATGTTGTCCATAGCATACTTGTATAAATACATAATGGTTATCTATGCTATGATAAAGTGATATATACATATCTACATTGAACTGTCAAAGTTCAAAGGCAAGTCTACTGAAGCAAAATCAAGTTCAGATGATGAGAAAATTCTAGATAAAACTTTGTAACGTCTCATTGATACTCTTAGGCTATTCTCAATGGATACTCTAAAAGGCAATTATTGAAATTTTTAAAGACTCTATGGATAAAAAAGTAATACTAATGGGAGTTTGTAAATGTCAAATCTATATTTTTCTCTCAAATTTGACATCATTCACGGTTTTTTAAGTAAAAATAGAGTTCGGTCTCCATTTTTATTAGTATTATTATTATTTTTTATTATTATTCATTATTTTTATTTTTATTATTGATTTATTATTGTTGTTGTTGTTGTTTTATTGTTATTATTAACTTATTATTATTATTATTTATTTTATAATAATAATAATATATTTTTTTATTTTATTTTTATTATTATCATTATAATAATGATAATAATAATCATTTTTATTATTATTATTTTTTTTTTATTTGTTTATTTATTTATGATTATTATTATTGTTATTATTATTCTTCTTTTATTTTTATTTTCATTTTTATTTATTTATTTTATTATTATTATTATTATTATTATTATTATTGCAAAAAAAATTATATGTAAAAGTTATGTTTTTATGAGGATATCTTAGTCAGTTTAGAAATAAGTTCATTTCCAAACACATGGGAATGAGCTAATTTCATGTACATGAGAATGGAATTACTTTAGGAATGAAATTCTCAAATTTATTCATTCATACCAAGCATAAGAATCGGAATAGAGTTGAAAATGTCATTTCATTCTCAACCCCATTTTAATGTACCAATCACTACTTAAGGAGTAAGTTAAAGTTGTATTTTCTGAAAACATATGTATTTTAAAGGTATTTTTTTGCTGAAAAATTAATTTAGCTCACACTGAAAATATACTCATATATAAACTAGATTATGTAATTTTAACCCCTTATTAAACAAAAATTTTAAATTCGCCCCTAGTTCCGTATTGTTTAGAATTACTTCTTAGCTAAAATTATGCGAAAATAGTCTGAATATGAAAGATATGTGAAGAAACTATTCTATTTCCCATGCTTTCAATGTGCTCCCGAAGTAGCAAATTTGAAGAGTAATATAAGAGAATGGATGAGGAAATTCCATACAACCCTTAATTCTTGAAGAATCATGCAGCATATCATGGTCACAACTTGAAACAGCAATACTTGTGATTAAGGGCAGAACTATGTTGCCTATACATGGATCAAGCATGATGAGATTTCATCATTTATTTAAGGTAGTGATTGGTATATTAGAATGAATTGAGAATAAAATGATATTCCTAACTCTATTTCGATTCTCATACTTAGTATAAAGGAATAAACTTGATAATCTCATTTTCAAGGTACTCTCATTATCTAATTTATGAGATTATCATTCCAGAACAAACACATGAGATTAACCCGTTCTCATGTGCTTGGGAATAAACTTATTTTTAAAATAACTAACATACTCCATAAAAACATAATTTTTATGCATTGTTTCTTTTACAATAATAATAATAATAAAAATTAGAATAAAAATAATAATGGTATAATAATAATAATAATAATAATAATGAAAAATAAAAAAAATGAAAATAAAATAATAGAAATAAAAATAAAAATAATGATGATTTTAATAATAAAAATAAAAAAATAAAAAAGAAATAAAAATCAAATAAAAAATAATAAAAATAAAAATAACAATGATGATGAAGATAATAATAATAATAAGAATAATAACAATACAATGATGATGAAGATGATGATAATAATAATAATAATAATAATAATAACAATGACAATAATAATGATGATGATGATAATAATAATAATAATATTATTATTATTATTATTTGTGTTTATTATGTTTATTTTGTTTACAGTTATGTTTATGTTTATTTTTATTTTTAATACTATAATAATAAAAAGACAATCATGTCATTTTGTACAAGTCATTTCATTACTACTCTTATATACTAACTACCAAATATGAGCTTGGAATCAAAATATTTATTCCTCGAACATACCAAACATGTCATTTCTATTTCCAAGTTTATTTCATTCCCAGTTCTATTTTATTTCTTAGGTCATCCCATTTCTCTCTAAATTTATTCCAGTGTATCAATCGCTACCTAAATGGTTTGTTGCCCTGCAGGCTGATTTATACAGTGAATTTTTTTTCTTTTTTTCTTTTTGATTCAAGGAATGTCTAAAACAGTACAACATAACCAACAAAACTTAACTTCGTAACCCTTCGCATATACAGCGAGTTACATACCACTGCAACAAAGCCCTAGTGGTCATTTTATACCGTGGATGTTGTGTAAAAGAAAGCTTCGTAAAAGAAAGGGAACAAAAGGTTATCAATAAATAGTTCATTGTTGCAATAAATTACTGCATAAATTAGTAACGGTAAAATATTTCTGTGGCCATTAAACTATCTTCTCAGTCCTGTTTCGGTCGTCAAAATATTTTTAGTTCTATTTTGGTCATTCGACTATCAATATGATTCCATTTTGACCATTCCATTAAATTTTTTTTTTAAATAGAATAACTATTAAGGGTAAAATCATAAATTTACTTAAACAAATAATATTTTTGTCACCAAATTAAACTTATATATAGATCTAATTCATTAATTTTACGATTTTACTCTTTAATAATTATTTAAACAAAAAAATTAATAGAATAACTAAAATAAAATAATTGATAATTAAATGGTCAAAATAAAATAAGTTAGATGACCAAAACAGGTTTAAAGAGATAGTATAATGGTCATTGAAATATTTTATCCTATTGTAGTCCAGACAACTTGCTAGTAGTTGGAAAATAAATAGTACCATCTATCCTCCCTTTTCCCGTTGGGTAAGGAAATGTTTGCTTATTCTAAGAAGCGTTGAGATTCGAGATCAACCCCGTGAAAACTTAGGAATAACAAATGTGTTTGATTGCCCCAATTAGCCATGTAAGTTCTATTTCAGTCCCTATGGATGATGAATAAATCCCTGATGGTCATAAAGTAGGATTTAGTTATTCCAGCTGCGGAAAAATTACACAAATAATTTTTATTATTTCACTAAAATTTTAAATTTCGTATTTGTTATTTAAAATTAATCAATTTAATTCCTACATGTAACTACTATTTAGAGACTAAATTAATTTTTTTTTAAATAATAAAAACTATATTGAATAATTTTAAAAAATAGGACAAGTAAAGGAAGACATCTTTCACAAATTTAACATGCTTGGACAGATAAAGTCTATGTGTTGCTAAATTTAGACACCTAAATCCTTCAGAGTTAACACAATAGCCTAGGAATAGACCTAGGCAGTAGTTTATGCTTGACATAGGGTCTGCTTCAGGAAAAATTCTTCAAATAGTCATGGTTGTTAGTCAGTCAAAAAATTTTCAATAGAATGGCAACATGTCATCATTGTGGGACCTAGCATTTAGTACACAATATTACTCACAATTACAAGGATACCCTAATGCAAAATGTATAAATTACTATAATATCCTCGTGGGTTCCACCAATATATCCATTAATAATATTCAATTTATTTAAAATATGTAATGTATTATGTTACCCTTATGATCCCATAATACTCCATTGGTTTGGAAATCTAGATGTCACATCAACATTTAATACAATCATATTAGCAATTAATACATTTAAAATAGTTCTCCTTCCACTTACAAAAATTTCCGCTTAAGATTTTATTAAGTAAATAAACGATACATTCTGTAGAGGAACATCTTAAATTAGAAGGAAATGTATTGTTATTCATAGTAAGACATTTATATCAATTGTAGAAATAGTAGAAATGTCAAGTTAATATATAGCACTTATATGATTATTAGTAATAGAAGTAAATTACTATATTACAATCTCTTTAAATTAATACTCGATAAATTAATAATTTTTTTTAAATAATAAAAATATTTGGTCCTCATTTGGAATCAGTGAAAAAATTAATAATTTCAATAAAATTATAAGATAATACATTTAAAATATTTCATTTGTATTTTATCGACACAAAAATTTCATAAATTAATAATTAATTAAAAAGTACATAATACATTAACTATAATGTTTTCGCAAAATATGAACCAATAGTAGCTTATCTTTTGTTGAACTTCAAATCTAACTGAATCTTATCTTTAATTTACGTGATGTGCCTAAAAGTTCTGGGGTTGTTTTTAAAAAATATGAGTCACTTTTCAAAAAATATACCATGAATATAATATGTATTATTAAGCCCAAAAAAACTAAAATATATCGATAAATTAATAATATTAATTTATCAATAAATTAATATCTCGCTAAATTCTATGTATCTATGCATATGAACTTGTTCATATGATGTAGTGTGTACTATTTTGTAGATAGGGGATATGCATTCGTAGATATATTATTAAGATTTAGCCTATTGCTTCTTAAATGTCCAATCATATTAAACCACCTAACTAATGATAGATATAAATCAAATGGGTAAATTTCATATTTAATCCCTATTGTTTACATATTTTTTCAATGTCAGCCCTAATATTTGAAAAGATTCATAGAAATACCTAATGTTTACAAAAGTGATTCAAAATAGTCCATATTATTCAATATTAACCAAGTTGGTCATTATTATTATTCAAAATATTCAATTTAGTCCCTATTATTTTTTAAAAATTTAAATTAGTCCCTAAACTTAGTCACATGTAGGGACTAGCTTGAGTTTTTTTAGAAAATATTAGGGACTAAATTGACTAGTTTTAAATAAGAGGGACCATTGTGAATCGCTTTTGTAAGCATTAGTGACTAGTATGATTTTTTTTAAAAATTAAGGACCAACTTGAAAAAATGTGTAAACAATAGGGACTATTTGCACAATTTATCCTAAATCAAATTGTTATCAAAGAAGATATACATAACATGACATTTGAACAAAGAATCTACAATTGAGCAAAGAAGGTATATATTTATCCATGATGGATCATAAGAGGTAATTTCAATCCATAGTTGAGCAAAGAAATATAGCATCTTTAAATTAATACTCAGTAAATTAATATTTTTTTTAAATAATTAGATTGTAAAATATATAATCTCCATAAAATTATAGGATAATACACTTCACATTTGTATTTTATAGGTCTCATATATTTTATAAATAATAACTATCTAAAAAGTACATAATAAATTGACTCCAAGGTGTGCTCAAAATATGAGCAGTTTGTCTTTCATTGAATATCAAATCTAGTTGTTTCTGCTATTCTAGAACTAAGGATACCATAAATGATAAGAGATTATGTTTTGCTTTCATTCAACACATATGATATGCACTTTGTCACGCCCCAACTCGACCCCACCTACAATCAGTCAAGACATAACGAAATTTCGACAGTATAACGACAGTAATTAAGATACCGAAGCTCTAAACCAACCTCTTTAGAATATCATACAACCAACTCCACAAACCATTCAACAATCAACTCCTCAATTAAATTAACAACATACAACATAACCATATTATACAATAATCATTCCTTCAACAATCCATTCATAGTTATACGCCTCCGTTCCAACTTAATACATATGTTATACATATATTTCAAAATAGATTATAACCAACTTAGTAGTCTAGTCATGATCAAAATAAAGACTACTAAATCATCATACATATGTCTTTATATTAAGATAGGTTATACAATACATTATTTTACAACAACTAAGATAATCTCATGGCAATGACTCCTGCACATAAGACTCATCTACATATGGTACATTTCCCTCTTCAAGAGGCACGTACCCGTATTCCTGTTCTGTAACACCTGTATGCATGCAATAATTGAGAGTAAGCTTATATAAAACAAGCCCAGTGAGGATTCGATAGATCTCTAACAGTATTTACTATACACCTTGAAAATCATCATTTGAGTAGTAAACACACAATAAACATCAATAATAATATAAACACAAATTATAATGACCATTCAATAAAGGATGCTCTAGTTGGTGTAGCTCCAAATGCCATCATGATCTCAACCAACTTCTTATCACCCCCATGACACACACACCCGAGGTACCTCACTAGCCCTGCCTGTGGTAACCCTATCCCACATCAGAAGGTTACGAGTCTGGGCCACTGAATATATAGTGTTCCCTCGTATATTCGTGCACGACTGTTTTCCTGGCTGTGGCTGGGAGGCGACAAAACCGTGAGGGGTATAGGCCCCAAAGCAGACAATTCATGCATAGTGTGCTTCCGGGCCCACTCGCCATGGCCTCGGTGCTCGCTTGGACCGTTAAGGCCAGGAAGTATCCTGCAGGCGTAGGAGTGTTAGTTTCGGGGCGTTACAAAATGGTATCAGAGTGGGACTTCCTTTGTGCTAGTGGCTCGCGAGGGCGCTAGGCCTCCTTAAGGAGGGGCGGATGTGGTAACCCCATCCCACATCGGAAGGTTACAAGTCTGGGCCACTAAATATATAGAGTTTTCTCGTATATTTGTGCATAGCCGTTTTCCTGGCAGTGGTTGGGAGGCGACAAAACCGTGAGGGGTATGGGCCCCAGAGTGGACAATATGTGCATAGTGCGCTTCCAGGCCCACTCGCCATGGCCTCGGTGCTCGCTTAGACCGTTAAGGCCAGGGAGTATCCTACAGGCGTGGGAGTGTTGGTTTCGGGGCGTTACACTGCCTTCCATGGCATCTCCGCCTATGCGAGATGAGGGTAGCCTCTGATAGCCATGTCGTTTTTAACCCGACAACCCGATGCCGCCCGAGAGGTGGCACACATATATCAAGACTCAATCAATAACATTAATCAATCATTCACAGAAGGACAATCTAGAAGAATTGCCTATCTCCCGGTTCATCAATAATCAATAATCAATAATCAATTAATAACATTACAATAACACAACATCAATTAATCAATTAACAACTAAATAATTAAGTTAGATGACAAAGTAGGCCACCCAACTTAATATGCATTAGACACACAACCAAACCCTAATCTAACCATCAACAACTCACAGTTCAATTACTCAAACACCACCCGATCATCTAAAGGCATATAACAACATTTTAAAGAAATACGACATAAACTTCTAATAATCATAACTTACATTCTACTAATCCAAACAACTCCAAACCAGTTCCTATCTCTCACCCACTCAATCAACTATATTAGCCCCCTCGGAAACCAACCAAAATATATCAAAATCAAGCCCAACAACCCTAAAACCTCAATGCACCTAGGCTAAAATTTTTGGACTTTCACACCGACATCACAATCAAAATTTCGGCATTACAACGGTACTACCCCATATTTAACAAACTTTTACAAATTGACGGCAAACAATTCCAACCACTACAATTCAAAATATTCAACAAATAGCCAACAACTCAACTTTTAATACTCGAAAATAAAAATTCATGCTACAACGGTTCAAATCTTATATAAACGCATATAAACGATACTTAGCATGCACTAAGCAATAATATAACATCAATTTAACTTTCTAACGTTTCAAAATTCAATTATATGCAAAAACATAAAAGATGACATTTGAGATCTAGAATTTTTCTCTCACCTTTGATGTGTTATGAAGCTAGAAAGATGCTCAATGGATGCTCAAAAGGTAGAATCAAGTTTTGGTTGATGAAAATTGGCCTTGAATTACAACTTTTAATGCAAAATTGCTTTTGAAAACTTGAAGAAAACTCTTGGCTTTTCTCCTATGGTGCTCCCGGCCAAGTGAGTGTTTTTGAGTGTGTTTTGTGAGCTTTCTATTGTGTGTTGATGCAATATAGCTCAAAGTCAAACAAATTAAAAGAAAGTCAAAGTTGACACTTAGTTTATTTTTAGTATTTTTAGTCTTTTAATCCTATTTTTTGACTATTTCTTGCTCAACTATTAAATTGACACATAAATTAATTCTAGACAATATATTTTAGGTGACAAAGAGTTTTACATTTAAACATTTTCACCCGAGTCGGTTTAAAACTCGATTTCTTGCAAAAAAAAGTGTAAAAACCTTTAAAATTCTAAAACCGATTCCAAATCTATTTTAATCAAACACGAGTCTATTAATTCCCGAAGACTAGGTTTTAAAACACCCCTATAAAAAATTTAGCGGACAGGTGTTCAAAATACTATTCACAAAAACTGGCAACAAAATTTCTGATTCTGTTTTTTGATGAAAATTTCATGAATGCACACATATCATGTATTAGGAATATAAATCACATATTTAACACATTCTAACTCATATAACATATAAACAGGTCAAAGCATGCAAAACGAGGTAAAACACGCAAATCGAGGTCTCACACACTTGTTCTAAATCAAATTGAATATTTTTTATTTTTATTTTTATGCTAATTATGTATAATTTATAAACTCTTAATTGGTTATATATATATAGAGATAGTACTTTGAATCTTACAATACTTTGAATGTTGACTTACTCACTTTATGTGATAAATTGAAGCCATCAAACCTTAACAAGTGTATATAATATGTCACTTAGATTGTGATCAATTGAATTCATCGAACCTTAACAAGTACATATAATATGTCACTTGATGTGATAAATTAAATATATCGATAAATTAATAGGATTTAAGTAGTCATAAAATTTTTAATTTAAAGAAGTTATATTATTTATGTAATATGACATTTGCCTATATTTTTTCCCCTTCCTTATCAATGAAGTTTTTACTTAATTTTGTGTGAGATAATGATATTGTCATTTATAAAAGGCTAAACTCATGCAACTGCAGCAAGATAACTTGACCAAAATTTTCAACTTTGTACCATTTTCGAACTTGACCATATTTTTGAACAATTGAAATATTTTGAACTTGAGGAAATTTTCGAATTAAACTTGACCAATTTTTCAAACTTGATGAAATTTAGAACTTGAGGACAATTTCCAACTCAATCAAAATTTTTGAACTTAAAAAGAAAATTTGAACTTTACTAAAACTTCAAAGTTCTTCAACAAATCCCTTCTCATCTGTGAATCATCTTCCCATGACAACAAATTAGCTGAATTTTGTTGGTTGGATGGATGGCGCCAAAGCTTCAAGGCCAACTGCTTCATCTGTTCTAATGGACAACAAATCCTAGACATCAAACTTAACAAAAGTATAAATGAAAAGAAATCAGTAGACTTTTACGGAGCAATTAAATTTTACAAATTATTTAAAGAAAAAAAGTCAACACAACTGTATAATTTAAAAGAATGAAACCTCAGACCTATAAGTCTGCAGTTCTTTGCTTTGCTCTCTTAAGAGATCCTCTTTAGCCCAAACCTGCTATACATTCCACAAAGAACAAAACCCATATAAGACTGTAATAATTAATCGAAAAAGAATGTTAAGAATTCTCAAACAAACCGATTCATTATCCAATCTAATAGCATACAACTCTCTCTCTTTTTCTTCCATCTTCCTCTTCAACTCAAGTATCTTATTTTCCCTTTCATGCAGTTGTTCCTTCAAGTCCAATTAACCAACATTCAACAACAAAACCCACACATATGTATAACCATAACAAACCCATCTATAAATGCATTTGTTTTTACTCTTAAGGTTGATATTCTCATTTGCATGCTCTTTAATCTGAGCATCAAATGTATTTTACATTCCAATAATCTCTGTTCGGGCAATGAGCTGAGTGAGAAGCTCATTCTCCGTTTGTTGCAACTCAATCGTAATAGAACAAAATGTCGTTATCTAAACCTCCATCAATTGTAATAGAACAAAAACCAACATTGGCTGGCTCTCTCCCTTGCTGCATCTTACCTTAATACAAAGTACCAATCAATGTTCATTTACACAAATGCGATCCACAAATCACAAGCCTGAAAAAAAGCTAAATCTTTTACAAAGGCAAACACAAATGACTTTTCCAGTACCACTCATATTCAATTCACAAATACCAACTCAAAAGAAAAACTGCGTGTTCTTTTCAAACACCAATTACCTTTCATTTACACTTTAACATTCAATGCAAAAAATAAAATCGGCAAAAAAAGTGATTTATTTCCAACACCAATCACTTTTCATCCACAGGGGCGGAACTAGAAATTCAATATTAGGGGGGCCAAAATATTTTTTTAATGATACTATATATAATTTTTTAAAAATAAAAGGGATTAGTAATTTTTTTTAATGATACTATATACATATTTTTAACAAAATTTAAAACGTTGGAGGGCCGGGACCCCGTTGGCCCCCTAATACCGCCACTGTTCATCCAAAATAACCACCGCAAAAGAAAGTAGACATTTGTTTGAACACCAATCACTTTCATTTACATTCACATCAAATCCACATATAATAACCCACAAAAGAAGTATTTTTTTTTCAAGGACCAATCACTTCTTATTTACAACCCCACTCAATCCACAAATAAATACCAAACAAGAAAAAAAAAATTTCAAACACCAATCACTTTTCATTTACGCTCACGTTCAGTTCACAAGTAACAACCTCACAAAAAAGTAAATTTGTTTTGAAAATACCAATCACATTTCATTTACACTCACATTCAGTCTACAAATAAGAACCCAAAAAGAAACAGTCCATATATATCGACCCGTAAAAAGATAATCTTTTTCTAACATCAATCCACAGCATCCCAAAGAAAAAGTAAATTTGTTTTCAAACACCAATCACCTTTCATTTACACTCACATTCACTCTACAAATAAGAACTCAAAAGAAAAAAAAAACAATCCACAAACAATAACCGAAAAAAGCAAATATTTTAAAAAAAAAAAAAAAAAAGTAAAACTAGTTCTTTAGAACACAACTGATACCTCATATATCAATCCGTCATCTGATTGGCTATAAATGTTGAATTTTAAATATTATACAACTGTACAAATTTCTGATTGTCAAACTTGTTGAATTATAAAGATTACGTAGCTGTACAAATCTCTAATAGCCATAAATGTTGAATTCTAAATATTACACAACTGTACAAATTTCTAATTGTCAAATTTGTTGAATTATAAAGATTATGTAGCCGTACAAATCTCTAATAATCAAGCTTGTTGACTATTACAGAGAATTGTGAGTGATTGATAGGCTTAGATTGAGGGATTTAAATTCTCTATAAATACTTTGTATATTTTTAATCAGTAACATAATGGAAAAAATCATTTCATTAGTTGTGAAGATGATATCAGTAGTTTTGAAGATGGTATCAGAGAGGTTTACGATTATTTGAATATCAAAACCAAAAACAGATTAAAAAATATTAGTGTTTAACTGATTCAAACCCAAACCCAAACTCGAACCCAAATTTAGATTCATCCAGAAATCAAAAAAAAAACTCAGATTCAAATCCAAATACACAGAATCAAAACAAACGAAAAAAAAAAATCATACCCTCAAAGTCAAAGTCGGGAAATAAACCAGTTCAGTCGCCGGAGTTGTTGCAATTCTCGCTGCCTTCCATCGTGACTCATCCCACTTGCCAGAAGGATAGAGAAAGGAGTAGCAGACAGAAAAGAAATACACATTTGCTGAAGATAAAGAAGACTTGTTGTCTTCTGTAAATGTTTTCAAAGACAAAAGCCAAACAAAAAAACCTTCACGTGAAAGGCAAAGCTTTTTGTTTTCCAACAAAGGTATAACCAAAAGGCTCTACTCAATCAATTGCTTTTTAAAAAAAATTAGTCAAAAAAGTAAAAAGTGGACCAATATAACATAAGTGCTTCACTTTACTTGTTTTTTATGTCATAAACTTTGGATTATTTGAACTTCTCTCCAGAAGACTAAGCAACGTTTTTTTTTTTTGCTTCTATTTTACTTTGGTAAAAATCTTTCCTCCAATATGTTTTAACCTATTTTTTTTTTTAAAAAAACTTTCCTAAAACTTTGATTTTTCTTCTTTTTTTCTTTGAAGACCAGCTGGCCAACTAAATCATTAGCTGACCTTTATTTTGTTTTTTAGTCTTTCTTTGAACGTTCAAGAAAGGTGAAAAAAAGGTTTTGTGATAAAAGTATAGTAAGGTGCTTTATTGTGAAGACTAAATTATTAATTTTTTTTTCTAACAACTTTTACAAAAGAAAAAAAAAATGAGTGCAACATTTGGGATTAAATCTGTTCTAGTTATAGTTCAGTCCAAATGAGTTTTTAATACAGGAATCATTCGTACCGAATCCAATTACGACATATGGTCTCAACTCATGGAAATGCAAATTGCTGAAAGGGACAAGAGCTCATACATTCATGGTAAGAATAAACAACCTGTAGAATCTGATGTAGGCTATGAAAAATGATATATTGAAAATCAAAAGGTCAGACGGTGGCTTTTAATGTTGATGTCTCTAGAAATCATGAGACGTTATTTACGATTACCCACAGTCCATGATATTTGGACTGTCATGTCAAAAACCTTTTATGAGAGCAGTGATGAATTACAAGTATTTACTCTGAATCAAAAAACATTTTCTTCAAAACAAGATGGGCGAATTCTCTCTGTGTATTATGAAAAACTGACATAAATTTTTCAAGAATTAGATCATTGTGATACGATGGTTATGAAAGATCCAAATGATGTCAAATCCTACTGCAAGACTATTGAACGACTAAGAGTACACATATTCTTTGCTGGATTGGATGAGGATTTTGATTTAATCAGACGAGAGATTTTGCATAGAGACTCAATACCAAATCTAGATGAATGTTACTCTTTGGTTTGACGAGAAGTTGTTCGTCGTACCACCCTTAAAGGCAATTTCGATACATTTGAAGCTAGTGCCATGGTTGTTCAGAACCGATCTAATCATGATCAACAAGATCGTGCTCGACCCAACAATGGTAGACCACCCAGTAGTGTTGACAAGTCTTCTTACAAATGCACTCATTGCAATAAGATTGGTCATACCAAAAATCATTATTTTGAGATTGTGGGCTATCCAGAATGGTAGAATCATAGTCGCGCAAAGGAAAATCAACCAAAACCATCCACTGCAGCTGTTATCGATACAAAGATGGAAGATGAAATTACTAACAACATCTCAGCATTGATAATCGCTGCAAACAATGGTGGTAAGGTTTTAAATATTTATACACCTGTTTTGAATAGTGCATGGATAATTGATTCTAGTGCAACAGATCAAATGATGTATGATTCTAGACAAGTCTCATCACACAAACACTCATCCCAAAAATTTGTCTCTACTGCAAATAGAACTTTTACCCCAGTGCTTGGGGAAGGATGTTTAACTCTAACCAATACATTAAATTTAGATTATGTTTTGATTGTTCCATCTTTATATTACAACATTTTGTCAGTTTCTCAAATAACACTACTTTATCTTGTGTTGTAATTTTTGGCTTGATTTTTGTGTGTTTAAGGACATCAAAACCAGGAAGACGATTGGTTGCGGTATTAGGCGGATTGGTTGTGGTATTAGGCGAGGGAAGCCATATTACTTGGACTTGAAATCAAAGAGTATTGAAAGCTTACGACAAGCTCTGACAGTAGATGGTCCTAAAGAAAAAAGGAAAGAAATATGGTTATGTCATCGTCGTTTTGGACATGCTTCTTTTGGATATCTAAAAAAATTATTTCCCAATTTATTTACAAAAGTTGATATTTCTAGTTTTAAGTGTGATGTTTGTGAACTTGCCAAAAGTCATATTGCTTCGTTTCCATTACGGTTGAATAAGAGTCCACTTTCTTTTATATTGATTCATTCTGATGTCTGAGGTCCATCTAAAGTCACTACTTTGGGTGGGACACGTTGGTTTGTAACATTTATTGATGATTGTACCAGGATAACATGCCTTTATTTGATGAAATCCAAAAGTGAAGTGAACTCAATATTCCAAAAGTTTCATAAAAAAATTGAAACTCAGTATAAAAATTCAAGTTCTTCCCAGTGACAAAGGTGGAGAATATCAAAGTACCGAATTTCAACGATATCTGGAACTGCAAGGAATGATTCGTCGCACCACTTGTTTTAACACAACACGCAACAGAATAGGGTAGCTGAACGAAAAAAATCTGCATTTGTTGGCAGTTGTTCGATCTTTGTTAATCGAAGCCCATATGTCACTGTCTTATTGGGGAGAAGCAATCATCTTTGCAGCTTACTTAATCAATCGGGTACCCTCCAACACTATCAATTTCAAAATGCCATTTCAAACACTTACTGATGCGATTGTTGCCCCAGCTGTTGCAAATTTAACTCCTCATGTCTTAAGGTGTGTGGTGTTTGTACACCTTCACAAGTATCAATGAACCAAATTAACGCCTTAAGCCTTGAAATGTGTTTTTGTTGGTAATGCCACTCATCAGAAAGGTTATCGGTGTTACCATCCTCCAACATGTCGATTATTTATCACAATGGATGTTATTTTTCATGAAGACACAATGTACTTCTCTGTGTCTAAATTTCAGTGGGAGTACCAGAAAGAAATTCAAACTCTAGATTATGATAATCAAAGTGAAGGCAACTTGGATATAAGTGGTATAACATTGTATTCCAGTGGTGACGACTCACAAATAAAATAAAATAAAAAAATTGGTGAATTGGATTTAAGTGGTATGATATTAGATCAAAGTTGTCACGCCCCGACCCTGACCCATTGCTAGGACAAAGCCGGAATATGACGAGGGCATGAGAGATAAACCTGTGCAATCATCCATTCATAACCTAACATATAGAATATCTATAAGTAACTTCAAGAAGGGTGTTCAACTATTAGCACTTCTACATTCATCAACATGTTCATTCATACATACAAGGCCTACATTCAACTTTCTGGCATGCCACAAACTTCAATGCCTACAAGGCCTCAAAAGAGTAGACTAATAATAATCCTACAATCCAACGTTAAGAAGGTTAATTACCTAACCCATATCCAAAAGAATATTATAATACATGAGTTGTTCTATCTGACTTAGTTTACAACATCCAAAAGTTCATAATTACAAACAAACAGGATCACAACAAGCAGAAGTCCGACTCATCACACAATTAAGTCTCGCCCTCAACTTGAGTCCCTAGCACAGGCTCAGCCTTGGCCTCACCTGAAAAATTGTCATAATAAGGAATGAGCTACACTTAGCTTAGCGAGGGTTAATGGTCTCCGGTGGTTTTTGTAAACAATTCAACATTTGAAAACCTTTCATGAAAACATGATATGCATGAGTGTAATTAAGTACAAGAATTAATAAACAAGTAATAACACGTCACTCTACCCTCCGAGGTCCTCAAGGACCCAAGCGAATATAGGTTTACCATATATCAAAGGATACAATTTCTCGTACTGTTGTTGGAGATGGCTAGTATCGAGTCAGCTTTCCAATATAACCCAACACACCAACTGATAAGGGCACTCCGGAGGCAACCCAACCACAGTAGCCGAGTCCGTCTTGACAAGCCCAACACCGCCCAAGCAGCCCAGAACTTCCACTATGGCGTTCAATAACTTGATCATACCAACCATCTATCCAAGAGGATACACCAAGCGAGAAAGGAGTTCAATCATAGCAAACAAGCTCGGAGGCAACCAAGTAAGTTGCCGCCGGTTAGTACAAGCGATAAATCACGCAATAATATAATCATGTTGATGATGGAACTCATATAACATGTAGGCAGGCGATCAATTATCAAAACATGCATTTAGAACTCTCAAGTCATAATGTAGAGGTCAACAAGAATGGTTATTTCGTTATTCAAGCGTTTCCAATACTCTTGCACTAACTTAATTTAAGAGGTAAATTTGCCTACTTTTCCAAACTCCAATTAATCTAATTTTGGTCTAGAATTGAAACTTATCGAATGTAGATAATTCTAGAATCAAACGAAACTCAATTCGGAGTTAAAACGAATAAGATATGGCCTCCGAAAAATTACTGTGCAGTACTGTCAAACATCCGGGCATTGTAGCCTTTTTCTGGGCGCCCGGAAGAAGCATGTAACGCCCGGATGGGAGTTTTCTGTCGGGCGTTGGGGCTTCTATCTGGGCGATCGGATAGAGGCTGTAACGCCCAGATAGCTGGACAGGAAACACACAAATTCTACCCAAATCACCCAAAGAGCAACCCATCATCCTACTAACATACAAACAAGTTCAATGTGGCTATTAGGCATCATACAAGGGTTCTAACTCAACCAAAACCTCCCCACATCAACAATCAACATTTGAACCCAATAATTCATGTACAAGCTTCACAACATTACCACCCTCAACAAACTCAATTCACCTCTTAACAAGTTTAAATATACATATATAACCACATGTAAGCACCCAATCAAGCTCTAAACACAAGTATAATCATAGACCATGCTTGATGTATCTTTGAAAAATAACCCTCACCTCAGCAATGCAAGAGAATTGCTAGCTCAAGGTTGTAGGATGTAAGACAAGCTTAAAAAATGACTAACAAGGGCTTCTTCTCCTTTTCTTCTTCCTCTTTTTTCTTCTTCTTCTCCCTCTTTAGTTGTGTGAGTGAGTGTGTGAGTGTGTGTGTGTAGAGTGTATTGTGTGTTTTAAGTGGGAATGCATAGTAAAAGTTAGGTGATCAAATATCTAGTGAGCCAAATGACAACCTTGCCCTCCAACTAAGATATGTATTGCTAGTTTGCCATTTTGGTTGAATTGCAACTAATTAGTTACTACTCATGACTTATTTGAGTACAATTAATACCTACAACACGTAAAACCCCCTAATGCACGCAATAGAACATTTTTGGTACGTAAAACGATGAATATGCACGTTAAATGATATTAATGCTTATTAATTATTGTGATTGCTTATGAAATGACATGATTGCACTATGAATAATATAATTATATATATAGATTCTCATGCCGGGTTTTACAAAAGTGGTGATGAACACCCAATAACTGAAGAAGTAAGTCTACCTCCAACCCAACTTGAAACTAAGTCTCTAGAAAATATGGCTTCTTCTCCAGTCGACATATCATACCAATCGTTTACTGAAGATGTTCCTGAGATACACGGAAGACAATTACCACATCGTCACACTAGAGGTATTCCTAGACCCACATATGAGCCAAATCTTTCTAGTAAAGGAAAATATCCCATGAGTCGTTGTGTGTCTAACCGTCGTTTGTCAGAATCAAATATGTGTTTTGTGAATCAATTATCTATTGTATCTATTCCTAATAGTGTACAAGAAGCCTTAGTTGATCCTAAGTGGAAAGCAGCTATGAACGAGGAGATGAAATCCTTAGAAAAAAATCAAACATGGGAGTTGGTTGATCCTCCGTCAGGAAAGAAGCCAGTTGGATACCGGTGGATTTACACTATAAAGTACAAAGCTGATGGCACAATTGAACGTTATAAGGCAAGACTGGTAGCAAAAGGATACACTCAAACCTATGGGATTGATTACACAGAAACATTTGCACATATAGCCAAAATCAACGCGATTCATGTCTTGCTATCTCTAGCGGCTAACTTAGATTGGCCCCTTACAACAGTTCAATGTGAAAAATGTTTTTCTCCATGGCGAATTATCTGAAGAAGTCTACATAGATCTCCCACCTGGGTGCATGATACCAAAAAGGCACAGCCAAAAGGTATGCAAGCTAAAAAAATCATTGTATGAGCTAAAGCAATCTCCTAGAGCATGGTTTTGAAGGTTTACAAAATCTATGATTGCATTTGGTTACCATCAAAGCAACTTATACCATACTATTTTCATAAAAAGGGATAAAGAAAAAATCACTGCGCTCATTATATATGTGGATGATATGGTGGTTACAGGTAATGATCCTAATAAAAGGAAAGAGTTACAGAATTATCTATCCAAAGAGTTTGAGATGAAAGATCTAGGCCCCTTGAAATATTTTCTTGGGATTGAAGTCTCCCGTTCTAATAAGGGAATATTTCTGTCTCAAAGAAAATATGCTTTAGATCTATTACAAGAAACCGGTATGTCAGCATGTCAACCAATAGATACTCCAGTAGAAGAAAATCTGAAGCTATGTGTTGAGTCAAACCAAGTACCAGTTAACAAAGAAAGATATCAGAGACTTGTAGAGAGATTGATATACTTATCTCACACCAGACCAGATCTTGATTATGCTTTGAGTATTGTCAGTCAGTTTATGCATAATCCTGGTGAACGATATATGGATGTTGTTATTCAAATTTTGAGGTATTTGAAATTTGCTCCAAAAAAAGGAATATTATTCACTAAAAATGCAAGCTATCAAAACATAGAACCATATACTAATGCTGATTGGGCTGGTGATGTGGGTAATAGACGATCTACTTCTGGTTACTTTACCTTTGTAGGAGGTAATCTTGTGACATTGAGAAGCAAGAAACAAAGTGTTGTAGCTCACTCAAGTGCAGAAGCTGAATTCAGAGGTTTGGCAAATGTTTTTTGTGAGGCATTATGGCTAAGACTTCTCTTGCAGGATTTAGGCATTTTATTTGAACAACCTATCCAAATGTTTTGTGACAATAAAGCAACACATGATATTGCACATAATCCAATTCAGCATGACCGAACAAACATGTCGGGGTAGATAGATTTTTCATTAAGGAAAAACTAGATGAAAAAAATTGTCAAATTACCTAAGACTCGTTCAGAAGATCAGTTGGCTAACATTCTCACCAAAGCTATCTTAAATCGAGTGTTCTTAAAGTTTATAGACAAGTTGGGCATGTGGGACATCCATGCACCAACTTGAGAGGGAGTGTTGAATTCTAGAGATTACATAGCTGTACAAATCTCTAATAGTCAACAAAGATTGTGAGTGATTGATAGGCTTAGATTGATGGATTTAAATTCTCTATAAACACCTTGTATATTTTTAATCAGTGACATAATGGAAAAAACCATTTCATTAGTTTTGAAGAATAAATGCATAACACCGATTACAAAAATTAAAAATTTCACAACAAATAAAAATGAAAACAAACAAAATACAAAAAAAAAAAAAAAAAAAAAAAAAAAACCCTATCTTTTACAATCAAATTAAGGTAGTGCGAGTAGGTTCCATGAGCAAAGGTACCTCATTTGCTGAAATTTTCAACTAGATTACTCGGAGATAACGCGCCACATTTTACAAGACAATTGAAACGACAATCACGTCACATGTAGAACAATACCGCGTATGGCTACCCCGGCCGCGGTAGCTTCCAGTTTTTGTATTCAATCTCAAGAAATGTAGGATTTGGGTTTGCCATGTGAGATAATTGGTGTTATCAAGAACAACTGTTATGTAGGTCTTAACGTTGTAGGTTGGGAGTGTAACGACAGTATTGGGAGTAGCCATGTGGTTTCAGGAAAAACTCTTCAATTAGTCTAGACTGATGTCAGTCTAGGAGAGTTGTGAGATAAAAAGTGAATTCTACATGTGTGTGAAGCTCACTCCATATGAGAAGACTAATGTCAGTCTGACAAATTCTTGCATGGTCTAAGACCATATGTAAGGACACGGTCTTAGTCAATAATTTTTTGCCACATCATCACAATATAAGAGATTTTACTTTTCATTACTTAAAAGCTGAATAAATTAACTGGGGTTAGACATAACTAATAAAACTATCTAACTAACCTAAATAATTAATTCTAACCAATAGAAAGACAGAAGAGTTGAAAGAAACTTGTTGATTCCTCTTTCTTCTCAACTACAAAGAACAACAATTTATCAAATTCTTGGGTGATACGGGATTAATTTGATATAGATATAAAAGAGAAACATCAATATTTATACATATACTAGTTGAGCTTGCCTGTGCATATGCACAGGCCAAACCCAATGTACATTATATATATATATATATATATATATATATATATAGTGTTGATTGCAATCAAGTTTTTTAATTATGATTACATTTTTTAAACAAATTTTAAAAAAAGATTATAAAATTTCATATAATGAAAATCAACTTGGACCAATGAATTGAAAATAAATGGTAAAAAAATAATTTTAAATCCATAAATTAATTATGACCCAAAAAAAGTAAATCCACAACATGATATTGTGAAATGTAGTAAAAAAAAGTAAGATGACTTCTGATAAGAAATTCACCAAAAACAAAAATATATAATAAGAAAATATATATATGAAAACAATAATAAAAATTAGAGAATATAAAGTATTCACAAATAGCAAATTACAGTTAACTACTTGCAGAACAATATCACATTGCATATGTAAATAAAAAGACCCATAGACTCTCAAGACTCTGAAACACAATAATATTAAATGATCCTAATCAAGCAGCCAAACCATATCAACACAAAAAACTTAGGGTATACTCCCAACTTAAAGAATGGGCTCAGTTGTAGCTCAAGAATGACTTCTAAATACACATCTACAAATTAGATTCAGTAATCAATAATTGTAATGCATTCTTTTATTGGAAAGATTCTTTATTCTTAACAATTGGTCTTGGAGACTTTTTGGTTCATCATGCTATTGTACTTCTTGGATCAATAAAAGAAAACCAATAGATCCATGATTCACCAAGATTCTAATATTTTCGACTGCCCCTGCACATCAACTGGAAAATCGGCTCAGAAGCAGTGCATTTGTTCAAATAATAGGTCAGCAAGGACATCATAATCAGATTTAAGCGCTTTGTACTATTCAGGGAAGTTTATAAATTAAAGACAGAAACCTTAACATTTTAGGTGTCACATAACAATTAAGGGACTTTATACATTGAAATGAAAACCACTTTAAGATCAAAAAGACAACTTATTGTTTTGAAGCTGGATAAGGTTTTGTTAATAATAAATCATACTGAAACTGCATCCCTCAATTTTATTCCTTTATTTCCTCCAAGTGCAGCTCCTTAAGTGACTCCTAACAAAAACCATAAAGGTAGGCAGTATGGCTGACGGGTCTGCTCCTCTTCCACAATTCTTGTACAATCAATTAAGCTGCAATGTGTATTTATAAGACCAACATGATTGTCATAGAAGACCACGGTCTCACATCAATGAACATACCGCTACAACCAGGTGATTATATTAGTTCATTTTTCTCTCCAAGATCACACAGAGAGCTTCACTTTCACCCAGGATGGTGTTGCATTGTGAACCAATCATCAGAAAAAAATTTCTTAACTCCTTCATGTTCTACTATCAGTCACTTATCTTCCAATGTATACAATACAATATTATGATGAAAAATTTCAACGAATCATAACTTCTAAAAAACATAAAGCAAAAAATTAAAGAGCTCACGCAATAAAGAAAGGCAAAGAGAAACTCACATACAATCCACACAAGACAGAAGATAACTAACACTAAATTCATTGGCCACTCAAATATAAATTTCACAAACAGCTCGACACAGATAAGCGTTACATTAATCTTGTAGATGTCAATCCAAACCAGGCTTCATTATTAGCAATTTAAGGCCAAATTGTCATCCAGATCCAGAAATGACTTTCATTTTCACCAAACACTGGAGACGTTGCCTAATAAATGCCACAAGATAAGAGACACCACGAGGGTTTCTGCCCTAAATAGGGTTTATACCTAATCCTAATCGAATAAAAAATAAGCTTTGAGCCTTTAAAATAGCACCTAGTCTCCATTTTCTTCAATTAAGGTTTTGTATTTAGGGTTTTTTAATTAGACTTTTTTTTAATTATGGTTTTGTAAGAGGCTGTTTCCACAATGAAATCTTAGTACTGTAGGTAGTATTTTTGATGATGAGTGAGGACAGATTTTTTCATTTCCTTGTCGCAGGTAAGTAAACAATGTTTGATTGATATAGCAATCAGGTAGGTACAATTCTAAGAATTATGATCTTAATGGATTTGGAATACTGAATTCTTTTTTTGCTCGGCAGGAATACTGAATTCTTAGTTTCAACTTAGATATTGCTTGGGTAAAATTATTATAGAATAGAAATAAAATGGTTTAGAATAATTTTTTGTTTTCTACATGAAGAAACAGATGAGCATCTCAGTAACTTTGATTGGCTGAAAACATGTTTTCCACCTTCATGCTCTCATGCTTTGAATGATCTAAAGTTTGCGCTGGTTTTAGACTTGTAATGCTTTGAGCCGCATTGGTTTAAAACTTTAAATTACTTCAGATTCTTCTGGATGAAATTTGGATCAATGAGACTCTCTAGTTCTTTAAAAAATTTCTTGTGGAGAGTAACATTCTAAAAAGCTAATGGTGAAAGGATGATTACTGTGTCCTTGGCTCTCATTTTTCAAGTTCAGCAGGCCTCTTGTCTTTTGATATGGGTCTGCAAGATGTCACTTCCAAGAAGCAGAAGGTTGTGGGGGCATGATTATTGGATATTGTTGGCTTTGATTATGGATTATCATCATCATCATCATCATCATCATCTTATGATATGATGGATAAATCAATTACTTGAGAGTGTTTGCTTGTCTTCTTGGTTATATATACTTATGGAACATTTTAGAATTTAGTTCTGGCATTGGTTTGCCTAACAGCCCATTTCACTTTACATCTCAAAAGTAAAAAACAACATCAACTACACACACGTACACATACATATATATACATGAGCATGAGCATGTATATAAACACTTACACACGAACATAGATACAATTTTTAAGCATACGCACAAAATCTCCAACATTCCATTTCACTTCTTGCATCTCAAAAGTCAAAAACTCATTCATCTACATACACAAATGTATAAATTCAGAAAAAATAAAAAAAATTGAAAACAACACCAAGAAAAATGCAGAGGCACGTATATGATGCATAAATATACATTTGGGGTTGTCGAAGATGGGGGGTTTGCGATCGGATGAGGAAAAAGAAAAAATGAAAAGTACTTTGCATCCTCTTTGCTTTGCTTTGAATGTTTTCTTGCTAAGTGTTTTGCTTTGAATGTTGTCTTGAACTTTGCACAAAAGAAAAAAAAATCGCCAAAAGTCAGTCTAATGTGAAGGTTGAGTGTATAAGAAATCATAAAAGAGACAATGGCATTTGAAGTTTAAAGGGTAAAATGGACATTTTATAAATTTTTGGCACTAATACACATTGAAAATATATTAAGGGTAATTTAGTAATTGCAAAAAAATAATATTAAGATAAGATGATCAATATTAGCCATTGATCTTAAATCTTGAAAACCAACGACTGAGACCATTTGGGCTAACCATCAACCATGGTAGACTGAAGAATGACTCTCTATGGTTGAGAGTTGGTTGTAAAATTGGGAATAAAAGTATTTTCTGTTGTATATTTCTATGAAAGAGGTTACAGTATTTATAATATAAGCACAATGCGATAGCTTCTACAAATCTTATCACAACAAAAGATAACAAGATATATAAACAAATATTATCATAACTGAAGATGTATATCGCTTATCACGCCCCCTCAAGCGAAGCCAGATCAATCATGACAAGCTTGCCTTTTAATCACGTAAAATGGACGATGGACAGGCCTTTGATCATGATGTCTGCTGACGAGGGGTCCCTGAGCTGAGGTGAGTTACCCACGCCGAGCTGAGACGGGCTAATCAGAGCCAAGCCCAGCGCATTCAGCTAAATGCCTAACCTGGATGTTGATCCGACCCCGGAAAACCCTGACCTCAGTGCCAGTTGTTCCGATGGGACATAAAGCATTGATGGGACATAAAGCTGCACCGCATTAAATGCTGTCATACCTGAATTTAGTATAAATAGAGCTCCACCCCCTTCATTTAAGAGGTAACTCGTCATTAAATATTCTCAACTACCTTGCCAGCTCGGACATACTAATCATTCGCACGCCCGAAGGGAAAATCCGGGTCATCACCCCGCTTTTTCCTTCCTTTTTCTTGTGCAGGTCAGGTAGCTGACCTGAGAAGTTCAACTCGGAGGCCAACCTAAAAGTTCAGCTTGGCAAGCAAAGCCGACCAACTCAACTGTGAGAATCCGACCTCGATAGTTTGGCGTCATCTGTGGGAAACGAGTTCTTTCTATTACTCTTCTTCACCACTCACTGAGAAACCATTATGGTGCAAACGAGAAGCCACAGCGTACCGGTAGAGGATTCGCCTAACCCAGATGGGGACCTCAAAACCACGCAGGTGCCTAGCCAAGATCCAACCCAAACTGACGTTGGAACGAGTCAACGTATGCATTTAGCCTCAGAAACCATCCCCTCTACAGATGGAGACCACAACTCCAGCCTGTCGCCAGAGGGGAAGGTGATGCATAAAATGTTCCAGAGCTAAAGAAGCAGGTAGCCCAGCTAGCTGCGGAACGCCCAGTTCTAGAAGCAGCTACGCCGCAGCCCGTGCGCCCACAGTTCCGCATTCCAGCCCCGGGACGAACCCGAGCACAAGATGGAGAAGACTTCCTAGAGCCGGAGGCGAGAGGCAAAAGGGTGGCTCAAGCCGACCCTGAGCAGGCCAAGACCGCGGCTGCCATAGCCAAGGTCATTAACCAGCTCTGCGTAAGCCCACTCTTGCCCGAGGTACTGGCCACGCCACTACCTACCGGAAATCGGATGCCCAACCTGGTCGTCTATAATAGAGATGGAGACCCAGCCAGCCACCTGCTCAACTTCGATCACCACATGACTCTGCATGGCATGTCCGACCTTATGAGGACGAAGACATTCCCGACCACCCTGGTTGGCAATGCCTTGGATTGGTTCCAGAAACTTCGTTCCAGTTCAATTGCAAGTTTCCATCAGCTAGTTGAGGCTTTCCTCTCCCGTTTCGTGGGGAGCCAGCGCGCCACCCGCCACACTTCTACATTACTGTTGGTGAAACAACATAGAGGGAAAAGTTTGAGGGCTTACACAGCCAGATTCAATGAAGAGTCCATCTGAATCCTCAATCTGGAGGACTCCATGACGTTGATGACTTACCAGAGTGGGCTTAGGTCAGGCCCTCTTACATCCTCATTGGCAATCGACCAGGTGGATACTGTATCCGAGCTGATGGTACGAGCAGAAGGGTACATACACTCGGAAGAAATTCATCAGGCAAAGAGGGATGATGACAAGGAGAAGGAAGCTAGCAGGAAGGGAGAGACCTCTTGAGCCCAACCTGGGGGTAAAGTCCAAAACGACCGAGGCAAACAGCCCCAACAGCCAAAGCAGAACCCCTGGTTCACTATGTTCACTCCCCTCAACACCACAAGGGAGCAGATCCTGATGGAGATCCAGCACTAGAACCACCTGCCTCCAGCTCTAAGGATGAAAGGCCGACCCGAGAAGCGCAATAGAACCAAGTATTGCTGCTACCACATGGACTACGACCATACTACTGAGGAGTGCAAAGACTTGAAACAGGAGATCAAAGCACTAATAGCCCGAGGCCACCTCCGGAGGTACGTGGATAATCAGCCGACCCAGAGCCAAGATCAGAGGGATCGAGAGAGAAGTCCACTCAGGCGCCAAGCCGGGGACGGACGTTTGGCTGTGATTGAGACCATCGCGGGAGGGTTGGCATCGGGTGGGGAGACCTCAGCGCTGAAATAGCCAACTTCACCATGAAGAGGCTGATGGTGGACACCGAGAGCTCAGCAGAAGTCTTATTCTTGAAGGCATTTGAGCAAATGGGGTTGGACAGGAGCCGGCTCAGACCATTGAGGGGCACCTTAGCTGGATTCACCGAGCATGCCCACTGAGCAGAAGGGGTCATCAACCTCCCACTAAAGTTGGAAGACGGGGACAAGCGGGTTTCAATGCAGGCCAACTTCATTGTAATGGATTGCATCTCTACTTACAATGGAATCTTAGGTCGGGTGGTGCTTAACCACTTTAGGGCCGTACCTTCAACTTACCACCAGGCCTTGAAATTCCCGACCCTGGGCGGCACGGCCACCATCCGCGGAGCCCAGCCTCAGCTTGGGAATGTTATGAAAATTCTCTCCGACCTAAATATCAGGTTGGCTGGGGACCAAATTTGCCCGAGAAGAAAAGGGATGCTAAGAAAGGAAGCCCGGCTGAAGACCTTCAAGAGGAGCAGCTTTCTGATGAAACAAAGAAAGCGAAGATCGGAAGTAAACTCACTTATGACCTCAAGAAAGGTATAAGCCAATTCCTTCTGAAAAATGAACACATATTTGCATGGTCTGCTTCTGACATGACAGGTATTGACCCGGCTATGATTGAGCATCACCTGAATGCCGACCCGAATCACTATCCGGTAAAGCAAAAGCGCAGACACTTCCATTATGATAAGGAGCAGATCATAGCAGAAGAGGTGGACAAGTTGGTAGACGCCGGTCACATAAGGGAAATCCAATACCTGACCTGGCTGTCCAACGTGGTACTAGTGGCCAAGTTCTCAGGCGGATGGAGATTGTGCATCGACTTCACCGATCTCAACAAGGCTTGCCCCAAAGACTGTTTTCACCTACCTTGAATTGATCAAATGGTGGACGCCACCTCCGGGTTCGAGCTACTCTATTTCATGGACGCCTTCAAATGCTATAACCAAATCAAGATGGCTCCCGGAGACAAAGAAAAGACTGTCTTCACCACCAATAAAGGTCTCTACTACTATAAGGTCATGCCTTTTGGCCTCAAGAATGCTGGAGCTACCTATACTCGGATGGTGAACAAGGTTTTCAAAAATCAGATTGGCCGAAATATGGAGATCTATGTGGATGACATGTTGGTCAAGAGCAGAAGGGCGGAAGACCATGTAGCTGACCTGACTGAAGCCTTCGCCGCAATGGAGCACTTTGGGATAAAGCTGAACCCGGAGAAGTGCGCATTCGGCGTCAAGGCAGGAAAGTTTTTGGGCTTCAAGGTCACAGCCCGCAGAATAGAAGCCAACCCGGAGAAGGTTCAGGCGATACTTGACATGGCGCCGCCGGCCTACGTGAAAGATGTCCAGGTGCTCGCGGGCAAGGTCGCGGCGCTTAGCAGATTCATGTCCAGGTCGGCCGACAAGTGTGCTCCGCTGTTCAAAATATTGAAGAATCCAAAGAACTTTGAATGGACTAGAGAATGCCAGGACGCCTTCTGGGAGCTGAAAACGTACTTAGCTTCGCCACCCCTGCTATCCCGACCTGAGGTGTGGGAGGAGCTGGTACTATACTTGGCCTGCTCAGGCACAGCAGTGGCGGTAGCACTAGTCCGTCAAGAAGGGAAGGAGCAGAGGCCGATCTATTATGTCAGCAAGACATTACAAGGGGCCGAGGTGAGGTACTCCTCATTGGAAAACTCGTCCTTGCGCTCATCACGGCAGCAAGAAAGCTGAAGCTATACTTTGATGCTCATCCGATTAAGGTCATGACAGATGCCCCACTTAAATCCATCATGCACAAGCCGGAGGCGTCAAGCAGGCTGCTGAAATAGGCGGTTAAGCTGAGTTAATTTGACATCACCTACCAGCCCAGAACAGCCATCAAAGCCCAGGCTATCGCGGACTTTGTGGTGGAATATGCTGTCCGAGTCGAACATGACTCGGAGGATGTATGGAGAGTCCATGTGGACGAGGTATCCGGGAAGTCTGGAAGCAGAGCTGGGGTGGTCATCCTCGACCCGACCCGGCATGAGCACCAATACTCCCTCAAGTTTGCCTTTTCGGCATCCAACAATAAGGCTGAGTACGAAGCAGTGATAGCGGGGCTAAAAATTGCAGCTCAGCTCGGGACACAAACAGTCGATCTAAGCACCGACTCTCAGCTGGTTGCTACTCAAATATTAGGAGAGTTCGAAGCTAAGGACAATGCCATGCTGGCCTACCTCAACAGAGTCAAGGATTTGACCTCAGGGCTCAAAAGGTTCACGATACAGCAAATTCCGAGGGAAGAGAATATGAAGGCTGACGCCCTGTCCAGGTTGGCCTTGGGCGAGAGCCGACCTACACTAGTCCATGTGGAGGAAGTATTTGAACCAAGTATCCAATTGGGGATGCAAGCCGTAGCCGAGCTCAATTTAAGCCCAGATTGGACTAAACCAATCATAGACTACTTGGAGGGTGTATGACCCCGGAAGGTGAGAAAGCAGCTCGGAAACTCATAAAACAGGCCTCAAGATTTGTCATAATTGCCGGGCAACTCTACAAGAGAGCCTACACTTGGCCTATCTTGAAATGTGTCGGGCCCGAGGAGGGAAACTATGTACTCCGGGAGATCCATAAAGGAGTATGTGGAAACCACTTGGGAGGCAAGGCCCTAGCTTGAAAGGCATTGAGGCAAGGCTATTTTTGGCCAACCTTAGAACAAGATGCCAAAGAGTATGTAAAAAAGTGCGACACCTGCCAAAGGTTCGCCAGTATACAGAGAAAGCCAGCGGTGGACCTCACAGTGATGATAAGCCCGTGGCCATTCTATCAGTGGGGTCTAGATATCATCGGCCCATTGCCAACTAGTGTTGGCCAAAAGAAGTACGCCTTCGTAGCTATAGACTACTTCACCAAATGGCCCGAGGCTGAAGGTGTTGCTAGAATAACAGAAAAGGCAGCTTGGGATTTCGTATGGAAAAACATCATTTGCCGGTTTGGGGTGCCCAAGGTCATCATCACTGACCACGGCAAGCAATTCGACAGTGCATACTTTCGAGGCAAATGTGCTGAGATCGGGATCAACCTCAGATTCTCATCAATTGCTCACCCTCAAAGTAATGGCCAAGTTGAAATGACTAACCAAATCATTTTGCAGGGCCTGAAAACCAAGCTAGAGGAAGCAGAGAGCCAGTGGGCATCGATTCTCCCCGAGGTGCTGTGGGCTCAACGGACCACCACCAGCTTGGCAACGGGAGAATCGCCCTTCGAGCTGACCTTCGGTACTCAAACAGTGCTGCCAGTGGAGATCGGGTCTCCGACTAGTAGAACCCTCCACTATGATCCAGAAATAAACAGAGCCCTAATCCGTGAAGAGCTCGACCTCGCCGAAGTGCTCCGATCTAAAGCTCAAATCAGAATGCTGGCCAGCAAAGCTGCCATGCAAAGAGCCTTTGCCAAGCAGGTCAAGCCTAAGCCTATTAAGGTTGGCGACCTCGTACTCAGAAAGGCTATCATTTTGCCGCGCTCAGGAAACAAGCTATCCCCGACCTAGGAGGGACCGTACGAAGTTGTGAAAGAAGTCCGACTTGGAACCTTCTACCTCCGCCTCAAGTACGGAAAATTATTGAAGAATGCATAGCACTCAGAACACCTGAAGTGGTATTTTGTCTAACGGCCCCAAGGCGAAACCTTATGTAATGGGCCCCGAGGTAAAACATTTTGAACAGCCCCGAGCTGAGATATTTTGTCTAACGGCCCCGAGCCTAAATCTCATGTAAACGACCCCCGAGCCGAAATACAATGTAGCGGCCCCCGAGCCAGAATATTTTGTTAAGGCCCCGAGCCAAAACATTATGTGTAAACGGCACCCGAGCCCAAGTACTCCATGTACATATTCAATACAATGTATTTCGTAAATCAGTGCGATGCCCGACCTAGGCCCAAGCACCTAAATCAGCTCAATGCCCGACCTGGGCCCAAGTACCTAAATTAGCTCAATACCCAACCCGGGTCTAAGCACCTCAGCTACCTAGCTGCTCCCAACTCGGATTAACGGGGTGGCCACGCTTAATTACGAGTTAATGATCAAGTAAACCAGCTCAAACCAAGTTCCAACTCGGGTATAATCAATAATAATTTGATTAGTTTGCCAGTTCGGATTAAGGTCCAACTCGGTATAATCCGGCCTCAGGTTGGCATGTTAGTTTGGGTCTAAACTCGAGCTCAACATTTGTCAACATTAGTTTGACCAATTTTAAATCAGACTGACGAGTCCAGGTCGGCGACAATTATACAGTTGCCCAATTAGCCAGCTCGGATTAGGATGATAATTCATTAATCGCGTCCAGCTCGGTTCCTTATATTCAACTTAAATTTGAAAGGCCCATCTTATTGGTCCGACCCCGCTTACTTAAGAAAAATTTGCGAAAAGAAAAGTACACAAGTACGAACTCGGATAAAACGCAAAATATTCATTTCATTAAATTGAAATACAATTACAAAGAGCCCAACCTGGGCGAAATTACAAAATCCCGACCCGGGCAATTTTACAAGATTTACTTGGGCACAACGGCAGAGGTGGTGGCGTCGCCTTTATCCCCGACCTGGTCCATACCCTTCTGGACAAACTCGATCACCTCCTTAGCCTGGGACGTCAGGTCGGCTGGAAGCTCAGGAATCTCCCAGAACCCCGGCAGCGGAGCCTCCAAGATCTCGATGTAATCGTTCTTGGTGGCTGGGAAGAAGGTCTTCGCTCTCTCCCGAGCTACGACTTGGCCTTGGAAGTAGAATTTCAGCTCGGCGAACTTGGCCATAGCCCCGCCTTCCGTGGCCAACCAGTCCACGGCAGCCTCGCTGGACTTGAAGGCTTCCACCGCCTTCTCTCCTTGAGGGCTAACCTGATCTAACAACTCTCGGAGCTTGGTCTCGGCTTTGCGCCTCTCAAGCTTATAGCGCTAGACATCCTTGGCTGCGGCCTCGCGTCGGGACTTCTCCGCCTCGAGCTCCTTGCTTAGCCGGTCGATCTCTGAGATGTCCACCTTACGCCTCTGGGCGGCCTCCTCCCTCAGAGCCTCAAGCTCGGTTCGGGCATCGATGTACCTCTGCTCGAGTTCGACGCAATGAGCCTGGGCCCTCGCCAGAAAGCTGGGAGTTGAAAGGATATAGGCTCGACCTGCGCGAAAAAATAGCAAAGTGATCAGTTGAGCTAAAAAGCATAACCATATCAATAGTCTAGTAAGACTCACCGTAACAATAGCCGTCCTCAGGTCGAGCGACAGCTGCTCCGCCGGGACCATCGCCAGCTTGGGGTCGCGAGCCACCTTGGCTGCCTCCACAAAATCTTTGCTGGGAGGGCTTATCTCCGTGGCCTTACCTTTCCCGGAGTACTCGGCCTGAGGCCGTTTCTTGCTGTCGGGACGGGACGCTGAGCGCTCCGGGATCGCCACTCCTGAGCTCAATCTCTTAGGCATGGGAGACCTCGACGTCCCCTTGGAAGTGACCTCGGTGCCGACCTCCAGCACTTGGCCGCTGGGCTGCTGCCTTTGCCCTTGAGCAACGGAGCCCAAGCCGGACCGAGCTGAGGCTTCGCAGCTGGCCTCGTTCTTCCTTCTCACCTGGGCGTACGCGAGCTTTCTCACATCCGCCATACCTGCAAAAGAGATAAAAGGAGTAAGAAATAGCCGAAAGCCCACTTGAAAAGGCCACTACAGTCAGTTTAATTGGGAGGTCGGGCGCTGATCTCGCGAACTGACCCTCTTCTGAACTCAGCTCCGCGTCCTCCTCGGACTCGGGAAATAAACTGGGATGATCCCTTGAGAGGTCAGGCTCCCTACCAAATAACTTGGACTCCCAGATCCGCTCCCATTTGAGCACGCTATCGATGTCGATCAACATCCTCGGCTTGGGTCTCAGCACCCTGACCTTGGCGAGTTCCGCCTCTGAATGCTTGGGATCGTCGTTCACGTCCTTCTTCAAGCCTGGACTTCAGTCCGACCTGCACCCCGAGCTCACAGCCGGCTCCACCCAGTAATAGTCGTTGTGCCAGCCCTTGTTGAAAGAATGCCACTTGGTGAATATGCAGTTTCTGACTCGAGCTGCGAAGTGAAACTACCTTGGCTGCTTCAGGTTGGGCTTGCACACAAAGAACTGCCTGAACTGGCACAGGGTCGGCTCTACTTCCTTCTCAAGGCAGAATACATAGAACACCACCAGCACAGCCCAACCATTCAGCGACATCTGACCTGGGCTAAGCTCAAAGTAGTTCAAGATGTTGGTGATAAAATTGGGAAGTAGAAGCTGAATAACATCGAATGCAAGATCATAAATGGTGAAATGGATGGGTGGAGGGTAGCAAGCTGCCTCGTGCTGACCTGGAACCTTCAGCTTATGGTGTTGATCCACTGACCAGTTCCTCAACCTGGCATTGGCCATTTGCATCGTGGAATGGCACTCACGCTTGCAACAAGCGAACAGCTAATCGATTCTCTTTCCCTGAGCCGACGAACCACTGGCTGTAGCTGAGCTCTTAGGTCGGACAGCCCTAACCGGGACTGCTTCGATCGGCTCCGCCGTGGAGGCTTCAGTTAAGTACTCCTGAGGTATCTTGACCCCCTCCAACTGATTCAACAGCTCCTCATCCTCTCTATCCCCCAAGTCTTCCAGGTCGGCAAAGGATCCGCCTCAGCCTCCTCTTATGCCAGTCTAACCCCGATAACTTGGCAATCATCATCGCTCTCCCCGGGCCCAGATTTCTGAGCTGATCCTTGAGACGCACGGGTGCTCTCTCCACCTTGGTCTCTATTCGAGGTAGACTCCGAACTCGACAGACTCTCATCCCCACCATAGGACCTCACCTCTATTGCTTGGGAATCTTCTGACTTCGACCTCCCCATCCTGTCTACAAACTAAATATAAATGTACAGGTATGACTAAAGGGAGTCAGGACGTACTTCCTGCTCTTGGCTGCGGAATGTGACCCGACCTAGCTGGCTCCGAGCTGAAAATCCTGAGAAGATTCTTTCCGAGCTAAATGCGTCCGACCATTCTGGTATCTGACCTCAAGCTCTTGAAAGTTGAAAGCGAAGTGTGAAATGAATCTCGGATGTCAAGGCCCTATTTATAGGCACTTCTGAAAATTACCTCGGGGAGCCCAAATGTCGCGTCTTGTCAGAACCGTCAGGTGACGTGTCAGCCATCTGAAAGGCATGAACTGCTGACGTGGCCATCCCTACTCTGCTGGGGTCGGGCACCTCTAGCTCAGGAGAAACTCCCAATTCTAGATCTCACCCCATCGATCTCGACTTAGGGAGGGGAGGGATTGACGAGGGGTCCCTGAGCTGAGGTGAGTTACCCACGCCGAGCTGAGACGGGCTAATCAGAGCCAAGCCCAGCGCATTCAGCTAAATGCCTAACCTGGATGTTGATCCGACCCCGGAAAACCCTGACCTCAGTGCCAGTTGTTCCGATGGGACATAAAGCATTGATGGGACATAAAGCTGCACAGCATTAAATGTTGTCATACCCGAATTTAGTATAAATAGAGCTCTACCTCTTTCATTTCAGTGGTAACTCGTTATTAAATGCTCTCAGCTACCTTGCCAGCTCGGACATACTAATCATTCGCACCCCCGAGGGGAAAATCTGGGTCATCACCCCGCCTTTTCCTTCATTTTCCTTGTGCAGGTTAGGTAGCCGACCTGAAACGTTCAACTCGGATGCCAACCTGAAAGTTCAGCTTGGCAAGCGTAGCCGACCAACTCAATTGCGAGAATCCGACCTCGACATCTGCAATCTAATCAACCGTCGAAATGAAACAAACCTATAATTGATCGGCAACAACCTTATCACAGACGAAGTGAACATCAACCTCAATATGCTTAGTGCGCGCATGATAAACTGGATTAGTTATTAGGTACGTCGCGCTAATATTGTCACACCATAGAGTGGGAACAGAGTTAGGCACAACATGAAGCTCAACGAGTAGAGACTGTAGCCAACAAAGTTTAGTAGTAGCATAAGCGATAGCCCGATACTCGGCTTCCGTACTAGACCGTGCTATAGTTGTTTGTTTCTTAGCAGACCATGAAATGAGATTTGAACCAAGAAAGATGCAATAGCCATGAGTGCTCTTCTTGTCATCCGGGCTGCCCACCCAGTCAGAGTAAGAATAGGCATATAGAGAGAAGCTAGAAGAGGCACGAAGACGAAGCCCATGAGAATTAGTGCCTTTTAAATAGCGGAGAATGCGTTTCACTACTACACAATGCATGTTTGTCAGTTGATGCATAAACTGGCATACCTTATTTACAGCCAAGGCATTGTTCGGTCTGGTGATGGTAAGATACTGCAAAACACCAATAATACTCCAATAGAAAGTCAGATCAAAAAATGGATCACCTGTATACTGAGATAATTGCTGATGATGAGTAAAAGGAGAACTGACAAGCTTAGCTCCATCAAGCTTTGCACGAACCAACAAGTCAGTGATGTACTTGTGTTGAGATAGTAACAACATATCAAATAAGTGCCGGACATGGATACCAAGAAAATAAGACAGTTGCCCTAAGTCCTTGAGTGCAAATTGCTGATTAAGCTTAGTAATGATGGAATCAATGGTGGAAGAGCTGCTGCTTGTAATGAGAATATCATCAACATACACCAAAATGAATACCATAACATAATTATTTAAAAAGAACAAACAGTGATGTATCAGATTTGGAAGCAGTGAACCCAAGGCAGGAGAAAAAAGCACTGAGTCATGAAAACCAGGCCCGATGTGCTTTTTTTAGGCCATATAAAGCTTTATGCAGCCTGCAAACATAATCAAGATAAGAAGGGTGAGTGAATCCTGAAGGTTATTGACATCTAATTGTCTCAGGGGCCACCCTTTAAAAACTGCAATAGATAATAAGATCCTGATAGTAGTTGGCTTAATGACTGGACTGAATGTTTCACTGTAATCCACACCTTCTTCTTGACTGTATCCTTTTGCCACGAGACGAGCTTTATAACGCTCAATATCCCTATTTTGCTGTCGCTTGATGCGAAACACCCATTTATACATTGGCACCAGGGAGCTTAGGAACCAACTGCCACGTACCATTATGAAGGAGAGCATTATATTCAGAAGACATGGCTTCACGCCAATGAGAGTGTTTTGATGCCTGAGAATAAGTTGTTGGTTCGATTTGTGAATAGTTAGCTAGAGTAGTTACTGTGAGCACAATGTAATTAGACCAGTCCTTAGTTTTTTGTGTCTGATCTCTGGACCTCGTCATCATGGGATATAAGGAAATAGTAGTAATGTCTAAAGGGGCTAACGTAGCGGAAGGTCTAGAAACGTGAGAAGATGACTGTATAGTTTGCGTGTTTGGTGAGAGACGAGGTGGATTAGCTATCCTAGGGGAACCCACGTCAGACCTAAGGGCGCTAGGAGATAGAGATTGTTATGCAGCGGATGGAGCAAGGGGTTCTTCTTCTATGAGGCATGTGGCAAATTTGCCACAGCTACATGTCAATATATTATTTTATGAGCATAAGCCAAGTCAGCTTGTACTATATGGTTCTGCCACATAAGCATGGCAGAAGATTCAGTTTTTACTAATTTAGCCTTACATAATTTTAAATTACTATAATGTCCTTTTATAGCTTTAATTACCATAATACCCTTATGCATTGAAAAAATCTTTTGTAGCTTTAATCACCATAATACCCTTATGCATTGAAAAAATCTATTACCTTTCCCGAATCTTCTAAAACCACTTTCTTAGCTGTCCAAGGCCTTCTCCGTTCCAAAGCATCCATCTTTCTCTCTTCCCTCATTTTGACCACCAGAACTCTCCATCTCTGCTCAAAAAAAAAAACGTCGTTACATTTTTCTCACCGGAGATTGTTGCAGCACTACAAAAGAACTAGGAAAAAAGGGCAGTTTAAAGATGGCGTATACACGCACCGACGCCTACAACGATTTCAAGTTCAAGAAATAAGAGGCGTTTCTACACACCGGCGCACACACCTAAGGATAGTTTTATACCAAAACATCCGTGTATGTTCTGCTATTCTCTGTAGTCTCGCAGCTGCGTTTAATTAATTTGTAAGTCTTTTTCAGCAAAAAAAAATTTCAGCTAAAAATTGATGACTAGTTTATAGAGTTTATAAGCCTATAGAATCACACTAAAACAAAATTTCAAATTTTTTGTTTTCCAGATTTTTGTCATTTCTATTTTATTGGAGAAAAGTCGAGAGCAATTATTTTTCATCATCTTCAGCAAGGGTTGTATTGTGTCCGTTCCTTATTCACTCTCTTCAACATAGAGGTATGTAGTAACATTATATAGTTGAACATGCAATTGATCTTTCAATTTGATTTTGTGTAAATTTTATGTTTATTTGATTTTATTTCAATTTCATAGGAAGTAAAATAGAATGTATTAGGAGTTTACAATATAAAAAAATATGTTTTTATACCTGCCCATTACATGTTCGAGGCAATGCCCGAGAGAGACTTTTTTTATATTAGAAGAAGAAAGTCTGAAACTTTTAAGGTTTTTCCATTTGGGTCTATGGTTTTTTCGAAAAAAATCAAGAAAGAACATGTTGGCATTTGTGAGTTTTGTATGAAAAGCTGAAATGGGGTTGTGGTGGTTGACGGCAAGCCGAAAAATGGCATGTCTTCAGATGAAGTTATTGGTGTTTTGAAGTCAATTTCAGACCCAAGCCAAGCATTTTCTTACTTTAAGTCTGTCGCTAAGCAGCCTAATATTGTTCACACTACAGAAACATATAATTATATGCTTGAGGTCTTGAGAATACATGGTCTAATTAGTGATATGGCTGTTGTTTTTGATATAATGCAAAAGCAGATTATTTATAGGAGTTTGAATACTTATTTGACTATATTTAAGGGGCTGCATGTCAAGGGAGGGATTAGACAAGTGCCACTCGCTCTTGGAAAGATGAGCAAAACTGGGTTTGTCTTGAACGCGTATTCGTATAATGGGTTGATACACTTGCTTCTCTAGTCATTTAGTGGCTTTTGTAGTAGTTAGATTAAACAATTTGTTTTGGTTTTAGTGAGTCATGGGTGGAAGGTATAGCTTTTTCATGGCAAAGAATACGAGTATTACTAACATCTGGCATTTCTTCTTATTGTTGTCGCTTCCTATTTGCATAAAGCAAATGCACAACTTGCAAGAACTGGGGCATAACACTAGTGCAGTAGTCGTGATTGCTATGCTTTATTCATTTTTTTTTTAATCCTCGAGTTTGCATGGACTGCTGCATTTCTTTCCTTATCAATGACATGGTTTTCAGTATGATTCTGTTGTATAAATGCTTAAGTTTGTTAATTTTTGTTGTATATGTAATTATCTTTTATTTTTTTCTTATAATAGAATGGGGACAAAAGCAACATCATCGCGTAGTAGATTGAATATTGAAAATGAGGTCCAGAGGATAGTCTATTTGATATTGCGGATGAGAATAATCGTGCCCTCCAACAAATGATGGTTATGGTTTTGCAATTAGAACAGAATGCGGAGTCGAATGTCGGTGTGAATATCAACAATGAAAATGCTAGAGGTGATAGTGTAGAAACTAGAGGAGAGGAAAATGAAAGTGGTGAAACAAGCAGTTTTGGTAGTGAAAGTGAAGATGATGAAAGTGAAGATGATGAGATGGATGAAGATTTGGTTGATGTGACTAATCCGGAAGATGATGGCATTAAACTAATTGAATTTGGCAGCACCTCGAAGGAACACGCAAATTCATTGATGCAATCAGACGAGGCGTTACAAGATTTTTTATTTTCTGAAATTAATGATCCACAGTAAGTATTTTAATTTACTTGATATATAATATTCGTGACTACTAATACTAATTAACTCATACTTGTATTGCAGGAAAGTAGTTATCAAAACCGAGATGTATGCACTCACACGGGTGGATATGCTCTTTCTAATGCCTAACAAAGATATTCCTGACTTCGTGAGTATCTCTTCGAATATACACCATTAATGTATTTAATTTATATTTTGAATATTTATAATTAATATATTTTTTTACTTATCAGATTATTGATGCCTTCGCTTGGATATTAACAAAGTCTGCTAGGAAAAAAGAGGGAAGCTTTAATAGATGGTATTTTTCAAGTAGTTGCACGGTAAACTATCGATAACTTTATATAATAAAAAGTTAAAATTAAAATTATAAGTTGTATGTAACAATTTGATTGTTTTTAATTACAGCAACTAATCCTTGATTATCCACGATTTGACCCTATGGCATTTAAGAAACGTTTTTGGGATACCAAAAAATTCACTGGATATTCTATTGCTGAATGCGAAGAGGTAATAACAATCCTTTTTGTTTTTTGTTTTTTTCCTTTAAAGATGTTAATTGGACTTGTAATTTTTTAAATATAGTGTGTCAATTGTTTGTGATAAATTAGTTTAATCATGTGTGCAGATGTTCTTGCCTGTAAACTTTGATAATAACCACTGGTTATTAGTCATTATTGATTTGAAACGTAATTCAGTGAACATATGTGATACATTGATATCATCAATGCGAAAGAGAGAGATAAGTAAACGTGTGGGGACCTTGGTACGGTTTCTTCTATATTTTAATTTTTTTGTTCCCGTTTGTTTATGTGTTTGAGTCATTTATTTGAAAGATTGACGCGGGTGAAATTTTAGGTTGACCGAATGCATAGGATCTTGGAGGTCGTAGATGGAAACACTTATAAACAGATGATGAGTTTGAAAGAATTCCAGACACAATATTCGGAATGGGTCCCCACACAACTTAATGGAAATGACTGTGGCCTGTATGTTTGCCTTATGATGGAGAAACCGGGTAAAGTTGGCCCGCTTAATAACATTAGAGCTGCCATTGAACGTAAACATATTGCTTTCAAATTATGGCGGGGTGAATCTAATATCTTAAATTTGGCATGTTAAATTTGGTAGGCTTTGGACATGTTTCCTTTTAATGGTAGATATAAATGTTGACAATGGATTGCCACCCTTTATGTATTTTGTTCCAATGTGACGTTTTGCTAGTCTGTTTTTTTCTTTGTCTTTTTTTGATTACAAACGTTTTGTTAAGAGTTATAACATTAATGTTATTTTGTGACTTTTTATGGTCATAAGGAGTCCACACGGGTAAATTCAAAAAAAAATTTCATTGAGAGCTATAACAGTAATATTTTTTTTAGTGATAACTAATTTAATTTTTCATATAAAAAATATACGTGCTTTAAAAAAAATTAAGATTATTATACTATTTTAAAAATATACGTACTTAAAAAATATATATATAATTATACTATTTATATTAAAAAATGAAAATAAAATGAGACAACCTCCAATGACACGATATTGCACATATTTTTTGATGACTTTGCCCAAGCTTTGGAGGCGTGTCATATTCTTATTTGACCAGACTGATGGATTAGGTGAGCAATTATTATCATGATCACTTTATGTGTTTAAATTTGTTTGCTGGTAATATGATATTTAATCTTTGTTAATATTCGTTCACTTCATTCAAAATAACATTGCATAAAAAAGGTGTCATAATGAAGATTCAACCATCGGAATAAACCATCAAAAAGAAAATAAAGTTAACTAGAAGCATTGTAGGTGCATACTGCACCCTACAAAAATTCTAAAAAGTTTTAACTAAAAATAGCACATGCTGATTGCCAAACTGTGACAGGATTGCATGTGTTTCCCTAGAGCCTCCATAAGTCAGATGCAAATTGCTTGCGTTTTTCAGTAGAATTTGCAATCTTGAAAGCTATCATGGACTTGTATTCTTTCATCATCATACACACATATAAACCACAATCATGTTCACCTTCTTGAATAGGCGTCCACGAGGGATGATACAGTGGCATCGATGGAATCTTTTGCATTGCTCGGTATGTTTCGGGTTCTTCATATTGAAATAACTCATCCAAGTATTTCAGCTAGAAAATATAAACATTAATTTTACTAAAAGTGCATTCGATACTATATATGAGAAATGATAAACATTAATATTATTTGTACCAGTTTTGACACTTGATTGATTATGGGGTCCCTTGTATCGCGATGTGGAGCAGTATCGCATATGTTGACCTCATTTTTTATGAAGTCAATCACATACAGATACCAATGTATGTTTTTGTAATTCATTGGTAAAAAAATCTGAAAAAATAAACATTGTATGAAATGAGCTCGTGTTTATGAAACAATTTATTAAAAAAATTAAAATTTGAAGAATAAGCTACATGCTCGCAATTCTTTAATGAACCAATAAACTTATGTTCTCCCCAAAACGATACAATACACTTAGCAACTCGAATAGGCTTCTTCTCAACTTCGTCAATAATCTGTCGCTGCCATTAAAGAATATTTGAATATTACCATTGTAACATGCTTTGAAAATCAAATACTTCTTGACCAAAAAAAAAAAAAAAGAAAATCAAACACTTCTAATGACTTAACGTGCATGGATATTCTTAAATGAACCATGTGTTGACTTCATAGCACCTATTGGGATGGGGACCAGTCAGCAGCAGTGGCTTTAATTCTTTGGGCACAAATCTAATATTTTCAGATGATTTGATACCTTTTCAATTGGGGGTGGGGACCACTCAGCATGGTGTACTCATGAAAAACCCATATTAGTTATACACATTTTTTAATATTACAAAATTATAATAACGAATTAAGGGTTGTTTTATCTATTCGTATACATACCGTGAATAGAGATGGAAGATACCATCTGGGCAGTTTTGCATCATCATGCTTAGCATTATTTCCAAGTTGAGCTACATAGCAATCAATGATCTATGAAAGCATTTTGTATATAGGTAAGTTTAATGTATTAAGTTTAAAATAAGATGTAACAATTGACATAACCAAACGAATGAAAAAAAAATTACGGTTGAGGATATGTCCTTGTTCGGCATTAGTTGTCGCATCTCAAATCTGGTAAGAAAATTATAATTCATGCTAACCAACACCTCCCTATAATATTAATGTCAAAAAATTAGACCAACTTAATTTATATGAGTAAATAAATAACTACATTTAAAAAAATTTAATCAATCATAATGAAACTTGCCTAGGGTCCTTCTCTAGTGAAAATAAGAATTCAAATAAAAAATCTTCATCTTTTTCCATTCTTAGACCATCTGCATATGAAACTCTATCCAAGTGTTGCAAAGGTACTGTAGTATTCGTGTCACTATTTATTTGAATCGCATTTGCATGGAAAATGGTTTTCCCTTGAACCCCAAATGAAAGACACTTTTGTGGCTGTTTTTCCACATTTTGCGTAGGCCGAATAACATGCATCGGACCACTTCGATTCGTGTTTAGTGGGGAGGTGATGGATATTGAATCTTCACCCAAAACATTTTTTCCTTTGGCATCACGAATAGCTCCATTTACACTGTCTCTACAGTGAGTTTTTTGGGTTTGTATAAACTCCTTCATAATTGTTGTTGCCTCATTAATCTTTTGTTTGAGATTTTCGAATTCTTTTCTCGTCACGAATTCGTTTTTCATACCCTACACATATCCATTTCAATATAATAAATACATTTGCACATTGTCTTCATTAATTTTCAATAAAATTAAAAATAGAATATAAATATCGTATATGTAAAATAATTTAAACCTTGCATTTCTTTGAGCTTCCACAAGGTGATTCAGACAAGCTTCTTTTATGACCCCCCCTCTTAGTCATTTTTTGTTCTTCTGAGATAGAATTAACTTCTGAAAAAATGGTTGGTAAGCAAAGCTTGTGGAGATAAAGACACTTGCCCAGCTTATTAATGCCAACCAACATTACTTTGCTAAGTTTACAAACAAGCTTCTTTCATGTTTATCTGTCATCAATTAATGCAACAGACTGATATTGCAAATGCAAATCAACTTTTCAACTTCCACAAATTTTTTTTTTTTGGTGTTGTTGGTAAAAAACTGTTGGATAAAATCATTACATTTAAGGTATGTATGCGTTTTTTGTGAAAAATCCTATCAATATTCTCTGCTTACACGTTACAGTCATGCACAACGCTCTAGGTGCCTTATTTACCAAATGCAAATCAACTTTTCAGCTTCCGCAATTTTTTTTTTTTTTTTTTTGGTGTTGTTGGTAAAAAACTGTTGGATAAAATCATTACATTTAAGGTATGTATGCGTTTTTTTGTAAAAAATCCTATCAATATTCTCTGCTTACACGTTACAGCCATGCACAACGCTCTAGGTGCCTTTATTTACCTAACTACATGACAAGCTGTCCTGAGCCTTGTGCATTCTATTGACATGTGATTGCTGTACAAGCAAGCCTTGAAAACCGTGGGATGGTAAAGGATACATTGAGCAAAACAAATGGTTCTGATAACATGGAGAAGAAAAGGTACTATTGATAAGAAAAAAATTGATTCAGGACATAACCAAAAAATTAAAAGATTTTAGGCAGCGTATTTGTGATAGATATTTGTTAGATTTATTTAAATTTAATTTATTTAATTTGCACTTTGAGTATAACCATGCTGAGTGGTATGTATGTTTTTAATGACTATTTTTTAATTGTAATATTATTTATTATTTTTTTACAATTAAATAATAATGTATTTAATTTTTGAAAATAATGTGATATTATCTTAGGCCACCCTTTAAATTAATAGATAAAAATAAAAAATCTGTTTCCCTTTGTTAAATAATAGAACCGATTAGACCACAAAAAATTAATTTCTTTGGACCGTGGGGTATTAGGACGTGACAGCTATTCATTAGGTAGCTTTTGTCTTGTCATGATAGCAAGTATACTATTTTTTTTTTCTTTCCAATGTTGTCAGACATTTACAAAGGGTTTTGTACTTTAAAAAAAAATTACAAGTTATCTACCTTCCCCTATCACATCCGCAAAAAGTATCCATTCTTTCCAATGTTATCAGATTACCTGCGGTTGGCTCAAATTTTAAACGTTTCAATTGAAATTTAAACTCAAATCAAATTCATCTTTGGATTAACTTAAAATAATACACTCAATTTTTAAAACAAAGCTATAAAAACTAGCCTACAGAGCCATAATAATGAGATTGCCATAATATTGGTTTCCAGCAATATGGACGCGTCATGAGGATAACGATAATTTATTCACAATCGTTAATTTAATTAATCAACGATAACAATAAATAAAATGAAATTTATTAAATTAGATAGTAATATTGCAAAAATTATTAACTCACTTGGAGATTGTTACAACCATGAATGACAATAAGAAAATGCAAAAAGTAACAAATACAACTAGAATAAAAGTGTTCACATTGGCACCGGTTATAATTTCATTCTTCTTATTCTTCTTGTCTTTTATCATAGATGTTACTTCTTCACCAATATCGTCATCATCAATGTCGGTTATTCTTTTGGACACGTCGAGTTTGGTAATGAACCAAAATGCGGAAAGAGGTTCACACCATTTGAAAATTTTACATATTTTACACGTGTAGAATAACCGCCCAATGATGTTCTTCTTAATGTCGCTCACAACTACAATTTCTGCTTTGCGATTGCACCAACATTTCTTGTTCTCGTATCTCAAGTTCAATGCTGGCTCCTCGCATTTTTTATCTCGATTAGTCGATGTAGACATTTCGATATTTGTTTGATAAATAAAAAAAATTTCAATAACTGCATTACGAAAAATAATTTAGTTAGTATGAATGAAAGATGGTATTCAAATAAAAGGCAATTAAAAAATTGGAAAACAAAATTATTACAAAATATAATCGTCAAACCTGTGTAAACAAAGGTGTGAAAGTGAATCCTGGGAGAGATGAAATTATGGAAATGACAATGTAAAAGGGTATGTAATGACAAAGCAAAGACACCCTTATATAGACAATGGTTGTGGTGTTTATGTAGGAAGCATTTTAGGGCATAATAGTAAATTCAACATAATAATCAATATAAAAAATTTAGTAGTACTTAAAATTACGCATTGTGCATATTTGTTGTTAAAATTTAACGATTACCTTACAAAAATAAATGCACAATTACATTGCCATTTTAAACAAAATAGAAAAAATACCCAACTAAAAATCCTACATTATAATCTCCTTGATTAGTAGTACTGAAAATTGGTTGTATGGAATGATGAGGTCGATCCGACATTGTCATTTTGCGAATCAAATAGCAGTTGGCTAAGATTATTATAATGATCTCCATAATAACGATGCATACTTGATTGTGTAGACCCGTTGTTTAAGTCATGATGCTGTTCATTATTGTCACCTGATCCATCATCACGCCGTACCTTTGGACAATTATTTGCTTGGTGACCGATACATCTGCAAAAATTTGCATATAACATATAACATATCGAGTTTCAAAATGCTAATTATAATTTTAAAAAAAAATAAGCTGCATCGGCTGCATTTCTGAGGTTGTCTATTGCTATCTGGACCCTTTGCCCGGGACCCTTTCGGCTTTGCTTTTTTAGGATCCAAAACATCAAAATCCATTGCTTGGGATGGTCCAGCATCATCACCGTGTACTTCTATCATCCACAACTCCTTGGCACGAGCCGTTAGAATCGCAATGCCTTCAACTACTTCCTTAAAGCCCTGACTCGTCCTTTTGGCATAAAACCCCAATTCATTGCACTTTGAAATTATGAAACCATTTCGGGACGTCTCAATTTCCTCTGTTGTCGCACCTATCAGCTTCTTATCACGGAACTCTTTGCTGATGTCAGCTGTCCATCGTTGGTTAATGCATGTTGGGGGAATCTCCTTAAGTCCTTCACACTTAAGCACATATATAATGTGCTTACACGGCAAACCCGTGGACTCAACCCTTTTACATTCGCAATCTATCTGCAATGACACCCTATTGAACAAAACATGACGTACTAACCCTTCAATATTGTAATCAGCAATGATGTAAGTGCGAGAATTAGTATTGTGGGAGATAACTTTATCTTGCCAAAGTATTGCTTGCAACTCAATGTGTTTTTTAATCTTCATGAACACTGCTCGTGTATACACATTAGATGCATGCCGCTCGATTTCTACAAGCGGAGTGGTGAAGACTGGCTTCGTATGGTTTGTCTTCACTTCTTCCTCGATAACATTAATTCGCACTCACTCCAATGCTCGATGGTAGTCCCTTACGAAGTCTACTAGCTTTCGATCTGTTCCAAGGAAACTGTTTATAAATGCATTCATACCCTTACATCGCTGAGTACTTTTCACTCCGGCAAAGAAATGTCCACGCAAATATGCCTCTGCCCAAAGTTTTCTCTTCTCGTATATATCCATGATCCACTTGTGGGTCTCAAGACCTTTCTCAACAACCATATCCCTCCACACATTCTCAAACTCGTCAATCGAACATCTAAGTGACATATAAAAGTTGAATGTCATATTGAACTTCGGTATATTCACATTTGTACTTGCATTTTTTTGAAGATGCCATCTGCATAGCTTGTGCGTTGCTGTAGGGAACACTGTAGCGATTGCCGCTTGCATTGACTTATCTTCATCCGTGACAACTGATATTGGACTCTTACCCCCCATCGCATTCAGAAATGTGCTGAGCACCCAGATGTATGATTCGGTGGTCTCATTCTCTACCAAAGCAGCTCCGAAAATACATGTGTTTCGGTAATTGTTCGCCCCAGCCAGGAGGATCAAGGGAAATTTATAGGCATTTGTCTTGTAAGTAGCATCGAAAATCAGTACATCGCCAAATACTTCAAATTCATCCCTCGATCTCCCATCTGTCCAAAATAACTTCTCTAGTCGATTCTTATCATCTACTGTGTATTGAAAAAAAAATCTCTCATCGCTATCCAACTTCCCATGAAGATAATCTAAAGCAGTTTTGGCATCTCCATCGACGACTTCCTCAGATCGATCGCTTTCCATTTTATTGTAAAGATCTTTCCTCGTGAACTCAACATCCTAATAACCTCCAGCCACATAGTTAAAAAAATCCATGACTCTGTTTTTTTTTACACCGGATCGATTCAAAGCATGGGCTACATCGTTATGTGCATCATCAACGTGTCTGTGTGAGCGAAGGAATGACACGCCGTATGTCGGTACCAACTCATGATTATGTTCTTCAATGAATGTGGTGACAACATATTGCATAGTTAATTTGTTGAGCCTAATATGAAATTTTGCATTACATCTACATCTTGTTAATGCACGATGCTCTTGCTGTCTGTTTGGCATATCTAAGCAATCCTTACTCCGCTCACCCTCGCAATGACAAACATATTGACGATTTAACACTTCACCAGTTAATTTATCTCTATGAATCGTACCTTTTTGAATACTAAATCCAACACCGCGTGCATAATTGTTATAGAAGTTGAATGCATCATCTTCAGATGAAAATTTCATTTGACATATTTCTTCTTTACTTAGATATTGCATGTTTGATGAGTTGTCAACATCATTGCGTGGAATCGGGCTCTCATCCATCTTCAAAAAACTTCCAACTATAATATAAAGCATTATTGTTATGTTATACGATACACAATAAATTTCAAAACACAATAATTACAATGGACTACGATTTTAAATTAAAAATTCATTTTTTAATAGTAAAGTGAATAATAAATTGGGCTTTAATTTTTATTTTTTCATATTAAAGAGATATTTAAATTTTTCTTTTTCTAACAGTCATCTTAAAATTTTAGATTCTTTAACATCAAGATAAAAAATAATTTTTTTAACAGATGAAGACAAGAATTAAAAATTCATTTTTTAATAGTAAAGTGAATAGTAAATTAATACTCAAATAGTGGGCTTCCATTTTATATTTTTCATATTAAAGAGATAAATAAAAATTTTATTTTTCTAACAGTAATCTTTAAAATTTTAGTTTTTTTAACAGTAAAATATAATAACGAATTTTTTTAACAGCAGAGCTAAAATTAAAAAGTCTTTTTAACATAAAAGGAAATAAGTAATATTTCCTCGGAATTTTACACTAAGGGATATCCCCAGCATAGCGGTTAACATCTTCAAACACAAGCTTAAGGTCTTGGGTTCAACTCTTGCAAACGCTAAGCCAAAAAAAAAATTTAGTTTTTTTGACACAAAAGAGAGTAAATAAATTCATTGTCAATTTGATGCTAAGGGATATCCCCAGTATAGCGGTAAACATCTTCAAACATAATCTTAAGGTCCTGGGTTCGACTCTTGCAACGCTAAGCCAAAGAAAAAATTTAGTTTTTTTGACAAAAAAGAGAGTAAATAAATTCATTGTCAATTTGATGCTAAGGGATATCCCCAGCATAGCGGTAAACATCTTCAAACACAATCTTAAGGTCCTGGGTTCGGCTCTTGCAACGCTAAGCCAAAGAAAAAATTTAGTTTTTTTGACAGAAAATAGAGTAAATAAATTCATTGTCAATTTGATGCTAAGGGATATCCCCAGCATAGCGGTTAACATCTTCAAACACAAGCTTAAGGTTCTGGGTTCGACTCTTGCAAACGCTAAGCCAAAAAAAAATTTAGTTTTTTTGACAGAAAAGAGAGTAAATAAATTCATTGTCAATTTGATGCTAAGGGATATCCCCAGCATCGTGGTAAATATCTTCAAACACAAGCTTAAGGTCCTGGGTTCGACTCTTGCAAACGCTAAGCCAAAAAAAAATTTAGTTTTTTTGACAAAAAAAAGAGTAAATAAATTCATTGTCAATTTGATGCTAAAGGATATCCCCAGCATCGTGGTAAACATCTTCAAACACAAGCTTAAGGTCCTGGGTTCGATTCTTGCAAACGCTTAGCTAAAAAAAAAATTTAGTCTTTTTGACACAAAAAGACTATAAATAAATTCCCTCTCAATTTGATGCTAAGGGAATCCCTAGCATAGCGGTAAACAATTTCATATACAAGCTTAAGGTCCCTGTTTCGACTCTTGCAAACACATTTTAACATTTTACTTAGTATAAAAGAGAATAAATAATTTTTTTTTGTCAATTTAATGCTAAGAAATGTCTCCAGCTTAGTGGCATTTAGTTTCAAGCTCTATTTCAAGGTCCCAGGTTCGACTATTGCAAACTTATTTTTTGTTCTTCCATTATTCCATTTTTACTAACTCAATTTTTTTGTTCTTCCATTTTTCCATTTTTACTAACTGTTACATTATTTCAGCAAAACATTTTTTGTTCTTCCATTTTTCCATTTCTACTAACTGTTACATTGTTTCAACTAGTGTATATGCAAAATGATAAGACAATATACATCAATAATATTACTTTTCTACCAATATTAAGCTACATTCTAAACATTCCTTAATACATTAAAAAAAAACAAAAAATAGTATTGGATCAATCTTACTAACCTGGTAAATAATCGGTATTTTCTTCTTTCCTCAACAATATTACTCTTCTACAAAATTATATGTGAAATTCACATTTGTGTACCATCCATATGAGTTTGCTTTATTTATAGAGGATGCATTTATTGTGTTAGTTGTAACTGATTGTGGTTTATTTATGAGATATGACATTGATTTGAGGTGAGTAATTCATTAATACTTTTATTGGCTTATACACAAAAGTTTTGGACACTAATCTTATATTTGATTTCATGAAACTAATAAGTGCAAGATTACGTGGTTATAAGCATCAATTGAAGTATTTTTCTAGTAAATTATATACTCATTCACACATTTTCACAGTTGAGCTCTTTACATAGATTGGATACTCATGAATTGGCTACATAGCTCAATGCCTCAATTGATCTTTAATTACGTTAATTCTCTTGCAACCATTACAATATTCTTGTTCTACACCATCATTTCTTTGCACAAAGATAAAAAAATTTATGAATACGTGGATCTTACAGTAACCATAGCAAACTATATTTCAAATAGAAATATACACCATTTTATATCAACCAAATCAACTATAAAAAAATACATATTGATAAAGTAGATTAAACAATGATATATATATATATATATATATATATATATATATATATATATATATATATATATATATTTTTTTTTTTTTTTTTTTTCAAAGAGGCTCAGTTTTGTTTGTGTTGATTAAAAATAGCTCAGAAAGATATTAATTAAAAAATGAAACATCATCACAACCTCATTCATATAACGACGATGAGGCATGATCACGACGACGAAAGCTCAACAGCAGCATATATAAAGAAAAGTAAAAGATAGATATGCATATACATTGAGTGATTGGGTGGGACCGGTGGGTGTGATTTTTTTTTTTCATGTCTAATTTAGTCAATTTAACACATATTATTGTGGGGTCATATAAAGGTAAGTTGTTATTTTAAATTTAAATATCAAGGTTAATTTAGTAATTTTTCAAAAATAGTTGAACCCACTTTATCCCACATATTATGCACGTGAACCTAAGCCTTTATTTGTATCTTACGTGACTATAGCAGCCTTTATGTGTTAATTACCAACCTCCATGTGTCAGCCACATAGAAGAATTTTCCCGGAGCAAGTGGAGAGTTTTGTACTGGTGAGACTTGTGGAGAGAGAAGGATGTCACGGTAAGTGGGCACGCAATATGAGGGAGATGGTGACAATGGATTAGATGCATTTATGGTAGCTGAAGGAGAGAAAATGGCATTTATTGTGCGTGGGGACATGGCCGAGGCTGACGGAATTTGAGCTAAGAATTGTTGACTATGTGGGGCTGCATGGGAGGCGGTATTCATTATAGATGTGGACGTAGGACAGTGTAGCATGCATGGAAACGCGAGCAGCAAATCATCAGTATTAGCATTAATGTTAGCTGGGGTTGGTGAGGCTAAGGCTGAAGAGGGAGGAATTGAGTCAGCATTTATTGCTTGAGAAGACCACACGTCAGACGCATTGGTGGTAGTTGTAGGAGAGACGTTAGGATTTATTGTGGGTGAGGACACTACAGCGGCTATAGTAATAGGAACAGGGAGTGATTGACCATGTCGGGACATGAGTGAAATGGAATTAATTAAAGGTATCTGAGGCAGATATGACTGAATGCGTGGGGACGTGAGCCGTGGTGATGATTGGAGAACGCTTATCGGTGGGAAGAACGAGAATGAAGAGCTGGACACGGGCTCAGGAGATGAATTTGTAGTATGTGTAGTGGATATGGGACGGAACGGAAAAACTACTTCGTTGTAGATAATGTGACAGGAGAAATAAATGCGATCAGATAGTGGTGAGTAGCATCTATACCTTTTGTGATCGTCACTGTAGTCTAAAAATATGCACGAAGTAGACTTTGGACTCAACTTGTCCATTTTATAAGGACCAAGGTGAGAAAAACACTGACAACCAAAAATGTGTAGAGAGCCATAGTCATGAGGCCGATTGAATAACATGTAAAATGAAGAACGATTTTGTAAGATAGGGGTAGGAAGACGATTGATTAAATATACTGCTGTGGAGAATGCCTCTATATACCCAAAACCTTTTAGGAAGCGAGGAATGAAACATTAAAGTGGTTCCTATTTTTGTAAGATGGTTAATTTTTCATTCTGCAAGCCCATTTTGTTTAGGTGTATGAGGGCAAGAGATACAATATTTTATACCATGTTGTGCAATAAAATGTACTAATTGACCGTTTGTTAATTCATTTGCACCATCACATTGGAAGTATTTTATGCGAGAGACAAACAAATTTTCAACAAGAGGTTTGAAATGCTGAAAAGCAGAGAAACATTCACTTTTATTACGTAGTGGGTAAATCCACGTGTACCTAATAAATTCATCAAAAAAGATCACAAAATACTTGAAGGAAGAACAAGAGGGAACCGGAGAAGGGCCCCATACATCGCAATAGATAACCTCTAAAGGTATCATAGAAACACTAGTAGACAAATTAAAGGAAAGTTTGTGACTTTCGCCTAACATACAAGTAGTACACAATTTATTCGCTAACTGAAAATCAAAATGATTCAAAAGTTGTTGAGCCTTGAGTGACGAGAGGACTTGTTTGGATGGATGACCAAGACGATTGTGCCAAGTGTCAGAAGAAATGCAGGAAGCAGCAAGAGCAAGAGACGAAGAGAAAACTAGCAGGTGGTAGAGACTGGAATCAACACGGCCGCTGAGGAAAGGCGTCCCAGTGAGAAGGTCCTTGACAAGACAAGAGGAATGGAAAAATTCTAATGAAACGTTATTGTCACGAGTAAATTGAGATACAGAAAACTGATTATGAATAATGGCAAGAACGTGTAGAATATTATTTAGTTTGAAGAGATGAGAGGAATGAGAAAATTTGGAAGAGCCAATATTAGCAATCGGAAGAGACTTACCGTCACCAACAACAACATGATCGGACCTATTATAAGGCTGGAGACGCTGAATTAAATTGGGATCATACGTCATATGAGAGGTAGCACCTGAATCCAGGATCCACAAAATTGTAGGAGGTGTAGGGAGGAGCGGTGGTAAAGCTTAATGTTGGTGGTAATATCCAGCAAATTGAGTTTGGGGACTGGCTGATTTGGATGGAGCGTAACGATAACGACAACGCTGCGCCGAATGACCTTGTTTCTTGCAAATTTGACAAGTCCCTTTGTATTTGGAGTTGGAGTTTTGAGGTGACTTAGTACTGGAGGAATCAGAGGGGTAATGTGGAAGACTGGTCATGGTGGGCCCTTGAGAGAAGTTGTTTGATCGTGACATAAATGATGAGGATGATGGCATAGAGGAATTGGTGTTTGTGTGGTAAGAGGGAGACGTGTGTTGAGAGACAAATGCATGAATAGTGGTCCCAACAGAGACTTGAGACTCAGCATCGTCAGAAAGGATACGTTGTTCATAGGTTAAGAGTTTGGCTCGCAGCTGATCAAAAAAAGGTGGAGTAGGGAGGTTCTCAATAGACGTGATGAATGGTCTATAAGATTTAGGGAGACCTTCCAGTGTGATTATAACAAGATCAGTATCCGAGACAGGATCATCAATAGCAACAAGGGAAGTGGAAAGAAGACGAATTTGGTACAAATATTCGACAATGGTCAGTGTATTTTTCTTAATGGATAGGGGTTGAGAATACAAGAGAGAACGTCGAGCTAAAGATTGATGTAGGAAGGAGTCCTCAAGGGACGTCCAAAGTTTTTGGGCAGTATCAAAACTAGGAGCTTGGTGAATGAGGGAGTCAGATAATGTGGTTGTGATACAAGCAGTAACGAAACTATTGTAGCGCTACCACTCATCAGGAGAAAGAGAGGTAGTAGCCGAGTCACTGTTTTTTTTGGTTGGTTTAGGAAGTGAGCCGTCCACATATTTGAGAAAGATTAATTCTAACAGCCTCCCTATTTTTTTTCTCTACATATAGGGAGTTTAGGCTTGCCTTTTTAACTTTAGGGGCTCTTTATTCCAGTTTTACTCCAGCAGCCTCCTTACTTTTAATCTATCATTATTTTAAGGACTCCCTATTTCAGTTTTACTCAAACAGTTTCCCTATTTTAGGGATTTACTTTTTTTTTTACTATAATATATTTCTATTTTAGATCAAACACACGATTTTAATTTTTTTTACATATTTTTTATTTTTAATGATGATATACTATTTTAATTATTAATAATTATTTTCTATTATAAATAGTCCAACAATAACTAAACCTTTAGCCAATAACAAAAATATTCGTATTTTAGAGACTCTTTATTTTATAGGCTCTCTATTTTATTTTAATATAATATATCTCTATTTTGATTATACACACTATTTGATTTTTTTATTTATATTTTTTATTTGTTAATGATGACATTATATTTTAATTTTTATTATCTTATTATATTTTAATTAATATTATTTTTTTATTTTATTTTGTCTTGATCGAAAAAGTCGGTATCGATTCGACTAGAAAGTTGTCATTAAAATTTAAAATTCAGTAAAGATTATAATAAGTTATAAATAAAATTAATTTGATTTTGTAACTATAAAAAAGAATCGTTCAAATTTTACAGATATAGAGAGTCACTTTCGGCTCTTTACATGTAAAGAGCCAAGCAAAAAAAAAAAAAGACTCCCAATTTTAGGGAGTTCCTTATAGGGAGGCTGCTGTAGCATAATTTGTGCATTTATCTCCTTAAAATGACTAAAAAACTATTCTAGGGGGGTTATTAGAACTAGTCAAAGTCATTAAAGGTGAGGAAGTTGGTCATTTGGCATTTCCATGTCAGATTGTTGGTGGTATCTAAGTTAAGGGTTAGTCTTGCATCCATCTACATCAATTTGGCCGCAAGTGATATTGACCATTGATTTCCAATTTTGAATCTGAGCCATTGATGTTTACTCAAATTAAAACAAGAAAAAAAATTAATTTTTATATGTAATGACCATGTTGCCCTTTGTTTTATTAAATACATGTGAGACCCACTAAATATTATATGTAGTACTAAAATATCTTCTTTAACTTTTTAGGTTGTAGAACGACTAAAATACCCTTATTAATAACATTTATTTTTTATCTATGAATTTACTATTATAACCTGTTAGGACCCACTTTATATATTATATGTAGTGCTGAATGGCTTCTTTAACCATTTTCATTACTTATTTAACCATATCTCCGCATTTACGGTATATAAAGGTTCAATTACTGTAAGTACTATCTCAATTACAAATTGTTCGCTTTTTTTTCTTTCTTTCTTAAGATAGTTTAATCGTGCTACTTTAATTTTTACATATGAATTTACTATTATAACTTGTTAGGACCTACTTTATATATTATATGTAGTGCTAAATGGCTTCTTTAACCATTTTCATTACTTATTTAACCATATCTCCGCATTTACAATATATGAAAGTTCAATTACTGTAAGTACTATTTCAATTACTATAAGTACTATCTCAATTACAAATTGTTCACTTTTTTTTTTTTTTTTCCTTTCTTAAGATAGTTTATTCGTCCTACTTTAGTCAAAATATGATATGAGGAATGCTATATGTCAACCCACTTCGCTAGCCATTAACCATATTCGAATTTTATGATATATGAAACTTCACCGGCCACTTAACCATGTAAGAATCAACGATATAAGAACACTCGATTATTAAAGATACTATTCTGATTGCATATTGTTCATTTTTTTCATTTCCTAAGATACTATCCCACATCGGTGGAATATAGTGTGATTGTAGAGTTTATAAGTTGGTATTGCAGGTATAAAGAATAACTTAAGTAAACCATTTTGGGTCAGTAAAAAAGAAGTCCAAGTAGTTGTTTCTTATGCATATAACATTAGTCGCACTTGCAGGTCTGGGGTTCTGGGGTCAAGTTATGACATGAATTGTGTAAGATGGTCATTACGTACAAAAAGTTCTTAGAACACCATTTATAGATTCTATCCTTAAGAGTAAGGAAATTAATGACAAAAAGTTATCCCCGATCATAGATTATATTAATTTGGTGTTAGTTTATATGGAGGGTTGGCTTTTGGATGATGATGAGCCAATACACAAAGAATGCAATGGTTGTCTATGTGACGTACATATCATGAAATTATTCATCTTTATTTTCTTTTAAATGTCTAATTAAATGTAACAAAAGTAATTGAACTATAATATTATATAATTAATTTTATAACATGACAAATTTCGAATTTAGACTTTTGTTTTTCAAAAGGAAGTCTAAGACCAAACATATATTGTTATATTTTGTGTATGGATACGTTAAAAAGATATCACAAATAGGCACAATTTTGAAAACATTTTAGTAATTTTTTATACCTAAAGGCTAATTTTGTCTTTTCTCACACCTTCATTTTTTTTATTAGTCAGAACACCCTTTATCAATTTCGCATAACTGGGGCTATTTTGGTCTTTTGCAACGCTATTACTTTTTTATTATTTGTTTTTTTTTGGTTATTTCCTTATTATTTTTATCTTTATATAATATTATTTTATCTATATAATATTATGACTATCTAAAATGTATATTCGACAATTTGGTTTACACTAATTACTACACTTTTTCTCCACATTACCAACTGTCACAATTCTATTGTGTTGTCTACATGGATGGAAGAAAATTTTCTAAGTTAACGGTGACAAAAGTTTTAACGTGAGATAAGAGAAGGGAAAAAGAATTGACAGACGGATAGACAGATGTGATGGCTGATGAGGATGTTTTTTTTTGAAGACCAAGGAGTAAAACGTGGAAAGGACAAAAAGAAAAAGGGTGTTGTCACGCAGGGAAAGGTGATGAGAAAGAAAAGTGTATTTTGAAGTCGGAAAGACGAGGACTGACCATGTAAGATTAGAAATAAAAGTATTTTTTGTTGCATATTTTCGTAAAAGAGGTGCTTATATTTATAATATAAGCACAATACAATAATTTCTACAAAGCTTATCACAAACAAAAAATTACAAAAGATATAAACAAATATTATTATAATTGAAGATATATACCGCTTATCATTGGTTTAGACCTTGATATCATAACGAGGAGAGAGAAAAAGCTAAAAATATCTTAAAGTGTTTATAGTTGTTTTTCACATTGGATGATAATCATACATGATCTACTATTTACAGGAGTAGCTCACTTCACGTGCATTTTAATTCATTTACTACCTACAATTGGCGACAATTGGCGACAACTCATCTTGAGTCCTAATGACTATTCTACCCTTAGCTAGTTGATAGGTAGTTACAGAAATGTGCTTGGAGTTGACTGCTGGAGATGTTCATTGACTGATGTGAGGGACTGCTCTTGTCTGTTTCTGCATCCAAAATTGGCTCTTGACTTTCACTTTGAAGCAAGAGGACCTTTGCTTTGGCTTTCCAGGTTCTCCATCTCTCTCATAGATCTCATTTCTGGTATATGCATGCATGTTGTTGCATGAATCTTCACTCTTAAATTTCTCCATCTATGTCTCTATCATGGAAAGTTGCATCGAGACGATGTTATATTGCATAATATGTTGTGAAATAATAATGAAATGTGCCAATAATATATGATTTGCTTATGTAATCTTTGCTGTGCATCTTTTGATTTTTTTTATTATAACATTAAAATAAAAAAATCTGATAAAGGTCAATTTGTTCAGAAAAGTATCGTATAGCCACTCAAATTTATATAAGGTCAAGATTTATATAAAAGTATAAAATACTCCTTCTTTATACTCGATCTATTTTTCTATCTTCTTTGGAAATGTTAAAAATTTAGGCTAGAAATAAAACTTCAATTCAAGCAAAATATTACACTTTAAAGATAGTATAAAATTTTGTCCCTCAATATTTATTTTTATTTTTAAGATAATATTATTTTACTCCCTTAGTGCAGATACAATGTAATATTTTTCTCTCTCATGTGTATTTTGTAAAACTTACGCTGCTTTGTGTTATTAGGTAAAAAGAATAGACATATTTGTACATTTGTATATTTTAAAATGACTAAATTGTAATTATCTTAACCAAAATGAGAAGGGATTAAGTGTTGGGTATAAACATAAGAGTAGATATTAGAAAGGGATGAAGTGTACCAGATCCCCCCGTGGTTTGTCAAAAGTGTACAATACTTTTTTATGGTTCAAAAAATCCTTGAACACTACCTTGTGGTTTGCCGAAAATTCACAACACCCCCTATAGTCAAAGAATCCGTCATATTTAACGGAGTGTGTACCTCACACGCGCCAAATGCAAATTTTCAAATTTCTTTGCTTAAATAAAATATTTTTTGGACAAAAATGCCCTTAACTCAAAATATATATATATATATATATATTTATATTTTCTTCTATCTCTATATACCCACAATTTCACAAAGAAAAAAAAAAAAAATATATTGAACCCTGCATCATCGTCCCTAACACCCCCCACCCTATCTGCCACCTCACCTCGTCACTCCCCCACCCCGTTAGCCCACCCCCTTACCCCGTTAGCGTATCCCACCCAACCCCCAACCCCAACCCACAACCCACAACCCATAACCCATAACCCATAACCCATTAGCCTACTCCCTACCCCATCAAACCCCTCAACCCCCCTCATATATATGTTTTCTTTTTCTTTTGGTCTTGTATATATATATATATATATATATATATATATAAAAGGACAAAAGAGAGAAAAGAAAAATAATTGAGGGTATTTATGTCTTTTTACAATTTTTATTAATTATTTTGACTAAAAAAGTCCAGAGGGGGCACGTGTATGTGTTTTGGAAGCCACATGGTAATGTTGAGGGTATTTTTGAATCATAGGAGGATGTTGTGCACTTTTAAAAAATCACAGGGATGTCTGGTGCATTTTAAAAATCTAGCATTATTCTAAAATGTATTGGTGACAACTTAATAGTAGTTGCATAAAATAAAAGAGTAAAAATTTGCACAAATGGTCCCTATTGTTTTCTTTAGCTTTTAAATTTAATCCTATTGTTCAAAATTAACCACTTTAGTCTCCATTGTTTCTTAAAAATTTTAAATTCGTCTCTAATGTTCAAAATTAGGCAGTTTAGTCCCTATTATTTTCTAAAAAATTTCAATTTAATCTCTGTATAAATTGGCTAAAGTGAAGTTTTTTGGAGAATATAGGGACAAAATTGATTTTTTTTTTTGAATAATAGGAACTAAAATGGTTAATTTTGAGCAATAAGGACAATTTGAAATTTTATAAAAAAAGAAGAAGAAAGAAAAAAAAAATCTAGTTGGCATGCCATGTAAGATGCCATGTAAAAGGTGATAAAAGGGTGATAGAAAAAGGAGTGATATATTTAGTAGTATTTTCACTGTTATAGTCCTGTCATATATCTTGAATTTCTCTTGTGGTTAGCATCTGCAAATTTACAAAGGATGATTGTCATATTGGTTGATTAGGTTGAGAGAGAAGAAGACAAAACTTCTGTGATCATGGTAAACCCCGTGCCAGAGATTTGGAAGAGGATTTGGGAAGAAGTGGATAATAGAGTTTTCATTATGATTAGCCTTTCGCTGTAAATTATTTTGGTTTTGTTTGCTCCTTTGAGGAAGCGGACAGCGAACAATTGGCTGGTGGTGGCCCTGTGGTCAGTATATTCACTTGCGGATTGGGCAGCTACATTTGCTTTAGGACTCATCTCCAACAGCGTAGGTGATTTTTTTTCAAAAAAAATTCTAGATCCCCGAATCTTGGTAACACTTATGATCTTTTGGCATTTTGGGCTCCCTTCCTCCTACTACACCTCGGTGGCCCTGATACTATTACAACTTTTGCTCTTGAGGATAATGAGCTATGACGACGGCATTTATTTGGTCTCGTGTTCCAAAGCTTGGCCGCAGTTTATATATATTTCCAGTCACTTCCCGAGAACAAGCTGTGGATCCCTACCTTGCTCATGTTTATTGTAGGCATCATCAAATACGCAGAATGGACGCGGTCACTATATTACTCAAGCTTGAATACCTTAAGAGAGTCCATGCTCAAGAAACCTGACGCGGGGCCTGATTATGTCAAGATCATGAAGTCCTACTCTAGCAACAAAGCGGCTAACCTTCCAGTGAGGATTGTAAAGGTCGCAGAACCTGATAGAGGAGTACTCAAGGCTTTGGACAGGTCGAAAAAGGGCAAGCTAACAGATTTGGAAATAGTGCTCCGTGCTCACAATTTCTTCAACACTTTCAAGGGTATCATTGTTGACCTCACATTCAACTCCCATGAGAAAACGAAAAGCCGAGAATTTTTCAGCACGAGATCACGAGAAGATGCCTTCAAAGTGATAGAGGTCGAACTCAATCTAATGTATGAAGCCCTTTTCACCAAGTTCAGTGTGGTGTGTACTGGACTTGGATACTTAGGCAGGTTTATATCTTTTGCTTTAGTTGTGGCTTCTCTTGCTCTCTTCTATACAAAAAGCAAGGGGGTCTTTGACAGCGTTGACATTGCAATCACCTACATCTTGCTCTGGGGAGCCATTGCCTTAGATATGATAGCTTTCCTCATGCTCGTTCACTCTGATTGGTTTTTAGTTCAAATTAAGAAGCTGCCTGAAGTTGTAGTGGAAGAGGAGGCCAGACATAAAACCAGATTTAGGTGGCGCAGGTGGTCTAAGTCTATTTCTCAATTCAACGTTGACGAGGAGGATCCCGAACTGAGGTATAATGCCCACTCTGAGCTAAGGGGAGCTAATCCGAGCCAAGCCCAACATATTCAGCTAATGTCCAACCTGGATGTTGATCTGACCTCACCCCAACCCAAAAAACCCTGACCTCGGCAAATAGCTGTTCTGATGGGACATAAAACCCTGATGGGACATAAAGTTGTACAACATTAAATGTTGTCAGGTCCGAATTTAGTATAAATAGAGCTCCACCCCTTCATTTCAAAGGTAACTCGTCATTATTGCACTTAGCTACCTTACCAGCTCGGACATACTAATTATTCGCACGCCTGAGGGGAAAATCCGGGTCATCACCCCGCCTTTTCCTTCCCTTTCCTTGTGCAGGTTAAGTGGCCGACCTGAAAGTTCAACTTGAAGGCCAACCTGAAAGTTCAACTTGGCAAGCGTAGCCGTCCAATCTCAACTGTGAGATTCCTGACCTCGATAGTTTGGCGCCGTCTGTGGGAACGAGTTCTTCCTATCACTCTTCTCACCACTCATTGAGAAACCATCATGGTACAAATGAGAAGCCACAGTGCACCGGTAGAGGACTAGCCCAACCCAGATAGGGACCTCGAAACCACAGAGGTGCTTAGCCAAGACCCATCCCAAACTGACGTTGGAACGAGCTAACGTATACACTTAGCCTCAGAAACTAACCCTTCTACAGATAGAGACCCCAACTCCAGCCTATCACCAGAGATGATGATGATGCTCGGAATGTTCGAGGAATTAAAGGAGCAGGTAGCCCGGCTAGCTGCGAAATACCCAGTTCCGCAAGCAGCTATGCCGCAGCCCGCGCATCCACAGTTTCGCATTCCAGCCCTGGGGCGAACCCGAGCCCAAGACGGAGATGGCTTCCTGGAGTCGGTGGTGAGACCTGTGGAGGTGAAAGGCAAAAGGGCAGCCTATGTCGACCCCGAGTAGGCCAAGACCATGGCTGTCATAGCCAAGGTCATTAACCAGCTCGACGTTAGCCCACTCTTACCTGAGGTACTGGCGACGCCGTTGTCCACCGGCAACCGGATGCCCAACCTGGCCGTCTATAATGGGGACGGAGACCCAGCCAGTCACCTGCTCAACTTTGATCACCATATGACTCTGCATGATATGACCGACCTGATGAAGACGAAGACATTCCCGACCACCCTGGTTGGCAATGTCTTAGATTAGTTCCAAAACCTTCATCCCGGCTCTATTGCAAGTTTTCATCAGTTGACCGAGGCTTTCTTGTCTCACTTCGCGGGAAGCCGATGTGCAACCCGCCACACTTCATCATTGCTGTCGGTGAAGCAACATAGAGGAGAAAGTCTAAGGGTTTACACAACCCGATTCAACGAGGAGTCCCTCAGAATACCCAACCTGGAGGACTTCATGGCATTAATGGCCTATCAAAGTGGACTCAGGTCGGGCCCCCTTACATCCTCCTTGGCCATCGACCCCGTAGATACTGTAGCCGAGCTGATGGTACGAGCAGAAGGGTACATACACTCGGAAGAAATACTTCAGGCGAAGAGGGATTATGACAAGGAGAAGGAAGCCAGTAAGAAGAGAGAGACCTCCCAAGCCCAACTTGGGGGTAAGATCCAAAATGACCGAGATAAGCAGCCTCAGCAGCCGAAGCAAGCAGCCTCAACAGCCGAAGCAAAACCCCCGGTTCACTATGTTCACTCCCCTTAACACCACAAAGGAGCAGATCCTGATGGCGATCCAGCACCAAAACCACCTGCCTCTAGCCCCAAGGATGAAAGGTCGACCTGAGAAGCGTAATAGGACCAAGTATTGCCACTACCATATGGACTACGCCATACCACCGAGGAGTACAAAGACTTGAAATAGGATATCGAAGCACTAATAGGCCGAGGTCACCTTCGGAGGTACGTAGATCAATAGCCGACCCAAAATCACAATCAGAGAGATAGAGAGAGAAGTCCACCCAGGCGATAGGCTGGGGGCGGACGTTTGGTTGTGATTGAGACCATTGCAGGGGGATTGGCGTCAGGTGGAGAGACCTCGACTGGTAGGAAGGGTTATGTTCGAGCTGGAAGGGAGTATGGGCCAGAACGGGGTCCGATCCCAAAGATGGAAGAGCTCACTTTCTCTTTAGAAGACTTGGAGGGTATGATATTTTTCCATGACGACCCACTGGTGATCAGCGCTGAAATAGCCAACTTCATTGTGAAGAGGCTGATGGTGGACATCGGGAGCTCGGCAAAAGTCTTATTCATCAGCGCTTTTGAGCAGATGGAGTTGGACAGGAACCGACTCAGGCCATTGAGGGGCACTTTAGCTGGTTTCACCGGGTAAGCCCACCGAGCCGAAGGGGTCATCAACCTCCCGCTGAAGCTGGAAGACGGAGACAAGCAGGTTTTGATGTAAGCCAACTTCATTGTAATGGATTGCAACTTCACTTACAATGGGATCTTAGGTCGGGTGGCACTCAACCATTTCAGGGCCGTCCCTTCAACTTACCACCAGGCCCTAAAATTCCCAACCCCGGCCGGCATGGCCACCATTCGCGGAGCCCAGCTCTCAGCTCAGGAATGTTATGAAAACTCCCTCTGCCCCAAATATCAGGTTGGATGGGGACCAGATTTGCCTGAGGAAAAGAGGTATGCCAAGAGAGGAAGCCTAGCTGAAGAACTTCAAGAGGTGGAGCTCTCCGATGAAACAAAAAGAGCGAAGGTGGGGAGTGAACTCTCTAACGACTCAAGAAAGTGATTGAGTATCACTTGAATGCCGACCCAAATCACTACCCGAAAAAGCAGAAGCGCAGGCACTTCCATTATGATAAGCAACAAATCATAGCAAAAGAGGTGGACAAATTTGTAGACGCCGGTCACATAAAGGAAATCCAATACCCAACCTGGTTATCCAACGTGGTGCTGGTGACCAATTCCTCAGGTGGATGGAGATTGTGTATTGACTTCACCGACCTCAATAAAGCCTGCCCCAAGGAATGTTTTCCCCTACCTCGGATTGATCAGATGGTGGATGCCACTTCTGGGTTCGAGCTACTCTCTTTCATGGATGCCTTCAAATGCTATAACCAGATCAAGATGGCTCCCAGAGACAGAGAAGACTACATTCACCACCGATAAAGGTCTCTACTACTATGAAGTCATGCCTTTTGGCCTCAAGAATGCTGGAGCTACTTACACTTGGATGGTGAACAAGGTTTTCAAAAATCAGATTGGCCGAAATATGGAGATCTATGTAAATGACATGTTGGTCAAGAGCAGAAGGACGGAAGACCATGTAGCCGACCTGGCTGAAGCCTTCACCGTAATGGAGCACTTTGGGATACAGTTGAACCCGAAAAAGTGCGCATTCGGAGTCAAGGCAGGAAAGTTTCTGGGCTTCATGGTCACATCCCGTGGAATAGAAGCCAACCCGGAGAAGGTTCAGGTGATACTTGACCTAGCACCGCTGACCTGTGTGAAGGACGTCTAGGTGCTCGCGGGCAAGTTCGCGGCACTAAGCAAATTCATGTCCAGGTCGGCTGACAAGTGTGCTCCTCTGTTCAAAATATTAAGGAATCCTAAGAATTTCGAATGGACTACGGAATACCAGGATGCTTTCCAAGAGCTGAAAAGGTATCTAGCTTCGCTACACCTGCTATCCCAACCTGAGGTGGGGAAGGAGCTGGTACAGTACTTGGCATGTTTAGGGACAGCAGTGGCGGCAGCACTACTCCGTGAAGAAGGGAAGAAGCAGAAGTCGGTCTATTATGTCAGCAAAACCTTGCAAGGGGCCGAGGTGAGGTATTCCTCCTTAGAAAAACTCCCCCTCGCGCTCATCATAGCGGCAAGAAAGCTGAAGTCATACTTTGATGCTCATCCAATCAAGGTCGTGATGGACGCCCTACTCAAATCCATCATGCACAAGCCAGAGGCGTCGAGTAGGCTATTGAAATGGGCAGTTGAGCTGAGTCAATTTGACATCACCTACCAACCCAGAACAGCCATCAAAGCCCAAGCCATCGCGGACTTTGTGGTGGAATGTACTGGCCGAGCCGAATATGACCCGTAGGATGTGTGGAATGTCCATATGGATGGGACATCAGGGAAGTCTGGAAGTAGAGCTGAAGTGGTCATCCTCGACCTGACCCGGCATGAGCACCAATACTCCCTCAAGTTCGCCTTTTCGGCGTCCAACAATGAAGCTAAGTACGAAGCAGTGATCGCAGGACTGAAAATTACAGCTCAGCTCGGGGCACAAGCAGTCGACTTGAGCACCAACTCTTAATTGGTTTCTAGTCAAATATCGGGAGAGTTCGAAGCCAAAGACAACGCTATGCTGGCCTATCTCAGCAGAGTTAAGGATCTGACCTCAGGGCTCAAAAGATTCACTATACAACAAATTTCAAGGGAGAAGAATATGAAGGCTGACGCCCTATCCAGGTTGGCCTTGGGCGAGAGCCGACCTACACTGGTCCATGTGGATGAAGTGTCCGAACCAAGTATCCAGTTGAAGACGCAAGCCGTAGTCGAGCTCAATTTAAGCCCAGATTGGACCAAACCAATCGTGGACTACTTGGAGGGGGTATGACCCCGGAGGATAAAAAAGCAGCTCAGAAACTCATGAAACAGGCCTCGAGGTTTGTCATAATAGTCGGGCAACTCTACAAGAGAGCCTACATTTGTCCTATCTTGAAATGTGTTGGGCTCGAGGAGGAAAACTATGTACTCTGGAAGATCCATGAAGGGGTATGTGGAAACCACTTGAGAGGCAAGGCTTTGGCTCGGAAGGCATTGAGGCAAGGCTATTTCTGGCCAACCTTAGAACAAGATGCCAAAGAGTATGTAAAAAAGTACGACATATGCCAAAGGTTTGCCAATGTACAGAGAAAGCTAGCGGTAGACCTTACGGTAATGATAAACCCGTGGCCATTCTATCAGTGGGGTCTAGATATTATCGGCCCATTGTCAACCGGTGTTGGCCAAAAGAAGCACACATTCGTAGCTGTAGACTACTTCACCAAATGGCCTGAGACCGAAGGTGTTGCAAGAATAACAGAAAAAGCAGCTTGGGATTTCGTATGGAAAAACATCATTTGCCGATTTGGGGTGCCAAAGGTCATCATTACTGACCACGGCAAGCAATTTGACAGTGCATACTTTCGAGGCAAATGTGCTGAGATTGGGATTGACCTTAGATTCTCATCTATTGCTCACCTTCAAAATAATGGTCAAGTTGAAAGGACTAACCAAATCATTTTGCAGGGCTTGAAAACCAAGCTGGAGGAAGCAGAGGGCCAGTGGGCATCGATTCTTCCCGAGGTGTTGTGGGCTCAGCGGACCACCACCAGCTCGGCAACATGAGAATCGCCCTTCGAGCTGACCTTCGGTACTCAAGCGGTGTTGTCAGTAAAAATCGGGTCTCCGACCAGTAGAACCCTCCACCATGATCCAGAAATAAACGGAGCACTGATCCGTGAAGAGCTTGACCTCGCCGAAGAGCTCCAAGCTAAAGCTCAAATCAGGATGCTGGCCAGCAAAGCTGTCATACAAAGAGTCTTCGCCAAGCAGGTCAAGCCTAAGCCTATTAAGGTTGGCGACCTCGTACTCAAAAATGCCATCTTTTTGCCATACTCGGGTAACAAGCTCTCTCCGAGCTGGGAGGGACCGTACGAAGTCGTGAAAGAAGTCCGACCCGGAACCTTCTACCTCCGCAACAAGTACGGAAAACTATTGAAGAATGCATGACACTAAAAACACCTAAAGCGGTATTTTGTCTAAGGCCCCTGAACCAAAATTTCTTGTAACGGCCCCCAAGCAAATACAATATGATGGCCCCTGAGCCAAAATCTCTTGTTAAGGCCCTCGAGCCAAAATTTCTTGTAACTGCCCCCGAGCCGAAATACAATGTAACGGCCCCGAGCCAAAATCTCTCGTAAAGGCCCCGAGCTGGATATTTTGTAACAGCCACTGAGCTGAAATCTTTTGTAAGGCCCCGAGCCAAAACGTTACTTACGATCGTCTCTCGAGCCCAAGTACATGTACAAATTGAATACAATGCATTTTGTAAACCAGTTCAATGCCCTACCCGAGCCCAAACGCCTCAGCTACTAAGCTATTGCTAACTCGCATTAACGCAGTGGCCACGCTTAATTACGAGCTAATGATCAAGTAAACCAGCTCGGACTAGGTTCCAGATCAGGTATAATCAATAACAATTTGGTTAGTTTTGCCAATTCGGATTAAGGTCCAACTCGGTATAATCCGGCTTCAGGTCGGCATGTTAATTTGTGTCTAAACTCGAGCTCACATTTGTCAACATTAGTTTGACCAATTTCAAATCGGACTGACGAGTCCAGGTCGGCAATAATTATATAGTTGCCTAGTTAACCAGCTCAGATTAGGATGATAATTCATTAATCGCGTCCAGCTCAGTTCTTTATATTCAAATTAAGTTTGAAAGGTCCATTTTATTGGTCCGACCCTATTTTATTGCGAAGAGAAAGGTACGCATGTACGAACTCGAACAAAACGCAAACAAAACTAGAATATTCATTTCATTAAAATTGAAAAGAGTAACAATTACAAAGAGCCCGACCTGGGTAAAATTACAAGAGCCCGACCCGGGCGAGACTACGGAAGTCACTTGGGCGCAGCGGCGGAGGTGGTAGCATCGGCTTCATCCCTGACCTGATCCATGCCCTTCTTGAAAAAGTCAATTACCTCCTTAGCTTGGGACGTCAGGTCGGCTGGGAGCTCATGAATCTCCTAGAACTCCGGCGGCGGAGCCTCCAAGATTTTGATGTAATCATTCTCGGAGGCGGGGAGAAAGGTCTTCGCTCGCTCCCAGGCTGCGACTTGGCCTCGGAAGTAGTACTCCAGCTCGGCGTACTTGGCTATTGCCCCACATTCTGTGGCCAACCAGTCCACAGCCGCTTCGCTGGACTTGAAGGCTTCCACCACCTTCTCTCCCTAGAGGCTGACCCGATCTACAAACTGCCGCAGCTTCGCCTCGGCTTCACGCCTCTCCTGCTTATAGCGCTCGACGTCCTTGGCCGCAGCCTCACATCGGGCTTTCTCCGTTTCGAGCTCCTTCTCCTTGGCTGCGAGCTCTGCCTTCAGCCAACCGAATTCCTCCGCGTCCTCCTTGTACCTCTAGGTGGCCTCTATTCTTTGAGCATCGAGCTCAGCTCGGGCATCAGCCCATCGCTGCTCGAGCTCAACACAGTGGACTTAGACCTTGGTGAAGAGGCTGGGGATGGTCAGAGGGTGAGATTCGGCCTGCACGAAAGGTCAAAAGCAATTAGCCGAGCTGAAAGGCGTAGTTATGCACAAATAACTTAGCTTGACTCACTGTCGCCGCGGCTGTCCTCAAGTCGAGGGAAAGCCGCTCGGCCGGGACCTTTGCCAGCTTGGGATAGCGGGTGACCTTGGCTGCCTCCAAGAAACCCTTGTCAAGAGGGCTTCCCTCCGTGGCCTTACTTTTCCCAAAGTACTCGATCAGAGGCCGTTTCTTGTTATCGGGACGGGATGCTGAGTGCTCCGGGATTGCCACACCCGAGCTCAGCCTCATGGGCAGGGGCGATTCCGAAGTCCCCTTGGAAAAGACCTCGACGCCGACCTCCCGAACTTGGCCGCTGCCTCTGCTCTGGAGGGACGCTAAAGCCCAAACCAGACCGAGCCGGGACTTCGCCGTTGGCCTCAGTCCTTTTCTTCATCTGGGCATACACGATCTTTCTCGTATCCGCCATATCTGCAAAAGATTAGAGGAAATAAGTGAGAGATAGCTGAAAGCCTACTTAAAAAGGCGATTACAATCAGAATAATGAGGAGGTCGGGCGCTGATCTTGCGAACTGACCCTCTTCTGAACTCAGCTTCGTATCCTCTACAATCTCAGGAAGTAAGTTGGGATGGTCCCTCGAGAGGTCGGGCTCTCTCCTAAATAACTTGGACTCCCAGATCCGCTCCCATTTAAGCACACTGTCGATGTTTATCAATATCCCCAACGCAGGCCTCAGCATCGTGACTTCCTCATCTGAAAGCTTGGGATCGTCATTGACATTCTTCTTCAAGGTCGGATTCCAATCCGATCTGCACCTCGGGTTCACAGCTGGCTCTACCCAGTAATAGTCGTTATGCCAACCCTTGATGGAGGAATGCCACTTGGTGAATATGGAGTTGCCGACCCGAGCTGCAAAATGGAACCACCCTAGCTGCTTCGGGTTGGGCTTGCACACAAAGAACTGCCTGAACCGGCGCAAGGTCGGCTCTACTTCCTTCTCGAGGCAAAACACATAGAACGCCACCACCACGGCGCAACCATTTGGCGACATCTGAGCCGGGCTAAGCTCAAAGTAGTTCAAGATGCTGGTGACGAAGTCAGGAAGTAGGAGTTGAACCACATCAAAAGCAAGGTTGTAGATGGTAAAATGGTCAGGTGGAGGATAACAAGCCGATTTTTGCTGACCTAGAACCTTCAGCTTGTGGTGTCGGTCTACTGACCAGTTCCTCAGCCTGGCATTGGCCATCTGCACTGTGGAATGGCACTCACGCTTGCAACAGGCAAACAACTGCTCGATCATCTTTCCCCGAGCTGACGAACCACTGGCTGTAGCTGAGCTCCGAGGTCGGACTGCCTCACCGGTTTGGCTTCAATCGGTTCCGCCGTAGAGGCTCCAACTAAGTACTCTTGTGGTATCTCGACCCCCTCCAATTGATTCAACGGCTCTTCATCTTCCCTATCTCCCAAATCTCCCAAGTCGACCAAAGGATCCGCCTCGGCCTCTTCTTGCACCTGTCTGACCCTAATGACTTGAAAATCATCATCACTTTCCCTGGATTCAAATAGCCGTGCTGGCCCTTGAGATACATCGGTGCTGGCATCACCTTGACCTCTATCTGAGGTAGATTCCGAGCTCGACGGATTCTCGTCCCTCCATAGGATCTCACTTCCATCACTTCGGAATCTTCCGACTCCAACCTCCCCATCCTATCTACAAATTGAAAATATATGTACAGGAATAACTAAAGGGAGTCGAGACGTACCTACGGCTCTAGCTGTGGAAGATAACCCGGCCTAATTAGCTTCGAGCTAATGGATTCCGAGCTGAATACCCCGAGAAGATTTTCGCCGAGCTAAAAGTGTCCGACCACTCTGGTATCCGACCTGAAAGCCCCGAATTTCATAAGCTAAGTATGAAATGAATCTCGGATGTCAAGGCCCTATTTATAGGCAACTCCTGTAACCACCTTGGGAATCCTAAACATCGCATCTTGTCATAACTGCCAGGTGACGTGTTAGCCATCTGAAGGGTATGCACCGCTGACGTGGTCATCCCCACTCTGCTGGGGTCGGGCACCTCCAGCTCGGGAACAACTCCCAAATCTAGATATCACCCTCTCGATCTCGACTTGGGGGGAGGGATTGACGAGGGGGACCCCGAGTTGAGGTATGATGCCCACCTCGAGCTGAAACGGGCTAATCCGAGTCAAGCCCAGCATATTCATCTAATGCCCAACCTGGATGCTGATCTGACCTCATCCCAACCCAGGAAAACCCCGACCTCGGCAAACAGCTGTTCTGATGGGACATAAAGTCCTGATAGGACATAAAGCTGCACTGCATTAAATGCTGTCAGGTCTGAATTTAGTATAAATAGAGCTCCACCCCTTCATTTCAAAGGTAACTCGTCATTATTTCACTCAGCTACCTTGCCAGTTCAGACATACTAATCATTTGCACGCCCGAGGAGAAAATCCAGGTCATTACCCCGCCTTTTCCTTCCCTTTTCTTGTGCAGGTTAAGTGGCCGACCTGAAAGTTCAACTCGGAGTCCAACCTAAAAATTCAACTCGGAGGTCAACCTTAAAGTTTAGCTTGACAAGCGTAGCCGTCCAACCTCAACTATCAAATTCTTGACCTCGACAAACGTTATAGACTATTGCCTACACCCCCGATCAGCAGAGAAAGAAAAATTTATTGGCTATTTAGGACTAACCAACTTTCTTGATTCGTTGACAAATGTCAAACACAGGCCTCTCACGGATCATCTAAGGGATCACATCTTTGAGGAGCTGCGGGAAAAATCCGAGTGGGCAGATAATTTAGATACTGCCAAAGATATAACTTCAGCCAGAGGTGATTGGGTTCTATTTATAGAATTTAAAAGAGATTTCCTTAGTTATATTCTTGACTTCGAATATGATCAGAGCCTTCTATTGTGGCATATCGCCACTGAACTTTGCTATACAGTTAGTGAGGAAACCAACAAGTACAGGGAGATTTCCAAGCTTCTATCTGATTACATGATATCTCTTCTGGTGATGCAGCCAACGATAATCTCTGCAGTTACAGGCACTGGGGAAGTAAGTTTCCGTGATACTTGTGCAGAAGCGAAAAGGTTCTTTACCAAGGAAGGTGGATACCAGAAAGAGCAAAGAGAAGCCTGCGAAAAGATTCTTGATGTTAATACAGTAGTCGATCCTGGGACTCTCAAGGGTGATTGCAAAACAGTGTTGTTCCATGGATGCATCCTAGCCAAGAAGCTGCAACAAGACTTGGGGGAAGGCAAATGGAGATTAATGAGCAAAGTGTGGATGGAGCTAATGTCTTACGCTGCTATTCACTGCAGAGCAACTACTCATGCCCAACAACTAAGAAGAGGTGGAGAGCTAATTACCCATGTTTGGTTACTCATATGACTTATTTTGGATTTGGTTATCGATTTCCAGCCGTCCCATCTGTATATACAAAAATTATTGTGGAGAAGTAGCTTAACCAACGCCAATATATATATATATATATATATATATATATATATATATATATATATTATATATATGGTGTTTGTTTCGTTTTTCAAGAAAGTCCACAAGCATGCATCGGCTTTGACCGAGTTATGCATACATGCAATACAACTTGATATTCTTCTATTTATATTTATATATGTGTAAATATATAATGAAAGCTAGTTTGACATTATATGGTAAAGAAATTTAGTTCACAAACGCGTTCCATTCATTACGCCATGTAGGGTCTGTTTGATCTACTTGTAAAATTTTTATTGTTGGACTATAGAGTTTTTAACAGTAAAATTTTTATTGGAAGTATTTTGAACATAAGCAATTGACTTTTTGATCGGTCATGTGAAAAGTACTATTAGTACGCTCCTCAAAGCCAAACGTGTAGATTTTAGAAGTTTTGAGACCAATTTTGAATTTCCAAAATTACGTAAAGGTATTTTTTAGGTATTAAAAATAAAAACAACTTAGTGAAATCCTTTTTCAAGAAGCACTGATTTTGAGTTTTTTTTTTAATTTTTCTTTAAATTTTAATTTTTATCTAAAAGCTCTTTAAAGAATATGTCAAACACGTTAAAGGTTAAACTAGTTAATTTTAATTTCTAAATTCATAAAAAATATTTTTAAATATCTAAAAATTAGGTGAATTAGATCTATAAATTCTTTGAAACATGAGGAGTGCATAAAATATGCAAATTCTTGCCCACTTTTAAAAGCACCATAATCCTCTCTCGCTTTTATTTATTTATTTATTCCTCGTCTTAATCCTCTCTCTACTTTATTAATGTCTCACAGTTTGAGTTTTGTTTTGAACGTTTATAGACATTTAGTTCATTCATGTCCCTAAAGCATTATGAATTGAAAATTTCGGGAGTTCTCTTAATTAGTGCAAAAGTTTTGAGTCTCGAAGGCAATCAAAGAAGTTAGAAGTTTTAGATTGGGAAAATAGGATTAGTCTTTATTGTTTTTAAAAAGTTTTAATTTGTTTTTATTATTTAAAATTTTTTAATTTCGTCTCTATTATTTTTCTAAAAATTTTAATTTCGTCCTTATAATTTTTTTAAAACTTTTAATTTCGTCCTTATTGTTTCTAAAAAATTTAAATTTCGTCTCTATTATTTTCCTAAATTTTTAATTTTGTCTCTATTATTTTCCTAAAGTTTTAAATTCATCTTTATTATTCAAAATTAGTTAATTGAGTCTTTAATATTTTTCAGAAAATAATAGGACAAAATTTAATTTTTTTCAGAAACAATAGTGATGAATTTGAATTGTTTTAGAAAATAATAAGAACTAAATTGATTAATTTTGAACAATAGGGACGAATTTGCAATTTTTGAGAAATAATAGAGACGGAATTAAAACTTTCTGAAAATGACTTTTTTTAGAAACAATAGGAATAAAATTGAAAAATTTTAAACAACAGAGACGAAATTAAAACTTTAGGAAAACAAGAAGGACTAAATGTGACATTTTCTCTTTTAGATTTCTAATAAAAATAGTTGCATTTAGGGAGTATCCATTTACAGCATTGCTGGATATCACTATTTTCTCATAACCTATTTATATGGTTAATTGGTATACGAAAAATACAAAGAATTTGTTAAGTTGGTTTGTCAACGTGTATACAAATAAATAATAATAATAAAAAAGATGCCAAACATTTAATCACTTTTGGTGAACATACAATTCTCATTTTTACAATTTTGCATATGTTTATGCATCTTTCCTTGATGAAATTACCATCTCTCTTTCATTTGCTCTATAAATAGTTAACAGTTAACGAGTATACTATTACTGAAGGTATTGGATGGTGCTTGTTTTGGACGTCTCATTTGTAATATATTGTAGTACTCTTAAACTTTTCTCTCTTTCTTTTTTTCTTTTCTTGCCTTGTTTTCCATCTCTAAGAAATCTTTCTTTGCACATCATGTTCTTTATTCTTACTATGGTTGCTTCAAAGGCTTCGCATTTCCATTATGTTGCTATAATGTCTTGTTTCATGTACTTGGTATCTAATGTTATAGATGTGTCGTAGGAAATCATACTTCAAAGCAAATAAGTAATTGATACTTGACAAATTTGTTTATGTCTATCAATATTTCTTTGAGCACTCATGGCTTATATTATCCCTCCTCCCTCTGTCGATTGATCTTCTTTTGCATTTTCACTTCAACTCCAGGTCTTCAAGCTTATCCTTGGTACAGCTGTCTCCTCCATTTGGGTGGAAAGAAATCTGTGAATGTTCGCTAACACGTTTCATTTCAATACCATATTTTTTATAGAATTAAAAGTACTTTACAAATGTCATTTAAATGTAGAAAATATACAGTTTGTAATAGTTTGCTCAACAAACTATTTGTATAGCATGGAACCTACACTAGTTGAGCTTCTTTTGCTGTACAGTTTTGGTTTTGAATGAATAACTCCCTTGCTTGCATAACAAAAAAAAAAAAAAATTCTTTTGCATCTCGACAATTACAACAATCACTAGCAACATGCCATTCAGTTGAGTCCCCATAATCCTCGATAAAAAAAGAACAAAAAGACGGTGTGATTTTATTATTATTTAGGAGTTCTCGCTATATTCTATTTTTTGCTCTATAATGTTATGGAATTGTTGAAAATAAAATTAAAAATAAAATAATAAATTCATCTCTAACAATTTAAATTTTTAGATGAATTAGCTCAACTCTTAGACTTGATATCAAATTTAGACTTTTCTAAAGGAATTGACAAGAAGGGTGCAGTGCTCGAAAGGCAACACACTTGGGATGTTGGTGACCCTTTGAAGTACTAAATTGAGTTTGACTATTCTAAATTCTCCCAATTTTGAGGAAATATGTGTGGTTTGCTTGTTTCTATCTTTGATGTATTCTTAAACTAGAGAAGGACCACACTAGAGGTCCTGTCTAGAAAGACCGGAAAAGCACGTCCAAAGTGTATGGTCGGTAGAAACCGGCTGGCAATGCAAGGATGGGGGCCATTTGGGAGCGCTGATTCGAACCGATTGTTCACATAGGTCGACATTTTGTATTTTAATTGAGATCAAATCGATATATATATTGGAGTGCGTTGGTGTATTTTTAAAATTTTTACATATACACCTAAAGCTTCCTGGGTGCATACATAGAGATGATTAAAAAGTGTGTGAACAATTCACTTAACTCTAACTTATTGAAAAGTGTGTGGACAACTCACTTAACTTTAACTTAATGCAAACCTATCTATTATCGGGCTGTGTGGTACATTTCTCAAGATAATTTAAAAGCCAAAAAGTATAGCCGGTAGAGTTGAAGCTGACTATCAGAGTCCTTTAAGCTTTGTTTTCTTGATGTTAGTTCTTTAACAGTCTCAACAGACGTGTAAAATACTCGTAGACATCTTAGGTCTTTGCAAATTTTGTTTTCTTGTGTAAATTTTTAGTAGCATGAACGAAACACACTTTGTTTGTTAAATGTGAAACCTTAGCTGGCAAATCTAAAAACTAACACTTGAAACATAGGATGCCTCTGATTTCACATCAACACATAAATCAAACTACATGTATTAGCTTGCAGCCCTGCACGTTTTAGCAACATGACTGACTTCGTCTTAAGCAAGTGTGAATCTGATTATTTTATGAATTGTCATAATTTCTTTAGAATTTAATAAGATCATAGTACTTGCTCTTGACATTAAGCTCATTGAAGCATTCCGTTAAATACGGCATTTAAACTCCTTGAAACACGTGTAATGCAAATATGCAATACATTTCATTTCTTTCGACAAAAAAAAAAAGCTCTTCGAAACATGTGTTCAAGATTACGAGATCCAAATTGTTGCACATTTTTTTAAATATGATAATCCTCTGTTTACTTTATCTTAATGTCTCAAAATTTGAGTGGTGTTTCGAAAGTCTAGACATTTTATTGTATAAAATTTCATTCTTGTCCCTAAAGCCGAATGAGTTCAAATTTTGGGAGTTTAATTAATGCTGAAAAGTTCAACCAAAAAAGTAGTATTAGTAATTGCATCTATATAAACTTGTTTTGATTACAAGTAAGTATATTAGATTCCAAACTAAGTGCCTCTAATTACAAAAATGAACTATAGAGGATTTGAGTTCATTAATCCTATTTAAGTTTTTTGTCATTTTCTTTCTATATTTTGGAATGACAAAACCTAATGCAAGAGTATATTTATTAAAGGTGACTTCTTATGTTATTAACTAATAAGTTAGCTATGAAGTGATTTTATATATATCCATTTCCAAATTTATATCTCTTCGTGAATGCTGAAAGTATAGTAAACAATTTTAGGTTGATCGCTTAGTTAACTTTATAACCTTTTCAAATAAATATTTTCTAATTCTTCTCAAATCAAATAAATTTGTATTAAGCACGGTTATTCAGAAACTGCATCTAACTTTTAGACCCCAAAATTCAACTTGGAAATGAAGGGCAAATATATTCATAGCCCCTCACAATAATTACTTAACATTATGCTTATTGTAGGGGCCATGACCACTAACTCCGCGGATAGGAGGAGTCCGACACACAAATGCAGGTATGATCTTAAGACAACAAAAGTCTTGACCCACTCTGGATCGAGGCCGAAAACCCTACCAGCAATTGAAAAAGCAGTTAAGGCGAAGGTAGTCCCGCTGAAAAAAAAAAAGGAATCTTGTAAATAATTGGCCAAGATCATCAGCGCCCAAAATCTCTCCATCACCCGACAGTAAGGCAGGAACCATTTCCAGAATGCCTCAAGTGTAAGCATAAAGAGGAATGGATAACTCATAGCAGGCACAACAGAAACATTTCTCTTATCCTCACAAGATCAACACTGAATGGATAAGTCGTCAATCCCTTGACTATATAATGTACTTTATCTGGTGGATTATGAGCGAACATTTTACTAGCCATTGTCGTCGAAAGCAATGCCTCTAGCCCACCTCACAAAAGGGATCCTAGGCCTTGCCAACTAAGACCTCTACGATTTTAATTATGAATTTTGAGAGACACACTTACTATCACCTCAACCTAGTATTCAAGGAGATGTATGTAAAACAACTTATATAAACCCAATAAATAACAAGGAAATAAACATTTTTAATATGTTTTTCCTGAACTCTTATATTTAGCATGAACTAGTTTCTCCTAATTGACCCTTTCGTCTCCTTTTTCTTATGCGGCTTAAACATCATACCTTATTTAAATGTTATAGACAGCTTGACGTTCTTTCATATATAATTCATTGGTATTAAGTAGGTGGAACAATGAAATGAAAAGAGTTGCATACCAAAATTAAAGCTTGAAACATGAATTGGTCACACGTTAATGGATAATATTAAACTAAAACTCAACTTTAATATCATGATAAATATATAGCTTGAAATTTTATTCTAAAACCTGTAATTAATGTTAAATGTAGTAATCGCGAATCTTATATAATTTTATGTTATAAAATAATTATCAAAAGACAATAATAAAGAAGAAATAATGAGAGAGAAACAAAGAGGAGAATTTCATTGAACTCTTCTTGGTACATTTTCCTTTTCTAAACATCCACTATTTATAGAATTTCTAAACTCCTTGATGACATGTGCAATGATATCATATCCCATACATGGACTTTATATTATATGAATGTATAGTTTCTTATACAAGAATCCTATGAATATCCGACATTTCATATTATCATAACACTCCTCCTTGGATACTCATCTTTCAAAAATATATCTCGTTAAAATCTTGTCAAGAAAAATCCAATGGGATAAAAACATGATGAAGGAAAAATATTACAATATTCTTTATATACGCTTCTTGTACTGCCTCATTAAAAACCTTGCTAGGAAAACCCATTGGGATAAAACCTATGTTAAGGGAAAAAGAGTGCAGTTCGTATAAGACTCCCCCTCATGCGAACATATCAATAATTATCATAAAGTCAGCACATGCCAATCTTGATAGTTAGTTCATTGCAGGCAATGCTTTTGTGGACGTTCCAGCAACATTTTCACTTGATGAGAATTAACGTTACTTCTCTCTTGAATTTATGGACAAATATAATTTCAGTGTGACATATTTGTATTTGGTCTGCCTCGTTAAAACTTTACCAGAAAAAAACCCAGTGAAAAAAAACATTGGTGAAGGAAAAAGAGTACAACGCACAAATACCTTCTTCCCGTCATTGCAACATGACTCATTGGTGACAGATCTCAATTATATACATTCTCAACCATCCACATGAATTGTCATAATCTCAGCATGATTTCAAGATGAAGTATTCATGATCTGTTTCATAGATCGCCACAATATACTTGTCACTTCAAGTGAATACATAGGTTGTCAATGATCTTACTTAGTGGGGTTCAAATAAATTATCAGCATCTGTAGAGCCAAGATACGATGATTTCAATTTTCTTGGATAAGATAAGTTCATATGTGATATTCCACATATATAACACGATCCTTCAAATTGAAGCTACACTACACCTGACTAACAAATTAACTAAAACACAATATACTATATTGTATTATCAACAAGATATATTAGTGCATTAATTGTATTCAAATATGGCACTCCAGGACCAATAACTCTTAGTGAGTCATTATTTATCAACATATATAACAAATGCATACGATAATCAGAAGCAAATATGTCATGATATCATTATATTCTAAGAAAATTCTATTACATTCTTCCAGAATATTTTCTTCTATACAAAGATCTTTGTAATCAAATAAATTTCTCGAGATTTTCATTCATATGCTTTTAAACATATACAGTCCTTCCAGGACTTCAATATAAATATTATTATCACGTGAATATATGTTTCAGGCATATAAAGTCCTTCCAAGACTTAAATATTATTATCACATGAATATATGCTTCAAGCATATAGAGTCCTTCTAAGACTTCAATAATATTATCGTATGATTTATATAGGTAAATTATTACTATATTCACAAGACGCATACGAAGTCTTTTTTCAAAAATTACCAGGCAAATATCAATATGATTTTCTCGGAGAATATACACCAAAGTATAATCACACAGCGTACTAATCCATTCCTTGTTTGCCTTTAAACAATTTAAGGGAAAGACAAGTATTATGACTAATTCCTTGAAATTTCTCATAGTGATGTGGGATTGATTTTGTACAATGCTTCCCCTAATCCCATCAACAACTATACATACTTCATGTGCATTTCAACAACCATACATATTTCATGTGCACTTATTTTACGCCTGGATTGCGTCTCATTAGTTATGTTGGCCAATCATGTATTTGTCGACATTTTTATGTATATGGACTTCAATTCAAGATCCTCAATTTCTTTCATAAATTCAGTAGCTACTGTATTTTATTTTATTTTTTAATTGATTGATCACGATCAATTTCTCTTTTCGGTTCCATTCTTTTCCATAAGTAGTATAACTAAGTGATAGCTCTTTATTCTCAATACATTCAATACTCATATTATATTCAGGTACCTAATACTCTTGTGGAGTAATATTTCTCAGTTATCTTTTCAATTCTTTGTCTTGACATCTTCAAGAGATCAAATAATTCAAAAATGCCAACTCACATAATTTGCTCCTTTATCTGTGGAACCGATATATCTACATCCCTTTCGGTGTGTAGTAGATGTTATTTCTTTATTTGTTTCTTAATTGAAATATCAATTATGATATGTGGAACATTAAAGCTGGTATATGTGACTTTAATTACAATCTTTGCATCCGGTAATGCATTTGATGTTTATACGAGGATCAATATGATAAACTTGCCATAGAAATATTTATTGTTCCAGCTTTTGTTTTTCTCCCCCTGATACTGAGAATATCATTTCATTAATTGGCAAAATATGCTATTGAAACTGATCCATTCAATGTCCCAATATAATATTTGATGGGATTTCACAAATTCTCAGTTTCTTTTATAAACTCATCTTTAAGCGCTTGTGGGGGAATAATAGAAACATACATTGCACAAAACATCCTTAGATAGGATTCGAATAATGGGGAGTTTATGATTCAAACAGTTGGCTTTGTTTGAATAAATATTGCAGCATATGATACTTATGTCCTCAACAGGACCAAACTTAGTCGATAATAATACTGGTTTAGCAATTAGCTGCAAGTATTTAATAAAGGTTTCAGTTAGACCATATGTGTGTGAGTCACATAATGCTCAACACAAATTCCAATATACATTATCATTAAATGAGTGGGATGTAAATTTTTCTTCATTATCAAGATGAGTTATCTTGATTGTATTATTCAAAAATTGTGCCCATAGTGACTATGCGATTACCTTTTACGTGTCACTATTCACGATACTGTTCACACGGGTTACTATTTATCTTCCAATAATGTTATCTTGCATGCCGCATTCGAAGTAGATGATATTCCCACATGTGATTATCATATTAGGGTATCGATTAATATAATAAAATATCGAAATGATCCACATGATAAAATAATACGCTTGCATATATCTCCTTGAATCATTTCTCGAAATACCAAATTTTTTATATCAATTTTAATAGAGGATGTCCTTTTAATCAATTTTCTTTGGGCACAAGCAGTACATGAAAGTTTATTTGATAACAGAATCCTTTGATTCTTTAATCGGTGCCCATATGAATTTGTAATAATTCTTCTCATATTATGTCAAAATATAGAACACTTTGAATCCAATATCCTATGATTCATTAGTTGGTGTTCATAAGAATTTTTCATGAATTCCTTTGATTACCGTGACACCCATACCACACAAGTGATCATTTCAACGCATGAAAAAACTAAGATCACTATATATATATATTTCAACTGCTCATATAGTTGTATGAGAAAACTCATATTCATAGGAATAATAATACTAAAAATACATTCATCTAGTAATATATATTTATTTTGTTCATCATACCACAATAAAATTATATATGAGAACATAAAATCATATAATTCCAAGTTATAAATTGCAAGTGCATCTTGAGAATAATATGACACCGTTCAATAGCTCCAAACGGTTAACGAGCTACAAATGAAATAAAGATTAAAGTACAAGAGTTTAATCGAAATCTCAAAATTCAACCATTAAAATACAATTATTTTTACCAAAAGATTCAGATTTATGATATAGATTCTTATTTTAATCAAATTTCACATTTATATTCAAAATTAAAAACTTGACGAAAACGAAGAAAAAAATAAGGATCATAAGTAATATACATATAAAAATTAGAACCACATCCATGCACTCCTCCATTACTAACCTCTGAATATATATATTTTTTTCTCGGTGTTACGGATGAAGAAGATGAAGTGAAAGAGAGAAAATTAATAGAGGAATGAAGATGCAGTATGCGCCGAGAGGGGGAAGGGAGAATAAATAGAGTAGTAGGTCAAAAACCCTAGTCGCTCGGTCAAACCCCCTTTTATTTTATTTCCCTTTTTTCATAAATTTCTTGCATCAAGATAGATCAAATATTTATGAAAAATAATGTGTAGAAATATGACATAAACATGATATAAATATTGATAGAATATTTAAATCATTAATAGCCTGAAAGATAATGTACAGTATACAACTGGATAATTATTTGTAAAAACTTGTTTGGGATTTCATCGTAATAGATTCAGTTGAACATAATGGTGGATTACTTTTACGCAATCCTTCTGAGATGTGTTATTTCTTTCTTTAACTATTTCCCCAAAATTCTGTGTGTCAAAATGAATCAAGTATCCACAATAAATAGTTGTTATCAAAAAATTAATGAAATAATAAATCCAACTGTAGTTGATCAGCAACATGCCAAAATATCACTTGTAAACATTATTTAAACTAAATCCTTGTTCATGAGGTCATCCTGTGAGCAACGGATATTTATGTCCAAAATTGTTCCGGTATCCATGTTTAGTTTTAGAAATTATGTCTAAAGATTATATATTAGATTCCCAAATATATAATTGGTAATATATATGGCCTAGGCACATTAAAACTCTTGTGGACAGTAATGTACAGAAGTATATGATTCATACCTGAGGTGGGAAAAGTCATTTACATGCATTGGGTAATATAATATTCATGCTATAATATTCTTTCAACTAAGCAAAGCAAACCTTTCATTGATATGGAAGCTTCTGTAACGTGAAGATACTTTGCAGAAAAGATCACATGAACTTTCGCTAAAGACCAAACAAAAATATCATATACCAACCAGATCTGAAAAAATGAGAAATCAATGTTCCTGCGGCTCGGATGTGTATTCTTGCTTATATCGCTACAAATTTTTATTGACATTATAATAGTGGGATTTCAAAAAAATGTGCTTTATTATATTAATTCATGTATATATGAATTTTAATAAATAAATAAATATATGCAGTAACAGTTAAAGTTAACCTTAGAAGCTGGATAATATTTAGAGACATTCTCCTCATCTGTATATGAAAGATGCTATGTGTATCTCTTTATGTTACAAGAACATTTTTTTTTTTTTCGTGATTATTGATCAAAGAACACCAAAGTGTTTGCCAATGTTTATTTCATCTTCACTTTAGTAAAACTATATCGTTGGCCAACTTGGACTTTGTTTGAATGGAATATCAACTTTAATCATTTTATGTATGGAAAGACAAAACATGATGAGTTGGCTGGGACACTATAAATTCAAGATATGAATATTTTATTCACCCAAAGTAAGTAATATCTTAGTCAACTTTTTCAACTTTGTAATATTTATCTCAATGATGGCTTTTGCATTAAGATAGTCATGAAATAAATGTCTAAAGATAAAGTTGACTAAAACAAATTTGAACAACAGTGTGATATTTGCTAACATCTGAATAGATTATGCCCTTTAGATACGTTGCAAACTTTTCTCCATAATTAACAAAAACTATTATAATCTAATATTATTTTGTTGAGTATATTGGTTAAAAACGTTAATAAATTTTGGGTTTTGATGATATTTACTTAATATACTTTAATAATTTTTTTTTTTTAGCTGAACAAGTCTAATGATAGACTAACAATTAAATAATATAAACATAATCTTCATACTTATAAAAAAAAAATAATCTTCATATCCTCTCACCAAATATATGAAAACTTAGTCTTCTGTAATTAATGAAGACTAGGTTGAACATTATGGTATATGTGCCAAAAATATAATATTATGAGGACAAGAAAAATACGTGAATATGTATAGTTATTTTGACCAGTGTTAGTAGGTTCATATTGATCATCTTCTCATAAATACAAATGAATATTAATAACAAAACTTAATTTAAATCCAATATTGTTCCCGTATTCCTACTATCAGTTTTAAAATATTTATGTCCAAAATGTAAAGGCGAGATCATGGATCCAAATGGTTCAATATGTTGATTTCTTTATATCCACAGATCAGTCACTCATCCTTTTCGTTTTTCAATTTCTTTTGAGAAATCAAGAACACCAAGTGTATGTTTGATGATATATATTTATTTTCGATGTATGAATACAATCAGTATATAATCGAAGAGAGGAAAATTTTTTGTACCTGTGAAACACTTGATAATCAAAACCAAAGTAAGGTGATCGGAGCACTTGTGTTTTGCTATTATGGTAGAGTCTCGTGCTGATAACGTGTTATAAAATAATTATCAAAAGACAATAATAAAGAAGAAATAATGAGAGAGAAACAAAGAGGAGAATTTCATTAAACTCTTCTTGGTACATTTTCCTCTTCTAAACATCTACTATTTATAGAATTTCTAAACTCTTTGATGACATGTGCAATGATATCATATCCCATACATGGACTTTATTATTATATGAAGGTATAGTTTCTTATACAAGAATCCTATAAATATCCATCATTTCATATTATCATAACATTTTAAATGTTCTAATTTGTTTATACGGAATAAAAAAAACCTCCAACAAAATGTTGGCTGGATTTGTATTATATTGAAAAGGGTCCCATGGAAACTCTTTAAGACATGGAAAAAGACACTAACTCACAGCTGCTTCGAAAAGATGTTCACTTTTACAATGTTGTGGACCTCATCTAGGTGATGTTGCACACATTAACTTATTGAGCTAATAGTCTAATAAATATCAAGATTGCAAAGATCCTACAAGAAAGCATACCAACACCTGTAAGTGGAATCTTCATATAAGGAATATGATAAAGAAAACATACGTAAACTACAAATCCTGAAAACGAAAAGGCAAAAGAAAAAGAAACTATAGATACTTTTCTTCCTATTCAATCAATGATCTTAAGTATTCATCAAGTTATCAAGTTTATATTTATCGTGATGCAAACACATGGGTTTGGATACCTTCATTTTTTACTTTAAAAAAAAAAAAAAAGGTGTATTATAGTCATTAAATTTGATCTTTTTAAATCTTAAACTATTCATTTTGAAATTTATTTTAAACAAGTTTTTCAAAGTATTAGTTTATAAACCTAGATCTGATCGTTGAGATTTAAAATTGTTTCCATTTAAGGCAAAAAAAAATGATAATATATATCTCTTATTATTGTTAAAAATAATATATAAAAGCTCTCCCTAATAATTTGAACTTTTAAATTAGACAATAATTTAAAATAACATGAGATATCAATTTAATAAAAGAAGTTAATTTTTGTGAAGTTTATCACTATCCATTTAAAAAAGAATATATTCTCGTACAAGTTAAAATCCCCGGCACTGTGATATATTTCTAGTCTTACCTAGATGAGAGCTTGATTTGTCCGACCCTTTAATATTAATTTATACATAATTTTTTAGTTTATTTAACTATCTTTTTTCCCTTTTCAACTATGGAGAATGCAGAATGAGATTTCAGGGGTCGCAATGGCCCTTATTTGGATAAGAGATTTTAAATAATGATAACGAATGAACGAATGAGATTGTCAAAGGAAAATCCAATTCAATGCCCTTGTTTGGATAAGAGATTTTAGTTGATAATAACAAACAGACGGATAAGATTGACAATTTAAATATAAGATTTTAGTTGATGGTAACGAATGGACGGATGGGATTGAAAATAATATATTCCAATGTAATCGCATGTAATTAAACGTCATCCATGTCAAAAAATACTATCATTGTCGGAATTAATTTATTTTTTGGTCGAAATATTCGTTAAAAAAAATTACGATAATAAAAATAATAATTTTAAAAAAAAAATTAATTGGCGCGAAAAATAACGAGTAATCAAATTAGTATGCAAAATTAAATTAAACATAATAAAGAGACTAAACTTAGTTAAGACCCTCATTCGAGTTAACTTTTTTTTAAAGATTCAAAAAAATACACGAGTCTTAAGTAGAGTCTCTAAATTACTCAGGTTCGCTATATCTAAATATAGAGACTCTGAATAATTTAAAGACTCTACTGGAGATACCCTAACAGACTTTGAAAATTTATTGGAATGGCAGCAACAATGCTTAGGATAGGGGTGGAGTCAGAATTTTAAAATTGAGGGTTCAAAATTCAAATAAGAATATTCATGATAAGGGAAAAAAAAAATAAAGGGGCCATTTACTTATTTTTAAAGATATTACATAAATTTTTTTAACAATATTACATAAATTTTTTTTAAAATCAAATATTTAGGGGGCGTAGCCCGCTAGCTCGCCCCTGCTTAGGATATTAAATCACCGACCATTTGCACGTTAGTTCAAGGCCGGCCCAAGCCCTGGGCTAACGGGGCCTGTGCCCAAGGCTCCCTTAGCCCAGGGTCCCCAATTTAAAAAATTTACTTGTTTTGTTTAAAGATAAACATTTATCCTAAACTATTATCCTTTAATTGGGGTCAAGAGGGCCTTAGAGTCCAAATGTCTGCATCAATAAATTGGTTGAGACTCTAAGGCCCCATTGGCCCCAATTAAAAGAATTTTTAGTTTTTCTTTTTAATGATTGGTTGAGACTCTATCTTTTTGTTAATTTGTAATATTATGCTATTTTATCATTCTAATTTTGGTGTTTTTATTTTATTTTATTTGGAGTGATTATTTTAGTAGAAAATTTAGAATTTTTTTATTAAAAAAAACTTAATTATTAAGACTTCTATTTAAATAATCGTTCAAAAATTTTAAATTATTTAAGACCGCTCTGCGTTAGTTAATTACAATCTGTCACTATCCTTTGATAGAAAACCAGATGCCAGATAACATAAATATCCTTAAAGAGATGTGAGTTCAACTGGCGTTATAAATGTCGTTTTTTTTTTTTTTTAAAGAAAAGTTCTTCCTAACTTCAGTCTGAAAAAAAGAAATTAAGAAAAAGTGGCATCAAATGTGTATTGATTTTATCCTATATAAAATAACTAATATTAGTATAAACTGATTGAATACCAACCCGTTTTTAAATCATAATCTGCTTCTACCAATATCAAATTTGGTGCAGAAATGGGGAGTGCGAAATAGCTTATAGCAATTCATTTAAATCAGTTTATCAAGCAAGGTAATGAAAGTTTCTTAAGCAATTGAGCTCAACTTTTAAAGCAAACGTTCTATGTGAGACCATAGACTGCACCTTGCTAAATTAAGCGTCCAATTTCGTTTCATTTAAATTTATTATTATCTTTTTTTTTTTTTTTTTTTGCTAAAATAGAAACAAAGCCGATGTTACAATACAATTCACCTAGTGAATGCTTCACCTATTTTCTCCTTTTTCAAGAACAACGATAAAGCCTCTGGATTATGCTCCATAGCGTGACACCAAATAGAATGATTAGTATTACACCCAATGAAATGGTTTACATTATAATTTATAAGCCAATTCGTAAAACAATTATTTCGTGACAAACATGGGTCACTTTATTATTTCCACACCCTCTCTTGTAAAAAGTAAAAACACGGAATGCAAATACATTACATTAACACAGTTGACTTTATCAAGACCAGAAAGTCAAGAACTCACAGCCATAACATAACCAAACTTAACACCGAAGAAGACGAAGAAGATAAAAACAATTGAAGGAAACACACAGTTTGGTCTAAACTGTGTGTTGCCGATCTAAATGGCCAGGCTGAGGGTGTTGGTGAGCTGCCGCACTTTGAGCAGACTGCTCTTTTTTAACAGTTTGACGCATAATTTCACCCATCATGGTGGCAGATAGAGGAAGGCCAGCACACCTTTTCACTACTAAATCTTGCAAACTTTCATATTCTTTAGGTAATTTTATCCCATCTTTTTCAACTGTATCTTTAAAAATATCCCAACAGAGCTCTTTCTTCTTTAGGAGTGGAAGATGATGCACATTCTCTTCACCAACCATTTTCTTTGCAATTTCCTCAGACCTGGTTGTGACTATCACCATACTCCCTTCGCCTTTGGGCAACCCATAAGCAAGCTTTTCATAGTCATCATCTTTACTTGACTCATCAGAAGATAAATTCTCAAAACACTTATCTTCCTTTGATGCATCATCAAGCACGATTAGGTACTTCTTGCCCAGCAACTGCAGGCGAAGGGCGAAAATGAGCCTGCGAAGGCCCTCAACTTCATCTTTACCAGCTAAATCAATGACTTCATCTTCAACGCCGAGGCATAGTAGTATCCTTTTCACCACCTCCTTTCTGAAATCGGAATCATCATTAGGCTGCCTGGACAGACACACCCAAAGCCTGAGAAGGTAATGGCTTTTCACTTTTTCGTGGTTGAACATCACCTGGCAAAGTGCTGTTTTCCCCACTCCTGTCATCCCTACGATGGCCATCGTCCTGAATCCGTCCTTGTTATCTCTCTTGACAAGCAATCTCTCCATGAACCTGATTTTGTCATCAAGTCCATGAACACTTTTGGGTGGGTATCGAGAACTCCATCTGTAGGTTTCTAAATTCTGTGGAAAACTTCGTGGTGGCACAATCTCTTGTTGATCCTGAGCCTGAGGCGTATCAGCTGGAGCTCCAGCAGAAGTAGACTCCCCATCTTTACGATCCTTTTTGCTAGTAGTAGACTGATCCCCAACTTTAAGATCCTTTTTGATCTTCTTTAAGCTCTCACTAAGATTAATAGCAGCACGAAGCGCTACGGGCTCATAGATTCCATACTTCTTTGTTATCATTTGCCACTCACTCAACAGATTATTGAGGTGGTATAGTGTTTCCCTGCGCTTGGATTCATCGTTAGCTAGTAAGGGTGTCCTTTTATCTTCAACCATTGCCTTCAAATTTGTGAAATCTGAGTGCAGGCTAAATAGACAACTTGATAGAGATCGATCGTCCTTATTTGTTTCTTTAATGGCATCATCAAGTTTTCTCAGAAGATACTTATCTAACTCTTCAGCCATTGCTGCACTCTCTGAGGCTGTCTTACTTTTACCCTTTTGATGTTTTGAATTTGGCTGTAGAATTATGCAGAGATGGTTGAATGCCTAGTTATCTGGGAGGGTTTTGGTTCAAGAATGTATGAGAGGCCAAGAGGACTATCTGAGGGTTGAAAGAAAACCAATTATTAGCAGAGACAAAATAAGAGAAAGAGACAATAGAGAAAAGGTTTAGTTAGCCAGGTCAAGCCTTATGGTCTTTCTTTATTTCTCATATAACAGAAGGCTTTCCATATCCTGATTTTTTATTTTTTTTTTCCAACCTTTGGCAGATACCTTGCCTCCTTGTGATGCTAGCATCAATTTGACAAGCTTTTGAAGATCACTTGATTTCTGGGTTATCTAGAGATTCTAATATCATACATACATCACAAAGTTTTAGAAATTCTGAAGTAGTCTAATTGTGGATTACACTCTCTGGTAATTGTGAGACCAGGTTCGAATTTCCTTTTTAAGCTTTGGCAGATAACTTGCCTCCTTACGTTGCTAACATTCGTTTGACAAGCTTTTGAAGATCACTTGATTTCTGGGTTATCTAAAGATTCTCATATGCTACATGAAGAAGCTTTAGCTCGATATTGAAGTACTCACTTTGCTGGTCAACAGGTAAATCTATGTGGACCTGACTAAAAACTTTGACAGACGCCTTTTTTCTTTTTCCTGTGTGTGTTTGTTTTTCTTTTTCTTGTGTGTGTTTGTTTTTCTTTGTTTTCATTTCTATCTTTATGATTTTCCTTCAAAAATCATTTTCTGGAAAATGATGTAATGACAAATTATTTGAAGGGTTAGCAATCGTCCTACTTGAGACAGATAAGAGAAGTGTTTTAACTCTTAAAATTATTTTGTAATAACACAACTCTAAACTTCCTTGAACAACAAAAAAAAATGAAAAGAAAAGTACAGCTGGCTTTGATGTTATTGAGAATCTACCACTAAAGAGCCGGCTAGTCGTGTAGTAGACCAAAAAAATTAAAAGAAAAAAGGGAAAAAAAAAAAAACGAAAGTCAATAACTTAGTCTACGTTTACTTGTATTAAAATGTAGTCCAGACAAGTTGCCAGTGGTTAGAAAATAATTAAAGAAGAGTACTGTCTCCAATAAAAGATGCTTTAGACGTGTAGAAGCAAGGAATTTTATTATTTTGCTAAAGTGTCATAGGTTGAGATACTCAAATCATTTACTCACTGTTGGTGTAAGATATAATTCTCATTTCTACACTCCTATCTTTGAATCTTTCTTCTGCTTAGTATCCGCATAATCAACAAACACATCTTTGGCAGGTTGAGAAGAAGCAGCCAAAAGCTTCTCTCATGGAAGTCCCCATACCAGAAAGTTGGAAGAGGTTTTGGGAAGAATGGGATCTAAGAACTTTCATTATCTTGAGTCTTACCCTGCAAACAATTCTCATCTTGTTTGCTCCTCTGAGGAAGAAAACCGCGAGCAATTGGCTGATCATGCCTCTATGGTCAGCATATTTACTTGCAGATTGGGCAGCTAACTTTGCTGTTGGACTCATATCCAACAGCCAAGGTGAAGCTTTGAAAAAAAAATCTTCTAATGGCACCAATAGTGATCTTCTGGCATTTTGGGCTCCATTTCTCCTTGTACACCTTGGTGGCCCTGATACTATTACTGCTTTTGCTCTAGAGGATAACGAGCTCTGGCTACGTCATTTGCTTGGTCTCATATTCCAGTGCGTAGCTGCAGTTTATATATTCTTCCAGTCAATTCCCAACAAGCTGTGGATCCCTACCTTGCTCACGTTTCTTTCGGGCATCATCAAATACGGTGAAAGGACGCGGTCACTGTATCTCGCGAGCTTGAATAGCTTCCGAGACTCCATGCTTAAAGAACCTGACCCGGGGCCTAATTACGCCAAGCTGATGGATGAGTACTACTCAAAGAAAGAGGCAAAGCTTCCCACGCGGATTCAAATGATTCCGGAACCTGATAGAGGAGTCAAGGCTATGAACAAGGTGAAAGAAGGCAAGCTGACAGATTTGGAAATAGTGCTCCATGCTTACAATTTCTTCAAGACTTTCAAGGGTCTCATTGTTGACCTCATATTCAGCTTCCGTGAGCGCAACCTAAGCCGAGATTTTTTCCTCAAGAGATCAGCAGAAGATGCTTTCAAAGTGGTAGAGGTTGAACTCAATCTAATGTATGCAGCCCTCTTCACCAAGTTCAGTGTGGTGTATACTGGTCTTGGATACTTAGGCCGGTTTATATCTTTTGCTTCAGTTGTGGCTGCTCTTGCTCTCTTCTATACAGAAAGCAAGGGGGACTTTGACAGCGTTGACATTGCAATCACCTACACCTTGCTCTGGGGAGCCATTGGCTTAGATATAATATCTTTCCTCATGCTCATTTGCTCTGATTGGTTTGAAGTTCAAATTAAGAAGCTGCCTGAAGTTCTAGTGGGAGAGAACTCCACAACTCCAACCGGCACTGAGAAACAAGAAAACACCACCGGCCAAGTGCCAGCAAAGCCTCGTCTTAGCTCCTTTAAGCGGCTTCAGCAATTTTTCACCCGCAGGTGGTCTGAGTCTATTTCTCAATTCAACGTGATATACTATTGCCTACACCCTCGTTTAGCAGTGAAGGAAAAATTTATTAGCTATTTAGGACTAACCAACTTTCTTGATTCGTTGACATATGTCAAAGAAGAGCCTTTCTCTGATGAACTAAGGGATCACATCTTTCAGGAGCTGCTTGCAAAATCCGAGTTGGCAGATGATTTAGACACTGCTAAAGAAATAAGTTCAGCCAGAGGTGATTGGGTTTTACGTGTTGAACGGAAAACTGATTTCCTCCGGTATATTCTTGAAGTTGATTATGATCAGAGCCTTCTTTTGTGGCATATCGCCACTGAACTTTGCTATAATAATGAGAAAAGTGACAGTGAGGAAAATCCTAATACGGAGATAAGTAAGGAAAATCCCGAGGCTTCTAAGTACAGGGAGTTTTCCAAGCTTCTCTCTGATTATATGATATATCTTCTAGTCATGCAGCCGACAATGATGTCTGCAGTAACAGGTATTGGGCAAATCAGGTTTCGTGATACCTGTGCAGAAGCAAAAAAGTTTTTTACCAGAGAGGCAAAACACAAAGAGCCTAACATCTTCAAAGTGATGGTCTATTTTATTCATAGTGTGTTCAAATATCTGTTCTATTGCTTCTCAGCAATAATTGTGTTTCTCATTTCTATCTTTGCTTTCATTGTTTCTTTGATTCTCTTTTTCATTTTTGCCTTCACCTCGCTAGTCCCTCTTGTGGTATGGAAATACTGTTATAAACGTACCATAGACTTGGAAACAGTTCTGGACATGGCTGACAAGCCTTATTCTACTGCTATGAAGTTTTTAAAGAGAGCGAAAGAACATTTTTATGATGAAGAAAAGCAAAGAGCTGCGCAAAGAGATGCCTGCAAAAGGATTCTTGGTGTTAATACAGAAGTTGATCCTGTGGCTGTGAAGGGTGACAGAAGCAAATCAGTTTTGTTTGATGGATGCATCCTAGCCAAGAAGCTGCAAGATGACTTGAGGGAAGATAAGTGGAAATTAATGAGCAAAGTTTGGGTAGAGCTACTGTCCTATGCTGCCAGTCATTGTAGAGCAAATACTCATGCCCAACAACTAAGCAAAGGTGGAGAGCTAATCACACTTGTTTGGCTACTGATGGCTCATTTTGGACTTGGTGATCAATTCCAAATCAGTGAAGGACATGCTCGGGCGAAACTCATCGTGGGGAAGTAGCTCAGAACAAGTGCAGTACTTGAATGTGTCTGAGAATATATAGTAGGTGTCTAAGTTTTCAAATAAATGTTGTCCAGTATCTTGTGTAGCGAACTTTAAAAGAGATATTTATATCTCTATATGTAAACTGTTTGGCTTGCAATTGCTTTTTGGTGTTTCTTGTGTTCTTCAAATAAATGTTGTCTTTTTCTAGCTTGAACATCAGCGGGTAGCCTGAGAAATGGTATATCATTTATATATTTGCTTTTGCAGAAGATGCATTACAGTGATTACTTTCTCAGAAATATGTTTTAGAGCACTAGAACACAACTACTAGTAAAAGAAAGAAAAAAGACTATTTTCAAAGATGAACTGAACATCTCTAGGTTCCACATTTAATTCTGAGAACTCAATAAAAATTGCAGCTCAAGAGGTTACTTGAAAACTGAAGCTAGCTCATCTGCAGCACAACTGTGTTGGCATATCTGGAAGTCAAGTAACTTCTTCCTCTTCGAAGGGATCAAAGTACATTCATCAAGAACAGTAGCCCGAACCAAATGCCTACTCTTCCCCCTATAGAGCAGATGGAAAAACCCCGAGGCATCCGCAAGCATCACTAAGGAACTTTGCTGATTTAGCTATCCTCTGCAGACATGACACAGGAAGGCTTCTTGAAATGTCAGGCCAGGAGAGTGCAATGCCTCGCAGCATAGCAAGTAGAAGCAATAGCAGTTTAAACAACTGTAGTGTTACGATTAAGACTAGTGATGAAAATATAGGCAAAGTCTACAATCTCCCCTCTAGGAGCTTCACTAGATGATCCAAGCTACAGTTGAAGATATTAAAAATTCATCAGTATTCAATCTCATAAAGTACGTCAACCATTCAAATTTATTTTCTAAAATCCATTTACAATCCAATTATAGTGTGATTCTTGCACAGATGAAAAGGCCATCATTCTCATTAATAAATATCCGGCTTAAAAAACGGGATGGTCAAAATCAGCCACTGCAGAGTTTTTATCATTAACAAAGTAGACATTAAGAGGCCCAAGAAGATGCCAATGATCAAACCAAAATGTGACTGCGGCAAGTCTAAGAAGGTTAACTTTCTAAGTCTAACGCTAATTCTATAAGTAACATAAATCACTCAATTAAACAAAATACTTGAAACTATAAAATAGAAATAAATACCATGTTCTTCAAAACGTTCCAATAATAACCTCAAGTCATACTTAATCAACAAAAGCTTAATTACAATAGAATAACCTATATTGGAAATCAATCAACCTTTCCAAGGATAATCTCTTGCCATAAGTTAACATCTTCTTTTCCCTCAGCAAACAAAGAAACACACACAAAAAAGAAGTAGCGAGTAAAGGAAATGCTCAGTAAATGGAAATATATACCTTAAAGAAAGAAGAAAATAAAAGGATGACTATGAAATAACAAATGGTATAACCAAAACTCGAATGACATCATAAAGAAGGACATATGACTTACAACTAGGCCTAACATAATATGAATCGCTAACAACATATTGGAATTAATAGTACCAGGTCTACACATATATGAAAAGTATGTGATAGAGCATATGAAAAGGAGATAATCCCAAAGGTCATATTCTCGATGTGGTTGATCTAGATAATTAGAAGAGTTAATTTAGTTAATATTTTGATATTTAATATTTTTTAACTATAGTTACATTTTGTGACACATAACATCAATTGAGATGTGTATTACACAATAAATTGTAGCGGAGTCTCTAATACACTTGGTGTCTATGTCTTCTAATAAATGATGCCAATATCTTCTGTATAGCAGTTCAAAAAAAAAAATGATGTCCAATCATAAAATATTTTCATATGTCACTACTTTTTAATTTTATTATTATCTTTATTTTGTCAACCATTATTCTATTGTAATATTATTTTGATCATGAGAAAAGTCATAAATGGGAAATAAAATAATAATATTTAATGGAGTAAATACAAAGTATAGAATCATAGACTTTGTATCAACTGTTTTGAAAGATATACAAAAACACATCTTACAAAGTTATTATAAATCAATTGATGAAAATCTTACCATAACATTGCATCTGTTTCAATTAGACCACGCTACTTGCCTTGAGCGGTATCTCATAGGGCTACTGTTGGACGTGGAAGCGGCAGAGCATGAAAAGGGTCGAGATGTTACCAGCAGCAAAAGAAGAAAAAAAAAAAAATGCAGCAAAGGGTTTATGGCTCGATGCCATTCAAGACGAATGAAAATCTTGAAGGAAGATAAGAGCTCTCCAAAAGAGGTATGGCAGAAACTTAAACTTGTTTGTGAAAATCACAAAAAGAAAAAAAAGAATGAAGTTTATTAATTAATAAATTGGTATGACAATTTACAAGAAATAATACATTTGATGGAAAAAAGAGTTGCAAAAAAAGAAGAAGAAGGACACAATGATTTTGACGTTGGAAAAGAAAAAAAAAATTAGTGGAAAAGAAGAGTTTGGAGGAAAAAAACTAGTTATGCGCACAGAGTGAGGGAAGGTCAAACCCATTTATTTTGGTCTAAATTTTTTGGTAGCCGAAACTGTGGTTAGAAATTAGAATCTTTGATTATAACGTCTCATTCCACCAACTCTTGGGGGTTTGTCATGGTTAATTGTATGTAGCTCATATTAATTATCAGAAGTACGAGCGTCAAGTAATTTGAACATTTTTTTGTGGTTTTTGGCATTGACAACTCAATCTGTAGGTTTTCATTTTGTTGGGGAAACTTTGGTCCACATTGTGTTGTTGATCATGAGCCGTATAAGCTGTATGTATGTCCAGCAATAGTTGACTCCCCAACTCTAAATTATTCCTTTTTGATCTTCTTTAAGCTCTCACCGAGCTTATAAGCGGTATTGAGCGCTTCGGGAGAATATATACCATGCTTCTTTAATATCATTTGCCACTCACTCGAACACATTATTGAGGTGATAAGTGTTTCCCTTCGGCGCTTGATTTATCTGGAGCTAGTGAGCGCGTACATTTTTCTTGGAGCATGACCTTCATCGTTGTGAATTTGAGGTGCAGGAGAAATAGGTTTACTTGACAGTTATCAATCCTCTGTTTGTTTGTGTGATGGCTTTAGCAAGTTTTATCCATCAGATTTGGCTGTAGAATCGTGCAGAGATGGCTGCTGTACGGCTAATGATTTACAAGGATTTTGGTGCAAGAATAGATCAACAGGCCAAGAGGACTGTTTGCAGCTTGACAGAAGGTGCCAGCAGCCATATTTAAACCTATTATTAGCAACAAGGTTTAATTAGCCAGGTCGAGCCTTATGGTCTTTCTTTAGTTTTCACGTATATCAGAAGCTTTGATACCCTGATTTCCTTTTCCCTTTTAAGATATTTTGTCTCCCTTATGATGCTAACAACATGCTTTTTAAGGTGACTTGAATTCTGGGTTATCTAAAGATTCACATATCCTTCATCAATAAGCTGTAGCTCGATATTGAACTCATGTCGCGGGTAGATTTTTCCTTGGTGTTGCGAGCAGGTATATTTGTTTGGACCTTATGATGTACTTTGCCAATGCTTTTTTCTCTTTTGTGTGACTATGTCCTTTTCTTTTTGAAATTCTATTGTTATGATTCTCTCTCAAATAGGCCAGGGAAGGAGAGCTTACTCAGCTTTTTCAAATCAGACTGACATTTACTTAGGAATCTTAGGTTTACCCTTTTAGTCAATAATTTTGTTACCCAAATATCATTTACTGTCTGACCGAAAATGAATTCTCATTTACTGGAAAACGAGTGGTATGACAAATTTGATGGTAGCTCTTCACTAATACTGCTATTGCTATTGGATAGTTTGCATTCTTTGAAGGGCAAAAGCAGCTGGATTGATGTTATTGAGGATCTACAGTTTAGAAATCCATAGTCATGTTGACCAAAAATGAGAAAAACGAAAGACTTCTCCTGGAAGACAATAATTAACTTGGGCAACATTTACTTAGTATCAACATGTGTACTCCTGACAAAAGTGTTAAAATGTACTCCGAACAGCTTGCTATTAGAACATAAAGAAGAGTACTGTCTACAGTAAAGTTGCTTTAAACATGTAGAAGCAAGGAATTTTATTTATTATGTGAAAGTGCGACAGGGTTCAGATGCTCATCTATAGTTACTTACAATAAGCTTACTTATTTTCATATTTTCAATTCAATTTTTGAGTTTCGCATGTTCTAAGTATCTGCATAATCTACAATCATTGGCTTATTTCCTGATCGGGTGGAGCAGAAGCAGCCAAAAGCTTCCATGGAAATTCCCATACCAGAGAGCTGGAAGAGGCTTTGGGAAGAATGGGATCTCAGAGTTTTCATTATCTTGAGCCTTTTACTGCAAACTATTTTGATCTTGTTTGCTCCTTTGAGGAAGCGAATATCAAGCAATTGGCTAATTATGCCCCTCTGGTCAGCATACTTACTTGCAGATTGGGCAGCTAACTTTGCTGTAGGACTCATCTCCAGCAGCCAAGGTGCCTTTTCTAAAAAGAAGTCTTCTAGAGCCTCAGACAGCAACAATAGTGATCTTCTGGCATTTTGGGCTCCTTTTCTCCTAGTACACCTTGGTGGCCCGGACACTATTACTGCTTTTGCTCTAGAGGATAATGAGCTCTGGCTGCGCCATTTGCTCGGTCTCATATTCCAGTGCATATCTGCAGTTTATATATTCTTCCTGTCACTTCCTGACAATAAGCTGTTGATCCCTACCTTGCTCATGTTTCTTTCAGGCATCATCAAATATGGCGAAAGGACGCGGTCACTATATCTCGCAAGCTTGAATAGCTTCCGAGACTCCATGCTTAAAGAACCTGACCCGGGGCCTAATTACGCCAAGCTGATGGATGAGTACTACTCAAAGAAAGAGGCAAAGCTTCCCACACGGATTGAAATGATTCAGGAACCTGATAGAGTTGTCAAGGCCATGAATAAGGTGAAAGAAGGCAAGCTGACAGATAAGGAAATAGTGCTTTATGCTTACAAATTCTTCGAGACATTCAAGGGTCTCATTGTTGACCTCATATTCAGCTTCCGTGAGCGCAATCAAAGCCGAGATTTTTTCCTCAAGAGATCAGCCGAAGATGCGTTTGAAGTGGTAGAGGTCGAACTCAATCTAATGTATGCAGCCCTCTTCACCAAATTCTGTGTGGTGTATACTAGACTTGGATACTTAGGTCGCTTCATATCTTTTGCTTCAGTTGTGGTTACTCTTGGTCTCTTCTGTACAGAAAGCAAGGCGGTCTTTGACAGAGTTGATGTTGCAATTACCTACACCTTGCTCTGTGGTGCCATTGTCTTAGATATAATAGCTTTCCTCATGCTCATTTGCTCCGATTGGTTTTATGCGCAAATTAGGAAGCTGCCTGAAGTGCTGGAAAAAGAGTCCATTACTGGTAATAAGACCAGCACTGTGAAAAAAATGAAAGAAGAAAAAGAGTCCATTAGTGGTAACAAGACCAGCACTGTGAAAGAAGTATTCCATGGATGGTGTAAGCAGCTTAAGCTATTTTTTAATCATGTCAGTTGCTTTGGGCGGCTTAAGCAAGTTTTCACCCGCAGGTGGTCTAAGTCTATTTCTCAATTCAACTTGATAAACTATTGCCTACATACTCGCCCACCAGTGCAAGAAAAACTTATTGACATTTTTGGACTAACCAACATTTTTGATTCGTTGAAGTATGTTAGTTACGAGCCATTCAATGATAAACTAAGGGATCATATCTTTGAGGAGCTGAAGGAAAAATCCGAGTTGGCAGATGATTTAGACACTGCTAAAGACATAAGTTCAGCCAGAGGTGATTGGGTTTTACGTGTTGAAAGTCGAACTGATTTCCTCCGTTATACTCATGAAGTCGACTATGATCAGAGCCTTCTCTTGTGGCATATCGCCACTGAACTTTGCTATAATGAGGAGATAAGTAAGGAAAATAATCCCGAGGCTTCCAATGACTACAGGGAGTTGTCCAAGATTCTCTCCGATTATATGATATATCTTCTAGTCATGCAGCCAACAATGATGTCTGCAGTAACAGGTATTGGGCAACTAAGGTTTCGTGATACCTGTGCAGAAGCAAAAAAGTTTTTTACCAGAGATGGAAAACACAAAGAGCAAAGACATGCCTGCGAAGGGATTCTTGGTGTTAATACAGAAGTTGATCCTGTGGCTGTGAAGGGTGACAGAAGCAAATCAGTTTTGTTTGACGGATGCATCCTAGCCAAGAAGCTGCAAGCAGAGCTGGGGGAAAACAAGTGGAAATTAATGAGCAAAGTTTGGGTGGAGCTGCTGTCCTATGCTGCCAGTCATTGTAGAGCACATACTCATGCCCAACAACTAAGCAAAGGTGGAGAGCTAATCACACTTGTTTGGCTACTGATGGCTCATTTCGGACTTGGTGATCAATTCCAAATAAGTGAAGGACATGCTCGAGCGAAACTCATCGTGGGGAAGTAGCTCAGAACAATTGCAGTACTACTTGAATGTGTCTGAGAATATATAGTAGGTGTCTTAAGTTTTCAAATAATTGTTGTCCAGTATCTTGTGTAGCTAACTTTAAAAGAGATATTTTTATCTCTATATGTAATCTGTTTGGCTTGTAATTGCTTTCTGGTGTTGTATTCTTCGAATAAATGTTGTCTCTTTCTACCGCAATAAACAAAATAAGTCTTATCCCACTAATTGGGGTCGGGTATATGAAACTAACGACACTTGACATAGAAATAAGGGGCTTAAGCAATCTTCTACACATTCTTTTTTCTTGAAATCCAAGTTTTTGACACACGTCGTTCAACCTTATAAGGGGCTTAAGCAAGCTAACAAACCAATCATAGTGCAACAGCAACATATTTCAAAAACAACAAAAAGCTATGTTCAAGGAGCTTGGGAGACCCGACCCGACTTGCCTTCGGGTCCGGATCCTTGTATTTCTTCCCCACCTGAAACCACCACGCCCGGATAGGTTGGAACCATGCCTGCGCTTCTAACCCCATAGTACATTGGATTTGCCCCATCAGGAATAACTCTTGCAGACATATCATATTGATCCATTGATGCTACTTGCCTTACTCCTCCACCATAAACTTGACCCATGCCGGCCACCGGCTGAGGGAACCCGACCGGTACTTGACCCGGTGCAAGAGGGTATGGTTGAACATATGGAGTCCGAAGTTGAACTGGCTGGATTGGAATATTCCCAGGTTGAACTGGACCCGGAACATAGTAAACGGGTATGGGTTGCACTGCTGGACTTGAATAGTTCCACATGGGACTACCAACATACCCTGTTTGTTGTGCGACCATGGTCTCACCTTTTTCACCAGCACCCCCAACCGGAGTCTCGGTAACAGGAACCGGGTTATCGGGTTTGGTTTTCACTCGTGGAAGATCCGGAATCACATTTACACTCGGAGGTGCTAAAGCGGATGAAGTAGAGCAAAAAGGGGATGAAACCACCGGAGCAGGTGAACCCGGATCCGAACCGGGGACATTCTCATTCAACAAATTTCGATTATTCTTCAACCTACTCTCTCGTGGAGGATCATCTGAATTGTCCAATCCGAATAAATAATCCGGCACCTCCGAAACAATCGACGAGGCCTCAGACCGTCCACGCTCCAAACCCAAACCCGAACCACCATTCAGAGCATCAAAAAACCACTGCTCCCGCTTAGCTGAGCCATCCAGGAGCGAACTAATACTAGTAGCTCGAGAATTAGCATCATTAGGAAAAAGAAAGAGCCGAAGGCGAGCGGACTTGTGAGTCTGAGCAAGCCGATCATACTCTTCCATCATATTCTCCACGTCTTCATCAGTCGTGACTGTGATCAAAGCATCAAGGTCTTCATTGGGCAGCTGATATTTTATACTGATATCATTTGTACCTGAAAGCCTCGACAGTTTGGATAATAGAGATGCAAAGGTGGTGTGGCGGTTCACGGCGACAATGCGAGTGTCTCCGCTAACATAACGGAGTTGGTTGTCGTGTGGCCTGGGAAGGATTTTCCCCCCAAAGCTGCACATGAAACGGACACGTTGCTGTACGGAGGAGGCGTTGCTGTCACCATGGAAAGGGTGGTGGTCAGAACGCGGCGTGGAGGTGACCGAGTCTGCAATACCAGCGTCGATCTCTGTGACTTGGTGATGAGTGGTCATTGCTGTCAAAATACACAAGATAATTCAAATGATGTTTCCAGATATCATATATATATATATATATATATATATATATGGAGATGTATATGAAAGTGATGCTGTGTGTGCCTTCCTGAGGAGAATAACAGTGTTAGCATAGATTCGAAATGGTAATGGTTGTCTGCATGATGAGAATAACTGAAAGTGGATGTCACGTACGATTATGACACAGAAATGCTCACTAGAATAAAGATATACTTTGCTTAGTTGTACAAGGCCGAGAACGAATTCATCGCTGTCCAAATATTAAAACTTCTATATATGGAATAAAGTTTGAAATAGAGATAATGGGAGAGATTTTTGCATTTAAATGAGGCTATAGCATGAGTTGTTCACCATCACCACCCTGTATCTTGCTTCAATCATGAATGATATCAAGTATATAAAGTAAAATTTCCTCACGTTTCAAAATATATTCCTTTAAATAAAAGTTTTAAACCTCTTGAAAACGAATTATTCAAAAAATGTTTTACAACAATAATCAACACGGTGTTCAATAAATTCAAAAAAATCTGTATTGTTAAAGTTATAATGAATTAGAGTTCTTCATAATATTACGAAAAAATTTAAATTATTTATAAGTTCAATTTATCGATTGCGTGTCTTTATTCAGACGGTGATTAATTATACGGTTTCATGTAATATTGTACTCACTCATTTGTTCTGGCCGGTGCATATTGATTCTAATTTTTACATTTTATTGCTGACCACATAGGAGAATCCATTCTTAATAATTTTGGTCTAACAAATGAACGAAAGAAAGAGATATAATAAACTCAACTTGCAACTTGAGACATTTCTTTTAATTATTATATGACAAGAACATATAAACCGATGCGATTGTTTGTCAATTGAATGTTCGACGGCTTTCAACTAATTCCATGTCACAAGCTTGTAAAGATACTGGGTAGGCGGTAATACTTTAATAGGATTGGTGTTCTAGAGAGTTGAACAACATGATCCATTAATGTCAACGATTAATACACATAAAGATAATAATTTGCCGTCGCTAATAAATTGGCCAATCATGGAGCTTGGATCTAAAAAAAAAAATTCTACCAAGAAAACAATTTTCTAATTCGATTATTAATTTCAACCATAAAAAGAAAATAAAATTCGATTATTAGTGGCCATTATGCGTCTAAAGTTTGGTCAGCTAGTGGTTGATCAATGTCGACGTGACAGTGACGTGATCCTATTACCATTATTGGGCGGCAGATTATACTTTAGAATATATTGTCTTTTTTTTTTTTCTTTTTTCTTTTTTCTTTTTTCTTTTTTTAGAATATATTGTCTAGTGGTACAAGTAAGGAACATAAAATTTAGCATGTTTTCAATATAAAACAATATGAAGCTACAAGTTGTTTTACGTCGTTTCTTACTCTTCTTTTAGCCAACATTATTGTGCTTAATTCCTTCCCCATCGAGTCAAGCAAATATCGACCATCTACTATATATCCACACGAGTTAGTCTTTCATCAAGTTAAGTAATCACTCCACCTTCTCACATCATGTGAAACTTATTGTTTTCTTTTATGATCGAATAATCATGCATTCTAATGTAATAATTTTTCATTTCACCCATAACAATAAGTACAACAATGTCAAATTCAAACCATTCAATGCAACAACATCACTTGAATATACGAAAAAGAAAATGTAAAAGAACACGTTAGTAGTTTTCACACCGTTTACACCTTTTTTTTCTTTTTCCTTCTTTCTCAACAGTCATTATTCGTTACAAGCCTATGGTTCTTATATATTCTTGAATTAATCCAAGATGGTCATGGAATATAATCCCCAAAATAAGCTTCAAATTAACAAAATATGGGTTAATAAATTACTTATGTAACCAATACGCCTTTTGCTGTGGGTGTGAGAGAGTGCGAGATCAGTTTATGTGACTTCTCTTGAATCAAAAAAAATAAATAAATAACTTCTCTATATCGAAGCATGCAAAACAAATGCCATGAATACTGAACTTGAAAACCATATTGAAGAAAAATGATCAGAAAGTAGACAAAAAGAATGAAAGACAACAAAAGCACGAAACGCAGTAAAAATAAAAAAAAATAAAAAAAAACATGTCTAATGTCTTGTCTTCTACAAAACAAAGATTTCATTGAAGTTTAAACAAGTATATATAGAGGTAAAAACAGAAAATTACAGACCAGTAATGATTTGGCATCTTAGTTCTTACTTACTTGAGAGGCTTCAAACCTTGCCAGCAGAGATAAGAAATGGTGGAGAGATTTGGAGGAGACGGAAAGGAGTGGTGAGATTATTTTGAGAGAATTTGGTACTTTGAAGTCGGCTGGTGCGACTAACGACCAAGAAAGGTGAGATGAGTTTAAGCTGGCAATCTGGTGTGGGTCCCAGATGTCCTAATCTTTCCTTTTTCTATATGACGTGGCTTCTCCCTTTTTATTTGTCCATAAAAAAGAAAGCTAAGCTTCACTTACTATTTTTTTTTAGAATATATCCCATGATTTAAATAAAAATAAAAAGATCGGATTGTGGTACATTATAATTTAAAGTTTAAAATTTAAATAATGATTTTGACTTTTATTATACATAAGAAAGAGGTTCATTATTTTAATCCTTTAGCATCCAAATTGCTCTCACGCCAAATTGGGCAAGTACATTTGATTTCTTATGTAATGTTAGTTTTGTATTATCTAGTAGAGGTAAATTATTCCAGAGAACTTTAATGATGGTAAAATAAAATGTGGCAATTTTTACCCTGGCATATCACTTGGCAGGGAAAAGGAGAAAAGGAGATAGCAAAATTATACTCAGCATATGATTCATGCAATGATTATTATAATATGAGGACATATAACATATCTCAATTATTGACTTTTTTTTTATTATAAAGAAGAGCAATCTTTTGTATGATAAAAAGATCCTAATTAAGTTCAATTTTCGATGATAATGATTTATTGAAAATTCTGAATGACACATAATGAACAGAAAAAAATAATTTATATACATATAAAGGATCGACCAAAAAAGAAAAATATACACGTATAGAGGAATTTTATCAGGTGAATAAATTCCTAAGAACATACATTCTACCCCTTAGGGGAATCTCAATGAAAATTTTGTACAAGGATTAATTATGAGTCTATTTCACTATTGCTATTGTCTATCTTAAAGGCTGCCATTATGAGAGAAAAATGTATGATTTTTTCGAGAAAGTATGGTCACCAAAGACTTTTATTGACTTATTTGTTTCAAAATCTCGCAAAATTTCGTCTAGTGTTTGTTGGGTATAGGCGCAGCGGAATGGTCGGGGATAAGCAGTATCACGCAGCTAAAATATGAATGAGAACAGAGAAAGTGGAGACACAAGATTTACATGGAAAACCCTAAAACAAATCAAGAAAAAACCCACGGGCAAGTAATGGAGGATTTCACTATGATGTGGAGTATTTTACACTAACCTTCTCTCTAATATAAGGAGAGAACAATATCACTATCTTAAATAATATGAGAAACTAACTCTCACTCACAAATATAGAACAACAAAAGAGGAAGAAAAATACTCAAGAGAAAGCTTATATTTTCTCTCTAACTTGGGATGTTTTTGGTGATGCTAAATGGTGAAAAATGAACCTCTATTTATAGGCTCATCTTGCACCAAAAGTCTTCCCACATGTAGTGTGAAATCAACCCAAAATTGTGTGTGCCTAACTTTGCAACCAAAGATTTTTCTTCATTTCCCATTGCCTTTTGTTTCTTTTGACCAAAGGCTCAAAGTGAGCTTTAACCAACTCACATTCTCCCACTTAAAGCCCACTTTGGATGATCTTCAAATCTCTCCATACTTGTCAATTCCATGTTGCTTACGTCTTTGCTAGGCCAAAGGAGGATCTACTCCAAACAGACTTGTCAACGTTGATTAGTTTTATCATGACATCTGCTAGGTTCTCGTTGGTGTGAATCTTCTGCATATCCACACTTCCTTCCTCCACTACTTCTCGAACAAAGTGATATTGAACACCTATGTGTTTCGTCCTGGAATGAAATGCTGGATTCCTTGCAATGTGCAAGGCACTCTGACTGTCACAAAACAAGGGAATTTTCTCTTGTTTGTGCCCGAGCTCCTCCATTAACTGTTTAATCCAGATTGCTTCTTTACAAGCTTGTGTAGCTGCCATATATTCAGCCTCTGTTGTAGATAGGGCCACAACAGTCTGTAATTTAGATATCCAGCTTACCACGCCGCCTGCAACTGTAAACACATAGCCTGTAGTGGACTTCCGTTTATCGGTATCACCTGCAAAATCAGAATCAACAAAACCCTTGACAGTAAATTCTGATCCTTCAAAACATAATGCAACATCCGAGGTCCCTTTGATGTATCTTAGGATCCTCTTAACAACATTTCAATGCTCTCTACTAGGATTCGCCATGAACCGACTGACCGCACCAACTGCTTGAGCAATATCTGGTCTCGTACATATCATAGCGAACATGAGACTTCCCACTGCTGATGCATACGGTACTCGAGACATTTCTATCCTCTCCGCTTCAGTGCTAGGGCACATACTTGAGGATAATTTGTAATTGACAGGAAGCAGGGTCGAGATTTCCTTACAATCTTGCATATTGAAGCGCCGCAAGATTTTCTTCAAGTAATTCTTCTGGGAAATCCATACCTTCCTGCCTTTTCTGTCTCGGTGAATTTGCATCCCTAAAATCTTGTTTGCTGGTCCCAAATCCTTCATATCAAACTCCCCAGCCAACTGTGCCTTCAGTTCTTGGACTCGATCTTTGCTGGGACCTGCTACCAGCATGTCGTCCACGTACAACAACAGAATGATAAAATCATCATCGCCAAACCTCTTGTAATACGTACAATGGTCTGAATTGAGTCTGTTGTACCCGAGGTTAATCACGAAGGAATCAAATCTCTTGTACCAACACCTTGGCGCCTGCTTTAAACCGTACAGAGATTTGGTCAACCTGCAAACCAAGTTTTCTTTTTCTTTCTCAACAAAACCTTCTGGTTGAAGCATGTAAATCTCTTCTTCAAGCTCACCATGAAGAAAAACTGTCTTTACATCTAACTGTTCTAGATATAAGTCTAACACAACACACATGGCCAAGACTACTCTGATAGTTGTAAGTCTTACCACAGGAGAAAATATCTCGTTGAAGTCAATTCCTTCTTTCTGAGCATATCCTTTCACCACCAATCTTGCACGATATCACTCCACTTGGTCATTACCATCTCGCTTGATCTTGTAGAACCATTTGTTACCAATGGCTTTCCGTCCAGGTGGTAGTGGAACAAGCTCCCACGTCTTGTTTCTATGTAGAGCTTCAACTTCTTCCTGCATTGCTGTCATCCACAGGGCAACATCGGGGCTTTTTATAGCTTCGTGAAAGGTAGATGGCTCTCCATCCTCCGTTAGAAAACAGTATGCAGCATTGCTCGCCATGACAAAATCTGAATGCCAAGTTGGTCTTGTTGTCTGACGCAATGAACGTCGGACTTCTGTAACCTCAGCATCATCTGGTTCTTTTTCCTCGTGCTCCGGTGCAGCTTCAGAAGAAGCATCTCCTTGTTCTGACTTATCTTCAATTTGTATTGTAGTAGTCTCATTTGAAGTGTTGCTGTCGTCTTCACTTTGCAGTTTATCTTCTGCAAAATATCACATCTCTGCTGATGACAACCTTGTGGGCAGTGGAATCCCACAGGCGATATCCCTTAACACCATCAGCATTTCCCAAGAATACACATTTCCTGGATTTTGGATCCAGCTTTGTTCTTTCTTAGGAACCATACATCACATATGCCGGACACCCAAATATGTGCAAGGTAGAATAATCTGCGGGTTTTCCGGTCCACATTTCCATTGGTGTCTTCAACCCAATTGCAGTTGACGGTGACCGGTTTATCACGTAACAGGCAGTTCTAGCTGCTTCTGCCTAAAATGATTTGGCTAGACTTGCAGTTTCCAACATAGCTCTCATTCTTTCAAGAAGAGTTCTGTTCATTCGCTCTGCTACACCATTTTGCTGAGGTGTATATGCAACAGTAAATTGCCTCTGAATACCCTCTTACTTGCAAAATGTCAAGAAGCTCCCGTCAGTGTATTCTCCTCCGTTGTCCGTCCTCAAACACTTGATCCTTTTCCAGGATTCAAGTTCCACCAACGCTTTGAATGTTTTAAATATTGGAAACACATCTAACTTGTTCTTGATTGGATATACCCACAGTCTCCTGGAGTAATCATCAATAAATGATACAAAGTATTTGGCTCCTCCTAGGGACAAAACTGGTGATTCCCAAACGTCTGAATGGATCAAGTCTAGAATGTGTTTGCTTTTGGCAGTAGATCTCCCAAATTTCAATCTATGCTGCTTACTGGTAACACAGGGCTCACAGAAATGTAAGTTTACCGTCTTGAGCCCGGGTAGGAGATTACGTTCAGCGAGAATCTTCAAGCCATATTCTGTCATGTGGCCCAATCTGCGATGCCATATTATAATTGATTCTTCTTGACCGGCTGATGCAACTGATCCATCTGCCTTCTGCAACGTATGTCCCAAAAGCTTGTATAGATTACCCCAATCTTTTCTACTTTGATCACCACAAGAGCTCCTTTGACGACCTTCATGATCCCATCCTCGATATGGGTCTTGCAGCCAAGGTCATCCAATTGTCCAATGGACAATAGGTTCTTCTTCAAGCCCTTCACGTGTCGTACCCCTTGAATGGTACGAATGGTACCATCATACATTTTAATTTTGACGGTACCGATGCCAGCAATCTCCAAGGCATGATCATTACCTATGTACACAAATCCTCCAGAGACAGGGTCATAGGTGGAGGACCATTCTCTACGAGAGGTCATATGTCATATTGTTCCCGAATCCATTATCCAAGCATCAGTGAGCTCATTTCTGCCTTTTGATACAGTTGCTGGTTCGCTGTATAAAATATCTTCATCATCTGGTGCAGGCGCCACACAACCCCTAAGATTGTCACCTCGGGATTCTTCTTGTTGCTCCAACAATCCTTCTTGAAGTGCCCTTTCTTGCCACAGTTGTAGCATCTGATATTTTTTTTACTCCTTGATTTTGATCTACCTTGGTTGTTGTTCCCACTAGAGCCACGTTCCGTTGATCTACCTCTCACCATTGATAATGCCTCTGTTTGTTGTGAACTTTCGATTCTGTCTTCCTTACTTTTGCGCCTAGATTCCTCTTCCAGAACAGCGGCTGCAACATCATCAAAAATAACAGAATCTGAAAGAACATTGTTAGTGTAACTAATGATGAGTTGATCATACGAATCAGGTATACTTTGAAGTAGAATTTCTGCACGTTCAAGCTCCGCTATTTTATGCCCAATTGCAGTCAATTGAGAGAATAACGTATTTAAGGTATTGATGTGATCTGTCACCGATGTGGACTCACTCATCCGAAGGGTATAGAGTCTTCTCTTCAAGAAAATCTTGTTGTGAAGTGACTTGACCTCATATAGTTTGGTCAGCGCATCCCAAATTTCTTTTGCTGACTTCTTTTCCTCAACGCTTGACAATACCGAATCTGCCAATGCCAGGTGCAAATTAGCCATAGTGTTGTCATCCATCTCTTTCCACTTGTCGTCCGTCACCTCCGCTGGTCTGTCTCCAATTGCTGCCAAGCAATTTTCTTTTCTCAAGATTGCTTTCATCTTTAATTTCCATAGGGAAAAATTTCTCCCGTTGAACTTCTCGATTTCAAATTTTGCCGCCATAGTATTAATTACGATCTGCTTCGTAATTTGAACCGACTCCCACTATTTCACTGTGAATAGTACTATTTACGTGAATAGTATCGTATACGTGAATAGTACCAAAATCGTATACAGGAATAGTATTGATACCGTATAGGTGAATAGTACTATACCGTATGCATGAATAGTAACCCCGTATGAATACCAGTGACCTGTAACCAATGGCTCTGATACCACTGTTGGGTATCGGCGCAGCGGAATGGTCGGGGATAAGCAGTATCACGCAGCTAAAATATGAATGAGAACAGAGAAAGTAGAGACACAAGATTTACGTGGAAAACCCTCAAACAAATCAAGGGAAAAACCACGGGCAAGTAATGGAGGATTTCACTATGATGTGGAGTATTTTACAATAACCTTCTCTCTAATATAAGGAGAGAACAATATCACTCTCTCAAATAATAGGAGAAACTAACTCTCACTCACAAATATAGAACAACAAAAGAGGAAGAAAAATACTCAAGAGAAAGCTTATGTTTTCTCTCTAACTTGGGATGTTTTTGGTGATACTCAAATGGTGAAAAATGAACATTTATTTATAGGCTCATCTTGCACCAAAAGTCTTCCCACATGTAGTGTGAAATCAATCCAAAATTGTGTGTGCCTAACTTTGCAACCAAATATTTTTCTTCATTTCCCATTGCCTTTTGTTTTCTTTTGACCAAAGGCTCAAAGTGAGCTTTAACCACCTCACAGTGTTTGCTTAGTTGGTTGCCATTCCCCTGCCTAACCGGAGATGGACGACTATAATCCCGACCTTATCAGCACCGGAGGTCGATATGTTATTAGTCAAGCGCTAGTTCGAACTTGCACCCAATACCTCGTCAAGGGCAGGCAAGTTTGAGGTGGGCAAGTGAGCTCTCCCGGCCAGTCAACCTTCTCAGGCAAAGGAGCGAGGGTAGAGCGCCCAAATCAGTTCAACTAATTCTTAGGAGAGCTTGGTGGTATAAAATTCTTCAGGGACACAAAAAAGAAAATCCCGCATTTAGCCATATCCATGCACTTTGGTCCGAAATAGAAAATCTGAAACTACGCGATTACTATTGAGGAAGTTGTTTAAATGCTCCCAGTACTATAGCAGAATAGAATAGGGAACTACATGGAAACAAATATTTGGTAAGGGAAAAGGTCCGAAAGAAATTTTATTAAAGCATTTCAGTGTACTAAACTTGGATATCTTGGGGCTTTTTATTCAACTGATAGATTACAATTCAAAAGATCCAAGGACTCTTGCAAGAAATCACAGTAAAAATGTCAGACCTGACATGACATATTGGTCTCAGATAACAAACAAATGTAGCCGTAGTTTCATCAGAGAAAGCACTTAACATGAGCCCAACTGGTGGGTACCAGTGTTTTCATACAAAAATCCTGGAAAAATCGATAAAGTTAGAACATATATCAAATACAAGCCCAGCGCATAATCAATGTTCTGGAGGAGCAACTGTTTGTTGCTCAGTCGCTCAAAACTTTTAGCATCAACATCCTGTGAGACGAAAAAAGCTACTTTTAAGTTCAAATTGAGAATGCAACTTAAATGGATAGATATTGATCTCAAAATACATATATTCTCTTACACTTGATTCAGTCTGGATTCCGGCAGCAGCAAGGTCAGCTGAAACAGTCATTGATCCTTCAGAAGCTGCCTTTGATCGGTAGTACTTCACGATTGGCAGTTTAGGGAAGATATATGTATATAAAAGTGGACAAAGTAACTGAAAGAATGCCGAGATGGCAAGGAACAGCACTGCACAAGTCATAAAATTTCACTTGGCTCTAAAGCATTTATAGAAGATAGTAATTTGGATAGACTGACTTCACATAGAAAAACAAAGAATGACAAGATATTTTCATATGCCAATAAGCTCGTGTAAAATGAGGAAAATATAACATACTGACTCCCTTGCGAAGACCATTATCAGATTCCTCGAAGACTGCTTTTGTCATCAGCCTCAAAGCAGAGGTCAGAGCCCCTGATGCAGCCAAACCCGCAAAGTATGACTGCATTCAGAAGAACAGTTTTTAAGATGGGAACCCAGTTATCTTAACAAAAAGTGGTAGATGTGTGATTACAATTTGAAAGGGAAAACGGGAAAAATGTACTTTGAGGAATTCAGGGCTCATGAAGGACAGATCTCCAACCAATCCACCTTCAACATTGCCATGTGCAATGCCAAAACCAGCAACAATACGCCTAGGTAGTTTCCTATTTCTCCTTTTCCTGATGTACCTAAATCTAACTGTCAAAGAGTAAAATAATATGAAGATAATGTTCAGAGGAAATTGAATAAGGTGTGAAAAGATGAAACCAATACTGCAAAATGCCTAGAAAATACTTACAAGTAGGAGCGTCAAAGTGGCAAGGAAGAAAAGAGTAAATCCTGCCAAGGTACGCTTTCTCGTATCCAATTTTGCTTCACAATGTGCAAGTATTCCCATTGTTCCGAACGCAAATGGTTGATACAAGAGGGTGAGTACCCTCGAAGGATGGTAGTCCTTCAAAGGAAAATGTCAAAACTTCATCAGCCCTTGAAGACTACTTTTAGCAAAAGAATAAAAATTTCATCTTCTGACGGTTTGTAACTATTAATTGAACAAATTAGAAAATTCATAATCAAGCTACGGACAGAATACTCTCCTCAAGCACAGCTTAACACATTATTTAACAAGAAGAATTTATCTGACCGCATTGTTCATTCAGGCAGAAGAGGGCAATTAGCCAACTTATAGTACTTACTGGGAATAATTGATAGTAATAATCCCCTATTGTCAGCATACTGTTCCACGCTACTAGGGTTCCCAATCCAAGGAACCAACATACTATTGTTGTAGAATTTTTACCCTGAAATTCAGAAATCATTACAAAAATATACATATTACCCAAGTAATAAAATTTTACTTTCCCATAGAAAAAAGGTCGGCTCCACCTAGTAGGATAACCATCAGTTCAGTTTTGTTTTGTTTTGTTTACAAAATAGGCTTCAAAACTGAAACCAACCTCAACCCTTGTTGGACTGGACACTCCACCTGACACAGCAGCAGTCATGGTTGCTTGCCTCTCTGCAGAAATCATGGTTGAATACAATTCAAACTTTTTTTTTGCTGAATGAATACAATTCAATTTTCTGATGCCCATAGCCATTCTATTCTCAGCTACTTATAGTCATTGTTTGTTTCGGGTTGTAGTAAACTCTACCAGATGTTCAGGAAAGGTTCTTTGCGTTGCCCTCCGTTTCTGCTCACCCATTTCATGCTCATTGAAAAAGATGGAGTAAAATATATATTGCAAGATACAGTACACATGCCTCTATTCTCAGCTGAGTAGCATCGTCATTGTGCAGGATATTCAAAAGATTGTGATAATTAGCCGAAATGTGAGTTTCCAATACATTAAAAAGATGACCAACAAATCCTGTGACTTGGTTAGCAAAGAATAGACTTAGGGAATATTTGCCCTTTGTACTTAATCAAGCTTATTAGATATCAGAAATTCTTGTATTATGGATGCTAATGCCTGGACTTTCAACTCTAACTCAACTATTCTAGCTGAAGCAATAGCTGTGGGAAATTCTTGTATTATAGCAAAGCTCCATAATCCTACTCCAACTATCATTGAAAATAATGCTGAAGTTCTCTACAAAGCCATTTGCAACCCAGGTGCGCCTCCAACTGACTGGAGATTCAGTCACTGGTGAAGGACATCCTACACCTTGCGTCTGAATGCCAAACAATCTCATTCTCACTAGTTAGAAGAAGTGCTAATGGACCAGTTTACTGGATTGCAAAGAACAGATTACAAAGGAAACTACATGGAGATTGGATTAGTAATAGGCCTCCTATTTTATGTAGTTTGCTTAACTCTGATAGGCCACCCTCTGGGGTTGGCTGAAAGCCTGTGTATATGTTTTTGGGCAATGAATCTATTGCTGTTTATTCGACCCAAAAAAAAAAGCGCTTATTAGATCTCGGAAAGAGGTTCTACCAAGTAAGCTACCAAACAATGAGATGGATGGCATGGAGAGTAATCATCTGTTGGTGGTTTTGGACGTCAGGATGGTGGCTTGTGGGGGTTTGGGCTCTCTGGTCTGGTTGCTGACATTTTGCTTGGACAATAAGTTTTTTGATTGGTGACTCTTAGGGAAAATTCTTGTTAGATCATGTCCCACATATGGTCTCACTTTATTTTACTTTATGCAAATGGCTCTTAACTTCAAAAAATTATAGAAAGGCCCCATCTAAATCCCTCCCATCTATGTTGGACAAGAAAAACGGAAAGAAAAAATAAAAGTCCCGATTAGATCATGTGCTTTGGTTTTTATCAACAATGCTCTCAACTATATTATATATTTTCTTCCTTGCTCAACCCCAATTCAGGTGGCTGCTCATTAACTCGTACCCAAAAACAATTTTTCCATGATGAAGATGTTTTGAGTCTGAAGTCAACCATTTTCAAATAAAATGCAAATAAGTTGCAAAGAAATCATGTTATTCAACAAATATAGGTAATCGAACCATCATCCTATTAATCATAAAGATGTTTTCAACATCCAATATTCTAAATTTAAAACCCAGTAGAATACATAGTTACTGCTATTTTTTTTTTTTTCGGTCAGAACATAGCTACTGCTTGAACATAAGTGTATTTTGTAAGAAAACCGAAATAGGCTATAATACTGGAAATCAAAATTCGTATGGGTTTGGTGGTGTGGTAATGGGTCGGGCGGGGATTTTTATGGTGCCCAGAACAAGTTAATTTCGGGTTGGGTTTCTAGTGGTGCTCCAAACTGGTTTGCCGGTGCCGACGATGGTTTTTTTGTGGTGGTGGTGGTGATGATGGATTTTTTGATGGTGTTGTGAATGATCTAAAGTGAAATGAGATTGGAGGGGCTTTTTAGTAAATTATTATACTTGAGAGATTTTCGGCAATTATTAATTACTAGAATCAATGACGTGGCAAAATATGATTGATTAAAACCATATGTAGGGACATGGTCTAAGACTATATAATAATTTGCCGACTTTTAGTCCATAATCTTAAACGGTGATTTTTAATAAGTTTTTGATGTCGTATTTTTGGGCCCAATTATTTGGGCTATAAGCAGACTTTTTCTGTATTGGGTTTAGTTCTTTTTTTTTTTTTTTTTTGGACTAAGTCAGCAAGTATCGTTTTCATTCCATCGTCAAAAATAAAAGCAATGTCATTTAACCACAGAAATTGAAATCAAAGGAAAACTAAAACCTCAATTTGGTCATCATACCAAAAATCAAAACCTTAAAACTTTATGTAAGTTGGTGAGCTAAACCAAGATGCTATTCAACTAAGCTTTCTTCTAGGTTAAAATATAATAATGACTAGATTGATTAATTTTGAACAATATGAACGAGTTTAAAATTTTGAAAAAACAATAAACACAAGCTCTAGAAAATAGAAGTTCATGTTGGATTCTATCTACTGTATAACCTCTTTAAATTACTAGTGTTGAGATTATTAAATTATATTAATGAGCGAGATATCAGTTTATCTATAAATTAATAATTAATAATTTATCGAGATATTTTAGTTTTTTTGTCTTAATAGTAAAAATATTATATTGATGGTATCTTTTTTTGTAAAATAACTCATATTCTTCAGACGAATTTAAAAAAACAAGTAAAAAAATCTTATAAAAATAGAAAATAAGAATCTAATTTAGTAGAATTAAAATAGATTTCTCTAATCTTATATCCTAATCCTACAATGATTAGTATTAGAACTAGTTTCTCTATTCTCCTATACTAGTCCTTGTAGGATTAGCTCAATTTTTTTCTCTTTAAATAATCTCCTTTAGCCCAATTTTTTCTATTTATTATGTAATTTTTAACTAATTATTAATTTATAAAATATTTGGGTTGATAAAATACAAAGAAAATATTTTATATGTATTATCTTTTAATTTTATCAAAATTATTAATTTTTTCACTAGTCTCGAGTCAGGACATGACATTTTTATTATTTAAAAAAAATTATTTATTTATTGAGTATTAATTTAAAAAAAAATTATTATATGCATCTATCTATATATATACTCATTCATTCGACAATATTATGACCAAATTATTAATTGTCTTTTTCTTTTTAGTCAAGATTACTATTAATACTCATAGTTGAGTAAATGCTGCAATTACTAGGCGTAGTTGTGCTATATGCACACTCTTGTAAGATGTCATATAAACTCCGCAGAAACTTTATCCATATAGGTTAGTTTACAGGTATAATTGGATATATCAAGGGCTAAATTTCATTTTTGACCCTAAGTTTGAGTCAAATGTCATTGTACCACCTAACTGGGGGCAGAGCCATGTAGGCTCCAGGTGGTGCATGTAAATTTGAGAAAAAAAATTGTTTTTTTTTTTTAAATATTCCTCTTATTTTATTTCTCTTTCCTCATGCTTTTCTCCCTTATTTTTTTCACTTATGTTCCCTTATTCTTAAAAAGGTTTTCAATTTATTTTTTATATTTTGAACCCTATTTGTGTTTATCGTTGTATACGAATTTTGGTTCGTTTAATTTTATAATATTTTTAACTCTTATTCTAATTTAATTGTACATTTATTTGAATGATATTTAGATTTTATTTTTATTTTTAATTGATTAATTTGTATATTTAGTTAAATAGTTCGGATTCAAATACCCATGAATTCTTTATGTTTAAACATTGTGATTTCTTATAATCAAATTCATGATCCTAGTCACCTAGTGCACCCCTTAATCCCGATTTTTGACTTCGTCACCTAGTGTACCCCTTAATCCCTCAATGCCTGGCTCCGCCACTGCCACCTCAACGTTGGTAATATATATATATATATATATATATATATATATATATATATATATACAGTATAATATTTTTAAATTAATAATGTTGGGACCGTTAAATTCTATTAATTTAGCGATATATTAATTTACCGATAAATTATTAATTATTAATTTATCGAGATATTTGATTTTTTTGGCTTAAAAATAAATATATTATATTTATAGTATCTTTTTTTAAAAACAACTCATATTTTTTCAGGCCAATTTGAAAAGATAAGTAAAAAAAATCCAATGAGAATAAAAAATAAGAATCTAATTTAGTAGGATTAGATTGTTTAGGTGCATTGCGCACTATTAAATATGAGATTCAGCTAAATTTAAAGTTCAACAAAAGACAAATAACTCTTGATTCGTATTTTGAGAAAACTTCATAGTTAATTTATTATGTATTTTTTAGCTAATTATTAATTTATGAAATATTTGAGTCAATAAAATACAAAGAAAATATTTTAAATGTATTATCTAATAATTTTATCAAAATTATTAATTTTTTACACTGGTCCTAAGTTGAGACCAAATATTTTCATTATTTAAAAAAATTATTAATTTATCGAGTATTAATTTAAAGAGGTTCTACGGTATATGTGTGTATGTGTTATGTTGTTAATTTTGACTATCATAACTCCCTCAAACAATAATTTGCTCTCAACATGTACGTTATTGAGATTATAAAATGGGAATCTAGGCAGTTTTGAATGTTTGGGTTGGGACAAGGAGCTCGTTCACAACTCTCAATAAGCAAAACCAGAATCGCCATACCTCAACCATCTAAATGAGCAATGTTGGATAAAATTGATGGCCATAAACGAATAAGGTGGATCACAGAAGGGTTATAACCAAAGGTTATGCTATTTGCGTTGTACATAAACTTATGTGATGAGCTCATCTATGGACAATGCATCCGCCACATCACTCCTCCCCAGAAAAGGAAAAGATTACTGATCGAAGACTGTAAGTTAATTATGAAGAGTATCACCTTCAGCATATTTTTCGTGAGGCCAATCAAATTTTAAAAACTTGAAATAATATAATATAGTTTCAGCTAAAATGAATTTTTTGTTTTACAAAAAATAAAAATAAAACAACTTGACGTGAAAATAAAAAATGTAAACAGTTGACACAGCATCACGAGTAACGTAATTTCGGTCAAGTGAAGTCTTCCCATGTTGTAATGAGAATGGTCAAAATAGCAATCCTACCCTTAAACAATCAAATGGATTATAAGCTCTGACAAAAATAAAATAGATAAAATAAAAAGCAGCTCCTCCCACATTCCAATGGATCAGCATGATGAAATCAATATTTTATAGGGTTAAATCTACTTTGTACTTCTATTCTTTACATGTTGTGATACTTATTAACCTTCAGTTTTAAAAATTCTACTTAATAACCCTTGATTTTGGTCAACTTTAACAGAATTAAGATTCCATTAAAACAAAAATTCATAATTACTAAACTACCCTCATGGTTAAAGCCTAAAGACAATTTTACCCTCCTAACAAAATACAAACCCAACTCTTTCAAAAAAAACAAAAAACAAAAACAAACTAAACCCCAAAAGACAGTTTGACGTTAAAAGAGTGTTTATACTTTTTGGTGAACTCTTCATTTTTTCTGCCAGTGAGTTTCTTTATAGATACTCCTAGACCTTCATTGAAATTTTTCCTCACCGTGAACATCGTGAGGCTTGAGAATACAATTACTAATTGTATCAGCATTCATACAGCGCTGTCAATAACTATTTGATACATTTCTTTTGTTGGTTTAGAAGGTGCTTTTCCAATCTTGGACATCAGAAGATCTTTCAGTTTCTCATTGTCGACATAAATCTTTGCAAATGAAAATTTTCAAGTCACATTTAGCTGATGTTTTGTATTTTTTGTGTCGGTTTAAGTCTCTAGGAATGTTGAGAATATGATACTATTCTGAAGCAGAAAGAAGTATATTTGTTATTTATCCTGCTGTTAAATTGGAATTGTCATTTTGCTGGTATTGTGCGTATTCTTTTAACACTTAGGAATATGCGAACAAGTTCGTTAGATGTGTGAAATGGGTGGGTGGGGGTGGGTTTAGTTTAGTTTTTTTTTTTTTTTTTGAAAGAGATAAGTTTATATTTTGTTAGGAGGGTAAAATTGTCTTTAAGATTTAACTATGAGGGTAGTTTAGTAATTATGAATTTTTGTTTTAACAGAATTCTAATTCTGTTAAAGTTGACCAAAGTCAAGGATTACTAAATAGAATTTTTAAAGATGATGGTTAATAAGTGTCACAACATATAAAGAATAAGAGTACAACATGAATTTAACCCTATTTTATATGGTGAGAAATTGGTTTCGCAGTTGTTTTTTTTTTTTTTTTTGGTTGTGATGGTTTCGTAGTTCACTCGTTAAGGCGCCCCATTATTTTGACGTTGAGAACTATACTAATAATTATACACACCGTATTCTGACATGTAACGTTTGAAAAATATTTAATAATAGTGAAATATTTAAATTATTTTATCATTTTCTTAAGCGCATGGCCAATATAAAAGAATTTCTTATACGGTATTAATGATAGTGGAATTTTTATATGCATTACGGTATTTGTTATGCACACAAGCATTGGGATTGTTATTATTTTATTATTTATTGTTATCATTGTTATTATTATTATTATTATTTATATTGTTTACAGTTATATTTATATTTATTCTTATTTTTAATATTATAATAATAAAAAAATAAATTATTATATTATACAAATCATTTACATTAATTATTTTTATTTTTAAATTCATTTCATTCTCAATTTTATTCAATTCATTAGTTTATTTTATTTTTACCTAAATTCATTTCAATGTACCAAGGTATCTAATAGTTCCGAAAATACACAAGCGTCATAAAAATGACTACAGAAGCAGTTACTACAAAATACAACCACCAGCGCTTAAGATGGGAATTAGGCGTCAATTATCTGAAGTAGTGCCATCATTCTCGATATGATGAGAACGATCGCGTAAAATCATAATCTCATAAAAAATTTAAATTTTAAATTATATATTTAAATTCCTCTCATAACATTATCATATAGTTAAATTCTTCTCATAACATTTTTGAACCAACCTTTTAAAAGATTTTCATAGCTCAACTCAACAAATAATTATTATCCATTCCAAGTGATAAACCCATCTCCCCCACGATGTATAGGACTTATATGTGTAAGTTACACCATTATATAAGATAACTTGTGTAAGTCGAAATCCGTGCGGCAGTTTCCTCAACCGTGTTACTTTTCTTTAGCTATTAGTTACTAGATTATTTTTTTTTTGGTCAATTACTAGATTCCAAAGCACGGATATAAAAGAATCCAAAAAGCGGTGAATCTTATGATTATTTGTTGCTTTTTTACTCTGCTCTCAACTGTGACACCACACCATACTCTCAAACGTAAAATCATCTTTTCACACTTGATAAGGTTTGTGTTCTTATATATTCATCATGCTACTAAAATGTTTCACGACTTTGTTGCTATATGTGGTCTATAGTATTTCTTCACAGGCACGTATTTGATATTTATCAAGATTTTCTCTGAGAAGTTAATGATTTTGTTTCCAGGGTGTTTTTGCTTTTCTGTTTTTTAAGGTTAAAAATCTTACATGATACATTGAATCCTTTTCAATGTAACAGTTAATTCCATATTGACATATTTTTCAATGGAGCCTTCATTGTGATTTTTCCATTTTAAAGGATGTTTTTACCGAAGAATATATTTTGAATTGTGCCGTGGGTAGTGTATAGGATACTTTGAATAACTTCTGCAGAGAAGCAAGCAACCATGACTGCTGCTGACTTAGGTGGAGTGTCTAGTCCAACAAGGCTTGAGGTTTGTTTCAGTTTTAATACCTGTTTTATGAACAAAACCGAACTGATCGTTATCCTACTAGGTGGATTCTGACTATTTTACGGGAAAGTAAAATTTTATTACATGGGTAATATGTATATTTTGTAATGATTTCTGCATTTCAGGGGAAAAAATCAGCAACATTAGTATGTTGGTTTCTTGGTTTGGGGTCGCTTGTTGCATGGAACAGTATGATGACAATAGCAGATTATTACTATCAATTGTTCCCAGTAAGTATAATAGGCTGGTTGGTTCTAATCTTTTGCTCACGAGCATCACTTATTGATTGAACAATGCGGTTTGATAAATTCTTCTTGTTAAATATAACGTTTTATGCTGTGGTTGAGAAGAGATTTGTGTATAGCTTGATTATGAACTGTCTAATTTGTTCAATTCATAGATCACAGTAGGTTGGACTTTTCTCAAGAGTCAAGAGATAAAAAGAAAACAGAGGAAAAAAGGTTTTTTGGTTGTTGTTTGATGGTTTAACTGATAAATTTCATGATTTACGACATGGTCTTTCTGTCAAAATTGATACACGTCCCAGTATTCGGAAAACAATTCGTGGTAAATATTTTCTGGCAGATAACTTATTTTGCAGCAGTTGGAATCCTGCAAGTTCTGTTCTTAGTGTTACAGTTGACTAAACCATCAGAAGATGAAATTTTTGCTCTTTTGCTAAAAGTAGTCTTCAAGTTGTATTGTCTGTAGAAATGTCTGATGAAGTTCTGACATTTTCCTTTGAAGGACTACCATCCTTCGCGGGTACTTACCCTAGTGTATCAACCATTTGCGCTTGGAACAATGGCAATACTTGCATATTATGAGGCAAAAGTGGATACTAGAAAGCGTAACTTGGCAGGATTTACTCTTTTCTTCCTTGCCACTTTGGCGCTCCTACTTGTAAGTATTTTCTTCAGACATTTTGCAGTATTTGTTTCATCATTTCGTACCTTATTCAATGTCCATCGAACATTATCTTAATATTATTTTACTCTTTGACAGTTGGATTTAGGTACATCAGGAAAAGGAGGACTAGGAAACTACCTAGGTGTATGCATTATTGTTGCTGGTTTTGGCGTTGCAGATGCCCATGTTCAAGGTGGATTGGTTGGAGATCTGTCCTTCATGTGCCCCGAATTCCTCCAAGTACGTTTTTCCCAGTTTCCATTTTCATATTGTAATCGCACTTATACCACTTTTAGCCAAATACACTAAATTACTGGACTTATGAGTAGGCATGTTTTTCTCAATGCAGTCATACTTTGCTGGTTTGGCTGCATCAGGGGCTCTGACCTCTGCTTTAAGGCTAATAACAAAAGCAGTCTTCGACAAATCTGATAATGGTCTTCGCAAGGGAGTCAGTATGTTATACTTTCCTCATTTTACACGAGCCTATTGACATATGAAAATATCTCCTTGTTCTTTGTTTTTCTATATGAAATTCATCCAGATTAGTATCTTCTATAAATGCTTTAGAGGTGAAATTTTGAGAGCAGAGGCTAGAGAAATGAATTTGGATCATAGGAAGCTACATGTAGTTGCTCAAATTATATTTCTGTCATTGCAGAGAACATTTCTGTTCTTCATAAGCTGTCCTAATCGTTCTGCATGCGCTTCTACTTCTACTTGACCACAGTAAAAAAATTTATGACTTGTGCAGTGCTGTTCCTTGCCATCGCCACGTTCTTTGAGTTCCTCTGTCTACTTCTATATGCATACATCTTTCCTAAACTACCAATTGTGAAGTACTACCGCTCAAAGGCAGCTTCTGAAGGATCAAAGACTGTTTCAGCTGACCTTGCTGCTGCCGGAATCCAGACTGAATCAAGTGTAAGAGAAAATATCTATTTTGAGATCAATATCTATCCATTTAAGTTGTATTCTCAATTTGAACTTAAAAGTAGCTTTTCTCGTCTCGCAGGATGTTGATGCTAAAAGTTTTGAGAGACTGAGCAACAAACAGTTGCTCCTCCAGAACATTGATTATGCGCTGGGCTTGTATTTGATATATGTTCTTACTTTATCGATTTTTCCGGGATTTTTGTATGAAAACACTGGTACCCACCAGTTGGGCTCATGGTAAGTGCTTTCTCTGATGAAATTACTACATTTGTTTGTTATCTGAGACCAATATGTCATGTCAGGTCTGACATATTTACTCTGTGATTGCTTGCAAGAGTCCTTGGATCTTTTGAATTGTAATCTATCAGTTGAATATAAAGCACCAAGACATCCAAGTTTAGTACACTGAATACTGGGTTCAGCTACATTCGTATTTTCCTTTTGTGTCCCTGATGAATTTTACACCATCAACCTCTCCTAAGAATTAGTTAATCATACATTCTTCTCAAATGGTCTCTGCAGGTATGCTGTTGTTCTTGTGGCGATGTACAACGTGTTGGATCTGATAGGAAGATATGTTCCCCTTGTGAAATGCATCAAGTTGGAATCGCGAAAGGGCCTAATGGTAGCAACCTTATCACGTTTTCTGCTCATTCCAGCTTTCTACTTCACTGCAAAGTATGGTGATCAGGGATGGATGATACTGCTCGTGTCCTTCTTGGGACTAACCAATGGTTATCTCACTGTTTGTGTCATCACAGAAGCTCCTAAAGGTTACAAGGTCAGTCACTTTAGATTACATTCCACAGCGTGCGCATACTATGTACTAAATTATCCATTTATTCTTTTCGCCAAGATATTAAATGGAAGTTAATTTTGCAGGGTCCGGAGCAGAATGCGCTAGGTAACATTTTAGTATTGTTTCTTCTTGGAGGCCTATTTACAGGAGTTGCACTTGACTGGTTGTGGCTTATTGGTAATGGAAGCTTTTAAGATGAGACATTGATAGCAATTAGTGAAATGCTCTCATAATCTTTGTACAGAATTTTCATTCCTCAAAGGGGTAGAATGCATTCGACTATCATAAATGTGATGCCTAGGTTTTTTCTTTCTGATGATATGATTGAAATTTTCGTCTTTACAAAATGTCAGGTTATATGAAGAATTGTGATGATCACTATTTGCATACATCGGGTTTCATTCCGCGACAATTGACTCTTTTGATAAGACAGGAATAACAATAGATTAAACGCGTTACAAAGAAACTGGGAAAAAGAAGTTTGCTCGTTGTATCATAACAGGATTATAGACCTTCAACCAGAAAAATTATGATGGAATTGATTGCTATAACATAACGTCATGAACGAATCCATACTCGACCTGCAAACTCTATCTTCCCTCATGCTGTTTATTTTAGCATATGTTATAGGCTTAATACTTATAACGCCTTTAATTTAGTAACAGGTCTGCATCTTATGGTGGTGAAGGCATGCATTTGCCCCTATTTACCCTTATTTTATTTATTTTATTTTTTAATATAATCATTAAAAACTTTTTATGATTTGGACCCAAACTACTGAAAAATAAAAATCGAACCTGCTAACTTTTCAAACCTCTTCAAAAAGCAGCTATTAAGTTCTCCATTTAGAAATTGTAATAGACATGAAAAGCTAACCGGATACATTTCGTGTATTTAAAAAGAATAAATAACAGTCATTATTTTTCAGCTGATTCATGAGTTCAAGGTTACTTCATTATGATAACCATCTTTCACCTAATTTTTTATAAAGCTATCTTTTATCATTGTACAACGTACCAATAATTAATTTGTAAATCCCGTTGCATAATTAATCCATTTTATTCTTATTAAGATGTTGCATGCATCATGCTAAAACTTATATTGGATGGAGTGATCGGATAACAACTTATTGTGATTAAAAATTTTAAGTTTAAACTTATATTCTTTTGTCACAAATATTATCCGACTCTAAATCGATACGGAACATGCTATGACTAGGACATAAACTGGAACTCTGCAAACTAGTAGGACTAATTCAGTGATTTCATGAGCCTCGTAGGCAACGAACCCACTACTTGCCTTGGCAACGCGCCCAGGTCGCTATCTCACCTATTCAAAACATGAGATTCTCGCTGAAAGCTCCCAAGATTTTTTTATATAAACCGCGTCTAATGATAGAAGCCTTTTCATTTTAGTCATTAATCACCGTATCAACTACTCGATTTCAAGTTGGCACGAGAGCGTCACGTTATATGTTACGAGGACATCCATACCTTTTAGAAGCAGCAAACAAAAATCTTTAGTTCAAGTAAACTGATCAAGCAATTCTAAATCTTCTTCATTCTTACTTCTTTGACAACTTAATGATCCAGAGCGGCCTAGTGTGAAACACTTCAAGATTAAGTCATTATCTTACAAGATTCTGTATATAAATGATTGCGCGTGCAACTTACTTGGTAGGGAAGTCAACAGTGCTGAGTTGACTTTCCTGTATGTATAAACTTCCACGTCTTGCATCTTCCATTAACATGGAATAAAGGGTAGAAACAAAAAGAGGCTGAAGAAAATTGTTCTGTACCCTGCGATTTGCTCTGTAGTATATCAGGGAAGGGAATTAAGCAACCATGGCTTTTGCAGAGTCCAGCGGACTGCTTAGTCCAACCAGGCTAAGGGTTTGTCTCAGTTTCTCTCTTTTCTTTTTCTTTTTTTTTTTTTCTCAGCAAGTAAAACATTTCACTTCACGTCAAAAACCAAAAGAGCAGCCATAAGTATATTTTCTATATAGGGAGATTTTAGTCCTAACTTCTAACATGACTTTCTGGATAAAAGCATTGTAGACACGGTGCAAATGGCGATAATTTTATATCTGTCACAAGAAAATAGCTTGATGTGAATGTTTTCTTCTCTTGAATTTCAGGGAAAATATAGTGGAATGGTGGTATGTTGGTTTCTTGGACTAGGGTCACTGATTTCGTGGAATAGTATGACGACAATTGGAGACTACTACTATCAACTGTTCCCGGTGAGTGCTATTACTTAGTTACTTGCACCATTCTGCAGCTTACCATCACTTGCTGAGTGCACATCACAATGTTATGAATATTTTTCATTGAGCATTTCTGGTGGTATATGTACTGAAATTTGTTTCGTTTAATCTTCTTTAGGAGGATTAGGTTCAAATTTTGACTATGTTGTCTACTTTTTGTTCATGGTTTTAGTATTACGACATGTTAGGTTGTCCCCATCAGTTGTGGAACGGGTTGGTGGTCAGTTTAGAAGGGTAAGGGAAAACCTCAGGTTAGGAGTTAGCTTTTGAGGTAGGGAAGGCCCAAGACGACCTCTCCTGGCATACTGTCTAGATTGATGAATTTTGGAATGAATAAGTAGGCTACATATGGTATAACACGGTGGAGTTCGGCCAAGTTTTCTTATAATGTCCTGATCTTTCAGTATTAACTTTAGCTGACCACAATGCTCTATAAAAGATGGAATCCTAAAGATGTTTGATCCTACTGTACATATGTCTTTGAATTTCTCATTAATGCTTTTTGTTTTAAATTTGGCTAACAATGTTTCATCAAACATGGTTGTGAGAATGTGTAATGAAGTTTTGACATGTTTCTTTGAAGAATTACCATCCTGAAAGGGTACTTACCCTCGTTTATCAACCATTTGCATTGGGGACAATGGCAATACTAGCATATAATGAGGCTAAGGTGGACACCAGAAAGCGTAATTTAGCAGGATATACGCTTTTCTTCTTTTCAACTTCGGCACTCATAGTTGTAAGTCGTGTTCTCAAGACATTTTTGCGCCAATTATTCCATTATCATTTCCTTATCAGATTTTCATTTCTGACTTCAGTTTTACTTTAATCTTGTTAGTTGGATTTAGCTACATCAGGAAAAGGAGGACTGGCAAATTTTCTTGGTATATGTACTATTGTTGCCTCTTTTGGGGTTGCAGATGCACATGTTCAAGGTGGAATTGTCGGAGACTTATCCTTAATGTGTCCTGAATTCATCCAAGTACGTATATATTGTAGAGTTTCGGTTTTCCATTATTACTGCACTTTTATCAGTCTTGGTGTTTCAAATTCAATTAGTGACTCATGATCATGCTTCCATTACCAATGCAGTCGTTCTTTGCTGGTTTGGCTGCATCTGGAACTCTAACCTCTGCTTTGAGGCTAATGACAAAAGCAGCATTTGACAAGTCTGATAACGGCCTTCGCAAGGGAGTTAGTATGTTATACATTCTCGTCCAAGGATACTAACATATGAAAACTTCACTTATTCTCTGTTTTAAGTCTACCAGATAGATAGTAGTCTATGAATCCTTCTGAGGTGAAATACACGACAAAGATTAAAAAGATGAATTTCAATAGCAGGAAGCTTGTCAATTGAATTCTTGAATGTGATTGTTTCAATTTAGTGATTTGCCTGCAGACAAGTAATAAGTTAACTAATTATGCTGCACGAGCACCTATTTTGACAAAAGTTAATGGAAAACTCGCTCTTTTTTCTTGATAATTCACCAAAGACACGTTTTTCAGAAATCTTTCATTATGAATTCTGCAGTGTTATTCCTCGCTGTCTCCACAGTCTTTGAATTCCTATGTATATTACTCTATGCATTCATCTTTCCTGAACTACCAATCGTGAAGCACTACCGCTCAAAGGCAGCTTCTGAAGGATCAAAAACTGTCTCGGCTGACCTTGCTGCAGTTGGGATCCAAACTGAGACAAGTGAAAGAGTAAAGAAAAATTTCTTTTGAAATCAATCAATAAAATAAAATTTTGAATGAGTTCATTGGATAAATCTTCAGTACAGCTTTTACCATCACCACAGGCTGATGATGCTAAACATCTGGAGCGGTTGAGCAACAAACAGTTGTTGTTTCAGAACATTGATTATGCATTGGACTTGTATCTCATATTCGTTATAACTCTATCAATTTTCCCTGGATTTTTGTATGAAAACACTGGTAATCACGGGTTAGGTGATTGGTAAGTGCTCGTCTAATATCTTACTGTGGTTGCTTGCAATAGTTCTTACCTTGGTCTCTGAGTTGAATTCATTGTTTGTGTTATCTGATTGTGAGAAATTTGCCTCAAATGTTAACCGCAGGTATGCTATTGTTCTGGTGGCGATGTTCAATGTGTGGGATCTTTTGTCAAGATATATTCCCCTGGTGAAGAGGCTAACCATAGAATCACGAAAAGGCCTCATGCTCGCAACCATAGCTCGATTTCTGCTTATCCCAGCTTTCTACTTCACCGCAAAGTATGGTGATCAGGGATGGATGATATTTCTCACTTCCTTCCTGGGACTAAGCAACGGTTATCTCACTGTCTGTGTTGTCACAGCAGCTCCTCAAGGTTATAAGGTTAGTGTTTTTCATCTGAAAGTTTATAAGGTTAGTTGAAACTTATTCATTCACTTGATATAATCACCATAAATTTTGCTGGATTATGATCTCAATAGGGTCCTGAACAAAATGCACTGGGTAATCTGCTAGTATTGTTTCTGATTGGAGGCATATTTTCTGGTGTTGCTCTTGATTGGCTGTGGCTTATCGGTAACGCGAAGTTTTAAGGAGAAATTGTGAAAATCTTTATAGACATTATACATCCCTTGTATTTGCAGATTTATTTTACTATTAGGATAAATGTCCAGAAACGTGTCACCTCTCAAGTGAAAGATTATTTTGTACACCTACTGCACGATGTTGTGATGGAACGTGGACACATACATCTTCTCCCATAATTCATAGTGCTTTTTTTCAATATCCGTTTATATATAGTGTGATTTCTGTGAAGATCTCAAGGCCAACTTGAAGAAGTGTACTTAATTGATTAAACAGTTGCAAAGATTAGGAAAGGACATTACGCAGTGTATTAGTAAAATATATTTGAGCATATTTCCATATACATTCAACATATGTTCGTCATTTTCTTGGAGATCAAGAGAATATTAATGGTCACAAGCATGGTATTATAAAAAAAAAGGTCACAGATTGGCAAAGTGGAAAATCATGTCCATATGCAACGGAAATTTAATATTATTTAGCTAATGGTAAATGTCAGGAATTTAAATTTTGATTGTACGAAACTAACATGTAAAAGAAAATAAAATAAAAAAATCTTAATGCAAGTAGGAGTAGTTTGTTCTATAACATTGTGGATGGTGATGAGTGACTAAAAGGGAGACATGAGGTCCCATCTTTTTTTTTCTTTTCTCTATAACGTGTAACGTACAACGATTTATCTCAATACATGCTCATTATTCCTTTTATATTTTTAATTAATTATAATATACAAATATCGATGTTTTTTAATTAAACTCGTGTCACAAGTAATATACTATTGGTCGAGATAGGATTTGCAAGGAAAGTAACAAGAATTCAATAAATCATCATTGTATGTTCAAATATAAAAATTTACCAACATTTTGCTTAATTTTTATTATTTTAGAGTTTGTTAATGCCTTTTTTCTTTTTCTTTTTTTCTCTTTTGATACCAATTATGTCATTCGAATTTAGAATCTTTTATTACACCAGATTACTACGCGATCATTTCACCCAACTCTTTTTTTTCTTTTCTTTTTGTTTCCAAATAAGTAGAGTACCGTCTTAATCCATTTGGAATAATAAAAACCATTTCGTTTGACAGTTAAAGGTCAACGGTCAATCTGGTGTTGAAAGAAGTCCACTCACTCCCATGCAAGTTTCTGCTTCGCAGAAATATAAAAAATCGAAGTGATATAAAAATGGTTTAGACCTCTTTTGAATAAAAATATTGAAACAGTTTTCTTTCCGATGAGTCATTCGTTGCCTTGAATGACAGGAACCACCTTGCTTTCTCTTCACTTCAAACTTTGAGAAACAAAATATGCATCAAGATGTCAAAATCTGATGATCTTATAAGAGACTCAGTCTTCTCTCATCTCTCACAAAAATAAATGCTTTGGCAGCGATTCTAAATGTTTTTTCTATTAGTTATAGTTAGATTTCATCATCTTGTTCGCAAGTCATGGAGGTTTTTCCTTAACCTAAAGCGGTTTTCAGACAAAAAATATATCTTCATCTAATTTAGAAGCAGTGTAGAATTGATTCAATTATGGCATCATGGATAGTCGTTGGTTCAATTTATGCATAGACATTGTAATCTATACCTTAATTTTTTGTTCAATTTCTACATCAATAGGGTATATATTTTAATGAATATTATTAATTATTTTCATAAATATAAATATCTCTTCCTCTAATTAATTTAAAAGCGGTCTCGAATTGATTCAATTATCGAATCATGAATATCTTAGTTTTTTCTTCAATTTCTACGTTATTAATAGTGTATATATTTTCATGAATCTTTTTAATTATTTTCATGAATATATTTCTACAATCATAAGGATATATAATATAGCAGCAAAAGGAACATAAAAAATTATGATTATAATTTCTAGAACATTAAGGCATGAAATCAATACAATGCAAAAGCCAATTCAACTTTTGATTAGAAACTGGCACAAAGCACCAATTCAAGTAGCATGGAAGAAGCCAGACATGGGGTGGATTAAGCTAAACTTCGATGGATCATGCAAGTGCAATACAGGAAAGGCAAGCATTGGTGGTGTTTTCAGGGACCACAACGCCGAGTTTCTACTTGGATATGCAGAATCCATAGGCGGCAGAACCAACAGCACCATTGCAGAAATGGCATCTCTGCGAAGAGGTCTTGAGTTGGTGTTGGAAAATGGTTGGAATGATGTGTGGCTTGAAGGTGACTCTAAATCATTAGTTGATATTATTGCGAAAAAGAAAGAGGTTATTCGATGTGAAGAAGTTCGAAGGCATGCTAGTCATATAAATTCGATTATACCGGTGTTGAACAACTGTATTTTAACACATGTTTATCGAGAGGGTAACCGAGCTGCTGATAAATTTGCTCAAATGGGGCATCGTTTGAAGAAGCCTGAAATATGGCGACATGTTCCTCCAAATGAACTTCTTCGCATTGTTCATGAAGATGCCGAGGGTAAAACTTTTCTCCGAAGGAGATAAGCATGTATAAATCAACACATTGTTTTTTTTGTTTTTTTTTTTTTGTATTTTTCATTTTTTCTCCTACAATTTTTGTTTTTTTTTTCTTTCTACTAGTAACCAGATGACCATCAATTAGAATGAGCAGTGTCGTCAAAACATGTATAAAGCTCGATTTAATTCCGTTTATTTTAACAGATTCCTTTTAGCTTTCTAATACAACTTTCTTTTTACTGTAATTTGCTCTCTAGAAATGTCCTAATTTCTATTTTTCTTTATATGCTGCATATATGAGGCTTATGCATCTTCCTATGACCTCATCATTGATTTCCACATTGTATGGAAAATGGAAGGTATATATATATAATCAGGCAATATAATAAATCATATGCCTAACAAGCAAAAAGAGCAATGCGATGCTTTCCTTCCATGCTATCTCTAACTATTAGCAAAGTCCTACCGAAATGTTGCATCAAGACATATATAGTTCGAAGGTTATATCGATTCACGGATTTGGGCATTGAAATTACTGCAGCAAAAGAAGACAACTAGCTCGGCTTTATGTTTTGATATGTGACTTTATTGCAAGTAATCATGGTTACTGTTTCTTACAAATCTCTCCGGAATTTTTCTACGCATCTTCAAAACGACAATAGTTAAAAAATTAATTATAGGTGATATGAATAGCAATAGTATAGGATGTCAAATCAATGACACGTAGCAATATTGCAAACGTTATCTTAAGTCTTTTTCTCCTCCTTTTCAGATGACATTACCTTCGTAACGCTACAAGAAATATAGATATGGACGACGGATTTCACCTTACTACAAGAAAAATGCTACTTATAAATTGTTTATGAATTTATATTTTTATTCTTTTCCTAGTGGCATACAGACGCAAGGACGACCTTGCCAACGCAATGTATATTTTTATTCGTACAGGTTGAATTGAGTACTGTACTTAGCAGCAAATAATGTATATCAATGTTTTCTACAATTGCCAACATAAAATGGTACAAGTACCACCAACTACAAACTACTGTACCACGTTCGTAATCATAATATATCCGGACATGCATGATAAGTACTTGTATAACTTCTTAACAAGTGCATTAGAGGAATTTAGCAAGTCTGCAGTCTCCCAGACTGAATACATCAATATATAGTGTCAAGCCTCGAGATAGCGTCGGAGCCAGGAATATTATATTGGGAGAGTTAAAATTCAATGAAAAAAAAAGGAAAAAGAAAAATAAGAAAATTTGTAAACCACTTATTAAACACGTATTTCACCGATATGAGAATATTACATATACGTTCCATATGTATTCTATCAGCATACTCCTCCGTTGCAAAATGCGTCAACAGTGGTAAGATCTTTGACAGCTAATGCGACCATGGTAACACATTGGACTTACTTATAATGAGCCTTATAATCGTTATCTCTTCGCTTAATAAATTTGTTCCGAATTAAGGTAGTATGACAGTTCACTGATCTTTATTTCTAATTGTCAGAAGTTAGTTTTGGTAAGTCTCGAAAATGATTATTGTTAATTACATTGCTATCTTTTTTATCATAGTAATTTCACTTATAGAAATGATCATAAAAGAGTCGATCGCCAATCCGAATGATAATCGACTACTTAACAATCAGTAATTTACAGTTGAATAATTCTCTTTTATTTTCTGACGGTATACAACCCAACTGTTTTGACATATGCACTTGTGGATTACTGATTGAAATTGATTTGACTTCCACCTAGCCAAGCCTTCGCATAAGAAATTGATATCCACACAGTCGGCAATATGAAACATGATTAAATCCGTTCAGACTATTGTTAGCATTGCATATCATTTGATTTAGCTTACAGAGTAGATGATTTTTAACAAAAATGAAATAGCGTTGTCATATTCAAATAATTTAGACCACCAAGTGAGATAAAGATTTAGCTTTGTTTTGTTTAGTTATCTATATCAGCAATTTACCTCTATTCAAGTCTCAATTAAGATTTCTTGGATAGGTTACTTGTTTTCGTCATAATTACATAATCAAATTAAAATTAGAAGAATCACTGAAATTTGTCCAAAAACAGTATTTTCAACGAGTCGAACCGAGTTGAGCTTTAAATAGACCAACATCTACCAAGATTATTCAAAAAAAACATTTGGCAAACATGAAGTACTTGATCAAAAAAGGAACTTACACATTCCTAATTCGTGCCAGGATGATCAAACAGAATAGAAATCTTTCCATGGCAAAAAATCGAAAGACCTGCAATTAAACCATATCTGCCATTTGTAAATTTCTGCAAAATGCTGCCAAAAATCACCTCTTGCAGGTCTTTCTAGATTTCATCATCATAACAAAATCAGAATTTTATACCTTTCCAAATAATTCACAAAGAGCCATTAAATGCAACTCCTAAAACACATCATCAAACAACTCGTATGTGTCTGATCAGTGGTAACACCCACTTTTTTTACTTGAAAACTGCAAAGTTCATAATCTGATCATCACAAGAACATGATCTTTTCTCATGACTATCAATAATCCACATATTAATAGTTATGAATTGTTGATACATGATCGATGTTCAAATTAAATCAAATCAAATCAAAACTTTATTCATCGAGCGCAAAAAAGGGACCTATGTGTATACACACAGTACAAAGGTATCCAAAAAGATCACTATGAATCAGTGATCATTGGTAGCAGTGCAATCAGATTCCGTCTGTGACTCTTGCACTACTGCCATAAATTGAAGCTACCAATCCAATGTAGGATTCTTTCACCAATTCACACACATCATAACTTACAATGCACACTTCCACACACTATCTTTTCTTCTTCCTCAATTCTCTCAATAAATACACACTCCATATTCACAATTTTTCACACACACACACACACACCCTCACATTAGTACGATTACTGCAGTGAAACCCTACTTAGCCTATTCTTTATCACTTTTCCTAAAATCAAAAAAATAAATTTATCCAGAAAATCTCTTTTTCCTTCAAAAACATAGAAAATATTTATAAAAAATTAAATATTAATAAAAATGGCGGGGAAGGCGAAGGAGAAGGCGCCCCCGCCGGACCATCTCAGGTGCAACCGTACGGACGGCCGTCAATGGCGGTGCATCCGGCGAGCTTTGGATGGAAAGAAGCTCTGTGAAATCCACTACCTCCAAGGTCGCCACCGCCAGTTCAAGCGCAAAGTTCCAGATTCTCTGAAGCTCGAGCGAAGAATCAAATTCAAAAACAAAAGCAAAAAAAGTATCCAAATTAGGGCTTCAAATTCCACGAAAATAACGAGAATGCCATCACAAATGGATAACAAGGAGAAGAAACGGTGCGTTTCGGAGGTGTTGGACGAAGCGTTGAAGAAGATGAAGCTAAAGCGAGGCGATTTGCAATTAGAGTTGATTAGAGTGTTTCTTAAGAGGCAAGTGGAGAAGAAGAAGGAAAAAAAGGAAAAACAGAAAGAAATTGAAAAAGAAAATGAAAGTGATGATGCTCAAGAGGAGCTTGAATTGCCTAATGCAGTAATGGCAATTTCGACGAGTAAAATCGACAATGCGGGGGATGAATTTGACATTAAGTTAGGTTTAAGCCTTGAAGGAAGGTCAAATTCGTTTTCTCAAAGGCATTTTCGGTCTAAGAATATTGAACCAGCTCCAATCGCTACAATGCAGGTTGGTTTTCATTTTCTCGACTCTTATTTGGTTGATGTTGATGTTTTTTATTCTGTATGAATTGAAGTAATGTGAGTTGTTATTTGATTGAAATGTATGATTTTGTGGTGGTTAGCGTGTTCCGTTCGCGGGAATGGTGAAAAAGAAGAGGATGAAGTGCCACTGGTGTAGAACAAGTGATTACCGGAGTTTGATCAAGTGTTTGAATTGCAGGCGACAGTTCTTTTGTGTGGATTGTATTAAACAGCGGTTCGTGAATTTATTATTTGTTCGTAATTTGTTTAAATTAGTGTAGTAATATCTTTTAAGTTCCTTGAATATATTATTTTCCGGTGCTGCCATACCACAGTTTAGTTTATTTCTAGAATCCAAGTGGAAATTTTAGTAGTTAAAATGGGTAAATAATGGTTTAACTATGCATCGAAATGACCATTTAACTTTAGAGTGATGCATTAACTTATGGTATGTAATTGATGAATAAGTGCCATTACCAGGACAACAGTAATTGAATTGTTAGAGTAGAAGTTTAACACTCTTCTGTCCTTTTCTACATTCACGCTTATCTGTAATGTTCTGTGCTTTCCTACATTCACGGTTGTCTGTGATGCTCTGTCCTGTCTCACATTCACGGTTGGTTGATCATTACCGTTTTGCACCTCACGGCGTCTTTTACACTAGAAGATGAGATCAGAGGGATCTATATCATATAATTAGCTGCATTTGAACTTACGTGGATCAGGGTATAGGAAATGTGTGATATTTGGAACTTGCTGCCAGAACTATTTGCTCTTTCTTCTGCAATTAGGGTAGCATATGCTTTGACTAGAATTTCAGTTATTATAGAGACGCACAAGTTTATGGAACTTATAGAAACTATATTCTAGTCAGTTCTCGGCATTAGATATTCCTATGTTACCTCAGAGAATATCGATGTAGGCACTGGCTACATTATATTATATGCAGATTTACATTCTTAAAATGAATAACTAAAACCTTTTGTCCTTCTACTTTCCTCTTGGCTCTGAAATATGGCCCTTTTATCTTTGAGTGAATTCAGATGCTTTGAGGAGCAAGAAATCAACATTAAGTGTCCTGTTTGTCGAGGATTCTGCAGCTGCAGTAGCTGTGTAAAAGTTCAGTATAACACCACCAATCATAAGGTCTGACATGAGAAACTCTGCATTTTGAATTGTGGGTTTCTCCCATATGATTCATTCAGTACTGATGCATGTCATATCTATTCTTATTTCCCTAACCCTCTTTCAGGAATTTTTCTGGGAGAAAAGGAAAGTCGACAAAATTCAACTATTTCAGTATCTAATCTATATGCTTCTTCCTGTTCTTGCGCAAATCAACCAAGACCAGAGCATTGAGCTGGAAATGGAAGCTAAAATAACAGGTCAAGTTATAAAAAATACTTTTACAAATTAAGCAGTAATTGCTTTTGTGAGCTAGCAGCTGTAGCATTAAATTTTTGGCTCTAAACAGGCAAAGCAGATTCTGATATGTTGGTTCAGCAGGCTGAAACAAGCCACAAGTTGTATTGCTGGTAAGTTCAGTACTGCTGAAAAGTTTTGAAATGATAAAGAAACAGCAATTAACACTTCTGTTGCCTTTGTGTTGCATAAACTTTGCACCGTGTCGCAGCAGTAAATGCAAAACTTCCATAATGGATTATCATAGAAGCTGTGTGAATTGTTCCTATAACCTTTGCTTGAGTTGTTGTTGGGAATTTCACCGTGTGAGCGCACAAGAAGGATTACCAAATGGGTCCTGTAGAGAGAAAACTCGTTCTTCTGATTATGAGCTACAGTTGAATATCAACACCATTGAACCTAGCAGGATGTCCATTGTGTCTCCCATTGCATCGTCAAACTTGGAAGCAGGTGCTGATGGTAGTATATCTTGTCCAGCAAATTTTGGTGGTTGTGGAGGGAGTCTCCTTCAATTAAGATGTGTTTTCCCTTTCCGCTGGACCAAGGATTTGGAAGTTAGTGCTGCAGAAATGTTATGCAGCTACAATTTTCCAAAATCTCCAGATGATTCTTCTTGTTCATTATGTAAGGAAATTGAGTATAAAGCTGGTGTGGTTAATCTAAGGCAAGAAGTGGCTAGGAGAGTAGATGCCGGTGACAACTTCTTGTATTGTCCCACTCTGCAGGATATTCGTGAAGAGAACCTTGAACATTTTCAGGAACACTGGAGCAAAGGTCATCCTGTTATAGTCCGAAATGTGCTTCGCAGTACATCAGATTTGACATGGGATCCAGTTGCCATGTTCTGCGATTACCTTGAAAAGAGAAGCTCTGCATCTCAAAATGGAAGCCAACCAGTCAAGGGAACAAATTGCTTGGACTGGTGTGAGGTCGGCATTTACTCCTTATCTGTTCTCATCTTTCTCAATCAAATATAGAATGAGCGACCATCTATTATTGAATATATGGTTTTGAAACTTAGTAGGCTTAGCTGTATAGATGATTCGTTTGGAAAAACCTGGTAAACTATGCGAACGGCCTGATTTGTTTTGATCTGTTGATAATGTCTAGAGAGAAGTTTGGCTACATTTTTCAATCCTTCAAAACATGTCAATTATGTGGAGATTCCTTACGCAGGCAACATTCTCATTTTCCCCGATAAGTGTCTAGTATTTGATGTCGGACAATATCCTTCAATTCGTATTCTATGGTTTTGTAGAAAAGATGCATCCTGTTATGAGGAAACTAGTTTGCTTCAAAGCTTTCTCATTATAACTAAGTCCTATTTTTAACCTGAATTGACTTATACAGTTGCATGAATTAGATATTTCTCTCCTTTGCATATGGGGGAAGGGGGTGAGGGAGGTCTTGAATTCTGGATTGTAATAGATGGTGGCGTAGTTTTGTCATTATTCTTGGAAGGAAGCAAGAAGATGGGTCTGTCAACAAAATAACACATCTGATCCTTTCCTTTTGTTGTAGGGTTTTTTTATTTATTATTTATTTTATTTTTTTTCCTGTTCTGTTTTGCTTATATCTATTTTGATATTGAGCTGGACTTTCTATGCTTTACATTGAGTTGCTGGATAAATATATGTGTATCTTCACCTAGTGTTTGTCTCATTTTGCAGATAGAAATTGCTAATAGGCAGACATTCATGGGATCATTAGAGGCACGAACACATGCACATATGCATCGCAAAACAATTAAGTTTAATGCTTGGCTCTCTTCCCATCTATTTCAAGAAAATTTTCCAGCTCATTATGTTGAGGCGTTATGTGCCTTGCCACTTCAGGAGTATATGAATCCAACTTCTGGTCTTCTGAATCTAGCTGTCAAGTTGCCAGGGAAAATGCTGAAGCCTGAATTAGGTCCTTGTATATATATTTCGTATGGTGGTCCTGAGGAACTTATGCAAACTGAATTCTTGACAAAGTTATGCAATGACTCATGTGATGTGGTAGGTTTACTTCCCTTCAGTAATTACTTTTCTTTTTATCTTCTCATACTTCGTAACTAGTTTCTAGGTTATGTATTAGAATATGCAGATATCGACAATCTGATTTTTCATGTGAAAAGGGCCACCAGGAAGCTGAGTGCTATTAACACCTTATTGCCGTATAAAATGTAAGCAAACATATTATTTTTCAACTCAAGAAAGCAAACCTAATCATCATAATAATGTAAGCATAAGTATCAATGGACTGTTGATTGTCTTTCACATTAAGGGGGTCAATTTCAATCATTATATATACCAAAATATTATGTAACTTCATATGTACAGATTAGAGTTATATTGTAAGTTCAAATCTTTGCTCATGTTAGCAGCTTCAGTACATAACTTTTTGGGTAAATGTTCTTACCGAAGCAGGAATTTTTCATTGCATGAACAGGACCATCAATTTGTTTTTTATGCAAATAATGAATATGTGGCTAAGTTCCGTAATGCTTACATCTTTATTTTTCATATAAGACAAAATCTGACAACAGTAGTATTACTCAGAAATATATACTCAGAAAGAGTGTTAGTACCCCTACCGTCATGCCTTCAATTCCCTTTTTCGATCCTAAGATCTTGGTTGAGTTTTTACTTGAACAACAGAGAATCAGTCTTTAGTCCAGCATTCTATATTGGGTCCCTGGATATAACTAAAACTCATTCGATAGGTTTGTCTCTCAGGTTAATATTCTGGCGTATGCTACAGATGATCCAATTTCTGATGAACAGCTCGGAAGAATTAAAAACTTAATGAAGAAGTACAAAGCTCAAGATTTCAGGCATTCTACAAGCAATTCTACTAATCAGAAAGAAAAATCATCTTTGCACAGTGAAGATACTGAAGAATCAGGGTTACAGGATATGTGTAAAGAAGGCTTGCATTTACCTAATGGAATTGCCAGAATACCTTTCCATTCAGTTGACTCACTTAAAGGTCAAATGTCTAGTTCCCAAGATGGAAATACATCCTGTGATAGTGAACACGAGTCTGAATCAGATTCTGAGGTCTCAATACTTTGCTCTGGAGGCATTGAAGGATCTGAAGATTCAGAGGGTAAGTTCATATTCCAGGATGATATGGATTGCTCTACTTCTTCTCCAGAAAAGCAAATGGCTGATTCTTGTGGTGCACAATGGGACATTTTTCGCAGACAAGATGTCCCAAAACTTTTGGAATACCTTAGGAGGCACTCCAAGGAGTTCAGTTCTGCACACTGCTATTCAAAACATGTAAGGGATCCTTCTGTGTTGAATTTCTGATTTGAATTGAAGTATCAGATGAAGTTTGATTTATTTTTGTGTTTACTGCAGGTTGTTCACCCTATTCTGGATCAAAATTTCTTCCTTGATGCATTTCACAAATTGAGGCTTAAGGAGGAGTTCGGTGGGTGTAGTTCCAGTATCTTCATGTTGTTATAACTGTCCGCTATTCATATTTACCCACTCTCTATTTCTTTCAGACATTCAACCATGGACTTTTGAGCAACATCCTGGTGAAGCTATAATAATTCCTGCTGGATGTCCATACCAAATAAAGAAATTGAAGGTGGAATTCATTTATAGTTTGTAGCTTTAGCGGCTTGTCAGACATGCCATTCTTATGGTTAATGACATGATAACTTTGTTATGGATGATTGATTGATCTGCAGTCGTGTGTAAATATTGTCCTGGATTTCATCTCACCTGAAAGTGCTAATGAGTGTATTAACTTGAGTGAAGAAATCCGTCTACTCCCTTTGCGCCACAAAGCCAAAGGAAAAATGTTGGAGGTAAGCAATGCAATTATCTCATTGACTAAACATGGTCTCTTTTACATCACTGTCTTTGTTGGGCACATCAACTATGGTATAATGGCTTTACAGGTGAAGAAAATGGCCCTTTATGGTATTAGTGCTGCGATTGCAGAAATTCGTGACCATATGCATGCAAAGTGAGTAATCTTCTTAAATAAATGTTCAAATCGCCAGCATGTCAATTTTGCATTTAATTTATGCTGGTAAAATTGTCAGAAACTTTTGCTGATACTCGCTAAAGTTACTAATCATCCTCTAAACTTCTTTTTATTTCAAATGACCCACTGAAATTACTGGTGTAAAGAAAAGTTAGGCTTGTCTAGTCATTGACTTGCTCTACTTGATCCAGGGCTACGGATGAGCTTATGGATAATCAGCGTCAATCCTAAGAAGATTAAGTCATCTTCGCTTTTGTTGAGTACCTTATACATGACCTCCATAGCTTTCTTGCGCTGTAAGTATATACACCCACCTTAATGCATTTCCGTGTCTGATATTCATTTCATCTACTGGAATTGGACATGAATGATCCTTACTTGGCAGAAATCAGAAAACTGTATTTTGTATCTATTAACTGCTTCATGTACTTTTCTATTCTGAGCACATCTCTGATATCTGACTTATCCTTTAGTTATGCTGGAATAGCCTAACTTGCTATGACTGGGAGCAAAGTGTGTGAATGGTCAATCTTTCTGGTGTTGTTCGCACGTAACTGCTATGCCTTACGCGTCAAGGTAACTGAATTTGCATCGCTAACTTCTTGACTACATATTGGTGTGTGATCTTATTGATATCTGATTGTTTTTGCTGTTACTGCAAACAGTTTTAAGACATTGCTTCATCCCTATTTGTACTGTATATCCAGTAAATAACTTATTGATGCATGTGAGTTCATCAGCTTTATCCCAAACACTTGCTTGAAGTTCTAGAAAATGATTGCCCGTATAACATCACGGTTTCTTTTTCTATGCCGAACAGAGGAGTATATATTAAATTTTTTTCAAAAAAGGTGCTGGCAACCTTTGCACTCGAGGTTAATCTCCGTCCTGCCCGAGAAAACCTGCTCATTCGCACTGCCAATTCTTGGGAAAGTTCGTATTCTGACATCGTTTATGTTGCCTCAAGAGCAGCTCCTGGAGATTTATGATGCGCCACTGGTCATCAGAAGTGATGGAGAATAATGCTTATATGAAGAAGTTGTATATATATAGAGAGAGAGAGGATAATATTATCAAAATAGGTGCGTCTCTATAAATGAGTACTCTAGGAGATTTGCACCTCTAGTCAGAAAGGCAACATTTGAAAAGATATTTGCTGTTTTTACGGTTTACTTGATGAAACCTCTTATGCAATGTCTAATACCATTGGTCCATATACTAGCAATGTATAATACCGTTGGTCCATATACTAGCAACATACCAGCAATGAGCTCCACGGTTCTGATGGTAGGATACAATAGTTACACTTATTCAATACTATACTTTCGATTTTGTCCTCCTCGAAATACAAATCATAGTATTCATTCTTATATGAGAACGGGAAGAGGAAAAGACCTAAAATTGCACATAGCATTTTTGACTAATTGTCGGCCCAGCCCAAACAGTGATGGATGACGAAAGTCCACCAGCAAACGCTGGATGAACGAAAGGTCTAAGGATGCCTGGTCGGAGATCACAAGATTCCCCTCTTATGTAGAAATGTTCACACTAGAGCGGCTAAAAAAGTTCAATGGGCAAGCTTAGACCTTGAAAGGCGACATATAAAGTTAAGAGTTGAGGATGATAGCTTCCATTAGAGAAACTTGAAATGAAAGACCCAAGTATAGAAAATCAAAGAATGTGAGGTTTATTTCTTCCTTGCACTCCTTTTGCCTCTGCTGTGGGTGCACGATATCGCTCAGAAAATAAAAAAAGAAAAAATCTTGGCTTACAAAATTTTCTGACAAGGGTCGTGTGGCAGCTATAGCTGATAAGATCAACAAGTTATGCAAGACTGTGTACTCTCTGTGGGCTGATATACATTTACTGTTCCAAACTGTCAGAAGAGTGGAGTTCCCTAGTGATAGCAACAATGGGTGATTTGAAGACTCTCTCATGGGGCCATGAGTCCTTCGATTGTATATGAAAGTGACTTTGCCCAGTCGGCTTTGAGTAACAGCGTCTGTAGTGTATGCATTACGTCATAATCTGGATCAAGCTTCCGCTGCCAACCCTGATGTCAAGCATAAGAGGAAAATTGATATAAAATGACCTGTATATCATCAACAATCTCAAATTGCTCCTGCATGCTCAACGAAGCAATCGTTCAACAATAAAATAAGATGTATCCTGATAAATGATGGTTGCACGGTGGAGAATACTTGCAAAAATTGTGATATATCATGATAGACGATGGCTACACAGTGAAGAATAGCAGGCAAAAGATGTCCTTTCATGAATTTATAGGAAAGAAGAATGAAAAGGATTTTTGTACTATACCACTTTATTGAAAAGCATTACCTCAAGGACCAATGTTGTCACCATCACGGTACAAACATTGCCATCAATATTTACTTTATGACGCCGAACTTTCTCAAGCACTTGATGCATGCAGTCAGCAGGATGGACTATATCACCTTCAGGGGTGCCCCAAAAATCAAATGACTCCTTCACTTCCTGTCAAGAAAATTACAATAAATGGTTTAATGAAATGAATACATCAGTAAACTCCACAGAGTTTGTGGACCAAATCTCACCTGGGTGCCACATTATACAACCTAAGTTAGCCTTAAGGGTTCAAAAGCATAGACAGTAACCTCATGGTCCACATCCACATATACTTCTATGTATCTTAAAACTCAAATCTCCAACAAGGATCACCAGACAAAACTAAAAGGATAAATGTAAAAACAAATATAGGAGTTTTTGAACAAGGTTAACAATTGTCAGACATTTACCATAATGAAGGCCTCTGGGTTAGGGCAGTTCTGTTTCTTTGATAACCTCAGAGTGCATTCTGCTGCAGTGCGGCCGTCTCGACGAGCAACGGCCTTAAAGAATTCAAGTAAATTTACTCGATCACTCGCAGATAGTTCAGCAGTCATGCCGACATCAAGGAAAATAACATGAGGCTTCGATTTGAAGAGACGCTTCTGTGAGGACTTGTTTTGAGCTACTCGGACAAGGATATTTCCAGGATGCATGTCAGCATGAATGAAGTTGTCCACCTGAAAGGAAGGAGACCGTATCTCAGTAGGTGCAGACATTATATTGGGTTTGTCAAATGGGGACACAGCTTCTATTCTTTTGAAAAATTGATTAGAGATGGACAATAGGAATAGCAAAAATGGCACCATAGCCAGAAAAAGGACCAAGCAAGATCAGGAAATTAAGATGTTCACGTGTTCAATTAACTATGATGGTAAAGAATTAAAAAGGTAACTGCAGTCAATGTAAAAGGGAAGATATAGAGCAATATATTCAAGCTGTCAGAGAATCTGATCTGTTTTCCGGTTTGTCATTATGTGGTGAGCAATGAGAATGTGCAATTCAATTGCCTTGTCTCTCTCTCTGTGAAACCTCCACACTCTATCAAAGAATATATATTATTTTGACTTGTCGGTGAAGAAGAATAGCTTTGAAACTAACCACATTCATGAACGTTGGAATTATGGCCTTATGCATCATTGTATGTAATAACATCAGCTAGAAGATAAAGATGTAAAAAAGAAAACAACTAAAACTTGACAAAACTACTAGCATCTTTTGTTTCACTTTTTGTCATTTTAATCATCGGTATGCAATCAATTTACACAGACAACCTACTGATGTATCTAAAAGATATTAAATTCTTATCAGATTCTTAAAACTTGAAAGCATTTTTTTATTACATCTACAGAAACATCATAGTGTTACTATGGTCAAATCCCAGATTAAATGCAGATAATCCATCTTATTAAAAGGAAGATAACTAGCTAGCTACCTATCTACCTGTCAAAAATCTGTCCATATAAATGTACAAATATGAACTCTACCAGCTGTGGTCCACAGAAACCCAAGATTGCAAACAGGCATAGCCTTGATATATCAATTTAAAAAAAAAAATTGCAGTAATTTGAAATATCAACAAATATCTGGTAAAGATTCCACCTAGTTCATTTTTAGAATAACCAGTCAATGGAAATCTGTTTACATGACAAGACATGATGTTGAATTTAAATATACAGCCAAAGTTACACGTAGCTACACTTCAGTAAGAAAAGGAAGAAAGTTATATAGTAAACATATTTAAGGTCACAAGAATAGACATCATAGAAAAGAGCCAAAGATACTCTACCAGAAGCATTTTCAGAAGTGCATGGGTCCCAATGTGGGCAAGTGAACTTTTAAGTCCCTCGTGCCCTACAAGCTCATCAACATAGTGTGAGACACTTTCCCCTTGCTCAAAGGTTTCCACCAATACAGCAGGATGTACTAAAGGATATACCGGTTTGGGGAAAGAAACATCCCTCCATCTGCGAAAATTATAAATAAATCGACTCAAATGGGCAGCTTCCCTTGCAAGGTCAACTTGAGACATCATGAAAACTGCAAATTGCTGGACGCTTTCATCTAATCTTAACCACTTCAGTGTAGGAATGAACTTTGAAGTTCTCGCTACTATATTGATTATCTCAAAGTCTCTTTTTATGGATTCACCAACTCCAGGATGTCGAACCTTCACGGCAACTTGCATGGGCTTGATTGGTCGACCACGGTATCGATACCTCAAAGTAGCTCGATGTACTTGGGCGATGCTTCCAGATGCTACAGGCGTCTCCTCAAAATCATCAAAAATTTCAGATATCTTACGCCCAAAAGCCCTTTCAATAGTCTTCTTCGTGTAAGCAAAACTATGTTCTGGTGCTTGTGTGTGAAGCTTTGACAGCTCAGTGCACAAATCTGTAGGGAACAGATCTGGCCGTGTAGCAGCCCATTGGCCCCATTTTATAAATGCTGGACCAGCTCTTTCTAGCGTTTGGTGAACAAGCTGAAGCCATATTTTCCTGAATTCAGGTCCAAAAGAATCGGCAAATGGTGCCATTGCTATGCTTGGTGAGAATAGAATTGCCAAATAAATAGCTCTCAGCAGTAGAACGACACCTTCCAATATGGATATGATGAACGAGACCAGAAATACATGGCCATCTTGTGCGCGCATGTACAATGTATTCCCAGGCCGCAAGAAATCTGTATCAACTGGTGCTTGTGCCCATGCCATATTTCCTCCAAATGTTAAGGCAAGCATCCCAGGAACAACCACATAAGAGCGGCTCAGAGCCAAACTTACTGCTTGTGCTATTCTCCTCATATGGGAAAGAGTTTGCACATTGTGCTGTGAGAAGCTTTTCCAAGCAAGTTGGGCATGATGTGCTATAGTATTATTTGCTGAAAAGGTTGAGAAGTTCTTATGGAAACTGTTTGAGATATTCTTATCAATTCGATATGCCGTGAAGGGAGAATGTCTCCTACTAGGAAATATATGTTGCAAGTATAGTCTGTACTGGGGTGAACATAGCCCAGTTCTGATGACCCCTCCATATCTTGTTACCTCTGAATGAAAGCTGGTGTGGTTTCTGACTACAGATTGTGCAGCTCTTCTAATTTTTCCTACAGATAAGAATCTGTACACCAAATATACATGTCAATAACCAAATATACCTTTTTGATGCCACTACAAACAGAGTTTGATTTTCGTATGACCAGAACACTGTAGAATCTTCAGTTCTCATTCCAGGTATTACTCATTAGAACAAGTTTCTAATCAATGCGATAATAAATATATTTCCACAGCAAAGGAACTGTATCCAGAGGTAATGTTCAGAGAAGAACTACTAAGTTTAAGAAGCTTCAAATTTGAGATTGACAGAAAGAATAAAATCTATAATGGGGCAACAACCCTCACGATGCATACGCAAAAACTATGCAATCTACAATATAGTTACACAACTTATACCATTTCATCCCTTTGGCCACTGAAGATATTAATTAGCTAGATTGCAGTGAACATAGCAAAATTCTACTAATTCAGAAACTGCATGCAGGTCTCAACTCCAACATAACGGGAACTACAAGAATTGTCTACCAATAGCTCGAAAATCAGCTAAATCTTCAAACTCCGGGCACGTTACTACAAATTACTTTTGCCCTTATGCAAATTCTACATGACCCAATCACCTAAACAGCATGATGCTCCTCATTCTCCATTTACAAAATTGAACACAGCTGCAAATTACAAGTTGCCAAAAATTTGCATTTTCTATCTAGCCACCACATCTGAATTAACCAAGAAACAAAAAAGCACAACAAAACCTGCAGACTAGCTCAGAGAGTAATTTTACAATATTAGTCCCGACCCGCGCATAACAGAACCTTCATGCACACCTTCGTAAAAACCCAAAAAAAAATTAATCTCAAAAACCCAATCTTTGTTGCTATCACCCAATCATAATATAAGAACGAAAACTTATATATTAAACGAAGAATTTAAGAACAAATAAAAACGATTCAGAAAAATCCCAGAAAAGGAAAAGAAAAAGAGAAAAGAGCACGAACCTTGACATGGCGTAGTGAGAGATTGAAAGGTATTGGTTTTTGAGCCAGAAGCTAACGTGCACCGGTGGTGGTTTACGCTATCGCCGACAAGCATTTTCTGGAGAAAATTGATGAAGAATAATTATTAATCATATGTATTTTTTAATTTTTTTTTTTTTTTTGGGACATCAAAAGGTTTGCTAGCTTTGGCAAGAAGACGACTTGTCTCGTAAATCTTAACATAGCATGACCTAGTCGGCGAAACCAAATTAAAACTTTAGGCCCCACAAGCAACTAACGACGAAGGTAAGAAATGAAGTATCGTATACTTTTTTTATTTTTAATACGCATAACTTAATTAAAGTAGGATTAAATTGAGTTCGTTTTAAAATTATAAATTTTGTAAGAAAATTGTATGTTTTAAGTATATGGTTTAAGATAGTCAAAGATTAATAATATTCATAATAAGAGAGTATAAATTTAATTTTTTAAACTTTTACAAAAAATTATTATATGTATTCGACTCAACCATGAGACATTATATTTTATGAGAATATGACCAAAAAAATTCACAAATATGAGATTACTTGTCTTCTTCCCTAAAATGCATGTTAATGTCTTATGAATTATACTTTATTAATTATAAAAAATTATGAAATTATTATGATATCATAAAAACTTATGTATTACTCAATAGTTAATATGATTTTTTTTTTTGGCTAAGTAATAATTAATGTGAATATTGATGTTGCCAACTGTTAATTTGGGTGCGGTGCGGACCACTAAGGCCTTTGTGGTTGGGATTATGCAAACGTTTCACGCCTTTTGGTTCACATCGGAGCGCTCTTGGCTTTTACTTTTATTTTTTCCTTTTCTTCTCCATTAATTTTTTTTTTTTTTTTTGGTGAAAAGAAAATGCATTGATCAATAAAAAATACAGTTAACCAATCCCTTGGGAATGGAAGTTTGAGTACAAGAGATCCTGAAGAGGAGGGAGATATTAACAACTCACTCTATACTCAAATTACAACTAGCACAACTTTTTGCAACCCATTCTGCAATCCTATTAACGGTCATTTTAGAAAACTGAAAACAGATAGAATTGAATTCAGTGGCAATTTTCCTAATGTCTTCAACAATAAGTTTGATTCTCCAGCTGATCGGACCAGTTGAAGAAATTGCATGGGATACCGCAGCAGCATCATTTGTAATGATGATGGAATCAAAGGCTAAAGTCTTCGCAAACAGGCATGCGTGCCAAACAGCAAGAGCTTCAGCTTCAAGTGCCGAGGAACAAACGACACGGAAAGCTCTACCATGGATGATAGAACCCAGGTGGTTACAACAGACCAAGGAAATTGCAGCTGTTGTAGAAGAGTATGTTGTGTCGACATTAATCTTAAGGGAGCCAAATGGTGGTGGAATCCAAATATCATAGCTGCCAGGTCCAGATTGATTATGAGCTTGAATAACTGATATTGACCTGTCATTCAAAGCAAGAGACTCGGCAATTTGGTAGTTTGATGTTGTGATGATTGTGGGGATAGAAATGGGTTGTCCTTCTATCAGAAAAGCGCATCTAGCTTTCCAGATATTCCAGTAGTAGAAAGCAATCTTAGTTTCAGCTTCGCCTTTAGGGTAGCCAACCAAAGAGCACAGGTTGAAGGTTTGGATCAGCCACTCATCAAATCTTGTGACCTGTTAAGGATTAATTGCAATGAGGTGAAGCGCACCATAGTCTTTGAGCCCAAGGACACAAAAGGATCACATGCTCGACCGTTTTGATATGGCTATTACAAATTTTACATAACGGATCAGAAGCACATCTTCTTTTAAATCTGTAATCCTGCGTAGGAAGGCTATTCTTAACAGCTCTCCAAAGAAAATTATGGATCTTCGGTGGAGCTTTAATATTCCAAAGAGTCTTCCAAAACAAATGAGGGGTACTACTTGAGGAAATTCCTTTGGAGGAGATAGAGCGTCGGTTTTGAGCAATTTGAGCTTTGGCAAAATGATAGCCAGACTTTATACTATACTGGCCATCCACAGTAAAAGGCCACACCAAAAAATTAGAGGAGGGAAAGAAAGGAACATACATAGATTCAATCTCAGCTGCAAACTCATCCCCTAGATGATCAACAATAACAACATGTTTCCAAGCTTTCGAGACTGGATCGATCAAATCAGCCACCATACAAATCTGAGAGTCCTCAGGAAGATGAATTATGCGCAGACTTGGCAACCAAACATCATCAAATATGTGCACTGAGCTACCATTCTCAATCATCCAAAAAGCCCCTTGTTTGATGAGATCTCTACCGCGGGTTAAGCTCCTCTAACTCCATGAAGCACCTTTCTTAGTCTTAGAATGCCAGAAATCATTATCAGAGAAGTACAGTCCTTTGAGGGTATGATGAAGGAGAGAGGACTGATTGTGGTGCAAAAGCCAAGCTTGTTTAGCTATTGTTGCAATGTTGAGGCATTGAAAATCTCTGAAGCCCATACCACCGGACTCTTTTGACTAAGTGAGGGAGTCCCAACCCACCTAATGAATGCCATCTTTTCCATTTCTTGACCACCAAAAGTTTGCAATTTGAGAGGCCATTTTCCTGCAAAAAGACTTAGGAAGCAAGAATATAGACATAATATAATTAGGAATAGATTGGAGGATAGATTTAATCAAGGCCTCTTTTCCTCCATCAGATAGGAGTGCATTTTTCTAGCTTTCCATTTTTGCGTTGAATCGATCTTGGAGCCAACCTAGGGCTTGTACCTTGGACCGTCCCCATTCAGTAGGTAGTCCAAGGTACTTCCCTGGGTTGAAGGATTGTTTCACATTCAGAGAATCTGCAATAAGATTCCTCACATTAGCAGGTGTATTCCTGCTAAAAAGGATTCCAGACTTGTTACGATTAATGCATTGCCCAGACACGAAGCTGTATAAATAAAGCACTTCTTTCACTGCTTCTGTGTTGGGAAGGGATGCTTGAAACAGGATAAGAGTGTCATCTGCAAACAACAAGTGGGAAAATGAAGGCCCATTTCTTGATAGTTTGATACCATGGATAAGATTTATTCTCTGAAAAGAAGAAATTATTTTTGACAGACATTGGGAAACAATAGTGAATAGGAAGGGAGATATGGGGTCTCCCTGTCTCGATCCTCTAGAAGGCTTAGAAGGGGCAGTGGGGTTGCCATTAACAGGGTTTTGATAAGACACAAAACAAATGCAACTCATGTTCCAGTTAATCCAGGTTGAATGGAATCCCGTCTTCTGAAGAACCAACTTAAGAAAATCCTATTCAACCTTGTCATAAGCTTTTTCAAAGTCAATTTTCAAGGTAGCCATGAAATATTTAGAATTCTTTTTCTTTTTAAATTGATAGGCAATTTCTTGAGCAATAAAGATGTTTTCTTTGATAGCCCTCCCAAGCACAAAAGCCGTTTGGGTTTGCTCAATAAAATCAGGCATAAAAGGCTTCAAGCAAAGAACAAAATTTTTTGAAAGTATTTTATACAAAAAGTTTGTACAACTGATAGGTCTAAAGTCTCCAACTGTTTGTGGAGCTCCAACCTTAGGGATCAGGGAGATGTAAGTATCATTAATAATGCCAATGTTGTTACCTCCAGACATGAAACTATTGATAGCAGAGAAGAGATCATTTTCCAGGATATGCCAATATTTTCTGTAAAACACTCCTGAGAAACCATCAGGCCCCGTGGCTTTATTAGCGCCAAGACTCCACACAACAGCTTTGAGTTCTTCTTTGGAGAGGTGTTTGATTAGACTTTCATTAGTAGCTTGAGAAAAAATAGGCTGCACACAATCAAGGATAGCGGCCATGCTTCTAGGCCCAACTGAGCAGAACAGTTTCTTGAAGAAACATAGAATTTCGTTGCTAATTGTTGAAGGATCCTCAGTCCAGTTACCACTATCAAGCTTAATTCTCAGAATTTTATTTCTAGCCCTTCTGTGGTTGACAGAAGCATGGAAAAACAAAGTGTTCTTGTCCCCTGCCTTGAGCCATTTTATTTCTAGCCCTTGATAAAATTGACCAAATCTAAAGCACATGCAAGGCAACAACACAAGAAATTAATCTTTGACATCCCCAACGATCAGGTTCAGAAAGTATAGGAAGATAGGTTTCTGTGCGGGAAGACGATACGGATTGTACAGACACTGTAGATGATTTGTACACGGCTGTAAGGGCTGCTGGCTTGATAGGTAATAAAGATTTGAACTTTTGTGTGAGTTGGGAAGTTTGGTAATATGAGTATGGGTTTAACGGAGAGAGTTTGAAGAGTTCTCCTGGTTTGGTAGATGGAGGTGTTCGGGTTATGTCTACCTCATAATGAGATGCGGAAGGATCAAAGGAAGTGACTTCATAACAACCTTGTCTGAGATGATCATGGGCTTCTTTTGTCCATGCAACATGTTCCCTGAGATCTGACCATATTTTTTGAATGGCAGCATTCTGAGCTTTTGCATTCATGTTGCTCCAATTGATTGCTGACTCGATTTGTCCAACATCTTGTGGTCTGGTTTTGGTAACATGTTACCAATATATGCGTTGTCGGCTTCTCCTGTACAATAGATGTCTTTGGAAAAATTAACAGAACAAACATATCTAGAGGACCTAGATCTGGTAGCAAAGGGTTTTCTGACACAATGTGGACAGGACTGAGGATGTCCAGCAAGTTGGCATTTTTCACATGGTTCAACTGGTTGAGATTCTGTTGGAAATGATATGGCAACACAACCTAGTTCTAGAGGATGTCTAGAAATTCTTGGTGAATCATGGATGATTGGTCGGTTATGGCTTCTCTCATAATCATTTTTCCATCGAAGAGGGAAAGTGAGTTCATGTTTGGTGTAGATTTTTGGTTGGGTAACATTGCTATCACCTAACACGTGGACTCGAGGCTTACAGTTGTGGTCCATCGAAAAGAGATGGGTTTGGACTTTATAGGTCATGGAATGATGGAGTGCAACAACAGTTTCATTTGGGTTCATATCAGTTCCATAAAGTTGGATAAGGACCTGTATGGTTTGAGAGAGAGTAGGACGGGAAAGATCAAGGGTAAAGTTTGGTTCAACTTGGATAAGGACATGGCCATTGTGAAGACCTGCTTCGACTGCACAGATGAGTGCATCATCAAACTTATGCCACCTGGTATCTAATAGAGAGACTAGACATGAAACATTTTTTCCGACAAGAAAACTAGGCTGTAAGGCTAGACGAATGGCTCCAAGGTGTAAACCTTTGTAACCTTTCTGTCTATATCTACGGAGATCAGGTTCAGAAAGTATAGGAAGATAGGTTTCTGTGCGGGAAGAGGATACGGTTTGTACAGAGACTGTAGAGGATTTGTACACGGCTGTAAGGGTTGCTGGCTTGATAGGTAATAAAGATTTGAACTTTTGTGTGAGTTGGGAAGTTTGGTAATATGAGTATGGGTTTAACGGAGAGAGTTTGAAGAGTTCTTCTGGTTTGGTAGATGGAGGTGTTTGGGTTATGTCTACCTCATAATGAGATGCAGAAGGATCAAATGAAGTGACTTTAGAGTTGTTAGCAACAACTTCTTGTTCTGGCAGGGGAAGATCAGCCATGGTGGATACACTGGTCACAACTGGACTTACTGCGGGACTTACTGCGCCTTTCATTCACTCTTTAACGGCTATTGCCCTATTGCCAAAGACTCTAGTGTTCAACACACAAGTATAGTTTAAGACCTTCAATACCAGAATAGGGAAGTACTACAGTTAAATAGGCTCTGAGACCACTAAGGCGAAGGCAGGGAGGGGGAGGCGGAAGACATGGCTAAAGGTTAAGAGTCAGATAGAGTCAGATTTGGATTGAAACACATCTTTCTTTCTCTCAAACAGCTTACATCTTCCTTCTTTCTACCCTTAGCCTTTAGCCATGTCTTCCGCCTCCCGCTCTCCGCCTTCTAGAAGCCCATGATCATCTCAGACAAGGTTGTTATGATCAATATAATGACTTCCACAAGGCTTTCCACAAGAATCACATATACCATCAGACAACTCCAATTGCTCACTTGTACCAGATGGCCAGAAAGCTCATTCAGAATCAGTGCGAGTCTAAACGACTTGGCAAACAATTTTGGGGATGTCAAAGATTAATTGCTTGTGTTGTTGCCTTGCATGTGCTTTAGATTGTCAATTTTATCAAGATGAGGAAAAATATCTCGGCCTAAAGTGTATTGAGATTCAAGTACCTATTTTTCTTTTCTTTTTTATTCATTTTTTAGTTGGGCACACCAAAGTGCGTACCTATAACGTGAATATGATATTACATGCATGACTCTATGTTTATTTGATTTAATTATTTTACAAAATAAATAGTAAGTATTCACATAAATACATTTATGGCTACTAGCTTAAGTTTTAAGTGTGATAAGCTAAAAAGGAAGAAGATAAAAAATAAAAATTATGTGTTTTAATCTTTAGAGATAAATTTTTTTGAATCCGCCTCTAATTATACCTTTATGCTCGTAGGTTGATAACTTGTAAACAATCAATCGAACACACATGAAAAGAGATATTGCAGAATCTAATTATTCTATATAAATAAATCAAGACATTTGAATATATATATATATATATATTAAGTTACTTCACCTGATACTAATTAATTTTAAAATAGAACCTCATATTATTATTATTATTTTTTTTTTAAAAAAAACTTTAATTCAGTGTTACCCATTCGACTTTCAATCCATTCTTATGCCTAACTTTAGTTTACAACTCATCTAAATTCATTACTTCTTCTACCATTGCCTTAACAATCAATTATAAGTCACATATAAAAAAGAGTATCTAAGAACCAATCAATGTTTGTGATAAAAACTTTAAATTTTCAAATTAATATATTTTATAATAACAAATCGCCATTCAACTAACTTAGAGTACGTGATAGATTCACACTTACCATGGCTTTAATCGTCTTACTAGTAATTATTTTTCATCAAATTCTCCCATCTCAATTGAAAGGTATTGTTTCTCAACCTCACGTTTCGGTCAAATAGAGTTTTATTTACCCCTGTAGAATATTCGAAATTTAGTCCAACAGAATTTAGATTTTCAATTTTGATTTGTAACCAGACAAACTAATTAGGTGGTAGACTGAGTGGCCAAACAAACTCTTATAAATACTTTGGTGTTGTCTTGACAGGAGTGCCTCTCCCTCGACGGATGTTTTACCTACTAATTTTATATAAACAAAATTGAAAGGTACCATCCTGATGTTAAGCTGAAGTCGGTCCTCTCTTTCACTTTCATCACATCGTTAACCACCAACTCCAAAAGCTATATTGCTTTGACCATTTCAAAAAACTCCAACAAAAAATTTATTAAAAAATGAAGGCAAAAAGCAAAGAAAAAAAAAAAAAAAAGACCAACATCAAACATCACTCTTATCACAACTCTATATTCTAATAAACCATAATATACAAGACAGTTAAAATGCAAGTAGGAAAATCATCAACATTCAACGCTTCTTGTTGGCTGGCTCCTTCTGCGAGTTGAAACACAAAGCACCCACAGGGAGTCCAAGATCATGCTCCCTTGCATACCGGCGGGTGCTGAAATTGTTCCGGGTTTCGAACTCTGGTGGTCTTGCTCTCATACCCAACCTCCGTTTCTGCATGAACACCGCAAAAACGTAGCGATGGATACCAACCGGCGGCGCCGGTCCCATGTATGCCACTACCTCATTTCCTGCAATCATTTTCAATTACTAAATTCGCACATACACACTATCATTTTATTGGAAATTAAAGGAGAAGATTAGGTCATGCAACAACCTTCACTAGCATCAGATCCTTCTGGAATATCTGTAACAATCCTGAGACAAAAACAGGGCATGTACTAAGTATGTGTCTTCACACCTAGCACGTACGGGCGGAATTCTTTTTTAAAGATTTTACGTTAACAATTTTAATATTTTTAAATATATGGCGACAGAGATTTGACACGTAATTAATATCTTCGTCTTCAACAATAAGTAAATAAAAATGTTAATTCTGCACTTTGTTGAACCTAATACTCATGATCAATTTTCTTTTTGTCTTTTTTTTTTTATCCTGATCAATATTTAATTATTCAAATTTACAATATTGAAGAAAGAAAAAGGAAAAACAACATGAAGATTACCAGTGAAGCCACTCCCTTAATGCTGGTTGACTGGGGCTAGGAGCATCAGGATCAACCATAACCTATTTCACATCCAGTGGTTAGCTGTAAGCAAGTCATAGTTGATAAAACCTAAAATGCATAGTCCAGATAGTCACATACTGTCACCCCTGTCAAAATTCACCTAGATGAATATTGAAAATCTAACTATCACTGACCTAACCAGATTAGGTGTTTTTGGAGGTGTGACAGTATGTGACTCCGTCAAAACAACTTGAAACATGACTCGGGTACACCCAAGAAAAAAAGCTTTCTAAATCACATTTTTAAAATTCGCCTAGACGGATTTTGGCTGTGATGACACATGCCCACAAATTAGACATGAATGCAAACTTACAAGAGTATAGAGATTGTTAGAGGCACGAGAGCCACTTATGTGCACTCTAGGCTTCACAGCAGCAGTGGATGGTTTAACATCAGAACCATTAGCAACGTGTCTAGACCCGTAATGGACAGTGAAGTCAGCAGCTGGAACAAACATGTCAAGCACATCACCAATCACTCTTCCAACCACCAGGGGATTAACAGGCCTAGCCATGAACACCAATTGAGTACTCAACAAATTGATTATGACGATGACTAAATATTCGCAGATATATATGCTTGGTTGCTTTTTGGTGATTCTTTTTCAAGTGATATGTGATTAATTTATAGCTTCGGTGATGTTCATGTATAAATAGACTAGGTGAACATTTGATAAAAAAAAAAAAAAAAAAGAAGACTAGGTGAAGATGACTTGACGATTGACACGTGGGCATGCCATAGGCACACACGTGTCTATAGTGTAAGTTGCTAGTCGGCTTGTGAATAAGACATGTCGAGTTGGTGAACGGCTGAATAGCAAGATGATAATATAGCCCCCAACGATATAGTTCAGCGATAGTGAGATAAAATTAATTTTATAACATTACGGGTTTATTATTTTTCATTATTTTAAAATTTCACATTTAACTAATTTGATGTATAAATATATGACTACATCACTATATTCAAAAATTTACTAGTTAGTAATTAAATTTTACTAAATAATTCAATAATTGAATTCCGTCAATTAAATTCTCACATCATAAAAAAAAAAAAAAAAAAAAAATTGACAATATGGTCCGATGCGGATTATGCTATACACGGAGTGTAGTACAAACGATATAGATAGGGATGTGGTAATATGAAATATCTGCACGTTGATTGATATCTTAAACTTAGTTGGCTATTCCGACAAAAAAAAAAAAAAAACTAAAAACTTAATAGGCTATGCTATCAATTCTATCCTGCTAACTTGCATCTCAGTTTTGACCCAAAAAAAATTAAAATTAAAAGAAGAAAAAGCTTGCATCTTAGCTCGTAGACGACCGACGTTGATAAAATTGAACTTGTAATAGCGAACAAAAAACATGAAAATCAAATTGATAGTAGGTTCCAGGTAAATAGCAAAACACCACGTATTTTTCTTTTTTTTTTTTACCTTTTTCCGTTGGCAAGAATGTTGATTTTGTAGGAATAGAGTGTTAGTGATCACTTAATTCAAAAGGTTAAATTATTAGAGCATGTGTACTAATTAATATAATATCTCTAGCTCACTCCCTCACGTACAAGTAAAATTTTTGAGATATGTACGTAATAAATTTGGTAGCAAGACTTGAATTTAGGACTTTTGTGATAATTAATAAGCAATGGCAAAGACATGTATAAGTGAGTGATGACTGCAACCTCTATTCACTTAATTTTTTTACAAAAAATATGTGTATTTATAAGATATTTTTAGTTTGGAAATCAATTTAACTTTCAATGAATAAAATTAATTGTGCATGGGTTTCAAAATTGTGCATTTTTACCTCCACTGAACAAAAATCTTTAATTTGTTCCTGCTAACATGTTTTTGATACCATGCAAGTAGTATTTTGATTTAAATGTTTAAAATATTAAAAAATATATATTTAATTAGTTTGATATTTTCAATATTAGAAAATAATAACTTTAAAAATTATCTAAAAAAATTAGAGCAAGTTAGTAATTGGTATGCGGCGAGTTTTAGATGACATGGAGTTCCACTAGTAGTTTAATACGGAACCAGTGGGCAATTATCATAATCACACTCTCACTTAGCAACCAAAATTAGTTAGTCAAACATCATCATCAGAAATGATTTTGGGTATTCATTCGACATCGTCCTTTTTGGAGGATTAGAAAGTTCGTGTTGTAAGAATGAGACACGTTTAGTAAGATCATTTACTAAGTTATCAAGGATTCATTTTGGAAGATCATTATACGTTTTGTTGCAAAGTTGACGAAAGACATAATTCATATTTTTACTGCTTCACACTGTGGATAAGATATTTTAGTTGCAATATCTTAACCTACTTAGTCAACGATTTAGTGGGGCTGTTGCACTATGATGAAAACATTTTTTTTTGTTTAACTGAAAAATCAAAATCGAACGTAATAATTTAAACTCAAAATCTTTAATTATAACAGATCGTTAACCAACTAATATATCAAGTTATGAAAACATATTCATAGTTTACAAGAATGCCAAATTAAGCTCCTTATTCGGATCGTGTTGAGAGTTAGTGGATATCAAAGTCTCTATTGAAAGTTCCAACTAGAATATTAAATTCATAAGTCTGTAATAAGAATTTATGTATTACATGTCACATTTTGATCACCTCTTCAAATCTTTCATATATATGATGGGGGGAAAATGATATTGTAATTTAAAAAACTAAACACTTAAATTAACTAATAGTCCTCCAAACCACTGAGGCGTCAACTCATGACGATCAAACTTAATATCTATTTCATATCTTTTACAAAGCATATACACACACACACAATCCATTAAGCACACAACAAAAAGCAATTGTGAAGTAATTAATCGTTTGCTGCGGGTTGATTTTGCGAAATGAAATATAAGGCAGCCACAGGAAGTTCAAGATCATTTTCACTTGCAAAATTACGTGTGCTGAAATTTCTGCGGTTTTCAACTCTTGGTGGTTTAGCTTCCATGGCCATGCCTGCTTTCTGCTTGAAGACTGCGAATACGTAACGATGGATACCACTTGGTGGTGCCGGCCCCATGTAAGGCACTACCTCTTTGCCTACAAACACATTCACAAATCAGATATATAATAACAATTAATAATTTGTTTCTCGATCCACTTAAAAAAAGAATTGATTATTGATCAAAGATTATATATAAAAATTAAGGATTAACCTTCAGTCACGTTGGATCTCTCAGGAATATCAATGACAATCCTGCAGCACATAGAACAAGTAATAATTCTATAAAGCCAATGTAATTTTCACCCTATGGCATGAATACATACAGATTTTTGGATATCAATTGAGTCTCTAATTGTTTAGTTAATAATAATGAAAAAAAAAGAAAGTAAATGTACGTACTATGCAGAAAAGTCTATAAAATTTGACTCCACAGGTAATTAAATGTCCTTCTTGCAACCTTGAAATTTTCAAACCTATGACGCTTTATGAAGTGAAAAACATAGCGATGCTATGGTAAATTTCTTTTGAGTAATAATAATGACTCTTCTTCATCCTTCACCCCTTCTTTGTACGTACGATAAAAACTCATGTATGAAAATCAAATCTCTCATATAAAAGGGGTGACATAGTAACATCTATTTTCACAAGTTGATCTTAAAAGTGAATAAGTGATTTTAAACATTAACATTTCTCCATTTAAGAAATGAACCAATCCTAGCACTTGTATAAGTGACAGCGAGAAATCCTAGATATTATTTCTTTTTTATCACTTATTTATCATCTTCTATATGTTGTGCTGATTGACGTAACAACTTAGTTAACTAGACATACACATAATATGTGATAAAAAAATAATGAAAAAGAAGTGATATATAGTATTACTCTAATAACGTCATGGCAGATTCACGAGACAACAATTCTGAATGCATGCAAACAAATTCATTAATTAAAAAGGCAAAGGCGTGCTTCTGTATATATTCACCAGTGAAGCCATTCTCTGCAAGTTGGGTTAGTGGGACTTGGAGCATCAGGATCAACCATAACCTATATACATTCAGTGACCAAATATAAGTCACAGTTGTTAGATATTTCATATGAACAAAAAAGCACTACCGCAACTTTTAATTGTTGAAACAGTTGAACAGTTGTAAAAAAACTAAAAGTCGTTTGCAACGACTTTGACCGCTGTATATAACCCGTTTGCAAATTTTTTATTGCAACGATTTTTTGTAAATACTATTCAACAGTTTCAAAAAATATTACAATTAAACTATGATGTTGAAACCGTTGCAAAAAATTAATCTCATGAACAATTGCTAACAATCAATAACTATTGCAATTTAAATAGAACCATTACAAAAAAATATTAGTTTATACAAAGATTAAAAATCGTTGCAATAAGACACCCGTTGCAATGATTTTTTCATTTTTCAATTAAAATATTGACGCAGAAGAGCTAAATTGTTGTGATGTTAAGCCATAGTTGATTTCTTCTTACTAGAGTATAGAGATGGGAAGTGTGACGAGAACCATTGATATGAACTCTAGGCTTCTCAGCAGCTGAAGATGGCTGTATCTCACAACCATTCGTCACCTGTGTAGTCCCATACTCAGCCTTGAAGTCTACAGTGGGAACGAACATGTCGAGCACATCTCCAATTACTCTTCCTAGTACTAGTGGATAATCTACAGCCCTGGGCATAGCCATGGATTGCTTTGCAATAGGGTGTTTTTCCAGGCTAGAGCTGATTGAAGATGGTGAAGTAGAGAAACAAATTGACAGCTGAGCTACCTTGACACTACTGAGAGTAGAAGCATGAACACGTGGCTATTAGCGCTTTCATCCAGTGATAATGTTACTTGCTATTATACAAAAGATTGCGAGCTCAAATTTTACTAATTAGCCTCCTTAATCAAAAAAACAAAAAAAAATGAACACGTGGTTAACATGCAAGTCTTATGCTTCCTTTTCTTGTTCTTGTTGTAGTGGCTAATTTATTCTTAGATTAAATTATGAAAATTGTTCCTCATAATCCACAAAAAAAAAAAAGAGCTCCTCATAAGAGTAATAAGTGTATTCCAGCAAATCAAAGGGTTTTCTAATTTTTTTTTTTTCTGTTTTGCCTAAGCTATAAGCCGAAAGAATTTATACATAAACAGGAAATATGATATTGTATTCAAAGGCAGATTTAAGCACGAGATTGTGGAGACTGTAATGTTCAATCACTTCACAAAATATGAAAAAATATTTTTAATTTTTTTATTATATATTTTTGTCTAAAAACACATTTTTTCTCACAACTTTATTTGATTTGTGTTTTAAAATTACTTAATTTTCACTGATAAAATACCCGCAATTAAAGTAGTTAATAATTTGACCAAAAAGAAAAAAAGTAGTTAATAATGGTAAAGTATACGGGCCTCATGATAAACATCAGGTAGGCCTCAAATATTGCTGAGGTATTTTGGGCCATATAGGAGGGCCTAAAGTCGGCCTATACCTTATTAATACAGCTTCGGCCTTCACCTTTGGGAATTCTGGACCAGAAATGGACCCTCGAACGCAAATGGGTTGCGGGAAATTAACATGAGCATGGAGAAAGAACCTGGGATCAGACTTTGCAGACAATCTCCAGAGTTGTAAAGGAAGATAATTACTTACAAACGCTTTTACGTTTTAAACGATGGAGCCAAATAATAACAAATTTTACTATTACTGCATGTGATAGTGATACGTGTGCTTTTTTTTATAAGATCTATTATCTTTTTTGTGAATCCCAGTCGTCATTTTGGGCGGTCTAATAAAAAAAAACCTAACTGCTGACATGCAATTTCGGAGTTTTCCCTTTTGGTGAAAGAAATGAGACGGAAATTTGCCGTCGCATTTGACAGTTTTTTTTATAGTGTATATATACAGTTGGATCTTATCCCCTCCACAATTCCCCTGAAAAATGGAAAGTTGAAGAACGTTCTCTTGTTCTTGTAAAAGCCTAATAGCTATGGAAATGCTTGAATCAATAAATTCAGGCCTCACTTTTTGGGGTGGGGGGGTTGGGGGAGGGAAAGAAGTAAAAACTGATGGGCTCGGATATGTTCGAGATAATGTTAAGTTTCGTCATTTGGTATGGAGGGATTGGTGTCATAATCTAAATTCAACTACTAATATACTAACATATTGAGTTTAATTAATTAATTTAAAATGTTTAAACTCGTGGTGATACCGGATTAATATTGATGTAACGTTACCAAGAGCTTCATTATCATTTCCTGTAATTACCAAGATCTACCATTGTCTAGCAGAAATATCATTTAATTTGGTTGACGTTTAAATATTCATTGATGGAGGCAGATGATAGCCAGTTGTATCGCATTAGTGTTTTTTCAATGGATTTAGCTGTTATTTCATGTGCCAATTTTAAGAATTTCAAGCACTAAGTCATTTTCCCACATTGTGAAGTTAGACTTGTACAATGAATTTAACACGTTTCAATCAATTGATGGGAATTCAGTTGACGTTATAAAATTTGACATGATAGATCTTCATGACATTAGCAATTATTGATCAAGTATGCTCTATCCATCTCTTATGTTTATCAAAAGTTACATAGTCAAAGAGTCAAATGTTGTGTTTCGGCTGTGATGTAATAAGATATAAAATTAAGCATGCATTTATTTCTTATCTCATGTTGGTGATAAGCTTTTGATTCTCCAATTTTTAACATGGCATTTTTTTTTTTTAATCTGAAAATATTGAAACTTGTATTAATAAAATAGTAATTATATATTAACCTACCTCATTAAGATTTATTCACGATTCAGAATATTTAATTGATTAATAATTAGTGTTGCTAACTTAAATTACAAGATAATTGGTCGCACCTAATCATCTTCGATTCTTAATCTGTAGTTGAGTTTGTCTCCCTTTTGATTAGAGAGAGGCTGATCAAAGACTAACACGCCATAGATCTCACTCATGACTTGATCAATTTTTGAGTTGCATACCACCTGTAGTAGCACTCGATGCAGTCAAGTTGTACCTTCATATGTAATGTACAATAAGACTCAAACATATGTATTATGATGAGTTTAGCAAAGAATTGGAGTAAAATGAACTTTGTACCTTAATTTTTTCGTCCAATGAATGGTAAGACTTGGATATAAATTTTTATGGGTGCCATTTTATTTTTCTTTTCGTTCTCTCTCTCTCTCTCTCTCTCTCTCTCTCTCTCTCTCTCTCTTTTTTCTTTCTTCTAAACTTCCTGTAATGTGTGGATTGATAGCTAGGGTGGTAATGGAAGCTCCATGGACGAAAATGCAAAGCAGCATGTGGCTTTGAAAAGCTTCCTTGTTCAACGACAATACACAAGTCAATATATATGGCAGGAAAAGTGGAAAATTGAGACTTGTCTCCTCATCCTTCTTCAACCTTTAATTGGAAGCAGCTTGGATTTCATTGTTACCAGTTACTATCCACACACCACACACACACAAACACATAGAGAAGTCCAAGAGAAATCTCATTCAATTTTGAGACTAACATCATTCAATTTGTCAACAAAATAAGACTGTATAGTCTTGGATGATCAAAATAATTGATAAAAATGTTTGGTTCGTGGATCAAACATTTCAAATTCAAAGTTCCCCTTAATTGCTTTAGTGACTTTGTTGTCATAAATGTATTGTTAAATTACAGGATTTGTAATATCGAGATCGACAATAATATATAGTTCTTTTTAAAATGAATACCCTATTATTAAAGGAAAAAGATAAAGAAAGTAGGCATCTCAATTTTAGTGTGAAATCACTTTTGCTCTTAATATATAATTTTCTTTAATGAAAAAGACGAAATTACTTTATATTATACTCTCTTTTTCCTTACCATTATTGTCGAAAAGAAAAATAAAATACATGACAATTGCGTATATAAGTGATCAAGCATCGGAGCCAGGGATGGTCAAATATAATTAGTAATAACTTTTTTACTTCGATTTGGCACCACATATAATGACAAATAAAGCTCTTATCTCTGAAAGCAATTGAAGTAAAAATCCAAATAACTTTCTTGCCTCTATGTCTTGTCTAAGCCTAACTTTACCCTCACAAACTCCCAACAATTATATATACCAAATGAGTCACAAACAAATGTTGCTTGTGATTCTGCAGCAAAAAAGTGGCCAAAATCCCATTATGCTCGCATGAAAAAAAGTTGTTCTTCACATTATGAATCGTCCAAAAGAGAAATATTGCAAGTCAACAATGCTTTTTGCATGTATACGACCAAAATAGTAATGGAGAATAACAACACGAAATTACTTTCCGTTCCCGTTTCTCACAAGGGCCGATCTAAAATTTTTATTTTTATTTTTTATGATGTAAGAAATTAATTAACAAAATTTGATTAGCGGATTATCCAGCGATACTCGATCACGATAAATTTTGGGATGTAGCGATTTCACCCTCAATATCGCTAGACCATGTCTCTGGGGACTTCAAAATTCTTAATCATTAAAAATTAAAATATATAATTTAATACTCATATATAAATATATTTTTTTGATAAAGACAAAATTGGTTTTTCAAATAATAAATACTTTTAAACATATGCATATGTTCGAAAAAGATTTAGGATGAGCCGAGTGAATGGCTTCGCCGCCGTTGTTTCTTACAATCTTTAGCGCACATTTTCCTTGTTTGGGACAACATTTTCCTAAAGTGGCGTACTGTCATCTAAAAGCCAAGAAGAATAACTGGAAACGAAACGTGAAAACTGTTCAGGCAAAGACATAAACGCACTTTTAAGAGTCGACATATTCAAAATTCTCAAGTGCTTTTTTCTTTGGGCGGTCGAGATGAAAAAGAAAGAAATTGAGAAAAAGATAAATTGGTATATATGGTCGGCTTATAGTCAAATACTAGCCGTACCCTCTATACTTGGATCCGTTTTGAATCTAATTGTGACACGTTAATCTCCCAAAAACAGAACTTTTATATCATTGTGTTTGACCTTTTTAATATCACAAATGGTACCTTAACTTAGCTGGTTTTCATAATTAGATCTCCTATTTTCAAAAAGGATGAGTTGGTCGTCTATTGTTTTATGATTTTTACTTAAAAGACAAATTAATGGCGTCGTATCACTCAAGTTAAAAGATTAAAAAGTTGTAATTTAAAGATAGAGAATTTAATTGTTTAAAACAGTTAAGTTAAAAATTCATTCAAATTTAGTTGACATAATCTAATTATCGAATTATCCTGACTTCAATTATTAATTAATAAACTCTCGAGTACAACAGTGTGTTATACATCTATTGTGATTGTATAGGTATATTTGATTTATATGTGACGCATGCCTTTTGACCTTGAGTATTATACTTATCATTTGGATCGTACAAATATATAGAAGGTACAGGACTTGTGTTAACGATTAATTGCCGTGTAAGATATGTGTTGTTCTTGAGGCCTCTTTATTATCAAGAGTTGACTATAATGTGTACACACGTATACTCATCTCATGCGCGAAATTACGGCCGCAATTTTCATGAGCCGGGTGTGCATGGATACATTTTTCGAAATAAGCACATTTTAAGTTTGGTGATTTTCTTCATGTCTGCTTTTGTTTTAGTGGAGTTTTTTTAATCTAATATTTCTGTCTAGTGACTTATAAATTCCACGAAAGACAAAATAAAATTGATATTATTGACGAAAAATGGTTTATTTAGAAATTGTTTTGGGACTGAGTAATCATCATCATTTCATTTTTCACGTCTAACAAAAAATAATGTGTTAAGAATTATAAGATTTTATCTTAAAATTAATTGATGGTAGGTAAAGTAATCCAAAATTTTCTAACACTGTCCTTTACTATGACTTGATTTGAGATGATTCACACGTAAATGAACATAATTTATATGTGAATAGATACTCACATGTGGGGAATAGATACTCACACATGGTGAATATATATGACCGACTTGAGACCCAATCTAATACTATGTTAAGAATCATGAAGTGACATTTTAAAATTAATTAATATTAAGTGAAGTAACTCAAGATTATATAAAATAATTTTAAATTTTATGACTTTTCAACGTGAGACAAGTGTATATTTTAACTATATGTAATACTACAAAATTAAGTTAGATGACTTTCATATGTCTGATTGGCGGCTTGTGAGCGAGAGTCTCATATAGCATGAAGAGGCAATCATTAAGCAATCAATTATATGATGAATTAAACTGTTCCCTTTTCACCTTATTATGTGGTCGTAAAGTGTAGCAAGAGAATGAGCCTTGGTTCTAGCTAATTTATAATTTATAAGGTTTTGTATTTACTGGCTCTTACACTAACTTTTGGGGCATAAAAAGGTTAGAATAGCAAAAGAGCATGAAAGAATTGGGACGTTCACCAGTGCAAGATTACATTGGATGCCCAAGTTTTCATGAAATGAGATTCTCTCATAACACCGTAACATTATAATAAAAAATTTAATATTTAAATTTAAATCTAATGGTTCAAATTTATTTGATTATGTAATAACGCGACGTTCACACTCAAATCCAACAACTGAAATCCCCTCTCATAAGGTATAAACAGTTTGATACTAAAGATAAGCATAATGATTGCCTAATAACTGTATTACTATTTCACAAAAAATAAAGAAATCATTGTTGGTGATGATGATATATATCAAATGTGCGATTTTATAAATGCCATTGATTAAAAATTGTTAAAGATAATAAATATATACATGATATTGATATTAAATTTTACCGTTACTCATTTAAAATTATTAAAATTATCCATATATAAGGCTAATAATCAAATTTCATCTACACATGTAAAGACATATTAAAAATAATAAATAAATATATCTTTAACTTTTTTAACTACTTAAAACTTTTTGAGGGAATAGGTCAATTTAGTCCCTGTGATTTATGTTAAAGACCAAATAAGTCTCTGTATTTTGTGAAAGTACCATTTTCATCCATGAGGTTTTGTTAAAAAATTATTTTCGTCCCTGCAGTTAACTTTTATTTAACGGTCAATGGTTTGACCGAAATAAAATACTAAAATGCTCATATATTTATCTATTATAGATTAGATGGCAAAGAAAAATAAAATAATGTCAAATGTGCACAAAATATATTCCAAAAAATTAGCTATTATTGTACAAACTATATTCCAAAATAAAAAATAAAAACAAAATGCAATCTTTATATACATAAATCAACAAAAAAAAAATTACAAAAAAAAAGCCAACACCCTGTCGACGTCTTTTTTTTGTAATGTAATCTTTTTTTTGTAATTCTTTTTTTGTTGATTTATGTATATAAAGATTACATTTTGTTTTTATTTTTTATTTTAGAATATAGTTTGTGCAATAATAGTTAATTTTTTGGAATATATTTTGTGTATATTTAATATTATTTTATTTTTCTTTACCATTTAATCTATAATAAATAAATATAAAGACATTTTAATCTTTTATCTCGATCAAATATAAAGACTTATTTAGTCTTTAACATAAACCTTAATGACTAAATAGATGATGGGAGAATTTAGTATAATCAACCCTACAAAGCTGCTGGATCACACTCCATCCTGTCCTTGTCACTGGGTCAACCAATCCTTGGGGAAACCTTCATGTGGGACCCACTTTGTATTATTTGAGTCTTACGTGTCCAGTTGCGGATGTGACTCATAGTTTGACACGACCACATTAATTGCAAGGCAAGGACAAAAAAGAGAAAAAATTAGCACAAGAGCCTTGCCATGATTTTCAATAAAGCAACAAGACCTTTTCTCAAGTGGGCCCACCAAATTATCCACCTTTTGTACTTGGACACGTGCCCTTCTTAAAGTCAAACCTCTACTTAGCCCCCCAATAATATAGCACAACCATGCAAAATGGATGAAAATTAATTTATTTGTACGTCTCAACCTAAAAATAAAATAATTATTTATCCGTGAAATGACAGCTCTATTGTATAGGTGGCGGGGATACGTGTCACTTCCTGATCTCCGGCCACTGTCTGCGGCGGCGTTGCCGGTGTTAGACTGTCGGGATCTAGTAGACCACTGTGGCTTCTTGTAGTAAACTTTTGGACTTGCTCAATTTAATATTATCTTTTTAAATCTAGATAGGCATGCCCATTTGAGTAAGTTTAGAAGATTGAAGTGACTTTTCAGTGAAATAATACTAAAATATGGCTATATTTATGGAAGTCTTGATACGATCATGATCTTAATAGAATTCATGGTTGTCCATCTATTCAATCTCATGCTTGCCCCATTATACTAAACAATTGTTTCGTGAAATCATCATTAATAGATACCCGCTTGTTTTTATTAAAAAAAAAAAATTATTTTGTAAAATGTTCTATTTACTCTCGATATTGGATACATCGATCAGAGACATGCATAATTGATTGATTATATATATATAGTTTTTTTGTTTTCAGTTCTTTACTATTTTAGTTTATCATCTTATAATTAATTATTTTGCAATGACAGACAAAGGTCTATGATTTGTTCTAGTGTTTGTCTATCCATTTGACGTCAATTAAACTCAATGAATAGTAAAGCATCACTAAACCTGGACAGGAATTTTTAAATAATGAATATATATCAATAATGGAAACTTCAACTAAAAAATACAAAAGAACTGATCTTTTTCCATCAGGCACTCATGAGCATAAGAAAATTTTGATTCTTGAAAGATATTTTACAAGAAACAACAAGTTTCCAAAGCTCAGAGGATAAAAAAAAAAAATTCTCTGATCTTTTCTCTTTCTCATTTATTTATTTAGAAATTAAGTTACTTAAAATCCTTAACATCCAAAAATATCTGGGATTTCGAATTTCAACATGTTGCTGCAATAGCTTTCTTTCTCATCTTCAGTGCTGTTGCTGGTCACGTACGTCGAATTGGAATTCAATGGAGCTGGACTTGATGAAGGTGTTGATAGATTTGACAAAACCGATTGGAAGCTCAGATTATTGCTGTTGTTGGATTGGAAAGTTGAATTCTCTGATGGAGGATGATCAATTATAAATTGATCTGATCCTTGATACACATAGTTTTGTGCAGGGACATAACATTCTGTGAAATTTGGTGGCATACAATTGCTTTGCAACTCATTAACTTGGCAATTTTGGGTGCTAAAATTGGTAATATTTGATGAAAATGGCTCCACCATGGATGGCATAAGTTGAGCATCGCCAGAAAATGGAACACAAGGTGTATTTAAGCTTGTACAATTTGGAATATCTTGATCAACTGGAGCTTGAAATTGGCTTGTTTGTACTAATTGCGACATTTGATGATCATTTTCTTGGAAAATAAACGGATAATTTTCGCGCTGGGACGATAAGAGAGACGAGGCTAATTTTAGTAGTTCTGGATTAGGCAAAGGTTGTTGCAAGGCTAGCAATCTTGAAAGATTCATTTGAGGAGAATTATAAAGTGAGGAGTTGAGTATGGAAGAAAAATCAAGAAGATCAAGGCGAGGAGTATGAGTTACGGGGTCGATTCCCATTCGGAGAAGCCTTTTCCTGATGTGGGTGTTCCAGTAATTCTTGATCTCATTATCTGTTCTTCCAGGCAAGCGAGCAGCAATGGCAGACCACCTATGGTTACAAGAAGAAGAAGAAAATTAATACAAATTTAGACTTTACAACATGATCATTATATTTTATGCAAAAATTAATGTCTTTACAATAAAAAAAATTTCAAAAGCCAAACAATGTCTTTATTATTGTAAATATCGATTACACAAGAGTTATGCCGCTGTTTAGAGTTTATAAATATCGATTAATTTTCTATCAATGAAATTTGCTTACTTGTTTCCCAAAATGCTATGGAGTTGAATTATTGTTTCTTCTTCTTCAAAAGAAAACCTTCCTCGTTTGATATCTGGCCTAAGATAGTTTGTCCATCGAAGACGGCAACTCTTTCCACACCTTTGAAGCCCTAAACAATAAAAATTGAAGAAAACAATCATAAGCTAGTATCTTAAGGAAGTAGAAAATCTTGAAACCAAACCATGCAATTGCAAAAAAAAAGAAAAAAAAAGAATGTATATATTGAGCTAAATGATGAGATGAGTCCCTACCAGCATTCTTTGGAAGAGTTCTCCAATTTCCATAGCCATGCTTCTGAATATAATCAATGAGCGTTTGATCTTCCTCTGGTGTCCATGGCCCTTTCTTGAGCCCATGTTTTTCACAACATGGTGTTCTTCCCATTGTGTATAGTACTGGTTTAATTTTGAAAGTTGTTTTGAGGGTTTAAGGTCGGGTTAGCTTTGCTATGTTACAGATGAAGAAGCTGTTATATGAACACAGAAGCAGAAGATGTAGGTCCGTAATTGAAAGTACTGCATACGGTGTGTGTGTGTGTAGATATATATATATATAGAGAGAGAGAGAGCGCTAAGAGGAAGAGTAAGAGAACTGAATGAAGTAAAAAGAAATTCGGTGGCCGTCCTCTGTTTAATCACTAGGCGACGTGTCCCACCTTTCTTTGGACAAAATGTGAATTCAACACACACTCTCTCTCTCGATTTCACATGGTTTATAATATCATGAGTACCCAAAGAGGGTTAGCTATAATATCTTCCACCTCATTGATAGAGACAGTAAGGGTTACCTTCTCTCGTATCATTTAAATATAATTAGCTTAGCCTTTCTTTCAGCCAAAAAAAAGGGTTAGCTATTTGTTATGATTAAATGTAAGAGAAAATATTAAGTTATTTTATGTCATATACGAAAATGTGTTTATAAAACTCTAAAAAAGTCTCATATATTATTAAAAAAATTTCACACTATCCCCTCCATGTTTCTTTTAAGTTATTAAATGACGTTTCTGCCATTTTATAATACATATATTTTTTTTCTTCATCTCTACCGATTTAATTACTATTAAATAAAAAATAAAAAGAAAATTAAAAAAAGACCATCTTCCCCAACCCCTTTTCCCTCACCCCCACCCCCCCCCCCACCCCTACCCCTGTTAGCCACCCCACCCACCCTACCCTTCCCATCAGCCCCCACTTTCATTCCTATCCCCACCCGTCAACCCCCAACCCCACGTGATGTGTGTGGGCTGTGTGTGTGCTTTATGTGTGTCGTGTGTGTGTGCGCGTGTTGTGTGCCGTGTATGTATTGTGTGTGTGTGTGCATAATGGGGGTGGGGGCTAATGGGGAGGGTGAGGGTGAGGGTGAGGGTGGGTTAGGGAAGATGGTCTTTTTTAAAATTTTCTTAATTTTATTTTTTTTTATTTAGTGAAAATGGGTGGAGATGAAGAAAAATAAAAGAAAAAAATATATTTGTATTATAAAAGGGGAGAATCATCATTTAATAACTTAAAAGAGACATAGAGGGGGCAATGTGAGATATTTTTAATAATACATTAGACTTGTTTGGAGTTTTACTAACACATGGGGGTAGAATGATAGTTTCGTATATCACAAAGGGGTAACGTGATATTTTCTCTTAAATGTATTTAGTTCGTACTACAATTTTAGTATTTATTGTACAAAAAAAAAAATAGAAATAAGAGTTCCAAGACTTGCGTGATGTGGTTAGATAGTAACTTATTGTGATCAAATATTTTAAGTTTAAACTTATACTTTTTGAACTTAGCAAAAACAAATAAATGGAAAAAAAAGGAATTGAGATAAAGACCATATGATAGGAGAAATTTAGTATTTTTTCAGTGAGAACTATAATACGTAATTTAATATTTATATATAATTTTTATTTTTAATAAAAATTGATTAATTTTTTAAATTAAAAATACTCTAAAAATACTTTTATATTTAAAAAAATTTCAAAGTTAATGAAAGTTACAACCTACTCTTTCCATATACATGCGCCCTTATTTAGTGGTGAAATTAATTAAAGAGGCAAAGATACTGTTGACCATTTTGATATATCTCTCTTCTCTCACCATCACATACATCATTTGCCGGCAGGCGAATCTCTCTTTGCTTTCTGGATTCATATTAACTGTAATCAATGTTGAAATGCCACGTACATCCTACCGGGATGGCCTTTTTCCTTGACCTTTGTGTTTGCACTTAACTTCACGGCTCCTCTTTTTTGTGCATGGCTTCAAATTCAAGCCGGCTAATTTCAAGCCATGTCGAGCTTTATACTAAAACACTATATAGTCTGGCCCAAGGGGTATGATAGTGATGGTGGATGTAAAACCGTCTTTAGGATATTACATATTCGATATTTTTTTATTATTTTAAAGTTTTATACTTAACTGATTCAAGTGTGGGGATGTGTCGTTGCATTTGGAGTTTTACTAGTTGGTAATCGAACTCCTCCAAAAATTTGGTGATCGGATACCGCAAGTTGAATTTTCATGTTATCTAAAAAAAAGACTATGTACTCTCCATTGCAACATCGTTTATCATTTTTTTTTGGTAAAATGAAGATTAGAGTCGTGGTTCAAAATCAAGACTTCTAATTATAACATGTTGCTACCTGATTGTTTCACTTAACTTTTGAGTACGACGTTTATCATTTTGGGGCCTTGGCTACATGGATAGTCGTGGGAAGGGTACTGTCGAGGTCGAAAATCTCACAGTTGAAGTTGGGAACTACTTGAGCCGAGTTGGATTTTTCAGGTCGGCCTCCGAGCTGTACTTTTCGGGTCGGCTACCAGACCTGCACAAGGAAAAGAAGGAAAAGGCGGGGTGATGATCCGGATTTTTCCCTCGAGCGTGCGAATGATTAGTATGTCCGAGCTGGCAAGATAGCTGAGAGCATTTAATAATGAGTTACCTCTTTAAATGAAGAGGGTGGAGCTCTATTTATACTAAGTTCTGGTCTGACAACATTTAATGCAGCACAGTTTTATGTCCCATCGGAACAGCTCGAACTGAGGTCGGGGTCTCTGGGGTCGGGCCAGTCATCCTGGTTGGACATTCAGTTGAACGCGCTGGCCTTGGCGCTGATTAGCCCGCTTCGGCTCGGGATAGATTCGTACCTCAGCTCGAGAACCCCTCGTCAATTCCCTCCCCCAAGTCGAGATCGAGAGGGTGAGATCTAGAATTGGCAGTTCCTCCCGAGCTGTAGGTGTCCGACCCCGAGAAAGCAGGGATGGCCATGTCAGCGATGCATCCCCAACGGATGGCTGACACGTCACCTGGCAGTTCTGACGAGACGCGACGTTTGGGCTTCCCGAGGCGACTTTCAGGGGCGCCTATAAATAGGGCTTTGACATCCGAGATTCATTCCACACTTCGCTTTCCATCCCTCAAGAATTTTAGGTCGGACACCAGAATGGTCGGAAGCAATTAGCTCGGAAGGAATCTTCTCGGGATTTGTCAACTAGGAGCCAGTTTGGTCGGTCGCCCTCTGCAATCAAGAGCAGTAGGTACGTCCCGACTCCCTTTAGTCATTCCTGTTCATTTATATTTAGTCTGTAGATAGGATGGGGAGGTCGGAGTCGGAAGATTCTCAAGCTATAGAAGTAAGGTCCTACGGTGGAGCTGAGAGTCCGTCGAGCTCGGAATCTACCTCAAATAGGGACCATGGTGGAGAGAGAACCAGTTCGTCTTTAGGGTCGGCTCGGAAATCCAGGCCTCGGGAGAGCGATGATGACTGCCAGGTTATTGGGGTCAGAATGGCGCAAGAAGAGGCCGAGGCAGATCCTTTGGCCGACCTGGGAGACTTGGGAGATGGAGAGGACGACGAGCCACTGAACAAGTTGGAGGGGGTCGAGATACCACATGAGTACTTAGCTGGAGTTTCTGCCTCGGAGCTGACTGTAGCGGTCCCGATTAGGGCAGTCCGACCTCGGAGCTCAGCTACAGCCAGTGGTTCGTCAGGTCGGGAGAAGAGGATAGAGTAGTTATTCGCTTGTTGCCAGCGCGAGTGTCATTCAACCATCGAGATGGCCAACGCTCGGCTGAGAGACTGGTCGGTGGACCGACACCACAAACTGAAGGTCCCTGGTCGGAATGACCCTGCCTGCTATCCTCCGCCCGATCATTTCACGATTTACGACCTCGCCTTCGATGTCGTCCGCCTTCCACTTTTCAGCTTCATTACAGGTATTCTGAACTACTTTGAGCTTAGCCCAGGTCAGATGTCACCAAACGGTTGGGCCATAATGGTGGCATTCTTCGTGTTCTGCCTCGAGAGGAAGATAGAGCCGACCTTGCGCTGTTTCAGGCATTTTTTCATTTACAAGCCCAACCCGAAGCAGCTAGGCTGGTTCCACTTCACGGCTCGGGTCAACAATGCCATATTTATCAAATGGCACTCCTCTAACAAGGGTTAGCACAACGACTACTATTGGGTCGAGCCGGCAGTGAACCCGGGGTGTAGGATGGACTGGAACCTTTCACTGAAAAAGACTTTGAACGACGACCCCAAGCTTTTCAAAAAGGAACTCGCCGAGGTCAGCGTGTTAAGGCCTGAGCCGTGTATGCTGATCGACATCGATAGTGTCCTCAGGTGGGACAGGATATAGAAGTCTAAGTTATTCGGGAGAGAACCCGACCTGAGCGAAGAGCACCTACACTTACTTCCCGAGCCTGAAGAGAACGCTCATTCTGACTCAGAAGAGGGTCAGTTCGCAGGATCAATGCCCGACCTCCTCGTCTCCTTGTTTGTCGTTGCTCTTCTCGATTGGTAATTGGTCATTTTTTACCTTATTTTCCTTTGTTTTTGTAGGCATGGCAGATACGGTGAAGCTCGCGTATCTCTAGAGAAGGAGAAAGCCCGACAACAATGGTGAGGCGTTGGCTCGGTTCGGTTTTGGCTTCGTCCCTCAAAAGCAGAGGCAGCGGCCCGGGGGCTATGCGAGGGAGGTTGGTGCAGAGGTCTCGTCGGGATCTCCTTTGACAAAGAAGACGAGCTCGGGTGTGACGATCCCCGAGCGCTCGACATCCCATCCTGACAACAGGAAGCGGCCCCGGCCCGAGTACTCTGGGAGGGGCAAGGCCGCGGAGGTGAGCCCTCTAAATAAGGATTTTGTGGAGGCTGCAAAGGTTGCCCGCGATCCCAAGTTAGGGTCAGTCCCAGCGGAGCAGCTTTCACTTGACCTGAGGACGGCCATAGTTACTGTAAGACATACCCAGACGTGCTGTCGTGGTTTCTTTTGTTGATTACTTTGACTGATCACCTTGCTTTATTCCGCGCAGGCTGAGTCCCATATCCTTACGGCACCTGGTCTACTTGCCCGGGCCTAGACTTACTGTGTGGAGCTCGAGTAGCGCTACACAGATTCCCGAGCTGAGTTGGAGTCCTTTAGGACGGATGCGACCCAGAGGCATAAAGCGGATGAGAAGGAGATCGCCCGGCTAAAGAAAGAGCTTGAGGCTGAGAAGTCCTGGCGCGAGGCCGCGGCCAAGGACGTTGAGCGCTATAAGCGGGAGAAGCGCGAGGCCGAAGCGAATTTTAAGGACCTCTTGGATCAGGTCGGCCCGCAAGGGGAGAAGGAAGTGGCAGCCTTTAAGTCCAGCCAAGAGGCTGTGGACTGGCTAGCCATTGAGGGTGGGGTGATGGCCCAGTACGCCGAGTTGGAGTACTACTTCCGAGGCCAAGTTGCAGCTCGCGAGAGGGCGAAGACCTTTCTCCCTGCCACCAAGAATGATTATATCGAGATCTTGGAGGCCCCGCCCCAGGAATTCTGGGAGATTCCCGAGCTACCGGCCAACTTGACGTCCCAGGCCAAAGAGGTGCTGGCGTTCGTCGAGAAGGGTATGGACCAGGTCGGCGACGTAGCCGAGGCCACCACCTCCACCGCTGCTCCCAGATAATAATTTCTTTTTGTAAAGTCGTCCGGGTCGGGCTTTTGTAATTCTGCCCAGGTCGGGCTTGTGTAATTGATTTTAATATTAATGAAATATCTATTTTATTTTTGTTTGCGTTTTGGTCGAGTTTGTACGCGTGTATCTTTCTCTTCGTAAATTTTCTTAAGTAAGTGGGGTTGGACCAACTTACTGGACCATACAAACTTAAGCGTAATGAACCGAGCTGGACGCGCCTAGTGAATTAACACCCTAATCCGAGCTGGTTAATTGGGCAACTGTTTAATCGTCGCCGACCTGGACTCGTCAGTCTGATTTAAAAATGGTCAAACTAATATTAACAAATGTTGAGCTCGAGTTCGGACCCCAAACTAACACACCGACCTGAAGCCGGATTAAACCGAGTTGGAACTCAATCCGAACTGCTAAAACTTAACAAATTATTATCGATTATACCCTAGCTGAAACTTCCTCCGAGCCGGTTTTATTGATCATTAGCTCGTGATCAAGCGTGGCCATCGCGTTAATCCGAGGGGGTAGTAGCTTTGTAGCTGAGGCAATTTGTGCCCGTGTCGGGAATTGCGCTGGTTTTGTTTTGTTCCCAGGTCGGGAATTGTACTTGTATGTAAAGATGCATTGTATTGAGTTTGTTCAAGCAATGTCTTGGCCTGGGGCCTTTACAAGATTTCTCGGCTCGGGGCCGTTACAAAATATTTCGGCTCGGGGCCGTTACAAAGTATTTCGGCTCGGGGCCGTTACAAAGTTTTTTGGCTCGGGGCCGCTAAACAAAATACCACTTTAGGTGTTCCGAGTGCCATGCGTTCTTTAATAGTTTCCCATTCTTGTCGCGAAGGTAGAAGGTCCCGGGTCGGACTTCTTTCACAACTTCATAGGGCCCCTCCCAAGTCGGGGAAAGCTTGTTACTGGAACGCGACGAAAAGATGGTCTTCTTGAGCACGAGGTTGCCAACCTTAATAGGCTTAGGCTTAACCTGTTTGGCAAAGGCCCTTTGCATGGCAGCTTTGCTGGCCAGCATTCTGATTTGAGCTTTAGCTCGAAGCTCTTCAGCGAGGTCGAGCTCTTCACGGATCCGTGCTCCGTTTGTTTCTGGATCATGGTGGAGGGTTCTACTAGTCGGAGACCCGACCTCCATTAGCAGCACCGCTTGAGTGCCGAAGGTCAGTTCGAAGGGCGATTCTCCCGTTGCCGAGCTGGTGTTGGTCCGCTGAGCCCACAACACCTCGGGAAGAATTGATGCCCATTGGCCCTCTACTTCCTCCAGCTTGGTTTTCAGACCCTGCAAAATGATTTGGTTAGTCCTTTCAACTTGGCCATTACTTTGAGGGTGAGCAATAGATGAGAATCTGAAGTCGATCCCAATCTCAACACATTTGCCTCAAAAGTATGTATGTCGAATTGTTTGCCGTGGTCAGTGATGATGACCTTTGGCACCCCAAATCGGCAAATGATGTTTTTCCATACGAAATCCCAAGCTGCCTTTTCTGTTATTCTAGCAACACCTTCAACCTCGGGCCATTTAGTGAAGTAGTCTACAGCTATAAAGGCGTGCTTCTTTTGGCCAACACACGTCGGCAATGGGCCGATGATGTCTAGACCCCACTGATAGAATGGCCATAGGCTTACCATTACTGTGAGGTCCAGAGCAGGCTTCCTCTGTACATTGGCGAACCTCTGGCAGGTGTCGTACTTTTTTACATACTCTTTAGCATCCTGCTCTAAGGTTGGCCAGAAATAGCCTTGCCTTAATGCCTTCCGAGCCAGAGCTTTGCCTTCCAAGTGATTTCCACATACCCCTTCATGAATCTCCCGGAGTACATAGTTTCCCTCTTCGGGTCCAACGCATTTCAAGAGAGGCCAAGTGTAGGCTCTCTTATAGAGTTGTCCGGCAATTATGACAAACCTTGAGGCCTGTTTCATGAGCGTCCGAGCTGCTTTTTCATCTTCTGGGGTCATACCCCCTCCAAGTAGTCCACGATTGGTTTGGTCCAATCTGGGCTTAGATTGAGCTCGGCTACGGCTTGCACCCCTAACTGAATACTGGGTTCGGATACTTCTTCAACATGGACCAGGGCAGGTCGGCTCTCGCCCAAGGCCAACCTGGATAGGGCATCAGCCTTCATATTCTCTTCCCTGGGAATCTGCTGTATCGTGAACCTTCTGAGCCCCGAGGTCAAATCCTTGACTCTGTTGAGGTAGGCCAGCATAGCACTGTCCTTGGCTTCGAACTCTCCCGATATCTGATTAGAAACTAGTTGAGAGTCGGTGCTCAGGTCGACTGTTTGTGCCCCGAGCTGAGCTGTAATTTTCAGTCCTGCAATCACTGCTTCGTTGTTGGACGCCGAAAATGTGAACTTCAGTGAGTATTGGTGCTCATGCCTGGTTGGGTCGAGGATGACCACCCCAGCTCCGCTTCCGGACTTCCCTGAGGCCCCATCCACATGGACCTTCCACACGTCCTCCGGGTCATGCTTTGTTCGGCCAGTGCATTCTACCACAAAGTCCGCGATGGCTTGGGCTTTGATGGATGTTCTGGGCTGGTAGGTGATGTCAAATTGACGCAGCTTAACTGCGCATTTCAGTAGCCTGCCTAACGCCTCCGGCTTGTGCATGATGGACTTGAGCGGGGCATCCGTCATGACCTTAACTGGATGAGCGTCAAAGTATGGCTTCAACTTTCTTGCCGCTGTGATGAGCGCGAGGGCGAGTTTTTCCAAGGAAGAGTATCTCGCCTCGGCCCCTTGCAAGGTTTTGCTAACATAATAGACCGGCTTCTGCTCATTTCTTTCTTCTCGGACTAGTGCCGCCGCCACTGCTATTCTCGAGCATGCTAAATATAGTACCAACTCCTCCCCCACCTCAGGTCGGGATAACAGGGGTGGCGAAGCTAGGTACCTTTTCAGCTCTTGGAAGGCGTTCTGGCATTCCTCAGTCCATTCAAAGTTCTTAGGATTCCTCAATATCTTGAATAATGAAGCACACTTGTTAGTCGACCTGGACATGAATCTGCTCAGCGCTGCGACCTTGCCTGCTAATACCTGGACGTCCTTCACGCAGGTCGGCGGAGCCAGGTCGAGTATCGCCTGGACCTTCTCCGGGTTAGCTTCTATTCCGCCGGCTGTGACCATGAAGCCCAGGAAGTTTCCTGCCTTGACGCCAAATGCGCACTTTTTCGGGTTCAGCTTTATCCCAAAGTGCTTTATTACGGCGAAGGCTTCAGCCAGGTCGTTTACATGGTCTTCCGCCCTTCTGCTCTTGACCAACATGTCATCTACATAGATTTCCATATTCCAACCAATCTGATTTTTGAAGACCTTGTTCACCATCCGAGTGTAGGTAGCTCCAGCATTCTTGAGGCCAAAAGGCACGACCTCATAGTAGTAGAGCCCTTTATCGGTAGTGAAGGCGGTCTTCTCTTTGTCTCCGAGAGCCATCTTGATTTGATTATAGCCTTTGAAGGCATCAATGAAAGAGAGTAGCTCGAACCCGGAGGTGGCGTCCACCATCTGATCGATCCGTGGTAGGGGAAAATAGTCCTTAGGGCAGGCTTTGTTGAGGTCGGTGAAGTCAATACACAGTCTCCAACCACCCAAGGACTTAGTCACCAGCACCACATTGGACAACCAGGTTGGGTACTGTATTTCCTTTATGTGGCCGGCGTCCACCAACTTATCCACCTCTTCGGCTATGATTTGTTGTTTATCATAATGGAAGTGCCTACGCTTTTGCTTTACCGGATAGTGACTTGGGTCGGCATTCAGGTGATGCTCAATCACATCCGGGTCAATTTCTGTCATGTCAGAGGCAAACCAGGCAAATATATGTTCATTCTTTAAGAGGAATTGGCTTATACCTTTCTTGAGGTCGGCAGAAAGTTCACTCCCAATCCTTGCTCTCTTGGTTTCATCAGAAAGCTCCACCTCCTGGAGGTCTTCAGCCGGGCTTCCTCTCTTAGCATCTCTCTTTTCTTCGAGCAGATCTGGTCCCTAGCCGATTTGATACTTGGGCCGGAGTGAGTTTTCATAACATTCCCGAGCTGAGAGCTGGGCTCCGCGAATGGTGGCCACACCGACCGGGGTCAGGAATTTCAAGGCCTGGTGGTAAGTTGAGGGGACGACCCTGAAGTGATTGAGTACCACCCAACCTAAGAACCCATTGTAAGTAGAGTTACAATCTATCACAATGAAGTTGGCTTGCATCGATGCCCATTTATCTCCATCTTCCAGCTTTAGCGGGAGGTTGATGACCCCTTCGGCTCGGTGGGACTGCCCGGTGAAACCAGCTAAAGTACCCCTCAATGGCCTGAGTCGGCTCCTGTCTAACCCCATTTGTTCAAAAGCGCTGAGGAATAAGACTTCTGCCGAGCTCCCAGTGTCCATCATCAACCTCTTGACGGTGAAGTTGGCTATTTCAGCGCTAATCACTAGTGGGTCGTCATGAGGCAATATCACCCCCTCCAGGTCTTCTGAGGAGAAGGTGAGCTCCTACATCCCCGGGGCCAGTCCCCGTATCAGTCCATACTCCCTCCCAGCACGAACATAACCCTTCCTGCCTGCTGAGGTCTCTCATCTTGATGCCAATCCTCCCGCAATGGTCTCAATCACGGCCAAGCGTCCGCCCCCAGCCTGGCGCTTGGGCGAACTCCTCTCCCTATCCCTTTGGTCGGGATTTCGGGTCGGCTACGAATCTACATATCTCCGGAGATGGCCTCGGGCTATCAGTGCCTCAATCTCCTGTTTCAAGTCTTTGCACTCTTCGGTGGTATGGCCGTAGTCTATGTGGTAGCGGCAATACTTGGTCCTATTGCGCTTCTCGGGTCAGCCTTTCATCCTCGGTGTTGGAGGCAGGTGGTTCTGGTGTTGGATCTCCATCAGGATCTGCTCCCTCAAGGTATTAAGGGGAGTGAACATAGTAAACCGGGGGTTCTGCTTTGGCTATTGAGGCTGCTTGCCTCGGTCGTTTTGTACTTTACCCCTAGGTTGGGCTCGGGAGGTCTCTCCCTTCTTATTGGCCTCCTTTTCCTTGTCATCATCCCTCTTCGCCTGATGGATTTCTTCCGAGTGTATGTACCCTTCTGCTCATACCATCAGCTCGGATACAGTGTCCATGGGGTCGATTGCCAGGGAGGATGTAAGTGGGCCCGACCTAAGCCCATTCTGGTAAGCCATCAACGCCATGGAGTCCTCGAAGTTGGGAATTCGGAGGGATTCTTCATTGAACCTGGCCGTGTAGGCCCTCAAACTTTCCCCTCTATGTTGCTTCACCAACAACAATGTAGAAGTATGACGGGTGACGCGCTGGCTTCCCGCGAAGCGGGATAAGAAAGCCTCAGCCAGCTGGTGAAAGCTTGCAATTGAACCGGGACGAAGTTTCTGGAACCAATCCAAGGCATTGCCAACCAGGGTGGTCGGGAATGTCTTCGCCTTCATGAGATCTGGCATGTCATGCAGAGTCATGTGGTGATCAAAATTGAGCAGGTGGCTGGCTGGGTCTCCATCTCCGTTGTAGACGGCCAGGTTGGGCATACGGTTACCAGTGGGCAGTGGCGTGGCCAGTACCTCAGGGGAGAGTGGGCTAACGCCGAGCTGGTTGATGACCTTGGCTATGGCAGCTGCGGTCTTGGCCTGCTCGGGGTCGACTTGAGCGGCCCTTTTACCTCCCGCCACGTCGGGTCTGGCCATCGGCGCTAGAAAGCCCTCCTCGTCCTGCGCTCGTTTTCGCCTTGACTCCGGGATGTGAAATTGCGGACGCGACGACCGCGGCATAGCCTCTTGCGGAGCCAGGGGGCCCTCAGCTAGCCGGGCTACCTACTCCTTAAGTTCCTCAAACATCCTCAGCATCATCCTTATTTCTGGCGATAGGCTAGAGTTGGGGTCTCCTTCGGCTGCTGGGTTGGTTTGAGTGGCTAAGTGTATGCGTTGGCTCGTTCCAACGTCTGCCTGGGTTAGGTCTTGGCTAGGCCCCTGCGTGGTTTCGAGGTCCCCTTCCGGGTTAAGCGAATCCTCTATCGGCGTGGTGTGGCTTCTAGTTTGCACCATAATGGTTTCTCAATGGGTAGTGAAGAGAGCTATAAAAGAACTCGTCGATTCCCACAGACGGCGCCAAACTGTCGAGGTCGAAAACCTCACAGTTGAAGTTGGGAGCTACTTGCGCCGAGTTGGACCTTTCAGGTCGGCCTCCAAGCTGTACTATCCGAGTCGGCTACCAGACCTGCACAAGGAAAAGAAGGAAAATGCGGGGTGATGACCCGGATTTTCCCCTCGAGCGTGCGAATGATTAGTATGTCCGAGCTGGCAAGGTAGGTGAGAGCATTTAATAACGAGTTAGCTGCTTAAATGAAGAGGGTGAAGCTCTATTTATACTAAGTTCTGGTCTGACAGCATTTAATGCAGCGCAACTTTATGTCTCATCGGAACAGATGGAATTGAGGTCGGGGTCTCCGGGGTCGGGCTAGTCATCCTGGTTGGACATTCAGTTGAACGCGCTGGCTTTAGCGCTGATTAGCCCGCCTCGCCTCGAAATGGATTCGTACCTCAGCTCGAGAACCCCTCGTCAGGTACAATTGTAATTATGTAGCAAATAATAAAGTTGGATATATAAATAGTAGTTGAACATTATGGATAAATACTGATGTGTTCCTTTCTCAAAATAGTTGGTGATTTTAAGATATTCAAAAGAATAATAAATGCCATGAGCGCTTGAAGATAGCATTTAATTCATGGCGACAATAATTGAGTTTGGTTTTGCCGAAATATTGGAGCATTTATTGCACTTTCGAGTATACTGAGCTAAAAGAGTTGAGAAAATCTCATCATATCGTCATTTACCTTTTCGATCTAAATGAAGCCGAATTTAAGAAAAATTATTAGTGAAAACTAAGTAATTTTAGAGATTAAAATTAATAAAAAAAAATGAAAGTCGAGTGTTTTTTCAAACAAAAAATTTAAGAATTTTAAAAGTATTTAAAATATTTTATGAGATCCATAAAAACTTCATACTTGGACCCGCCACGGGAGATGATGCTATAATTGTGAAAAGCTATTTTCCGAGACTTATTGCTTGTTGCCTTATTGTAGCATATGGTCGAAAATCATGAGAATAAGATAAAGGGAAGGGACAAATTTGGAGTCAAATACGTAAATAGCTTAGGGAAATGACATCTGATGTGTCGTGCGTGCTAAAATGTTGCGATTTGCAAATTAGTTGTATGGAACTGTTTCCTCATGAAGATTCAAACATCACGCAAGCTGTCTTTACACCTACCATAACACGATAAAAAGATCAAAATTTCAAGAACTATTGATAATACGGTTAGAATATATATTTATTTTACATAAAAAAAATTAAAAATTTTAAATAAAATTTTGACTTATTTCACTTAATATTAATTAATTTTAAAATAGAGTCTCAGTTATTTAACAAATACGTTCCGATAAAAAGGAATAAATTATCTCATAACGTTATTATATAATGAACGAAATTCAATAATTGTAAATTATTAATACATATATAATAAATGATGTTGACAATTTGCAACAGTAAAATCTCACTCATAATTATATTATTGTATGAGAAGATCCCCACTCCTAGAAATTATCCATGCATGAATAGTTGCTATGGCCATAAGTGTGTCCAAGTGTAAGGTTATAAGAATTGTAACTCTCGTTAACCCGTCAAAAAACTATAAATTACTTTCAAAATCTTTAGTTTTTTTTTTGTGGCTAAAAATCACTTAACACCAATGACTCTACTATTTTTAATCTCTAAAATCACTAGTTTTATTGATGAAATATCCTAAATTCGCTCCGTGCAATCTTCTTCACTTGCCAATTTGTCCTTATTCTGATCTCGCTCTCACTCTCACTCTCTCACACTCTTATGTGACAACTTAGTCTTCGTGTTGCTTAGTAATGTGACAACTTGGTCTTTGTTTTACTACTAAGCAAGGCAAATTTCTTTTTGACTTCCTACTAAGATGAGTCATAAGGATCCAAAGTTGCTTCACTTTGTAATAGACTATGCATAATTAATTATTGCAATGAGTTACGTTCATGGTCCTTAATTTAGCTACATCCCATTTTGACGCTACTTTGTCTACACATTCCATTTCACGCTCTCTACTATATCATACCAGTTTAACAAACATACTGATTTTAAAGAAGTAAAATGACGCTTGTAAGAAAAGTCAAATGAATTGTACTACCAATTTCATGCATCTCAATAGAAGGGAACAAGTGAAACAAAAGCCCCAAGAGTTGCGTAGATTGATTGGATAGTAATTTATTGTAATCAAATGTCCTAATTACTTTCCGGTTACAAATATTGCTTGATCCTTAACTAACCTAGAATATGCATTAGAACACGTTACTGTACCACAAGGTGTACAATCTTGCCTAAGATAAGTACCTCGTCATTAAAAAAAAAAAAGAGAAAAAAAGAAAAGCGACGATCTGTGGCAAAGACCAGTTTCTACATCTCACAATTATCAGCAGCAGATACTTGGACAAATTAATGATGATTCACTTCATATATTTGAATTTGCAGCAGATTGAGGCATAAAGAGTTAATCTAATGTAATAACATTAAGAAAGAGGATGATCCGGTTGAAGTATATTTCCATTTTAGTATAATTCTATTTTAGGCTTTACATTAAGGAGTTTTTAAGTTTCCTTACTAGACTAGTAATAAACTTCAACAAAATCGGACTGCATATTGATCACAATACCGTTTATGCACGTTGTCCACAATATCTGAGAACCTCGAAATTTTATGTGACACTTCAGCTTAAAGCCTGAGGATTCTAATAAATCTGAAGAAAATAATGATATTTGAATAACAATGACAAAGAATTGGGATAAAAATGAAACATACAAAAGCAAAAGATCAATATACTGACCGTCAAACAACAGACGGACGTGAAGAGATAATCCCTAATATCTGGTCGTGTAACATATCATTTGTCACGAGAACGCCACCTGAAGGAAATATGACTCTTCTTTCATCTTGATCCGCGGAAAAATCAAGTTGACTTCCTCTCCAGTCAGTCACCTGAAAACAAGTCGTCACGTAGATAACATAAACGAATGCCAATATTGTGCACAATATGGATGCTAAGGATCACCTAGGCAGGGCGAGAAACATATCCAAAAATCTTACTTTGCAGATCTGAATGCCCACATTTCTTTGGCAGAAGAGATTTCTATGCTTGAAAGGTTATGCGACAACTTAAATATGATAAATGCACAAACAGGGGATTTACCACAAATCAAACCAAACTAAAGCCTTTTTCCCCTAATGGGCTCGGCTAGGGATTTACCACAACCTCCACAATTTTTGCTTGTTTTGGGCTAAGATTATTTATGAGCGATCATCATGTATCCAAACAGGACAATATTTATCAAACTTAACTATTGTCGTGGAGAATAGTCAGTGAACTTCAACATTTGGGTATCAGCTAAAGGACAGCCAATGGGAAAATTCCATCACAAGTCATCTGATGCCAAGAGGGGCAGGGTTGCGATTCCCAAATTACTTATCTATAGGCAGATATGGGCATCATAATAGATCGACGCTGTCATACTTCCCTATGTGTAATTTGGATCTTGACTGAAAGCGTCTTAAGAAGAGACACTTCTCAAGTTAAGGATTTAGGATGCTAAATGTATTTAACTTATAGAGGAGAAATCACAAGATAACATAGTGATTGAAAACTAAAAAGTTTCACGAATGACACAAACTGAAAATGATTGAAAATTAATAAGTTTTACGAATGACACAAACTGAAAATGAATGCAAATTAAAAAGAAAATCCGGTGGTGTGAGATTTACCTTTCCCCCAGCCTCATGGACACATATCACTCCAACAGCATGGTCCCAAGCCTACATTTACATCAGATGAAACATCACTTTCTACTGCAGCAATTTCAATGATGACTTGAAGTTAGCATCATACCTTGATAGTTTTCTGAGTCTTTGTACGAAGAATGAAAACAGATGCCTTTCCAGATGCCACCATCATATACTTGCACAAACTGTGCATAAATAGTAGAATATTTGATCATGTGATATATCCAGACAGCATCAGTCCCAAGGGAAAATAATTAGAACCATATTATAACAAGCAATTCCCTAATAAATGTCAATCCATCCTTCTTGAATTTAAATGTCGAGCAACCCTCTAAGATAGCCATTCAAGTAAAGGTTATTTGATACATCATATCAAGACAATTGTTTTAGAAGTTGATCATATTAACATTATCTACAGTGTTGAGTACACATATAACACTGCTTGATTTGCTTTAACCATGATTAAGAGTCTCAACATTGATGAAGTGGAGGAGAAAGCTTTTGATTTGTTCAAAATCCAGCAAACCAACATGAATGGGTTTCCCAAATATAGTGTTTATATTATAATACAGAAAAAACTAGAGCAGGAAAATAAACAAGCGTCAACCCAAGAGTAACTACATTGTCCATAACACATTTCAAAAGAGTAATGCTCTTGTTTATGAGCTGTTCAAAAGAAGTCAAGAGACCCAAAGTCCAGGAAAACAGCTTATAGAAAATCGAGATCCAGAAACAACCAGAAAATGCTCTATTCCAGTGCAGCAGCTTGGAGTGCAGAAAGTGATGTTTTATGCTTATTTCACAAAGATGCTTAAGTTTGAACAGTATAAATGGTAAAACTATGGGCTGAACATGGATGATAACAAAATTGGGAGAAGCAATAAGCAGCGAGACAACTGACGAATTAAGCTGGTAAGAAGCAGAAACTCTTATGAAAGAAGATACATGTAGAAGAGCCATAAGCCAATGGAGTATAGTTGAGCAATTTTCCAGGAACTGACGAGTGACTAGGGCTAATTTAATTTGATAATATTGCATTGCAATAACATTTTTTAAATTAGTAGACATTAAGTGGCAAACTTTGGGAAAAACTGGTAGGTTAACTGAAAATACCATGTATATCAATTATGTGAACAGAAAAGAGAAACTCCATGTGGACCATATATATAGCATGGTTAACTAATTCTACTTGTTAAATACTCTTGAAAGTATATCACGAGATTTAATGAATCCTCTTTATACATGTTTGTATTTTAAGCCTAATTGATATCTCTCAAATGTGTCCATCCCACAAGAACCTTATCAGATTAAGAGAACCTTCAAGAACAGCACATAAAAGGAATTTGGTCATGCTATGTTTAGAACAAATCTCACTACTCCTCACCAGTTTTGACAATTAATATCAAAATTAAGGCAAATGCAGACATTGGTATTTTTCATAAAATAAAACTAAACCTTCCACAACAAGTAGGCAGAAGAACAATTTCTTTATCCCCAACATTCTCCAAGTTAGTTGTGGCGTTGAATAAAACAGACAGGGGAAATGATTCCCATGTTTGACTATCTGGAATACAATAGCGTCCTTTGTGAACTAAGTGACACCCATCAACAAAGCATCTGATCCAAGGCGATTTGGCAGTGGTACTTTCTCTGTCCCATAAGCTTTTTTTCCATGTTCCACAGCCTACATGAGATATCATAATGGTCCCTGATCCAGAGACCATCTTCTCACTTTCCAGTGCATCAGATTGAGAGCCGTCATAGTTGTCATCCTGCCAGTTAGGGCAACCCATAACTCCTAAAACTATTTTCCCTTCAACTACAAGAGCCAAGCCCACCTGGAAAAGTATGATATTGATAGTAAAAGCACTCTGAAGAAAACACCAAAAGCATGCAGAGACACGCTCACACTGCACATGAATTTCTAACATGGACAGATCAAATAAACAATAAAATTAAATAGATTGTTATTGTCAGAGTTGTTAATCCTTTATCAGTTAAAAGTCTAGTCTCTGAACCAAGTAAGCTTCATTTTATGTGCAATGTGGTTAATAGATACTAACAGCAGCAACATGAAAGATTATTGATATCCAAGAGCCATCACTTCATTTAAGTAGGATATTATATTGACACTGGACTTGCAGAATTAGAGTAACATTCTAGCATTATGTTAAAAGGAAACAAAGGTGACACGACTCCAAGTGAATTCCATGTTATGGAAGTAACATTTGTCCTAGATATATAGCACCATGACCCTAACTTCTAAGGGAAGAAGGTTAACATTCTACCCAAACAGGATTTCATCTGTAATTCCTTCTTCTTCTAGTCATATCTTCTTTCTTCTTTCTTTTTGGTCTCCTTCTGGGGTTGGTGAATCATCTATAATACACTGCTGTAGCTCAACCTAGGATACCAAAGATTGATGCACCCATACCTAATTTGTGAACTGGGAGCAAATTCATAAATTCAAGAAAGTCTTAATTTGTAATTTGTTAATTGGCACTTTCTCCTCATAAATGGCTCCTTTGATGTCCAAATGGGTTCTTTTTATCTGCAAATTGAGGGAAAGGACAAGAATAGTCCAAGCCCAAATTTCAGTCCAAGTAACTATTAAGACAGTCCTGGGCTTACATGTAATGGTAGCCCAAGGCTGAGAAGTAACAAGACATGCAAGGACCTTCTAGTGGAAGAGCACTGGGAAGGAAAGAATCGTTTCACGCCAATGTGAAGAAAATAAAGCGACCCTCTCAAGCACCACCTGCAAATATAACAATTATATATGTAGGTATTTCGTGTTCATTTGGCTACAAATGTATTTGAATATTACAAACAAATAATTCACACACTCTGGTTATGCGCTAAACTAAGGGATCTTCTGAGAATGGTCGCCTGGCATTCTCCCTCCCGCGCCCACTCTAGGTATTGTAGAGCTCAACCTATCTGGTAAGAAATCTGTATTAATTTTACAGTTATTTGGGACCATTTCTTGATGATATACCTCAACAGTAAGTAACTAGCAAAGTCCGATGCTCATTGAGCCAAATGAAAAGAAAAAGGAAAAACTGCCACAAAACTGTATTGTACAGAAAAAGCAGTACACATCAGAGACTTAGATTTGTATATGCTACTTCTCTTCCTTTGCTATGACCACAATCTCTACTTCTCTTCCTTTGCTAAGACCAGAATCTGCTCTTCCTTCTTTTTCTTGTTGCAGATATTAGGACACTTTTATCTCTTCAGTTTACACCCTGAAAAAGTACTAAAACCTTTTCTCTGGATAGAAGGAAAAGATAAGTAAAAGTTTATTTTCTTATTCCTCGTCTATAAATATCCAAAATTTGATACCTAACACCCCATAGATAGTTCGAACTGTATAGGAACAATAATCAACTGGCTTCTTACTTTTCCTTCAACTACTCATCAGATATTAAGCTTAAAGACACAATCCGTATACATTCAATTGATTGAACTTCTGAATTGTGGACATTTATCCGCGTGAAATTGGAAAATTTCTGAACATATAGTTCTTAATTGGTAGAATATTATAAGGATTGCCTTTCTGCTTTTCTTTTGGTTTACAGTTTTGGAATCAGAGGCAACTTACTCAGAGAAAAGCATTACTTAAATAATTTCTTCACCGCAACAGAATAAAAGGACAAAAATGAGAAAATCGAGAAAACATCACTTAATACAGATGAGAAACTGGATTACTCATCTAACCACAGTTCAGGTAACCAATTTGACATCTCCTAATCAAATGGAGAATGAACAAAAGAGAAACGGGAGGAAAAGGATATGAAACAACTGAAAGTAGAACATACCACATAAAGAGCCTTAGTACCTTTAACAAATCCTCGTGTACCATCGATAGGATCCAGCACCTGCATTAAGTGCATAAAAGAAAAAAACAACGCTCAAGCTTAAGATAAATTAGAAGCAAGTAAATAATATCTTCTCATAAATTCTCAGCGTGTTAAGCTGTCAGTAGGTTATACGTATGAGGAAAATTCTGAAGCAAGATGGAAGGCCTTTTTCCTGAACTTCCAATTCGCACAACAGAAAAGGTGCAAGAGGTCACAGAGCACATCTAATGCAAATATGCGGAGAACCAATACTGTCACTAATAATATCTTCTATGATTATGTTTGTCATATGCATAAAACTTGGTGTATTTCTCCACTGTAGCATCCAACAGGTTTTATTGTTGAGACTGGAGTGGTATAGTAAAAGAGAATATTTTCCATGCAAGCCTACTGTTTCCCTTCTTTAATTTCATCTCGAGCTTCTTCTTTTTTTCCACATATTCACTATTTCTATTTGAGGATTTCTTGCCCTTTGCTGTGCTTTCAACTGATGGATTTCCTTGCCTCTCTCAAAACCCACAAAAAACATTCCATTGACAAGATCATGCCTAGAAAGGTTACGACTGCAGCTGCAAAAGTTCATTGAGATATCAGCAAAATTCTTTATGGACTCACCCAATAAGTAGCTGGCCTATGAGTAAACACATAGGCATCTTTCCCCCCTCTGTCAATTGCTTTCAAAACATCATCTTCCGCTAATTTATCTCCAAGTGTTGCTTTACCAGTGACCACATTGGTAACAGCATCTCCCAGATTATTTGAACGTAAGAAAGCTGAATCCTCTTCAGCCACCAAAGGGATAGATGGAAAGAGGTTGCTCAGCTCTGTCAGCATGAGGGGAAAAAAATTATCAGATACTTAGAAGGAAAAATCAGTTGATTTCTTCTTTCCTCAAGTATTATGTAAAAAAATGGCTTGTAAAAATTTCTGAGATCAGCCTCAATCTAGCGATATTCTCAACTATCATTAAATGGATTTCCTCAGAATCATGTGCAAAATTGAAAGTTGAAGCTATCTGACTACCTGAATTGGAGAAAAATAAAGAAAGCATGAAGAGCAACAAAGCATATTATCCATATATAACTTCAGTTATAACTCGTGCAATCAAATAAAACCTTATAAACCCATCACTATTGTCAGCTTAGTGCAGCACTGGTATTTTTTTTGAAGAACAACCAATAAGGTCCTCGAGTAGCTTTTAGTGCTATCCAAAGAACACTATAGTCTTAGACTTATATGACAAGAGGTCCCTAGCCAGTTCTCAAAGTTGTGATGCGAAACTGATTCCTCGCAGCCTAAATCCCTATCTCTGCTCTGACTGAACTGTAACTATATTTGTCTCTGCCACTTTCTTCTACAGCTCCAAGGTAAATGACATAACAATGAGAAAAGAAATTGGAAGAAGTAGCACTTTGAAATGTCTGTCTCCAATTGAATGTCAATGCACCTATTATTAGGAGAGTATCATGCTCATAAACTATTCATTAAGGAGACATAGAAAGAAATGTTCAGGTCATTGTAAAGTGAGGTGGAAAGGCCAACAGTCATTTTACATGCATTTCTAAGACAGTTTCTTCCACCTCCAATTACATGAGTAATTAGCTCTTCTTGCTGAAGAGTTTTTCAAATTTCTCTAATCTAGAGTGGAGAAATCTTGTTGGTATAGTTTCTGAAAGCATCAAAACTGAAGTTATTGCCAGAACAATTAAACAAGGCAGAAAGAAAAAGTGTCCTACAAAATTTCAGTAATCTTTTGGAGGAGTGGTGTGGGCAACAGAGCTGCTTGCCTCATGCTATTTCTTGTATGACCTCCTCAATAATTCGCATGGTGAAATCATCAAAAGGTAATAGATCTATTCTCCAAAAGTCTGGGTTAGCTTAGAATATTCCCCATCATCTACACATTCTTACCCTTGACTATGAACTACCTTGCTACCAGTTACCAATGTTCTGATGCCATTCTCATGATAACTTAACATTCTACATGTGATCACAATGCTCCATAAATATCACAATGTTAATTGAAAATCTCAAGTTATTGCCTTCTAACTTGAGAAGAATCAAGAATTCTGATGCTTAATATTAAAATGATATTCTTTTCCAAGTTCGGCATGTTCAAATGTATTAAACTGTGGAAATGCATAATCTCAAATGGAAGACAGACTAAGCAAACAGCATCCCTTTTTTCAATCATAAAACATACCTCAACAAACAGAATTCAAGGGAAAAATTACCTAAGCTGACAAGAGCCTGCACACCAAAATCTGCAATAGTAACAGGGGTCTGGTCATTTTTCTCAAGGATACGCCCATCGTTTGGGAACAAAGACTTTTTCACCTAACAATCATCATTCAAGTCCAATATTTACAATAAGGAAGGAAGTGATATATAGATAACAACCAAAAAAAGAAACAGATAAAGTTTCTGGTACTTAATCCCCACTAACTGAGATCGTGAAATAATCACATTTGACTTGTTTCTATTTGTAGTTATTAAACCTCACTCATAAACCTTAACAAGATACAAATACATTTCAAAACACATCTTAAGCTAATAGTCTACAAGATCAATCAAGATAGAGTTTTTAGTTTAATTGTACTACAACTACCCATTTCAATGCAATAGAAGCAAGGATTTACAAAGTGATAAATTAATAACAATGATGAATACACAACAACTCTAATGATCATAGACATTTTCATTTATTATACCTTAAAAATTAAGAACCTCAACAAATTTGATGAAAAAGTATTAGCCTTGTGAAAGGAAATAATGGTCTTAGAAATCTACCAAGTACTTATGGAAAAATAATAATTACAAAAAAAGCACGTGTTTTTGTCAGGTTTGTCGTTCATGTGACAACGTTATTTATTGCACGAGTCTACTCTCTTTCATGTTCAACATTTTTGTAAAGCCTTTTTCAATTTTAAATTGATAACTATAGTTCCACGACATATTCAACAAGAAGATAAAAAAGTCAAAACTTATCGTTTTATATAAATTTTTACTTATTGAGAGTCAAATGAATCTCTTCAACTAATAAATGACTAATTGCAATTGGACTGTGAATTCATTTAGAAAACTAGATAGTACATTTCAATAAACACCTAAACCTTGATCAAATTTGTAGGATAGGTAGGAGGTGGTAACACACAACGACCAATCCAATTTCAACACTCAGAAAAGGAGAGCACGGAAAACAAACAGATATTGAAAATGTGAAATCACTTTTTCACCACATACTTTAAACACAAATGTCATGCTCCAAACTCAGAACCCGAGTACACAAGCAAGCGAGACTAGCATCGTATTTTGAAAAATAATTGTCTCGCTCTCGAATCTACTAGCCTAAAATAATTATTACTTAGACCAGCTTATAAACCACCACTAACAGTACATCAACAGAGAATTAGCAAACAAATTAAAGAGAAAAGTAAAAGGGTTTGTGGAAATTACATCAACACATAGATGGCAAGCTCTCTGGACAACATCAACGGCGGCTTCGAGCTCATTATAGTACTTTGCTTTCTCCTTCGTAATCGGAAGGCTCAAACTTGACCTGAAAATAATTCAACAAAAAAAAAATCAGAATGATGTAATATAACGCGTGGTAGGTGAAGGAGAGGGAGAGAGAGAAAGAGAAATCGAGTGAGAAAGACCTCACGGTGGAGAAACATCGGCGATGAGGAGTACGGTAAGGATGGTGAGGGTGAGGAGTAGGGAATCGAGAAGCTGAGTGGCGGAGGAGAATATCCATGGCGGGAATGAAACGGTTGGTTATGAATTTTGGAAGGAAATGATAAAATTGATCTGGTGAAGGTTCAACTGTTGATGCACGACGTACAACACTTTATGACGTTTATTCGTTGTAAGTATGGGAGTTGACTTGCTGCTGCCTTGATGATGTAATCTCTTTCAACTAGATTTTCTTTTCTAACAAAAAAAAAAAAAAAAAAAATCCCGATTTTCTCTTTCCTTTTTTGTGATAAGGAACTCTAACAAAATAATGTCTTACAATACGATATAATATTTTGAAATAAGCTAATACGAAAGAAATTTTATTATTACAAATTCAAAAATTTCCCTCTCCTAAATATCTACAAATAATTATGTGTGAAAGGAATTTTTCTTACAAATTCGAAAATTTCCCTCGCTCTCCTAAATATCTACAACTACTTATGTGCGAAAGGAATTTTTCTTTCCTCTGTTGGGATAGGATCCATAACTAGTTACAGTAAAATGTAATTGAAAAGAGTTTTTAATTTACCAATTAGATGAGTACGTATTATTTTTAATTGAAAAAGTGATTTGTTATTTAAGAAAATTAATTATCACTAAATTTAAGATTTGATGGATAATTAATCGTAAGCTAAAAAAATGTTTATCAAAAAGTACGTGTCAACAGTTTCAAATCCCTCGATTGAGATTTGATAGCCCTAGCAAATAGGTGTCTCACTTAAAATTTTATAATCTCCATAATACATGTAATATTCTTAAACTTTCGAACTTTTTTTTATGATATTTTATTTTAACACTAACTTGAATGTTGAGATTTTTTTTTTTTTCGTCAAAAATATGAATGTTGAGATTGCATCCCGTTATAATGCAGGCCAGCTGGCTAACATTGAGCATCTTCCTGATTTTGCAAAATTAAGTCTCGATCAAAGCAGCTGCACTTCCCGACAATCAAAGCACCGTTTCTTTAATGCAATCTGGCATGTGTGGTTTAACATGAACATCAGTACCAACGTGCGCTGCTTTGATGTTAGCTGGAACTGTATCTTCGCAGCTGCAATTTGGGACATTTGGAGATTACGAAATAAAACCATCTTTAAAGGGTCCTTGAGTAAATCTATCCGCATGAGCGTGGCTCAGATTGTTAAACATGCAACGGAGTATGAGGAGGCTTGGAGGTTTTATGGGAAAGCACAATTTCATACCAGGAGAGAGATTCAAATTAGATGGGAGAAACCTAATATGAGTTGCAAGTTGAATATTGGTGAATGTTCGAAAGGTAATTCGGGAGTTGTTGGAGCAGGTGGTCGTTTTCGTAATATTGATGGAAGATGGATTACGGGGTTTGGGATAAATTTGGGTACCGCAAGCAACAATAGAGTTGAGTCTTTGGCTTTGAAAGAAGGTCTTTGCAGGGCGGAGAATCTTGGGTTATATTAGTTTACCATTGAGATTGATTCGCAGTTTATTTGCAACCTATTGAAAAAAAAGACTTCTTTCAATAGTCCGTTCAAGATGATTGTCAAGAAGTGCAGGTAGATTCTCAATAGGCATGATGGGTACAGTGTTACTCATGTTTTCCGAGAAGCCAATAGATGTGCTGATTGGCTGGTCAACTTTAGTCTTTAACAATCTCTTGGATCATTCATGATTGATCAACCGTCGGATGCTCTTCATCCCTTGCTTGAGAAGGACAGGATGAGTGAAAAATCACTTAAAATAGTTTATGCATAATTGGCTTTGCCTCCATTTAAGAAAAAAAAAAAAAAGTCTCGATCATGATTCATGTGAACAAAAAAAAAATCTGTAAGAGCATAATCCTTCTGACTAGTTTAAACAGGGATTAAAATATATTATTACCTTATTTTTTGCTTTTTCATCTTCTTCGAAATCTCTTTGTATTCTTTATACTGTACAGAATTTTAGTAAAAAAATTGGCATATCTTAGTAAACTTTTTTTAGTTTTATGCGCCACCCATATATAGCTCATTCTTCTTTTAATTGTGATATTGTAACAAAATTATATTATAGCAGTTGTACTACACACTTTCTCTAATTTCGTGATGATATTATAACAAAATTATATTATAACAGTTGCGAAAAAATCTTCAAAACGTCTAATATCTCAAACAAGGACTCGACCCCAACACAAAAAACACATGCCAGAGTATAAAAAATAAGTCCCACGACATTTATTTAGACCTGTCCTAAAGTTGCAAAAGATCTCGATCATATTTCGACCATTAAAGAAAAAGCTCAAGCGGTGCCTTTTTCTTTCTCTTTCCATTTTGGAAATTCCTGAAGCGATGCTCATAGTTATCTTATACGCAAACAATTGAATTCTCTAATATTTACACAAACGATAGAAAACAAAAAACTTTTATTTTTAGGTGTAACAACAAAAAGCTTTTCATGAATATGCCACCAATACTTAAAAATTCACTGTTTGACAAACGAGTGATGAAATATTGAAAGAAAAAAAATAATGCGAGGGATACAATAGAAAGTTTCGTTAATGACCACATGTTTATGATAAGCTTTATATAGTCTTTTGTAATGAAAGTTTCGTTGACAAAAAAAAAAAAAAAAGGCTTCGTTACGACGTTCTGCATGTGATTTAAATCTAGATAAGCTTTATATGACTGATGACTGTAAGATGAGTAGCGATTTTGCGATAAGAACAAGAAATTTGGTTCCATGTGATCGAATTTTCACATTTGATGTTTGCCGGATTTGAGGACAAACGTTTAGCATTTTCGTAGCTGACAGTTTGACATTTACACACTGATCTTAAAGGATAAAAATATCACAAACTCTGCACTATTTGACCGTTCAAAATATCTCTTTAGGCATGATTATATAGTCATCATCATCGAGGTTTGAAGTTTTTCATTGTTGCAGAACTGAAAACTTTTCTCAAAAAGTTTTACTGGCTCACATATGTCCGGACAGAGTTAGAATTTTAATATAATATTTATATAATAAAAGAGGTTAAAATATACATTTATATGGCATAAAAACTTTAATATAAGGGTTTTTTTTTCTTTTTTTTTTAATCAAAAAAAAGGTTTTTCCCCCTTATTTGAATTACACCTTCGTTTACATATAGCGAAATATGATTTCATTGAAATATGATTTCATTGAGAAAAAAAAATAATTCAAATTAATTAAATACAAAAATTACAAGAATTGATCTAAAAAAAATCAACCTCATATCTAATCTGGTAAAAATCTTTGTTTAATTTAGACTCAAGGTGTGAACATTTATTCCTCTCACAGCCCAAATACTTTAAACTGCTAAACTAATCTCTTGGAATAATCACTATCCAGATATTTACATAGAAAATGTCCAAAATCCAACGTACACATTACTTGTCCTTATCGCAACATCCATTAATTTAACGAAAAATGTCAATCACCCACATGAAATCCCCCTCCAATAGCCCCCCGATTGATCACAACTTGTACCCGTCATTATCTCTAACAACGAGCCTCCATTATAAATGCAAGCTTTGGGTCCATTTCTTGTCAAAGCTGAACCTGAAAAAGCATATAAGAACCTGAAAAAGCATATATCAATCTTGTACCTTTTTAACTTTATCTAGATCCAACGTTATTGCTATCGAGGTGTGTTAAGTTTCTTGGCATATGAGCTTGGTATATCAAGCGGGCATGAGGGTGATGCAAGGGATGCAGAAGGATCAAGCATCCAAGTGTGACTCAACCATCAAGACACTCGAGGCCTCCGCAGCTTGTGGCTCATCTACAAGGCAAGCTGGGAGGTTTTGTGGTGCATTTGATGCATCTCCTCTCAAGGCTACTAAGAGTGACAAGTCTAAACATTGTGAAGAGTCTCTGCGAACTGTCATGTACTTGAGTTGTTGGGGTCCCAATTAACATCTCTAGATCTACAGGCTAACCACAGTATAGATAGAATTTTCGGCCTTGTTGGTTTTTGGCTTTTGTAAAGAAGCAGAAGATGGGAGTTGTTTGTGAGCTTCCTTGTGTATATATGACAGTTTATACATATGTAATCATATATACAATCAATATGAACTTCGAAGTTTGCTTACTCCTTTTTACTAAAAGTCAAACCATGCATTTTTCTCTTAGCGGTGGTGGATATGGATCTGACGAAACGATTTATTTTTATCAAGAACGTTATCATTTTTACGAGTTCCAACAAAAATTGAATGGTGGTTGGATTTGATGTATGCGCCATTCAAGTTTAAAACAACACAAGAATTTATATACGAGTTCCAACAGAAGAAATTTTACGAGTTCCAACAAAAGAAAAAGAGAAATTTTGTGGTTTAGATCAAGATTTTTTTTTAAATTTTTTTTAGTTGTCATTGAGTTAAGTTCTTATAAAACAACAAAATATCTGATGCCAGATGTAGATAGCATCAACATCATGATGAACAGGTCCAGTCAAATTTTGAGTTTAGATCAAGGTCTTTGATTCTATAGCTTTATGACGCATTTGGTTTACGGATTTATATAACATTTTTGGAAATATAAAATATGAAATATAATATTTTTATATTTGATTTACATAATAAAAAAATGTTTTCGAGCATATCATATTCTTGAAAATACATTATTCTAATATTTTGAGTAAATTTTTTATCATGTGAGAGGGTAAAAATAAAAAATTATTAGGTTGTAAGAATATTTTAGAGAGTGTAAAAAGATAAAAATACCTTAGCTAAAATAACCTTTCTACTATTTTCTCCGTGAAATTCTTTCTTCTTTTGAATATAATGTTGCTTGATCCAGAGTATCCCTCCAACATTAACATCGTCTTCTCAGACCATGAATCTCAAACTCTCCACAATTCCACGAGTTCTTATCATTCGCTTTCGTTTTTGTTCGGCGTAGATGTAAATATTATAAATACTAGATATGTAATTGATTAAGATGTAAATATCATTCGCTTTCGTTTTTGTTCGGCGTAGATGTGAATACAACCTCTTTTCTTCTTCTTCTTATATATATATATATATATAAAAGAAGAAGAAATATATGTATGTCTATGTATTATTTATTTAATTGATGAGTTTGTGTTGTTGCTTTCTTACTGATTAAGCAACAGAAAAAAGTTGAGATTCACAATGCTGCTTTATTTTTTTTTCTTCTAGTTGGAATATGCATTTCGCTTAAATTTATGTATTTTTTATTGATTATTTACAGAATGGACAACATAATGCAAGTAAAGAATAATACGATTATGACTATGTTGGTTATATTTTTGGAGATGTTGAATAATTTCACTGTGATGGTTAATATGGTTTGTACTGCAATGATAATTGAACGACCTAAAAGGCAGAGAATAAGTATGATTTATACTATAGGCATTTTTGAAAAATTGTTAAAAATTCTCTGAAATATTAAGTGTAAACCAAACATAATAATATAATATTCTTAAGAATTTGAGAAAATATTCTTAGGAATATTTTTGACGTACCAAATAGTTTTTATTACATTCTTGAGAATCATAGTCTTGGGAATTACATTATCAGGAATGAAAAATCAATCCGTAAATCAAACGCCTCTTTAGATTTATATACGAGCCTATAAACTTTTGACCCGATAGTATATTTCTCCACTTAATTTCGATGGTAATGGTTCGAATAATTGTAAAAAATAAAAAAATCATGACCAAAATCATTTAGCAAATATATAACCATAATCGTAATCGAAACTTAAGAAGTTTAAAAATTACTAACCATGTAACCGTAACCGTTAACGATTAAAGAAAAATCACAGTTTACTGTAATCGTAACCTTTTAATAAAACAATTTTTTTTATAAAAAATGTAAGAGAAATTGAATGTAAAGAAAAAAAAATATAAAAATTCAAGTCAATGATAAAAATTGAAATAAATTATATAATAATTTTATGAGCAAAAAATCAAAATCAAGAAGTTATGGAAAAATAAATTCATTTACAACTAAAGTTGACAATTCTTAAAAGTATAACTATTGATCTAATGGGTTTAGTCTATTTCTTTTAATTTAGCTTAGTCTATTTTTTTTAATTGAGTTTAGTTCAAATTTTTATCATTTAATTACAAATTAATTTAGTTTTTTTTTTGGTAGGAACAAATTAATTTAGTTAGTCTTTTATTATTTTAATTAAATTAATAATCGAGTTTTGATTTTTTTTAACATCTAAAACTAAAAACCTATTGGCTATCTGTTATTAAAAAAACCCTAACGAATACTCTTTTAAGTTTTGTTATAAGATTTTATCAGGTGGATACCTTTTGAATTTAAACTTTAACTATTTTTATCCCTAATTTCACACAATCTTTTTAACGTAGTTGTGATTATGTTTGAATGTTAAACTATCTTGAACGTTAACCGGTGAAAAGTAGTCAAATGATGCAAACTTTTGAATGATTGATCAATTATCATTAAGGAAAATAATAAAATTGTTGCACATGTACTTAAGCGGAGAATTGGGGTGGGGGGGGAGGGGGGGTTGGGGTGGGATTTTGGGGTAGAATTTTTGACTATCTCAGATGTATCGATATTAATAGTAACTTATTATTTTGATGAATTATTTTTTTGGACAGAAAAAAATCTAAGCAGAGAATTAGATTTGAAAATTCACATACATAAAAGAAGGGGTGACCTGACAAAAAAAAGGAGGGGAGGGGAATGAGAGTTGAGTCTACTTTCTAGAGTTTCAATTACAAAAGTCAAGTAAGAAATAATAATAATCTACTCAATTCAAAAAAGAGTTCATAGGAGAGGTGTCAATTAATTTTTGAATATTGTAAGAGAAAAGTGGTTTGCTAATTACTCGTTGTGACCAAAAGTGTTGATCTTTATTCTAGCATCAAAAATATTATTTAGGTATTGATTGAATTAGATCATGTATTAGAATGTACAATTACAGCGTGAGATTTGTAATCTTACTTTACCGTCAAAAACAAAAAAAAAAATCTATAAAATGCAAAGAGAAGAGAAAAATAAAATGAAAACAAAAAGATATTGGAGAGTAGGCTGTTTAAGCTTAGAGATATGAATATTTCACTTGATTTTGTATTTGCTGTGATAAGAGATTCTAAAATTTAAACTGCAATTCTAACCTTTATTAGATTAAAAAGAAAAAAAAGAGAGATATATATCCGGACGCACACAAATACTGTTAGGCCTCACGTCCCAACATCGAGGCTTAGATGGGTCAGACGGCATGTGCATATCTGCATCCATGAAGAAAACAAAATTTCTAGATTCATTTCGACCACACACCAAAAATTCAAGATAAACTTGACACCTTTGCTCACCCTGCCTTAGCTCCAATATCTCATTCAAAAAAATAAAAAAACAAAAAAAAACTCGAAACATATGAATATGAATATTTCACTTGGACCCCGTGAATATCAATTATCATTTCTTCATAATCATCACTCGAATATTAAGAAAAATGTTATTAGACAAGCTTCAATTGCACCGTTTAGTGTAGTTTGTAGAAGAAAAAAGCTTGCAGTGAGAGCATGCAGTGGTGAAGAGGAGAAAAAGAGCCAAAGGCGTAATTTCTTGAGTCTTGAAGAAGCTGGTCTAGTTGAAGTGTCCGGCCTCAGCACTCATGAAAGGTTTCTATGTCGACTAACGGTATGTTATCAATGAAACAAGTATATAAAATTGTTATTATTTATTCATCTTTATCATTATTTTCACTTGCCTCGCACTGCCTTTCGCTAATAAAGTTTTATTAAAACGAACTCAGGTTGTATGTTAATACATTGAACCTAATTAACTAACCCGAAATATTGATAATATAACCCTAAGTCATTAATTATTATGTGCGTATGCAGATTTCATCACTAAATCTACTGAGAGTGATATCAGAACAGGAGGGTTGCTCGATTGAGGAGCTGAATGCGGGTAGGATATGTGACTGGTTTTTTAAGGACAAATTGAAAAGAGAGCAAAATTTGGAGTCTGCAGTCCTTCAATGGGATGATTCCGAATTTGGACTTTAGGCTTGACGGGGCAATAATGCAGTCTTGAAAGTTAATCCAATGATTTTGATGATGGTTCTTTCGACATTTTGTAACCACGCTTCAATATGATATGATCTTGAGCTGCATTTTGTATCATGGAAAAGCCATAACTTTGCATCCTTTAATAATCATTAGTTTCAAATTGTAGATTGGTCTCTGGAAACTTCTTTCTGATCATCAGATTGGCAGGAAACAATCAACAACCAATGGAGGTGAAAACTGAGTCGAATCTTGGGTTTCCGGCAGTTAGTTTTAGACAGGCAGCATTTCCATCCGATAATACCATCTGGCAGGACCAAGCTGGAAGCACAAAGGTTTTGAAAAGGGAGTCTAGCTTGACACTGCATTACTCTTTTTGGCATTGTTGAATCCATGGGGAGAAGCTTTTGGCCATTTTATTTTGTTAATTAAATTAGTATAAACATTGAGCTCCAAGAAGTATAATAAAGGGTTAGAAATTAATATCAACCGGATGGCTTAGGCTATTGAGAAGTTTGGTTGATCTGAATTTTGACATGTTGGGCTCCTGGTAAGGTTCCCGGCAAAATTATCCAATTAATTAGTAATTTTTCGTGGATGCGATCAGAGTAATCAAAATCTTAAGATTTGCGATGCATCCATAGTTATCAAAGTCTTACGGACTCGTAATTTGTATTTTACGCTTCAATTAGATTCACGAATAAAATTTGCAATTGACAGATGAATATGAAATCTATATAAACCAGAGAACTATCTTGACAAATTTGTTTAATAATTACGAATAAAACATTCTAGATACGTCATGAACAAGAGCTAATATTTGATATATATTTCTTGAAAACGAATTTGGGAGACTAGCCTGGATCAAGGTTCTAAAACAAAGTCTCAACACCAAGTCTGCAGTGTGTAACACACAGACCTTATCTATCTAGACAAAATTGCTGATGCATTCCAAAGCCGTGGCAAAGATGACCTCTACCGGCAACTCCTAACCCGGACAAAACAGTCACATATCTAGCCACTGGAAATTTTCAAAACCGTGGTTGTAACTTCCTTTCATATTTGTTATCGGGCAATGACTTATTGTGGTTAAATATTCAAATTTAAACTTATGTCTTCCCATCACAATTATTATCTGACCTTGATTGATTTTGAGCATAGAGATTCACTGTTCCGCCAAGGGATTTATACGGTTGAGGTCAATCCGATGTTATCCTAACTAGATAAGATGAGTTCCTTGTCATAAAAAAAGAGAAAAAGAGTTACTTCCAAGTTCCAAATCTACAAAACCATTGTCTCTCGCCAACTGATAATTTTCTAACAAGCCTTGTATATTTGCACCATCAATTCTTCTTCCTTCATACATTTCCAATAGATAAGCTATCTTTACGCATAGTTTTCATTGCTTACTAAATACCAAGTTGTTGACCCATCTTCATTTCTTTTCCTAACCTGTAGTAAAGGAGTGAAAATAAGATGAGCTATCTAAGCAGAGTTTGCATGGCAACTAGTTTTGCAGTTCTAAAAGGACAGACGACTAGGCAGAACTCTAAATACCATGTTATCTCTCAAGCACTTAGTCCCAGCACTGCAAGGTCGTCTGCTAGCCGTGATGTCTTACAAGACGCTTAATATTCTGACAGGGCTCATGAAGGAGAAGACAAGAGAATTAAGGTGGATGAATCTCTTCAGAAAGTCATGTTTTTGAATCGTTGGACGCATAACTAGCAGACAGGAGTTGGCAATTGCTGGCTGATTGATATAACATCGAAGAATATGATACTTCACGTATTACTAATTAGTTTTAAGTTGGAACGTTAATAACTGGAGCCAACCAGGATCTTATATACTGATTTTAAAAGTTAAGATTCATCCATATAGGACAAGTGTATTCTTTAACGATCTTTATACCATTATGCTCTGTATTTTGAACATATCTGATAAATGGAACAATGTTCTTCAGTTGTCAATAGCAGTGCTCTTCTAGTATTTGATGAATTTATAAAATGCGCATCTCGTATTATTCACCGTACCTTCGCATTGTTTCTTGCCGGCTGTCTCAGCCTCTAAATTAGAACGACGCACTTTGGCTTATGTGGTTATTCGGCTAGTGATTTACTATATATACTTCAGATTATGGGAAATTAGATGCAAGAACAGCAAGAGTCATCAACATATTTCCTACTTACAAAGGAAGCAAGAAAAATGGCCAAAAATGGAGCTTCAGTGTTTCTAAACGTGGGATTAGTGCTCTCTCTTCTCATTATCACCTCGGCTGAGAGCAGAATACTGTCTGGTGAGTCTTAAGTCATTCATACACTAGTATTTAGTAGTATTCAGCTGTAGCAAATATTGCATCCAATGCTAGCAAGTGCGAATCTACTCTAGTATTATAATATCCTGTGAAACAAAATTCTGAATCCGTCCCTAAATGCTAGTATGAGTATTCATTTCGTGATGCATTGGCATTTTTTACCGTTTGTTCTTAAAATCAATAGGTGATGCAGTTCCAACACCAAGTTGTGATTCAGTGGTCGGTGTGCAGAGTGGTGACACTTGTTTCAGCATTACTGAGTCGTTCAGCTTGACTGCTGAATTCTTTGGTGGCATCAATCCCAATCTCAATTGTGATGCACTTTTCGTGGGTCAATGGCTTTGTGTTAAAGGGGCAGTGAATTAAACTAATACTTACTATGACTTCTAGAATAATATCAAGAATAAGGAAGCATTTCTTGAATGCTTAAGTCGCTCTCTCCATGAATATTGATGGATGTATTGAAGATGACAACTGCTTTTTTTGTTATTGGAATTTTAAGATGGTTTATATAAATGTATTTCTCCTATATTTTCAGATAAATTTATGCTTACTCTTATTAATAGTAACTTGTGAAAATTTTAAACTGATATCTAAACTACTATACAAATGTCAATAATCAAACCACGTGCTCTGCCATGCGATTGATTGTAGGATAAATCATGAAGGGCGCATATAACTATCGACTAGACATGTTAACAAACCATTTTCCCTTATAAATATTGCACACACCCAATCCAAGAGATATGTTGCAACACCTTTTAATTTATCCATAGAACTTTATAACATAGCTCTTACTTACTTTTCATTTACTATCACTTTCATTAGAAATAGATATATTGTGTCACGACCCAAAATCAAACTAGACTAGATAAATCTTAAGAAACGTGACTACAATGCACTTAATTCGGAATGCCCTTTGAAATTCGTAAGCCACTAAGCAAAATAAAACTATAAAACCACAAGAAAGGCGGCAAGTCTTAGAGTATCTAACCCATACTATAGAAATTGAATGGTTCAAAGTCTACAAATAATTAAGATGGCAGCGATTGTTATGTTGGAATAAATTGACAATGGAATGATATATCCCCGCCTCTATTTTAATTCTCATGTATGGTATGAAGTAATGAACGTGGAATCCGATTCCTAGGTAATCTGAGTCCCCCAATTTGGGATTAGCCATTCTGGACAAAGCATATGAGATTAGCCCATTCCACCTTCCTTTGGATTGAACTTACTTTTCAATTTACCAAAACCCTCTTTCAATTTATTATTATGTTTATTTATATTTTTTAGACAATAATATCTATATGTTTTATTTATTTATTTATTTATTTATTATTATTATTATTGTCTAAAAAATATAAATAAACACAATAATAATAATAATAAATAAATAAGTAAACATATGTATAATAACAAAAGGGCAATATTTTCATTTATACAAGTCATCCCGAATGCTACTCTGGTAGACTGACTATCAAACATGAGTGTGAAATCAATATGTCAATTTTCATCTTCAATCATACACTATATTAAGCAAGGCATAATCTTTGTCAAGATTCATTGACCTATTATATTCCTATCCAAATTTATTATAGGATATCAATCGCTATTTAAAGCAATAGCTCCCATTGGTTACATAAATCTACAAAAAAAATCCGGATGGGAGTACAAAAATTCTGAATTTACTTAGTCTTAAATTAATTGAACATTGAAGTGGTCCGAATGTCATAAAGGAATCCTAGCGCCACAGGAGATCATCTAATCCCTTAGCCTCAAGCGAAGTGACACCATTTGCCAAAAATATAAATTTCAAAGAGAAGAGAAAATGACATAGCGGACTTAAAATCTCCTTAAGTTGTACGACCCCAAAATAAACCATAAAATAAATTCATTTTCGAAGACTTACATAAAACATAACATAATGCGAATAATTATTTTTCGAAAATGCAAAGGTAAATAATCACTTATAGAAGAATCTATTCAGTTATTTCTCTGTAATTTTTCTTTTCCTTCAAGCCAACCTTTGGCCAATTTTTATGAACAACACTTCCAATTTCGACGCTCAATTGTTTGTGAATCAGCTGTGATCGTGAACCCAAGGAGGTGAGTGTCGAGGCTATAATCCTTGTAGCTTAGTCAAAGAGTGATTTAGGATAATATAACGAAATAATCTTATATTTTTATTTTATTTTTTACATTTAAGTCACTTATTTTTTATTTTGGATAAAATAGTCCTTCATCTTTTAATTTAGTAACGGTCATTAGTCTTTAGAGCAAAATCTATCAAAAAATAACGTTAGTAAACACGTGAATGACACGTGGCTGCAAAATGCATAAACTTTAGGATGCTTATATTATACAACGTGACAATATTATCCTTGAAGATTTGTGAATTTTACGGTCACATACCATCCACGTACTTACTAACGTTATTTTTTCAACGGATTTTGCTCAAAGGACTAAAGATTGTCACTAAAATGAAATATGAAGGACTATTTCAATATATTACTCGAGTGATTTATTGTTGCCTGTGTCAACAGAAAAAAAACATGTAGGACTCTCAATGAGCGTGCTCATAGAAAAGATTGGCTAGCTAGGAGCTCTAGACTAGGTTTTCTTCCTCAAAATTGAATGATTGATCTCCTATGGAGTTGTTTAATGTCCTTCATGAAGTGTTTGTAAGATCAGGCATCGGTTGATGCTTTTCAATTAGCAACCAATAAAGAAAAAAGAGTGACGAAACTTAACCCCTATTAACTCTACTTGTATATATATATTCCTTATGATAATTTTTGCTCATCTGACATCACGCATGACAGGAGTGATCTCCCAATATTTGATGAATTTATGGGAGTGAAAGATTGAAAAACCATCTAAAATAAGTAAACTGCGCACCTCAGATTTAATGTTATTAAGTTGCCTAAACAATAATTAACTCGACTTGGAATATGATGCTGCAGCCTGCAACTATCTCCAAGGTTCAGCTTGACCTTTCTTGTTCTCTCGTATTATTCACCCTAGCTTTGCATTGTGTCTTGCCGGCTATGTCTCAGCCTCTAAATTTATAACAATATGCACTTTGGCTTGTATGGTTATTCGGCTTCTAATTCACTATAAATACTTCAGATTATGGAGAATCATATGCAAGAACAGCAACAGTCATTAGTAATATATTTCCTACGAGCAAAGGAAGAGAGAAAAATGGCAAAAAATGGAGCTTCAGTGTTTCTAAACATGGGATTAGTACTCTCACTTCTTCTCATTATCACTTTGGCTGAGAGCAGAACACTCTCTGGTGAGTTTTAAATAATTCAAACACTAGTATTTAGTAGTATTTGGATGCTGAAAATATGGCATTTAATGCCATTGATTGGGTTACAATTGTATGGTGCTACTTGTAATGCCTTTGCATACCCAAAATAGTTATAAGGATGGATCTACTATAGTACTAGTCATGAAGTTATCACTACTCCTATTTTTTTTTTTTTTTTTTTTTTTAAATTTAAAACAGATGTATTATTCCAAAATTTTCTTTTAAATAGGTGCATTTTCAGTATGGAAAATAAAGTTAATTTCCACCAACAAAATATTTGTGTTAAGGTCAGATTTGCGCTGGGCCACAAGTGTTGGGCTGGGCCTTCTTATTCGTGGCTAACAGTTACAAATCTGAGTTGGATTACCTACAAAACAAGGACCCTTGGGGGGTCGAATTTGCGCTGGGCCACAAGTGCTGGCTGGACCTTTTTATCCGTGCCTAACAATTTGAATTATAACACCCACAAAAATTTTAGATTCGTCCCTAAATACTAATACATGTATTCTTTTCATGGTGCATTGGCATTTTTTACCTTTTGTCTTTAAAATTAACAGGTGATGCAGTTTCAGCACCAAGTTGTGATGCAGTAGTCAGTGTGCAAAGTGGTGACACTTGTTTCAGCATTGTTGAGTCTCTCGGCTTGACTGCTGAATTCTTTGGTGGAATCAACCCCAATCTCAATTGTGATGCACTTTTCGTAGGTCAATGGCTTTGCGTTAAAGGAACAGTAAATTAAACTCACCGACATCTAGAATAATATCAGAATAAGGAGGCATTCCTTGAATGCTTAGGTCACTCTCTACATGAATGACGAATGTATTGAAGATGGCAATTGCTTTTGTTGTTATTGGAATTTTAATATGGTATATATAAATGTATTTCTCCTATATTTTCAGACCAATTTATGCTTACTCTTTTTTTTAGTAAAATGTGAAAATTCTAAATTAATATCTAAACTACTATACAATTCTCAATAGTCAAGCCACGTACTCCATACGGTTGATCATGTGATAAATCATGAAGTAAGGGGGAATTAAACCATCAACAATTTTATCGAAAGTTATTAATTTACCTTTGTCATTGCTAAAAATTATTAAAACAATGTCGCCACTCAATGGAAGGACAAAATTATATAGTAAACAAATCTTTTTCCCCTATAAACATTGGAATGTACACACCCAATCCAAGAAATATGTTGTAACATCTTTTGTTAAGTGACACATTATCTAAAAGCTTGAACTGTTATATACGCGCGCTCGAAATTATTTTTGAGCTCTTCACTTGGACAGTTTTATATTTTTAAAACTTATGCTGTTATTGAGGATTTATTATATTATTTAGTATTTTTAATACCTTAGATTATATAACATAGCTTTTACTTATTTTCATTTACTATTACTTTCAATAGGAATAGTTATACATGTGTGACGACCCCAAAACCAATCTAGGTAAATCTTAAAAAACTTGATTAGGAATAATACACTTTGAAATTTGTACAGCACTAAGCAAAATAAAACTACAAAACCACAAGGAAGGCAGAAAGACTTAGAGCATCTAACCCATAAGACATAAATTGAAAGGTTCAAAGTTTTCAATATAATTAAGGTGGCGATCAATATGCTGGATTGGGTTAGGAATGGAATACTATTACCCACCTCTATTTCGATTCTCATGCATGGTATGAAATAATGAACCTATAATCTGGTTCCCTAGATATTTCAATTTTTTGCAATTCAGGATTAGCCATTCTCGACAAAACATATGAGATTAGTCCATTCTACATTCATGGGATTAAACTTATTTGTCAAATGATCAAAACTCCTTTCAAAACATAATATATTACAAAACTATCATCATCATCATCATCTTATCAATTTATAAGCATATTATGTATATGTTACAAAACTCCATTGTCAAATGACTAGAATGTCCTTTCAAATTATTACAAATCTAGCCCTTTATATGCATGTTGTTATCTTAATAATAATAATAATAATAATAATAATAATAATAATAATAATAATAATAATAATAATAATAATGATGATGATGATGATAAATAAAATAAAAAATAAACATATTACATATATATTACATAATTCATTTGTCAAATGACTAAAATGCTCTTATAAAATATGACATATTACAAACCTAGCCCTTTAATACATGTTATTACTTCAAATTTCTTTTAAAACATATATGTCTATGTTTAGTATGAAAAATTAAATTTATTTTCACTAAAAAAGTATTAGTATTATAATATCCGTGAAATAAAATTTTAAATCCGTCCCTAATTACTAGTATGAGTATTCATTCATTTCGTGATGCATTGGCATTTTTTACCCTTTGTTCTTAAAATTAATAGGTGATGCAGTTCCAACACCAAGTTGTGATTCAGTGGTTGGTGTGCAAAATGGTGACACTTGTTTCCGCATTACTGAGTCGTTTGGCTTGACTGCTGAATTCTTTGGTGGAATCAACCCTAATCTCAATTGTGATGCACTTTTCGTGGGTCAATGGCTTTACGTTAAGGGAACAGTGAAGTAAACTAACTGATGAGAAACTAATACTCACTATGATTTCTAGAATAATATCAAGAATAAGGAAGCATTTCTTGAATGCTTAAGTCGCTCTCTCCATGAATGATGGATGTATTGAAGATGGCAATTGCTTTTTATTGGAATTTTAAGATAGTTTATATAAATGTATTTCTCCTATATTTTCAGATAAATTTATGTTTACTCTTGTTTACAATAACGTGAAAATTCTAAATTGATATCTAAACTACTGTACAAATATTAATAATGTATGATAAATCATAAAATAAGGGCGAGTATAACTATCGACGACTATGAAAAGTTATTAATTTACCTTTGTCATTGCTAAAAATCATTGAAACTAGACGGTTACTCATGAATGGAAGGACAAACAACAGGTCTAGATGACGGTTAACAAACCATTTTCCCTTATAAATATTGTAGTATATACACACCCAATCCGAGAAGTATGTTACACCACCTTTAAATTTATCCATAGGAAAATTTTATAACATAGCTTTTACGTACAGTAAAATCTCTTTAAATTAATAGCGTTGAGATCATCAAATTCTATTAATTTAGTGAGATATTAATTTATCGATAAATTAATAACTATTAATTAATAGAGATGTTTTTAATTTTTTTGGATTTATAGTAAACATATTATGATTATGATGTCTTTTTTTTTTTTAAAGTGACTTGTATTTTTTCGGTCCAATTTAAAAAGATAAGTAATGAGAATAGAAGATAAAATTTAATTTAGTAGGATTAGAACAATGTTTATCTAATCTCGTATCCAAGTGCTTGTAGAATTAGGATGATAACTAATTTATCTAATCTTGTATCTTAATCCTTGTAGGATTATCTCAATTTTTTCTCTTTAGATAATTAAATATGAGATTCTACTAGATTTGAAATTCAATAAAAGACAAGCTACTCTTGATTCATATTTTAAGAAAACCTCATAGTCAATTTATTATGTACTTTTTAGCTAATTATTAATTTATAAAATATTTGGGTCAATAAAATACAAATTTTTTTTTTAAATGTATTATCTTATAATTTTATCGAATTTATCAACTTTTTACACTGGTCCCAAGTTGTGACTAAATATTTTTATTAATTAAAAAAAATTATTAATTTATCAAATATTAATTTAAAGAGTTTTTACTGTATTTTCATTTACTATTACTTTCATTAAGAGTGGATATATTGCGTCACAAACCTCAAAATCAAACTAGCTAAATCTTGAGAAACGTGACTACAATACTACAATAAACTTAATTAGGAATGCCCCTTGAAATTCGTAAGCCACTAACCAAAATAGAACTATAAAACCACAAGCAAGGTGGCAGGTCTTAAAGCATCTAACCCATAAGATAGAAATTGAATGGTTTAAAGTGGTATGTTAGAATGGGTTAGGAATGAAATAATATTTCCGACTTTATTTCAATTTTCATGTATGGTATGAAGTAATGAACGTAAAATCTCATTTTTAGGTAATTTGATTCTCCCAATTTGAGATTAGCTATTCCGGACAAAGCAAGCCTATTCCACCTTCATGGGATTCAACTCATTTTTTCAAATTACAAAATCTCCCTTTCAAAACATGATGTATCACAAAGCTAACTTTTTATATAGATATTATTGTCTAAAAAATAGAAATAAACATAAACATGATAATAATGATAACAATAATAATAATAATAATAATAATAATAATAATAACAATAATAATGATGATGATGATAATTAATAATAATAATAATAATAATAATAAATATATTATATGTATAATAATAAAATGACAATCTTATATTCTTGTAGACTAACTATCAAACGTGAGTGTGAAATCAATACATCCATTTTCATCTTCAATCATAGAATATATCAAGCAAGGTATAATCTTTGTCAAGATTTCTTAACCTATTACATTCTTGTCCAAATTCATTATAGGATACCAATCACCATTTAAAGCAATAGCTCCCATTGGTTACATAAATCAATAAAAAAAAAAATCCGGATGGGAGTACAAAAATTCTGATTTTACTTACTTAAATTAATTGAACATTGAAGTGGTCCGAATGTCATATCCTAGCGCCACAGGAGATCATCTAATCCCTTAGCCTCAAGCGAAGTGACTATTCTCACCATTTGCCAAAAATATAAATTTCAAAGAGGAGAAATGACAAAGCAAACTTAAAATCTCCTTAAGTAGTACGACCCCAAAATTGAACCATACTTTACGAAAATAAATCCATTTTTGAAGACTTTACATGAATGCGAACAATTATCTTTCGAAAATGCAAAGGTAAACAATCACTTATAGAAGAATCTATATATTCAGTTATTTCTCTGTAATTTTTCTTTTCCTTCAAGCCAACCTTTGGCCAATTTTTATGAACAACACTTCCAATTTCGCTTAATTGTTTGTGAATCAGCTGTGATCGTTACAGAACCAAGGAGGTCAGTGTCGAGGCTATAGTCCTTGTAGCTTAGGCTATCCTCAATAGAGTCTCTATAATGAATTTTTATCTATCATTTTAGAGACTCATATAGAGATCAAGATCAATTTTAAAGACCCACTTAGAGACCAAGACAAAAAAACTATTTTAGAGATCCATTTAGAGACCAAGATTAAAAAAAAAAAACATCTCCAAAGATGGTCTCTATAAAATTGAGTCTCTATATTGTGTTAATTTTAATTTTACATAATAATTTGATTATGTGTTATTTTTTCTCGTGTGTTACTTTTTTTTTAATTAATTATTGTTTAGATTATCTCAATTTTTTTAAAGAATATTTCAACCAAAAAATAAATAAATTGCGACAAAGATAACATTTAAAAAATTAGGATTACGTTTAATTATATAATTGAATGAAAATAACTAATTAAAATTTTCTAATTAAAAAAAAGCTTAATTACAATTAAAAAATAACCTAAACTAAAAAAACATAAACAAAAAACAAAAAATAAAAAAAACTATAAAAACTAAAAAATTTACCAAACCAAAAAAACTAAACTAAAAAATTAAAATAAAATACAAAACCATAATTAAAAAAAAGAGTCTAATTAAAAAACCCTAAATACAAAACTTTAATTAAAAAAGTCTAATTACAAAAGCATAATTAAAAAAACCTAAATAAAAATATAAAACAATTTAATTAAAAAATAATAATAACCCTAAATATAAAAGCCCCCCTTCCCCGCTGCACCCCACCACCTTACTGCACCCCACCCCACCCTCCCCTCCTTCTTCACTGCCCCCTACCACTGGCCAAACCACCACAACATGGGTTTTTTTTTTTTTTTTTTTTTTTTTTATGTGTTTACCCTTTTTTTTTGTTGCTGTTTGTTGAAAAAAACAATTATTTTGTAATTTTTTTGCTGTTTGTTTAACTTTTTTGTACTTTTTTTTTTTTTTTCAGATCTGACAATGTCAGACAATCTGATATTTTTTTTTGAAGACTCCGTTTTTGTCTTCTTGTATAGTCTTCATTTTCTTCAATAAATTTGTTGAAGAAAATAAAGACTAGATGCTATTTTGGAGACTCAAAACTTGAATGATGTTACGATTTTGTCAAAAACTATCAAATAGTATTTTAGAGACCCCCATTAGTGATAAATTTTAATCAATAGAGTCTTTAAAAACAATAATCATTGCTGTTTAAAAACTCTATTAAAAATATCGTTAATCAAAGAGTAATTTATTGTTACACGTGTCAACAAAATAAGTAGGACTTTCAAAGAGCGTGTTCATAGAAAAGATTGACTAGCTAGGAGCTCTAGGTTTTTATTTTATTTTTATTTTTTATTTTATTTGTTTTTGGTTAAAGGAGGGTACTTCTCTCAGGCATTGGTTGATGCTTTTCAATTACCAACCAATAAAAAATAGAGTAAAGAAACTCAACCCCTATTAACACTACTTGTATATATATATTCCTCAAGTTTCCTAAACAATAATTATCCGCTGCGGATTATGATCCTCTCACCCCCCGCCCCCCCCCCGTCGTAAATTTTCCCCTTTCCCCGCCTGCAAACCCCCCTCCCGCCCTAACCCCACCCTACCATCATCCCACCACAATAAACCCTACCCCCACGGGACACCACCCCACCCCACCAGCACTGGGTAAGCATCCTCCGTGTTTGTGTGTATGTTTGAGTGGCTGTGTGTGTGTGCGCGTCGTGGTAATGGTGGTAGGTGTGTTTTGATAGAGGTGGTGATGTGCTCCATGTCTATGTGCGTATTTTTTGTGAGTGCATATTTTGTGCTGTGTATTTGGTTATGGTGGTGATGGGTGTGTTGTGGTGCTGGTGGTGATGAAAGAAGGGAAGAAGAAGATGATGAAATTAACAGTGTGTGTGGTGTGTTAGTGTGTGCGTGAGTGTGAGGGTGTAAGGTTTGGTTGTGGTGGTGATGGTGGAAAAAGGGAGGAAAAAGATGATGAAATTGACAGAGCTTGTGTGTATGTGTGGTGTGTTAATGTGTGCATGAGTGTGAGGGTGTGACTCGGTGTGAAGATGAAGATGATGATTTATGACTAGAAAAAGGAAAAGATGATGATGATGAAAATTAAAAAGAAAAAGAGAATATGTAAAAAGACTAAGTATTTTTAAACTTAAAAGAATGACTGAAATAATTTTAATTTAATATAAAAAGTTGAGATTTTCTTCTTATAATATTATGAGAAAAGATTCAATATGAGAGAATTCTTATCCGCTGCAGCCTGCAAATATCTCCAAGGTTCTATCTCCAAGGTTCAGCTTGACCTTTCTTGTTTTCTCGTATTATTCACCCTAGCTCTGCATTGTGTCTTGCCGGCTATGTCTCAGCCTCTAAATTTATAACAATATGCACTTTGGCTTGTATGGTTATTCGGCTTCTAATTCACTATAAATACTTCAGATTATGGAGAATCATATGCAAGAACAGCAACAGTCATTAGTAATATATTTCCTACGAGCAAAGGAAGAAAGAAAAATGGCCAAAAATGGAGCTTCAGTGTTTCTAAATATGGGATTAGTATTCTCACTTCTTCTCACTATCACCTTGGCTGAGAGCAGAACTCTCTCTGGTGAGTCTTAAATCATTCAAACACTAGTATTTAGTTGGAGAAAATATGGCATTTAATGCCATTGATTGTGTTACAATTTTATACTGTCACACGTAATGCTTTGCATATCCAAAATGGTTAATCCACTATAGTGCTAGTAACGACTGCAAATCTCATTATTTTTTAAACAAATTTAAAATAATTGTATTATTGCAAATATCTTTTTTAAATGTTTGCATTTTCAACATGAAAAATTGAATTATTCTCTACGGAGAAAATATTAGAGTTATAACACCCACAAAAATAAAACTTTGGATAGATCCCTAAGTACAAGTTTTTCATTTCATGGTACCATTGGCATTTTTTTACCCTTTGTTCTTGAAATCAACAGGTGATGCAGTTTCAACACCAAGTTGTGATGCAGTAGTCAGTGTGCAAAGTAGTGACACTTGTTTCAGCATTGTTGAGTCGCTCGGCTTGACTGCTGAATTCTTTGGTGGAATCAACCCCAATCTCAATTGTGATGCACTTTTTGTAGGTCAATGGCTTTGCGTTAAAGGGACAGTAAATTAAACTGATTGGTGAGAAACTAATAGTCACTATGACTTCTAGAATAATATCAAGAATAAGGAGGCATTTCTTGAATGCTTAGATCACTCTTTCTACATGAATGATGGATGTTTTGAGGATGGCAATTGCTTTTGTTGTTATTGGAATTTTAAGATGGTTTATATAAATTAAATGTATTTCTCCTATATTTTCATATCAATTTATACTTATTCTTGTTTATAGTAAAATGTGAAAATATCTAAACTGATATCTAAACGACTATACAATCTCAATAGGTCAAGCCACCTGCTCAATAGTAAAATGCAAAATTCTAAACTGATATCTAAATGACTATACAATCTCCTATATTTTCATATCAATTTATGCTTATTCTTGTGTACTGACCCAATCCAAGAAATGTGTTGCAACACTTTTAAATTTACCCATAGGAAAGGTTTATAACATAGCTTTTACTTACTTTCATTTACTATTACTTTCAATAGGAAAGATATACTGTGTCACGACCCAAAACTAGTTTAGGTAAATCTTAAGAAACATGACTACCAAGCACTTAATTAGGAATACCCTTTGAAATTGGTAAGGCACTAATCGAAACAAACTTATAAAACCACAAGCAAGGCGACAAGTCTTAGACCATCTAACCCATAAGACAGAAATTGAAAGGTTTAATGTCTCCAAAACAATTAAGGTGGCAATTGGTATGGTGGATTGAGTTGGGAATGAAATGATATTCTCGCATTCTTTTTTATTCCCAAGTATGGTATAAAGTAATGAACCTGAAATCACATTCCTTAGGTAATCCGATTTTTTCTAATTTGGGATTAGCCATTTTAGATCAAATATATGGGATAAACCCATTCCAGGTTCATGGGATTGAACTTATTTGTCAAATGACTAAAACCTTTTTCAAAATGTCTGATCTTACAAAACTAGCCTTTATATAGATATTATTATCTTAAAAATATAAATAAACATATTATATATATATATATATATATATATATATATATATATATATATATATATATATATATATATATGTATGTATGTATGTATGTATACATATATTACAAAATTCATTTGACAAATGACCAAAATGTCTTTAAAAAAACATATCACAAAACTAACCCTTTATATACATATTATTGTCTTAATAATAATAATAATAATGATAATAATAGTCATAATAGTGATAATGGTAATAATGATAATCATAAATGATAATAATAGTAAATAACAATAAATAATAAATAATAAATAGTAAACATATTATATAATGTCACCGAACTCATTTGTCAAATGACCAACATGTTTTTTAAAACATAACATATTACAAACTTAGGCCATTATATACATGTTATTGTCTTAAGAATAAAAAATATATAACAATAATATTTGTAATAATAATCATAATACTATGATAGTAATGTTATAAATAATAATCATCTTATCAAATAATAATGATAATAATAATACTAATAATCATAATATATAATAGACATATTATATATATAATAACAAAAAGGCAATCTTGTGATGTATACAAGTCATTCCCAATACTATTTTGATATACTAACTATCAAACAAGTGTTTTGAATCAATATATCTATTCACATCTTCAATTTTTGAACATACCAAGCTAGACATAATCTTTGTCAGTTGTCTCACTCGTTAACTTATTAAATTCTAATCCAAATTCATTACAAGATACCAATCGACATTTAAAACAATAACTCCCAATGGTTACATAAATCTTTAAAAAAAATATATATATACGGATGGAGTATAAGATTCTGAATTTACAGTCTTGAATTGATTGAACATTGAAGTGGTTCAAACATCATAAAGGAATGATCCTAGCAACAGAGGAGATCATCTAATCCCATAGCCTCAAGAAAAGTGACTCTATTCACATTCACCATGAATAAAAAATATAAGTTTCAAAAAGAAGAGAAACCGACAAATAAAATCTCATAGTAGGATTCCAAAATGGAATCATTCTTTACGAAAATAAATATTAAAGATGTAATATGCGGTGCCAAAAATGATGATAGTCACATGTGCTTAAGGCTCCGTTTGTTTGTCGTAAAATATTTTTTCGAAAAATATTTTTCTATTTTTTTTGTATTTGGTAAATCCAAAAAATTAGTTAACTGAAAAATATTTTTCAGTAAAAAATGGTGGCTACTTTTGCTCAATTTTTCAGTATTTGGTAACACCGAAAAATTGATCAGTTGAAAAATATTTTTCAGTCAAATATTACGGCTATTACAAAATTTAAGAAAATATTTTTATGTCCTTTGATAGAAGAAAATATTTTTCGAAACTCACCCACCCTTACCCCCTACCTCCCATCCCCTCACCCTCACCCTCACCCTCACCCTCACGTTCACGCTCACGGTTAATATATATATTATGTGTATATTTTTTTTAATAAAATGTAATGTCGAAAAATATTTTTCACTGTACATCCAAATACCATAAAATATTTTTTAGTATTCTATTTTTTAGAAAATTATTTTCCCTTAACAAGTTATTTTATGCAAACAAATGGAGCCTAAGAAACATCCATTTTCGAACACATGCATAAAACATAACATAACGCAAATAATTACTTTTGGAAATGCAAATGTAAATATTCACGATGTGAAGTATGGAATAGTTGCATGCTTCTGAAAAATTCAAAGAACAAATTATAACCCAAGATAGTCAGGATATATATGAACCCAAGGAGGTGAGTGCAAGGCTATATAGCGCTCGCAGCATAGTCAAAGAGTGGCCTTATTGTTGCACGTGTCACCAAAAGCAAGTAGGAGTCCTGGCAAAGCATTAGTATATTTTTAAAAGAGTTGTGTACAATCCTCACCATAGAAAAGCTAAACAAATTAGCGTGCTCATAGAAAAGATTGATAGTTCTAGACTAGGTTTTCTTGCTCGAAATTGGATGATTGATCTCCTATTCAGTTGTTCAATATCCTTCATGAAGGGTTTATAAGATCAGGCATCAGTTGATGCTTTTTAATCAATGAATTTTAGTTGTTACCGACCATTTAAAGAAAAAAAAAGAGTGAAGAAACTTAACCCCTGTTCACACTTATACACACACACTCACACACATATTATATATATATAAAAAAAAAATGCGATAAATTTAGGGTCTACACAAATTACCTTGCATATATTGGATGTGAATTGATGAAAAACCATCTAAAATAACAAATAAAATTCGCATCTCGTATTGTTCACCCTAGCTTCGCATTGTTTCTTGCCGGCTATCTCTTAGCCTCTAAATTTATAACAATGCACTTTGGCTTGTATGGTTATTCGGTATGTAATTAACTATAAATACTTCTGACTATGGGAAATCATATGCAAGAACAGCAAGAATCATCAATATATATATATATTTCCTACGTACGTGCAGAGGAAGCAAGAAAAATGGCCAAAAATGGAGCTTCAGTGTTTCTAAACATGGGATTAGTGCTCTCACTTCTTCTCATTGTCACCTTGGCTGAGAGCAGAACACTCTCCGGTAAGTCTTAAATAATTTAAACACTAGTATTTAGTAGTATTTGGTTGCAGAAAATATGGCATTTAATGCCAATGATTGGGTTACAATTTTATGGTGCTACTTGTAATGCTTTGCATACCCAAAATAGTTACAAGAACGGATCTTCTATAGTGCCAGTCATGACAGTAGTTCTCACTACATTTTTTTTAACAATTTTATGGTGCTACTTGTAATGCTTTGAATACCCAAAATACTAGTACAAGTGTTCTTTTCATGGTGCATTGGTTCACCCTTTGTCTTTAAAATCAACAGGTAATGCAGTTTTAGCACCAAGTTGTGATACAATAGTTAGTGTGCAAAGTGGTGACACTTGTTTCAGCATTGTTGAGTCTCTCGGCTTGACTGCTGAATTCTTTGGCGTTGAATAAAACAGATAGGGGCAATGATTCCCATGTTTGACTATCTGGAATACAATAGCGTCCTTTGTGAACTAAGTGACACCCATCAACAAAGCATCTGATCCAAGGCGATTTGGCAGTGGTACTTTCTCTGTCCCATAAGCTTTTTTTCCATGTTCCACAGCCTACATGAGATATCATAATGGTCCCTGATCCAGAGACCATCTTCTCACTTTCCAGTGCATCAGATTGAGAGCCGTCATAGTTGTCATCCTGCCAGTTAGGGCAACCCATAACTCCTAAAACTATTTTCCCTTCAACTACAAGAGCCAAGCCCACCTGGAAAAGTATGATATTGATAGTAAAAGCACTCTGAAGAAAACACCAAAAGCATGCAGAGACACGCTCACACTGCACATGAATTTCTAACATGGACAGATCAAATAAACAATAAAATTAAATAGATTGTTATTGTCAGAGTTGTTAATCCTTTATCAGTTAAAAGTCTAGTCTCTGAACCAAGTAAGCTTCATTTTATGTGCAATGTGGTTAATAGATACTAACAGCAGCAACATGAAAGATTATTGATATCCAAGAGCCATCACTTCATTTAAGTAGGATATTATATTGACACTGGACTTGCAGAATTAGAGTAAAATTCTAGCATTATGTTAAAAGGAAACAAAGGTGACACGACTCCAAGTGACTTCCATGTTATGGAAGTAACATTTGTCCTAGATATATAGCACCATGACCCTAACTTCTAAGGGAAGAAGGTTAACATTCTACCCAAACAGGATTTCATCTGTAATTCCTTCTTCTTCTAGTCATATCTTCTTTCTTCTTTCCAATTGGTCTCCTTCTGGGGTTGGTGAATCATATATAATACACTGCTGTAGCTCAACCTAGGATACCAAAGATTCATGCACCCATACCTAATTTGTGAACTGGGAGCAAATTCATAAATTCAAGAAAGTCTTAATTTGTAATTTGTTATTTGGCACTTTCTCCTCATAAATGGCTCCTTTGATGTCCAAATGGGTTCTTTTTATCTGCAAATTGAGGGAAAGGACAAGAATAGTCCAAGCCCAAATTTCAGTCCAAGTAACTATTAAGACAGTCCTGGGCTTACATGTAATGGTAGCCCAAGGCTGAGAAGTAACAAGACATGCAAGGACCTTCTAGTGGAAGAGCACTGGGAAGGAAAGAATCGTTTCACGCCAATGTGAAGAAAATAAAGCGACCCTCTCAAGCACCACCTGCAAATATAACAATTATATATGTAGGTATTTCATGTTCATTTGGCTACAAATGTATTTGAATATTACAAACAAATAATTCACACACTCTGGTTATGCGCTCAACTAAGGGATCTTCTGAGAATGGTTGCCTGGCATTCTCCCTCCCGCGCCCACTCTAGGTATTGTAGAGCTCAACCTATCTGGTAAGAAATCTGTATTAATTTTACAGTTATTTGGGACCATTTCTTGATGATATACCTCAACAGTAAGTAACTAGCAAAGTCCGATGCTCATTGAGCCAAACGAAAAGAAAAAGGAAAAACTGCCGCAAAACTGTATTGTATAGCAAAAGCAGTACACATCAGAGACTTAGATTTGTATATGCTACTTCTCTTCCTTTGCTATGACCACAATCTCTACTTCTCTTCCTTTGCTAAGACCAGAATCTGCTTTTCCTTCTTTTTCTTGTTGCTGATATTAGGACACTTTTATCTCTTCAGTTTACACCCTGACAAAGTACTAAAACCTTTTCTTTGGATAGAAGGAAAAGATAAGTAAAAGTTTATTTTCTTATTCCTTGTCTATAAATATCCAAAATATGATACCTAATACCCCATAGATAGTTCGAACTGTATAGGAACAATAATCAACTGGCTTCTTCCTTTTCCTTCAACTACTCATCAGATATTAAGCTTAAAGACACAATCCGTATACATTCAATTGATTGAACTTTTGAATTGTGGACATTTATCCGCGTGAAATTGGAAAATTTCTGAACATATAGTTCTTAGTTGGTAGAATATTATAAGGATTGCCTTTCTGCTTTTCTTTTGGTTGACAGTTTTGGAATCAGAGGCAACTTACTCAGAGAAAAGCATTACTTAAATCATTTCTTCACCACAACAGAATAAAAGGACAAAAATGAGAAAATCGAGAAAACATCACTTAATACAGATGAGAAACTGGATTACTCATCTAACCACAGTTCAGGTAACCAATTTGACATCTCCTAATCAAATGGAGAATGAACAAAAGAGAAACGGGAGGAAAAGGATATAAAACAACTGAAAGTAGAACATACCACATAAAGAGCCTTAGTACCTTTAACAGATCCTCGTGTACCATCGATAGGATCCAGCACCGGCATTAAGTGCATAAAAGAAAAAAACAACGCTCAAGATTAAGATAAATTAGAAGCAAGCAAAAAATATCTTCTCATAAATTCTCAGCGTGTTAAGCTGTCAGTAGGTTATACGTATGAGGAAAATTCTGAAGCAAGATGGAAGGCCTTTTTCCTGAACTTCCGATTCGCACAACAGAAAAGGTGCAAGAGGTCAGAGAGCACATCTAATGCAAATATGTGGAGAACCAATACTGTAACTAATAATATCTTCTATGATTATGTTTGTCATATGCATAAAACTTGGTGTATTTCTCTACTGTAGCATCCAACAGGTTTTATTGTTGAGACTGGAGTGGTATAGTAAAAGAGAGTATTTTCCATGCAAGCCTACTGTTCCCTTCTTTAATTTCATCTCGAGCTTCTTCTTTTTTTCCACATATTCACTATTTCTATTTGAGGATTTCTTGCCCTTTGCTGTGCTTTCAACTGATGGATTTCCTTGCCTCTCTCAAAACCCACAAAAAAACATTCCATTGACAAGATCATGCCTAGAAAGGTTACGACTTCAGCTGCATAAGTTCATTGAGATATCAGCAAAATTCTTTATGGACTCACCCAATAAGTAGCTGGCCTATGAGTAAACACATAGGCATCTTTCCCCCCTCTGTCAATTGCTTTCAAAACATCATCTTCCGCTAATTTATCTCCAAGTGTTGCTTTACCAGTGACCACATTGGTAACAGCATCTCCCAGATTATTTGAACGTAAGAAAGCTGAATCCTCTTCAGCCACCAAAGGGATAGATGGAAAGAGGTTGCTCAGCTCTGTCAGCATGAGGGGAAAAAAATTATCAGATACTTAGAAGGAAAAATCAGTTGATTTCTTCTTTCCTCAAGTATTATGTAAAAAAATGGCTTGTAAAAATTTCTGAGATCAGCCTCAATCTAGCGATATTCTCAACTATCATTAAATGGATTTCCTCAGAATCATGTGCAAAATTGAAAGTTGAAGCTATCCGACTACCTGAATTGGAGAAAAATAAAGAAAGCATGAAGAGCAACAAAGCATATTATCCATATATAACTTCAGTTATAACTCCTTGTGCAATCAAATAAAACCTTATAAACCCATCACTATTGTCAGCTTAGTGCAGCACCGGTATTTTTTTTGAAGAACAACCAATAAGGTCCTCGAGTAGCTTTTAGTGCTATCCAAAGAACACTATAGTCTTAGACGTATATGACAAGAAGTCCCTAGCCAGTTCTCAAAGTTGTGATGCGAAACTGATTCCTCGCAGCCTAAATCCCTATCTCTGCTCTGACTGAACTGTAACTATATTTGTCTCTGCCACTTTCTTCTACAGCTCCAAGGTAAATGACATAACAATGAGAAAAGAAATTGGAAGAAGTAGCACTTTGAAATGTCTGTCACCAATTGAATGTCAATGCACCTATTATTAGGAGAGTATCATGCTCTTAAACTATTCATTAAGGAGACATAGAAAGAAATGTTCAGGTCATTGTAAAGTGAGGTGGAAAGGCCAACAGTCATTTTACATGCATTTCTAAGACAGTTTCTTCCACCTCCAATTACATGAGTAATTAGCTCTTCTTGCTGAAGAGTTTTTCAAATTTCTCTAATCTAGAGTGGAGAAATCTTGTTGGTATAGTTTCTGAAAGCATCAAAACTGAAGTTATTGGCAGCACAATTAAACAAGGCAGAAAGAAAAAGTGTCCTACAAAATTTCAGTAATCTTTTGGAGGAGTGGTGTGGGCAACAGAGCTGCTTGCCTCATGCTATTTCTTGTATGACCTCCTCAATAATTCGCATGGTGAAATCATCAAAAGGTAATAGATCTATTCTCCAAAAGTCTGGGTTAGCTTAGAATATTCCCCATCATCTACACATTCTTACCCTTGACTATGAACTACCTTGCTACCAGTTACCAATGTTCTGATGCCATTCTCATGATAACTTAACATTCTACATGTGATCACAATGCTCCATAAATATCACAATGTTAATTGAAAATCTCAAGTTATTGCCTTCTAACTTGAGAAGAATCAAGAATTCTGATGCTTAATATTAAAATGATATTCTTTTCCAAGTTCGGCATGTTCAAATGTATTAAACTGTGGAAATGCATAATCTCAAATGAAAGACAGACTAAGCAAACAGCATCCCTTTTTTCAATCATAAAACATACCTCAACAAACAGAATTCAAGGGAAAAATTACCTAAGCTGACAAGAGCCTGCACACCAAAATCTGCAATAGTAACAGGGGTCTGGTCATTTTTCTCAAGGATACGCCCATCGTTTGGGAACAAAGACTTTTTCACCTAACAATCATCATTCAAGTCCAATATTTACAATAAGGAAGGAAGTGATATATAGATAACAACCAAAAAAAGAAACAGATAAAGTTTCTGGTACTTAATCCCCACTAACTGAGATCGTGAAATAATCACATTTGACTTGTTTCTATTTGTAGTTATTAAACCTCACTCATAAACCTTAACAAGATACAAATACATTTCAAAACACATCTTAAGCTAATAGTCTACAAGATCAATCAAGATAGAGTTTTTAGTTTAATTGTACTACAACTACCCATTTCAATGCAATAGAAGCAAGGATTTACAAAGTGATAAATTAATAACAATGATGAATACACAACAACTCTAATGATCATAGACATTTTCATTTATTATAACTTAAAAATTAAGAACCTCAACAAATTTGATGAAAAAGTATTAGCCTTGTGAAAGGAAATAATGGTCTTAGAAATCTACCAAGTACTTATGGAAAAATAATAATTACAAAAAAAGCACGTGTTTTTGTCAGGTTTGTCGTTCATGTGACAACGTTATTTATTGCACGAGTCTACTCTCTTTCATGTTCAACATTTTTGTAAAGCCTTTTTCAATTTTAAATTGATAACTATAGTTCCACGACATATTCAACAAGAAGATAAAAAAGTCAAAACTTATCGTTTTATATAAATTTTTACTTATTGAGAGTCAAATGAATCTCTTCAACTAATAAATGACTAATTGCAATTGGACTGTGAATTCATTTAGAAAACTAGATAGTACATTTCAATAAACACCTAAACCTTGATCAAATTTGTAGGATAGGTAGGAGGTGGTAACACACAACGACCAATCCAATTTCAACACTCAGAAAAGGAGAGCACGGAAAACAAACAGATATTGAAAATGTGAAATCACTTTTTCACCACATACTTTAAACACAAATGTCATGCTCCAAACTCAGAACCCGAGTACACAAGCAAGCGAGACTAGCATCGTATTTTGAAAAATAATTGTCTCGCTCTCGAATCTACTAGCCTAAAATAATTATTACTTAGACCAGCTTATAAACCACCACTAACAGTACATCAACAGAGAATTAGCAAACAAATTAAAGAGAAAAGTAAAAGGGTTTGTGGAAATTACATCAACACATAGATGGCAAGCTCTCTGGACAACATCAACGGCGGCTTCGAGCTCATTATAGTACTTTGCTTTCTCCTTCGTAATCGGAAGGCTCAAACTTGACCTGAAAATAATTCAACAAAAAAAAAATCAGAATGATGTAATATAACGCGTGGTAGGTGAAGGAGAGGGAGAGAGAGAAAGAGAAATCGAGTGAGAAAGACCTCACGGTGGAGAAACATCGGCGATGAGGAGTACGGTAAGGATGGTGAGGGTGAGGAGTAGGGAATCGAGAAGCTGAGTGGCGGAGGAGAATGTCCATGGCGGGAATGAAACGGTTGGTTATGAATTTTGGGAGGAAATGATAAAATTGATCTGGTGAAGGTTCAACTGTTGATGCACGACGTACAACACTTGATGGCGTTTATTCGTTCTAAGTACGGGAGTTGACTTGCTGCTGCCTTGATGATGTAATCTCTTTCAACTAGATTTTGTTTTCTGACAAAAAAAAAAAAAAAAGCACGATTTTCTCTTTTGTTTTTTGTGATAAGGAACTCTAACAAAATAATGTCTTACAATACGATATAATATTTTGAAATAAGTTAATACGAAATAAATTTTATTATTACAAATTCGAAAATTTCCCTCTCCTAAATATCTACAAATAATTATGTGTGAAAGGAATTTTTCTTACAAATTCAAAAATTTTCCACCCTCTCCTAAATATCTACAACTACTTATGTGCGAAAGGAATTTTTCTTTCCTCTGTAGGGATAGGATCCATAACTAGTTACAGTAAAATGTAATTGAAAAGAGTTTTTAGTTTACCAATTAGATGAGTACGTATTATTTTTAATTGAAAAAGTGATTTGTTATTCAAGAAAATTAATTATCACTAAATTTAAGATTTGATGGATAATTAATCGTAAGCTAAAAAAATGTTTATCAAAAAGTACGTGTCAACAGTTTCAAATCCCTCGATTGAGATTTGATAGCCCTAGCAAATAGGTGTCTCACTTAAAATTTTATAATCTCCATAATACATGTAATATTCTTAAACTTTCAAACTTTTTTTTATGATATTTTATTTTAACACTAACTTGAATGTTGAGATTTTTTTTTTTTTTGTCAAAAATATGAATGTTGAGATTGCATCCCGTTATAATGCATGCCAGCTGGCTAACATTGAGCATCTTCCTGATTGGCAAAATTAAGTCTCGATCAAAGCAGCTGCACTTCTCGACAATCAAAGCACCGTTTCTTTAATGCAATCTGGCATGTGTGGTTTAACATGAACATCAGTACCAACGTGCGCTGCTTTGATGTTAGCTGGAACTGTATCTTCGCAGCTGCAATTTGGTACATTTGGAGATTACGAAATAAAACGATCTTTAAAGGGTCCTTGAGTAAATCTATCTGCGTGATCGTGTCTCAGATTGTTAAACATGCAACGGAGTATGAGGAGGCTTGGAGGTTTTATGGGAAAGCACAACTTCATACCAGGAGAGATATTCAAATTAGATGGGAGAAACCTAATATGAGTTGCAAGTTGAATATTGATGAATGTTCGAAAGGTAACTCAGGAGTTGTTGGAGCGGGTGATCATTTTCGTAATATTGATAGAAGATGGATTACGGGGTTTGGGATAAATTTGGGTATCGCAAGCAACAATAGAGTTGAGCTTTTGGCTTTCAAAGAAAGTCTTTGCAGGGCGGAGAATATTGGGTTATATTAGTTTACCATTGAGATTGATTCGCAGTTTATTTGCAACCTATTGAAAAAAAAGACTTCCTTCAATAGTCCGCTCAAGATGATTATCGAGAAGTGCAGGTAGATTCTCAGTAGGCATGACGGGTATAGTGTGACTCATGTTTTCTGAGAAGTTAATAGATGTGCTGATTGACTGGTCAACTTTAGTCTTTAACAATCTCTTGGATCATTCATGATTGATCAACCGTCTGATGCTCTTCATCCCTTGCTTGAGAAGGACAGGATGGGTGAAAAATCACTTAAAATAGTTTATGCATAACTGGCTTTGCCTCCATTTAAGCAAAAAAAAAAAAAGTCTCGATCATGATTCATGTGAACAAAAGAAAAATCTGTAAGAGCATAATCCTTCTGACTAGTTTAAACAGGGATTAAAATATATTATTACCTTATTTTGTGCTTTTTCATCTTCTTCGAAATCTCTTTGTATTCTTTATACTCTAGAGAATTTTAGGAAAAAATTGGCATATCTTAGTAAACTTTTTTTAGTTTTATGCGCCACCCATATATCTCTCATTCTTCCTTTAATTGTGATATTGTAACAAAATTATATTATAGCAGTTGTACTACACACTTTCTCCAATTTCGTGATGATATTGTAACAAAATTATATTATAACAGTTGCGAAAAAATCTTCAAAACGTCTAATATCTCAAACAAGAACTCGACCCCAACACAAAAAACACATGCCGGAGTATAAATAATAAGTCCCACGACATTTATTTAGACCTGTCCTAAAGTTGCAAAAGATCTCGATCATATTCCGACCATTAAAGAAAAAGCTCAAGCGGTGCCTTTTTCTTTCTCTTTCCATTTTGGAAATTCCTGAAGCCGTGCTCATAGTTATCTTATACGTAAATAATTGAATTCTCTAATATCTGCACAAATGATAGACAACAAAAAGCTTTTTTTTTTAGGTGTAACAACAAAAAGCTTTTCATGAATATCCCACCAATTCTTAAAAATTCACTGTTTGACAAACGAGTGATGAAATATTGAAAGAAAAAAAATAATGCGAGGGATACAATAGAAAGTTTCGTTAATGACCACATGTTTATGATAAGCTTTATATAGTCTTTTGTAATGAAAGTTTCGTTGACAAAAAAAAAAAAAAAAAGGCTTCGTTACGACGTTCTGCATGTGATTTAAATCTAGATAAGCTTTATATGACTGATGACTGTAAGATGAGTAGCGATTTTGCGATAAGAACAAGAAATTTGGTTCCATGTGATCGAATTTTCACATTTGATGTTTGCCGGATTTGAGGACAAACGTTTAGAATTTTCGTAGCTGACAGTTTGACATTTACACACTGATCTTAAAGGATAAAATATCACAAACTCTGCACTATTTGACCGTTCAAAATATATCTTTAGGCATGATTAGATCATCATCATCATCGAGGTTTGAAGTTTTTCATTGTTGCAGAACTGAAAACTTTTCTCAAAAAGTTTTACAGGCTCACATATGTAGGCTCACATATGTCGGGACGGAATTAAAATTTTAATATAGTATTTATATAATAAAAGAGGTCAAAATATATACTTATACTGCATAAAGACTTTAATATAATATTTTTTTACCAAAAAAAAAGTTTTTTCTCTCTATTTGAGTTACACCTTCGTTGACGTATAACGAAATATAATTTCATTAAGAAAAAAAATATAATTCAAATTAATTAAATACAAAAATTACAAGAATTGATCTAAAAAAAAATCAACCTCATATCTAATCTGGTAAGAATCTTTGTTTAATTTAAACTCAAAGTGTGAAATTTATTCCTCTCACAGCCCAAATACTTTAAACTGCTAAACTAATCTCTTGGAATTATCACTATCCAGATATTTACAAAGAAAATGTCCAATATCCAACGTACACATTACTTGTCCTTATCGCAACATCCATTAATTTAACGAAAAATGTCAATCACCCACATGAAATCCCCCTCCAATAGCCCAGCCCCCCTCCCGATTGATCACAACTTGTCCCCGTCATTATCTCTAACAACGAGCCACCATTATAAATGCAAGCTTTGGGTCCATTTGTTGTCAAAGCTGAACCTGAAAAAGCATATATCAATCTTGTACCTTTTAACTTTATCTAGATCCAACGTTATTGCTATCGAGGTGTGTTAAGTTTCTTGGCATATGAGCTTGGTATATCAAGCGGGCATGAGGGTGATGCAAGGGATGCAGAAGGATCAAGCATCCAAGTGTGACTCAACCATCAAGACACTCGAGGCCTCCGCAACTTGTGGCTCATCTACAAGGCAAGCTAGGAGGTTTTGTGGTGCATTTGATGCATCTCCTCTCAAGGCTACTAAGAGTGACAAGTCTAAACATTGTGAAGAGTCTCTGCGAACTGTCATGTACTTGAGTTGTTGGGGTCCCAATTAACATCTCTAGATCTAGAGGCTAACCACAGTATAGATAGAATTTTCGGCCTTGTTGGTTTTTGGCTTTTGTAAAGAAGCAGAAGATGGGAGTTGTTTGTGAGCTTCCTTGTGTATATATGACAGTTTATACATATGTAATCATATATACAATCAATATGAACTTCGAAGTTTGCTTACTCCTTTTTACTAAAAGTCAAACCATGCATTTTTCTCTTAGCGGTGGTGGATATGGATCTGACGAAACGATTTATTTTTATCAAGAACGTTATCAGTTTTACGAGTTCCAACAAAAATTGAATGGTGGTTGGATTTGATGTATGCGCCATTCAAGTTTAAAACAACACAAGAATTTATATACGAGTTCCAACAGAAGAAATTTTACGAGTTCCAACAAAAGAAAAAGAGAAATTTTGTGGTTTAGATCAAGATTTTATTTTTATTTTCTTTAGTTGTCATTGAGTTAAGTTCTTATAAAACAACAAAATCATCTGATGCCAGATGTAGATAGCATCAACATCATGATGAACAAGTCCAGTCAAATTTTGTGTTTAGATCAAGGTCTTTGATTTTATAGCTTTAGGTTGTGTTTGATTCACGGATTTATATAATATTTTTAAAAATGTAAAATATGAAATATAATATTTTCATGTTTGATTTACAGAATAAAAAAAGATTTCCGAGCATATTATATTCTTGAAATTTTATTCTCATGTGAAAGAATAAGAATAAAAAATTATTAGGTTGTAGGAATATTTTAGAGAGTGTAAAAAGATAAAAATACCTTAGCTAAAATAACCTTTCTACTATTTTCTCCGTGAAATTCTTTCTTCTTTTGAATATAATGTTGCTTGATCTAGGGTATCCCTCCAACATTAACATCGTCTTCTCAGACCATGAATCTCAAACTCTCCACAATTCCACGAGTTCTTATCATTCGCTTTCGTTTTTGTTCGGCGTAGATGTAAATATTATAAATACTAGATATGTAATTGATTAAGATGTAAATATCATTCGCTTTCGTTTTTGTTCGGCGTAGATGTGAATACTACCTCTTTTCTTCTTCTTCTTATATATATATATATATAAAAGAAGAAGAAATATATGTATGTCTATGTATTATTTATTTAATTGATGAGTTTGTGTTGTTGCTTTCTTACTGATTAAGCAACAGAAAAAAGTTGAGATTCACAATGCTGCTTTATTTTTTTTTTCTTCTAGTTGGAATATGCATTTCGCTTAAATTTATGTATTTTTTATTGATTATTTACAGAATGGACAACATAATGCAAGTAAAGAATAATACGATTATGACTATGTTGGTTATATTTTTGGAGATGTTGAATAATTTCACTGTGATGGTTAATATGGTTTGTACTGCAATGATAATTGAACAACCTAAAAGGCAGAGAATAAGTATGATTTATACTATAGGCATTTTTGAAAAATTGTTAAAAATTCTCTGAAATATTAAGTGTAAACCAAACATAATAATATAATATTCTTAAGAATTTGAGAAAATATTCTTAAGAATATTTTTGACGTACCAAATAGTTTTTATTACATTCCTGAGAATCATAGTCTTGGGAATTACATTATCAGGAATGAAAAATCAATCCGTAAATCAAACGCCTCTTTAGATTTATATACGAGCCTATAAACTTTTGACCCGATAGTATATTTCTCCACTTAATTTCGATGGTAATGGTTCGAATAATTGTAAAAAATAAAAAAATCATGACCAAAATCATTTAGCAAATATATAACCATAATCGTAATCGAAACTTAAGAAGTTTAAAAATTACTAACCATGTAACCGTAACCGTTAACGATTAAAAAAAAATCACAGTTTACTGTAATCGTAACCTTTTAATAAAACAATTTTTTTTAAAAAAAAATGTAAGAGAAATTGAATGTAAAGAAACAAAAAATATAAAAATTCAAGACAATGATAAAAATTGAAATAAATTATATAATAATTTTATGAGCAAAAAATCAAAATCAAGAAGTTATGGAAAAATAAATTCATTTACAACTAAAGTTGACAATTCTTAAAAGTATAACTATTGATCTAATGGGTTTAGTCTATTTCTTTTAATTTAGCTTAGTCCATTTTTTTAATTGAGTTTAGTTCAAATTTTTATCATTTAATTACAAATTAATTTAGTTTTTTTTTTGGTAGGAACAAATTAATTTAGTTAGTCTTTTATTATTTTAATTAAATTAATAATCGAGTTTTGATTTTTTTTAACATCTAAAACTAAAAACCTATTGGCTATCTGTTATTAAAAAAACCCTAACGAATACTCTTTTAAGTTTTGTTATAAGATTTTATCAGGTGGATACCTTTTGAATTTAAACTTTAACTTTTTTTATCCCTAATTTCACACAATCTTTTTAACGTAGTTGTGATTATGTTTGAATGTTAAACTATCTTGAACGTTAACCGGTGAAAAGTAGTCAAATGATGCAAACTTTTGAATGATTGATCAATTATCATTAAGGAAAATAATAAAATTGTTGCACATGTACTTAAGCGGAGAATTGGGGTGGGGGGGGGGGGGGGGGGGGGGGTGGGATTTTGGGGTAGAATTTTTGGCTATGAGAATCGATATCAATAGTAACTTATTATTTTGATGAATTATTTTTTTGGACAGAAAAAAATCTAAGCAGAGAATTAGATTTGAAAAATTCACATACATAAAAGAAGGGGTGACCTGACAAAAAAAAGGAGGGGAGGGGAATGAGAGTTGAGTCTACTTTCTAGAGTTTCAATTACAAAAGTTAAGTAAGAAATAATAATAATCTACTCAATTCAAAAAAGAGTTCATAGGAGAGGTTTCAATTAATTTTTGAATATTGTAAGAGAAAAGTGGTTCGCTAATAACTCATTGTGACCAAAAGTGTTGATCTATATTCTAGCATCAAAAATATTATTTAGGTATTGATTGAATTAGATCATGTATTAGAATGCACAATTACAGCGTGAGATTTGTAACCTTACTTTACCATCGAAAACAAAAAAAAATCTATAAAATGCAAAGAGAAGAGAAAAATAAAAAGAAAACAAAAAGATATTGGAGAGTAGGCTGTTTAAGCTTAGAGATATGAATATTTCACTTGATTTTGTATTTGCTGTGATAAGAGATTCTAAAATTTAAACTGCAATTCTAACCTTTATTAAATTAAAAAGAAAAAAAAGAGAGATATATATCCGGACGCACACAAATACTGTTAGGCCTCACGTCCCAACATCGAGGCTTAGATGGGTCAGACGGCATGTGCATATCTGCATCCATGAAGAAAACAAAATTTCTAGATTCATTTCGACCACACACCAAAAATTCAAGATAAACTTGACACCTTTGCTCACCCTGCCTTAGCTCCAATATCTCATTCAAAAAAATAAAAAAACAAAAAAAAACTCGAAACATATGAATATGAATATTTCATTTGGACCCCGTGAGTATCAATTATCATTTCTTCATAATCATCACTCGAATATTAAGAAAAATGTTATTAGACAAGCTTCAATTGCACCGTTTAGTGTAGTTTGTAGAAGAAAAAAGCTTGCAGTGAGAGCATGCAGTGGTGAAGAGGAGAAAAAGAGCCAAAGGCGTAATTTCTTGAGTCTTGAAGAAGCTGGTCTAGTTGAAGTGTCCGGCCTCAGCACTCATGAAAGGTTTCTATGTCGACTAACGGTATGTTATCAATGAAACAAGTATATAAAATTGTTATTATTTATTCATCTTTATCATTATTTTCACTTGCCTCGCACTGCCTTTCGCTAATAAAGTTTTATTAAAACGAACTCAGGTTGTATGTTAATACATTGAACCTAATTAACTAACCCGAAATATTGATAATTTAACCCTAAGTCATTAATTATTATGTGCGTATGCAGATTTCATCACTAAATCTACTGAGAGTGATATCAGAACAGGAGGGTTGCTCGATTGAGGAGCTGAATGCGGGTAGGATATGTGACTGGTTTTTTAAGGACAAATTGAAAAGAGAGCAAAATTTGGAGTCTGCAGTCCTTCAATGGGATGATTCCGAATTTGGACTTTAGGCTTGACGGGGCAATAATGCAGTCTTGAAAGTTAATCCAATGATTTTGATGATGGTTCTTTCGACATTTTGTAACCACGCTTCAATATGATATGATCTTGAGCTGCATTTTGTATCATGGAAAAGCCATAACTTTGCATCCTTTAATAATCATTAGTTTCAAATTGTAGATTGGTCTCTGGAAACTTCTTTCTGATCATCAGATTGGCAGGAAACAATCAACAACCAATGGAGGTGAAAACTGAGTCGAATCTTGGGTTTCCGGCAGTTAGTTTTAGACAGGCAGCATTTCCATCCGATAATACCATCTGGCAGGACCAAGCTGTAAACAGAAAGATTTTGAAATGGGAGTCTAGCTTGACACTGCATTACTCTTTTTGGCATTGTTGAATCCATGGGGAGAAGCTTTTGGCCATTTTATTTTGTTAATTAAATTAGTATAAACATTGAGCTCCAAGAAGTATAATAAAGGGTTAGAAATTAATATCAACCGGATGGCTTAGGCTATTGAGAAGTTTGGTTGATCTGAATTTTGACATGTTCGGCTCCTGGTAAGGTTCCCGGCAAAATTATCCAATTAATTAGTAATTTTTCGTGGATGCGATCATAGTAATCAAAATCTTATGATTTGCGATGCATCCATAGTTATCAAAGTCTTACGGACTCGTAATTTGTATTTTACGCTTCAATTAGATTCACGAATAAAATTTGCAATTGACAGATGAATATGAAATCTATATAAACCAGAGAACTATCTTGACAAATTTGTTTAATAATTACGAATAAAACATTCTAGATACGTCATGAACAAGAGCTAATATTTGATATATATTTCTTGAAAACGAATTTGGGAGACTAGCCTGGATCAAGGTTCTAAAACAAAGTCTCAACACCAAGTCTGCAGTGTGTAACACACAGACCTTATCTATCTAGACAAAATTGGTGATGCATTCCAAAGCCGTGGCAAAGATGACCTCTACCGGCAACTCCTAACCCGGACAAAACAGTCACATATCTAGCCACTGGAAATTTTCAAAACCGTGGTTGTAACTTCCTTTCATATTTGTTATCGGGCAATGACTTATTGTGGTTAAATATTTCAAATTTAAACTTATGTCTTCCTATCACAATTATTATCTGATCTTGATTGATTTTGATCATACATTGAGATTCACTGTTCCGCCAAGGGATTTATACGGTTGAGGTTGATCCGATGTGATCCTAACTAGATAAGATGAGTTCCTTGTCATAAAAAAAGAGAAAAAGAGTTACTTCCAAGTTCCAAATCTACAAAACCATTGTCTCTCGCCAACTGATAATTTTCTAACAAGCCTTGTATATTTGCACCATCAATTCTTCTTCCTTCATACATTTCCAATAGATAAGCTATCTTTACGCATAGTTTTCATTGCTTACTAAATACCAAGTTGTTGACCCATCTTCATTTCTTATCCTAACCTGTAATATAGGAGTGAAAATAAGATGAGCTATCTAAGCAGAGTTTGAATGGCAACTAGTTTTGCAGTTCTAAAAGGACAGACGACTAGGCAGAACTCTAAATACCATGTTATCTCTCAAGCACTTAGTCCCAGCACTGCAAGGTCGTCTGCTAGCCGTGATGTCTTACAAGACGCTTAATATTCTGACAGTGCTCATGAAGGAGAAGACAAGAGAATTAAGGTGGATGAATCTCTTCAGAAAATCATGTTTTTTAATTGTTGGACGCAGAACTAGCAGACAGGAGTTGGCAATTGCTGGCTGATTGATATAACATCGAAGAATATGATACTTCACATATTACTAATTAGTTTTAAGTTAGAACGTTAATAACTGGAGCCAACCAGGATCTTATATACTGATTTTAAAAGTTAAGATTCATCCATATAGGACAAGTGTATTCTTTAACGATCTTTATACCTTTATGCTCTGTATTTCGAACATATCTGATAAATGGAACAATGTTCTTCAGTTGTCAATAGCAGTGCTCTTCTAGTATTTGATGAATTTATAAAATGCGCATCTCGTATTATTCACCGTAGCTTCGCATTGTTTCTTGCCGGCTGTCTCAGCCTCTAAATTAGAACGACGCACTTTGGCTTATGTGGTTATTCGGCTAGTAATTTACTATATATACTTCGGATTATGGGAAATTAGATGCAAGAACAGCAAGAGTCATCAACATATTTCCTACGTGCAAAGGAAGCAAGAAAAATGGCCAAAAATGGAGCTTCAGTGTTTCTAAACATGGGATTAGTGCTCTCACTTCTTCTGATTATCACCTTGGCTGAGAGCAGAATACTGTCTGGTGAGTCTTAAGTCATTCATACACTAGTATTTAGTAGTATTCAGCTGTAGCAAATATTGCATCCAATGCTAGCAAGCGCGAATCTACTCTAGTATTATAATATCCTGTGAAACAAAATTCTGAATCCGTCCCTAAATGCTAGTATGAGTATTCGTTCATTTCGTGATGCATTGACATTTTTTACCCTTTGTTCTTAAAATCAATAGGTGATGCCGTTCCAACACCAAGTTGTGATTCAGTGGTCGGTGTGCAGAGTGGTGACACTTGTTTCAGCATTACTGAGTCGTTCAGCTTGACTGCTGAATTCTTTGGTGGCATCAACCCCAATCTCAATTGTGATGCACTTTTCGTGGGTCAATGGCTTTGCGTTAAAGGGACAGTGAATTAAACTAATTGATGAGAAATTAATACTCACTATGACTTCTAGAATAATATCAAGAATGAGGAAGCATTTCTTGAATGCTTAAGTCGCTCTCTCCATGAATATTGATGGATGTATTGAAGATGGCAACTGCTTTTTTTGTTATTGGAATTTTAAGATGGTTTATATAAATGTATTTCTCCTATATTTTCAGATAAATTTATGCTTACACTTGTTAATAGTAACTTGTGAAAATTCTAAACTGATATCTAAACTACTATACAAATGTCAATAATCAAACCACGTGCTCTGCCATGCGATTGATTGTAGGATAAATCATGAAGGGCGCATATAACTATCGACTAGACCTGTTAACAAACCATTTTCCCTTATAAATATTGCACACACCCAATCCAAGAGATATGTTGCAACACCTTTAAATTTATCCATAGAACTTTATAACATAGCTCTTACTTACTTTTCATTTACTATCACTTTCATTAGAAATAGATATATTGTGTCACGACACAAAATCAAACTAAACTAGATAAATCTTAAGAAACGTGACTACAATGCACTTAATTCGGAATGCCCTTTGAAATTCGTAAGTCACTAAGCAAAATAAAACTATAAAACCACAAGCAAGGCGGCAAGTCTTAAGAGTATCTAACCCATACTATAGAAATTGAATGGTTCAAAGTCTACAAACAATTAAGATGGCAGCGATTGCTATGTTGGAATAAGTTGACAATGGAATGATATATCCCCGCCTCTATTTTGATTCTCATGTATGGTATCAAGCATTCCTAGGTAATCTGAGTCCCCCAATTTGGGATTAGCCATTCCGGACAAAGCATATGAGATTAGCCATTCTACCTTCCTTTGGATCGAACTTACTTTTCGATTTACCAAAACCCTCTTTCAATTTATTATTATGTTTATTTATATTTTTTAGACAATAATAATAATAATAATAATAATAATAATAAATAAATAAGTAAAACATATAGATATTATTGTCTAAAAAATATAAATAAACATAATAATAATAATAATAATAATAATAATAATAATAAAAAAAATAAATAAATAAATAAGTAAACATATGTATAATAACAAAAGTGCAATATTGTCATTGTCATTTATTCAAGTCATCCCGAATGCTACTCTGGTAGACTGACTATCAAACATGAGTGTGAAATCAATATATCAATTTTCATCTTCAATCATACAGCATATTAAGCAAGGCATAATCTTTGTCAAGATTCATTAACCTATTATATTCCTGTCCAAGTTTATTACAGGATATCAATTACTATTTAAAGCAATAGCTCCCATTGGTTACATAAATCTACAAAAAAAATCCGGATGGGAGTACAAAAATTCTGAATTTACTTAGTCTTAAATTAATTGAACATTGAAGTGGTCCGAATGTCATAAAGGAATCCTAGCGCCACAGGAGATCATCTAATCCCTTAGCCTCAAGCGAAGTGACACCATTTGCCAAACATATAAATTTCAAAGAGAAGAGAAAATGACATAGCGAACTTAAAATCTCCTTAAGTTGTACGACCCCAAAATAAACCATAAAATAAATTCATTTTCGAAGACTTACATAAAACATAACATAGTGCGAATAATTATTTTTCGAAAATGCAAAGGTAAATAATCACTTATAGAAGAATCTATTCAGTTATTTCTCTGTAATTTTTCTTTTCCTTCAAGCCAACCTTTGGCCAATTTTTATGAACAACACTTCCAATTTCGCTCAATTGTTTGTGAATCAGCTGTGATCGTGAACCCAAGGAGGTGAGTGTCGAGGCTATAATCCTTGTAGCTTAGTCAAAGAGTGATTTAGGGTAATTTATCGAAATAATCTTATACTTTTATTTTATTTTTTATATTTAAGTCACTTATTTTTTATTTTGGATAAAATGGTCATTCATCTTTCAATTTAGTGACAGTCATTAGTTTTTGGAGCAAAATCTATCAAAAAATAATGTTAGTAAACACGTGAATGACACGTGGCTGCAAAATACATAAACTTTAGGGTGCTTATATTATATAACATGACAATATTATCCTTGAAGATTTGTGAATTTTATGGCCACGTGCTATCCACTTGCTCACTAACGTTATTTTTTTGACGAATTTTACTCTAAGGACTAAAGATTGTCATCAAAATGAAAGATGAAGGGTCATTTTGTCCAAAATAAAAGATAAATGACCATTTTGTCGAAAATAAAAGATAAGAAACTTAAATATAAAAAAAGACAAAAATGTAGGATCATTTCGGTAAATTACGCGAGTGATTTATTGTTGCATGTATCAAAAAAAAAAAGAAGTAGGACTCTCAAAGAGCGTGCTCATAGAAAAGATAGGCTAGCTAGGAGCTCTAGACTAGGTTTTCTTGCTCAAAATTGAATGATTGATCTCCTATGGAGTTGTTTAATATCCTTCATGAAGTGTTTGTAAGATCAGGCATCGGTTGATGCTTTTCAATTAGCAACCAATAAAAAAAAAAGAGTGACGAAACTTAACCCCTATTAACTCTACTTGTATATATATATTCCTTATAATAATTTTTGCTCATATGACATCACGCATGACGGCAGTGATCTCCCAATATTTGATGAATTTATGGGAGTGATAGGATGAAAACCATCTAAAATAACAAGTAAACTGCGCACCTAAGATTTAATGTTATTAAAGTTGCCTAAACAATAATTAACTCAACTCGGAATATGATGCTGCAGCCTGCAAATATCTCCAAGGTTCGGCTTGACCTTTCTTGTTTTCTCGTATTATTCACCCTAGCTTTGCATTGTGTCTTGCCGGCTATGTCTCAGCCTCTAAATTTATAACAATATGCACTTTGGCTTGTACGGTTATTCGGCTTCTAATTCACTATAAATACTTCAGATTATGGAGAATCATATGCAAGAATAGCAACAGTCATTAGTAATATATTTCCTACGAGCAAAGGAAGAACGAAAAATGGCCAAAAATGGAGCTTCAGTGTTTCTAAACATGGGATTAGTACTCTCACTTTTTCTCATTATCACCTTGGCTGAGAGCAGAACACACTCTGGTGAGTCTTAAATCATTCAAACACTAGTATTTAGTTGGAGAAAATATGGCATTTAATGCCATTGATTGCGTTACAATTTTATACTGTCACATGTAATGCTTTGCATATCCAAAATGGTTACAAGGATGGATCCACTATAGTGCTAGTAACGACTGCAAATCTCATTATTTTTTTAAAAAATTAAAATAATTGTATTATTGCAAATATCTTTTTTAAATGTATGTATTTTCAACATGAAAAATTGAATTATTCTCTACGGAGAAAATATTAGAATTATAACATCCACAAAAATAAAACTTTGGATCTATCCCTAAATACTAGTACAAGTTTTTCATTTCATGGTACCATTGGCATTTTTTTACCCTTTGTTCTTGAAATCAACAGGTGATGCAGTTTCAATACCAAGTTGTGATGCAGTAGTCAGTGTGCAAAGTGGTGACACTTGTTTCAGCATTGTTGAGTCTCTTGGTTTGACTGCTGAATTCTTTGGTGGAATCAACCCCAATCTCAATTGTGATGCACTTTTCGTAGGTCAATGGCTTTGCGTTAAAGGGACAGTAAATTAAACTGATTGATGAGAAACTAATAGTCACTATGACTTCTAGAATAATATCGAGAATAAGAAGGCATTTCTTGAATGCTTAGATAACTCTTTCTACATGAATGATGGATGTATTGAGGATGGCAATTGCTTTTGTTGTTATTGGAATTTTAAGATGGTTTATATAAATGTATTTTTCCTATATTTTCATATCAATTTATGCTTATTCTTGTTTATAGTAAAATGTGAAAATATCTAAACTGATGTCTAAACGATTATACAATCTCCTATATTTTCATATCAATTTATGCTTATTCTTGTGTACTCACCCAATCCAAGAAATGTGTTGCAACACTTTTAAATTTACCCATCGGAGAAGTTTATAACATAGCTTTTACTTACTTTCATTTACTATTGCTTTCAATAGGAAAGGTTTATAACATAGCTTTTACTTACTTTCATTTACTATTGCTTTCAATAGGAAAGATATACTGTGTCACGACCCCAAAACTAGTTTTGGTAAATCTTAAGAAACATGACTACCAAACACTTAATTAGGAATACCCTTTGAAACTTGCAAGGCACTAAGCAAAATAAACTTATAAAACCACAAGCAAGGCCACAAGTCTTAGAGCATCTAACCCATGAGACAGAAATTGAAAGGTATGTCTCCAAAACAATTAAGGTGGCAATTGGTATGGTGGATTGAGTTGGGAATTGAATGATATTCTCACCTCTTTTTTTATTACCAAGTATGGTATAAAGTAATGAACTTGGAATTACATTCCTTAGATAATCTGACTGTTTCTAATATGGGATTAGCCATTTTAGATCAAATATATGGGATAAACCCATTCCAGGTTCATGGGATTGAACTTATTTATCACATGACTTAAACCCTTTTCAAAATGTATTATCTTACAAAACTAGCCTTTATATAGATATTATTATCTTAAAAATATAAATAAACATATTATATATATATATATATTACAAAATTCATTTGACAAATGACCAAAATGCCTTTAAGAAAAACATATCACAAAACTAACCCTTTATATACATATTATTGTCTTAAAAATATAATAATGATAATAATAGTCATAATAGTGATAATGATAATAATGATAGTGATAAATGATAATAATAGTAAATAACAATAAATAATAAATAATAAATAGTAAACATATTATATACATGTCACCGAACTCATTTGTCAAATGACCAACATGTTTTTTAAAACATAACACATTACAAACTTAGGCCATTATATACATGTTATTGTCTTAAGCATAAAAAATATATATGAAGAACTTTAATACCAAATATAGTATCCTCATACACTGTTTAATGCCATAAAAGAAAACTAACCTTTTATGTAGCGTAATATGTTTGATCGCTGAATGTGCTTGTTCCACTGCGTGTGTTGTGAATCAAAATGCACAATACAGTCTTGTACTCTGATAATTCACAACCTAAATATCTTTTATCTTGATATGCTTTTTAGAGAGTTTTTGTTTTCTGTTTCTTGTGTCTGATACTAATAGAACGTACGTTGTTCTATTAGTTATAGGACTTAAATACCCAGTAATGGGAAGTTACCCAACTTCCCACACTTTGGTCTAATGGGTCAGGTCAGCCCATCTAGGCGACCCTAGATCTAAATCCAACATCTCCCACTCGCACAAGATGGGCAAAACCATATCTACCATTATCTCTCAATAAACTGATTCCAAAACATAATCAAACTCCATACAGGTAAATAGGCCGTGCGACTCGTGAGTACACAACAAATGGAGGCTCAAAGACCATGCACCTGTTAAGGATGACATGGGAGCCACTATCTTCAAAAGAATACAGACTCTCGCTATACCCTAGACCAAATTAAGTTCACATCAGTCAGTGCACACCTAATCCCTCTTAGGCTATGCATGACCTTTAAAATCTCAATCATGTATTCATAGTTATATTTGATCACAAAGATTGTTCAATCACATAGATTGTATAACTGGTCGACCAATGAACACATGTAGCGCTAGATGTGAACAGTTTTCCATTCGCTCAATACCCCTCTAAATCAAGTTAACTGCTTTCCCGGATATGTCCCATATGATCGAATCTTACGTGATCTTTAGGCAACATACCAAAGTAGCTAACATTAAACTTGATTTATCAGAATATGAGCGTAGGTCACAAAAGATATATTAAAAGAAGCATATATTGCTTCAAGGTCTTACACAGTGATGAAGCATGGATTCATTCATCAACTTCCTTAAATAGTCGCTAGAGTACACACGGTATGAAACGTGTGTTACGATGTGACTTCCTTTAGAAAAGGGAGTACGTTTTTATTTAATTCTAACACTGTACAAATTCTGATTTAGTTATCACTCAAATAACTAACCTGAATCCTCGAACTTAATACTTACAATAATCGAGGTTTCATATCTGGCTATATACAGGTTGTATGGATTGTGGGAATCCATATCGACCTCACATTAGTCTTAATTATAACACATACAATATGAGGTCTCATCTTAATAATCGTCGTTGGAACTAATCCCTGACCAATTTTCAAAGCGACACTTATATAAGTATAGTATTTTCAACAAATACTAGCTAACTTATATTGTCTCATCTCTGAACGCTCCCACTGTGCCAAAGGCGATTGCTCGTGTGAGAAAGCCAATCTCCCTAACCTGTAGACGTACAATTCGATGCCAATTGTATGTGCTAACATACTCATACATATTCTAATTTACATATATCACAAAGATTTAACACTACTTAAGTGCATACACAGTTTCATTCATATATATCACAAAGATTTAACACTACTTAAGTGCATCAAAATATTTCATTTATTTATTTATTTGGCATCTGAAATATACAATTGTATGAGTACAAAAGTGATCATTTCACAACATATGAACATACATCAAATTCTGCACAATCCTAGAGATTTTACATGAGACAAATATATATCTCTAGGAATTGGCTTAGTGAGTGGGTCAGCTACCATCTCATGCGTAGAGATATGTTCAATGATCACTTCTTTCTTTGACACCATATCTCTTACAAAATTATACTTTATGTCTATGTGTTTAGTCTTGCCATGGTATTTTGGATCCTTAGTGTAGGCAATGGCTGCTTGACTATCACAATATACTGTCACCGGTTTATCAATATTTGTGAATACTCCCAAATCTAACATGAACCTTTTAAGCCACACCGCTTCTTGTACAGCCGCTGAGCAAGCCACAAACTTAGCTTCCATGGTAGATAATGCTATGCAGGTTTGCTTCTTGCTACACCAAGAAATAGCCCCATTATTCATCAAGAAGGCATACCCAGAAGTTGATTTACGCTCATTTGGATCACTACCCCAGTCAGCGTCTGTAAATCCCTTTAGATTTAGGTCAACTCCTTGGTAGCATAAACAATAATCCAAAGTGCCCTTCAAATATCTCAGAATCCTCTTAACAACTTGCCAATGAGCTCGTCCAGGGTTGGATTGATAACGACTTACCAATCTTACGGCAAAACAAATATCTGGCCTCGTACATAACATGGCATACATCAAGCTACCTACAGTACTTGCATAAGGAACAACATTCATGTCTTCTATTTCTTCTGGAGTTTTGGGATACATCCCTTGGTTCAGACTTTCACCTTTGGCTATAAGAGTGTCAATAGATTTGCAGTTATGCATTTGGAATCGTTCAAGAACTTTCTTGATGTAAGATTCTTGCGACAAAGCAAGAAGTCTTTTTGATCGATCTCTCTGAATCTTGACTCCAAGTACATATGCTACCTCACCCATATCTTTCATTTCAAAAGTTGAAGATAACCACTTTTTTACGGTGATATAATCCTTACTATTCTCAGCCAACAAAATATCATCAATATACAGAGATAGAATTACATATCTATTCTGAGACCTTTTGACATATACACAGGGGTCTTCTTGAACCATAACAAAACCATACGAAATGATTTCTCGATGGAATCTTAGATACCACTGTCTAGATGATTGTTTCAACCCGTAAATAGATCTTTGGAGCTTGCATACTTTGCTCTCTTGACCTTTTTCTATGAACCCTACAAGTTGTTCCATGTAGATCTCTTCATCCAGTTCTCCATTGAGAAATGCCGTTTTTATATCCATCTGATGTAATTCTAGGTCTTGATGAGCGACTATGGCTAAAATTAGTCGGATTGAGGCAACCTAACCATCGGAGAGAAGGTTTCCTCATAATTTATACCCTCCATCTATGTATAGCCCTTAGCCACTAGGTAAGCTTTGTATCTCTCAATGGATCCATCTGCTTTTCATTTAAGTTTGAGAACGCACTTGTTCCCAATAGCTCTCCTTTAGATGGAAGATCAACCAGTACCCAGACTTGATTTTTCTTCATCATTTCTTCTTCCATCGCTTTAATTCAACTTTCTCGTGTAGAGGATGAGAGTGCTTCAGACACATTTTTCGGCTCATCATCATCTTGAGTGGTAACCATTAAAGATTCCCCTTCAATCTCAAAACAACGTTGAGGAATACTTTGGCGGTTACTTTTCCATGTAGGGGTATGGAATGAGCTAGATCCACTAACCGGTTCTGAAACTGATTCAGATTCAAAATGACTAACCGATGTATTTCTCCCACTTAGATCAGGGAACAGAAGCACTACCTCTATTCCAATTGATGGTGTGGAAGTACTAGGATTGTCAAGGTTATTCAATTCAATTAACTGAACATCCTTATCTACTTCACCTCTACGTAGGAATTCTGTTTCCAAGAATGTTACGTCACGAGATTCAATTTCGGTTATACTCCCATCTGCTTGTTCTCCAATGAAAACATATCCCTTGGAGTGTTCACTATACCGAATGAAAATACATTTTTTCCCTCTCGGTCCTAATTTGCTATGCCTATGGAAATTTTCATGAACATAAGCAGTTGCACCCCAGGCCGTAAGTTATAAAGATCAGGTTGTCTACCTGTCAATAACTCATAAGGAGTGGAATTGACGGACTTAGTGGGCACACGGTTAAGTACATATGTGGTTGTTAGTAGTGCATCACCCCAATACGAAATAGGAAGATTAGCTTGAGCCATCATAGACCTAACCATGTCAAGTAAGGTTCTATTCCTTCTTTCTGCAATACCATTCTGTTGCGGAGTTTCAGGGATAGTAAGCTGTTTAGCTATACCTTTTTCATCACATATACTTCTGAACTGATCAGAGAGATATTTACGACCACGGTCGGTTCGTAATGATTTTACTTTCTTGTCTAACTGATTTTCCACCAAACTCATATATTTTTTAAAATAATCTAATGCATCGGATTTATGTGATATCAGATAGACATGACCATATCTAGTAAAATCATCTATAAAAGTGATGAAGTAAGAGGTTCCATGCCTCGCCCTAACATTCATTGGACCACATATGTCAGAATGGATTAACTGTAATTGAAATTCTGCTCGTAAGCCTTTGCCAAATGGTTTTCTAGTGGATTTACCGGCAAGGCAACTTTTACAAATGGGCAAGTTGACTTTTGCTAGTGATCCCAAAAGACCTTCTCTAGCCAGCCGGTTCATACGATCTTGCCCAATATGCCCTAACCTGCTATGCCATACATTCACATCTACATCTATAGTGCTAGAAGATGTATAATATGAAAAACATTCATCATTAAGACCATAACTAATATGTTCAATATCCAAAACTAAAAAACCTTCCAATAAATATCCATAACCAAAAGAAACAGAATTTAAAAGTAGTTCAACAGAAACTCCATACATGTAAATATGAAAATCCAAACGCAAGAGGACTAATGCGGAGACCAGATTCCGTCTAAAGTCCGAAGCATAGAGGACATCATGGAGAAAGAGGGTACTGCCACCACGCAGCTGAAGTTTGCAAGTTCCAATGCCTTTAACTTTGACCCTAGCGTTATTGCCAACATATATCCATCGGGACTTAGCCGGAACACGTCGGTACTCTACATACGCACCTCTATCTTTAGCTATATGGTCGGTCGTTGCTGAGTCAAGAGTCCACATAGGTAAAGATTTAGTCAGTAACGCACAACTAGAAACATATGCATTACAAGAAGATTTGGTAAAACGCATTACCTGGGTCTTGGGCTCAGGGCAATCCCGAGCGTAGTGACCCTTCTTTCGGCAATTATAGCACATAACTTTTGCAATGTTCTTCTTCACATTGCGCTTGCTTTTCTTCTTCTCCTTCTTGTCTTGTTTGTTTTGCTTACCCTTCCCCTTATTGCCCGATTGTTTGCCTCTTTTGCGTTTGGAGCCAGATACTCCAAACTTGCTAGACTCAGCCACATAGGCTTGTCCAGTGGCCTTGACTACAAAAAGGCGCTCTTCTTCGAGCTCGAGGTGGCGCGCAATGTCCTCAAGAGTTTTCACGCTTTCATTGCGCGTCATATTAACAATCATGTGTTCCTAACTGGCAGGAGAGATCGGATAACAGCTTGCACCTGCTGCTCGTCCGTCAGAACATGGCCGGCCGCCTTCAACTCTCGTATCATATTTGACATTTCCCTAATGTGTTGCCTCATGCTGACATTATGTTTCTTTTTATAGGTGTCAAATTTGATAGTAAGCCAACGCAGTTTTGACACAGAAGTTCCACCGAACTTCTCTTTTAGGACTATCCACATGCCCTCAGCGGTAGGGTAAGCCTCGAATTCAGCAATTAGATCATCATGCATTGTACTTAACAATGTAATGCGAGCTGTCGCATTCTTTTTCTTCCAGATCTGATAAGCGTCCATATCTCTTCGATACTGAGCTCCAGTACCAATCTCGGGTTCATTCATTACATGGTTAAGGGTTTCAATTACTTCTTGTTCTTCTAGAATGTACTGGACCTTACGATACCACACGTCATAGTTGTCCCCATTCAACTTGTCACCCTTATTAAGATCAGTTATGATGTTTTTCGATGCCATTTGTAATTCTACATAGACAGTAATAAGAGATATTTAGCACATACACACACTAAGTAATTTTGTCAGATCGAGTATTAAATTGTATTAAAAAGACACAAGACTTAAAATCAACAGATCGTAGTACGATCTATCATCAATTATAGTTCGTGTGTCTTAAAAGTACAATTAAACTCATTCTAGCAAAAATTATATTTAAAAAAAAAAATTGAATTACCCAAATTCATATTTTTATGAAAAATAAGTTCTAAATGTTAATCACTAAGTTTAGCATCTATAGAACTCCCACTTAGATATAATATTCTCTTAACAACATTATTAAAAGAATAAAAAAAAATGATCAAATAAGGAAATAGATTTATATATCTATAAATAAACATCACTGTTTACATATAGAAAAGAACGATGATTGCTGAAATTAATAAGCACAAAAGTTCAACAACAGAATGTAAGACATTTATGCATTCTCTTCATCATCCTGACACCCATATCTAGTTTGATCTGATTCATAAGTGATCTCATAGTCCTTAACTATTTTCGGAGCAAACAGATTAATGAGAAAAGAGTCTCTACGAGATCCCTTAGCTTTGGACAGGTTAGGAAATAGAGACAAACAAGCAGTGTGTCTAACCCCTTGAAATATTCTCTTTTTTTCAAATTGTTCTATCTCACATAGAGCATTCTCAAAAGACATTCCCGACTCGTTGATCTTATCTTTCACATGGTCCTACATGCTAGGAAGAGAGTTTAGCAAACCCTCAATTTCCTCCTCTAAGGTAGGTGGAACTTCAAGCTTAATGCGCATTTTAAGAACAAAATCTTTAACTTCATTAAGGTGCTCACGAAAAGTCTTCTCATCAGTGAATTGTAGACTCATGTACTTAGTTAGGAGACGCTGTCTACGATTACAACCGGGACCACGACGAAAACTATTAATATATGCCGTTGCAACAGACTTCCTCGCGGTGCGTCTAACTCTTGCCATGTGTTTATGACTATAAAAGTCCTGGTTTAAAAATAAGACACAAAACCTTCATAGATTAAATTCTTACAGAGGTTAATGCACATAGCATATTGAATGTTGTACATACCAACAATTATAATAAAATTACATAAATTTTATTTACCACAATGAAATTACATAAATTTCATGCAATAAGTTGTAAAACAAAAACAATTACATAAATTTCTAGGTGTTCATTTGAAATTTCATTAAATTTCATTCCTAGAATGATGTTTTACAACAGAAATTACACAAATTCATACTAGAATTAGAAATTTTTTAAAATTTCTAAGTCTCAATAGAGTTTAATCTAAGTTTTGTGGCATAATTTTTAAAATAAAAAGCCTAAATAAGTATATCACAAAGATATAATGCCTAAATAGATAACATTGGGGCTAAATTACAAATATCACAAAGTTTTGTGTACATGGAGTTCATAGAGAAAATATCACATAGATATAAGGCCAAAACAAAAAAGAACACACCTTTTTTTTTTTTGAAACCGGTCGGACGGCCGGACGGCCGCTGGCTGGACCACCGCCGCCGGCCGGTGGCCTGAACTGCAGCCACGTGGCAGCAGCCGGCTGCCACGTGGCAAAGTTGGCCACGTGTCACCACCTTTGCGGTGACACATGGCTCACATGTGGTGCCACGTGGCAATGCCCTAATGTGCCACGTGGCGCTGCAGTTATAATATGAAAATTAAATTATTTTAATTTGAATTTAATGTTTGAAATTCGAATTTCAAAAATTAAATAAAAATAAAATAAATAATTAATAAACTAATTATTAAATTATATAACTTTCAAATGACGTGGCCACGTGGCACTAATCCCGCTATGCCACGTCACCCCATGTTCAGCCCCACTTTTTGACAGAGAAAAAACTGACGCACGAACGCACAAACACCAAGAACACGCACTATTTTTAACGTACAAAACAATGTATGTTACAATCTTAAAAAATTCATAACAAATTCAATACTTATCAAAAAATTATAAAATTAGCGGCATTAGAATCCTTGAAAAAAGTACTTTTTACCAGTATCATAATCATACACATTTGTGATACTTCACAGAATCGCAATAATACTATAAATACGTGAAAATTACCAAAAACACAATAATTGACATATTTTCATGCATATAATCATGTATATTGCAGGGAACAAACAACCTGGCTCTAATACCAATGAAGAACTTTAATATTAAATACAGTATCTTCATATACTGTTTAATGCCATAAAAGAAAACTAACATTTTATGTAGCATAATAGGTTTGATCGTTGAATGTACTTGTTTCACTGCGTGTGTCGTGAATCAAAGTGCACAATACAGTCTTGTGCTCTGATAATTCACAGCCTAAATATCTTTTATCTTGATATGCTTTTTAGAGAGTTTTTGTTTTCTGTTTCTTGTGTCTGATACTAATAGAACGTACGTTGTTTTATTAGTTATTGGACTTAAATATCCAGTAATGAAAAGTTACCCAACTTCCCACCCTTGGGTCTAATGGGTCGGGTTAGCCCATCTAGGGCGACCCAAGATCCAAATCCAACAATATAACAATAATATTTGTAATAATAATCATAATACTATAATAGTGATGTTATAAATAATAACATCTTATCAAATAATAATAATAATAATAATATATAATAGAAATATTATATATATAATAACAAAAAGGCAATCTTGTGATATATACAAGTCATTCTCAATACTATTTTGGTATACTAATTATCAAACAAGTGTTTAGAATCAATATATGTACTCACATCTTTAATTTTTGAGCATACCAAGCTAGACATAGTCTTTGTCAGTTATCTCACGCTCGTTAACTTATTAGATTCTTGTCCAAATTCATTACAAGATACCAATCAACATCTAAAACAATGGCACACAATGGTTACATAAATCTTATAAAAAAAAAAATCGGATGGATAAGATTCTGAATTTACATAGTCTTGAATTGATTGAACATTGAAGTGGTTCAAACATCATAAAGGAATAATCCTAGCGTCAGAGGAGATCATCTAATCCCATAGCATCAAGAAAAGTGACTCTATTCACATTCACCATGAGTAAAAAACATAAATTTCAAAAAGAAGAGAAACTGACAAATAAAATCTCATTAAGTAGTAGGATTCCAAAATGGAATCATTATTCTTTACGAAAATAAATATTAAAGATGCAATATGTGGTGCCAACAATGATGATTGTCACGTGTTTAAGAAACATCCATTTTCGAACACATGCATAAAACATAACATAACGCAAATAATTACTTTTGAAAAATGCAAATGTAAACATTCACGATGTGAAGTATGGAATAGTTGCATGCTTCTTAAAAATTCAAAGAACAAATTATAACCCAAGATAGTCAGGATATATATGTACAATCCTCACCATAGAAAAGCTAAACAAATTAGCGTGCTCATAGAAAAGATTGATAGTTCTAGACTAGGTTTTCTTGCTCGAAATTGGATGACTGATCTTCTATTCAGTTGTTCAATATCCTTCATGAAGGGTTTTATAAGATCAGGCATCAGTTGATGCTTTTTAATCAATGAATTTAGTTGTTACCGACCATTTAAAAAAATAGAGTGAAGAAACTTAACCCCTGTTCACACTTACACACACACACACACACACACACACACACACACACACACACACACATATATATATATATATATATATATATATATATTATATTTATGATCTTATGTCTTATATAATTTATGCTCATCAGAAATCAGGCATGATAGCAGTGCTCTCCCAATATGCGATAAATTTACCAAATAAAAAATAAAAAAGCGATAAATTTAGGGTCTACATAAATTACCTTGCATATATTGGATGTGAATTGATGAAAACCCATCTAAAATAACATGTGAAATTCGCATCTCGTATTGTTCACCCTAGCATAGCATTGTTTCTTGCCGGCTATCTCTTAGCCTCTAAATTTGTAACAATGCACTTTGGCTTGTATGGTTATTCGGCATGTAATTAACTATAAATACTTCTGACTATAGGAAATCATATGCAAGAACAGCAAGAATCATCAATATATATATATATATATATATATATATATATATTTCCTACGTGCAAAGGAAGCAAGAAAAATGGCCAAAAATGGAGCTTCAGTGTTTCTAAACATGGGATTAGTGCTCTCACTTCTTTTGATTATCACCTTGGCTGAGAGCAGAACACTCTCTGGTGAGTCTTAAATAATTCAAACACTAGTATTTAGTAGTATTTGGTTGCAGAAAACATGGCATTTAATGCCAATGATTGGGTTACAATTTTATGGTGCTACTTGTAATGCTTTGAATACCCAAAATAGTTACAAGAACGGATCTACTATAGTGCTAGTCATGACGGTAGTTCTCACTACTTTTTTTTTTTACAATTTTATGGTGCTACTTGTAATGCTTTGAATACCCAAAATAGTTACAAGAACGGATCTACTATAGTGCTAGTCATGACGGTAGTTCTCACTACATTAAAAAAAAATGTATTATTCCAAAATTTTCTTTTAAATAAGTGCATTTTCAGTATGGAAAATAAAATTAATCTCCACCAAGAAAATATTTGTGTTAAGGTCAGATTTGCGTTTGACCACAAGTGTTGGGCTGGACTTTCTTATCCGTGACTAACAATTATGAATCCGAGTTGGATTACCTACAAAACAAGGACCTTTGAGGGGTCGAATTTGCGCTGGACCACAAGTGCTGGCTGGACCTTCTTATTCGTGCCTAACAATTTGAATTAGAACACCCACAAAAATTTTTAATCTGTTTCTAAATACTAGTACAAGTATTCTTTTCATGGTGCATTGGCATTTTTTGCCCTTTATCTACAGGTGATGCAGTTTCAGCACCAAGTTGTGATGCAGTAGTCAGTGTGCAAAGTGGTGACACTTGTTTCAGCATTGTTGAGTCTCTTGGCTTGACTGCTGAATTCTTTGGTAGAATCAACCCCAATCTCAATTGTGATGCACTTTTCGTAGGTCAATGGCTTTGCGTTAAAGGGACAGTAAATTAAACTCATCGACATCTAGAATAATATCAGAATAATGAGGCATTCCTTGAATGCTTAGGTCACTCTCTACATGAATGATGAATGTATTGAAGATGGCAATTGCTTTTGTTGTTATTGGAATTTTAATATGGTTTATATAGATGTATTTCTCCTATATTTTCAGATCAATTTATGCTTACTCTTTTTTTTAGTAAAATGTGAAAATTCTAAACTGATATTTAAACTACTATACAATCTCAATAGTCAAGCCACGCGCTCCATGCGGTTGATCATGTGATAAATCATGAAGTAAGGGGGAATATAACCATTAAAAATTTTATCGAAAGTTATTAATTTACCTTTGTCATTGCTAAAAATTATTAAAACAACGTCGCCACTGAACGGAATTCTTAATTATATAGTAAACAAATCATTTTCCCCTATAAACATTGGAAGTGTACACACCCAATCCAATAAATATGTTGTAACATCTTTTGTTAAGTGACACATCATCTAAAAGTTTAAAGTTTTATATACGCGCGCTCGTAATTCTTTTTGAGCTCTTCACTTGGACAATTTTTATATTTTTAAAACTTCTACTTAGAGAGAATTTATTATATTATTTAGTATTTTTAACACCTTTAAATTTATCTATAGTAGAAGATTATATAACATATCTTTTACTTATTTTCATTTACTATTACTTTCAATAGGAATAGCTATACCTATGTCACGACCCCAAAACCAATCTAGGTAAATCTTAAGAAACATGATTAGGTATAATACACTTTGAAATTTTTACAACACTAAGCAAAATAAAACTACAAAACCACAAGCAATGCAGAAAGACTTAGAGCATCTAACCCATAAGACAGAAATTGAAAGGTTCAAAGTCTCCAATATAATTAAGGTGGCGATCAATATGCTGGATTGGGTAAGGAATGAAATACTATTACCTGTCTGTATTTCAATTCTCATGCATGGTATGAAATAATGAACCTATAATCTGGTTCCCTAGATATTTCAATTTTTTGCAATTTGGGATTAGCCATTCTCGGCAAAACATACTGGATTAGCCCATTCTACATTAATGGGATTAAACTTATTTGTCAAATGATCAAAACTACTTTCAAAACATAATATATTGCAAAACTATCATCATCATCATCTTATAAATTTATAAGCATATATGTATATGTTACAAAACTCCATTGTCAAATTATTACAAATCTAGCCCTTTATATGCATGTTGTTATCTTAATAATAATAATAATAATAATAATGATGATGATGATGATGATGATGATAAATAAAATAAAAAATAAACATATTACATATGTATTACACTTTTCATTTGTCAAATGACTAAAATGCTCTTATAAAATATGACATATTTACAAACCTAGCCCTTTAAATACATGTTATTGTCTTAAGAATAAAAATAAACATAATAATAATTGCAATATAATAACACTAATAATGATAATGATAATAACAATCATAATAATAATAATATGAATCTTACCAAGTAAAAATCATATATAATAATTATAATCATAATAACTAATAAGCATATTATATGTATAATAATAAAAAGGTAATCCTGCCATTTACACAAGGCATTCCTGATACTACTTTGCTACCAATCAGTACATTCATTCCCATCTTCAATTCTAGAGTATACCATGCAAGGCATAATTTTTGTCAAGTTCACTCTATTCTGGTTCCACTCCATCCCTTAACTCATTTTATTCCTTTCCAATTCATTACAAGATACCAATCATCATCTAAATTAATAGCTTCTAATGGTTATATCAATCTATAAAAAAATCCGGATGGAGTACGAAAGATTTCGAATTTACATTGTCTTGAATTAATTGAACATGGAAGTGGTTCGAATATCATATAGGAATCCTAGCATCACAGGAGATCATCTAATCCCATAGCCTCAAGCAGAGTGATTCTATTCTCACCATCAGTTAAAATATAAATCTCATAGAGAAGAGAAAATGACAAAGTGAAATTAAAAAATTGAACTATTCTTTACGCAAATAAATATTACAGATGCAATATGTGGTGCCAACAATGACGATCGTGACATGTGCTTAAGAAGCATCTATTTTCGAAAACTAACATAAAACATAACATAATGCGAATAATTACATTTCGAAAATGCAAATGTAAGTAATCACTCATAGAAAATGTGAAGTATGGAATAATTACTTAGAAAAAATTTGAAGAACAAATAACCCAAGATATACCATAATAAAATTACATAGTCAGGCTATGAACCCAAGGAGGTGAGTGTCGAGACTATAGTCTTCGTAGCATAGTGAAAGAGTTGTTTATTGTTGCACATATCACCAAAAGCAACTAATCTAAGCACTAGTGCCTATTATTCAAAGAGTTGTGCATGGTCTCCACCAAAAAAAGAGCTAAACAAAAGACTTGGTTTTCTTGCTCAAAAATGGATTATTGATCTCCTATGTTCAATACATGAAGTGTTTGTAAGATCAGACATCGGTTGATGCTTTCAATCAATGAATTTTGGCTGTTACTAAAGGGTGATATAACTATATATATAATACTTTTATAGAGTTTTAGAACGTATTGTTTACCCATATGAAGTAGTCAGTAGGATCCAAAAAAATCAATCACTCAAATTGTATTGCCACATTTCCTATTGGAGCAAAAAGTCACGGGTAATGTTGTAAATTATCCCATACCTCTTTATAGGATAAAAACTAGACATTTAGTGTACGGATTTTATTGTATAAGGGACTATTCTTACTATATAAATTATTCTGAAAAATCATTTTACACTTTTATATTTATGCCCCCATCACCTTCAATATTTTCAAGTTTTGCTGGTATACTATGTTTTAAATTTGGAACTTCTTAATATAACAAGTCTCGCTATTCGACCATTCTATTCAACTCTTCGATCAATATTTCCAATTTCCTATGCATAAAAAACATAAAGTCACGAACTATGATCTGCACATACTTTCTGTTATTGTTACAACATAATAATTAATATGTAAGAATAATAATATATCTTTAATCAAACCAAAAAACATGTTCAAAGAATCTTCCTTCTAAGGTGTGCACACGATCCATAGAAAGCAGTGCAGCTCTCCTAATATTTGATAAATTTCGGGCCTAAACAAACCTTGCATATATTGGATGTCGTTTGACGAAAAACCATCCAAATTAACAAGTAAAATGCGCATCTCGTATTGTTCACCCTAGCTTCGCATTGTTTCTTGCCGGCTGTGTCTCAGCCTCTAAATTTATAACAATATGCAGTTTGGCTTGTATGGTTATTCGGCTAGTAATTTACTATAAATACTTCAGATTATGGGAAATCATAAGCAAGAACAGCAAGAGTCATCAGCATATTTCCTACGTGCAAAGGAATCAAGAAAAACGGCCAAAAATGGAGCATCAATGTCTCTAAACACAGAATTAGATCTCTCACTTCTTCTGATTATCACCTTAGCTGAGAGCAGAACACTCTCTGGTGAGCCTTAAATCATTCAAACACTAGTATTTAGTAGTATTTGGTTGCAGAAAATATGGCATTTAATGCCATTGATTGGGTTACAATTGTATGGTGCTACTTGCAATGCTTTGCATACCCAAAATAGTTACAAGGATGGATTTACTATAGTATCAGTCATGACGGTAGTTATCACTACTCCTATTTTTTTTAAAAAAAAATTAAAACAGATGTATTATACCAAAATTTTCTTTTAAATAGGTGCATTTTCAGTATGGAAAATAAAATTAATTTCCACCGAGAAAATATTTGTGTTAAGGTCAGATTTGCATTGGACCACAAGTGTTGGGCTGGACCTTCTTATCCGCGGCTACTAGTTACAAATTTGAGTTGGATTACCTACAAAACAAAGACCCCTAGGGGTCAAATTTGCACTGGGCCACAAGTGCTGGTTGGACCTTCTCCGTGCCTAACAATTTGAATTATAACACTCACAAAAATTTTAGATTCGTCCTTAAATACTAGTACAAGTATTCTTTTCATGGTGCATTGACATTTTTTACCCTTTGTCTTTAAAATCAACAGGTGATGCAGTTTCAGCACTAAGTTGTGATGCAGTAGTCAGTGTGCAAAGTGGTGACACTTGTTTCAGCATTGTTGAGTCACTTGGCTTGACTGCTGAATTCTTTGGTGGAATCAACCCCAATCTCAATTGTGATGCACTTTTCGTAGGTCAATGGCTTTGCGTTGAAGGGACAATAAATTAAACTGGTTGATGAGAAACTAGAATAAGGAGGCATTTCTTGAATGCTTAGCGAGAAACTAGAATAAGGAGGCATTTCTTGAATGCTTAGCTCACTCTATACATGAATGATGGATGTATTGAAGATGGCAATTGCTTTTGTTATTGTCGGAATATTAAGATGGTTTATATAAATGTATTTCTCCTATATTTTCATATCAATTTATGCTTATTCATGTTTATAGTAAAATGTGAAAATTCTAAACTGATATCTAAACTGCTGTACAAATCTCAAAACGGATAAAAGGTCACACCTAAGTGGGAGTAGGTTACAAAACTACTTTTCACGTTGACTTAATTGAATAAAGCTACATTTAGGTGAAGGTGAGATTTCAACAAAGAAGAAGTTATTTTAATATCCTTAAAGTTACGAAATTATCCAAGAAAAAAGAATGGAGGAAGCCAAATAATTGCCAATAATCAAGCCACATGCACGAATAAGTGGTTGATTGTGGGATAAATCATGAGATAGTGAAAATAAAACCATCCACAGTTATCAATTTGTCTTTATCATGGTTAAAAATTATAAAAGATACATGGCGAGTCAACAGAAGAATAAACAAACATGTCCAAATAATGGTTAACAAACTAATTTCCGCTATAAAAATTCCCGTGAACAACATATTCAATCTAACAATCATATTGCAGAAACCCTTTAACTTATCCGTAGGAGAATTTTATAACATAGATTTTAGTTACTTTTGTTTACTATAACTTTCAGTGGGAATCGGCCCCAAAACCAACTTAGGAAAATCTCTAGAAACGTGACAAATGTGTATTTGAAAGGAAATTAACGTACCCTTTGAGATACACACAAGACATTAAAAAAAAAAAAAAAAACTATAAAACCATAAGGAAAGCCGCAAGCCTCATATCATCTACATATATTTATGATAATTTATTCTGCTCATCAGACATCATGATAGTAGTGCTCTCCCAATATTTGATAAATTTAGGGTCTACACAAACCTTGCGTATATTGGATCTGAATTAATGAAGAACCATCTAAAATAACAAGTAAAATGCGCATCTCGTATTGTTCACCCTAGCTTGGCATTGTTTCTTGCCGGCTCTGTCTCAACATCTAAATTTATAACAATATGCACTTTGGCTTGTATGGTTATTCGGCTAGTAATTTACTATAAATACTTCAGATTATGAGAAATCATAAGCAAGAACAGCAAGATTCATCAACAAATTTCCTACGTGCCAAGGAATCAAGAAAAATGGCCAAAAATGGAGCTTTAGTGTTTCTAAACATGGAATTAGTGCTCTCACTTCTTCTCATTATCACCTTGGCTGAGAGCAGAATAGTACCCAGTGAATGTTAAATCATTCAAACACAGGGGTTTAGTAGTATTTGGATGTAGAAACAGTGCGTCAATGCCTTTTTCCATTACAGTTATTATGGTGCTACATGTAATGTTTTGCATACCCAAAATGCTAATAAAGGCGAAAATTCACTATAGTGACGACTGCAATCTCCACTAGTTCAATTTTTTTTTAAAAATACATGTATTACCTTATTTTAGGATGAAAAATAAATAAATTAACCTCCACTAAAAAAATATTAGTGTTATAAAATCTCGTAATTCATCCCTTAATGCTAGTATGAGTATTCATTTTATGGTGCATTCGCCTTTTTTACCCTTTTATTTTTGAAATCAACAAGTGATGCAATTCCAGTACCAAGTTGTGATTCAGTGGTCAGTGTGCAAAGTGGCGACACTTGTTTTGACATTGCTGAGTCGTTCGGCTTGACTTCTGAAATTTTTGGTGGTATCAACCCCAATCTCAATTATGATGCAATTTTTGTAGGTCAATAGATTTGCGTTAAAGGGACAATAAATTAAATTGACTGATGATAAGAAACTAACACTCACGTACTATGACATCTAGAATAATATCAAGAATAATGAGTCATTTCTTGAATGCTTAGGCCACTCTCTACATGAATGATGAATGTATTTTTATTTATTTATTTTATTTTTATTATTATTATTATTTTAATGCCAGTTACCCGTTGTGGGTAGCAATGATGAATGTATTGAAGATGGCATTTGCTTTTGTTGTTATTGGAATTTTAAGATGGTTTAAGTTAATGTATTTCTCCTACATTTTCAGATAAATTGATGCTTAATCTTGTTTAAATTGTGAAAATTCAAAAATCGTATAACTGATATCTAAACTACTATATAAATCTCTAAAGAGATAAAATAAAACACATAAGTATATGTTATAAAATTACCTTACACGTTGAATAATACTACATTTATGTGAAGGTCATATTTCAACAAATGAATTTATTTTGATATCCTTAAAGTTACGAAATTATCCAAGATGGAGGAAGCCAAATAACTTTCAATAGTCATGCCACGTGTTCAAACATGTGGTTGATTGTGGGATAAATCATGAGACAGTGGCGAATGTAACAATGGATAGTTATGTTGATATTTATCAATTTATCCTTGTCATCGTTAAAAATTATTAAGGATACATGGCTACTCAATGGAAGGACAAACAAACAAGTCGAAATAATGTAACGATTTGGATATTTAGGGAGCAAACTTAAGCAACTGTGTTGTATTGATTGATATTAAAAAACTGAAAATTAGTTGCAGAAAGCTAAAAACGAAGAAGAAAGCAAAACAAAACAAAGTGATATTTTTTCTACTGCTCTTCGACATAGACTCTTTCCTATATAACTTTTATATCACAAGATTCTCACCAACTAATTACTGTTACAATCTAACGAACCACATAATCTTGCAAATACTTGGGCTTGCTGATCCGACGATTGCTTCTCTTCGAGCCATTGTTTGCAATCACGTATGGGCCTGTGTCGTTACTACCCGGTTGGGCTGCATTCTGCTCTGGACCATCAATACTAACCGTAACATTACCACCCCTTGAGACAGAACCTTGTCCTCAAGGTTCAAGTCAGGATAAGTATTTTGAAATTCTTCTGCATCAACCCAAACTGCCTCTTCTACAGGTAGATTTTTCCACTTAATCAATAGCTGTTTATGAAGTTTTCCATGACAGAGTATTTCTCTTGTTGAGAGTATGGAAGATGGAAATATTTCTGGCATATCCGGAGTAGGGGGCAACACAAAATGAGCAGGTGGCTGACCTTGAGTTCCAACAACTTTCTTGAGTAGGGAAACATGAAATATCGGATGTACTTTAGCTTCACTTGGAAGATGTAAACGATATGCCACCTTGCCAATGCGAGCTTCAATCTGAAAGGGCCCAAAAAAATTTCCCCTAAATAATGCAATTCTTTCATTAAGCTTTTCCTTTTCATAGGCCTGCTCAGCTACCTCAACTATATTATTATTAACAGTACCATGCTTCCTCTTTTCACAAGTTGTTGATTGCTGCTCAATAGACTCCAAAGACACAGAATTATTTAAAGGTTTCACACCATAAGGAGATAATGCAGTGGCCAAATTTTTTGCAATTGGCTCATCTCTCTCATGCCTATCATTTTCATTGCTGACAAAAACATGCTCCGCTTCACCGGATGAAAATGACTGGCTCTTGGATTTCTCAAATGAAGGACAGCTGAGTATATTGACTTCTTCCACTAGTTTGAGGAAAAAACTTAGGTTGAATTGATTTAGCTACTTGTCCATTTACCGGAGTTGCAGGCATATCAAGTGAAGATGAATTGAAAATCCTTGACTCCACCAAGGACTTTGAATAATTAACATCAACTGAAGCATTACTAAACTCAGGTCCTTTGCCTGATGTTTTCTCTTTAAAATGAAGACAATGCCTAAGCATGCCACGTTGGTCTTGACCAGCCTCAAATTTGGGATCATGCAACTTATTCTTTGGTTCACTTGAGAGTGATTTTGCATTCATGGTAGAACTTTCAATCAGCATATGTTTAGCACTTGAATTGTCAGTCATGGAATAATCTCCAATGTTGCCACAATCAGTGTACATTTTCAACAAAGCATTACCAACCAAAACATCAAGATCCAACCCAAGAATCAACACATTCCAAGAAACCAATTCTCTCTTCGGCATTTCATCAAACAGTTTGCTCAACATCATAGAATGCATATCCTCAACTAATTTCAACTTATTCTCATCAACAAAAACATTCAACTACAAACTATAACTAACATCCCGGGTTTAAACCCAAATTTTTGTTCCAGAACATCAAGTACACGAATAGATTCATCATAGAATTCAAATTTCGCACAACATTTAATGAAGAAGCAGAAAATACCCTCAATCGTCCCTTTCTGTCGTCGAACATCTGAAGGATCTACTTTGTAGAACACTGGAAGAACAATCCTCCCACACTCATATATCTTCGCCAACTCCTTTAGGCACCACCTCGACGATGCATAGTTTTCAGAAAATACACACACACACAACACACAATGGCAGTGCGAGTGGGGGTGGGGGGTGACGGGGTGACAAGGTGGGGGTGGGGGTGGGTGACCGGGGGGAAGGGGGGTGGGGGGTGAGGGGTGGATAACGGGGCTGGGTGGGGTGGGGTGGGGGTGGGCGTGCGGGGGGAAGGGGTTGGGGAATATGACTTTTTTTTATTATTATTTTAAAAATGAGTAATTTAGTCAATTCTTATAATTATTTAATGAATAAATTCATTAAAAATCAAAAAAAAAATATCACTTAAGGTGTGTGAAGTACACTCTCCGTTAATTTAATGAATTTTTTAACGGTAAGGGGATGTTGTGCACTTTTGAAAAATTATAAGAACTAGTGAAGGGAGTTTTTGAACTATAAAGAGTATTATACACTTTTACTAAAATACAGGAAGGTCAGGTGTCAATTTTCATCTTGCAGATCAAATAACAATAAGTGCGACATCGAATAAAAGTTGATTCTTAGACTATCTTTTTTTTTTTTTTGTTCATAATTCTAAGACTAAAGGCATTTAAGTTTTCCCTCCACAATGGAGGCATCAATAAAAAAAAATAAGTGAACGACTCAACGAGCCAAATAGCAAAAGATAAAGTAAAATGACATTCTCCTATAATGTTGTCTTGTAACGACAGAAGACATAAAATAAGAATAATTTATTAATAAATTTTGTGAATTTAAATAATTTAGATTAATTATCTTGTGCATATAGACTCAAAATTAAAATTATTAAACTCACGATATTAGTCTCGTATGCTAGCCTAAAGTTCTGGATATATAAGAACGTCAATGAAAAATAGAGAAGCTTCGCAAGAAAAATAGATTATCCGTGCCCTACTTGATAACACTCGTGAGAATATATAGTGTAACATATGATTACTAGGCACTTTGCTGATCAATCACGCAAGCCAGAGATTGAGGAATCCAAATTCTATCCAAATAGATAAAAGGGTATGTACCATTTATTACATAGTGCAATATTAGAATCGAAAAAGTGTGTTGAGTCGTGAATCATCCTTCTTCCATAATACGCAAACCGTGACTTAAATGACTTTCCAATTTTCCGACGTTAGTGGATGCAAAAGTTGATCCAATCGCATCAACGTTTGCGGTCGTCTTGAAGAAGTTTCTTGCTTCATTGCCAAAACTGTTACCAAAATTGATTGTTTCTTTTCTGTGAATGGTATAGTATGAGATTAACATTGTTCTATAATGAGAAATTCATTCTAAATAAAATCATGTATTTAATCTATAAAAAAAAAAAAAATCATGTTAAATTTATTTTAAGATTACAAGTTTCATAATGTAACAGTTCATCCCAATACTTATTCTAAGTGAATCAATAACTAATTTATATTTATAAAAAATACATAAATACAAATTCAAAACTTTTAAATGTAATAAATCGTCATCCTACAACTCTATCCAATTCTTCAGGCCAGCATTGTCCTTGTCACCCAAAAGCCCGATAATCACTTTTATTCGGACGGGGAAAAGGCGATTTTGTAATAAAAAAGCATGTGAATTCGATTCGATTCCCACTTATAGAAAATACCCCTACCACCACCAAATTGCAAGGGTATTTTGGTCAACTACAAACTTTTTTCGTTTTTTTTAACGGAATCAGCAACAAGAATTAACGGTGTTCCAACTTTAAAAGATAAATGACTGAAATGTATCACTTTTGAAGATAAGGGACCAAAGTATCAATGAAGTCAAACATAAGGAACTAAAAGTGGTATTAATCCTTTTTTTTTTTGTCAATAAGATAACTTTTTGTTTATGTCATGCGATTATGTCGGAGAACTGGTTCTATATACCCAACTTTATTTAAAAGAGTCGATTTTAGGGGTTGCCTACTTTATTATTATTATTATTATTTTTTGTTTGAAAATAGTAACATCATTGACACTAAAATAAAATTAATACGAGATTATTCTAATCCAGTGAGGTGGAAATCTGCTAACAAAATATCCTTCAAAGGGGAAGGAATTTTCATTAACGGGTCATGTGTTAAATTATTACTAACTTTACATTTAGTTTCTCGATCTAAGGTTTTATTAATAGTCTTTGTAACACACAAATTTTTTTCTCCTTTTTCTGGTAATGTTTGATATGCTCCACAATAGTTTTGCTTTTCCAGAAGATTGCACAATCAAGTGTGGTGATTGTTTTACCCCTGTTTGGATTGCACGGGGAAAAAGAAAGGAAAGAAAATAATAGAAATAAAAGGAAAAGAAATTTTTTGTTTGGATTACAAAAAAAATAATAAGGGAAAGAAAAGGAAATAAATTTACAATTCTTTCTTTGGATTGGAGAAGTAAAGGAAAGAAAAAGAATATTATTTTGTTTTTGATGACATGAAAACCCAGTTAGCGAAGTCTGACTACCCCGTGCTAAATTATTATTTTACCATCCTTTTTAAAAGATAAATATAAAAAATATTGAGGATAAATTAGTTTTTTTTTTTAATGCATTTTACTTTCTTTTCCTTGATCCATTTTGCCCCGAATTTAAAGGATTGTAAAATCCTTTCAATTAAAAGATTTGAAATCCCTCTAAATTCTTTACTAAATTTCAAAATGCAATCCAAATAAGGGGAGGAATGGAAATCCCTCTCCTTCCTTTACGTTCTTTTAGAAAAGGCAATCCAAACGGAGTGTAAAGTGTTAAGGACCAACTTTATCAATGCATATTTCTTTCTTTCAAGTCATTCATAAACGAATTAGAGTCTGTTTGGCCTAGTTTTTAGACATTTAAAAACACTTTTTGTAGGTTTAGAAGCTCAAACTTACTTGTTTTGCCTATTTTTAAAAGCACTTTTAAGTAAAAACCAAAGCTGAAAAAGGTTAAAATACAGAAGCTCCAAATCGGAGCTTTTCAAATATTACTTTTGCTAAGTTCTTTTTACAAAATACGGGAAGCTCTTTTTTTTTTCTTCTTCTAAAAAATACCCCTTTATATTTTTTTAAAATCCACAATTGCCCTTTAAATTTCTCAAGACGTTCTACCCTAATATAATCACTCATTCTTTCTCTCATATTTCAACTTTTTTTCCTTCCAAAGAAGAATAACATACTAGTAAAAAAGATCAAATCATCATCATTTTTCTCTGAGGTAAGCCCCATATTGCTTATTTTAGTATTTAAAACTTGTATTATATTATGTTTATTTAAAAGTCCCTTGAATATATATATATATATGTTTATGAGGAATAAAGAAAAACAGAGTAATATGCCTCTTTAAGATTTTCGATTTGTATCTGGTAACTAATTAATATTCTCAAATTGGAACTGTTCACAGACTGGCAATTGCCCCAAGTGCTGTTCGCACGGCTAGGCAGAAGGAATTGCTTAAAATCATCACGTAATGATTGTTCAAAAATGTTGTGATTTTTAATACATTATCACTTTGCTTCTTTCTGTTCAGTATTTAATGCTAGTTTTACTTCTGTTTCAGTTCTTGATTTTTCCCTTTCATGTGAGATGTATATTTTATTTATATGTTGGCAATATATAAATAAGATTTATAGCGCGGAAGTGTTTCATGGGTAAGTCAAAGATGTCATTATCCACTATTTGGTTCTAACTCTGAGCTTGGATCATTCCAAGACGAGGCCAAAGTCGTGCAATAATTTTCTGCTTGTAATTGTTGCATTCTTTAACAACATAATATTGCAGTTTGCAGAATATATATGTGACGTAGAATGGAAGCGAAACACTAGATTCGTTCTAGCAAAACGTCCTTGATACAATGAAAACTTTAAATATTACAACTCTAGAATGCTAGAGAGGAAGTATACAATACTAGCTTTGTATTGATTGAGGTGTGTTTAATGAACTTGGAGAGCTATCTATTTATAGGAGCTCTTAAGCCTTAAAATTTGCTAAACTTCCTATGTGGGATAAAACAAACTAAATGATACTATTCATAACAAAACACTACTATTTATAACATAAGAAAAAATATGAAGGTTTATTTGTTCTTCTTCTTGGGTTTGATTTTGTCAATCTTTTTCATTAATTCCTTTGAATCATGTTCCGCATCAATCTCCTCCACTTGAGAAAAACTCGCCCTCGAGTTAATTTTCGGATATAAAGAACCTTTATGTGGATAGTAATCATATAAATCACAAACATTGAACGTTGATGAAATTCATCAATGATCCACAATATCAAGGCCATAAGCATTGTAATTGATTTTCTTTAAAATTTGGTACGTACCATAGTTGTTAGGATTCACCTTGTTGTATGTACCGAGTGGAATTCTTTCTTTCCTCAAGTAGACCATGACCATATCCCATTTTTTAAATACCTTTACCTTTTTATGCTTATCAGCTGCAGTATTATATTTGGCATTTGAGGCTTCCAATTTCTGTTTCACCTCTTCTTGAATAGACTGCACTTGTTCCGCCATTTTATTTGCTGCAATGCTCTTATCAGAGAATTTCGGCAGTTTAACCAAATCTAGAGCATGCTTTGGTACCTTTTTGTAGACAATGAAAAATGGTGATACTTTAGTTGAGCTGTGTATTGCACTATTATAGGCAAACTCAGCTTGTGCAAGTGCAAAATCCCATTGTCTCGGCTTATCTTGGAAAATACAACGAATAAAATTTTCCAAGATCTGTTGGTTGCCTCGGTTTGACCATCAGTTTGAGGATGAGCTGTGCTGCTGAACTTCAAACTTGCATCGAAGCGCTTCCATAATGTGAGCCAGAAGTGAGATAGAAATTTAGAATCTCTATCAGAAGTGATGGATTTTGGGACTCCATGGAGTCGCACAATCTCTTGGAAGAATAGTCTTGCAATGTGCACTGCATCTAAAGTCTTCCTGCAAGGGATGAAATGCGCCATCTTTGAAAATCTATCCACGACCACAAATACAGAGTCTACTCCTCTTTGGGTTCTTGGCAATCTCAAGACGAAATCCATAGACAAATCTTCCCAAATATCTTCTGGTATAGGCAACGGCATATAGAGTCCCGTGTTTTGTGTCTGGCCCTTTGTAGTTTGACAAATTGGACATTGTCTCACAAACTTGCCCACATCTCTTTTGATTTGTGGCCAGAAATACCTTTCCTCTACACTTGCAATAGTCTTATCTCGTCCAAGATGTCCACCGAGTCCTCCTCCATGCAAGTCTCGAATGATTTTCTCCCTTAAGGATGTCCTCGGGATGCAAAGTCTGTTACCTTTGAATAAGTAATCATCATGGACGTGGAAGTCTCCAGTTGGTTGCTTTGACAAGTATTTATGCCAAACTTCATTAAAATCTTCATCCTCTGGGTAGAGATTCTTTAGACATTCAAACCCTACAACTTCGCCACTTAAAGTAACCAGCAAAGTTGCCCTTCTACTCAAGGCATCGGCAACACGGTTGGAAACTCCTAATTTATGTTTAATAACATAAGGAAATTGCTCCATATACGAAGCCCACATTGCATGCATCTTGTTCAATTGTTTTTTACTCTTGAAATGCTTCAAGGCTTCATGATCAGAATATATTACAAATTCACGTGGAATTAAGTAATACTCCCAATGTCGTAAAGCTTGAAGCACATCATATAACTCCTGCTCATAGGTTGACTATTTTTGACGTGCCTCGCTAAGCTTTTCGCTGTGGAATGCAACAGGTCTGCCTTCTTGAGATAATACTGCCCCAATGCCAATTCCACCTGCATCACATTCCACTTCAAAAACTTTATCGAAATTCGGCAACACCAAGACAGGTGCAGTTGTTAACTTTTCTTTGATTTGTGCAAAACTTTTGTCAGCAGCCTCACTCCACTGGAATTTCCCTTTCTTTAAGCAATCAGTGAGATGAGCAACGATACTGCTAAAATTCTTGATGAACCTCCTGTAAAATGTGGCTAAGCCATGAAAGCTTCTACTTCAGTGACTGTCTTTGGAGTCGGCCAGTCTCTGATTGCTCGAACTTTCTCATCATCAACATGGATTCCTTCAGCACTTACAATGGAGCCCAAGAAAACTAAGCGATTTGTCATAAAGCTGCATCTTTTTAAGTTGACAAATAGCTTGTTGTCTTGAAGGACTTTCATAATCTGACGCAGGTGGTCTACATGCTCTTCTTTGTTGTGGCTATAGATCAAAATGTCGTCGAAATAAACCACGACAAACCTTCCGATAAATGGCTTGAGAACTTGATTCATAAGGCGCATAAATGTACTTGGTGCGTTGGATAGTCCAAATGGCATGACTAACCATTCGTATAAGCCTTCCCGTGTTTTGAAAGCAGTTTTTCATTCATCTCCCGACCTTATACAGATTTGGTGATAGCCGCTACGCAAGTCAATCTTTGAGAAGATTGTTGACCCTTGTAATTGATCCAACATATCCTCCAGTCGAGGTATAGGGAAATGATACCTGACTGTGATTTTGTTGATGGCTCGGCTATCCACACATATTCTCCAGCTTCCATCCTTCTTGGGTGTCAACAAAGCTGGTACTGCACACGGACTCATACTTTCTCTAATATGCCCTTTGCGCATTAATTCTTCTACCTTCTCTTTTAGTATTTCATTCTCCTTTGGGCTCATCCGGTAGTGAGGTAGATTTGGCAAACTTGCTCCAGGGACTAAGTCAATGTGATGCTGGATGTCCCTCATTGGTGGAAGTCCATCAGGTAATTCATCCGGAATAATTTCTTTAAATTCTTCCAATATGTGTTTTACCTCCTCTGGGACTTCTTCTTCATGCGATTCCTCTCCTTTGACTATAAGAGCAAAAGTTTTTCCGGTCTCATTTGATTTTTTGAAGAATTCATTTGCAGAATCTGCCATAATAAGAAAAGACTTCCCCTCCACTTTAGAAGTTTTGGGTCTATCTTTGTTGGTTGGGAGGATTGCTATTTTCTTCCCATTCCACCAGAAAAAGTAGACATTTGTTCTTCCTCGATGAGTTGCATCAACGTCGTATTGCCACGGTCGCCCAAGTAGAATATGACAGGCATCCATGTCAATTACGTCACACATGATTTCATCCTGATAAGATTTTCCTATAGAAATAGGAACTTTGCACACCTCTGTGACCTTTATTGAAGGTCCTTTCTTGACCCACCCAATCTCGTACGGTATTGGATAAGGTTCTGTGGGCAGCTTCAAGTGATTCACCAAAGCTCTTGAAACAATATTCTCCCAACTCCCGTTGTCAATAATAAGGTTGCATACATTTTCTTGAATACTGTATTTTGAATGAAAGATGTGTTTGCGCTGGGATGAGTCTTCTTGTTTCGGGGTGTACAATAATCATTGAATGACACACGTCACTTGTTTTCCATCTTCGTCTGCAATTTCAGCTTCCTCCAAGTCATCATCATTATTGTACTCAACTTCTTCATCACACTCATTATCATAATCTGCTAGATTGACAGACTTGCGAGCTCGGCATTCATTGGAACGATGACCAGGTTCTCCACATTTGAAACATTTTCCAATGGTTGGCCTAGCATATGGATTATTGGGTCGGGTGGTATTCGACGTCTGTCTGATTGATTTGGCCACCCCTTGATTGCTAGTACTAGTATTGTGAGTAGAATGACGAGTTGCTTCTTCTGCAACTTGTTTGCCTCTGTCAGGATTCTAACGGACTGGTACAAAAGGAGTTTGTCGAGTGGAAGGACGAGCCAAAAACATTTCTGCCTTTAATGTCATGTTGTAACCTTCATCAACGGTCCATATTGGAGCTAATGTCATCTTATCCCGAATTGCAAATTTCAAGACGTTGAGGTATCGTGATGTTTGCTGTTCCTCCGACTCTGATATATTGTACCTAGCAGTAAGGCGCAAAAATTCATCAGTGTATTCTCTCACTGATCGATAACCCTGGCTGTAATTTTGGTATTGTTGGAACAAGTATTGTTCATAATCTGGAGGAAGAAATCTTCCCTTCAGTTGTTGTTTCATCTTTCTCCAAGTCCGAACGGGTGCCTTCTATTGTTTTGCAAGGTGTCCCACCAAGCAGCTGCACCACACTTCAATTTGTAGGCGACTAGTTTTACTTGTTTGTCATGCGGTACATCCATCATGTCAAAGAATTTTTCAACTTCATAGCACCAATCAAGAAATGCTTCAATATTAAGATCGCCGTTGAAGTTAGGAATGTCGGCTTTAGGACGATATTCGTCAAAGCCTTGTCCTCTCCTGGTTGCATGTTGATGCTTTTGATTTATTTCTTCGTCACTGTCAGATTCCTCCTCATATGTTAGTGGTCTGTGATGTCGAGCAAAACCATGTTGATGAGGATGTTGTGGTTGATTTTTAGCTCGTGGTTGTGTTTGGTTGATTCCTCGGTAGTTTAGGAGCTCTTCATCAGATTCATCTTCATAGGCTGGTTGCCTATGACGAATTGCAAGGTCGCGTTGATTGATAGGTTGGCCATGAGCATCTTCTCTGGCACGGTTGATCCCACCATCGTTACGAGCCCTGTTGGCATTTAGGCTTAAGTTGGAAAGGATGTCACGAATCTCTCGGAGTTCATGGGTCATCTTTTTTTCTTGAGTTTGTATCGCTGCCCAAAGGGCCTCCATCCCTCGATCACCGTCAATAGGATAGCCGCCTTCGCCTCTGCTATGGCTACTACCAGCAATGTTGATGTCGACGTTGCCACTATATCCACCGCCATTGTTGTTCTTGGATGCCATCTTCTCCGGCTTATAGGTTTGTAATTTAATCGGTCGAGTTTTCTTATACACAGGATCCACTATACGTGGCAAGTGCAGAGCATACGACTCAATTGACCAATCAAGCTTTCTGATGCACAGGGTCCACTATTAGTGGCAAGTGCAGAGCATACGGCTCAATTACAACTACAACCCTCTAAACTAGGACTCTCGAACTTGGCTCTGGTGCTAACTGACGCAGAACGGAAGCGAAATACTAGATTCGTTCTAGCAAAACGTCCTTGATACAATGAAAACTTTAAATATTACAACTCTAGAATGCTAGAGAGGAAGTATACAATACTAGCTTTGTATTGATTGAGGTGTGTTTAATAAGTTTGGGAAGCTATCTATTTATAGGAGCTCTTAGGCCTTAAAATTTGCTAAACTTCCTATGTGGGATAAAACAAACTAAAGGATACTATTCATAACAAAACAATACTATTCATAGTATAAGAAAAAATATGAAGGTTTATTTGTTCTTCTTCTTGGGTTTGACTTTGTCAATATTTTTCATCAACTCCTTTGAATCATATTCCGCATCAATATGTGTGCGTGTGTGTATACAAATGTCTGTCTATATTTGAGTATTATGTTTGCTTTTATTTATGCCAAACAATACTGCTGGGAAGATACAATAAAATATACTTAAATTCAAATAAATCATTCATTAGGTGAAAGCGATAGGGCAAACTGTAGGAGAAGAGGGTTGCTAAGAGACGGGGGTTGCTAAGAGATTAATTAATTTAAACTTTTGATTTTTACACCTAATGTGTTTCATCGATGTTAGTTAAATATTATGATTTAAGTATGTTTACTGCACAGACAAATCTCTAATTTTTTTTAGGTCAAATGTGAAAGGAAAACAATTATAATGGACTAGATTAAAACAAGGGTAAAATGCACTATATATACTCTTCAAGTGATTTGCCAAATAAGGTAGTAATTACCTCCTGTATAGTATCATAATAATCTCATAAAACTCTCATGTTTTTTATAATATTGTACATAACCTTCCTACCGGTAGTTGGTTTATCCAAGTTAAATAGTGTGTGCATCTCATGCACTAACTTTGTGTCGTGACTATGACAAGAAAGGGTTATGTGCAGTTGACATAGAACCACGGGGATTTGATGAGATCATTTTAGTATAACATAAAGGGATAGCTAGTTTATGATGATAAGTCGAATATGGATACAAGATTTATTTGATCATTTCAATACGATAAGGAGGTATCTTACTATTATGAAAAGTACTGGATATTATGCATATTAAATGAAAGATATTGTGGTTTTCATCTTTTTGGTTAATCTTCAATTATTGAAAATTTATCCTTGAATATTTGCTGCATTTAAAGTTAGTTTTCTTCAATGTTCGAAAATGGTATTAAGTAACCGTTTGCATGAATGTATATGCAATTGCCTGCTAAAAATCTTTTTCATAAATGATTGGATTTGGAAATGCAGTCTTTGAGTGCCAAAAGGGAAACAATGGAAATGAACTAATATATTTAACGCTCTACTGTAGTCATTTTTTTCCTTATAATTAGTCATTTTTATAATTTTTTCTAGATATATGGCACTAATATATTCTTATGACACACAGGTGCAAATTTTCATATGTAGTATGACTATTCATAACTTTATTAGAAGACATGTACTAAATGCAGATACAAAGATGCAAATTACAGAGCAAGAAGAAGATGACGAGCAAGATGAAGAAATTGAACCAAATGACTTTATTGCAGAAGAAGATTTAAGAAGTGCACGTACTCAAAGGGCTATGGAGGTCTTACGTGATTCTAGTAGGGATAGGTTGGTGCAGGATTAGAGAAATGAACGTTGAATTTTTTGTTTCAATTCTTAATAGGTTTTTTAAAGCTTTCCATGTATTTTGATTATTACTGAATTTATTATAGACATGCTATGTAATTTTATAACTTCTTAAATAATTAGATAACTTATTTGTAGTTTTTATAATTTTATTATTTTTTAATGATTCTACTATTCTTTTATTTTTCTCATATTTATTTTTTTTATCCAACTATATCGTTAAAAGAGTTTCTGTCAGCTTTAATATAACTATTTTATGGGCCAAACAGTTTAATAACTTTAGCTTTGTCATTTCTGGTCAATTTTATAACCCACAACACTTTTATAGTAAGAGGCCAAACAGGTTCATGAACAGTAAACAGTACTTCTGACATGAAAATGCCAAACAGTTAACAATTTTTGTTCAACATCACTTTTAACAAAAGTTCTATTGCTAAAAGATCTACAACTCAAAAGTTCATTTTTCACAGCTAGACCAAACAAAGCCTTAATCATCAATACTGTCTCAATTTCACAAATTCATAAAAGTGGCCCACATTTCTTACTGGCTTAAAGGCAATATAATTTGCTACTCCCAAAAATATTGACTTGAAATTAATGCATGAAATCGTATTTGGAACTTAACATTTTCAGTGCCTTGATGCCTTCCAGTAGTCACATTAGTTGAACTCGACAGTTTTATCTCATGTGCTACTCTGTTTGCTAGTTTCCTCTTCTTCAATTTTTTTTTCTTTTTCTTTTGGATGAGAGATACACTAGCAAGAAATCATTAGGATTCACTCTAGGACTTCTTGCTAGTGTATCTCTCAGTTAGACATGATCCCAACTAAAAGAGTATGGTCCTCATCAGTTAGATATAAGGTCTTTCGAGATTGATTAAAAAAAATTGCCTATTGACTAATTCAAGTCTAATATGTGATCAAATTTCCTACCACACTTCAAACGTTTCACCAATCGATTGACCTGTAAGAACTAATTGTTAATTTTTAAAGTTAGCCAAAAGGATTCAGGATAAGGTTGTTTTTATTACAATCCTTCAACGACTCTTATGTCCAGCCTGGTATAATTATTATTAGGCTAGCGGAATGATGGAAAAGTTGTGCCTTCTTGAGAGAACAAGGTACAATAAATAATTGCAAATTAACCATCTATGGTACAATATCCAGTTGTTTTTGCTTGAAAACACAAGGGAATAAGTCCAATCTCCTTCCCCTCTTATCAACTCCATAAATTGAAACCATGGTTGCAATAACATTCACACCACCAGTAATGACAGCAGACATTAACGAAGCATCATCTCCAAAGCCGATAGTTTTGAACAAAACAGGAGCGTAAAACATGATCACATTGATTCCAGTAAGTTGCTGAAAGAATGGAATCAGGATAGCCATTGTCAGTTGTGGCCTATACTTCCTTTCCAGGATATTTCTCCAGGGGTGTTCCACTTGCTTAGAGGCCTCACTAGCCGCTACTAAATCATTAAACTCTTCATCGACACTGGTAATACCCCTGATCCTTTTGAGCTTTGCTTTTGCCTCATCGTGCTGGCCACGCTCGATCATTGAGTTTGGTGTCTCAGGGAGGACAAGCGATCCAACCGTGATGATCAGGGCAGGAACCATAGCTCCTCCCAAGCTCAGACGCCATCCCCATCCACCATGAATTTTAGCAACGAAGTAATTCAACACATTGGCTACTAGGATACCAATTGTGATTGACAATTGAAATCCAATGTTGAGTGTACCCCTATACTTGTAAGGAGCCATCTCAGAGAGGTACAATGGCACGGACTGCAGAAACATACACAAATCAGTGTCATGTTAACACCAAACACTACCTTGTGGCAAAGCAAACTTAGATAATTTCTCATAAATCTCAGCAAATCAATCCACAAAAGATGAACTGAAAACACCAAAGAGTTATAATAATGTATTTTGAGTTCGAATCATGACCTCAATAGTCATGGGTAAGAAAAATAAATTGAAAATCCAAAAGAGGAAAAGAGGGAAAAAAAATGTCACTTTCTTGGGACCACATATCCTTTAAATCACTTATTTTTTATTTTGGACAAAATAGTCATTAATCTTTCAATTTAGTGATAGTTATTAGTCTTTGGAACAAAACTTATTAAAAAATAACGTTAGTAAACACGTGAATATCACGTGGCCGCAAAATACATAAATTTTAGGGTACTTATATTATACAACGTGACAATATTATCCTTGAAAATTTGTGAATTTTACGGCCACGTGCCATCTACGTGTTCACTAACGATATTTTTTCGACGGATTTTGCTCAAAGGACTAAAGATTGTCACCAACATGAAAGATGAATGATCATTTTGTCCAAAATAAAAGATAAAAAACTTAAATATAAAAAAAGGCCAAGATGTAGAATCATTTCGGTAAATTACCCGAGTGATTTATTGTTGCAAGTGTCAACAAAAAAAAAAAAAAACATGTAGGACTCTCAAAGAGCGTGCTAATAGAAAAGGTTGGCTAGCTAGTAGCTCTAGACTAGGTTTTCTCCCTCAAAATTGAATGATTGATCTCCTATGGAGTTGTTTCATCACTTATTTTTTATTTTGGACAAAATGGTCATTAATCTTTCAATTTAGTGATAGTTATTAGTCTTTGGAACATAACTTATAATGTTACGTGGCCGCAAAATGCATAAATTTTAGGGTACTTATATTATACAACGTGACAATATTATCCTTGAAGATTTGTGAATTTTACGGCCACGTGCCATCTACGTGTTCACTAACGTTATTTTTTTGACGGATTTTGCTCAAATGACTAAAGATTGTCACCAAAATGAAAGATGAATGATTATTTTATCCAAAATAAAAGATAAAAAACTTAAATATAAAAAAAAGACAAGATGTAGGATCATTTCGATAAATTACTCGAGTGATTTATTGTTGCAAGTGTCAACAAAAAAAAAAAAAAAAAAACATGTAGGACTCTCAAAGAGCGTGCTCATAGAAAAGATTGGCTAGCTAGGAGCTCTAGACTAGGTTTTCTTCCTCAAAATTGAATGATTGATCTCCTATGGAGTTGTTTCATATCCTTCATGAAGGGTTTGTAAGATCAGGCATCGGTTGATGCTTTTCAATTAGCAACCAATAAAGAAAAAAGAGTGACGAAACTTAACCCCTATTAACTCTACTTGTATATATATATTCCTTATGATAATTTTTGCTCATCTGACATCACGCATGACAGCAGTGATCTCCCAATATTTGATGAATTTATGGGAGTGAAAGGATGAAAAACCATCTAAAATAACAAGTAAACTGCGCACCTCAGATTTAATGTTATTAAGTTGCCTAAACAATAATTAACTCAACTCGGAATATGATGCTGCAGCCTGCAAATATCTCCAAGGTTCAGCTTGACCTTTCTTGTTCTCTCATATTATTCACCCTAGCTTTGCATTGTTTCTTGCCGGCTATGTTTCAGCCTCTAAATTTATAACAATATGCACTTTGGTTTGTATGGTTATTCGGCTTCTAATTCACCATAAATACTTTAGATTATGGAGAATCATATGCAAGAACAACAACAGTCATTAGTAATATATTTCCTACGTGCAAAGGAAGCAAGAAAAATGGCCAAAAATGGAGCTTCAGTGTTTGGGATTAGTGCTCTCACTTCTTCTCATTATCACCTTGGCTGAGAGCAGAACACTCTCTGGTGAGTCTTAAATCATTCAAACACTAGTCAAGTCAGCTTTCCTCAACGGCTACCTTGAAGAAGAAATATACATAGAACAACCTCAAAGGTTCGTGGCAAAAGGACAAGAAGATAATACACTTTGAAATTTGTACAGCACTAAGCAAAATAAAACTACAAAACCACAAGGAATGCAAAAAGACTTAGAGCATCTAACCCATAAGACAAAAATTGCAAGGTACAAAGCCTCCAATCTACTTAAGGTGCCGATCAATATGCTGGATTGGGTTAGGAATGCAATCCTATTACCCACCTCTATTTCGATTCTCATGCATGGTATGAAATAATGAACCTATAATCTGGTTCCCTAGATATTTCAATTTTCTGCAATTTAGGATTAGCCATTGTCGACAAAACATATGAGATTAGCCCATTCTACATTCATGGGATTAAACTTATTTGTCAAATAATCAAAACTCCTTTCAAAACATAATATGCTACAAAACTATCATCATCATCATCATCTTATCAATTTATAAGCATATTATGTATATGTTACAAAACTCCATTGTCAAATGACTAGAATGTCCTTTCAAATTATTACAAATCTAGCCCTTTATATGCATGTTGTTATCTTAATAATAATAATAATAATAATAATGATGATGATGATGATGATGATGATAAATAAAATAAAAAATAAACATATTACATAATTCATTTGTCAAATGACTAAAATGCTCTTATAAAATATGACATATTACAAACGTAGCCCTTTAATACATGTTATTACTTCAAATTTCTTTTAAAACATATATGTATATGTTTAGTATGAAAAATCAAATTAATTGCCACTAAAAATGTATTAGTATTATAATATCCGTGAAATAAAATTTTAAATCCGTCCCTGATTACTAGTATGAGTATTCATTCATTTCGTGATGCATTGGCATTTTTTACCCTTTGTTCTTAAAATTAATAGGTGATGCAGTTCCAACACCAAGTTGTGATTCAGTGGTTGGTGTGTAAAATGGTGACACTTGTTTCCGCATTACTGAGTCGTTCGACTTGACTGCTGAATTCTTTGGTGGAATCAACCCCAATCTCAATTGTGATGCACTTTTCGTGGGTCAATAGCTTTGTGTTAAAGGGACAGTGAATTAAACTAACTGATGAGAAACTAATACTCACTATGATTTCTAGAATAATATCAAGAATAAGGAAGCATTTATTGAATGCTTAAGTCGCTCTCTCCATGAATGATGGATGTATTGAAGATGGCAATTGCTTTTTATTGGAATTTTAAGATAGTTTATATCAATGTATTTCTCCTATATTTTCAGATAAATTTATGTTTACTCTTATTTACAATAACGTGAAAATTCTAAATTGATATCTAAACTACTGTACAAATATTAATAATGTAGGATAAATCATAAAATAAGGGCAAATATAACTATCGACGACTATAGAAAGTTTTTAATTTACCTTTGTCATTGCTAAAAATCATTGAAACTAGATGGTTACTCAATGAAAGGACAAACAACTGGTCTAGATGACGGTTAACAAACCATTTTCCCTTATAAATATTGTAGTATATACACACCCAATCCAAGAAGTATGTTAAACCACCTTTAAATTTATCCATAGGAAAATTTTATAACATAGCTTTTACGTACAGTAAAATCTCTTTAAATTAATAGCGTTGGGATCACCAAATTCTATTAATTTAGCGAGATATTAATTAATAGAGATGTTTTTAATTTTTTTGAATTTATAGTAAACATATTATGATTATGATGTCTTTTTTTTTAAAAGTGACTTATATTTTTTCGGTCCAATTTAAGAAGATAAGTAATGAGAATAGAAGATAAAATTTAATTTTATAGGATTAGAGCAAAGTTGTCTGTAATCTCGTATCCAAGTGCTTGTAGGATGAGGATGATAACTAATTTTTCTAATATTGTATCATAATCCTTGTATGATTATCTCAATTTTTTCTCTTTAAATAATTAAATATGAGATTCTACTAGATTTGAAATTCAATAAAAGACAAGCTACTCTTGATTTATATTTTAAGAAAACTTCATAGTCAATTTATTATGTACGTTTTAGATAATTATTAATTTATAAAATATTTGAATCAATAAAATACAAAGAAATTTTTTTAAATGTATTATCTTATAATTTTATCGATTTTATCAACTTTTTACACTGGTCCCAAATCGGGACCAGACATTTTTATTAATTAAAAAAATATTAATTTATCAAATATTAATTTAAAGAGCTTCTACTGTATTTTTATTTACTATCACTTTCATTAAGAGTGGATATATTGCGTCACAAACCTCAAAATCAAACTAGCTAAATCTTGAGAAACGTGACTACAATACTACAATAAACTTAATTAGGAATGCCCTTTGAAATTCGTAAGCCACTAACCAAAATAAAACTATAAAACCACAAGCAAGGTGGCAGGTCTTAAAGCATCTAACCCATAAGATAGAAATTGAATTGTTTAAAGTGGTATGTTGGAATGGGTTAAGAATGAAATAATATTTCTGACTTTATTTCAATTTTCATGTATGGCATGAAGTAATGAACGTAAAATCTCATTCTTAGGTAATTTGATTCTCCCAATTTGAGATTAGCTATTCTGGACAAAGCAAGCCTATTCCACCTTCATGATATTCAACTCATTTTTTCAAATTACAAAATCTCCCTTTCAAAACATGATGTATCACAAAGCTAACTTTTTATATAGATATTATTGACTAAAAAATAGAAATAAACATAAACATGATAATATGATAACAATAATAATAATAATAATAACAATAATAATGATGATGATGATAATTAATAATAATAATAATAATAAACATATTATATGTATAATAATAAAATGATAAACTTATATTCTTGTAGACTAACTAAAAAACATGAGTGTGAAATCAATACATCCATTTTCATCTTCAATCATAGAATATACCAAGCAAGGTATAATCTTTGCCAAGATTCCTTAACCTATTACATTCTTGTCCAAATTCATTATAGGATACCAATCACCATTTAAAGCAATAGCTCCGATTGGTTACATAAATCAATAAAAAAAAAATCCGGATGGGAGTACAAAAATTCTGAATTTACTTACTTAAATTAATTGAACATTGAAGTGGTCCGAATGTCATAAAGGAATCCTAGCGCCACGGGAGATCATCTAATCCCTTAGCCTCAAGCGAAGTGACTATTCTCACCATTTGCCAAAAATATAAATTTCAAAGAGGAGAAAATGACAAAGCAAACTTAAAATCTCCTTAAGTAGTACGACCCCAAAATTGAACCATACTTTACGAAAATAAATCCATTTTCGAAGACTTTACATGAATGCGAATAATTATCTTTCGAAAATGCAAAGGTAAACAATCACTTATAGAAGAATCTATATATTCAGTTATTTCTCTGTAATTTTTCTTTTCCTTCAAGCCAACCTTTGGCCAATTTTTATGAACAACACTTCCAATTTCGCTTAATTGTTTGTGAATCAGCTGTGATCGTTACAGAACCCAAGGAGGTCAGTGTCGAGGCTATAGTCTTTGTAGCTTAGGCTACCCTCAATAGAGTCTCTATAATGAGTTTCTATCTATCATTTTAGAGACTCATATAGAGACCAAGATCAATTTTAAAGACCCACTTAGAGACCAAGGCAAAAAAACTATTTTAGAGATCCATTTAGAAACCAAGATAAAAGAAAAACATCTCCAGTGATGGTCTCTATAAAATTGAGTCTCTATATTGTATTAATTTTAATTTTACATAATAATTTAATTATGTGTTATTTTTTATCGTGTGTTACTTTTTTTTAATTAATTGTTATTTAGATTATTTCAAATTTTTTAAAGAATATTTCAACTAAAAAATAAATAAATTACAACAAAGATAACATTTAAAAAATTAGGATTACGTTTAATTATATAATTGAATGAAAATAACTGATTAAAATTTTCTAATTAAAAATAAAGCTTAATTACAATTAAAAAATAACCTAAACTAAAAAACATAAAATAAAAAAAACTATAAAAACTAAAAAAGTTTACCAAACCAAAAAAACTAAACTAAAAAATTAAAATAAAAAATAAAATACAAAACCATAATTAAAAAAAAAGTCTAATTAAAAAATCCTAAATACAAAACTTTAATTAAAAAAGTATAATTACAAAATCATAATTAAAAAAACCTAAATAAATATATAAAACAATTTAATTAAAAAATAATAATAACCCTAAATATAAAAGCACCATTTCCCCACTGCACCCCACCATCTTCCCCGCTGCACCCCACCCCACCCTCCTTCTTCGTTGCCCCCACCACCGGCGAAACCACCACAACATGGGTTTTTTTTTTTTTTTTTTTTTTGTGTGTTTACCTTTTTTTTTTGTTGCTGTTTGTTGAAAAAAAACAATTTTTTTTTGTAATTTTTTTGCTGTTTATTAAATTTTTTTGTTGCTGTTTGTTAAATTTTTTTTGTACCTTTTTTTTTTTTCAAATCTGATGATGTCAGACAATCTGACATTTTTTTTGGAAACTCCGTTTTTGTCTTCTTGTATAGTCTCCATTTTCTTCAATAAATTTATTGAAAAAAATAGAGACTAGATGCTATTTTGAAGACTCAAAACTTGAGTGATGTCACGATTTTGTCAAAAACTATCAAATAATATTTTAGAGACCCCATTAGTAATAAATTTTAATTAATAAACTCTCTAAAAATAACAATCATTACTGTTTAGAGATTCTATTAAAGATACCCTTAATTAAAGAGTGATTTATTATTACACGTGTCAACAAAATAAGTAGGACTTTCAAAGAGCGTGTTCATAGAAAAGACTGATTAGCTAGGAGCTCTAGGTTTTTTTTAATTTTTTTTTTAATTTTAATTTTTTTTTGTTTTTGGTTAAAGGAGGGTACTTCTCTCAGGCATTGGTTGATGCTTTTCAATTACCAACCAATAAAAAATAGAGTAAAGAAACTCAATCCCCATTAACACTACTTGTATATATATATATTCCTTATGATATTAATTTCTACTCATCTGACATCAGGCATGACAGCAGTGATCTCTCAATATTTGATGAATTTATGGAAGTGAAAGGATGAAAAACTATCTAAAATAACAAGTAAAATGCGCATCTCAGAGTTAATGTTATTAAGTTTCCTAAACAATAATTATCCGCTGCGGAATATGATCCTCTCATATTATTCTCCTCTCATAATATTGTAAAAGAAAAATCTCAATTCTATATTAAATTGAAATCATCTCCACTAAACTACACCCCAACACCACCACCACACCCCCCCCCCCCGCGTAAATTTTCCCCTTTCCTCGCCTGCAAACCCCCCCACCCTACCGTCATCCCACCACAATAAACCCTACCCCCACGGGACACCACCCTACCCCACCAGCACTGGGTAAGCATCCTCCGTGTTTGTGTGTATGTTTGACTGGCTGTGTGTGCGCGCGCGTCGTGGTAATGGTGGTAGGTGTGTTTTCATAGAGGTGGTGATGTGCTCCATGTCTATGTGCGTATTTTTTGTGAGTGCATATTTTGTGCTGTGTATTTGGTTATGGTGGTGATGGGTGTGTTGTGGTGGTGGTGGTGGTGATGAAAGAAGGGAAGAAGAAGATGATGAAATTAACAGTGTGTGTGGTGTGTTAGTGTGTGCGTGAGTGTGAGGGTGTAAGGTTTGGTTGTGGTGGTGATGGGTGGGTGGGTGGTGGTGGAAAAAGGGAGGAAAAAGATGATGAAATTGACAGAGCTTGTGTGTATGTGTGGTGTGTTAATGTGTGCATGAGTGTGAGGGTGTGACTCGGTGTGAAGATGAAGATGATGATTTATGACTAGAAAAAGTAAAAGATGACGACGATGAAAATTAAAAAGAAAAAGAGAATATGTAAAAAGACTAAGTATTTTTAAACTTAAATGAATGACTGAAATAATTTTAATTTGATATAAAAGGTTGAGATTCTCTTTTTATAATATTATGAAAAAAGAGTCAATACGAGAGAATCCTTATCCGCTGCAGCCTGCAAATATCTCCAAGGTTCTATATCCAAGGTTCAGCTTGACCTTTCTTTGTTTTCTCGTATTATTCACCCTAGCTCTGCATTTTGTCTTGCCGGCTATGTCTTGGCCTCTAAATTTATAACAACATGCACTTTGGCTTGTATGGTTATTCGGCTTCTAATTCAGTATAAATACTTCAGATTATGGAGAATCATATGCAAGAACAGCAACAGTCATTAGTAATATATTTCCTACGAGCAAAGGAAGAAAGAAAAATGGCCAAAAATGGAGCTTCAGTGTTTCTAAATATGGGATTAGTACTCTCACTTCTTCTCACTATCACCTTGGCTGAGAGCAGAACACTCTCTGGTGAGTCTTAAATCATTCAAACACTAGTATTTAGTTGGAGAAAATATGGCATTTAATGCCATTGATTGCGTTACAATTTTATGGTGTCACATGTAATGCTTTACATATCCAAAATGGTTACAAGGATGGATCCACAATAGTGCTAGTAACGACTGCAGATCCCATTATTTAAAAAAAAAATTAAAATAATTGTATTATTGCAAATATCTTTTCTAAATGTTTGTATTTTCAGCATGAAAAATTGAATTATTCTCCACGGAGAAAATATTGGAGTTATAACACCCACAAAAATAAAACTTTGGATCTATCCCTAAATACTAGTACAAGTTTTTCAATTAATGGTACATTGGCATTTTTTTACCCTTTGTTCTTGAAATCAACAGGTGATGCAGTTTCAACACCAAGTTGTGATGCAGTAGTCAGTGTGCAAAGTAGTGACACTTGTTTCAGCATTGTTGAGTCGCTCGGCTTGACTGCTGAATTCTTTGGTGGAATCAACCCCAATCTCAATTGTGATGCACTTTTTGTAGGTCAATGGCTTTGCGTTAAAGGGATAGTAAATTAAACTGATTGATGAGAAACTAATAGTCACTATGACTTCTAGAATAATATCAAGAATAAGGAGGCATTTCTTGAATGCTTAGATCACTCTTTCTACATGATTGAATGATGGATGTATTGAGGATGGCAATTGCTTTTGTTGTTATTGGAATTTTAAGATGGTTTATATAAATTAAATGTATTTCTCCTATATTTTCATATCAATTTATACTTATTCTTGCTTATAGTAAAATGTGAAAATATCTAAACTGATGTCTAAACGACTATACAATCTCAATAGTCAAACCACGTGCTCAATAGTAAAATGCAAAATTCTAAACTGATATCTAAATGGCTATACAATCTCCTATATTTTCATATCAATTTATGCTTATTCTTGTGTACTCACCCAATCCAAGAAATGTGTTGCAACACTTTTAAATTTACCCATAGGAAAGGTTTATAACATAGCTTTTACTTACTTTCATTTGCTATTACTTTCAATAGGAAAGATATACTGTGTCACGACTCAAAACTAGTTTAGGTAAATCTTAAGAAACATGACTACCAAGCACTTAATTAGGAATACCCTTTGAAATTCGTAAGGCACTAATCGAAACAAACTTATAAAACCACAAACAAGGCGACAAGTCTTAGACCATCTAACCCATAAGACATAAATTGAAAGGTTTAATGTCTCCAAAACAATTAAGGTGGCAATTGGTATGGTGGATTGAGTTGGGAATGAAATGATATTCTCGCATTCTTTTTTATTCCCAAGTATGGTATAAAGTAATGAACCTGGAATCACATTCCTTAGGTAATCCGATTTTTTCTAATTTGGGATTAGCCATTTTAGATCAAATATATGGGATAAACCCATTCCAAGTTCATGGGATTGAACTTATTTGTCAAATGACTAAAACCTTTTTCAAAATGTATTATCTTACAAAACTAGCCTTTATATAGATATTATTATCTTAAAATATAAATAAACATATTATATATATATATATATATATATATATATATATATATATATATATATTTATGTATATATATTACAAAATTCATTTGACAAATGACCAAAATGTCTTTAAAAAAACATATCACAAAACTAACCCTTTATATACATATTATTGTCTTAATAATAATAATAATAATGATAATGATAATAATAGTCATAAAAGTGATAATGGTAATAATGATAATCATAAATGATAATAATAGTAAATAACAATAAATAATAAATAATAAATAGTAAACGTATTATATACATGTCACCGAACTCATTTGTCAAATGACCAACATGTCTTTCAAAACATAACATATTACAAACTTAGGCCATTATATACATGTTATTGTCTTAAGAATAAAAAACATATAACAATAATATTTGTAATAATAATCATAATACTATAATAGTAATGTTATAAATAATAATCATCTTATCAAATAATAATGATAATAATGATACTAATAATCATAATATATAATAGACATATTATATATATAATAACAAAAAGGAAATCTTGTGATTTATACAAATCATTCCCAATACTATTTTGGTATACTAACTATCAAACAAGTGTTTTGAATCAATATATCTATTCACATCTTCAATTTTTGAACATACCAAGGTAGACATAATCTTTGTCAGTTATCTCACTCGTTAACTTATTAAATTCTTATCCAAATTCATTACAAGATACCAATCGACATCTAAAACAATAATTCCCAATGCTTACATAAATCTTTGAAAAAAAAAAAAACGGATGGAGTATAAGATTCTGAATTTACAGTCTTGAATTGATTGAACATTGAAGTGGTTCAAACCTCATACAGGAATGATCCTAGTATCAGAGGAGATCATCTAATCCCATAGCCTCAAGAAAAGTGACTCTATTCACATTCACCATGAATAAAAAATATAAATTTCAAAAAGAAGAGAAACCGACAAATAAAATCTCATAGTAGGATTCCAAAATGGAATATTCTTTACGAAAATAAATATTAAAGTTGTAATATGCGATGCCAAAAATGATGATAGTCACATGTGCTTCAGTAAAAAATGGTGGCTACTTTTGCTCAATTTTTTAGTATTTGGTAACATCAAAAAATTGATCAGTTGTAAAATATTTTTCGGTCAAATATTACGGCTAGTACAAAATTTAAAAAAATATTTTTATGTCATTTGGGAGAAGAAAATATTTTTTCGAAACTCACCCACCCTTACCCCCTTGCCCTACCCCCTAACCCTTACCCCCTACCTCCCACCCCCAACCTCACCCTCACCCTCACCCTCACGGTTAACATATATATTATGTGTATATTTTTTATTTATAAAATTTAATGTCGAAAAATATTTTTCATTGTACATCCAAACACTATAAAATATTTTTTAATATTCTATTTTTCAAAAAATTATTTTCCCTTAACAAGTTATTTTATGGCAAACAAACGGAGCCCAAGAAACATCCATTTTCGAACACATGCATAAAACATAACATAACGCAAATAATTGCTTTTGGAAAATGCAAATGTAAATATTCACGATGTGAAGTATGGAATAGTTGCATGCTTCTGAAAAATTCAAAGAACAAATTATAACCCAAGATAGTCAGGATATATATGTACAATCCTCACCATAGAAAAGCTAAACAAATTAGCGTGCTTATAGAAAATATTGATAGTTCTAGACTCGGTTTTCTTGCTCGAAATTGGATAATTGATCTCCTATTCAGTTGTTCAATATCCTTCATGAAGGGTTTATAAGATCAGGCATCAGTTGATGCTTTTTAATCAATGAATTTTAGTTGTTACCGACCATTTAAAGGAAAAAAAAGAGTGAAGAAACTTAACCCCTGTTCACACTCTCACACACACACTCACACACATATTATATATATAAAAAAATGCGATAAATTTAGGGTCTACACAAATTACCTTGCATATATTGGATGTGAATTGATGAAAAACCATCTTAAATAACATATAAAATTCGCATCTCGTATTGTTCACCCTAGCTTTGCATTGTTTCTTGCCGGCTATCTCTTGGCCTCTAAATTTATAACAATGCACTTTGGCTTGTATGGTTATTCGGCATGTAATTAACTATAAATACTTCTGACTATGGGAAATCATATGCAAGAACAGCAAGAATCATCAATATATATATATATATATATATATATATATATATATATATATTTCCTACGTACGTGCAAAGGAAGCAAGAAAAATGGCCAAAAATGGAGCTTCAGTGTTTCTAAATATGGGATTAGTGCTCTTACTTCTTCTCATTATCACCTTGGCTGAGAGCAGAACACTCTCCGGTAAGTCTTAAATAATTCAAACACTTGGTTGCAGAAAATATGGCATTAAATGCCAATGATTGGGTTACAATTTTATGGTGCTACTTGTAATGCTTTGCATACCCAAAATAGTTACAAGAACGGATCTACTATAGTGTCAGTCATGACGGTAGTTCTCACTACTCCTTTTTTATAAAAATAATAATAATAAACCAAATGTATTATTCCAAAATTTTCTTTTAAATAAGTGCATTTTCAGTATGAAAAATAAAATTAATCTCCACCTAGAAAATATTTATGTTAAGGTCAGATTTGCGTTTGACCACAAGTGTTGGACTGGACTTTCTTATCCGTGGCTAATAGTTATGAATTTGAGTTGGATTACCTACAAAACAAGGACCCTTGAGGGGTCGGATTTGTACTGGGCCACAAGTGCTAGCTGGACTTTCTTATTTATGACTAACAATTTAAATTATAACACCACAAAAATTTTAGATTCGTCCCTAAATACTAGTACATGTATTCTTTTCATGGTGCATTGGCATTTTTTACCCTTTGTCTTTAAAATCAACAGGTGATGCAGTTTCAGCACCAAGTTGTGATGCAATAGTCAGTGTGCAAAGTGGCGACACTTGTTTCAGCATTGTTGAGTCTCTCGGCTTGACTGCTGAATTCTTTGGTGGAATCAACCCCAATCTCAATTGTGATGCACTTTTCATAGGTCAATGGCTCTGCGTTAAAAGGACAGTAAATTAAACTCACTATGACATCTAGAATAATATCAGAATAATGAGGCATTCCTTGAATGCTTAGGTCACTCTCTACATGAATGATGAATGTATTGAAGATGGCAATTGCTTTTGTTGTTATTGGAATTTTAATATGGTTTATATAAATGTATTTCTCCTATATTTTCAGATCAATTTATGCTTACTCTTTTTTTTTTAGTAAAATGTGAAAATTCTAAATTAATATCTAAACTACTATACAAATCTCAATAGTCAAGCCACATACTCCATACGGTTGATCATGTGATAAATCATGAAGTAAGGGGGAATATAACCATCAACAATTTTATCGAAAGTTGTTAATTTACCTTTGTCATTGCTAAAAATTATTAAAACAATGTCGCCACTCAACGGAATTACAAAATTATATAGTAAACAAATATTTTTCCCCTAAAAACATTGGAAGTGTACACACCCAATCCAAGAAATATGTTGTAACATCTTTTGTTAAGTGACACATCATCTAAAAGTTTAAACTATTATATACGTGCTGGCGGAATTATTTTTGAGCTTTTCACTTGGACAATTTTTATATTTTTAAATGGAATACTGTAAGTTTTGAACCAATGACCTTTTTAGTACCTAAGTTTTAATATCATGTTAAGTGACCACCTCATCTAAAAACTTATACTGTTAGAGATGATTTATTATATTATTTAGTATTTTTAACACCTTTAAATTTATCTATAGGGGAAGATTATATAAAATAGCTTTTACTTAATTTCATTTACTATTACTTTCAATAGGAATAGCTATACCTGTGTCACAACCCCAAAACCAATCTAGGTAATTTTTAAGAAACGTGATTAGGAATAATATATACACTTTGAAATTTGTACAACATTAATTAAGCAAAATAAAACTACAAAACCACAAGCATGGCGGAAAGACTTAGAGCATCTAACCCATAAGACAAAAATTGAAAGGTTCAAAGTCTCCAATATAATTAAGGTGGCGATCAATATGCTGGATTGGGTTAGGAATGGAATACTATTACCCGCCTCTATTTAGATTCTCATGTATGATATGAAATAATGAACCTATAATTTGGTTCCTTAGATATTTCAATTTTTCACAATTCGGGATTAGCCATTCTTAGCAAAACATATAAGATTAACCCATTCTACATTCATGGGATTAAACTTATTTGTCAAATGATCAAAACTCCTTTCAAAACATTAATATATTACAAAACTATCATCATCATCATCATCATCATCTTATCAATTTATAAGCATATTATGTATATGTTACAAAACTCCATCATCAAATGACTAGAATGCCCTTTCAAATTATTACAAATCTAGCCCTTTATATGCATTTTGTGATTTTAATAATAATAATTATTATAAATAAAATAAAAAATAAACATATTACATATATATTACACAATTCATTTGTCAAATGACTAAAATGCTCTTATAAAATAGGGAAAATGTCACGTTACCCCTATGTGATATGTGAAACTATCATCCTACCTCCTTGTGTTCTTAAAACTTCAAGAATGCCCCTTGTGTTATTAGAAAGTCATCACACTACCTCCTCCATGTCTTTTTTAAGCTATTAAATGACAGTTTTACCCTTTTATAATACATTAATTTTTTTTCATTTTTTTTCCTTCATTTTTAACTATTTACCATTAAATAAAAAATTAAAAAAAAATAATCTTCCCCAACCCTTACCCCCACCCCTACCCTACCCCTACCTTTCCACACCACCCTCCACCCCTTGCTGCTCCTTCGGAGCAACAAATCTCACTGCTGCTCCGATGGAATAGCAGCATAACTGCTCCAACGAGCAGCAACAGTACCACTTTGCTGCTGCTACTCGTCGGGGCATAGTGGCTGCTGTTACTCGTCGGAGCAACAGCGTGGCTACTGCTGCTTGCCGAAGCAACAACATGGTTGCTCCATCAGAGCAACAGTGAGATCTGTTGCTCCGACAAAGTAGTAGCGTGTAGGGAAAGTGGAGGGTAGGGGGTAGGGGTGGTGCAGAGGTAGGGGTAGGGGTGGGGGTGGGGGTTGGGGAAGATAGATTTTTTTTTTATTTAGTGGTAAATAATTAAAAATGAAGGGAAAAAAATAATATATGTATTATAAAAGGGCAAAATTGACATTTAATTTCTTAAAAAAGACATGAAGGGAGTAGTATGATGACTTTTTAATAACACATGGAGCATTTTTGAAGTTTTAGAAATACAAGGGAGTAGGGTAATAGTTTCACATATCATAGGGGGGTAACGTGATATTTTCCCTATAAAATATGACATATTTACAAACCTAGGCCTTTAAATATAGGTTATTGTCTTAAGAATAAAAATAAAAATAATAATAATTGCAATATAATAACACTAATAATAATAATATTAATAATAATAACAATAATAATAATAATAATAATAATAATAATAATAATAATATGAATCTTACCAAGTAAAAATCATATATAATAATTATAATCACAATAAATAATAAGCATATTATATGTATAATAATAAAAAGATAATCCTGCCATTTATACAAGGCATTCCTGATACTATTTTGCTATCAATCAGTACATTCATTCCCATATTCAATTCTAGAGTACACCATACAAGGCATAATTTTTGTCAAGTTCACTCTATTTTGGTTCCACTCCAATTCCATCCCTTTACTCATTTTATTCCTTTCCAATTCATTACAAAATACCAATCGTCATCTAAATTAATAGCTTCCAATGGTTTTATAAATCTATAAAAAGTCTAGATGGAGTACAAAAGATTGCGAATTTACAGTCTTGAATTAATTGAACATGGAAGTGGTTCGAATATCATATAGGAATCCTAGCATCACAGGAGATCATCTAATCCCATAGCCTCAAGCAAAGTGATTCTATTCTCACCATCAACTAAAATGTAAATTTCATAGAGAAGAGAAAATGACAAAGTGAAATTAAAAAATTGAACCATTCTTTACGCAAATAATATTACAGATGCAATATGTGGTGCCAACAATGACGATTGTGACATGTGCTTAAGAAGCACCCATTTTCGAAAACTAACATAAAACATAACATAATGCGAATAATTACTTTTCGAAAATGCAAATGTAAGTAATCACTCATAGAAAATGCGAAGTATGGAATAATTACTTAGAAAAAATTCAAAGAACAAATAACCCAAGATATACCAAAATAAAATTACATAGTCAGGCTATGAACCCAAGGAGGTGAGTGTCGAGACTATAGTCCTCGTAGCATAGTGAAAGAGTTGTTTATTGTTGCACGTATCACCAAAAGCAAATAGTCTAAGCACTAGTGCATATTATTGAAAGAGTTGTGTATGGTCTCCACCATAAAAAAAAAAAAAGCTAAACAAAAGACTTGGTTTTCTTGCTCAAAATTGGATTATTGATCTCCTATGTTCAATGCATGAAGTGTTTGTAAGATCAGGCATTGGTTGATGCTTTTCAATTAATGAATTTTGGCTGTTACCGACCATTAAAATAAAAATAAGATCAGGCATGATAGCACTGCTCTCCTAATATTTGATAAATTTAGGGCCTAAACAAACCTTTAGGAATTGCAGCGGTTCGGTTAAATGCAATTTTTGGTAAAATCGAAATCGAAATCGCTTAGCATAACCGAAAACCGACGGTTTTAGAAACAATTATTCAAAATCGAAACCGACAAGTATAAAAAAAATCGCAGATAACCGAAACTGGAAATGATAATTTTTTTTTAAAATATTTAAATAGAAAAAGAGTCCAAAAATATGAAAAAAAAATATTAATTTCTGTCCTAATCCCAAATCTCACCAAATCCTAAATTAATTTTATGATTAGGGTTTCTGCCCTAAATATGGTTTATACTTAATCTTAATCGAATAAAAACAAATGCAGAGGCACGTATATGATGCATAAATATACATTTGGGGTTGCCAGAGATGGGGGTTTTGCGATCGGATGAAGAAAAAGAAAAAATGAAAAGTACTTAATCTATTGAAATATATAGAGAGAGAAAAGAGAAAGAAAGAGAGAATTGTTGAAGCTTCAGGTGAGAAAAAGAAAGAAACGACGAAGATCAAAAGTGAAAGCAACAAAAATCCTAGAGAAAATTATAGTGGAAAAATGTCAGATTCCACTAAGGTTATTTTGGTCATACAAAAAAATGTACAAGATTATTATCATATAGTACAAGTTATTTTATGCATTGACAATTTATAAATATCTTTGTTTGGACAATTTTGTCCTAGGGCATATGGTCTAGAATATTAAGAGTACAACATTAGTAACACATTGTACAATTCATTTAAAGCATTGATTTTATCCCTTCATATTCTTTTATATATTATTAAAGATATATATATATATATATATATATAATAATAATAATAAATTAATACTCAAGTTTCGGGTTTTAATTTTTTTTTAACATATAAAATCAAAACCTATCGTTTTACCTGTCGATTACTACTTATAAAAAATAAAACCTATTGATTTATCCGTCGATTTTTGTTATCGAGTTTTTATCAGACGGATATCCATTGATTTCGGTTACAGCGGTTACTGTTGCCATCCCTACAAACCTTGCATATATTGGATGTGAATTGACGAAAAACCATCCAAAATAACAAGTAAAATGCGCATCTCGTATTGTTCACCCTAGCTTCACATTGTTTCTTGTCGGCTGTGTCTCAGCCTCTAAATTTATAACAATATGCACTTTGGCTTGTATGGTTATTCGGCTAGTAATTTACTATAAATACTTCAGATTATGGGAAATCATAAGCAACAGTGGCAGAGCCAGGCACCCGGGGTTAGGGGGTGCCATTCCGCCACCCAAGTTATTTATGTATTAATGATATTTAATTTAAGTACACTATGGTATAATTTATAAATGAAGTATTTAAGTAAATGCCCCTGATTTGATACACATTATAACAAATATAAAAATGTAAGCAAAAAAGCACATCCACTTATTCAATAACTTAAAAAACAAAGAAAGTAAATATATATAGATCTTGAAATAGAAAAGTACCTTTTATAACTGTCCTCGACGTGTTTTCATCTTTTGAAATCGTCGAATAATCAACTCATTGTCGATGGTATTAAACACATCTCCAACATGTTGGTTAAATTTATCTTTTTTATGCCAACCTTGAAACCCATCTATAACAAATGTATCTCCACCTGCTTGCTTTCCATGATCAGGCTTAAAAAGATAACAACATAAACAATATGCACCATCATTTGCTATGCTATACTCCAACCAATTACTAAATTCATTGAATCAAGAGGAACAAAACTTCTGAAACCTATCCCCAATTTTTTTCTTGGGAAAATCATGATGACGAGGTTGACATGGTCCTTTTTGTAAGTAATATCTCCGTATTTTATCTCGATCATTAGGATGATAAAATGAAATTTTAGGACGTAACCCAGGATCTGATTGTAGATCTTCTAAGTTGATTTCGACTCGAGGTTGCTTTGAAGAATTTCGTGCATTATCTTCATTACATTCGGAAAAAAATTGTTGATCAAAAGGTGACTTTTTTTTTAGAAACTTATCCATCAATCTAATAACCAATAACCTACATATAAAATTAATAATTACATCAATCAAAATAAACAATAGAAGATTCCATATAAATAAAATTTTCCCTAAAATTTTTCCAATCCAGACTTCCTCTAATGGCTTGGAATTTAACAAGATTGAAAATAAACATTTCTTAAGAACCAAAGCAATAAAAAAAAGCCCCAAAAAAAGAATTAAAAAAAAGAGCAAAACGAAGGCCTATCAAGATCTTTGCCAGAGACTTCTCTGCCTTGCTTAGATTCCAAGGCAGAGACTTTTCTGCTTGAAAGTGAAGAAAAGAAAAAAATATGGCATTTCAACTTTCACGATTTCGATCAGATTCAACAACGTTAAAAACTTGAGAGGCAACAAAAGATCAGAAAAAGAATCAACATAGGCTGATTGTGATTGTTCCATGGTTTTGGACTTCTTTCTTTCAATTTTTATTCAACTCATATCTCCAATCCAAACACAAAATAAACCAAATCAAATATAATATGTAGAGTTTACACAAATATAATGTTTCTAATTTTTGTATATTTAACATAACAAATAATCTGTGAAACAACCTAATCAAAAATTGAATTTAAACCCTAATTTTATCAAACTCAAATATTACATAAAAAGAAATTAAAAGTCTACAATTACAAGCAAATAGATCATTACCTTTGCTGCTTGGAATTTTTTATTGCAATTTGAAGGCTTAGGTGGTGACTTGATGAATGATGATGCCGATGGTGAGAGAATGTTGAAGACCCGTCAGTGAGTCAGTGACAACAAGTGAAGACACAAACTTGATTTGGGGTTTTGTGGTTGGGAAATTTTTTTTTTTTAAAATATAAATGTAAAATGACATATATACCCCTCACTAAGTGAGGGGTGGGTCAGGAGGTGCATGTGCACCTCCTGGCCTTAACTTAGCTCCGCCAGTGATAAGCAAGAACAGCAAGAGTCTTCAGCATATTTCCTACGTGCAAAGGAATCAAGAAAAATGGCCAAAAATGGAGATTCAGTATTTCTAAACATGGGATTAGTGCTCTCACTTCTTCTCATTATCACCTTGGCTGAGAGCAGAACACTCTCTGGTGAGTCTTAAATAATTCAAACACTAGTATTTTGTAGTATTTGGATGCAGAAAATATGGCATTTAATGCCATTGATTGGGTTACAATTGTATGGTGCTACTTGTAATGCTTTGCATACCCAAAATAGTTAATATAGTATCAATCATGACGGTAGTTATCACTACTCCTATTTTTTTTTTTTTTTTAAATTTCAAACAGATGTATTATTCCAAAATTTTCTTTTAAATAGGTGCATTTTTAGTATGGAAAATAAAATTAATTTCCACCAACAAAATATTTGTGTTAAGGTCAGATTTGCGCTGAGCCACAAGTGTTGGGCTGGACCTTCTTATCCGTGGCTAACAATTATGAATTTAAGTTGGATTACCTACAAAACAAGGACTCCTGGGGGGTCGAATTTGCGCTGGGCCACAAGTGCTAGCTGGACCTTCTTATCCGTGCCTAACAATTTGAATTATAACACCCACAAAAATTTTAGATTCGTCCCTAAATACTAGTACATGTATTCTTTTCATGGTGCATTGGCATTTTTTACCCTTTGTCCTTCAAATCAACAGATGATGCAGTTTCAGCACCAAGTTGTGATGCAGTAGTCAGTGTGCAAAGTGGTGACACTTGTTTCGGCATTGTTGAGTCGCTTGGCTTGACTGCTGAATTCTTTTGTGGAATCAACCCCAATCTTAATTGTGATGCACTTTTCGTAGGTCAATGGCTTTGCGTTAAAGGGACAATAAATTAAACTAGTTGATGAGAAACTAGAATAAGGAGGCATTTCTTGAATGCTTAGCTCACTCTATACATGAATGATGGATGTATTGAAGATGGCAATTGCTTTTGTTATTATTAGAATATTAAGATGGTTTATATAAATGTATTTCTCCTATATTTTCATATCAATTTATGCTTATTCATGTTTATAGTAAAATGTGAAAATTCTAAACTGATATCTAAACTGCTATACATATCTCAAAATAGATAAAATGTCACACCTAAGTGGGGATATGTTACAAATGTACTTTTCACGTTGACTTAATTGAATAATGCTACATTTATGCGGAGGTCATATTTCAACAAAAAGAAGTTATTTTAATATCCTTAAAGTTACGAAATTATCCAAGAAAAAAGAATGGAGGATAATCAAGCCACATGCGTGAATAAGTGGTTGATCGTGGGATAGATCATGAGATGGTGAAAAATGTAACCGTCGACAGTTATCAATTTGTCTTTGTCATTATTAAAAATTATAAAAGATATGTGGCTACTCAACAGAAAAATAAACAAACATGTCCATATAATGGTTAACAAACTAATTTCCGCTATAAAAATTCCCGGGAACAACATATTCAATCTAACAATCATATTATAGAAACCCTTTAACAATTATCCGTAGGAGAATTTTATAACATAGATTTTAGTTACTTTTGTTTACTATAACTTTCAGTGGGAATCGGCCTCAAAACCAACTTAGGAAAATCTCTAGAAACGTGACTAATGTGTATTTGAAAGGAAATTAACGTACCCTTTGAGATACACACAAGACATTAAAAAAAACTAAAACTATAAAACTATAAAACCATAAGGAAAGCCGCAAGCCTCATATCATCTAATCTAAAAGACAAAAATTAGATTGTTAAAAGTCTCCAAAACTATCAATGCAATAACTTCCAATGGATACATATAAATCCGTAAGAAAATTTGAATGGAGTATGAAACATTTTGAATCTACATATAGTCAGTCATACATTAGATTAACATCTGATTCAAATGTCATAAAGGAACCCTAGCGTTAGGAGATCATCTAATCCTAACCTCAAAGGAAGTGTGATAAAGAAGACTCCTCTCAGCTACAGACTTGCAACAACCGGATAAATTCATAAGATAAACAGTTGGAGTTTTGTATCTCCTTAGCTTTAGGATATCTTCTTGTATTTTCAAACTTTCTTCCTTATCTCTGTTTTGTAGCTTGTGTATAAATACATAGTACAGCCAAGCAATACAATCAAGCTTTTAGCCCTCAATTTGTTTGTCTCTATATGGTATCAGATTTTCACAGACTCCCACGAGTAACGATCCTGGTGTGTTTTGTTTTCCCAGCATGGCCACGGTACCTACAGTCACTCCCTCTACTTCCCAAACAACTGCATCTCCTACAGTCATCCCAAATACTTCACCACCTACTGACTCTCCGTCCGCAACATCCCAATCTTCTCTTATAGCCATTAATGCTGCAAGCCAATTACCACTAAAATTGACACCCACCAATTATTATTCATGGAAAATTCAGTTTGACGCATTGCTTTATGGGTATGATCTGGTTGGGTACATTGATGGTACCATGCCGTGCCCCCCCCACTTTGCTTGTTTCTGGTGACAAATCCACACCTAACCCTGCTTATCATTTTTGGATGCGCCAAGATCAGCTCCTCCTTCTTGGCATAATTGGTTCTCTCAGCCAGAATGTGGTTTCGATCGTTCGATCCTGCGCCACTTCTGCAGATGCCTGGCGACGCTTGGCAAAGACTTATGCCAATCCGTCGTCTTCACGCATTATGGGCCTCGCTGAGCAGTTAACTCTTCTTTCTCGGGGTAATCAGCCTGTGGCTGAGTATCTTCTTTCTCGGGGTAATCAGCCTGTGGTTGAGTATCTAGCTCGAGTTCGTGATATCGCTGATGAACTCGCACTCATAGGGGCTCCAGTCCCTCAACAATATCTCTCATAACTCACACACTTAATTCTCATCATCTGCGAAATATAAATTTTAAAGAGAAGAGAAAACCACAAAGTAATATCATAAAGAGTTCATGAAATAGTACAACCCCGAAATGGGGCCATACTTTATGGGGGAAAAAAAAATTATAGATGCAATATGGGTTGCCGACAATGAAAATGATGACATGTGCTTAAGAAGCATCCATTTTTCAGATTTATGTAAAATATACCACATAATGCGAATAATTACTTATTGAAAATGCAAATGCGAATAATCACTTGTAGAATATGTGGAGTATAGAAGATATGTCATGACAAAACATAGTCAGAGTATGTTCCAACGAGGTGAGTTGCAGGATTACATTAATATTATTGTAGCACAGTTCAAAGGGTGACTTGTTGTCACATACTACTAAAAGCAAGTGAAAATCTTAAGGAAATACTAGTACACTATCAAAGAGTGGTGTACAATCCCCAATACTAATTAAAAAGCTAAACAAAGCACGGTCTCAAAATAATTGGAATATAGGGTCCAACGGTTTTTACCTCCATCATGGGAACAAATGCAAAACTATTTTTTATGAATGGCGCATGAATATCAGTGGGCAAAATTCTTTAGGTCTCAAATTTTAATTTGAGATCTCGAAACCATGTAATGCATATGCATATATATATATATATATATATATATATATATATATATATGAATATTTCTGCTCATCAGACATCATGATAGCAGTGCTCTCCCAATATTTGATAAATTTAGGGTCTACACAAACCTTGCGTATATTGGATCTGACTTCATGAAGAACCATCTAAAATAACAAGTAAAATGCGCATCTCGTATTGTTCACCCTAGCTTGGCATTGTTTCTTACCGGCTCTGTCTCAACATCTAAATTTATAACAATATGCACTTTGGCTTGTATGGTTATTCGGCTAGTAATTTACTATAAATACTTCAGATTATGAGAAAACATAAGCAAGAACAGCAAGATTCATCAACAAATTTCCTACGTGCCAAGGAATAAAAAAAAAGGGCCAAAAATGGAGCTTCAGTGTTTCAAAACAGGGGATTAGTACTCTCACTTCTTCTCATTATCACCTTGGTTGAGAGCAGAATAGTACCCAGTGAGTGTTAAATCATTCAAACACTAGGGGTTTAGTACTATTTGGATGTAGAAATAGTGCGTCAATGCCTTTTTCCATTACAGTTATTTTGGTGCTACATGTAATGTTTTGCATACCCAAAATACTAATAAGGGCGAAAATCCACTATAGTGACGACTGCAATCTCCACTAGTTCAATTCTTTTTAAAAATACGTGTATTACCTTATTTTAGGATGAAAAATAAATAAATTAACCTCCACTAAAAAGATATTAGTGTTATAACATCTCGTAATTCATCCCTTAATGCTAGTATGAGTATTCATTTTATGGTGCATTTGCCTTTTTTACCCTTTTTATTTTTGAAATCAACAGGTGATGCAGTTCCAATACCAAATTGTGATTCAATGGTCAGTGTGCAAAGTGGCGACACTTGTTTTGACATTGCTGAGTCGTTCGGCTTGACTTCTGAAATTTTTGGTGGTATCAACCCCAATCTCAATTATGATGCAATTTTTGTAGGTCAATGAATTTGCGTTAAAGGGACAATAAATTAAATTGACTGATGATAAAAAACTAATACTCACGTACTATGACATCTAGAATAATATCAAGAATAATGAGTCATTTCTTGAATGCTTAGGCCACTCTCTACATGAATGATGAATGTATTTTTATTTATTTATTTTATTTTTATTATTATTATTTTTTAATGCCAGTTACCCGTTGTGGGTAGCAATGATGAATGTATTGAAGATGGCATTTGCTTTTGTTGTTATTGGAATTTTAAGATGGTTTACGTTAATGTATTTCTCCTACATTTTCAGATAAATTGATGCTTAATCTTGTTTAAATTGTGAAAATTCAAAAATCGTATAACTGATATCTAAACTACTATATAAATCTCTAAAGAGATAAAATAAAACACATAAGTATATGTTATAAAATTACTTTACACGTTGAATAATACTACATTTATGTGAAGGTCATATTTCAACAAATGAATTTATTTTGATATCCTTAAAGTTACGAAATTATCCAAGATGGAGGAAGCCAAATAACTTTCAATAGTCATGCCACGTGTTCAAACATGTGGTTGATTGTGGGATAAATCATGAGATAGTGGCGAATGTAACAATGGATAGTTATGTTGACATTTATCAATTTATCCTTGTCATCGTTAAAAATTATTAAGGATACACGGCTACTCAATGGAAGGACAAACAAACAAGTCGAAATAATGTAACGATTTGGATATTTAGGGAACAAACTTAAGCAACTGTGTTGTATTGATTGATATTAAAAAAAACTGAAAATTTGCAGAGAACTAAAAACGAAGAATAAAGCAAAACAGAGCAAAGTGGTATTTTTTTCCTCCCGCTCTCTGACGTAGACTCTTTCCTATATAACTTTTACATCACAAGATTCTCACCAACTAATTACTGTGACAATCTAACGAGCCACATAATCTTGCAAATACTTGGGCTTGCTGATCCGACGGTGGCTTCTCTTCGGGCCATTGTTTGCAATCACGTTTGGGCCTGTGTCGTTACTACCCTGTTGGGCTGCATTTTGCTCTGGACCATCAATACTAACCGTAACATTACCACCCCTTGAGACAGAACCTTGTCCTCAAGGTTCAAGTCAGGATAAGTATTTTGAAATTCTTCTGCATCAACCCAAACTGCCTCTTCTACAGGTAGATTTTTCCACTTAATCAATAGCTGTTTATGAAGTTTTCCATGACAGAGTATTTCTCTTGTTGAGAGTATGGAAGATGGAAATATTTCTGGCATATCCGGAGTAGGGGGCAACACAAAATGAGCAGGTGGCTGACCTTGAGTTCCAACAACTTTCTTGAGTAGGGAAACATGAAATATCGGATGTACTTTAGCTTCACTTGGAAGATGTAAACGATATGCCACCTTGCCAATGCGAGCTTCAATCTGAAAGGGCCCAAAAAAATTTCCCCTAAATAATGCAATTCTTTCATTAAGCTTTTCCTTTTCATAGGCCTGCTCAGCTACCTCAACTATATTATTATTAACAGTACCATGCTTCCTCTTTTCACAAGTTGTTGATTGCTGCTCAATAGACTCCAAAGACACAGAATTATTTAAAGGTTTCACACCATAAGGAGATAATGCAGTGGCCAAATTTTTTGCAATTGGCTCATCTCTCTCATGCCTATCATTTTCATTGCTGACAAAAACATGCTCCGCTTCACCGGATGAAAATGACTGGCTCTTGGATTTCTCAAATGAAGGACAGCTGAGTATATTGACTTCTTCCCACGTAGACTAAAGTTACCGGTCTCCAATGATTTCATGCTTACAGTTGCACCACGTTGTATAGAATTAACAATGCTATTTAAGTATAAGCCAATGTCTGATGACTTGGGGCCTTTCAAAATAGAGGTTCCACTAGTTTGAGGAAAAAACTTAGGTTGAATTGATTTAGCTACTTGTCCATTTACTGGAGTTGCAGGCATATCAAGTGAAGATGAATTGAAAATCCTTGACTCCACCAAGGACTTTGAATAATTAACATCAACTGAAGCATTACTAAACTCAGGTCCTTTGCCTGATGTTTTCTCTTTAAAATGAAGACAATGCCTAAGCATGCCACGTTGGTCTTGACCAGCCTCAAATTTGGGATCATGCAACTTATTCTTTGGTTCACTTGAGAGTGATTTTGCATTCATGGTAGAACTTTCAATCAGCATATGTTTAGCACTTGAATTGTCAGTCATGGAATAATCTCCAATGTTGCCACAATCAGTGTACATTTTCAACAAAGCATTACCAACCAAAACATCAAGATCCAACCCAAGAATCAACACATTCCAAGAAACCAATTCTCTCTTCGGCATTTCATCAAACAGTTTGCTCAACATCATAGAATGCATATCCTCAACTAATTTTAACTTATTCTCATCAACAAAAACATTCAACCACAAACTATAACTAAACGTCCCGGGTTTAAACCCAAGTTTTTATTCCAGAACATCAAGTACACGAATAGATTCATCATAGAATTCAAATTTCGCACAACATTTGATGAAGAAGCAGAAAATACCCTCAATCGTCCCTTTCTGTCGTCGAACATCTGAAGGATCTACTTTGTAGAACACTGGAAGAACAATCCTCCCACACTCATATATCTTCGCCAACTCCTTTAGGCACCACCTCGACGATGCATAGTTTTCAGGAAATACACACACACACAGCACACAGTGGCAGTGGGAGTGGGGGTGAGGGTAGGGGTGGGGGTGTGGCGTGGGTAACGGGGCTGGGTGAGGTGGGGTGGCGTGGGGAAAGGAGGGTTGGGGAAGATGACTTTTATTTATTTATTATTATTATTATTTTAAAAATGGATAATTTGGTCAATTTTTATAATTATTTAATGAATAAATTTGTTAAAAATTAAAAAAAAATTTCACTTAACGTGTGTGAAGTACAATATTCGTTAAATTTAATGGATTTTTTAACGGTAAGAAGGTGTTGTGTACTTTTGCTAAAGTACAGGAGGGTCGAGTGTCAATTTTCGTCTTGCAGATCAAATAACAATAAGTGCGACATCGAATAAAAGTTGATTCTTAGACTATCTTTTTTTTTTTTTTGTTCATAATTCTAAGACTAAAGGCATTTAAGTTTCCCCTCCACAGTGGAGGCATCAATAAAAAAAAATAAGTGAACGACTCAACGAGCCAAATAGCAAAAGATAAAGTAAAATGACATTCTCCTATAATGTTGTCTTGTAACGACAGAAGACATAAAATAAGAATAATTTATTAATAAATTTTGTGAATTTAAATAATTTAGATTAATTATCTTGTGCATATAGACTCAAAATTAAAATTATTAAACTCACGATATTAGTCTCGTATGCTAGCTTAAAGTTCTGGATATATAAGAACGTCAATGAAAAATAGAGAAGCTTCGCAAGAAAAATAGATTATCCGTGCCCTACTTGATAACACTCGTGAGAATATATAGTGTAACATATGATTACTAGGCACTTTGCTGATCAATCACGCAAGCCAGAGATTGAGGAATCCAAATTCTATCCAAATAGATAAAAGGGTATGTACCATTTATTACATAGTGCAATATTAGAATCGAAAAAGTGTGTTGAGTCGTGAATCATCCTTCTTCCATAATACGCAAACCGTGACTTAAATGACTTTCCAATTTTCCGACGTTAGTGGATGCAAAAGTTGATCCAATCGCGTCTTGAAGAAGTTTCTTGCTTCATTGCCAAAACTGTGACCAAAATTGATTGTTTCTTTTCTGTGAATGATATAGTATGAGATCAACATTGTTCTATAATGAGAAATTCACTCTAAATAAAATCATGTATTTAATCTATAAAAAAAAAAAATCATGTTAAATTTATTTTAAGATTACAAGTTTCATAATGTAACAGTTCATCCCAATACTTATTCTAAGTGAATCAATAACTAATTTATATTTATAAAAAATACATAAAAACAAATTCAAAACTTTTAAATGTAATAAATCGTCATCCTACAACTCTATCCAATTCTTCAGGCCAGCATTGTCCTTGTCACCCAAAAGCCCGATAATCTCATTTATTCGGACGGGGAAAAGGCAATTTTGTAAACAAAAAGCATGTGAATTCGATTCGATTCCCACTTATAGAAAATACCCCTACCACCACCAAATTGCAAGGGTATTTTGGTCAACTACAAACTTTTTTCATTTTTTTTAACGGAATCAGCAACAAGAATTAACGGTGTTCCAACTTTAAAAGATAAAGGACTGAAATGTATCACTTTTGAAGATAAGGGACCAAAGTATCAATGAAGTCAAACATAAGGAACTAAAAGTGGTATTAATCCTTTTTTTTTTTTGTCAATAAGATAACTTTTTGTTTATGTCATGCGATTATGTCGGAGAACTGGTTCTATATACCCAACTTTATTTAAAAGAGTCGATTTTAGGGGTTGCCTACTTTATTATTATTATTATTATTTTTTGTTTGAAAATAGTAACATCATTGACACTAAAATAAAATTAATACGATATTATTCTAATCCAGTGAGGTGGAAATCTGCTAACAAAATATCCTTCAAAGGGGAAGGAATTTTCATTAACGGGTCATGTGTTAAATTATTACTAACTTTACATTTAGTTTCTCGATCTAAGGTTTTATTAATAGTCTTTGTAACACACAAATTTTTTTCTCCTTTTTCTGGTAATGTTTGATATGCTCCACAATAGTTTTGCTTTTCCAGAAGATTGCACAATCAAGTGTGGTGATTGTTTTACCCCTGTTTGGATTGCACGGGGAAAAAGAAAGGAAAGAAAATAATAGAAATAAAAGGAAAAGAAATTTTTTGTTTGGATTACAAAAAAAATAATAAGGGAAAGAAAAGGAAATAAATTTACAATTCTTTCTTTGGATTGGAGAAGTAAAGGAAAGAAAAAGATTATTATTTTTTTTTTGATGACGTGAAAACCCAGTTAACGAAGTCTGACTACCCCGTGCTAAATTATTATTTTACCATCCTTTTTATAAGATAACCATAAAAAAGATTGAGGATAAATTAGTTTTTTTTTTTAATGCATTTTACTTTCTTTTCCTTGATCCATTTTGCCCCGAATTTAAAGGATTGTAAAATCCTTTCAATTAAAAGATTTGAAATCCCTCTAAATTCTTTACTAAATTTCAAAATGCAATCCAAATAAGGGGAGGAATGGAAATCCCTCTCCTTCCTTTACGTTCTTTTAGAAAAGGCAATCCAAACGGAGTGTAAAGTGTTAAGGACCAACTTTATCAATGCATATTTCTTTCTTTCAAGTCATTCATAAACGAATTAGAGTCTGTTTGGCCTAGTTTTTAGACATTTAAAAACACTTTTTGTAGGTTTAGAAGCTCAAACTTACTTGTTTTGCCTATTTTTAAAAGCACTTTTAAGTAAAAACCAAAGCTGAAAAAAGTTAAAATACAGAAGCTCCAAATCGGAGCTTTTCAAAAATAACTTTTGCGAAGTTCTTTTTACAAAATACGGGAAGCTCTTTTTTTTTTTCTTCTTCTAAAAAATACCCCTTTATATTTTTTTAAAATCCACAATTGCCCTTTAAATTTCTCAAGACGTTCTACCCTAATATAATCACTCATTCTTTCTCTCATATTTCAACTTTTTTTCCTTCCAAAGAAGAATAACATACTAGTAAAAAAGATCAAATCATCATCATTTTTCTCTGAGGTAAGCCCCATATTGCTTATTTTAGTATTTAAAACTTGTATTATATTATGTTTATTTAAAAGTCCCTTGAATATATATATATATATGTTTATGAGGAATAAAGAAAAACAGAGTAATATGCCTCTTTAAGATTTTCGGTTTGTATCTGGTAACTAATTAATATTCTCAAATTGGAACTGTTCACAGACTGGCAATTGCCCCAAGTGTTGTTGGCACGGCTAGACACAAGGATTTGCTTAAAATCATCACGTAATGATTGTTCAAAAATGTTGTGATTTTTAATACATTATCACTTTGCTTCTTTCTGTTCAGTATTTAATGCTAGTTTTACTTCTGTTTCAGTTCTTGATTTTTCCCTTTCATGTGAGATGTATATTTTATTTATATGTTGGCAATATATAAATAAGATTTATAGCGCGGAAGTGTTTCATGGGTAAGTCAAAGATGTCATTATCCACTATTTGGTTCTAACTCTGAGCTTGGATCATTCCAAGACGAGGCCAAAGTCGTGCAATAATTTTCTGCTTGTAATTGTTGCATTCTTTAACAACATAATATTGCAGTTTGCAGAATATATATGTGACGTAGAATGGAAGCGAAACACTAGATTCGTTCTAGCAAAACGTCCTTGATACAATGAAAACTTTAAATATTACAACTCTAGAATGCTAGAGAGGAAGTATACAATACTAGCTTTGTATTGATTGAGGTGTGTTTAATGAACTTGGAGAGCTATCTATTTATAGGAGCTCTTAAGCCTTAAAATTTGCTAAACTTCCTATGTGGGATAAAACAAACTAAATGATACTATTCATAACAAAACACTCCTATTTATAACATAAGAAAAAATATGAAGGTTTATTTGTTCTCCTTCTTGGGTTTGATTTTGTCAATCTTTTTCATTAATTCCTTTGAATCATGTTCCGCATCAATCTCCTCCACTTGAGAAAAACTCGCCCTCGAGTTAATTTTCGGATATAAAGAACCTTCCTGTGGATAGTAATCATATAAATCAGCAACATTGAAGGTTGATGAAATTCCCCAATCATCCAGAAGATCAACCACATAAGCATTGTCATTGATCTTCTTTAAAATTTGGTAGGGACCATACTTCTTCGGATTCAGCTTGTTGTAGGTACCCACTGGAATTCTTTCTTTCCTCAAGTAGACCATGACCATATCCCATTTTTTAAATACCTTTACCTTTTTATGCTTATCAGCTGCAGTATTATATTTGGCATTTGAGGCTTCCAATTTCTGTTTCACCTCTTCTTGAATAGACTGCACTTGTTCCGCCATTTTATTTGCTGCAATGCTCTTATCAGAGAATTTCGGCAGTTTAACCAAATCTAGAGCATGCTTTGGTACCTTCTTGTAGACAATGAAAAATGGTGATACTTTAGTTGAGCTGTGGATTGCACTATTATAGGCAAACTCAGCTTGTGCAAGTGCAAAATCCCATTGTCTCGGCTTATCTTGGAAAATACAACGAATAAAATTTTCCAAGATCTGTTGGTTGCCTCGGTTTGACCATCAGTTTGAGGATGAGCTGTACTGCTGAACTTCAAACTTGCATCGAAGCGCTTCCATAATGTGAGCCAGAAGTGAGATAGAAATTTAGAATCTCTATCAGAAGTGATGGATTTTGGGACTCCATGGAGTCGCACAATCTCTTGGAAGAATAGTCTTGCAATGTGCACTGCATCTGAAGTCTTCCTGCAAGGGATGAAATACGCCATCTTTGAAAATCTATCCACGACCACAAATACAGAGTCTACTCCTCTTTGGGTTCTTGGCAATCTCAAGACGAAATCCATAGACAAATCTTCCCAAATATCTTCTGGTATAGGCAACGGCATATAGAGTCCCGTGTTTTGTGTCTGGCCCTTTGTAGTTTGACAAATTGGACATTGTCTCACGAACTTGCCCACATCTCTTTTGATTTGTGGCCAGAAATACCTTTCCTCTACACTTGCAATAGTCTTATCTCGTCCAAGATGTCCACCGAGTCCTCCTCCATGCAAGTCTCGAATGATTTTCTCCCTTAAGGATGTCCTCGGGATGCAAAGTCTGTTACCTTTGAATAAGTAATCATCATGGACGTGGAAGTCTCCAGTTGGTTGCTTTGACAAGTATTTATGCCAAACTTCATTAAAATCTTCATCCTCTGGGTAGAGATTCTTTAGACATTCAAACCCTACAACTTCGCCACTTAAAGTAACCAGCAAAGTTGCCCTTCTACTCAAGGCATCGGCAACACGGTTGGAAACTCCTAATTTATGTTTAATAACATAAGGAAATTGCTCCATATACGAAGCCCACATTGCATGCATCTTGTTCAATTGTTTTTTACTCTTGAAATGCTTCAAGGCTTCATGATCAGAATATATTACAAATTCACGTGGAATTAAGTAATACTCCCAATGTCGTAAAGCTTGAAGCACATCATATAACTCCTGCTCATAGGTTGACTATTTTTGACGTGCCTCGCTAAGCTTTTCGCTGTGGAATGCAACAGGTCTGCCTTCTTGAGATAATACTGCCCCAATGCCAATTCCACCTGCATCACATTCCACTTCAAAAACTTTATCGAAATTCGGCAACACCAAGACAGGTGCAGTTGTTAACTTTTCTTTGATTTGTGCAAAACTTTTGTCAGCAGCCTCACTCCACTGGAATTTCCCTTTCTTTAAGCAATCAGTGAGATGAGCAACGATACTGCTAAAATTCTTGATGAACCTCCTGTAAAATGTGGCTAAGCCATGAAAGCTTCTACTTCAGTGACTGTCTTTGGAGTCGGCCAGTCTCTGATTGCTCGAACTTTCTCATCATCAACATGGATTCCTTCAGCACTTACAATGAAGCCCAAGAAAACTAAGCGATTTGTCATAAAGCTGCATCTTTTTAAGTTGACAAATAGCTTGTTGTCTTGAAGGACTTTCATAATCTGACGCAGGTGGTCTACATGCTCTTCTTTGTTGTGGCTATATATCAAAATGTCGTCGAAATAAACCACGACAAACCTTCCGATAAATGGCTTGAGAACTTGATTCATAAGGCGCATAAATGTACTTGGTGCGTTGGATAGTCCAAATGGCATGACTAACCATTCGTATAAGCCTTCCCATGTTTTGAAAGCAGTTTTTCATTCATCTCCCGACCTTATACAGATTTGGTGATAGCCGCTACGCAAGTCAATATTTGAGAAGATTGTTGACCCTTGTAATTGATCCAACATATCCTCCAGTCGAGGTATAGGGAAACGATACCTGACTGTGATTTTGTTGATGGCTCGGCTATCCACACACATTCTCCAGCTTCCATCCTTCTTGGGTGTCAACAAAGCTGGTACTGCACACGGACTCATACTTTCTCTAATATGCCCTTTGCGCATTAATTCTTCTACCTTCTCTTTTAGTATTTCATTCTCCTTTGGGCTCATCCGGTAGTGAGGTAGATTTGGCAAACTTGCTCCAGGGACTAAGTCAATGTGATGCTGGATGTCCCTCATTGGTGGAAGTCCATCAGGTAATTCATCCAGAATAATTTCTTTAAATTCTTCCAATATGTGTTTTACCTCCTCTGGGACTTCTTCTTCATGCGATTCCTCTCCTTTGACTATAAGAGCAAAAGTTTTTCCGGTCTCATTTGATTTTTTGAAGAATTCATTTGCAGAATCTGCCATAATAAGAAAAGACTTCCCCTCCACTTTAGAAGTTTTGGGTCTATCTTTGTTGGTTGGGAGGATTGCTATTTTCTTCCCATTCCACCAGAAAAAGTAGACATTTGTTCTTCCTCGATGAGTTGCATCAACGTCATATTGCCACGGTCGCCCAAGTAGAATATGACAGGCATCCATGTCAATTACGTCACACATGATTTCATCCTGATAAGATTTTCCTATAGAAATAGGAACTTTGCACACCTCTGTGACCTTTATTGAAGGTCCTTTCTTGACCCACCCAATCTCGTACGGTATTGGATAAGGTTCTGTGGGCAGCTTCAAGTGATTCACCAAAGCTCTTGAAACAATATTCTCCCAACTCCCGTTGTCAATAATAAGGTTGCATACATTTTCTTGAATACTGTATTTTGAATGAAAGATGTGTTTGCGCTGGGATGAGTCTTCTTGTTTCGGGGTGTACAATAATCATTGAATGACACACGTCACTTGTTTTCCATCTTCGTCTGCAATTTCAGCTTCCTCCAAGTCATCATCATTATTGTACTCAACTTCTTCATCACACTCATTATCATAATCTGCTAGATTGACAGACTTGCGAGCTCGGCATTCATTGGAACGATGACCAGGTTCTCCACATTTGAAACATTTTCCAATGGTTGGCCTAGCATATGGATTATTGGGTCGGGTGGTATTCGACGTCTGTCTGATTGATTTGGCCACCCCTTGATTGCTAGTACTAGTATTGTGAGTAGAATGACGAGTTGCTTCTTCTGCAACTTGTTTGCCTCTGTCAGGATTCTAACGGACTGGTACAAAAGGAGTTTGTCGAGTGGAAGGACGAGCCAAAAACATTTCTGCCTTTAATGTCATGTTGTACCCTCCATCAGCGGCCCATATTGGGGCCAATGTCATCTTATCCCGAATTGCAAATTTCAAGACGTTGAGGTATCGTGATGTTTGCTGTTCCTCCGACTCTGATATATTGTACCTAGCAGTCAGGCGCAAAAATTCATCAGTGTATTCTCTCACTGATCGATAACCCTGGCTGTAATTTTGGTATTGTTGGAACAAGTATTGTTCATAATCTGGAGGAAGAAATCTTCCATTCAGTTGTTGTTTCATCTTTCTCCAAGTCCGAACGGGTGCCTTCTATTGTTTTGCAAGGTGTCCCACCAAGCAGCTGCACCACACTTCAATTTGTAGGCGACTAGTTTTACTTGGTTGTCATGCGGTACATCCATCATGTCAAAGAATTTTTCAACTTCATAGCACCAATCAAGAAATGCTTCAATATTAAGATCGCCGTTGAAGTTAGGAATGTCGGCTTTAGGACGATATTCGTCAAAGCCTTGTCCTCTCCTGGTTGCATGTTGATGCTTTTGATTTATTTCTTCGTCACTGTCAGATTCCTCCTCATATGTTAGTGGTCTGCGATGTCGAGCAAAACCATGTTGATGAGGATGTTGTGGTTGATTTTTAGCTCGTGGTTGTGTTTGGTTGATTCCTCGGTAGTTTAGGAGCTCTTCATCAGATTCATCTTCATAGGCTGGTTGCCTATGACGAATTGCAAGGTCGCGTTGATTGATAGGTTGGCCATGAGCATCTTCTCTGGCACGGTTGATCCCACCATCGTTACGAGCCCTGTTGGCATTTAGGCTTAAGTTGGAAAGGATGTCACGAATCTCTCGGAGTTCATGGGTCATCTTTTTTTCTTGAGTTTGTATCGCTGCCCAAAGGGCCTCCATCCCTCGATCACCGTCAATAGGATAGCCGCCTTCGCCTCTGCTATGGCTACTACCAGCAATGTTGATGTCGACGTTGCCACTATATCCACCGCCATTGTTGTTCTTGGATGCCATCTTCTCCGGCTTATAGGTTTGTAATTTAATCGGTCGAGTTTTCTTATACACAGGATCCACTATACGTGGCAAGTGCAGAGCATACGACTCAATCGACCAATCAAGCTTTCTGATGCACAGGGTCCACTATTAGTGGCAAGTGCAGAGCATACGGCTCAATTACAACTACAACCCTCTAAACTAGGACTCTCGAACTTGGCTCTGGTGCTAACTGACGCAGAACGGAAGCGAAATACTAGATTCGTTCTAGCAAAACGTCCTTGATACAATGAAAACTTTAAATATTACAACTCTAGAATGCTAGAGAGGAAGTATACAATACTAGCTTTGTATTGATTGAGGTGTGTTTAATAAGTTTGGGAAGCTATCTATTTATAGGAGCTCTTAGGCCTTAAAATTTGCTAAACTTCCTATGTGGGATAAAACAAACTAAAGGATACTATTCATAACAAAACAATACTATTCATAGCATAAGAAAAAATATGAAGGTTTATTTGTTCTTCTTCTTGGGTTTGACTTTGTCAATATTTTTCATCAACTACTTTGAATCATGTTCCGCATCAATATGTGTGCGTGTGTGTATACAGATGTCTGTCTATATTTGAGTATTATGTTTGCTTTTATTTATGCCAAACAATACTGCTGGGAAGATACAATAAAATATACTTAAATTCAAATAAATCATTCATTAGGTGAAAGCGATAGGACAAACTGTAGGAGAAGAGGGTTGCTAAGAGACGGGGGTTGCTAAGAGATTAATTAATTTAAACTTTTGATTTTTACACCTAATGTGTTTCATCGATGTTAGTTAAATATTATGATTTAAGTATGTTTACTGCACAGACAAATCTCTAATTTTTTTTAGGTCAAATGTGAAAGGAAAACAATTATAATGGACTAGATTAAAACAAGGGTAAAATGCACTATATATACTCTTCAAGTGATTTGCCAAATAAGGTAGTAATTATCTCCTGTATAGTATCATAATAATCTCATAAAACTCTCATGTTTTTTATAATATTGTACATAACCTTCCTACCGGTAGTTGGTTTATCCAAGTTAAATAGTGTGTGCATCTCATGCACTAACTTTGTGTCGTGACTATGACAAGAAAGGGTTATGTGCAGTTGACATAGAACCACGGGGATTTGATGAGATCATTTTAGTATAACATAAAGGGATAGCTAGTTTATGATGATAAGTCGAATATGGATACAAGATTTATTTGATCATTTCAATACGATAAGGAGGTATCTTACTATTATGAAAAGTACTGGATATTATGCATATTAAATGAAAGATATTGTGGTTTTCATCTTTTTGGTTAATCTTCAATTATTGAAAATTTATCCTTGAATATTTGCTGCATTTAAAGTTAGTTTTCTTCAATGTTCGAAAATGGTATTAAGTAACCGTTTGCATGAATGTATATGCAATTGCCTGCTAAAAATCTTTTTATTAAATGATTGGATTTGGAAATGCAGTCTTTGAGTGCCAAAAGGGAAACAATGGAAATGAACTAATATATTTAACGCTCTACTGTAGTCATTTTTTTCCTTATAATTAGTCATTTTTATAATTTTTTCTAGATATATGGCACTAATATATTCTTATGACACACAGGTGCGAATTTTCATATGTAGTATGACTATTCATAACTTTATTAGAAGACATGTACTAAATGCAGATACAAAGATGCAAATTACAGAGCAAGAAGAAGATGACGAGCAAGATGAAGAAATTGAACCAAATGACTTTCTTGCAGAAGAAGATTTAAGAAGTGCACGTACTCAAAGGGCTATGGAGGTCTTACGTGATTCTAGTAGGGATAGGTTGGTGCAGGATCAGAGAAATGAACGTTGAATTTTTTGTTTCAATTCTTAATAGGTTTTTTAAAGCTTTCCATGTATTTTGATTATTATTGAATTTATTATAGACATGCTATGTAATTTTATAACTTCTTAAATAATTAGATAACTTATTTGTAGTTTTTATAATTTTATTATTTTTTAATGATTCTACTATTCTTTTATTTTTCTCATATTTAGTTTTTTTATCCAACTATATCGTTAAAAGAGTTTCTGTCAGCTTTAATATAACTATTTTATGGGCCAAACAGTTTAATAACTTTAGCTTTGTCATTTCTGGTCAATTTTATAACCCACAACACTTTTATAGTAAGAGGCCAAACAGGTTCATGAACAGTAAACAGTACTTCTGACATGAAAATGCCAAACAGTTAACAATTTTTGTTTAACATCACTTTTAACAAAAGTTCTATTGCTAAAAGATCTACAACTCAAAAGTTCATTTTTCACAGCTAGACCAAACAAAGCCTTAATCATCAATACTGTCTCAATTTCACAAATTCATAAAAGTGGCCCACATTTCTTACTGGCTTAAAGGCAATATAATTTGCTACTCCCAAAAATATTGACTTGAAATTAATGCATGAAATCGTATTTGGAACTTAACATTTTCAGTGCCTTGATGCCTTCCAGTAGTCACATTAGTTGAACTCGACAGTTTTATCTCATGTGCTACTCTGTTTGCTAGTTTCCTCTTCTTCAATTTTTTTTTCTTTTTCTTTTGGATGAGAGATACACTAGCAAGAAATCATTAGGATTCACTCTAGGACTTCTTGCTAGTGTATCTCTCAGTTAGACATGATCCCAACTAAAAGAGTATGGTCCTCATCAGTTAGATATAAGGTCTTTCGAGATTGATTAAAAAAAATTGCCTATTGACTAATTCAAGTCTAATACGTGATTAAATTTCCTACCACACTTCAAACGTTTCACCAATCGATTGACCTGTAAGAATTAATTGTTAATTTTTAAAGTTAGCCAAAAGGATTCAGGATAAGGTTGTTTTTATTACAATCCTTCAACGACTCTTATGTCCAGCCTGGTATAATTATTATTAGGCTAGCGGAATGATGGAAAAGTTGTGCCTTCTTGAGAGAACAAGGTACAATAAATAATTGCAAATTAACCATCTATGGTACAATATCCAGTTGTTTTTGCTTGAAAACACAAGGGAATAAGTCCAATCTCCTTCCCCTCTTATCAACTCCATAAATTGAAACCATGGTTGCAATAACATTCACACCACCAGTAATGACAGCAGACATTAACGAAGCATCATCTCCAAAGCCGATAGTTTTGAACAAAACAGGAGCGTAAAACATGATCACATTGATTCCAGTAAGTTGCTGAAAGAATGGAATCAGGATAGCCATTGTCAGTTGTGGCCTATACTTCCTTTCCAGGATATTTCTCCAGGGGTGTTCCACTTGCTTAGAGGCCTCACTAGCCGCTACTAAATCATTAAACTCTTCATCGACACTGGTAATACCCCTGATCCTTTTGAGCTTTGCTTTTGCCTCATCGTGCTGGCCACGCTCGATCATTGAGTTTGGTGTCTCAGGGAGGACAAGCGATCCAACCGTGATGATCAGGGCAGGAACCATAGCTCCTCCCAAGCTCAGACGCCATCCCCATCCACCATGAATTTTAGCAACGAAGTAATTCAACACATTGGCTACTAGGATACCAATTGTGATTGACAATTGAAATCCAATGTTGAGTGTACCCCTATACTTGTAAGGAGCCATCTCAGAGAGGTACAATGGCACGGACTGCAGAAACATACACAAATCAGTGTCATGTTAACACCAAACACTACCTTGTGGCAAAGCAAACTTAGATAATTTCTCATAAATCTCAGCAAATCAATCCACAAAAGATGAACTGAAAACACCAAAGAGTTATAATAATGTATTTTGAGTTCGAATCATGACCTCAATAGTCATGGGTAAGAAAAATAAATTGAAAATCCAAAAGAGGAAAAGAGGGAAAAAAAATGTCACTTTCTTGGGACCACATATCCTTTAAATCACTTATTTTTTATTTTGGACAAAATAGTCATTAATCTTTCAATTTAGTGATAGTTATTAGTCTTTGGAACAAAACTTATTAAAAAATAACGTTAGTAAACACGTGAATATCACGTGGCCGCAAAATACATAAATTTTAGGGTACTTATATTATACAACGTGACAATATTATCCTTGAAAATTTGTGAATTTTACGGCCACGTGCCATCTACGTGTTCACTAACGATATTTTTTCGACGGATTTTGCTCAAAGGACTAAAGATTGTCACCAACATGAAAGATGAATGATCATTTTGTCCAAAATAAAAGATAAAAAACTTAAATATAAAAAAAGGCCAAGATGTAGAATCATTTCGGTAAATTACCCGAGTGATTTATTGTTGCAAGTGTCAACAAAAAAAAAAAAAAACATGTAGGACTCTCAAAGAGCGTGCTAATAGAAAAGATTGGCTAGCTAGCAGCTCTAGACTAGGTTTTCTCCCTCAAAATTGAATGATTGATCTCCTATGGAGTTGTTTCATCACTTATTTTTTATTTTGGACAAAATGGTCATTAATCTTTCAATTTAGTGATAGTTATTAGTCTTTGGAACATAACTTATAATGTCACGTGGCCGCAAAATGTATAAATTTTAGGGTACTTATATTATACAACGTGACAATATTATCCTTGAAGATTTGTGAATTTTACGGCCACGTGCCATCTACGTGTTCACTAACGTTATTTTTTTGACGGATTTTGCTCAAATGACTAAAGATTGTCACCAAAATGAAAGATGAATGATTATTTTATCCAAAATAAAAGATAAAAAACTTAAATATAAAAAAAAGACAAGATGTAGGATCATTTCGATAAATTACTCGAGTGATTTATTGTTGCAAGTGTCAACAAAAAAAAAAAAAAAAAAACATGTAGGACTCTCAAAGAGCGTGCTCATAGAAAAGATTGGCTAGCTAGGAGCTCTAGACTAGGTTTTCTTCCTCAAAATTGAATGATTGATCTGCTATGGAGTTGTTTCATATCCTTCATGAAGGGTTTGTAAGATCAGGCATCGGTTGATGCTTTTCAATTAGCAACCAATAAAGAAAAAAGAGTGACGAAACTTAACCCCTATTAACTCTACTTGTATATATATATTCCTTATGATAATTTTTGCTCATCTGACATCACGCATGACAACAGTGATCTCCCAATATTTGATGAATTTATGGGAGTGAAAGGATGAAAAACCATCTAAAATAACAAGTAAACTGCGCACCTCAGATTTAATGTTATTAAGTTGCCTAAACAATAATTAACTCAACTCGGAATATGATGCTGCAGCCTGCAAATATCTCCAAGGTTCAGCTTGACCTTTCTTGTTCTCTCATATTATTCACCCTAGCTTTGCATTGTGTCTTGCCGGCTATGTTTCAGCCTCTAAATTTATAACAATATGCACTTTGGTTTGTATGGTTATTCGGCTTCTAATTCACCATAAATACTTTAGATTATGGAGAATCATATGCAAGAACAACAACAGTCATTAGTAATATATTTCCTACGTGCAAAGGAAGCAAGAAAAATGGCCAAAAATGGAGCTTCAGTGTTTGGGATTAGTGCTCTCACTTCTTCTCATTATCACCTTGGCTGAGAGCAGAACACTCTCTGGTGAGTCTTAAATCATTCAAACACTAGTCAAGTCAGCTTTCCTCAACGGCTACCTTGAAGAAGAAATATACATAGAACAACCTCAAAGGTTCGTGGCAAAAGGACAAGAAGATAATACACTTTGAAATTTGTACAGCACTAAGCAAAATAAAACTACAAAACCACAAGGAAGGCAAAAAGACTTAGAGCATCTAACCCATAAGACAAAAATTGAAAGGTTCAAAGCCTCCAATATAATTAAGGTGGCGATCAATATGCTGGATTGGGTAAGGAATGGAATCCTATTACCCACCTCTATTTCGATTCTCATGCATGGTATGAAATAATGAACCTATAATCTGGTTCCCTAGATATTTCAATTTTCTGCAATTCAGGATTAGCCATTGTCGACAAAACATATGAGATTAGCCCATTCTACATTCATGGGATTAAACTTATTTGTCAAATAATCAAAACTCCTTTCAAAACATAATATGCTACAAAACTATCATCATCATCATCATCTTATCAATTTATAAGCATATTATGTATATGTTACAAAACTCCATTGTCAAATGACTAGAATGTCCTTTCAAATTATTACAAATCTAGCCCTTTATATGCATGTTGTTATCTTAATAATAATAATAATAATAATAATGATGATGATGATGATGATGATGATGATAAATAAAATAAAAAATAAACATATTACATAATTCATTTGTCAAATGACTAAAATGCTCTTATAAAATATGACATATTACAAACGTAGCCCTTTAATACATGTTATTACTTCAAATTTCTTTTAAAACATATATGTATATGTTTAGTATGAAAAATCAAATTAATTGCCACTAAAAATGTATTAGTATTATAATATCCGTGAAATAAAATTTTAAATCCGTCCCTGATTACTAGTATGAGTATTCATTCATTTCGTGATGCATTGGCATTTTTTACCCTTTGTTCTTAAAATTAATAGGTGATGCAGTTCCAACACCAAGTTGTGATTCAGTGGTTGGTGTGTAAAATGGTGACACTTGTTTCCGCATTACTGAGTCGTTCGACTTGACTGCTGAATTCTTTGGTGGAATCAACCCCAATCTCAATTGTGATGCACTTTTCGTGGGTCAATAGCTTTGCGTTAAAGGGACAGTGAATTAAACTAACTGATGAGAAACTAATACTCACTATGATTTCTAGAATAATATCAAGAATAAGGAAGCATTTATTGAATGCTTAAGTCGCTCTCTCCATGAATGATGGATGTATTGAAGATGGCAATTGCTTTTTATTGGAATTTTAAGATAGTTTATATCAATGTATTTCTCCTATATTTTCAGATAAATTTATGTTTACTCTTATTTACAATAACGTGAAAATTCTAAATTGATATCTAAACTACTGTACAAATATTAATAATGTAGGATAAATCATAAAATAAGGGCAAATATAACTATCGACGACTATAGAAAGTTTTTAATTTACCTTTGTCATTGCTAAAAATCATTGAAACTAGATGGTTACTCAATGAAAGGACAAACAACTGGTCTAGATGACGGTTAACAAACCATTTTCCCTTATAAATATTGTAGTATATACACACCCAATCCAAGAAGTATGTTAAACCACCTTTAAATTTATCCATAGGAAAATTTTATAACATAGCTTTTACGTACAGTAAAATCTCTTTAAATTAATAGCGTTGGGACCACCAAATTCTATTAATTTAGCTAGATATTAATTAATAGAGATGTTTTTAATTTTTTTGAATTTATAGTAAACATATTATGATTATGATGTCTTTTTTTTTAAAAGTGACTTATATTTTTTCGGTCCAATTTAAAAAGATAAGTAATGAGAATAGAAGATAAAATTTAATTTAATAGGATTAGAACAATGTTTATCTAATATCGTATCCAAGTGCTTGTAGGATGAGGATGATAACTAATTTTTCTAATATTGTATCATAATCCTTGTATGATTATGTCAAATTTTTCTCTTTAAATAATTAAATATGAGATTCTACTAGATTTGAAATTCAATAAAAGACAAGCTACTCTTGATTTATATTTTAAGAAAACCTCATAGTCAATTTATTATGTACTTTTTAGATAATTATTAATTTATAAAATATTTGGATCAATAAAATACAAAGAAATTTTTTTAAATGTATTATCTTATAATTTTATCGATTTTATCAACTTTTTACACTGGTCCCAAATCGGGACCAGACATTTTTATTAATTAAAAAAATATTAATTTATCAAATATTAATTTAAAGAGCTTCTACTTTATTTTTATTTACTATCACTTTCATTAAGAGTGGATATATTGCGTCACAAACCTCAAAATCAAACTAGCTAAATCTTGAGAAACGTGACTACAATACTACAATAAACTTAATTAGGAATGCCCTTTGAAATTCGTAAGCCACTAACCAAAATAAAACTATAAAACCACAAGCAAGGTGGCAGGTCTTAAAGCATCTAACCCATAAGATAGAAATTGAATTGTTTAAAGTGGTATGTTGGAATGGGTTAAGAATGAAATAATATTTCTGACTTTATTTCAATTTTCATGTATGGCATGAAGTAATGAACGTAAAATCTCATTCTTAGGTAATTTGATTCTCCCAATTTGAGATTAGCTATTCTGGACAAAGCAAGCCTATTCCACCTTCATGATATTCAACTCATTTTTTCAAATTACAAAATCTCCCTTTCAAAACATGATGTATCACAAAGCTAACTTTTTATATAGATATTATTGTCTAAAAAATAGAAATAAACATAAACATGATAATATGATAACAATAATAATAATAATAATAACAATAATAATGATGATGATGATAATTAATAATAATAATAATAATAAACATATTATATGTATAATAATAAAATGACAATCTTATATTCTTGTAGACTAACTATCAAACGTGAGTGTGAAATCAATACATCCATTTTCATCTTCAATCATAGAATATACCAAGCAAGGTATAATCTTTGCCAAGATTCCTTAACCTATTACATTCTTGTCCAAATTCATTATAGGATACCAATCACCATTTAAAGCAATAGCTCCGATTGGTTACATAAATCAATAAAAAAAAAATCCGGATGGGAGTACAAAAATTCTGAATTTACTTACTTAAATTAATTGAACATTGAAGTGGTCCGAATGTCATAAAGGAATCCTAGCGCCACGGGAGATCATCTAATCCCTTAGCCTCAAGCGAAGTGACTATTCTCACCATTTGCCAAAAATATAAATTTCAAAGAGGAGAAAATGACAAAGCAAACTTAAAATCTCCTTAAGTAGTACGACCCCAAAATTGAACCATACTTTACGAAAATAAATCCATTTTCGAAGACTTTACATGAATGCGAATAATTATCTTTCGAAAATGCAAAGGTAAACAATCACTTATAGAAGAATCTATATATTCAGTTATTTCTCTGTAATTTTTCTTTTCCTTCAAGCCAACCTTTGGCCAATTTTTATGAACAACACTTCCAATTTCGCTTAATTGTTTGTGAATCAGCTGTGATCGTTACAGAACCCAAGGAGGTCAGTGTCGAGGCTATAGTCTTTGTAGCTTAGGCTACCCTCAATAGAGTCTCTATAATGAGTTTCTATCTATCATTTTAGAGACTCATATAGAGACTAAGATCAATTTTAAAGACCCACTTAGAGACCAAGGCAAAAAAACTATTTTAGAGATCCATTTAGAAACCAAGATAAAAGAAAAACATCTCCAGTGATGGTCTCTATAAAATTGAGTCTCTATATTGTATTAATTTTAATTTTACATAATAATTTAATTATGTGTTATTTTTTAACTTGTTTTAATTTTTTTAAATTAATTGTTATTTAGATTATTTCAAATTTTTTAAAAAATATTTCAACTAAAAAATAAATAAATTACAACAAAGATAACATTTAAAAAATTAGGATTACGTTTAATTATATAATTGAATGAAAATAACTGATTAAAATTTTCTAATTAAAAATAAAGCTTAATTACAATTAAAAAATAACCTAAACTAAAAAACATAAAATAAAAAAAACTATAAAAACTAAAAAAGTTTACCAAACCAAAAAAACTAAACTAAAAAATTAAAATAAAAAATAAAATACAAAACCATAATTAAAAAAAAAGTCTAATTAAAAAATCCTAAATACAAAACTTTAATTAAAAAAGTATAATTACAAAATCATAATTAAAAAAACCTAAATAAATATATAAAACAATTTAATTAAAAAATAATAATAACCCTAAATATAAAAGCCCCATTTCCCCGCTGCACCCCACCATCTTCCCCGTTCCCCCCCACCCCACCCTCCTTCTTCGTTGCCCCCACCACCGGCGAAACCACCACAACATGGGATTATTTTTTTTTTTTTGTGTGTGTGTTTACCTTTTTTTTTTGTTGCTGTTTGTTGAAAAAAAACAATTTTTTTTTGTAATTTTTTTGCTGTTTATTAAATTTTTTTGTTGCTGTTTGTTAAATTTTTTTTGTACCTTTTTTTTTTTTTCAAATCTGATGATGTCAGACAATCTGACATTTTTTTTGGAAACTCCGTTTTTGTCTTCTTGTATAGTCTCCATTTTCTTCAATAAATTTATTGAAAAAAATAGAGACTAGATGCTATTTTGAAGACTCAAAACTTGAGTGATGTCACGATTTTGTCAAAAACTATCAAATAATATTTTAGAGACCCCATTAGTAATAAATTTTAATTAATAAAGTCTCTAAAAATAACAATCATTACTGTTTAGAGATTCTATTAAAGATACCCTTAATTAAAGAGTGATTTATTATTACACGTGTCAACAAAATAAGTAGGACTTTCAAAGAGCGTGTTCATAGAAAAGACTGACTAGCTAGGAGCTCTAGGTTTTTTTTAATTTTTTTTTTAATTTTAATTTTTTTTTGTTTTTGGTTAAAGGAGGGTACTTCTCTCAGGCATTGGTTGATGCTTTTCAATTACCAACCAATAAAAAATAGAGTAAAGAAACTCAATCCCCATTAACACTACTTGTATATATATATTCCTTATGATAATAATTTCTACTCATCTGACATCAGGCATGACAGCAGTGATCTCTCAATATTTGATGAATTTATGGAAGTGAAAGGATGAAAAACTATCTAAAATAACAAGTAAAATGCGCATCTCAGAGTTAATGTTATTAAGTTTCCTAAACAATAATTATCCGCTGCGGAATATGATCCTCTCATATTATTCTCCTCTCATAATATTGTAAAAGAAAAATCTCAATTCTATATTAAATTGAAATCATCTCCACTAAACTACACCCCAACACCACCACCACACCCCCCCCCCCCCCCCCCCCCCCCCCCGCGTAAATTTTCCCCTTTCCTCGCCTGCAAACCCCCCCACCCTACCGTCATCCCACCACAATAAACCCTACCCCCACCGGACACCACCCCACCCCACCAGCACTGGGGAAGCATCCTCCGTGGTTGTGTGTATGTTTGACTGGCTGTGTGTGCGCGCGCGTCGTGGTAATGGTGGTAGGTGTGTTTTGATAGAGGTGGTGATGTGCTCCATGTCTATGTGCGTATTTTTTGTGAGTGCATATTTTGTGCTGTGTATTTGGTTATGGTGGTGATGGGTGTGTTGTGGTGGTGGTGGTGGTGATGAAAGAAGGGAAGAAGAAGATGATGAAATTAACAGTGTGTGTGGTGTGTTAGTGTGTGCGTGAGTGTGAGGGTGTAAGGTTTGGTTGTGGTGGTGATGGGTGGGTGGGTGGTGGTGGAAAAAGGGAGGAAAAAGATGATGAAATTGACAGAGCTTGTGTGTATGTGTGGTGTGTTAATGTGTGCATGAGTGTGAGGGTGTGAAGATGAAGATGATGATTTATGACTAGAAAAAGTAAACGATGACGATGATGAAAATTAAAAAGAAAAAGAGAATATGTAAAAAGACTAAGTATTTTTAAACTTAAATGAATGACTGAAATAATTTTAATTTGATATAAAAGATTGAGATTCTCTTCTTATAATATTATGGAAAAAGACTCAATACGAGAGAATCCTTATCCGCTGCAGCCTGCAAATATCTCCAAGGTTCTATATCCAAGGTTCAGCTTGACCTTTCTTGTTTTCTCGTATTATTCACCCTAGCTCTGCATTGTGTCTTGCCGGCTATGTCTTAGCCTCTAAATTTATAACAACATGCACTTTGGCTTGTATGGTTATTCGGCTTCTAATTCAGTATAAATACTTCAGATTATGGAGAATCATATGCAAGAACAACAACAGTCATTAGTAATATATTTCCTACGAGCAAAGGAAGAAAGAAAAATGGCCAAAAATGGAGCTTCAGTGTTTCTAAACATGGGATTAGTACTCTCACTTCTTCTCATTATCACGTTGGCTGAGAGCAGAACACTCTCTGGTGAGTCTTAAATCATTCAAACACTAGTATTTAGTTGGAGAAAATATGGCATTTAATGCCATTGATTGCGTTACAATTTTATGGTGTCACATGTAATGCTTTACATATCCAAAATGGTTACAAGGATGGATCCACAATAGTGCTAGTAACGACTGCAGATCCCATTATTTAAAAAAAAAATTAAAATAATTGTATTATTGCAAATATCTTTTCTAAATGTTTGTATTTTCAGCATGAAAAATTGAATTATTCTCCACGGAGAAAATATTGGAGTTATAACACCCACAAAAATAAAACTTTGGATCTATCCCTAAATACTAGTACAAGTTTTTCAATTAATGGTACATTGGCATTTTTTTACCCTTTGTTCTTGAAATCAACAGGTGATGCAGTTTCAACACCAAGTTGTGATGCAGTAGTCAGTGTGCAAAGTAGTGACACTTGTTTCAGCATTGTTGAGTCGCTCGGCTTGACTGCTGAATTCTTTGGTGGAATCAACCCCAATCTCAATTGTGATGCACTTTTTGTAGGTCAATGGCTTTGCGTTAAAGGGACAGTAAATTAAACTGATTGATGAGAAACTAATAGTCACTATGACTTCTAGAATAATATCGAGAATAAGGAGGCATTTCTTGAATGCTTAGATCACTCTTTCTACATGAATGAATGATGGATGTATTGAGGATGGCAATTGCTTTTGTTGTTATTGGAATTTTAAGATGGTTTATATAAATTAAATGTATTTCTCCTATATTTTCATATCAATTTATCCTTATTCTTGCTTATAGTAAAATGTGAAAATATCTAAACTGATGTCTAAACGACTATACAATCTCAATAGTCAAACCACGTGCTCAATAGTAAAATGCAAAATTCTAAACTGATATCTAAATGGCTATACAATCTCCTATATTTTCATATCAATTTATGCTTATTCTTGTGTACTCACCCAATCCAAGAAATGTGTTGCAACACTTTTAAATTTACCCATAGGAAAGGTTTATAACATAGCTTTTACTTACTTTCATTTGCTATTACTTTCAATAGGAAAGATATACTGTGTCACGACTCAAAACTAGTTTAGGTAAATCTTAAGAAACATGACTACCAAGCACTTAATTAGGAATACCCTTTGAAATTCGTAAGGCACTAATCGAAACAAACTTATAAAACCACAAACAAGGCGACAAGTCTTAGACCATCTAACCCATAAGACATAAATTGAAAGGTTTAATGTCTCCAAAACAATTAAGGTGGCAATTGGTATGGTGGATTGAGTTGGGAATGAAATGATATTCTCGCATTCTTTTTTATTCCCAAGTATGGTATAAAGTAATGAACCTGGAATCACATTCCTTAGGTAATCCGATTTTTTCTAATTTGGGATTAGCCATTTTAGATCAAATATATGGGATAAACCCATTCCAAGTTCATGGGATTGAACTTATTTGTCAAATGACTAAAACCTTTTTCAAAATGTATTATCTTACAAAACTAGCCTTTATATAGATATTATTATCTTAAAATATAAATAAACATATTATATATATATATATATATATATATATATATATATATATATATATATATATTTATGTATATATATTACAAAATTCATTTGACAAATGACCAAAATGTCTTTAAAAAAACATATCACAAAACTAACCCTTTATATACATATTATTGTCTTAATAATAATAATAATAATGATAATGATAATAATAGTCATAAAAGTGATAATGGTAATAATGATAATCATAAATGATAATAATAGTAAATAACAATAAATAATAAATAATAAATAGTAAACGTATTATATACATGTCACCGAACTCATTTGTCAAATGACCAACATGTCTTTCAAACCATAACATATTCCAATCTTAGGCCATTATATACATGTTATTGTCTTAAGAATAAAAAACATATAACAATAATATTTGTAATAATAATCATAATACTATAATAGTAATGTTATAAATAATAATCATCTTATCAAATAATAATGCTACTAATGATACTAATAATCATAATATATAATAGACATATTATATATATAATAACAAAAAGACAATCTTGTGATTTATACAAACCATTCCCAATACTATTTTGGTATACTAACTATCAAACAAGTGTTTTGAATCAATATATCTATTCACATCTTCAATTTTTGAACATACCAAGCTAGACATAATCTTTGTCAGTTATCTCACTCGTTAACTTATTAAATTCTTATCCAAATTCATTACAAGATACCAATCGACATCTAAAACAATAATTCCCAATGCTTACATAAATCTTTGAAAAAAAAAAAAAAAACGGATGGAGTATAAGATTCTGAATTTACAGTCTTGAATTGATTGAACATTGAAGTGGTTCAAACCTCATACAGGAATGATCCTAGTATCAGAGGAGATCATCTAATCCCATAGCCTCAAGAAAAGTGACTCTATTCACATTCACCATGAATAAAAAATATAAATTTCAAAAAGAAGAGAAACCGACAAATAAAATCTCATAGTAGGATTCCAAAATGGAATATTCTTTACGAAAATAAATATTAAAGTTGTAATATGCGATGCCAAAAATGATGATAGTCACATGTGCTTCAGTAAAAAATGGTGGCTACTTTTGCTCAATTTTTTAGTATTTGGTAACATCAAAAAATTGATCAGTTGTAAAATATTTTTCGGTCAAATATTACGGCTAGTACAAAATTTAAAAAAATATTTTTATGTCATTTGGGAGAAGAAAATATTTTTTCGAAACTCACCCACCCTTACCCCCTTGCCCTACCCCCTAACCCTTACCCCCTACCTCCCACCCCCAACCTCACCCTCACCCTCACCCTCACGGTTAACATATATATTATGTGTATATATTTTTTTTATAAAATGTAATGTCGAAAAATATTTTTCATTGTACATCCAAACACTATAAAATATTTTTCAGTATTCTATTTTTAAAAAAATTATTTTCCCTTAACAAGTTATTTTATGGCAAACAAACGGAGCCCAAGAAACATCCATTTTCGAACACATGCATAAAACATAACATAACGCAAATAATTGCTTTTGGAAAATGCAAATGTAAATATTCACGATGTGAAGTATGGAATAGTTGCATGCTTCTGAAAAATTCAAAGAACAAATTATAACCCAAGATAGTCAGGATATATATGTACAATCCTCACCATAGAAAAGCTAAACAAATTAGCGTGCTTATAGAAAAGATTGATAGTTCTAGACTCGGTTTTCTTGCTCGAAATTGGATAATTGATCTCCTATTCAGTTGTTCAATATCCTTCATGAAGGGTTTATAAGATCAGGCATCAGTTGATGCTTTTTAATCAATGAATTTTAGTTGTTACCGACCATTTAAAGGAAAAAAAAGAGTGAAGAAACTTAACCCCTGTTCACACTCTCACACACACACTCACACACATATTATATATATAAAAAAATGCGATAAATTTAGGGTCTACACAAATTACCTTGCATATATTGGATGTGAATTGATGAAAAACCATCTTAAATAACATATAAAATTCGCATCTCGTATTGTTCACCCTAGCTTTGCATTGTTTCTTGCCGGCTATCTCTTGGCCTCTAAATTTATAACAATGCACTTTGGCTTGTATGGTTATTCGGCATGTAATTAACTATAAATACTTCTGACTATGGGAAATCATATGCAAGAACAGCAAGAATCATCAATATATATATATATATATATATATATATATATATATTTCCTACGTACGTGCAAAGGAAGCAAGAAAAATGGCCAAAAATGGAGCTTCAGTGTTTCTAAATATGGGATTAGTGCTCTTACTTCTTCTCATTATCACCTTGGCTGAGAGCAGAACACTCTCCGGTAAGTCTTAAATAATTCAAACACTTGGTTGCAGAAAATATGGCATTAAATGCCAATGATTGGGTTACAATTTTATGGTGCTACTTGTAATGCTTTGCATACCCAAAATAGTTACAAGAACGGATCTACTATAGTGTCAGTCATGACGGTAGTTCTCACTACTCCTTTTTTATAAAAATAATAATAATAAACCAAATGTATTATTCCAAAATTTTCTTTTAAATAAGTGCATTTTCAGTATGAAAAATAAAATTAATCTCCACCTAGAAAATATTTATGTTAAGGTCAGATTTGCGTTTGACCACAAGTGTTGGACTGGACTTTCTTATCCGTGGCTAATAGTTATGAATTTGAGTTGGATTACCTACAAAACAAGGACCCTTGAGGGGTCGGATTTGTACTGGGCCACAAGTGCTGGCTGGACTTTCTTATTTATGACTAACAATTTAAATTATAACACCACAAAAATTTTAGATTCGTCCCTAAATACTAGTACATGTATTCTTTTCATGGTGCATTGGCATTTTTTACCCTTTGTCTTTAAAATCAACAGGTGATGCAGTTTCAGCACCAAGTTGTGATGCAATAGTCAGTGTGCAAAGTGGCGACACTTGTTTCAGCATTGTTGAGTCTCTCGGCTTGACTGCTGAATTCTTTGGTGGAATCAACCCCAATCTCAATTGTGATGCACTTTTCATAGGTCAATGGCTCTGCGTTAAAGGGACAGTAAATTAAACTCACTATGACATCTAGAATAATATCAGAATAATGAGGCATTCCTTGAATGCTTAGGTCACTCTCTACATGAATGATGAATGTATTGAAGATGGCAATTGCTTTTGTTGTTATTGGAATTTTAATATGGTTTATATAAATGTATTTCTCCTATATTTTCAGATCAATTTATGCTTACTCTTTTTTTTTTAGTAAAATGTGAAAATTCTAAATTAATATCTAAACTACTATACAAATCTCAATAGTCAAGCCACATACTCCATACGGTTGATCATGTGATAAATCATGAAGTAAGGGGGAATATAACCATCAACAATTTTATCGAAAGTTGTTAATTCACCTTTGTCATTGCTAAAAATTATTAAACCAATCTCGCCACTCAACGGAATTACAAAATTATATAGTAAACAAATATTTTTCCCCTAAAAACATTGGAAGTGTACACACCCAATCCAAGAAATATGTTGTAACATCTTTTGTTAAGTGACACATCATCTAAAAGTTTAAACTATTATATACGTGCTGGCGGAATTATTTTTGAGCTTTTCACTTGGACAATTTTTATATTTTTAAATGGAATACTGTAAGTTTTGAACCAATGACCTTTTTAGTACCTAAGTTTTAATATCATGTTAAGTGACCACCTCATCTAAAAACTTATACTGTTAGAGATGATTTATTATATTATTTAGTATTTTTAACACCTTTAAATTTATCTATAGGGGAAGATTATATAAAATAGCTTTTACTTAATTTCATTTACTATTACTTTCAATAGGAATAGCTATACCTGTGTCACAACCCCAAAACCAATCTAGGTAATTTTTAAGAAACGTGATTAGGAATAATATATACACTTTGAAATTTGTACAACACTAATTAAGCAAAATAAAACTACAAAACCACAAGCATGGCGGAAAGACTTAGAGCATCTAACCCATAAGACAGAAATTGAAAGGTTCAAAGTCTCCAATATAATTAAGGTGGCGATCAATATGCTGGATTCGGTTAGGAATGGAATACTATTACCCGCCTCTATTTAGATTCTCATGTATGATATGAAATAATGAACCTATAATTTGGTTCCTTAGATATTTCAATTTTTCACAATTCGGGATTAGCCATTCTTAGCAAAACATATAAGATTAACCCATTCTACATTCATGGGATTAAACTTATTTGTCAAATGATCAAAACTCCTTTCAAAACATTAATATATTACAAAACTATCATCATCATCATCATCATCATCTTATCAATTTATACGCATATTATGTATATGTTACAAAACTCCATCATCAAATGACTAGAATGCCCTTTCAAATTATTACAAATCTAGCCCTTTATATGCATTTTGTGATTTTAATAATAATAATTATTATAAATAAAATAAAAAATAAACATATTACATATATATTACACAATTCATTTGTCAAATGACTAAAATGCTCTTATAAAATAGGGAAAATATCACGTTACCCCTATGTGATATGTGAAACTATCATCCTACCTCCTTGTATTCTTAAAACTTCAAGAATGCCCCTTGTGTTATTAGAAAGTCATCACACTACCTCCTCCATGTCTTTTTTAAGCTATTAAATGACAGTTTTACCCTTTTATAATACATTAATTTTTTTTCATTTTTTTCCTTCATTTTTAACTATTTACCATTAAATAAAAAATTAAAAAAAAATAATCTTCCCCAACCCTCACCCCCACCCCTACCCTACCCCTACCTTTCCACACCACCCTCCACCCCTTGCTGCTCCTTCGGAGCAGCAAATCTCACTGCTGCTCCGATGGAATAGCAGCATAACTGCTCCGACCGGCAGCAACAGTACCACTTTGCTGCTGCTACTCGTCGGAGCATAGTGGCTGCTGTTACTCGTCGGAGCAATAGCGTGGCTGCTGCTGCTTGTCGAAGCAACAACATGGTTGCTCCGTCAGAGCAACAGTGAGTTTTGTTGCTCCGACAAAGTAGCAGCGTGTAGGAAAAGTGGAGGGTAGGGGGTGGGGGTGGTGCAGAGGTAGGGGTAGGGGTGGGGGTGGGGGTTGGGGAAGATAGATTTTTTTTATTATTTAGTGGTAAATAATTAAAAATGAAGGGAAAAAATAATATATGTATTATAAAAGGGCAAAATTGACATTTAATTTCTTAAAAAAGACATGAAGGGAGTAGTATGATGACTTTTTAATAACACATGGAGCATTTTTGAAGTTTTAGAAATACAAGGGAGTAGGGTAATAGTTTCACATATCATAGGGGGGTAACGTGATATTTTCCCTATAAAATATGACATATTTACAAACCTAGGCCTTTAAATACAGGTTATTGTCTTAAGAATAAAAATAAAAATAATAATAATTGCAATATAATAACACTAATAATAATAATATTAATAATAATAACAATAATAATAATAATAATAATAATAATAATAATAATATGAATCTTACCAAGTAAAAATCATATATAATAATTATAATCACAATAAATAATAAGCATATTATATGTATAATAATAAAAAGATAATCCTGCCATTTATACAAGGCATTCCTGATACTATTTTGCTGTCAATCAGTACATTCATTCCTATATTCAATTCTAGAGTACACCATACAAGGCATAATTTTTGTCAAGTTCACTCTATTTTGGTTCCACTCCAATTCCATCCCTTTACTCATTTTATTCCTTTCCAATTCATTACAAAATACCAATCGTCATCTAAATTAATAGCTTCCAATGGTTTTATAAATCTATAAAAAGTCTAGATGGAGTACAAAAGATTGCGAATTTACAGTCTTGAATTAATTGAACATGGAAGTGGTTCGAATATCATATAGGAATCCTAGCATCACAGGAGATCATCTAATCCCATAGCCTCAAGCAAAGTGATTCTATTCTCACCATCAACTAAAATGTAAATTTCATAGAGAAGAGAAAATGACAAAGTGAAATTAAAAAATTGAACCATTCTTTACGCAAATAATATTACAGATGCAATATGTGGTGCCAACAATGACGATTGTGACATGTGCTTAAGAAGCACCCATTTTCGAAAACTAACATAAAACATAACATAATGCGAATAATTACTTTTCGAAAATGCAAATGTAAGTAATCACTCATAGAAAATGCGAAGTATGGAATAATTACTTAGAAAAAATTCAAAGAACAAATAACCCAAGATATACCAAAATAAAATTACATAGTCAGGCTATGAACCCAAGGAGGTGAGTGTCGAGACTATAGTCCTCGTAGCATAGTGAAAGAGTTGTTTATTGTTGCACGTATCACCAAAAGCAAATAGTCTAAGCACTAGTGCATATCATTGAAAGAGTTGTGTATGGTCTCCACCATAAAAAAAAAGAAAAAAAAGCTAAACAAAAGACTTGGTTTTCTTGCTCAAAATTGGATTATTGATCTCCTATGTTCAATGCATGAAGTGTTTGTAAGATCAGGCATTGGTTGATGCTTTTCAATTAATGAATTTTGGCTGTTACCGACCATTAAAATAAAAATAAGATCAGGCATGATAGCAGTGCTCTCCTAATATTTGATAAATTTAGGGCCTAAACAAACCTTTAGGAATTGCAGCGGTTCGGTTAAATGCAATTTTTGGTAAAATCGAAACCGAAATCGCTTAGCATAACCGAAAACCGACGGTTTTAGAAACAATTATTCAAAATCGAAACCGACAAGTATAAAAAAAATCGCAGATAACCGAAACTGAAATTGATAATTTTTTTTAAAAATATTTAAATAGAAAAAGAGTCCAAAAATATGAAAAAAAATATTAATTTCTGTCCTAATCCCAAATCTCACCAAATCCTAAATTAATTTTATGATTAGGGTTTCTGCCCTAAATATGGTTTATACTTAATCTTAATTGAATAAAAACAAATGCAGAGGCACGTATATGATGCATAAATATACATTTGGGGTTGCCAGAGATGGGGGTTTTGCGATCGGATGAAGAAAAAGAAAAAATGAAAAGTACTTAATCTATTGAAATATATAGAGAGAGAAAAGAGAAAGAAAGAGAGAATTGTTGAAGCTTCAGGTGAGAAAAAGAAAGAAACGATGAAGATCAAAAGTGAAAGCAACAAAAATCCTAGAGAAAATTATAGTGGAAAAATGTCAGATTCCACTAAGGTTATTTTGGTCATACAAAAAAATGTACAAGATTATTATCATATAGTACAAGTTATTTTATGCATTGACAATTTATAAATATCTTTGTTTGGACAATTTTGCCCAAGGGCATATGGTCTAGAATATTAAGAGTACAACATTAGTAACACATTGTACAATTTATTTAAAGCATTGATTTTATCCCTTCATATTCTTTTATATATTATTAAAGATATATATATATATATATATATATAATAAATTAATAATCGAGTTTCGGGTTTCGATTTTTTTTTAACATATAAAACCAAACCTATCGGTTTATCCGTCGGTTACTACTTATAAAAAATAAAACCTATTGATTTATCCGTCGATTTTTGTTATCGAGTTTTTATCAGACGGATATCCATTGATTTCGGTTACAGCGGTTACTGTTGCCATCCCTACAAACCTTGCATATATTGGATGTGAATTGACGAAAAACCATCCAAAATAACAAGTAAAATGCGCATCTCGTATTGTTCACCCTAGCTTCACATTGTTTCTTGTCGGCTGTGTCTCAGCCTCTAAATTTATAACAATATGCACTTTGGCTTGTATGGTTATTCGGCTAGTAATTTACTATAAATACTTCAGATTATGGGAAATCATAAGCAACAGTGGCGGAGCCAGGCACCCGGGGTTAGGGGGTGCCATTCCGCCACCCAAGTTATTTATGTATTAATGATATTTAATTTAAGTACACTATGGTATAATTTATAAATGAAGTATTTAAGTAAATGCCCCTCATTTGATACACATTATAACAAATATAAAAATGTAAGCAAAAAAGCATATCCACTTATTACATAACATAAAAAACAAAGAAAGTAAATATATATAGATCTTGAAATAGAAAAGTACCTTTTATAACTGTCCTCGACGTATTAAACACATCTCCAACATGTTGGTTAAATTTATCTTTTTTATGCCAACCTTGAAACCCATCTATAACAAATGTATCTCCACCTGCTTGCTTTCCATGATCAGGCTTAAAAAGATAACAACATAAACAATATGCACCATCATTTGCTATGCTATACTCCAACCAATTACTAAATTCATTGAATCAAGAGGAACAAAACTTCTGAAACCTATCCCCAATTTTTTTCTTGGGAAAATCATGATGACGAGGTTGACATGGTCCTTTTTGTAAGTAATATCTCCGTATTTTATCTCGATCATTGGGATGATAAAATGAAATTTTAGGACGTAACCCAGGATCTGATTGTAGATCTTCTAAGTTGATTTCGACTCAAGGTTGCTTTGAAGAATTTCGTGCATTATCTTCATTACATTCGGAAAAAAAATGTTGATCAAAAGTTGACTTTTTTTTTAGAAACTTATCCATCAATCTAATAACCAATAACCTACATATAAAATTAATAATTACATCAATCAAAATAAACAATAGAAGATTCCATATAAATAAAATTTTCCCTAAAATTTTTTCAATCCAGACTTCCTCTAATGGCTTGGAATTTAACAAGATTGAAAATAAACATTTCTTAAGAACCAAAGCAATAAAAAAAAAACCCCAAAAAAAGAATTAAAAAAAAGAGCAAAACGAAGGCCTATCAAGATCTTTGTCAGAGACTTGTCTGCCTTGGATAGATTGCAAGGCAGAGACTTTTCTGCTTGAAAGTGAAGAAAATAAAATAATATTGCATTTCAACTTTCACGATTTCGATCAGATTTCACAACGTTAAAAACTTGAGAGGCAACAAAAGATCAGAAAAAGAATCAACATAGGCTGATTGTGATTGTTCCATGGTTTTGGACTTCTTTCTTTCAATTTTTATTCAACTCATATCTCCAATCCAAACACAAAATAAACCAAATCAAATATAATATGTAGAGTTTACACAAATATAATGTTTCTAATTTTTGTATATTTAACATAACAAATAATCTGTGAAACAACCTAATCAAAAATTGAATTTAAACCCTAATTTTATCAAACTCAAATATTACATAAAAAGAAATTAAAAGTCTACAATTACAAGCAAATAGATCATTACCTTTGCTGCTTGGAATTTTTTATTGCAATTTGAAGGCTTGGTTGGTGACTTGATGAATGATGATGCCGATGGTGAGTGAATGTTGAAGACCCGTCAGTGAGTCAGTGGCAACAAGTGAAGACACAAACCTGATTTGGGGTTTTGTGGTTGGCAATTTTTTTTTTTTAAATATAAATGTAAAATGACATATATACCCCTCACTAAGTGAGGGGTGGGCCAGGAGGTGCATGTGTACCTCCTGGCCTTAACTTAGCTCCGCCAGTGATAAGCAAGAACAACAAGAGTCTTCAGCATATTTCCTACGTGCAAAGGAATCAAGAAAAATGGCCAAAAATGGAGATTCAGTGTTTCTAAACATGGGATTAGTGCTCTCACTTCTTCTCATTATCACCTTGGCTGAGAGCAGAACACTCTCTGGTGAGTCTTAAATAATTCAAACACTAGTATTTTGTAGTATTTGGATGCAGAAAATATGGCATTTAATGCCATTGATTGGGTTACAATTGTATGGTGCTACTTGTAATGCTTTGCATACCCAAAATAGTTAATATAGTATCAATCATGACGGTAGTTATCACTTCTCCTATTTTTTTTTTTTTTTTAAATTTAAAACAGATGTATTATTCCAAAATTTTCTTTTAAATAGGTGCATTTTTAGTATGGAAAATAAAATTAATTTCCACCAACAAAATATTTGTGTTAAGGTCAGATTTGCGCTGAGCCACAAGTGTTGGGCTGGACCTTCTTATCCATGGCTAACAATTATGAATTTAAGTTGGATTACCTACAAAACAAGGACTCCTGGGGGGTCGAATTTGCGCTGGGCCACAAGTGCTAGCTGGACCTTCTTATCCGTGCCTAACAATTTGAATTATAACACCCACAAAAATTTTAGATTCGTCCCTAAATACTAGTACATGTATTCTTTTCATGGTGCATTGGCATTTTTTACCCTTTGTCCTTCAAATCAACAGATGATGCAGTTTCAGCACCAAGTTGTGATGCAGTAGTCAGTGTGCAAAGTGGTGACACTTGTTTCGGCATTGTTGAGTCGCTTGGCTTGACTGCTGAATTCTTTGGTGGAATCAACCCCAATCTTAATTGTGATGCACTTTTCGTAGGTCAATGGCTTTGCGTTAAAGGGACAATAAATTAAACTAGTTGATGAGAAACTAGAATAAGGAGGCATTTCTTGAATGCTTAGCTCACTCTATACATGAATGATGGATGTATTGAAGATGGCAATTGCTTTTGTTATTATTAGAATATTAAGATGGTTTATATAAATGTATTTCTCCTATATTTTCATATCAATTTATGCTTATTCATGTTTATAGTAAAATGTGAAAATTCTAAACTGATATCTAAACTGCTATACATATCTCAAAATAGATAAAATGTCACACCTAAGTGGGGATATGTTACAAATGTACTTTTCACGTTGACTTAATTGAATAATGCTACATTTATGCGGAGGTCATATTTCAACAAAAAGAAGTTATTTTAATATCCTTAAAGTTACGAAATTATCCAAGAAAAAAGAATGGAGGATAATCAAGCCACATGCGTGAATAAGTGGTTGATCGTGGGATAGATCATGAGATGGTGAAAAATGTAACCGTCGACAGTTATCAATTTGTCTTTGTCATTATTAAAAATTATAAAAGATATGTGGCTACTCAACAGAAAAATAAACAAACATGTCCATATAATGGTTAACAAACTAATTTCCGCTATAAAAATTCCCGGGAACAACATATTCAATCTAACAATCATATTATAGAAACCCTTTAACAATTATCCGTAGGAGAATTTTATAACATAGATTTTAGTTACTTTTGTTTACTATAACTTTCAGTGGGAATCGGCCTCAAAACCAACTTAGGAAAATCTCTAGAAACGTGACTAATGTGTATTTGAAAGGAAATTAACGTACCCTTTGAGATACACACAAGACATTAAAAAAAACTAAAACTATAAAACTATAAAACCATAAGGAAAGCCGCAAGCCTCATATCATCTAATCTAAAAGACAAAAATTAGATTGTTAAAAGTCTCCAAAACTATCAATGCAATAACTTCCAATGGATACATATAAATCCGTAAGAAAATTTGAATGGAGTATGAAACATTTTGAATCTACATATAGTCAGTCATACATTAGATTAACATCTGATTCAAATGTCATAAAGGAACCCTAGCGTTAGGAGATCATCTAATCCTAACCTCAAAGGAAGTGTGATAAAGAAGACTCCTCTCAGCTACAGACTTGCAACAACCGGATAAATTCATAAGATAAACAGTTGGAGTTTTGTATCTCCTTAGCTTTAGGATATCTTCTTGTATTTTCAAACTTTCTTCCTTATCTCTGTTTTGTAGCTTGTGTATAAATACATAGTACAGCCAAGCAATACAATCAAGCTTTTAGCCCTCAATTTGTTTGTCTCTATATGGTATCAGATTTTCACAGACTCCCACGAGTAACGATCCTGGTGTGTTTTGTTTTCCCAGCATGGCCACGGTACCTACAGTCACTCCCTCTACTTCCCAAACAACATTCCAATCTTCTCTTATAGCCATTAATGCTGCAAGCCAATTACCACTAAAATTGACACCCACCAATTATTATTCATGGAAAATTCAGTTTGACGCATTGCTTTATAGGTATGATCTGCTTGGGTACATTGATGGTACCATGTCGTGCCTCCCCGCTTTGATTGTTTCTGGTGACAAATCCACACCTAACCCTCCTTATCATTTTTGGATGGGCCAAGATCAGCTCCTCCTTCTTGGCATCATTGGTTCTCTCAACCAGAATGTGGTTTCGATCGTTCGATCCTGTACCACCTCTGCAGATGCCTGGCGACGCTTGGGAAAGACTTATGCCAATCCGTCGTCTTCACGCATTATGGGCCTCGCTGAGCAGTTAACTCTTCTTTCTCGGGGTAATCAGCCTGTGGTTGAGTATCTAGCTCGAGTTCGTGATATCGCTGATGAACTCGCACTCATAGGGGCTCCAGTCCCTCAACAATATCTCTCATAACTCACACACTTAATTCTCATCATCTGCGAAATATAAATTTTAAAGAGAAGAGAAAACCACAAAGTAATATCATAAAGAGTTCATGAAATAGTACAACCCCGAAATGGGGCCATACTTTATGGGGGAAAAAAAAATTATAGATGCAATATGGGTTGCCGACAATGAAAATGATGACATGTGCTTAAGAAGCATCCATTTTTCAGATTTATGTAAAATATACCACATAATGCGAATAATTACTTATTGAAAATGCAAATGCGAATAATCACTTGTAGAATATGTGGAGTATAGAAGATATGTCATGACAAAACATAGTCAGAGTATGTTCCAACGAGGTGAGTTGCAGGATTACATTAATTTTATTGTAGCACAGTTCAAAGGGTGACTTGTTGTCACATACTACTAAAAGCAAGTGAAAATCTTAAGGAAATACTAGTACACTATCAAAGAGTGGTGTACAATCCCCAATACTAATTAAAAAGCTAAACAAAGCACGGTCTCAAAATAATTGGAATATAGGGTCCAACGGTTTTTACCTCCATCATGGGAACAAATGCAAAACTATTTTTTATGAATGGTGCATGAATATCAGTGGGCAAAATTCTTTAGGTCTCAAATTTTAATTTGAGATCTCGAAACCATGTAATGCATATATATATATATATATATATATATATATATATATTATAATTTCTGCTCATCAGACATCATGATAGCAGTGCTCTCCCAATATTTGATAAATTTAGGGTCTACACAAATCTTGCGTATATTGGATCTGACTTCATGAAGAACCATCTAAAATAACAAGTAAAATGCGCATCTCGTATTGTTCACCCTAGCTTGGCATTGTTTCTTGCCGGCTCTGTCTCAACATCTAAATTTATAACAATATGCACTTTGGCTTGTATGGTTATTCGGCTAGTAATTTACTATAAATACTTCAGATTATGAGAAAACATAAGCAAGAACAGCAAGATTCATCAACAAATTTCCTACGTGCCAAGGAATAAAAAAAAAGGGCCAAAAATGGAGCTTCAGTGTTTCAAAACAGGGGATTAGTACTCTCACTTCTTCTCATTATCACCTTGGTTGAGAGCAGAATAGTACCCAGTGAGTGTTAAATCATTCAAACACTAGGGGTTTAGTACTATTTGGATGTAGAAATAGTGCGTCAATGCCTTTTTCCATTACAGTTATTTTGGTGCTACATGTAATGTTTTGCATACCCAAAATACTAATAAGGGCGAAAATCCACTATAGTGACGACTGCAATCTCCACTAGTTCAATTCTTTTTAAAAATACGTGTATTACCTTATTTTAGGATGAAAAATAAATAAATTAACCTCCACTAAAAAGATATTAGTGTTATAACATCTCGTAATTCATCCCTTAATGCTAGTATGAGTATTCATTTTATGGTGCATTTGCCTTTTTTACCCTTTTTATTTTTGAAATCAACAGGTGATGCAGTTCCAATACCAAATTGTGATTCAATGGTCAGTGTGCAAAGTGGCGACACTTGTTTTGACATTGCTGAGTCGTTCGGCTTGACTTCTGAAATTTTTGGTGGTATCAACCCCAATCTCAATTATGATGCAATTTTTGTAGGTCAATGGATTTGCGTTAAAGGGACAATAAATTAAATTGACTGATGATAAAAAACTAATACTCACGTACTATGACATCTAGAATAATATCAAGAATAATGAGTCATTTCTTGAATGCTTAGGCCACTCTCTACATGAATGATGAATGTATTTTTATTTATTTATTTTATTTTTATTATTATTATTTTTTAATGCCAGTTACCCGTTGTGGGTAGCAATGATGAATGTATTGAAGATGGCATTTGCTTTTGTTGTTATTGGAATTTTAAGATGGTTTACGTTAATGTATTTCTCCTACATTTTCAGATAAATTGATGCTTAATCTTGTTTAAATTGTGAAAATTCAAAAATCGTATAACTGATATCTAAACTACTATATAAATCTCTAAAGAGATAAAATAAAACACATAAGTATATGTTATAAAATTACTTTACACGTTGAATAATACTACATTTATGTGAAGGTCATATTTCAACAAATGAATTTATTTTGATATCCTTAAAGTTACGAAATTATCCAAGATGGAGGAAGCCAAATAACTTTCAATAGTCATGCCACGTGTTCAAACATGTGGTTGATTGTGGGATAAATCATGAGATAGTGGCGAATGTAACAATGGATAGTTATGTCGATATTTATCAATTTATCCTTGTCATCGTTAAAAATTATTAAGGATACACGGCTACTCAATGGAAGGACAAACAAACAAGTCGAAATAATGTAACGATTTGGATATTTAGGGAACAAACTTAAGCAACTGTGTTGTATTGATTGATATTAAAAAAAACTGAAAATTTGCAGAGAACTAAAAACGAAGAATAAAGCAAAACAGAGCAAAGTGGTATTTTTTTCCTCCCGCTCTCTGACGTAGACTCTTTCCTATATAACTTTTACATCACAAGATTCTCACCAACTAATTACTGTGACAATCTAACGAGCCACATAATCTTGCAAATACTTGGGCTTGCTGATCCGACGGTGGCTTCTCTTCGGGCCATTGTTTGCAATCACGTTTGGGCCTGTGTCGTTACTACCCTGTTGGGCTGCATTTTGCTCTGGACCATCAATACTAACCGTAACATTACCACCCCTTGAGACAGAACCTTGTCCTCAAGGTTCAAGTCAGGATAAGTATTTTGAAATTCTTCTGCATCAACCCAAACTGCCTCTTCTACAGGTAGATTTTTCCACTTAATCAATAGCTGTTTATGAAGTTTTCCATGACAGAGTATTTCTCTTGTTGAGAGTATGGAAGATGGAAATATTTCTGGCATATCCGGAGTAGGGGGCAACACAAAATGAGCAGGTGGCTGACCTTGAGTTCCAACAACTTTCTTGAGTAGGGAAACATGAAATATCGGATGTACTTTAGCTTCACTTGGAAGATGTAAACGATATGCCACCTTGCCAATGCGAGCTTCAATCTGAAAGGGCCCAAAAAAATTTCCCCTAAATAATGCAATTCTTTCATTAAGCTTTTCCTTTTCATAGGCCTGCTCAGCTACCTCAACTATATTATTATTAACAGTACCATGCTTCCTCTTTTCACAAGTTGTTGATTGCTGCTCAATAGACTCCAAAGACACAGAATTATTTAAAGGTTTCACACCATAAGGAGATAATGCAGTGGCCAAATTTTTTGCAATTGGCTCATCTCTCTCATGCCTATCATTTTCATTGCTGACAAAAACATGCTCCGCTTCACCGGATGAAAATGACTGGCTCTTGGATTTCTCAAATGAAGGACAGCTGAGTATATTGACTTCTTCCCACGTAGACTAAAGTTACCGGTCTCCAATGATTTCATGCTTACAGTTGCACCACGTTGTATAGAATTAACAATGATATTTAAGTATAAGCCAATGTCTGATGACTTGGGGCCTTTCAAAATAGAGGTTCCACTAGTTTGAGGAAAAAACTTAGGTTGAATTGATTTAGCTACTTGTCCATTTACTGGAGTTGCAGGCATATCAAGTGAAGATGAATTGAAAATCCTTGACTCCACCAAGGACTTTGAATAATTAACATCAACTGAAGCATTACTAAACTCAGGTCCTTTGCCTGATGTTTTCTCTTTAAAATGAAGACAATGCCTAAGCATGCCACGTTGGTCTTGACCAGCCTCAAATTTGGGATCATGCAACTTATTCTTTGGTTCACTTGAGAGTGATTTTGCATTCATGGTAGAACTTTCAATCAGCATATGTTTAGCACTTGAATTGTCAGTCATGGAATAATCTCCAATGTTGCCACAATCAGTGTACATTTTCAACAAAGCATTACCAACCAAAACATCAAGATCCAACCCAAGAATCAACACATTCCAAGAAACCAATTCTCTCTTCGGCATTTCATCAAACAGTTTGCTCAACATCATAGAATGCATATCCTCAACTAATTTTAACTTATTCTCATCAACAAAAACATTCAACCACAAACTATAACTAAACGTCCCGGGTTTAAACCCAAGTTTTTATTCCAGAACATCAAGTACACGAATAGATTCATCATAGAATTCAAATTTCGCACAACATTTGATGAAGAAGCAGAAAATACCCTCAATCGTCCCTTTCTGTCGTCGAACATCTGAAGGATCTACTTTGTAGAACACTGGAAGAACAATCCTCCCACACTCATATATCTTCGCCAACTCCTTTAGGCACCACCTCGACGATGCATAGTTTTCAGGAAATACACACACACACAGCACACAGTGGCAGTGGGAGTGGGGATGAGGGTAGGGGTGGGGGTGTGGCGTGGGTAACGGGGCTGGGTGAGGTGGGGTGGCGTGGGGAAAGGAGGGTTGGGGAAGATGACTTTTATTTATTTATTATTATTATTATTTTAAAAATGGATAATTTGGTCAATTCTTATAATTATTTAATGAATAAATTTGTTAAAAATTAAAAAAAAATTTCACTTAACGTGTGTGAAGTACAATATTCGTTAAATTTAATGGATTTTTTAACGGTAAGAAGGTGTTGTGTACTTTTGCTAAAGTACAGGAGGGTCGAGTGTCAATTTTCGTCTTGCAGATCAAATAACAATAAGTGCGACATCGAATAAAAGTTGATTCTTAGACTATCTTTTTTTTTTTTTTTGTTCATAATTCTAAGACTAAAGGCATTTAAGTTTTCCCTCCACAATGGAGGCATCAATAAAAAAAAATAAGTGAACGACTCAACGAGCCAAATAGCAAAAGATAAAGTAAAATGACATTCTCCTATAACGTTGTCTTGTAACGACAGAAGACATAAAATAAGAATAATTTATTAATAAATTTTGTGAATTTAAATAATTTAGATTAATTATCTTGTGCATATAGACTCAAAATTAAAATTATTAAACTCACGATATTAGTCTCGTATGCTAGCTTAAAGTTCTGGATATATAAGAACGTCAATGAAAAATAGAGAAGCTTCGCAAGAAAAATAGATTATCCGTGCCCTACTTGATAACACTCGTGAGAATATATAGTGTAACATATGATTACTAGGCACTTTGCTGATCAATCACGCAAGCCAGAGATTGAGGAATCCAAATTCTATCCAAATAGATAAAAGGGTATGTACCATTTATTACATAGTGCAATATTAGAATCGAAAAAGTGTGTTGAGTCGTGAATCATCCTTCTTCCATAATACGCAAACCGTGACTTAAATGACTTTCCAATTTTCCGACGTTAGTGGATGCAAAAGTTGATCCAATCGCGTCTTGAAGAAGTTTCTTGCTTCATTGCCAAAACTGTGACCAAAATTGATTGTTTCTTTTCTGTGAATGATATAGTATGAGATCAACATTGTTCTATAATGAGAAATTCACTCTAAATAAAATCATGTATTTAATCTATAAAAAAAAAAAATCATGTTAAATTTATTTTAAGATTACAAGTTTCATAATGTAACAGTTCATCCCAATACTTATTCTAAGTGAATCAATAACTAATTTATATTTATAAAAAATACATAAAAACAAATTCAAAACTTTTCAATGTAATACATCGTCATCCTACAACTCTATCCAATTCTTCAGCCCAGCATTGTCCTTGTCCCCCAAAAGCCCGATAATCTCATTTATTCGGACGGGGAAAAGGCAATTTTGTAAACAAAAAGCATGTGAATTCGATTCGATTCCCCCTTATAGAAAATACCCCTACCACCACCAAATTGCAAGGGTATTTTGGTCAACTACAAACTTTTTTCGTTTTTTTTAACGGAATCAGCAACAAGAATTAACGGTGTTCTAACTTTAAAAGATAAAGGACTGAAATGTATCACTTTTGAAGATAAGGGACCAAAGTATCAATGAAGTCAAACATAAGGAACTAAAAGTGGTATTAATCCTTTTTTTTTTTGTCAATAAGATAACTTTTTGTTTATGTCATGCGATTATGTCGGAGAACTGGTTCTATATACCCAACTTTATTTAAAAGAGTCGATTTTAGGGGTTGCCTACTTTATTATTATTATTATTATTTTTTGTTTGAAAATAGTAACATCATTGTCACTAAAATAAAATTAATACGATATTATTCTAATCCAGTGAGGTGGAAATCTGCTAACAAAATATCCTTCAAAGGGGAAGGAATTTTCATTAACGGGTCATGTGTTAAATTATTACTAACTTTACATTTAGTTTCTCGATCTAAGGTTTTATTAATAGTCTTTGTAACACACAAATTTTTTTCTCCTTTTTCTGGTAATGTTTGATATGCTCCACAATAGTTTTGCTTTTCCAGAAGATTGCACAATCAAGTGTGGTGATTGTTTTACCCCTGTTTGGATTGCACGGGGAAAAAGAAAGGAAAGAAAATAATAGAAATAAAAGGAAAAGAAATTTTTTGTTTGGATTACAAAAAAAATAATAAGGGAAAGAAAAGGAAATAAATTTACAATTCTTTCTTTGGATTGGAGAAGTAAAGGAAAGAAAAAGATTATTATTTTGTTTTTGATGACATGAAAACCCAGTTAGCGAAGTCTGACTACCCCGTGCTAAATTATTATTTTACCATCCTTTTTATAAGATAACCATAAAAAAGATTGAGGATAAATTAGTTTTTTTTTTTTAATGCATTTTACTTTCTTTTCCTTGATCCATTTTGCCCCGAATTTAAAGGATTGTAAAATCCTTTCAATTAAAAGATTTGAAATCCCTCTAAATTCTTTACTAAATTTCAAAATGCAATCCAAATAAGGGGAGGAATGGAAATCCCTCTCCTTCCTTTACGTTCTTTTAGAAAAGACAATCCAAACCAAATGTAAAGTATTAAGGACCAACTTTATCAATGCATATTTCTTTCTTTCAAGTCATTCATAAACGAATTAGAGTCTGTTTGGCCTAGTTTTTAGACATTTAAAAACACTTTTTGTAGGTTTAGAAGCTCAAACTTACTTGTTTTGCATTTTTTTAAAAGCACTTTTAAGTAAAAACCAAAGCTGAAAAAAGTTAAAATACAAAAGCTCCAAATCGGAGCTTTTCAAAAATAACTTTTGCGAAGTTCTTTTTACAAAATACGGGAAGCTCTTTTTTTTTTCTTCTTCTAAAAAATACCCCTTTATATTTTTTTATAATCCACAATTGCCCTTTAAATTTCTCAAGACGTTCTACCCTAATATAATCACTCATTCTTTCTCTCATATTTCAACTTTTTTTCCTTCCAAAGAAGAATAACATACTAGTAAAAAAGATCAAATCACCATCATTTTTCTCTGAGGTAAGCCCCATATTGCTTATTTTAGTATTTAAAACTTGTATTATATTATGTTTATTTAAAAGTCCCTTGAATATATATATATATATATGTTTATGAGGAATAAAGAAAAACAGAGTAATATGCCTCTTTAAGATTTTCGATTTGTATCTGGTAACTAATTAATATTCTCAAATTGGAACTGTTCACAGACTGGCAATTGCCCCAAGTGTTGTTGGCACGGCTAGACACAAGGATTTGCTTAAAATCATCACGTAATGATTGTTCAAAAATGTTGTGATTTTTAATACATTATCACTTTGCTTCTTTCTGTTCAGTATTTAATGCTAGTTTTACTTCTGTTTCAGTTCTTGATTTTTCCCTTTCATGTGAGATGTATATTTTATTTATATGTTGGCAATATATAAATAAGATTTATAGCGTGGAAGTGTTTCATGGGTAAGTCAAAGATGTCATTATCCACTATTTGGTTCTAACTCTGAGCTTGGATCATTCCAAGACGAGGCCAAAGTCGTGCAATAATTTTCTGCTTGTAATTGTTGCATTCTTTAACAACATAATATTGCAGTTTGCAGAATATATATGTGACGTAGAATGGAAGCGAAACACTAGATTCGTTCTAGTAAAACGTCCTTGATACAATGAAAACTTTAAATATTACAACTCTAGAATGCTAGAGAGGAAGTATACAATACTAGCTTTGTATTGATTGAGGTGTGTTTAATGAGCTTGGAAAGCTATCTATTTATAGGAGCTCTTAAACCTTAAAATTTGCTAAACTTCCTATGTGGGATAAAACAAACTAAATGATACTATTCATAACAAAACAATACTATTTATAACATAAGAAAAAATATGAAGGTTTATTTGTCCTTCTTCTTGGGTTTGATTTTGTCAATCTTTTTCATCAACTCCTTTGAATCATGTTCCGCATCAATCTCCTCCACTTGAGAAAAACTCGCCCTCGAGTTAATTTTCGGATATAAAGAACCTTTCTGTGGATAGTAATCATATAAATCAGCAACATTGAAGGTTGATGAAATTCCCCAATCATCCAGAAGATCAACCACATAAGCATTGTCATTGATCTTCTTTAAAATTTGGTAGGGACCATACTTCTTCGGATTCAGCTTGTTGTAGGTACCCACTGGAATTCTTTCTTTCCTCAAGTAGACCATGACCATATCCCTTTTTTTAAATACCTTTACCTTTTTATGCTTATCAGCTGCAGTATTATATTTGGCATTTGAGGCTTCCAATTTCTGTTTCACCTCTTCTTGAATAGACTGCACTTGTTCCGCCATTTTATTTGCTGCAATGCTCTTATCAGAGAATTTCGGCAGTTTAACCAAATCTAGAGCATGCTTTGGTACCTTCTTGTAGACAATGAAAAATGGTGATACTTTAGTTGAGCTGTGGATTGCACTATTATAGGCAAACTCAGCTTGTGCAAGTGCAAAATCCCATTGTCTCGGCTTATCTTGGAAAATACAACGAATAAAATTTTCCAAGATCTGTTGGTTGCCTCGGTTTGACCATCAGTTTGAGGATGAGCTGTACTGCTGAACTTCAAACTTGCATCGAAGCGCTTCCATAATGTGAGCCAGAAGTGAGATAGAAATTTAGAATCTCTATCAGAAGTGATGGATTTTGGGACTCCATGGAGTCGCACAATCTCTTGGAAGAATAGTCTTGCAATGTGCACTGCATCTGAAGTCTTCCTGCAAGGGATGAAATACGCCATCTTTGAAAATCTATCCACGACCACAAATACAGAGTCTACTCCTCTTTGGGTTCTTGGCAATCTCAAGACGAAATCCATAGACAAATCTTCCCAAATATCTTCTGGTATAGGCAACGGCATATAGAGTCCCGTGTTTTGTGTCTGGCCCTTTGTAGTTTGACAAATTGGACATTGTCTCACAAACTTGCCCACATCTCTTTTGATTTGTGGCCAGAAATACCTTTCCTCTACACTTGCAATAGTCTTATCTCGTCCAAGATGTCCACCGAGTCCTCTTCCATGCAAGTCTCGAATGATTTTCTCCCTTAAGGATGTCCTCGGGATGCAAAGTCTGTTACCTTTGAATAAGTAATCATCATGGACGTGAAAGTCTCCAGTTGGTTGCTTTGACAAGTATTTATGCCAAACTTCATTAAAATCTTCATCCTCTGGGTAGAGATTCTTTAGACATTCAAACCCTACAACTTCGCCACTTAAAGTAACCAGCAAAGTTGCCCTTCTACTCAAGGCATCGGCAACACGGTTGGAAACTCCTAATTTATGTTTAATAACATAAGGAAATTGCTCCATATACGAAGCCCACATTGCATGCATCTTGTTCAATTGTTTTTTACTCTTGAAATGCTTCAAGGCTTCATGATCAGAATATATTACAAATTCACGTGGAATTAAGTAATACTCCCAATGTCGTAAAGCTTGAAGCACATCATATAACTCCTGCTCATAGGTTGACTATTTTTGACGTGCCTCGCTAAGCTTTTCGCTGTAGAATGCAACAGGTCTGCCTTCTTGAGATAATACTGCCCCAATGCCAATTCCACCTGCATCACATTCCACTTCAAAAACTTTATCGAAATTCGGCAACACCAAGACAGGTGCAGTTGTTAACTTTTCTTTGATTTGTGCAAAACTTTTGTCAGCAGCCTCACTCCACTGGAATTTCCCTTTCTTTAAGCAATCAGTGAGATGAGCAACGATACTGCTAAAATTCTTAATGAACCTCCTGTAAAATGTGGCTAAGCCATGAAAGCTTCTACTTCAGTGACTGTCTTTGGAGTCGGCCAGGCTCTGATTGCTCGAACTTTCTCATCATCAACATGGATTCCTTCAGCACTTACAATGAAGCCCAAGAAAACTAAGCGATTTGTCATAAAACTGCATCTTTTTAAGTTGACAAATAGCTTGTTGTCTTGAAGGACTTTCATAATGTGACGCAGGTGGTCTACATGCTCTTCTTTGTTGTGGCTATAGATCAAAATGTCGTCGAAATAAACCACGACAAACCTTCCGATAAATGGCTTGAGAACTTGATTCATAAGGCGCATAAATGTACTTGGTGCGTTGGATAGTCCAAATGGCATGACTAACCATTCGTATAAGCCTTCCCGTGTTTTGAAAGCAGTTTTCCATTCATCTCCCGACCTTATACAGATTTGGTGATAGCCGCTGCGCAAGTCAATCTTTGAGAATATTGTTGACCCTTGTAATTGAACCAACAAATCCTCCACTCGAGGCATAGGAAAAGAATACCCGACTGGGATTTTGTTGATGGCTCGGCTATCCACACATATTCTCCAACTTCCATCCTTCTTGGGTGTCAACAAAGCTGGTACTGCACACGGACTCATACTTTCTCTAATATGCCCCTTGCGCATTAATCCTTCTACCTTCTCTTTTAGTACTTCATTCTCCTTTGGGCTCATCCGGTAGTGAGATAGATTTGGCAAACTTGCTCCAAGGACTAAGTCAATGTGATGCTGGATGTCCCTCATTGGTGGAAGTCTATCAGGTAATTCATCCGGAATAATTTCTTTAAATTCTTCCAATATGTGTTGTACCTTCTCTGGGACTTCTTCTTCATGCGATTCCTCTTCTTTGACTATAAGAGCAAAAGTTTTTCCGGTATTATTTGATTCTTTGAGGAATTCATTTGCAGAATATGCCATAATAAGAAAAGACTTTCCCTCCACTTTAGAAGTTTTAGGTCGATCTTTGTTGGTTGGGAGGATTGCTATTTTTTTCCCATTCCACCAGAAAAAGTAGACATTTGTTCTTCCTCGATGAGTTGCATCAACGTCATATTGCCACGGTCGCCCAAGTAGAATATGACAAGCATCCATGTCAATTACGTCACACATGATTTCATCCTGATAAGATTTTCCTATAGAAATAGGAACTTTGCACACCTCTGTGACCTTTATTGAAGGTCCTTTCTTGACCCACCCAATCTCGTACGGTATTGGATAAGGTTCTGTGGGCAGCTTCAAGTGATTCACCAAAGCTCTTGAAACAATATTCTCCCAACTCCCGTTGTCAATAATAAGGTTGCATACATTTTCTTGAATACTGTATTTTGAATGAAAGATGCGTTTGCGCTGGGATGAGTCTTCTTGTTTCGGGGTGTACAATAATCATTGAATGACACACGTCACTTGTTTTCCATCTTCGTCTGCAATTTCAGCTTCCTCCAAGTCATCATCATTATTGTACTCAACTTCTTCATCACACTCATTATCATAATCTGCTAGATTGACAGACTTGCGAGCTCGGCATTCATTGGAACGATGACCAGGTTCTCCACGTTTGAAACATTTTCCAATGGTTGGCCTAGCATATGGATTATTGGGTCGGGTGGTATTCGACGTCTGTCTGATTGATTTGGCCACCCCTTGATTGCTAGTACCAGTATTGTGAGTAGAATGACGAGTTGCTTCTTCTGCAACTTGTTTGCCTCTGTCAGGATTCTAACGGACTAGTACAAAAGGAGTTTGTCGAGTGGAAGGACGAGCCAAAAACATTTCTGCCTTTAATGTCATGTTGTAACCTTCATCAACGGTCCATATTGGAGCTAATGTCATCTTATCCCGAATTGCAAATTTCAAGACGTTGAGGTATCGTGATGTTTGCTGTTCCTCCGACTCTGATATATTGTACCTAGCAGTAAGGCGCAAAAATTCATCAGTGTATTCTCTCACTGATCGATAACCCTGGCTGTAATTTTGGTATTGTTGGAACAAGTATTGTTCATAATCTGGAGGAAGAAATCTTCCCTTCAGTTGTTGTTTCATCTTTCTCCAAGTCCGAACGGGTGCCTTCTATTGTTTTGCAAGGTGTCCCACCAAGCAGCTGCACCACACTTCAATTTGTAGGCGACTAGTTTTACTTGTTTGTCATGCGGTACATCCATCATGTCAAAGAATTTTTCAACTTCATAGCACCAATCAAGAAATGCTTCAATATTAAGATCGCCGTTGAAGTTAGGAATGTCGGCTTTAGGACGATATTCGTCAAAGCCTTGTCCTCTCCTGGTTGCATGTTGATGCTTTTGATTTATTTCTTCGTCATTGTCAGATTCCTCCTCATATGTTGGTGGTCTGCGATGTCGAGCAAAACCATGTTGATGAGGATGTTGTGGTTGATTTTTAGCTCGTGGTTGTGTTTGGTTGATTCCTCGGTAGTTTAGGAGCTCTTCATCAGATTCATCTTCATAGGCTGGTTGCCTATGACGAATTACAAGGTCGCGTTGATTGATAGGTTGGCCATGAGCATCTTCTCTGGCACGGTTGATCCCACCATCGTTACGAGCCCTGTTGGCATTTAGGCTTAAGTTGGAAAGGATGTCACGAATCTCTCGGAGTTCATGGGTCATCTTTTTTTCTTGAGTTTGTATCGCTGCCCAAAGGGCCTCCATCCCTCGATCACCGTCAATAGGATAGCCGCCTTCGCCTCTGCTATGGCTACTACCAGCAATGTTGATGTCGACGTTGCCACTATATCCACCGCCATTGTTGTTCTTGGATGCCATCTTCTCCGGCTTATAGGTTTGTAATTTAATCGGTCGAGGTTTCTGATACACAGGATCCACTATACGTGGCAAGTGCAGAGCATACGACTCAATCGACCAATCAAGCTTTCTGATGCACAGGGTCCACTATTAGTGGCAAGTGCAGAGCATACGGCTCAATTACAACTACAACCCTCTAAACTAGGACTCTCGAACTTGGCTCTGGTGCTAACTGACGCAGAACGGAAGCGAAATACTAGATTCGTTCTAGCAAAACGTCCTTGATACAATGAAAACTTTAAATATTACAACTCTAGAATGCTAGAGAGGAAGTATACAATACTAGCTTTGTATTGATTGAGGTGTGTTTAATAAGTTTGGGAAGCTATCTATTTATAGGAGCTCTTAGGCCTTAAAATTTGCTAAACTTCCTATGTGGGATAAAACAAACTAAAGGATACTATTCATAACAAAACAATACTATTCATAGCATAAGAAAAAATATGAAGGTTTATTTGTTCTTCTTCTTGGGTTTGACTTTGTCAATATTTTTCATCAACTACTTTGAATCATGTTCCGCATCAATATGTGTGCGTGTGTGTATACAGATGTCTGTCTATATTTGAGTATTATGTTTGCTTTTATTTATGCCAAACAATACTGCTGGGAAGATACAATAAAATATACTTAAATTCAAATAAATCATTCATTAGGTGAAAGCGATAGGACAAACTGTAGGAGAAGAGGGTTGCTAAGAGACGGGGGTTGCTAAGAGATTAATTAATTTAAACTTTTGATTTTTACACCTAATGTGTTTCATCGATGTTAGTTAAATATTATGATTTAAGTATGTTTACTGCACAGACAAATCTCTAATTTTTTTTAGGTCAAATGTGAAAGGAAAACAATTATAATGGACTAGATTAAAACAAGGGTAAAATGCACTATATATACTCTTCAAGTGATTTGCCAAATAAGGTAGTAATTACCTCCTGTATAGTATCATAATAATCTCATAAAACTCTCATGTTTTTTATAATATTGTACATAACCTTCCTACCGGTAGTTGGTTTATCCAAGTTAAATAGTGTGTGCATCTCATGCACTAACTTTGTGTCGTGACTATGACAAGAAAGGGTTATGTGCAGTTGACATAGAACCACGGGGATTTGATGAGATCATTTTAGTATAACATAAAGGGATAGCTAGTTTATGATGATAAGTCGAATATGGATACAAGATTTATTTGATCATTTCAATACGATAAGGAGGTATCTTACTATTATGAAAAGTACTGGATATTATGCATATTAAATGAAAGATATTGTGGTTTTCATCTTTTTGGTTAATCTTCAATTATTGAAAATTTATCCTTGAATATTTGCTGCATTTAAAGTTAGTTTTCTTCAATGTTCGAAAATGGTATTAAGTAACCGTTTGCATGAATGTATATGCAATTGCCTGCTAAAAATCTTTTTATTAAATGATTGGATTTGGAAATGCAGTCTTTGAGTGCCAAAAGGGAAACAATGGAAATGAACTAATATATTTAACGCTCTACTGTAGTCATTTTTTTCCTTATAATTAGTCATTTTTATAATTTTTTCTAGATATATGGCACTAATATATTCTTATGACACACAGGTGCAAATTTTCATATGTAGTATGACTATTCATAACTTTATTAGAAGACATGTACTAAATGCAGATACAAAGATGCAAATTACAGAGCAAGAAGAAGATGACGAGCAAGATGAAGAAATTGAACCAAATGACTTTATTGCAGAAGAAGATTTAAGAAGTGCACGTACTCAAAGGGCTATGGAGGTCTTACGTGATTCTAGTAGGGATAGGTTGGTGCAGGATTAGAGAAATGAACGTTGAATTTTTTGTTTCAATTCTTAATAGGTTTTTTAAAGCTTTCCATGTATTTTGATTATTACTGAATTTATTATAGACATGCTATGTAATTTTATAACTTCTTAAATAATTAGATAACTTATTTGTAGTTTTTATAATTTTATTATTTTTTAATGATTCTACTATTCTTTTATTTTTCTCATATTTATTTTTTTTATCCAACTATATCGTTAAAAGAGTTTCTGTCAGCTTTAATATAACTATTTTATGGGCCAAACAGTTTAATAACTTTAGCTTTGTCATTTCTGGTCAATTTTATAACCCACAACACTTTTATAGTAAGAGGCCAAACAGGTTCATGAACAGTAAACAGTACTTCTGACATGAAAATGCCAAACAGTTAACAATTTTTGTTCAACATCACTTTTAACAAAAGTTCTATTGCTAAAAGATCTACAACTCAAAAGCTCATTTTTCACAGTTAGACCAAACAAAGCCTTAATAATCAATACTGTCTCAATTTCACAAATTCATAAAAGTGGCCCACACTTCTTACTGTCTTAAAGGCAATATAATTTGCTACTCCCAAAAATATTGACTTGAAATTAATGCATGAAATCGTATTTGGAACTTAACATTTTCAGTGCCTTGATGCCTTCCAGTAGTCACATTAGTTGAACTCGACAGTTTTATCTCATGTGCTACTCTGTTTGCTAGTTTCCTCTTCTTCAATTTTTTTTTCTTTTTCTTTTGGATGAGAGATACACTAGCAAGAAATCATTAGGATTCACTCTAGGACTTCTTGCTAGTGTATCTCTCAGTTAGACATGATCCCAACTAAAAGAGTATGGTCCTCATCAGTTAGATATAAGGTCTTTCGAGATTGATTAAAAAAAATTGCCTATTGACTAATTCAAGTCTAATATGTGATCAAATTTCCTACCACACTTCAAACGTTTCACTAATCGATTGACCTGTAAGAACTAATTGTTAATTTTTAAAGTTAGCCAAAAGGATTCAGGATAAGGTTGTTTTTATTACAATCCTTCAACGACTCTTATGTCCAGCCTGGTATAATTATTATTAGGCTAGCGGAATGATGGAAAAGTTGTGCCTTCTTGAGAGAACAAGGTACAATAAATAATTGCAAATTAACCATCTATGGTACAATATCCAGTTGTTTTTGCTTGAAAACACAAGGGAATAAGTCCAATCTCCTTCCCCTCTTATCAACTCCATAAATTGAAACCATGGTTGCAATAACATTCACACCACCAGTAATGACAGCAGACATTAACGAAGCATCATCTCCAAAGCCGATAGTTTTGAACAAAACAGGAGCGTAAAACATGATCACATTGATTCCAGTAAGTTGCTGAAAGAATGGAATCAGGATAGCCATTGTCAGTTGTGGCCTATACTTCCTTTCCAGGATATTTCTCCAGGGGTGTTCCACTTGCTTAGAGGCCTCACTACCCGCTACTAAATCATTAAACTCTTCATCGACACTGGTAATACCCCTGATCCTTTTGAGCTTTGCTTTTGCCTCATCGTGCTGGCCACGCTCGATCATTGAGTTTGGTGTCTCAGGGAGGACAAGCGATCCAACCGTGATGATCAGGGCAGGAACCATAGCTCCTCCCAAGCTCAGACGCCATCCCCATCCACCATGAATTTTAGCAACGAAGTAATTCAACACATTGGCTACTAGGATACCAATTGTGATTGACAATTGAAATCCAATGTTGAGTGTACCCCTATACTTTTAAGGAGCCATCTCAGAGAGGTACAATGGCACGGACTGCAGAAACATACACAAATCAGTGTCATGTTAACACCAAACACTACCTTGTGGCAAAGCAAACTTAGATAATTTCTCATAAATCTCAGCAAATCAATCCACAAAAGATGAACTGAAAACACCAAAGAGTTATAATAATGTATTTTGAGTTCGAATCATGACCTCAATAGTCATGGGTAAGAAAAATAAATTGAAAATCCAAAAGAGGAAAAGAGGGAAAAAAAATGTCACTTTCTTGGGACCACATATCCTTTAAATCACTTATTTTTTATTTTGGACAAAATAGTCATTAATCTTTCAATTTAGTGATAGTTATTAGTCTTTGGAACAAAACTTATTAAAAAATAACGTTAATAAACACGTGAATATCACGTGGCCGCAAAATACATAAATTTTAGGGTACTTATATTATACAACGTGACAATATTATCCTTGAAAATTTGTGAATTTTACGGCCACGTGCCATCTACGTGTTCACTAACGATATTTTTTCGACGGATTTTGCTCAAAGGACTAAAGATTGTCACCAACATGAAAGATGAATGATCATTTTGTCCAAAATAAAAGATAAAAAACTTAAATATAAAAAAAGGCCAAGATGTAGAATCATTTCGGTAAATTACCCGAGTGATTTATTGTTGCAAGTGTCAACAAAAAAAAAAAAACATGTAGGACTCTCAAAGAGCGTGCTAATAGAAAAGATTGGCTAGCTAGTAGCTCTAGACTAGGTTTTCTCCCTCAAAATTGAATGATTGATCTCCTATGGAGTTGTTTCATCACTTATTTTTTATTTTGGACAAAATGGTCATTAATCTTTCAATTTAGTGATAGTTATTAGTCTTTGGAACATAACTTATAATGTTACGTGGCCGCAAAATGCATAAATTTTAGGGTACTTATATTATACAACGTGACAATATTATCCTTGAAGATTTGTGAATTTTACGGCCACGTGCCATCTACGTGTTCACTAACGTTATTTTTTTGACGGATTTTGCTCAAATGACTAAAGATTGTCACCAAAATGAAAGATGAATGATTATTTTATCCAAAATAAAAGATAAAAAACTTAAATATAAAAAAAAGACAAGATGTAGGATCATTTCGATAAATTACTCGAGTGATTTATTGTTGCAAGTGTCAACAAAAAAAAAAAAAAAAAAAACATGTAGGACTCTCAAAGAGCGTGCTCATAGAAAAGATTGGCTAGCTAGGAGCTCTAGACTAGGTTTTCTTCCTCAAAATTGAATGATTGATCTCCTATGGAGTTGTTTCATATCCTTCATGAAGGGTTTGTAAGATCAGGCATCGGTTGATGCTTTTCAATTAGCAACCAATAAAGAAAAAAGAGTGACGAAACTTAACCCCTATTAACTCTACTTGTATATATATATTCCTTATGATAATTTTTGCTCATCTGACATCACGCATGACAGCAGTGATCTCCCAATATTTGATGAATTTATGGGAGTGAAAGGATGAAAAACCATCTAAAATAACAAGTAAACTGCGCACCTCAGATTTAATGTTATTAAGTTGCCTAAACAATAATTAACTCAACTCGGAATATGATGCTGCAGCCTGCAAATATCTCCAAGGTTCAGCTTGACCTTTCTTGTTCTCTCATATTATTCACCCTAGCTTTGCATTGTGTCTTGCCGGCTATGTTTCAGCCTCTAAATTTATAACAATATGCACTTTGGTTTGTATGGTTATTCGGCTTCTAATTCACCATAAATACTTTAGATTATGGAGAATCATATGCAAGAACAACAACAGTCATTAGTAATATATTTCCTACGTGCAAAGGAAGCAAGAAAAATGGCCAAAAATGGAGCTTCAGTGTTTGGGATTAGTGCTCTCACTTCTTCTCATTATCACCTTGGCTGAGAGCAGAACACTCTCTGGTGAGTCTTAAATCATTCAAACACTAGTCAAGTCAGCTTTCCTCAACGGCTACCTTGAAGAAGAAATATACATAGAACAACCTCAAAGGTTCGTGGCAAAAGGACAAGAAGATAATACACTTTGAAATTTGTACAGCACTAAGCAAAATAAAACTACAAAACCACAAGGAAGGCAAAAAGACTTAGAGCATCTAACCCATAAGACAAAAATTGAAAGGTTCAAAGCCTCCAATATAATTAAGGTGGCGATCAATATGCTGGATTGGGTAAGGAATGGAATCCTATTACCCACCTCTATTTCGATTCTCATGCATGGTATGAAATAATGAACCTATAATCTGGTTCCCTAGATATTTCAATTTTCTGCAATTCAGGATTAGCCATTGTCGACAAAACATATGAGATTAGCCCATTCTACATTCATGGGATTAAACTTATTTGTCAAATAATCAAAACTCCTTTCAAAACATAATATGCTACAAAACTATCATGATCATCATCATCTTATGAATTTATAAGCATATTATGTATATGTTACAAAACTCCATTGTCAAATGACTAGAATGTCCTTTCAAATTATTACAAATCTAGCCCTTTATATGCATGTTGTTATCTTAATAATAATAATAATAATAATAATAATAATAATAATAATGATGATGATGATGATGATAAATAAAATAAAAAATAAACATATTACATAATTCATTTGTCAAATGACTAAAATGCTCTTATGAAATATGACATATTACAAACGTAGCCCTTTAATACATGTTATTACTTCAAATTTCTTTTAAAACATATATGTATATGTTTAGTATGAAAAATCAAATTAATTGCCACTAAAAAAGTATTAGTATTATAATATCCGTGAAATAAAATTTTAAATCCGTCCCTGATTACTAGTATGAGTATTCATTCATTTCGTGATGCATTGGCATTTTTTACCCTTTGTTCTTAAAATTAATAGGTGATGCAGTTCCAACACCAAGTTGTGATTCAGTGGTTGGTGTGTAAAATGGTGACACTTGTTTCTGCATTACTGAGTCGTTCGACTTGACTGCTGAATTCTTTGGTGGAATCAACCCCAATCTCAATTGTGATGCACTTTTCGTGGGTCAATAGCTTTGCGTTAAAAGGGACAGTGAATTAAACTAACTGATGAGAAACTAATACTCACTATGATTTCTAGAATAATATCAAGAATAAGGAAGCATTTCTTGAATGCTTAAGTCGCTCTCTCCATGAATGATGGATGTATTGAAGATGGCAATTGCTTTTTATTGGAATTTTAAGATAGTTTATATCAATGTATTTCTCCTATATTTTCAGATAAATTTATGTTTACTCTTATTTACAATAACGTGAAAATTCTAAATTGATATCTAAACTACTGTACAAATATTAATAATGTAGGATAAATCATAAAATAAGGGCAAATATAACTATCGACGACTATAGAAAGTTTTTAATTTACCTTTGTCATTGCTAAAAATCATTGAAACTAGATGGTTACTCAATGAAAGGACAAACAACTGGTCTAGATGACGGTTAACAAACCATTTTCCCTTATAAATATTGTAGTATATACACACCCAATCCAAGAAGTATGTTAAACCACCTTTAAATTTATCCATAGGAAAATTTTATAACATAGCTTTTACGTACAGTAAAATCTCTTTAAATTAATAGCGTTGGGACCACCAAATTCTATTAATTTAGCTAGATATTAATAAATAGAGTTTTTTTTAATTTTTTTGGATTTATAACAAACATATTATGATTATGATGTCTTTTTTTTTTAAAGTGACTTGTATTTTTTCGGTCCAATTTGAAAAGATAAGTAATGAGAATAGAAGATAAAATTTAATTTAATAGGATTAGAACAATGTTTATCTAATCTCGTATCCAAGTGCTTGTAGGATGAGGATGATAACTAATTTTTCTAATATTGTATCATAATCCTTGTATGTTTATCTCAATTTTTTCTCTTTAAATAATTAAATATGAGATTCTACTAGATTTGAAATTCAATAAAAGACAAGCTACTCTTGATTTATATTTTAAGAAAACCTCATAGTCAATTTATTATGTACTTTTTAGATAATTATTAATTTATAAAATATTTGGATCAATAAAATACAAAGAAATTTTTTTAAATGTATTATCTTATAATTTTATCGATTTTATCAACTTTTTACACTGGTCCCAAATCGGGACCAGACATTTTTATTAATTAAAAAAATATTAATTTATCAAATATTAATTTAAAGAGCTTCTACTTTATTTTTATTTACTATCACTTTCATTAAGAGTGGATATATTGCGTCACAAACCTCAAAATCAAACTAGCTAAATCTTGAGAAACGTGACTACAATACTACAATAAACTTAATTAGGAATGCCCTTTGAAATTCGTAAGCCACTAACCAAAATAAAACTATAAAACCACAAGCAAGGTGGCAGGTCTTAAAGCATCTAACCCATAAGATAGAAATTGAATTGTTTAAAGTGGTATGTTGGAATGGGTTAAGAATGAAATAATATTTCTGACTTTATTTCAATTTTCATGTATGGCATGAAGTAATGAACGTAAAATCTCATTCTTAGGTAATTTGATTCTCCCAATTTGAGATTAGCTATTCTGGACAAAGCAAGCCTATTCCACCTTCATGATATTCAACTCATTTTTTCAAATTACAAAATCTCCCTTTCAAAACATGATGTATCACAAAACTAACTTTTTATATAGATATTATTGTCTAAAAAAGAGAAATAAACATAAACATGATAATATGATAACAATAATAATAATAATAATAACAATAATAATGATGATGATGATAATTAATAATAATAATAATAATAAACATATTATATGTATAATAATAAAATGACAATCTTATATTCTTGTAGACTAACTATCAAACGTGAGTGTGAAATCAATACATCCATTTTCATCTTCAATCATAGAATATACCAAGCAAGGTATAATCTTTGCCAAGATTCCTTAACCTATTACATTCTTGTCCAAATTCATTATAGGATACCAATCACCATTTAAAGCAATAGCTCCGATTGGTTACATAAATCAATAAAAAAAAAATCCGGATGGGAGTACAAAAATTCTGAATTTACTTACTTAAATTAATTGAACATTGAAGTGGTCCGAATGTCATAAAGGAATCCTAGCGCCACGGGAGATCATCTAATCCCTTAGCCTCAAGCGAAGTGACTATTCTCACCATTTGCCAAAAATATAAATTTCAAAGAGGAGAAAATGACAAAGCAAACTTAAAATCTCCTTAAGTAGTACGACCCCAAAATTGAACCATACTTTACGAAAATAAATCCATTTTCGAAGACTTTACATGAATGCGAATAATTATCTTTCGAAAATGCAAAGGTAAACAATCACTTATAGAAGAATCTATATATTCAGTTATTTCTCTGTAATTTTTCTTTTCCTTCAAGCCAACCTTTGGCCAATTTTTATGAACAACACTTCCAATTTCGCTTAATTGTTTGTGAATCAGCTGTGATCGTTACAGAACCCAAGGAGGTCAGTGTCGAGGCTATAGTCTTTGTAGCTTAGGCTACCCTCAATAGAGTCTCTATAATGAGTTTCTATCTATCATTTTAGAGACTCATATAGAGACTAAGATCAATTTTAAAGACCCACTTAGAGACCAAGGCAAAAAAACTATTTTAGAGATCCATTTAGAAACCAAGATAAAAGAAAAACATCTCCAGTGATGGTCTCTATAAAATTGAGTCTCTATATTATATTAATTTTAATTTTACATAATAATTTAATTATGTGTTATTTTTTATCGTGTGTTACTTTTTTTTAATTAATTGTTATTTAGATTATTTCAAATTTTTTAAAGAATATTTCAACTAAAAAATAAATAAATTACAACAAAGATAACATTTAAAAAATTAGGATTACGTTTAATTATATAATTGAATGAAAATAACTGATTAAAATTTTCTAATTAAAAATAAAGCTTAATTACAATTAAAAAATAACCTAAACTAAAAAACATAAAATAAAAAAAACTATAAAAACTAAAAAAGTTTACCAAACCAAAAAAACTAAACTAAAAAAATAAAAAAAAAAAAAAAATACAAAACCATAATTAAAAAAAAAGTCTAATTAAAAAATCCTAAATACAAAACTTTAATTAAAAAAGTATAATTACAAAATCATAATTAAAAAAACCTAAATAAATATATAAAACAATTTAATTAAAAAATAATAATAACCCTAAATATAAAAGCCCCATTTCCCCGCTGCACCCCACCATCTTCCCCGCTGCACCCCACCCCACCCTCCTTCTTCGTTGCCCCCACCACCGGCGAAACCACCACAACATGGGTTTTTTTTTTTTTTTTTTTTTTTGTGTTTACCTTTTTTTTTTGTTTCTGTTTGTTGAAAAAAAACAATTTTTTTTTGTAATTTTTTTGCTGTTTATTAAATTTTTTTGTTGCTGTTTGTTAAATTTTTTTGTACCTTTTTTTTTTTTTTCAAATCTGATGATGTCAAACAATCTGACATTTTTTTTTGGAAACTCCGTTTTTGTCTTCTTGTATAGTCTCTATTTTCTTCAATAAATTTATTGAAAAAAATAGAGACTAGATGCTATTTTGAAGACTCAAAACTTGAGTGATGTCACGATTTTGTCAAAAACTATCAAATAATATTTTAAAGACCCCCATTAGTAATGAATTTTAATTAATAAAGTCTCTAAAAATAACAATTATTGCTGTTTAGAGATTCTATTAAAGATACCCTTAATTAAAGAGTGATTTATTATTACACGTGTCAACAAAATAAGTAGGACTTTCAAAGAGCGTGTTCATAGAAAAGACTGATTAGCTAGGAGCTCTAGGTTTTTTTTTAATTTTTTTTTTAATTTTATTTTTTTTTTGTTTTTGGTTAAAGGAGGGTACTTCTCTCAGGCATTGGTTGATGCTTTTCAATTACCAACCAATAAAAAATAGAGTAAAGAAACTCAATCCCCATTAACACTACTTGTATATATATATTCCTTATGATAATAATTTCTACTCATCTGACATCAGGCATGACAGCAGTGATCTCTCAATATTTGATGAATTTATGGAAGTGAAAGGATGAAAAACTATCTAAAATAACAAGTAAAATGCGCATCTCAGAGTTAATGTTATTAAGTTTCCTAAACAATAATTATCCGCTGCGGAATATGATCCTCTCATATTATTCTCCTCTCATAATATTGTAAAAGAAAAATCTCAATTCTATATTAAATTGAAATCATCTCCACTAAACTACACCCCAACACCACCACCACACCCCCCCCCCCCCCCCCCCCCCCCCCCCCCCCCCCCCCGCGTAAATTTTCCCCTTTCCTCGCCTGCAAACCCCCCCACCCTACCGTCATCCCACCACAATAAACCCTACCCCCACGGGACACCACCCTACCCCACCAGCACTGGGTAAGCATCCTCCGTGTTTGTGTGTATGTTTGACTGGCTGTGTGTGCGCGCGCGTCGTGGTAATGGTGGTAGGTGTGTTTTCATAGAGGTGGTGATGTGCTCCATGTCTATGTGCGTATTTTTTGTGAGTGCATATTTTGTGCTGTGTATTTGGTTATGGTGGTGATGGGTGTGTTGTGGTGGTGGTGGTGGTGATGAAAGAAGGGAAGAAGAAGATGATGAAATTAACAGTGTGTGTGGTGTGTTAGTGTGTGCGTGAGTGTGAGGGTGTAAGGTTTGGTTGTGGTGGTGATGGGTGGGTGGGTGGTGGTGGAAAAAGGGAGGAAAAAGATGATGAAATTGACAGAGCTTGTGTGTATGTGTGGTGTGTTAATGTGTGCATGAGTGTGAGGGTGTGACTCGGTGTGAAGATGAAGATGATGATTTATGACTAGAAAAAGTAAAAGATGACGACGATGAAAATTAAAAAGAAAAAGAGAATATGTAAAAAGACTAAGTATTTTTAAACTTAAATGAATGACTGAAATAATTTTAATTTGATATAAAAGGTTGAGATTCTCTTTTTATAATATTATGAAAAAAAACTCAATACGAGAGAATCTTTATCCGCTGCGGCCTGCAAATATCTCCAAGGTTCTATATCCAAGGTTCAGCTTGACCTTTCTTGTTTTCTCGTATTATTCACCCTAGCTCTGCATTGTGTCTTGCCGGCTATGTCTTAGCCTCTAAATTTATAACAACATGCACTTTGGCTTGTATGGTTATTCGGCTTCTAATTCAGTATAAATACTTCAGATTATGGAGAATCATATGCAAGAACAGCAACAGTCATTAGTAATATATTTCCTACGAGCAAAGGAAGAAAGAAAAATGGCCAAAAATGGAGCTTCAGTGTTTCTAAATATGGGATTAGTACTCTCACTTCTTCTCATTATCACGTTGGCTGAGAGCAGAACACTCTCTGGTGAGTCTTAAATCATTCAAACACTAGTATTTAGTTGGAGAAAATATGGCATTTAATGCCATTGATTGCGTTACAATTTTATGGTGTCACATGTAATGCTTTACATATCCAAAATGGTTACAAGGATGGATCCACAATAGTGCTAGTAACGACTGCAGATCCCATTATTTAAAAAAAAAAAAATAAAATAATTGTATTATTGCAAATATCTTTTCTAAATGTTTGTATTTTCAGCATGAAAAATTGAATTATTCTCCACGGAGAAAATATTGGAGTTATAACACCCACAAAAATAAAACTTTGGATCTATCCCTAAATACTAGTACAAGTTTTTCAATTAATGGTACATTGGCATTTTTTTACCCTTTGTTCTTGAAATCAACAGGTGATGCAGTTTCAACACCAAGTTGTGATGCAGTAGTCAGTGTGCAAAGTAGTGACACTTGTTTCAGCATTGTTGAGTCGCTCGGCTTGACTGCTGAATTCTTTGGTGGAATCAACCCCAATCTCAATTGTGATGCACTTTTTGTAGGTCAATGGCTTTGCGTTAAAGGGACAGTAAATTAAACTGATTGATGAGAAACTAATAGTCACTATGACTTCTAGAATAATATCGAGAATAAGGAGGCATTTCTTGAATGCTTAGATCACTCTTTCTACATGAATGAATGATGGATGTATTGAGGATGGCAATTGCTTTTGTTGTTATTGGAATTTTAAGATGGTTTATATAAATTAAATGTATTTCTCCTATATTTTCATATCAATTTATACTTATTCTTGCTTATAGTAAAATGTGAAAATATCTAAACTGATGTCTAAACGACTATACAATCTCAATAGTCAAACCACGTGCTCAATAGTAAAATGCAAAATTCTAAACTGATATCTAAATGGCTATACAATCTCCTATATTTTCATATCAATTTATGCTTATTCTTGTGTACTCACCCAATCCAAGAAATGTGTTGCAACACTTTTAAATTTACCCATAGGAAAGGTTTATAACATAGCTTTTACTTACTTTCATTTGCTATTACTTTCAATAGGAAAAAGATACAGTGTCACAACTCAAAACTAGTTTAAGGAAAGCTTAAGAAACATGACTACCAAGCACTTAATTAGGAATACCCTTTGAAATTCGTAAGGCACTAATCGAAACAAACTTATAAAACCACAAACAAGGCGACAAGTCTTAGACCATCTAACCCATAAGACATAAATTGAAAGGTTTAATGTCTCCAAAACAATTAAGGTGGCAATTGGTATGGTGGATTGAGTTGGGAATGAAATGATATTCTCGCATTCTTTTTTATTCCCAAGTATGGTATAAAGTAATGAACCTGGAATCACATTCCTTAGGTAATCCGATTTTTTCTAATTTGGGATTAGCCATTTTAGATCAAATATATGGGATAAACCCATTCCAAGTTCATGGGATTGAACTTATTTGTCAAATGACTAAAACCTTTTTCAAAATGTATTATCTTACAAAACTAGCCTTTATATAGATATTATTATCTTAAAAATATAAATAAACATATATATATATATATATATATATATATATATATATATATATATATTTATGTATATATATTACAAAATTCATTAGACAAATGACCAAAATGTCTTTAAAAAAACATATCACAAAACTAACCCTTTATATACATATTATTGTCTTAATAGTAATAATAATAATGATAATGATAATAATAGTCATAAAAGTGATAATGGTAATAATGATAATCATAAATGATAATAATAGTAAATAACAATAAATAATAAATAATAAATAGTAACCCTATTATATACATGTCACCGAACTCATTTGTCAAATGACCAACATGTCTTTCAAAACATAACATATTACAAACTTAGGCCATTATATACATGTTATTGTTTTAAGAATAAAAAATATATAACAATAATATTTGTAATAATAATCATAATACTATAATAGTAATGTTATAAATAATAATCATCTTATCAACTAATAATGATAATAATGATACTAATAATCATAATATATAATAGACATATTATATATATAATAACAAAAAGGCAATCTTGTGATTTATACAAATCATTCCCAATACTATTTTGGTATACTAACTATCAAACAAGTGTTTTGAATCAATATATCTATTCACATCTTCAATTTTTGAACATACCAAGCTAGACATAATCTTTGTCAGTTATCTCACTCGTTAACTTATTAAATTCTTATCCAAATTCATTACAAGATACCAATCGACATCTAAAACAATAATTCCCAATGGTTACATAAATCTTTGAAAAAAAAAAAAAACGGATGGAGTATAAGATTCTGAATTTACAGTCTTGAATTGATTGAACATTGAAGTGGTTCAAACCTCATACAGGAATGATCCTAGTATCAGAGGAGATCATCTAATCCCATAGCCTCAAGAAAAGTGACTCTATTCACATTCACCATGAATAAAAAATATAAATTTCAAAAAGAAGAGAAACCGACAAATAAAATCTCATAGTAGGATTCCAAAATGGAATATTCTTTACGAAAATAAATATTAAAGATGTAATATGCGATGCCAAAAATGATGATAGTCACATGTGCTTCAGTCAAAAATGGTGGCTACTTTTGCTCAATTTTTTAGTATTTGGTAACATCAAAAAATTGATCAGTTGGAAAATATTTTTCGGTCAAATATTACGGCTAGTACAAAATTTAAAAAAATATTTTTATGTCATTTGGGAGAAGAAAATATTTTTTCGAAACTCACCCACCCTTAACCCCTTGCCCTGCCCCCTCCCCCTTCCCCACTCCCTCCCACCCCCAACCTCACCCTCACCCTCACCCTTACGGTTAACACATATATTATGTGTATACCATTTTTATAAAATCTAATGTCGGAAAATATTTTTTATTGTACATCCAAACACTATAAAAATTTTTTTAGTATTTTATTTTTAAAAAAATTATTTTCTCTCAACAAGTTATTTTATGGCAAACAAACGGAGCCCAAGAAACATTCATTTTTGAACTCATGCATAAAACATAACATAACGCAAATCATTGCTTTTGGAAAATGCAAATGTAAATATTCACGATGTGAAGTATGGAATAGTTGCATGCTTCTGAAAAATTCAAAGAACAAATTATAACCCAAGATAGTCAGGATATATATGTACAATCCTCACCATAGAAAAGCTAAACAAATTAGCGTGCTTATAGAAAAGATTGATAGTTCTAGACTCGGTTTTCTTGCTCGAAATTGGATAATTGATCTCCTATTCAGTTGTTCAATATCCTTCATGAAGGGTTTATAAGATCAGGCATCAGTTGATGCTTTTTAATCAATGAATTTTAGTTGTTACCGACCATTTAAAGGAAAAAAAAGAGTGAAGAAACTTAACCCCTGTTCACACTCTCACACACACACTCACACACATATTATATATATAAAAAAATGCTATAAATTTAGGGTCTACACAAATTACCTTGCATATATTGGATGTGAATTGATGAAAAACCATCTTAAATAACATATAAAATTCGCATCTCGTATTGTTCACCCTAGCTTTGCATTGTTTCTTGCCGGCTATCTTTTGGCCTCTAAATTTATAACAATGCACTTTGGCTTGTATGGTTATTCGGCATGTAATTAACTATAAATACTTCTGACTATGGGAAATCATATGCAAGAACAGCAAGAATCATCAATATATTATATATATATATATATATATATATATATATATATATATATATATATATATATATATATATATATTTCCTACGTACGTGCAAAGGAAGCAAGAAAAATGGCCAAAAATGGAGCTTCAGTGTTTCTAAATATGGGATTAGTGCTCTTACTTCTTCTCATTATCACCTTGGCTGAGAGCAGAACACTCTCCGGTAAGTCTTAAATAATTCAAACACTTGGTTGCAGAAAATATGGCATTAAATGCCAATGATTGGGTTACAATTTTATGGTGCTACTTGTAATGCTTTGCATACCCAAAATAGTTACAAGAACGGATCTACTATAGTGTTAGTCATGACGGTAGTTCTCACTACTCATTTTTTATAAAAAAAATAATAATAAACCAAATGTATTATTCCAAAATTTTCTTTTAAATAAGTGCATTTTCAGTATGGAAAATAAAATTAATCTCCACCTAGAAAATATTTGTGTTAAGGTCAGATTTGCGTTTGACCACAAGTGTTGGACTGGACTTTCTTATCCGTGGCTAATAGTTATGAATTTGAGTTGGATTACCTACAAAACAAGGACCCTTGAGGGGTCGGATTTGTACTGGGCCACAACTGCTAGCTGGACTTTCTTATTTATGACTAACAATTTAAATTATAACACCACAAAAATTTTAGATTCGTCCCTAAATACTAGTACATGTATTCTTTTCATGGTGCATTGGCATTTTTTACCCTTTGTCTTTAAAATCAACAGGTGATGCAGTTTCAGCACCAAGTTGTGATGCAATAGTCAGTGTGCAAAGTGGCGACACTTGTTTCAGCATTGTTGAGTCTCTCGGCTTGACTGCTGAATTCTTTGGTGGAATCAACCCCAATCTCAATTGTGATGCACTTTTCATAGGTCAATGGCTCTGCGTTAAAAGGACAGTAAATTAATCTCACTATGACATCTAGAATAATAACAGAATAATGAGGCATTCCTTGAATGCTTAGGTCACTCTCTACATGAATGATGAATGTATTGAAGATGGCAATTGCTTTTGTTGTTATTGGAATTTTAATATGGTTTATATAAATGTATTTCTCCTATATTTTCAGATCAATTTATGGTTACTTTTTTTTTTTTAGTAAAATGAGAACATTCTAAATTAATATCTAAACTACTATACAAATCTCAATAGTCAAGCCACATACTCCATACGGTTGATCATGTGATAAATCATGAAGTAAGGGGGAATATAACCATCAACAATTTTATCGAAAGTTGTTAATTTACCTTTGTCATTGCTAAAAATTATTAAAACAATGTCCCCACTCAACGGAATTAGAAAAATATATAGTAAACAAATATTTTTCCCCTAAAAAAATGGGAAGTGTACCCACCCAATCCAAGAAATATGTTGTAACATCTTTTGTTAAGTGCCACATCATCTAAAAGTTTAAACTATTATCTACGTGCTGGCGGAATTACTTTTGAGCTTTTCACTTGGACAATTTTTATATTTTTAAATGGAATACTGTAAGTTTTGAACCAATGACCTTTTTAGTACCTAAGTTTTAATATCATGTTAAGTGACCACCTCATCTAAAAACTTATACTGTTAGAGATGATTTATTATATTATTTAGTATTTTTAACACCTTTAAATTTATCTATAGGGGAAGATTATATAAAATAGCTTTTATTTAATTTCATTTACTATTACTTTCAATAGGAATAGCTATACCTGTGTCACAACCCCAAAACCAATCTAGGTAATTTTTAAGAAACGTGATTAGGAATAATATATACACTTTGAAATTTGTACAACACTAATTAAGCAAAATAAAACTACAAAACCACAAGCATGGCGGAAAGACTTAGAGCATCTAACCCATAAGACAGAAATTGAAAGGTTCAAAGTCTCCAATATAATTAAGGTGGCGATCAATATGCTGGATTCGGTTAGGAATGGAATACTATTACCCGCCTCTATTTAGATTCTCATGTATGATATGAAATAATGAACCTATAATTTGGTTCCTTAGATATTTCAATTTTTCACAATTCGGGATTAGCCATTCTTAGCAAAACATATAAGATTAACCCATTCTACATTCATGGGATTAAACTTATTTGTCAAATGATCAAAACTCCTTTCAAAACATTAATATATTACAAAACTATCATCATCATCATCATCATCATCATCTTATCAATTTATAAGCATATTATGTATATGTTACAAAACTCCATCATCAAATGACTAGAATGCCCTTTCAAATTATTACAAATCTAGCCCTTTATATGCATTTTGTGATTTTAATAATAATAATTATTATAAATAAAATAAAAAATAAACATATTACATATATATTACACAATTCATTTGTCAAATGACTAAAATGCTCTTATAAAATAGGGAAAATGTCACGTTACCCCTATGTGATATGTGAAACTATCATCCTACCTCCTTGTGTTCTTAAAACTTCAAGAATGCCCCTTGTGTTATTAGAAAGTCATCACACTACCTCCTCTATGTCTTTTTTAAGCTATTAAATGACAGTTTTACCCTTTTATAATACATTAATTTTTTTTCATTTTTTTTCCTTCATTTTTAACTATTTACCATTAAATAAAAAATTAAAAAAAAATAATCTTCCCCAACCCTTACCCCCACCCCTACCCTACCCCTACCTTTCCACACCACCCTCCACCCCTTGCTGCTCCTTCGGAGCAACAAATCTCACTGCTGCTCCGATGGAATAGCAGCATAACTGCTCCAACGAGCAGCAACAGTACCACTTTGCTGCTGCTACTCGTCGGAGCATAGTGGCTGCTGTTACTCGTCGGAGCAACAGCGTGGCTACTGCTGCTTGTCGAAGCAACAACATGGTTGCTCCATCAGAGCAACAGTGAGATCTGTTGCTCCGACAAAGTAGCAGCGTGTAGGGAAAGTGGAGGGTAGGGGGTAGGGGTGGTGCAGAGGTAGGGGTAGGGGTGGGGGTGGGGGTTGGGGAAGATAGATTTTTTTTTATTTAGTGGTAAATAATTAAAAATGAAGGGAAAAAAATAATATATGTATTATAAAAGGGCAAAATTGACATTTAATTTCTTAAAAAAGACATGAAGGGAGTAGTATGATGACTTTTTAATAACACATGGAGCATTTTTGAAGTTTTAGAAATACAAGGGAGTAGGGTAATAGTTTCACATATCATAGGGGGGTAACGTGATATTTTCCCTATAAAATATGACATATTTACAAACCTAGGCCTTTAAATATAGGTTATTGTCTTAAGAATAAAAATAAAAATAATAATAATTGCAATATAATAACACTAATAATAATAATATTAATAATAATAACAATAATAATAATAATAATAATAATAATAATAATAATAATAATAATATGAATCTTACCAAGTAAAAATCATATATAATAATTATAATCACAATAAATAATAAGCATATTATATGTATAATAATAAAAAGATAATCCTGCCATTTATACAAGGCATTCCTGATACTATTTTGCTGTCAATCAGTACATTCATTCCCATCTTCAATTCTAGAGTACACCATACAAGGCATAATTTTTGTCAAGTTCACTCTATTTTGGTTCCACTCCAATTCCATCCCTTTACTCATTTTATTCCTTTCCAATTCATTACAAAATACCAATCGTCATCTAAATTAATAGCTTCCAATGGTTTTATAAATCTATAAAAAGTCTAGATGGAGTACAAAAGATTGCGAATTTACAGTCTTGAATTAATTGAACATGGAAGTGGTTCGAATATCATATAGGAATCCTAGCATCACAGGAGATCATCTAATCCCATAGCCTCAAGCAAAGTGATTCTATTCTCACCATCAACTAAAATGTAAATTTCATAGAGAAGAGAAAATGACAAAGTGAAATTAAAAAATTGAACCATTCTTTACGCAAATAATATTACAGATGCAATATGTGGTGCCAACAATGACGATTGTGACATGTGCTTAAGAAGCACCCATTTTCGAAAACTAACATAAAACATAACATAATGCGAATAATTACTTTTCGAAAATGCAAATGTAAGTAATCACTCATAGAAAATGCGAAGTATGGAATAATTACTTAGAAAAAATTCAAAGAACAAATAACCCAAGATATACCAAAATAAAATTACATAGTCAGGCTATGAACCCAAGGAGGTGAGTGTCGAGACTATAGTCCTCGTAGCATAGTGAAAGAGTTGTTTATTGTTGCACGTATCACCAAAAGCAAATAGTCTAAGCACTAGTGCATATTATTGAAAGAGTTGTGTATGGTCTCCACCATAAAAAAAAAAAAAGCTAAACAAAAGACTTGGTTTTCTTGCTCAAAATTGGATTATTGATCTCCTATGTTCAATGCATGAAGTGTTTGTAAGATCAGGCATTGGTTGATGCTTTTCAATTAATGAATTTTGGTTGTTACCGACCATTAAAATAAAAATAAGACCAGGCATGATAGCAGTGCTCTCCTAATATTTGATAAATTTAGGGCCTAAACAAACCTTTAGGAATTGCAGCGGTTCGGTTAAATGCAATTTTTGGTAAAATCGAAATCGAAATCGCTTAGCATAACCGAAAACCGACGGTTTTAGAAACAATTATTCAAAATCGAAACCGACAAGTATAAAAAAAATCGCAGATAACCGAAACTGAAATTGATAATTTTAAAAAAAAATATTTAAATAGAAAAAGAGTCCAAAAATATGAAAAAAAATATTAATTTCTGTCCTAATCCCAAATCTCACCAAATCCTAAATTAATTTTATGATTAGGGTTTCTGCCCTAAATATGGTTTATACTTAATCTTAATCGAATAAAAAAAAATGCAGAGGCACGTATATGATGCATAAATATACATTTGGGGTTGCCAGAGATGGGGGTTTTGCGATCGGATGAAGAAAAAGAAAAAATGAAAAGTACTTAATCTATTGAAATATATAGAGAGAGAAAAGAGAAAGAAAGAGAGAATTGTTGAAGCTTCAGGTGAGAAAGAGAAAGAAACGATGAAGATCAAAAGTGAAAGCAACAAAAATCCTAGAGAAAATTATAGTGGAAAAATGTCAGATTCTACTAAGGTTATTTTGGTCATACAAAAAAATGTACAAGATTATTATCATATAGTACAAGTTATTTTATGCATTGACAATTTATAAATATCTTTGTTTGGACAATTTTGTCCTAGGGCATATGGTCTAGAATATTAAGAGTACAACATTAGTAACACATTGTACAATTCATTTAAAGCATTGATTTTATCCCTTCATATTCTTTTATATATTATTAAAGATATATATATATATATATATATATATATATATATAATAATAATAATAATAATAAATTAATAATCAAGTTTCGGGTTTTAATTTTTTTTTAACATATAAAACCAAAACCTATCGTTTTACCTGTCGATTACTACTTATAAAAAATAAAACCTATTGATTTATCCGTCGATTTTTGTTATCGAGTTTTTATCAGACGGATATCCATTGATTTCGGTTACAGCGGTTACTGTTGCCATCCCTACAAACCTTGCATATATTGGATGTGAATTGACGAAAAACCATCCAAAATAACAAGTAAAATGCGCATCTCGTATTGTTCACCCTAGCTTCACATTGTTTCTTGTCGGCTGTGTCTCAGCCTCTAAATTTATAACAATATGCACTTTGGCTTGTATGGTTATTCGGCTAGTAATTTACTATAAATACTTCAGATTATGGGAAATCATAAGCAACAGTGGCGGAGCCAGGCACCCGGGGTTAGGGGGTGCCATTCCGCCACCCAAGTTATTTATGTATTAATGATATTTAATTTAAGTACACTATGGTATAATTTATAAATGAAGTATTTAAGTAAATGCCCCTCATTTGATACACATTATAACAAATATAAAAATGTAAGCCAAAAAGCATATCCACTAATTACATAACATAAAAAACAAAGAAAGTAAATATATATAGATCTTGAAATAGAAAAGTACCTTTTATAACTGTCCTCGACGTGTTTTCATCTTTTGAAATCGTCGAATAATCAACTCATTGTCGATGGTATTAAACACATCTCCAACATGTTGGTTAAATTTATCTTTTTTATGCCAACCTTGAAACCCATCTATAACAAATGTATCTCCACCTGCTTGCTTTCCATGATCAGGCTTAAAAAGATAACAACATAAACAATATGCACCATCATTTGCTATGCTATACTCCAACCAATTACTAAATTCATTGAATCAAGAGGAACAAAACTTCCGAAACCTATCCCCAATTTTTTTCTTGGGAAAATCATGATGACGAGGTTGACATGGTCCTTTTTGTAAGTAATATCTCCATATTTTATCTCGATCATTAGGATGATAAAATGAAATTTTAGGACGTAACCCAGGATCTGATTGTAGATCTTCTAAGTTGATTTCGACTCGAGGTTGCTTTGAAGAATTTCGTGCATTATCTTCATTACATTCGGAAAAAAATTGTTGATCAAAAGTTGACTTTTTTTTTAGAAACTTATCCATCAATCTAATAACCAATAACCTACATATAAAATTAATAATTACATCAATCAAAATAAACAATAGAAGATTCCATATAAATAAAATTTTCCCTAAAATTTTTCCAATCCAGACTTCCTCTAATGGCTTGGAATTTAACAAGATTGAAAATAAACATTTCTTAAGAACCAAAGCAATAAAAAAAAAGCCCCAAAAAAAGAATTAAAAAAAAGAGCAAAACGAAGGCCTATCAAGATCTTTGCCAGAGACTTCTATGCCTTGGATAGATTCCAAGGCAGAGACTTTTCTTCTTGAAAGTGAAGAAAAGAAAAAAATATGGCATTTCAACTTTCACGATTTCGATCAGATTTCACAACGTTAAAAACTTGAGAGGCAACAAAAGATCAGAAAAAGAATCAACATAGGCTGATTGTGATTGTTCCATGGTTTTGGACTTCTTTCTTTCAATTTTTATTCAACTCATATCTCCAATCCAAACACAAAATAAACCAAATCAAATATAATATGTAGAGTTTACACAAATATAATGTTTCTAATTTTTGTATATTTAACATAACAAATAATCTGTGAAACAACCTAATCAAAAATTGAATTTAAACCCTAATTTTATCAAACTCAAATATTACATAAAAAGAAATTATAAGTCTACAATTACAAGCAAATAGATCATTACCTTTGCTGCTTGGAATTTTTTATTGCAATTTGAAGGCTTGGTTGGTGACTTGATGAATGATGATGCCGATGGTGAGTGAATGTTGAAGACCCGTCAGTGAGTCAGTGGCAACAAGTGAAGACACAAACCTAATTTGGGGTTTTGTGGTTAGGATTTTTTTTTTTTAAATATAAATGTAAAATGACATATATACCCCTCACTAAGTGAGGGGTGGGCCAGGAGGTGCATGTGCACCTCCTGGCCTTAACTTAGCTCCGCCAGTGATAAGCAAGAACAACAAGAGTCTTCAGCATATTTCCTACGTGCAAAGGAATCAAGAAAAATGGCCAAAAATGGAGATTCAGTGTTTCTAAACATGGGATTAGTGCTCTCACTTCTTCTCATTATCACCTTGGCTGAGAGCAGAACACTCTCTGGTGAGTCTTAAATAATTCAAACACTAGTATTTTGTAGTATTTGGATGCAGAAAATATGGCATTTAATGCCATTGATTGGGTTACAATTGTATGGTGCTACTTGTAATGCTTTGCATACCCAAAATAGTTAATATAGTATCAATCATGATGGTAGTTATCACTACTCCTATTTTTTTTTTTTTTAAATTTAAAACAGATGTATTATTCCAAAATTTTCTTTTAAATAGGTGCATTTTTAGTATGGAAAATAAAATTAATTTCCACCAACAAAATATTTGTGTTAAGGTCAGATTTGCGCTGAGCCACAAGTGTTGGGCTGGACCTTTTTATCCGTGGCTAACAATTATGAATTTAAGTTGGATTACCTACAAAACAAGGACTCCTGGGGGGTCGAATTTGCGCTGGGCCACAAGTGCTAGCTGGACCTTCTTATCCGTGCCTAACAATTTGAATTATAACACCCACAAAAATTTTAGATTCGTCCCTAAATACTAGTACATGTATTCTTTTCATGGTGCATTGGCATTTTTTACCCTTTGTCCTTCAAATCAACAGATGATGCAGTTTCAGCACCAAGTTGTGATGCAGTAGTCAGTGTGCAAAGTGGTGACACTTGTTTCGGCATTGTTGAGTCGCTTGGCTTGACTGCTGAATTCTTTTGTGGAATCAACCCCAATCTTAATTGTGATGCACTTTTCGTAGGTCAATGGCTTTGCGTTAAAGGGACAATAAATTAAACTAGTTGATGAGAAACTAGAATAAGGAGGCATTTCTTGAATGCTTAGCTCACTCTATACATGAATGATGGATGTATTGAAGATGGCAATTGCTTTTGTTATTATTAGAATATTAAGATGGTTTATATAAATGTATTTCTCCTATATTTTCATATCAATTTATGCTTATTCATGTTTATAGTAAAATGTGAAAATTCTAAACTGATATCTAAACTGCTATACATATCTCAAAATAGATAAAATGTCACACCTAAGTGGGGATATGTTACAAATGTACTTTTCACGTTGACTTAATTGAATAATGCTACATTTATGCGGAGGTCATATTTCAACAAAAAGAAGTTATTTTAATATCCTTAAAGTTACGAAATTATCCAAGAAAAAAGAATGGAGGATAATCAAGCCACATGCGTGAATAAGTGGTTGATCGTGGGATAGATCATGAGATGGTGAAAAATGTAACCGTCGACAGTTATCAATTTGTCTTTGTCATTATTAAAAATTATAAAAGATATGTGGCTACTCAACAGAAAAATAAACAAACATGTCCATATAATGGTTAACAAACTAATTTCCGCTATAAAAATTCCCGGGAACAACATATTCAATCTAACAATCATATTATAGAAACCCTTTAACAATTATCCGTAGGAGAATTTTATAACATAGATTTTAGTTACTTTTGTTTACTATAACTTTCAGTGGGAATCGGCCTCAAAACCAACTTAGGAAAATCTCTAGAAACGTGACTAATGTGTATTTGAAAGGAAATTAACGTACCCTTTGAGATACACACAAGACATTAAAAAAAACTAAAACTATAAAACTATAAAACCATAAGGAAAGCCGCAAGCCTCATATCATCTAATCTAAAAGACAAAAATTAGATTGTTAAAAGTCTCCAAAACTATCAATGCAATAACTTCCAATGGATACATATAAATCCGTAAGAAAATTTGAATGGAGTATGAAACATTTTGAATCTACATATAGTCAGTCATACATTAGATTAACATCTGATTCAAATGTCATAAAGGAACCCTAGCGTTAGGAGATCATCTAATCCTAACCTCAAAGGAAGTGTGATAAAGAAGACTCCTCTCAGCTACAGACTTGCAACAACCGGATAAATTCATAAGATAAACAGTTGGAGTTTTGTATCTCCTTAGCTTTAGGATATCTTCTTGTATTTTCAAACTTTCTTCCTTATCTCTGTTTTGTAGCTTGTGTATAAATACATAGTACAGCCAAGCAATACAATCAAGCTTTTAGCCCTCAATTTGTTTGTCTCTATATGGTATCAGATTTTCACAGACTCCCACGAGTAACGATCCTGGTGTGTTTTGTTTTCCCAGCATGGCCACGGTACCTACAGTCACTCCCTCTACTTCCCAAACAACTGCATCTCCTACAGTCATCCCAAATACTTCACAACCTACTGACTCTCCGTCCGCAACATCCCAATCTTCTCTTATAGCCATTAATGCTGCAAGCCAATTACCACTAAAATTGACACCCACCAATTATTATTCATGGAAAATTCAGTTTGACGCATTGCTTTATGGGTATGATCTGGTTGGGTACATTGATGGTACCATGCCGTGCGCCCCCCCCCCCCCCCCCCCCCCCCACTTTGCTTGTTTCTGGTGACAAATCCACAACTAACCCTGCTTATCATTTTTGGATGCGCCAAGATCAGCTCCTCCTTCTTGGCATAATTGGTTCTCTCAGCCAGAATGTGGTTTCGATCGTTCGATCCTGCGCCACTTCTGCAGATGCCTGGCGACGCTTGGGAAAGACTTATGCCAATCCGTCGTCTTCACGCATTATGGGCCTCGCTGAGCAGTTAACTCTTCTTTCTCGGGGTAATCAGCCTGTGGCTGAGTATCTTCTTTCTCGGGGTAATCAGCCTGTGGTTGAGTATCTAGCTCGAGTTCGTGATATCGCTGATGAACTCGCACTCATAGGGGCTCCAGTCCCTCAACAATATCTCTCATAACTCACACACTTAATTCTCATCATCTGCGAAATATAAATTTTAAAGAGAAGAGAAAACCACAAAGTAATATCATAAAGAGTTCATGAAATAGTACAACCCCGAAATGGGGCCATACTTTATGGGGAAAAAAAATTATAGATGCAATATGGGTTGCCGACAATGAAAATGATGACATGTGCTTAAGAAGCATCCATTTTTCAGACTTATGTAAAATATACCACATAATGCAAATAATTACTTATTGAAAATGCAAATGCGAATAATCAATTGTAGAATATGTGGAGTATAGAAGATATGTCATGACAAAACATAGTCAGAGTATGTTCCAACGAGGTGAGTTGCAGGATTACATTAATATTATTGTAGCACAGTTCAAAGGGTGACTTGTTGTCACATACTACTAAAAGAAAGTGAAAATCTTAAGGAAATACTAGTACACTATCAAAGAGTGGTGTACAATCCCCAATACTAATTAAAAAGCTAAACAAAGCACGGTCTCAAAATAATTGGAATATAGGGTCCAACGGTTTTTACCTCCATCATGGGAACAAATGCAAAACTATTTTTTATGAATGGTGCATGAATATCAGTGGGCAAAATTCTTTAGGTCTCAAATTTTAATTTGAGATCTCGAAACCATGTAATGCATATATATATATATATATATATATATATATATATATATATATATATATATATGATAATTTCTGCTCATCAGACATCATGATAGCAGTGCTCTCCCAATATTTGATAAATTTAGGGTCTACACAAACCTTGCGTATATTGGATCTGACTTCATGAAGAACCATCTAAAATAACAAGTAAAATGCGCATCTCGTATTGTTCACCCTAGCTTGGCATTGTTTCTTGCCGGCTCTGTCTCAACATCTAAATTTATAACAATATGCACTTTGGCTTGTATGGTTATTCGGCTAGTAATTTACTATAAATACTTCAGATTATGAGAAAACATAAGCAAGAACAGCAAGATTCATCAACAAATTTCCTACGTGCCAAGGAATAAAAAAAAAGGGCCAAAAATGGAGCTTCAGTGTTTCAAAACAGGGGATTAGTACTCTCACTTCTTCTCATTATCACCTTGGTTGAGAGCAGAATAGTACCCAGTGAGTGTTAAATCATTCAAACACTAGGGGTTTAGTACTATTTGGATGTAGAAATAGTGCGTCAATGCCTTTTTCCATTACAGTTATTTTGGTGCTACATGTAATGTTTTGCATACCCAAAATACTAATAAGGGCGAAAATCCACTATAGTGACGACTGCAATCTCCACTAGTTCAATTCTTTTTAAAAATACGTGTATTACCTTATTTTAAGATGAAAAATAAATAAATTAACCTCCACTACAAAGATATTAGTGTTATAACATCTCGTAATTCATCCCTTAATGCTAGTATGAGTATTCATTTTATGGTGCATTTGCCTTTTTTACCCTTTTTATTTTTGAAATCAACAGGTGATGCAGTTCCAATACCAAATTGTGATTCAATGGTCAGTGTGCAAAGTGGCAACACTTGTTTTGACATTGCTGAGTCGTTCGGCTTGACTTCTGAAATTTTTGGTGGTATCAACCCCAATCTCAATTATGATGCAATTTTTGTAGGTCAATGGATTTGCGTTAAAGGGACAATAAATTAAATTGACTGATGATAAAAAACTAATACTCACGTACTATGACATCTAGAATAATATCAAGAATAATGAGTCATTTCTTGAATGCTTAGGCCACTCTCTACATGAATGATGAATGTATTTTTATTTATTTATTTTATTTTTATTATTATTATTTTTTAATGCCAGTTACCCGTTGTGGGTAGCAATGATGAATGTATTGAAGATGGCATTTGCTTTTGTTGTTATTGGAATTTTAAGATGGTTTACGTTAATGTATTTCTCCTACATTTTCAGATAAATTGATGCTTAATCTTGTTTAAATTGTGAAAATTCAAAAATCGTATAACTGATATCTAAACTACTATATAAATCTCTAAAGAGATAAAATAAAACACATAAGTATATGTTATAAAATTACTTTACACGTTGAATAATACTACATTTATGTGAAGGTCATATTTCAACAAATGAATTTATTTTGATATCCTTAAAGTTACGAAATTATCCAAGATGGAGGAAGCCAAATAACTTTCAATAGTCATGCCACGTGTTCAAACATGTGGTTGATTGTGGGATAAATCATGAGATAGTGGCGAATGTAACAATGGATAGTTATGTCGATATTTATCAATTTATCCTTGTCATCGTTAAAAATTATTAAGGATACACGGCTACTCAATGGAAGGACAAACAAACAAGTCGAAATAATGTAACGATTTGGATATTTAGGGAACAAACTTAAGCAACTGTGTTGTATTGATTGATATTAAAAAAAACTGAAAATTTGCAGAGAACTAAAAACGAAGAATAAAGCAAAACAGAGCAAAGTGGTATTTTTTTCCTCCCGCTCTCTGACGTAGACTCTTTCCTATATAACTTTTACATCACAAGATTCTCACCAACTAATTACTGTGACAATCTAACGAGCCACATAATCTTGCAAATACTTGGGCTTGCTGATCCGACGGTGGCTTCTCTTCGGGCCATTGTTTGCAATCACGTTTGGGCCTGTGTCGTTACTACCCTGTTGGGCTGCATTTTGCTCTGGACCATCAATACTAACCGTAACATTACCACCCCTTGAGACAGAACCTTGTCCTCAAGGTTCAAGTCAGGATAAGTATTTTGAAATTCTTCTGCATCAACCCAAACTGCCTCTTCTACAGGTAGATTTTTCCACTTAATCAATAGCTGTTTATGAAGTTTTCCATGACAGAGTATTTCTCTTGTTGAGAGTATGGAAGATGGAAATATTTCTGGCATATCCGGAGTAGGGGGCAACACAAAATGAGCAGGTGGCTGACCTTGAGTTCCAACAACTTTCTTGAGTAGGGAAACATGAAATATCGGATGTACTTTAGCTTCACTTGGAAGATGTAAACGATATGCCACCTTGCCAATGCGAGCTTCAATCTGAAAGGGCCCAAAAAAATTTCCCCTAAATAATGCAATTCTTTCATTAAGCTTTTCCTTTTCATAGGCCTGCTCAGCTACCTCAACTATATTATTATTAACAGTACCATGCTTCCTCTTTTCACAAGTTGTTGATTGCTGCTCAATAGACTCCAAAGACACAGAATTATTTAAAGGTTTCACACCATAAGGAGATAATGCAGTGGCCAAATTTTTTGCAATTGGCTCATCTCTCTCATGCCTATCATTTTCATTGCTGACAAAAACATGCTCCGCTTCACCGGATGAAAATGACTGGCTCTTGGATTTCTCAAATGAAGGACAGCTGAGTATATTGACTTCTTCCCACGTAGACTAAAGTTACCGGTCTCCAATGATTTCATGCTTACAGTTGCACCACGTTGTATAGAATTAACAATGCTATTTAAGTATAAGCCAATGTCTGATGACTTGGGGCCTTTCAAAATAGAGGTTCCACTAGTTTGAGGAAAAAACTTAGGTTGAATTGATTTAGCTACTTGTCCATTTACTGGAGTTGCAGGCATATCAAGTGAAGATGAATTGAAAATCCTTGACTCCACCAAGGACTTTGAATAATTAACATCAACTGAAGCATTACTAAACTCAGGTCCTTTGCCTGATGTTTTCTCTTTAAAATGAAGACAATGCCTAAGCATGCCACGTTGGTCTTGACCAGCCTCAAATTTGGGATCATGCAACTTATTCTTTGGTTCACTTGAGAGTGATTTTGCATTCATGGTAGAACTTTCAATCAGCATATGTTTAGCACTTGAATTGTCAGTCATGGAATAATCTCCAATGTTGCCACAATCAGTGTACATTTTCAACAAAGCATTACCAACCAAAACATCAAGATCCAACCCAAGAATCAACACATTCCAAGAAACCAATTCTCTCTTCGGCATTTCATCAAACAGTTTGCTCAACATCATAGAATGCATATCCTCAACTAATTTTAACTTATTCTCATCAACAAAAACATTCAACCACAAACTATAACTAAACGTCCCGGGTTTAAACCCAAGTTTTTATTCCAGAACATCAAGTACACGAATAGATTCATCATAGAATTCAAATTTCGCACAACATTTGATGAAGAAGCAGAAAATACCCTCAATCGTCCCTTTCTGTCGTCGAACATCTGAAGGATCTACTTTGTAGAACACTGGAAGAACAATCCTCCCACACTCATATATCTTCGCCAACTCCTTTAGGCACCACCTCGACGATGCATAGTTTTCAGGAAATACACACACACACAGCACACAGTGGCAGTGGGAGTGGGGATGAGGGTAGGGGTGGGGGTGTGGCGTGGGTAACGGGGCTGGGTGAGGTGGGGTGGCGTGGGGAAAGGAGGGTTGGGGAAGATGACTTTTATTTATTTATTATTATTATTATTTTAAAAATGGATAATTTGGTCAATTCTTATAATTATTTAATGAATAAATTTGTTAAAAATTAAAAAAAAATTTCACTTAACGTGTGTGAAGTACAATATTCGTTAAATTTAATGGATTTTTTAACGGTAAGAAGGTGTTGTGTACTTTTGCTAAAGTACAGGAGGGTCGAGTGTCAATTTTCGTCTTGCAGATCAAATAACAATAAGTGCGACATCGAATAAAAGTTGATTCTTAGACTATCTTTTTTTTTTTTTTTGTTCATAATTCTAAGACTAAAGGCATTTAAGTTTTCCCTCCACAATGGAGGCATCAATAAAAAAAAATAAGTGAACGACTCAACGAGCCAAATAGCAAAAGATAAAGTAAAATGACATTCTCCTATAATGTTGTCTTGTAACGACAGAAGACATAAAATAAGAATAATTTATTAATAAATTTTGTGAATTTAAATAATTTAGATTAATTATCTTGTGCATATAGACTCAAAATTAAAATTATTAAACTCACGATATTAGTCTCGTATGTTAGCTTAAAGTTCTGGATATATAAGAACGTCAATGAAAAATAGAGAAGCTTCGCAAGAAAAATAGATTATCCGTGCCCTACTTGATAACACTCGTGAGAATATATAGTGTAACATATGATTACTAGGCACTTTGCTGATCAATCACGCAAGCCAGAGATTGAGGAATCCAAATTCTATCCAAATAGATAAAAGGGTATGTACCATTTATTACATAGTGCAATATTAGAATCGAAAAAGTGTGTTGAGTCGTGAATCATCCTTCTTCCATAATACGCAAACCGTGACTTAAATGACTTTCCAATTTTCCGACGTTAGTGGATGCAAAAGTTGATCCAATCGCGTCTTGGAGAAGTTTCTTGCTTCATTGCCAAAACTGTGACCAAAATTGATTGTTTCTTTTCTGTGAATGATATAGTATGAGATCAACATTGTTCTATAATGAGAAATTCACTCTAAATAAAATCATGTATTTAATCTATAAAAAAAAAAAATCATGTTAAATTTATTTTAAGATTACAAGTTTCATAATGTAACAGTTCATCCCAATACTTATTCTAAGTGAATCAATAACTAATTTATATTTATAAAAAATACATAAATACAAATTCAAAACTTTTAAATGTAATAAATCGTCATCCTACAACTCTATCCAATTCTTCAGGCCAGCATTGTCCTTGTCACCCAAAAGCCCGATAATCACTTTTATTCGGACGGGGAAAAGGCAATTTTGTAAACAAAAAGCATGTGAATTCGATTCGATTCCCACTTATAGAAAATACCCCTACCACCACCAAACTGCAAGTGTATTTTGGTCAACTACAAACTTTTTTCGTTTTTTTTAACGGAATCAGCAACAAGAATTAACGGTGTTCTAACTTTAAAAGATAAAGGACTGAAATGTATTACTTTTGAAGATAAGGGACCAAAGTATCAATGAAGTCAAAAATAAGGAACTAAAAGTGGTATTAATCCTTTTTTTTTTTTTGTCAATAAGATAACTTTTTGTTTATGTCATGCGATTATGTCGGAGAACTGGTTCTATATACCCAACTTTATTTAAAAGAGTCGATTTTAGGGGTTGCCTACTTTATTATTATTATTATTATTTTTTGTTTGAAAATAGTAACATCATTGACACTAAAATAAAATTAATACGATATTATTCTAATCCAGTGAGGTGGAAATCTGCTAACAAAATATCCTTCAAAGGGGAAGGAATTTTCATTAACGGGTCATGTGTTAAATTATTACTAACTTTACATTTAGTTTCTCGATCTAAGGTTTTATTAATAGTCTTTGTAACACACAAATTTTTTTCTCCTTTTTCTGGTAATGTTTGATATGCTCCACAATAGTTTTGCTTTTCCAGAAGATTGCACAATCAAGTGTGGTGATTGTTTTACCCCTGTTTGGATTGCACGGGGAAAAAGAAAGGAAAGAAAATAATAGAAATAAAAGGAAAAGAAATTTTTTGTTTGGATTACAAAAAAAATAATAAGGGAAAGAAAAGGAAATAAATTTACAATTCTTTCTTTGGATTGGAGAAGTAAATGAAAGAAAAAGATTATTATTTTGTTTTTGATGACGTGAAAACCCAGTTAGCGAAGTCTGACTACCCCGTGCTAAATTATTATTTTACCATCCTTTTTATAAGATAACCATAAAAAAGATTGAGGATAAATTAGTTTTTTTTTAATGCATTTTACTTTCTTTTCCTTGATCCATTTTGCCCCGAATTTAAAGGATTGTAAAATCCTTTCAATTAAAAGATTTGAAATCCTCTAAATTCTTTACTAAATTTCAAAATGCAATCCAAATAAGGGGAGGAATGGAAATCCCTCTCCTTCCTTTACGTTCTTTTAGAAAAGGCAATCCAAACGGAGTGTAAAGTGTTAAGGACCAACTTTATCAATGCATATTTCTTTCTTTCAAGTCATTCATAAACGAATTAGAGTCTGTTTGGCCTAATTTTTAGACATTTAAAAACACTTTTTGTAGGTTTAGAAGCTCAAACTTACCTGTTTTGCCTATTTTTAAAAGCACTTTTAAGTAAAAACCAAAGCTGAAAAAAGTTAAAATACAGAAGCTCCAAATCGGAGCTTTTCAAAAATAACTTTTGCGAAGTTCTTTTTACAAAATACGGGAAGCTCTTTTTTTTTTCTTCTTCTAAAAAATACCCCTTTATATTTTTTTAAAATCCACAATTGCCCTTTAAATTTCTCAAGACGTTCTACCCTAATATAATCACTCATTCTTTCTCTCATATTTCAACTTTTTTTCCTTCCAAAGAAGAATAACATACTAGTAAAAAAGATCAAATCATCATCATTTTTCTCTGAGGTAAGCCCCATATTGCTTATTTTAGTATTTAAAACTTGTATTATATTATGTTTATTTAAAAGTCCCTTGAATATATATATATATATATATATATATATATATATATATATATATATGTTTATGAGGAATAAAGAAAAACAGAGTAATATGCCTTTTTAAGATTTTCGGTTTGTATCTGGTAACTAATTAATATTCTCAAATTGGAACTGTTCACAGACTGGCAATTGCCCCAAGTGTTGTTGGCACGGCTAGACACAAGGATTTGCTTAAAATCATCACGTAATGATTGTTCAAAAATGTTGTGATTTTTAATACATTATCACTTTGCTTCTTTCTGTTCAGTATTTAATGCTAGTTTTACTTCTGTTTCAGTTCTTGATTTTTCCCTTTCATGTGAGATGTATATTTTATTTATATGTTGGCAATATATAAATAAGATTTATAGCGCGGAAGTGTTTCATGGGTAAGTCAAAGATGTCATTATCCACTATTTGGTTCTAACTCTGAGCTTGGATCATTCCAAGACGAGGCCAAAGTCGTGCAATAATTTTCTGCTTGTAATTGTTGCATTCTTTAACAACATAATATTGCAATTTGCAGAATATATATGTGACGTAGAATGGAAGCGAAACACTAGATTCGTTCTAGCAAAACGTCCTTGATACAATGAAAACTTTAAATATTACAACTCTAGAATGCTAGAGAGGAAGTATACAATTCTAGCTTTGTATTGATTGAGGTGTGTTTAATGAGCTTGGAGAGCTATCTATTTATAGGAGCTCTTAAGCCTTAAAATTTGCTAAACTTCCTATGTGGGATAAAACAAACTAAATGATACTATTCATAACAAAACACTACTATTTATAACATAAGAAAAAATATGAAGGTTTATTTGTTCTTCTTCTTGGGTTTGATTTTGTCAATCTTTTTCATTAATTCCTTTGAATCATGTTCCGCATCAATCTCCTCCACTTGAGAAAAACTCGCCCTCGAGTTAATTTTCGGATATAAAGAACCTTTCTGTGGATAGTAATCATATAAATCAGCAACATTGAAGGTTGATGAAATTCCCCAATCATCCAGAAGATCAACCACATAAGCATTGTCATTGATCTTCTTTAAAATTTGGTAGGGACCATACTTCTTCGGATTCAGCTTGTTGTAGGTACCCACTGGAATTCTTTCTTTCCTCAAGTAGACCATGACCATATCCCCTTTTTTAAATACCTTTACCTTTTTATGCTTATCAGCTGCAGTATTATATTTGGCATTTGAGGCTTCCAATTTCTGTTTCACCTCTTCTTGAATAGACTGCACTTGTTCCGCCATTTTATTTGCTGCAATGCTCTTATCAGAGAATTTCGGCAGTTTAACCAAATCTAGAGCATGCTTTGGTACCTTCTTGTAGACAATGAAAAATGGTGATACTTTAGTTGAGCTGTGGATTGCACTATTATAGGCAAACTCAGCTTGTGCAAGTGCAAAATCCCATTGTCTCGGCTTATCTTGGAAAATACAACGAATAAAATTTTCCAAGATCTGTTGGTTGCCTCGGTTTGACCATCAGTTTGAGGATGAGCTGTGCTGCTGAACTTCAAACTTGCATCGAAGCGCTTCCATAATGTGAGCCAGAAGTGAGATAGAAATTTAGAATCTCTATCAGAAGTGATGGATTTTGGGACTCCATGGAGTCGCACAATCTCTTGGAAGAATAGTCTTGCAATGTGCACTGCATCTGAAGTCTTCCTGCAAGGGATGAAATACGCCATCTTTGAAAATATATCCACGACCACAAATACAGAGTCTACTCCTCTTTGGGTTCTTGGCAATCTCAAGACGAAATCCATAGACAAATCTTCCCAAATATCTTCTGGTATAGGCAACGGCATATAGAGTCCCGTGTTTTGTGTCTGGCCCTTTGTAGTTTGACAAATTGGACATTGTCTCACGAACTTGCCCACATCTCTTTTGATTTGTGGCCAGAAATACCTTTCCTCTACACTTGCAATAGTCTTATCTCGTCCAAGATGTCCACCGAGTCCTCCTCCATGCAAGTCTCGAATGATTTTCTCCCTTAAGGATGTCCTCGGGATGCAAAGTCTGTTACCTTTGAATAAGTAATCATCATGGATGTGGAAGTCTCCAATTGGTTGCTTTGACAAGTGTTTATGCCAAACTTCATTAAAATCTTCATCCTCTGGGTAGAGATCCTTTAGACATTCAAACCCTACAACTTCGCCACTTAAAGTAACCAGCAAAGTTGCCCTTCTACTCAAGGCATCGGTAACACGGTTGGAAGCTCCTGATTTATGTTTAATAACATAAGGAAATTGCTCCATATACGAAGCCCACCTTGCACGCATCTTGTTCAAATGTTTTTGACTCTTGAAATGCTTCAAGGCTTCATGATTAGAATATATTACAAATTCACGTGGAATTAAGTAATACTCCCAATGTCGTAAAGCTTGAAGCACATCATATAACTCCTGCTCATAGGTTGACTATTTTTGACGTGCCTCGCTAAGCTTTTCGCTGTAGAATGCAACAGGTCTGCCTTCTTGAGATAATACTGCCCCAATGCCAATTCCACCTGCATCACATTCCACTTCAAAAACTTTATCGAAATTCGGCAACACCAAGACAGGTGCAGTTGTTAACTTTTCTTTGATTTGTGCAAAACTTTTGTCAGCAGCCTCACTCCACTGGAATTTCCCTTTCTTTAAGCAATCAGTGAGATGAGCAACGATACTGCTAAAATTCTTGATGAACCTCCTGTAAAATGTGGCTAAGCCATGAAAGCTTCTACTTCAGTGACTGTCTTTGGAGTCGGCCAGTCTCTGATTGCTCGAACTTTCTCATCATCAACATGGATTCCTTCAGCACTTACAATGAAGCCCAAGAAAACTAAGCGATTTGTCATAAAGCTGCATCTTTTTAAGTTGACAAATAGCTTGTTGTCTTGAAGGACTTTCATAATCTGACGCAGGTGGTCTACATGCTCTTCTTTGTTGTGGCTATAGATCAAAATGTCGTCGAAATAAACCACGACAAACCTTCCGATAAATGGCTTGAGAACTTGATTCATAAGGCGCATAAATGTACTTGGTGCGTTGGATAGTCCAAATGGCATGACTAACCATTCGTATAAGCCTTCCCGTGTTTTGAAAGCAGTTTTTCATTCATCTCCCGACCTTATACAGATTTGGTGATAGCCGCTACGCAAGTCAATCTTTGAGAAGATTGTTGACCCTTGTAATTGATCCAACATATCCTCCAGTCGAGGTATAGGGAAATGATACCTGACTATGATTTTGTTGATGGCTCGGCTATCCACACATATTCTCCAGCTTCCATCCTTCTTGGGTGTCAACAAAGCTGCTACTGCACACGGACTCATACTTTCTCTAATATGCCCTTTGCGCATTAATTCTTCTACCTTCTCTTTTAGTATTTCATTCTCCTTTGGGCTCATCCGGTAGTGAGGTAGATTTGGCAAACTTGCTCCAGGGACTAAGTCAATGTGATGCTGGATGTCCCTCATTGGTGGAAGTCCATCAGGTAATTCATCCGGAATAATTTCTTTAAATTCTTCCAATATGTGTTTTATCTCCTCTGGGACTTCTTCTTCATGCGATTCCTCTCCTTTGACTATAAGAGCAAAAGTTTTTCCGGTCTCATTTAATTTTTTGAAGAATTCATTTGCAGAATCTGCCATAATAAGAAAAGACTTCCCCTCCACTTTAGAAGTTTTGGGTCTATCTTTGTTGGTTGGGAGGATTGCTATTTTCTTCCCATTCCACCAGAAAAAGTAGACATTTATTCTTCCTCGATGAGTTGCATCAACGTCATATTGCCACGGTCGCCCAAGTAGAATATGACAGGCATCCATGTCAATTACGTCACACATGATTTCATCCTGATAAGATTTTCCTATAGAAATAGGAACTTTGCACACCTCTGTGACCTTTATTGAAGGTCCTTTCTTGACCCACCCAATCTCGTACGGTATTGGATAAGGTTCTGTGGGCAGCTTCAAGTGATTCACCAAAGCTCTTGAAACAATATTCTCCCAACTCCCGTTGTCAATAATAAGGTTGCATACCTTTTCTTGAATACTGTATTTTGAATGAAAGATGCGTTTGCGCTGGGATGAGTCTTCTTGTTTCGGGGTGTACAATAATCATTGAATGACACACGTCACTTGTTTTCCATCTTCGTCTGCAATTTCAGCTTCCTCCAAGTCATCATCATTATTGTACTCAATTTCTTCATCACACTCATTATCATAATCTGCTAGATTGACAGACTTGCGAGCTCGGCATTCATTGGAACGATGACCAGGTTCTCCACATTTGAAACATTTTCCAATGGTTGGCCTAGCATATGGATTATTGGGTCGGGTGGTATTCGACGTCTGTCTGATTGATTTGGCCACCCCTTGATTGCTAGTACTAGTATTGTGAGTAGAATGACGAGTTGCTTCTTCTGCAACTTGTTTGCCTCTGTCAGGATTCTAACGGACTGGTACAAAAGGAGTTTGTCGAGTGGAAGGACGAGCCAAAAACATTTCTGCCTTTAATGCCATGTTGTAACCTTCATCAACGGTCCATATTGGAGCTAATGTCATCTTATCCCGAATTGCAAATTTCAAGCCGTTGAGGTATCGTGATGTTTGCTGTTCCTCCGACTCTGATATATTGTACCTAGCAGTAAGGCGCAAAAATTTATCAGTGTATTCTCTCACTAATCGATAACCCTGGCTGTAATTTTGGTATTGTTGGAACAAGTATTGTTCATAATCTGGAGGAAGAAATCTTCCCTTCAGTTGTTGTTTCATCTTTCTCCAAGTCCGAACAGGTGCCTTCTATTGTTTTGCAAGGTGTCCCACCAAGCAGCTGCACCACCCTTTAATTTGTAGGCGACTAGTTTTACTTGTTTGTCATGCGGTACATCCATCATGTCAAAGAATTTTTCAACTTCATAGCACCAATCAAGAAATGCTTCAATATTAAGATCGCCGTTGAAGTTAGGAATGTCGGCTTTAGGACGATATTCGTCAAAGCCTTGTCCTCTCCTGGTTGCATGTTGATGCTTTTGATTTATTTCTTCGTCATTGTCAGATTCCTCCTCATATGTTGGTGGTCTGCGATGTCGAGCAAAACCATGTTGATGAGGATGTTGTGGTTGATTTTTAGCTCGTGGTTGTGTTTGGTTGATTCCTCGGTAGTTTAGGAGCTCTTCATCAGATTCATCTTCATAGGCTGGTTGCCTATGACGAATTGCAAGGTCGCGTTGATTGATAGGTTGGCCATGAGCATCTTCTCTGGCACGGGTGATCCCACCATCGTTACGAGCCCTGTTGGCGTTTAGGCTTAAGTTGGAAAGGATGTCACGAATATCTCGGAGTTCATGGGTCATCTTTTTTTCTTGAGTTTGTATCGCTGCCCAAAGGGCCTCCATCCCTCGATCACCGTCAATAGGATAGCCGCCTTCGCCTCTGCTATGGCTACTACCAGCAATGTTGATGTCGACGTTGCCACTATATCCACCGCCATTGTTGTTCTTGGATGCCATCTTCTCCGGCTTATAGGTTTGTAATTTAATCGGTCGAGTTTTCTTATACACAGGATCCACTATACGTGGCAAGTGCAGAGCATACGACTCAATCGACCAATCAAGCTTTCTGATGCACAGGGTCCACTATTAGTGGCAAGTGCAGAGCATACGGCTCAATTACAACTACAACCCTCTAAACTAGGACTCTCGAACTTGGCTCTGGTGCTAACTGACGCAGAACGGAAGCGAAATACTAGATTCGTTCTAGCAAAACGTCCTTGATACAATTAAAACTTTAAATATTACAACTCTAGAATGCTAGAGAGGAAGTATACAATACTAGCTTTGTATTGATTGAGGTGTGTTTAATAAGTTTGGGAAGCTATCTATTTATAGGAGCTCTTAGGCCTTAAAATTTGCTAAACTTCCTATGTGGGATAAAACAAACTAAAGGATACTATTCATAACAAAACAATACTATTCATAGCATAAGAAAAAATATGAAGGTTTATTTGTTCTTCTTCTTGGGTTTGACTTTGTCAATATTTTTCATCAACTACTTTGAATCATGTTCCGCATCAATATGTGTGCGTGTGTGTATACAGATGTCTGTCTATATTTGAGTATTATGTTTGCTTTTATTTATGCCAAACAATACTGCTGGGAAGATACAATAAAATATACTTAAATTCAAATAAATCATTCATTAGGTGAAAGCGATAGGGCAAACTGTAGGAGAAGAGGGTTGCTAAGAGACGGGGGTTGCTAAGAGATTAATTAATTTAAACTTTTGATTTTTACACCTAATGTGTTTCATCGATGTTAGTTAAATATTATGATTTAAGTATGTTTACTGCATAGACAAATCTCTAATTTTTTTTAGGTCAAATGTGAAAGGAAAACAATTATAATGGACTAGATTAAAACAAGGGTAAAATGCACTATATATACTCTTCAAGTGATTTGCCAAATAAGGTAGTAATTACCTCCTGTATAGTATCATAATAATCTCATAAAACTCTCATGTTTTTTATAATATTGTACATAACCTTCCTACCGGTAGTTGGTTTATCCAAGTTAAATAGTGTGTGCATCTCATGCACTAACTTTGTGTCGTGACTATGACAAGAAAGGGTTATGTGCAGTTGACATAGAACCACGGGGATTTGATGAGATCATTTTAGTATAACATAAAGGGATAGCTAGTTTATGATGATAAGTCGAATATGGATACAAGATTTATTTGATCATTTCAATACGATAAGGAGGTATCTTACTATTATGAAAAGTACTGGATATTATGCATATTAAATGAAAGATATTGTGGTTTTCATCTTTTTGGTTAATCTTCAATTATTGAAAATTTATCCTTGAATATTTGCTGCATTTAAAGTTAGTTTTCTTCAATGTTCGAAAATGGTATTAAGTAACCGTTTGCATGAATGTATATGCAATTGCCTGCTAAAAATCTTTTTCTTAAATGATTGGATTTGGAAATGCAGTCTTTGAGTGCCAAAAGGGAAACAATGGAAATGAACTAATATATTTAACGCTCTACTGTAGTCATTTTTTTCCTTATAATTAGTCATTTTTATAATTTTTTCTAGATATATGGCACTAATATATTCTTATGACACACAGGTGCGAATTTTCATATGTAGTATGACTATTCATAACTTTATTAGAAGACATGTACTAAATGCAGATACAAAGATGCAAATTACAGAGCAAGAAGAAGATGACGAGCAAGATGAAGAAATTGAACCAAATGACTTTATTGCAGAAGAAGATTTAAGAAGTGCACGTACTCAAAGGGCTATGGAGGTCTTACGTGATTCTAGTAGGGATAGGTTGGTGCAGGATTAGAGAAATGAACGTTGAATTTTTTGTTTCAATTCTTAATAGGTTTTTTAAAGCTTTCCATGTATTTTGATTATTACTGAATTTATTATAGACATGCTATGTAATTTTATAACTTCTTAAATAATTAGATAACTTATTTGTAGTTTTTATAATTTTATTATTTTTTAATGATTCTACTATTCTTTTATTTTTCTCATATTTATTTTTTTTATCCAACTATATCGTTAAAAGAGTTTCTGTCAGCTTTAATATAACTATTTTATGGGCCAAACAGTTTAATAACTTTAGCTTTGTCATTTCTGGTCAATTTTATAACCCACAACACTTTTATAGTAAGAGGCCAAACAGGTTCATGAACAGTAAACAGTACTTCTGACATGAAAATGCCAAACAGTTAACAATTTTTGTTTAACATCACTTTTAACAAAAGTTCTATTGCTAAAAGATCTACAACTCAAAAGTTCATTTTTCACAGCTAGACCAAACAAAGCCTTAATCATCAATACTGTCTCAATTTCACAAATTCATAAAAGTGGCCCACATTTCTTACTGGCTTAAAGGCAATATAATTTGCTACTCCCAAAAATATTGACTTGAAATTAATGCATGAAATCGTATTTGGAACTTAACATTTTCAGTGCCTTGATGCCTTCCAGTAGTCACATTAGTTGAACTCGACAGTTTTATCTCATGTGCTACTCTGTTTGCTAGTTTCCTCTTCTTCAATTTTTTTTTCTTTTTCTTTTGGATGAGAGATACACTAGCAAGAAATCATTAGGATTCACTCTAGGACTTCTTGCTAGTGTATCTCTCAGTTAGACATGATCCCAACTAAAAGAGTATGGTCCTCATCAGTTAGATATAAGGTCTTTCGAGATTGATTAAAAAAAATTGCCTATTGACTAATTTAAGTCTAATACGTGATTAAATTTCCTACCACACTTCAAACGTTTCACTAATCGATTAACCTTTAAGAACTAATTGTTAATTTTTAAAGTTATCCAAAAGGATTCAGGATAAGGTTGTTTTTATTACAATCCTTCAACGACTCTTATGTCCAGCCTGCTATAATTATTATTAGGCTAGCGGAATGATGGAAAAGTTGTGCCTTCTTGAGAGAACAAGGTACAATAAATAATTGCAAATTAACCATCTGTGGTACAATATCCAGTTGTTTTTGCTTGAAAACACAAGGGAATAAGTCCAATCTCCTTCCCCTCTTATCAACTCCATAAATTGAAACCATGGTTGCAATAACATTCACACCACCAGTAATGACAGCAGACATTAACGAAGCATCATCTCCAAAGCCGATAGTTTTGAACAAAACAGGAGCGTAAAACATGATCACATTGATTCCAGTAAGTTGCTGAAAGAATGGAATCAGGATAGCCATTGTCAGTTGTGGCCTATACTTCCTTTCCAGGATATTTCTCCAGGGGTGTTCCACTTGCTTAGAGGCCTCACTAGCCGCTACTAAATCATTAAACTCTTCATCGACACTGGTAATACCCCTGATCCTTTTGAGCTTTGCTTTTGCCTCATCGTGCTGGCCACGCTCGATCATTGAGTTTGGTGTCTCAGGGAGGACAAGCGATCCAACCGTGATGATCAGGGCAGGAACCATAGCTCCTCCCAAGCTCAGACGCCATCCCCATCCACCATGAATTTTAGCAAAGAAGTAATTCAACACATTGGCTACTAGGATACCAATTGTTATTGACAATTGAAATCCAATGTTGAGTGCACCCCTATACTTGTAAGGAGCCATCTCAGAGAGGTACAATGGCACGGACTGCAGAAACATACACAAATCAGTGTCATGTTAACACCAAACACTACCTTGTGGCAAAGCAAACTTAGATAATTTCTCATAAATCTCAGCAAATCAATCCACAAAAGATGAACTGAAAACACCAAAGAGTTATAATCATGTATTTTGAGTTCGAATCATGACCTCAATAGTCATGGGTAAGAAAAATAAATTGAAAATCCAAAAGAGGAAAAGAGGGAAAAAAAATGTCACTTTCTTGGGACCACATATCCTTTAAATCACTTATTTTTTATTTTGGACAAAATAGTCATTAATCTTTCAATTTAGTGATAGTTATTAGTCTTTGGAACAAAACTTATTAAAAAATAACGTTAGTAAACACGTGAATATCACGTGGCCGCAAAATACATAAATTTTAGGGTACTTATATTATACAACGTGACAATATTATCCTTGAAAAATTGTGAATTTTACGGCCACGTGCCATCTACGTGTTCACTAACGATATTTTTTCGACGGATTTTGCTCAAAGGACTAAAGATTGTCACCAACATGAAAGATGAATGATCATTTTGTCCAAAATAAAAGATAAAAAACTTAAATATAAAAAAAGGCCAAGATGTAGAATCATTTCGGGAAATTACCCGAGTGATTTATTGTTGCAAGTGTCAACAAAAAAAAAAAAACCATGTAGCACTCTCAAAGAGCGTGCTAATAGAAAAGTTTGGCTGGCTGGCCGCTCTAGACTAGGTTTTCTCCCTCAAAATTGAATGATTGATCTCCTATGGAGTTGTTTCATCACTTATTTTTTATTTTGGACAAAATGGTCATTAATCTTTGAATTTGGTGATAGTTATTAGTCTTTGGAACATACCTTATAATGTCACGTGGCCGCAAACTGTATAAATTTTAGGGTACTTATATTATACAACGTGACAATATTATCCTTGAAGATTTGTGAATTTTACGGCCACGTGCCATCTACGTGTTCACTAACGTTATTTTTTTGACGGATTTTGCTCAAATGACTAAAGATTGTCACCAAAATGAAAGATGAATGATTATTTTATCCAAAATAAAAGATAAAAAACTTAAATATAAAAAAAAGACAAGATGTAGGATCATTTCGATAAATTACTCGAGTGATTTATTGTTGCAAGTGTCAACAAAAAAAAAAAAAAAAAACATGTAGGACTCTCAAAGAGCGTGCTCATAGAAAAGATTGGCTAGCTAGGAGCTCTAGACTAGGTTTTCTTCCTCAAAATTGAATGATTGATCTCCTATGGAGTTGTTTCATATCCTTCATGAAGGGTTTGTAAGATCAGGCATCGGTTGATGCTTTTCAATTAGCAACCAATAAAGAAAAAAGAGTGACGAAACTTAACCCCTATTAACTCTACTTGTATATATATATTCCTTATGATAATTTTTGCTCATCTGACATCACGCATGACAGCAGTGATCTCCCAATATTTGATGAATTTATGGGAGTGAAAGGATGAAAAACCATCTAAAATAACAAGTAAACTGCGCACCTCAGATTTAATGTTATTAAGTTGCCTAAACAATAATTAACTCAACTCGGAATATGATGCTGCAGCCTGCAAATATCTCCAAGGTTCAGCTTGACCTTTCTTGTTCTCTCATATTATTCACCCTAGCTTTGCATTGTGTCTTGCCGGCTATGTTTCAGCCTCTAAATTTATAACAATATGCACTTTGGTTTGTATGGTTATTCGGCTTCTAATTCACCATAAATACTTTAGATTATGGAGAATCATATGCAAGAACAACAACAGTCATTAGTAATATATTTCCTACGTGCAAAGGAAGCAAGAAAAATGGCCAAAAATGGAGCTTCAGTGTTTGGGATTAGTGCTCTCACTTCTTCTCATTATCACCTTGGCTGAGAGCAGAACACTCTCTGGTGAGTCTTAAATCATTCAAACACTAGTCAAGTCAGCTTTCCTCAACGGCTACCTTGAAGAAGAAATATACATAGAACAACCTCAAAGGTTCGTGGCAAAAGGACAAGAAGATAATACACTTTGAAATTTGTACAGCACTAAGCAAAATAAAACTACAAAACCACAAGGAAGGCAAAAAGACTTAGAGCATCTAACCCATAAGACAAAAATTGAAAGGTTCAAAGCCTCCAATATAATTAAGGTGGCGATCAATATGCTGGATTGGGTTAGGAATGGAATCCTATTACCCACCTCTATTTCGATTCTCATGCATGGTATGAAATAATGAACCTATAATCTGGTTCCCTAGATATTTCAATTTTCTGCAATTCAGGATTAGCCATTGTCGACAAAACATATGAGATTAGCCCATTCTACATTCATGGGATTAAACTTATTTGTCAAATAATCAAAACTCCTTTCAAAACATAATATACTACAAAAGTATCATCATCATCATCATCTTATCAATTTATAAGCATATTATGTATATGTTACAAAACTCCATTGTCAAATGACTAGAATGTCCTTTCAAATTATTACAAATCTACCCCTTTATATGCATGTTGTTATCTTAATAATAATAATAATAATAATAATGATGATGATGATGATGATAAATAAAATAAAAAATAAACATATTACATAATTCATTTGTCAAATGACTAAAATGCTCTTATGAAATATGACATATTACAAACGTAGCCCTTTAATACATGTTATTACTTCAAATTTCTTTTAAAACATATATGTATATGTTTAGTATGAAAAATCAAATTAATTGCCACTAAAAATGTATTAGTATTATAATATCCGTTAAATAAAATTTTAAATCCGTCCCTGATTACTAGTATGAGTATTCATTCATTTCGTGATGCATTGGCATTTTTTACCCTTTGTTCTTAAAATTAATAGGTGATGCAGTTCCAACACCAAGTTGTGATTCAGTGGTTGGTGTGTAAAATGGTGACACTTGTTTCCGCATTACTGAGTCGTTCGGCTTGACTGCTGAATTCTTTGGTGGAATCAACCCCAATCTCAATTGTGATGCACTTTTCGTGGGTCAATAGCTTTGCGTTAAAGGGACAGTGAATTAAACTAACTGATGAGAAACTAATACTCACTATGATTTCTAGAATAATATCAAGAATAAGGAAGCATTTCTTGAATGCTTAAGTCGCTCTCTCCATGAATGATGGATGTATTGAAGATGGCAATTGCTTTTTATTGGAATTTTAAGATAGTTTATATCAATGTATTTCTCCTATATTTTCAGATAAATTTATGTTTACTCTTATTTACAATAACGTGAAAATTCTAAATTGATATCTAAACTACTGTACAAATATTAATAATGTAGGATAAATCATAAAATAAGGGCAAATATAACTATCGACGACTATAGAAAGTTTTTAATTTACCTTTGTCATTGCTAAAAATCATTGAAACTAGATGGTTACTCAATGAAAGGACAAACAACTGGTCTAGATGACGGTTAACAAACCATTTTCCCTTATAAATATTGTAGTATATACACACCCAATCCAAGAAGTATGTTAAACCACCTTTAAATTTATCCATAGGAAAATTTTATAACATAGCTTTTACGTACAGTAAAATCTCTTTAAATTAATAGCGTTGGGACCACCAAATTCTATTAATTTAGCTAGATATTAATTAATAGAGATGTTTTTAATTTTTTTGAATTTATAGTAAACATATTATGATTATGATGTCTTTTTTTTTAAAAGTGACTTATATTTTTTCGGTCCAATTTAAAAAGATAAGTAATGAGAATAGAAGATAAAATTTAATTTAGTAGGATTAGAACAATGTTTATCTAATCTCGTATCCAAGTGCTTGTAGGATGAGGATGATAACTAATTTTTCTAATCTTGTATCATAATCCTTGTATGATTATCTCAATTTTTTCTCTTTAAATAATTAAATATGAGATTCTACTAGATTTGAAATTCAATAAAAGACAAGCTACTCTTGATTCATATTTTAAGAAAACCTCATAGTCAATTTATTATGTACTTTTTAGATAATTATTAATTTATAAAATATTTGGATCAATAAAATACAAAGAAATTTTTTTTAAATGTATTATCTTATAATTTTATCGATTTTATCAACTTTTTACACTGGTCCCAAATCGGGACCAGACATTTTTATTAATTAAAAAAAATATTAATTTATCAAATATTAATTTAAAGAGCTTCTGTATTTTTATTTACTATCACTTTCATTAAGAGTGGATATATTGCGTCACAAACCTCAAAATCAAACTAGCTAAATCTTGAGAAACGTGACTACAATACTACAATAAACTTAATTAGGAATGCCCTTTGAAATTCGTAAGCCACTAACCAAAATAAAACTATAAAACCATAAGCAAGGTGGCAGGTCTTAAAGCATCTAACCCATAAGATAGAAATTGAATTGTTTAAAGTGGTATGTTGGAATGGGTTAAGAATGAAATAATATTTCTGACTTTATTTCAATTTTCATGTATGGCATGAAGTAATGAACGTAAAATCTCATTCTTAGGTAATTTGATTCTCCCAGTTTGAGATTAGCTTTTCTGGACAAACCAAGCCTATTCCACCTTCATTATATTCCACTCATTTTTTCAAATTACAAAATCTCCCTTTCAAAACATGATGTATCACAAAGCTAACTTTTTATATAGATATTATTGTCTAAAAAATAGAAATAAACATAAACATGATAATATGATAACAATAATAATAATAATAATAACAATAATAATGATGATGATGATAATTAATAATAATAATAATAATAAACATATTATATGTATAATAATAAAATGACAATCTTATATTCTTGTAGACTAACTATCAAACGTGAGTGTGAAATCAATACATCCATTTTCATCTTCAATCATAGAATATACCAAGCAAGGTATAATCTTTGCCAAGATTCCTTAACCTATTACATTCTTGTCCAAATTCATTATAGGATACCAATCACCATTTAAAGCAATAGCTCCGATTGGTTACATAAATCAATAAAAAAAAAATCCGGATGGGAGTACAAAAATTCTGAATTTACTTACTTAAATTAATTGAACATTGAAGTGGTCCGAATGTCATAAAGGAATCCTAGCGCCACGGGAGATCATCTAATCCCTTAGCCTCAAGCGAAGTGACTATTCTCACCATTTGCCAAAAATATAAATTTCAAAGAGGAGAAAATGACAAAGCAAACTTAAAATCTCCTTAAGTAGTACGACCCCAAAATTGAACCATACTTTACGAAAATAAATCCATTTTCGAAGACTTTACATGAATGCGAATAATTATCTTTCAAAAATGCAAAGGTAAACAATCACTTATAGAAGAATCTATATATTCAGTTATTTCTCTGTAATTTTTCTTTTCTTTCAAGCCAACCTTTGGCCAATTTTTATGAACAACACTTCCAATTTCGCTTAATTGTTTGTGAATCAGCTGTGATCGTTACAGAACCCAAGGAGGTCAGTGTCGAGGCTATAGTCTTTGTAGCTTAGGCTACCCTCAATAGAGTCTCTATAATAAGTTTCTATCTATTATTTTAGAGACTCATATAGAGACCAAGATCAATTTTAAAGACTCACTTAGAGACCAAGGCAAAAAAATTATTTTAGAGATCCATTTAGAGATCAAGATAAAAAAAAATATCTCCAGTGATGGTCTCTATAAAATTGAGTCTCTATATTGTGTTAATTTTAATTTTACATAATAATTTAATTATGTGTTATTTTTTCTCGTGTGTTACTTTTTTTTTAATTAATTGTTATTTAGATTATTTCAAATTTTTTAAAGAATATTTCAACCAAAAAATAAATAAATTACGACAAAGATAACATTTAAAAAATTAGGATTACGTTTAATTATATAATTGAATGAAAATAACTGAGTAAAATTTTCTAATTAAAAATAAAGCTTAATTACAATTAAAAAATAACCTAAACTAAAAAAACATAAAATAAAAAAAACTATAAAAACTAAAAAAGTTTACCAAACCAAAAAAACTAAACTAAAAAATTAAAATAAAAAAATAAAATACAAAACCATAATTAAAAAAAAAGTCTAATTAAAAAATCCTAAATACAAAACTTTAATTAAAAAAGTATAATTACAAAATCATAATTAAAAAAACCTAAATAAATATATAAAACAATTTAATTAAAAAATAATAATAACCCTAAATATAAAAGCCCCCTTTCCCCGCTGCACCCCACCCCACCCCACCCCACCCCCCCTTCTTCGTTCCCCCCCCCCACCCGCCAAACCACCACAACATGGGTTTTTTTTATTTTATTTTATGTGTTTACCTTTTTTTTTGTTGCTGTTTGTTGAAAAAAAACAAGTTTTTTTGTTATTTTTATTTGCTGTTTGTTAAATTTTTTTGTTGCTGTTTGTTAAATTTTTTTGTACCTTTTTTTTTTTTTTTCAAATTTGATGATGTCAGACAATCTGACTTTTTTTTTTGAAACTCCGTTTTTGTCTTCTTGTATAGTCTCCATTTTCTTCAATAAATTTATTGAAAAAAATAGAGACTAGATGCTATTTTGGAGACCCAAAACTTGAGTGATGTCACGATTTTGTCAAAAACTATTAAATAGTATTTTAGAGACCCCCATTAGTGATGAATTTTAATCAATAAAGTCTCTAAAAATAACAATTATTGCTGTTTAGAGATTCTATTAAAGATACCCTTAATCAAAGAGTGATTTATTATTACACATGTCAACAAAATAAGTAGGACTTTCAAAGAGCGTGTTCATAGAAAAGATTGACTAGCTAGGAGCTCTAGGTTTTTTTTTTAATTTTTTTTTGAATTTTAATTTTTTTTTTGTTTTTGGTTAAAGGAGGGTACTTCTCTCCGGCATTGGTTGATGCTTTTCAATTACCAACCAATAAAAAATAGAGTAAAGAAACTCAACCCCTATTAACACTACTTGTATATATATATTCCTTATGATAATAATTTCTACTCATCTGACATCAGGCATGACAGCAGTGATCTCTCAATATTTGATGAATTTATGGAAGTGAAAGGATGAAAAACTATCTAAAATAACAAGTAAAATGCGCATCTCAGAGTTAATGTTATTAAGTTTCCTAAACAATAATTATCCGCTGCGGAATATGATCCTCTCATATTATTCTCCTCTCATAATATTGTAAAAGAAAAATCTCAATTCTATATTAAATTGAAATCATCTCCACTAAACTACCCCCCCCCCCCCCCCCCCCCCCCCCCCCCCTCGCGTAAATTTTCCCCTTTCCTCGCCTGCAAACCCCACCTCCCGCCCTAACCCCACCCTACCGTCATCCCACCACAATAAACCCTACCCCCACGGGACACCACCCTACCCCACCAGCACTGGGTAAGCGTCCTCCGTGTTTGTGTGTATGTTTGACTGGCTGTGTGTGTGCGCGCGTCGTGGTAATCGTGGTAGGTGTGTTTTCATAGAGGTGGTGATGTGCTCCATGTCTATGTGCGTATTTTTTGTGAGTGCATATTTTGTGCTGTGTATTTGGTTATGGTGGTGATGGGTGTGTTGTGGTGGTGGTGGTGGTGATGAAAGAAGGGAAGAAGAAGATGACGAAATTAACAGTGTGTGTGGTGTGTTAGTGTGTGCGTGAGTGTGAGGGTGTAAGGTTTGGTTGTGGTGGTGATGGGTGGGTGGGTGGTGGTGGAAAAAGGGAGGAAAAAGATGATGAAATTGACAGAGCTTGTGTGTATGTGTGGTGTGTTAATGTGTGCATGAGTGTGAGGGTGTGACTCGGTGTGAAGATGAAGATGATGATTTATGACTAGAAAAAGGAAAAGATGACGATGATGAAAATTAAAAAGAAAAAGAGAATATGTAAAAAGACTAAGTATTTTTAAACTTAAATGAATGACTGAAATAATTTTAATTTAATATAAAAAGTTGAGATTCTCTTCTTATAATATTATGAGAAAAGACTCAATATGAGAGATGCAGCCTGCAAATATCTCCAAGGTTCAGCTTGACCTTTCTTGTTTTCCGTATTATTCACCCTAGCTCTGCATTGTGTCTTGCCGGCTATGCCTTGGCCTCTAAATTTATAACAACATGCACTTTGGCTTGTATGGTTATTCGGCTTCTAATTCAGTATAAATACTTCAGATTATGGAGAATCATATGCAAGAACAGCAACAGTCATTAGTAATATATTTCCTACGAGCAAAGGAAGAAAGAAAAATGGCCAAAAATGGAGCTTCAGTGTTTCTAAACATGGGATTAGTACTCTCACTTCTTCTCATTATCACCTTGGCTGAGAGTAGAACACTCTCTGGTGAGTCTTAAATCATTCAAACACTAGTATTTAGTTGGAGAAAATATGGCATTTAATGCCATTAATTGCGTTACAATTTTATGGTGCCACATGTAATGCTTTGCATATCCAAAATGGTTACAAGGATGGATCCACAATAGTGCTAGTAACGACTGCAGACCCCATTATTTAAAAAAAATAAAATAAAATAATTGTATTATTGCAAATATCTTTTTTAAATGTTTGTATTTTCAGCATGAAAAATTGAATTATTCTCCACGGAGAAAATATTAGAGTTATAACACCCACAAAAATAAAACTTTGGATCTATCCCTAAATACTAGTACAAGTTTTTCAATTAATGGTACATTGGCATTTTTTTACCCTTTGTTCTTGAAATCAACAGGTGATGCAGTTTCAACACCAAGTTGTGATGCAGTAGTCAGTGTGCAAAGTAGTGACACTTGTTTCAGCATTGTTGAGTCGCTCGGCTTGACTGCTGAATTCTTTGGTGGAATCAACCCCAATCTCAATTGTGATGCACTTTTTGTAGGTCAATGGCTTTGCGTTAAAGGGACAGTAAATTAAACTGATTGATGAGAAACTAATAGTCACTATGACTTCTAGAATAATATCGAGAATAATATCGAGAATAAGGAGGCATTTATGGATGTATTGAGGATGGCAATTGCTTTTGTTGTTATTGGAATTTTAAGATGGTTTATATAAATTAAATGTATTTCTCCTATATTTTCATATCAATTTATACTTATTCTTGCTTATAGTAAAATGTGAAAATATCTAAACTGATGTCTAAACGACTATACAATCTCAATAGTCAAACCATGTGCTCAATAGTAAAATGCAAAATTCTAAACTGATATCTAAATGACTATACAATCTCCTATATTTTCATATCAATTTATGCTTATTCTTGTGTACTCACCCAATCCAAGAAATGTGTTGCAACACTTTTAAATTTACCCATAGGAAAGGTTTATAACATAGCTTTTACTTACTTTCATTTACTATTACTTTCAATAGGAAAAATATACTGTGTCACGGCTCAAAACTAGTTTAGGTAAATCTTAAGAAACATGACTACCAAGCACTTAATTAGGAATACCCTTTGAAATTCGTAAGGCACTAATCGAAACAAACTTATAAAACCACAAACAAGGCGACAAGTCTTAGACCATCTAACCCATAAGACATAAATTGAAAGGTTTAATGTCTCCAAAGCAATTAAGGTGGCAATTGGTATGGTGGATTGAGTTGGGAATGAAATGATATTCTAGCATTCTTTTTTATTCCCAAGTATGGTATAAAGTAATGAACCTGAAATCACATTCCTTAGGTAATTCGATATTTTCTAATTTGGGATTAGCCATTTTAGATCAAATATATGGGATAAACCCATTCCAGGTTCATGGGATTGAACTTATTTGTCAAATGACTAAAACCTTTTTCAAAATGTATTATCTTACAAAACTAGCCTTTATATAGATATTATTATCTTAAAAATATAAATAAACATATTATATATATATATATATATATATATATATTATATATATATATATATATATATATATATATATATATATGTATGTATGTATACATATATTACAAAATTCATTTGACAAATGACCAAAATGTCTTTAAAAAAACATATCACAAAACTAACCCTTTATATACATATTATTGTCTTAATAATAATAATAATAATGATAATAATAGTCATAATAGTGAGAATGGTAATAATGATAATCATAAATGATAATAATAGTAAATAAAAATAAATAAGAAATAGTAAACATATTATATACATGTCACCGAACTCATTTGTCAAATGACCAACATGTCTTTCAAAACATAACATATTACAAACTTAGGCCATTATATACATGTTATTGTCTTAAGAATAAAAAATATATAACAATAATATTTGTAATAATAATCATAATACTATAATAGTAATGTTATAAATAATAATCATCTTATCAAATAATAATGATAATAATAATACTAATAATCATAATATATAATAGACATATTATATATATAATAACAAAAAGGCAATCTTGTGATTTATACAAATCATTCCCAATACTATTTTGGTATACTAACTATCAAACAAGTGTTTTGAATCAATATATCTATTCACATCTTCAATTTTTGAACATACCAAGCTAGACATAATCTTTGTCAGTTATCTCACTCGTTAACTTATTAAATTCTTATCCAAATTCATTACAAGATACCAATCGACATCTAAAACAATAATTCCCAATGGTTACATAAATCTTTGAAAAAAAAAAAACGGATGGAGTATAAGATTCTGAATTTACAGTCTTGAATTGATTGAACATTGAAGTGGTTCAAACCTCATACAGGAATGATCCTAGTATCAGAGGAGATCATCTAATCCCATAGCCTCAAGAAAAGTGACTCTATTCACATTCACCATGAATAAAAAATATAAATTTCAAAAAGAAGAGAAACCGACAAATAAAATCTCATAGTAGGATTCCGAAATGGAATATTCTTTACGAAAATAAATATTAAAGATGTAATATGCGGTGCCAAAAATGATGGTAGTCACATGTGCTTCAGTCAAAAATGGTGGCTACTTTTGCTCAATTTTTCAGTATTTGGTAACATCGAAAAATTGATCAGTTGGAAAATATTTTTCGGTCAAATATTACGGCTAGTACAAAATTTAAGAAAATATTTTTATGTCCTTTAGAAGAAGAAAATATTTTTCGAAACTCACCCATTCTTACCCCCTTGCCCTACCCCCTAACCCTACCTCCCACCCCCAACCTCACCCTCACCCTCACCCTCACCCTCACCCTCACGTTTACGCTCACGGTTAACATATATATTATGTGTATATATTTTTTTATAAAATGTAATGTCGAAAAATATTTTTCACTGTACATCCAAACACCATAAAATATTTTCAGTATTCTATTTTTCAAAAAATTATTTTCCCTTAACAAGTTATTTTATGGCAAACAAACGGAGCCTAAGAAACATCCATTTTCGAACACATGCATAAAACATAACATAACGCAAATAATTACTTTTGGAAAATGCAAATGTAAATATTCACGATGTGAAGTATGGAATAGTTACATGCTTCTGAAAAATTCAAAGAACAAATTATAACCCAAGATAGTCAGGATATATATGTACAATCCTCACCATAGAAAAGCTAAACAAATTAGCGTGCTTATAGAAAAGATTGATAGTTCTAGACTCGGTTTTCTTGCTCGAAATTGGATAATTGATCTCCTATTCAGTTGTTCAATATCCTTCATGAAGGGTTTATAAGATCAGGCATCAGTTGATGCTTTTTAATCAATGAATTTTAGTTGTTACCGACCATTTAAAGAAAAAAAAAGAGTGAAGAAACTTAACCCCTGTTCACACTCTCACACACACACTCACACACATATTATATATATAAAAAAATGCGATAAATTTAGGGTCTACACAAATTACCTTGCATATATTGGATGTGAATTGATGAAAAACCATCTTAAATAACATATAAAATTCGCATCTCGTATTGTTCACCCTAGCTTTGCATTGTTTCTTGCCGGCTATCTCTTGGCCTCTAAATTTATAACAATGCACTTTGGCTTGTATGGTTATTCGGCATGTAATTAACTATAAATACTTCTGACTATGGGAAATCATATGCAAGAACAGCAAGAATCATCAATATATATATATATATATATATATATATATATATATATATATATATATATATATATTTCCTACGTACGTGCAAAGGAAGCAAGAAAAATGGCCAAAAATGGAGCTTCAGTGTTTCTAAATAAGGGATTAGTGCTCTTACTTCTTCTCATTATCACCTTGGCTGAGAGCAGAACACTCTCCGGTAAGTCTTAAATAATTCAAACACTAGTATTTAGAAGTATTTGGTTGCAGAAAATATGGCATTTAATGCCAGTGATTGGGTTACAATTTTATGGTGCTACTTGTAATGCTTTGCATACCCAAAATAGTTACAAGAACGGATCTACTATAGTGTCAGTCATGACGGTAGTTCTCACTACTCCTTTTTTATAAAAAAAAATAATAATAAACCAAATGTATTATTCCAAAATTTTCTTTTAAATAAGTGCATTTTCAATATGGAAAATAAAATTAATCTCCACCTAGAAAATATTTGTGTTAAGGTCAGATTTGCGTTTGACCACAAGTGTTGGACTGGACTTTCTTATCCGTGGCTAATAGTTATGAATTTGAGTTGGATTACCTACAAAATAAGGACCCTTGAGGGGTCGGATTTGTACTGGGCCACAAGTGATGGCTGGACTTTATTATTTATGACTAACAATTTAAATTATAACACCACAAAAATTTTAGATTCGTCCCTAAATACTAGTACATGTATTCTTTTCATGGTGCATTGGCATTTTTTACCCTTTGTCTTTAAAATCAACAGGTGATGCAGTTTCAGCACCAAGTTGTGATGCAGTAGTCAGTGTGCAAAGTGGTGACACTTGTTTCAGCATTGTTGAGTCTCTCGGCTTGACTGCTGAATTCTTTGGTGGAATCAACCCCAATCTCAATTGTGATGCACTTTTCATAGGTCAATGGCTCTGCGTTAAAGGGACAGTAAATTAAACTCACTATGACATCTAGAATAATATCAGAATAATGAGGCATTCCTTGAATGCTTAGGTCACTCTCTACATGAATGATGAATGTATTGAAGATGGCAATTGCTTTTGTTGTTATTGGAATTTTAATATGGTTTATATAAATGTATTTCTCCTATATTTTCAGATCAATTTATGCTTATTCTTTTTTTTTTAGTAAAATGTGAAAATTCTAAATTAATATCTAAACTACTATACAAATCTCAATAGTCAAGCCACGTACTCCATACGGTTGATCATGTGATAAATCATGAAGTAAGGGGGAATATAACCATCAACAATTTTATCGAAAGTTGTTAATTTACCTTTGTCATTGCTAAAAATTATTAAAACAATGTCGCCACTCAATGGAAGGATAAAATTATATAGTAAACAAATCTTTTTCCCCTATAAACATTGGAAGTGTACACACCCAATCCAAGAAATATGTTGTAACATCTTTTGTTAAGTGACACATCATCTAAAAGTTTAAACTATTATATACGTGCTGGCGGAATTATTTTTAAGCTTTTCACTTGGACAATTTTTATATTTTTAAATGGAATACTGTAAGTTTTGAACCAATGACCTTTTTAGTACCTAAGTTTTAATATCATGTTAAGTGACCACCTCATCTAAAAACTTATACTGTTAGAGATGATTTATTATATTATTTAGTATTTTTAACACCTTTAAATTTATCTATAGGGGAAGATTATATAAAATAGCTTTTACTTATTTTCATTTACTATTACTTTCAATAGGAATAGCTATACCTGTGTCACAACCCCAAAACCAATCTAGGTAATTTTTAAGAAACGTGATTAGGAAAAATATATACACTTTGAAATTTGTACAACACTAACTAAGCAAAATAAAACTACAAAACCACAAGCAAGGCGGAAAGACTTAGAGCATCTAACCCATAAGACAGAAATTGAAAGGTTCAAAGTCTCCAATATAATTAAGGTGGCGATCAATATGCTGGATTGGGTTAGGAATGGAATACTATTACCCGCCTCTATTTAGATTCTCATGTATGATATGAAATAATGAACCTATAATTTGGTTCCTTAGATATTTCAATTTTTCACAATTCGGGATTAGCCATTCTTAGCAAAACATATAAGATTAGCCCATTCTACATTCATGGGATTAAACTTATTTGTCAAATGATCAAAACTCCTTTGAAAACATTAATATATTACAAAACTATCATCATCATCATCATCATCATCTTATCAATTTATAAGCATATTATGTATATGTTACAAAACTCCATCATTAAATGACTAGAATGCCCTTTCAAATTATTACAAATCTAGCCCTTTATATGCATTTTATGATTTTAATAATAATAATTATTATAAATAAAATAAAAAATAAACATATTACATATATATTACACAATTCATTTGTCAAATGACTAAAATGCTCTTATAAAATAGGGAAAATGTCACGTTACCCCTATGTGATATGTGAAACTATCATCCTACCTCCTTGTGTTCTTAAAACTTCCAGAATGCCCCTTGTGTTATTAGAAAGTCATCACACTACCTCCTCCATGTCTTTTTTAAGCTATTAAATGTCAGTTTTACCCTTTTATAATACATTAATTTTTTTTTCATTTTTTTCCTTCATTTTTAACTATTTACCATTAAATAAAAAATTAAAAAAAAATAATCTTCCCCAACCCTCACCCCCACCCCTACCCTACCCCTACCCTTCCACACCACCCTCCACCCCTTGCTGCTCCGTCGGAGCAGCAAAACTCACTGCTGCTCCGATGGAATAGCAGCATCACTGCTCCGACGAGCAGCAACAATACCACTTTGCTGCTCCGACGGAGCAACGTGGCTGCTGCTACTCGTCGGAGCATAGTGGCTGCTGTTACTCGTCGGAGCAACAGCGTGGCTGCTGTTGCTTGTCGAAGCAATAGCATGGTTGCTCCGTCAGAGCAATAGTGAGATCTGCTGCTCCGACAAAGTAGCAGCGTGTAGGGAAAGTGGAGGGTAGGGGGTGGGGGTGGTGCAGAGGTAGGGGTGGGGGTGGGGTTTGGGGTTGGGGAAGATAGATTTTTTTTAATTTAGTGGTAAATAATTAAAAATGAAGGAAAAAAATAATATATGTATTATAAAAGGGCAAAATTGACATTTAATTTCTTAAAAAAGACATGAAGGGAGTAGTATGATGGCTTTTTAATAACACATGGAGCATTCTTGAAGTTTTAGGAATACAAGGGAGTAGGATAATAGTTTCACATATCATAGGGGGGTAACGTGATATTTTCCCTATAAAATATGACATATTAACAAACCTAGCCCTTTAAATACAGGTTATTGTCTTAAGAATAAAAATAAAAATAATAATAATTGCAATATAATAACACTAATAATAATAATATTAATAATAATAACAATAATAATAATAATAATAATAATAATAATAATAATAATAATAATATGAATCTTACCAAGTAAAAATCATATATAATAATTATAATCACAATAAATAATAAGCATATTATATGTATAATAATAAAAAGATAATCCTGCCATTTATACAAGGCATTCCTGATACTATTTTGCTGTCAATCAGTACATTCATTCCCATCTTCAATTCTAGAGTACACCATACAAGGCATAATTTTTGTCAAGTTCACTCTATTCTGGTTCCACTCCAATTCCATCCCTTTACTCATTTTATTCCTTTCCAATTCATTACAAAATACCAATCGTCATCTAAATTAATAGCTTCCAATGGTTTTATAAATCTATAAAAAGTCCAGATGGAGTACAAAAGATTGCGAATTTACAGTCTTGAATTAATTGAACATGGAAGTGGTTCGAATATCATATAGGAATCCTAGCATCACAGGAGATCATCTAATCCCATAGCCTCAAGCAAAGTGATTCTATTCTCACCATCAACTAAAATGTAAATTTCATAGAGAAGAGAAAATGACAAAGTGAAATTAAAAAATTGAACCATTCTTTACGCAAATAAATATTACAGATGCAATATGTGGTGCCAACAATGACGATCGTGACATGTGTTTAAGAAGCACCCATTTTCGAAAACTAACATAAAACATAACATAATGCGAATAATTACTTTTCGAAAATGCAAATGTAAGTAATCACTCATTGAAAATGCGAAGTATGGAATAATTACTTAGAAAAAATTCAAAGAACAAATAACCCAAGATATACCATAATAAAATTACATAGTCAGGCTATGAACCCAAGGAGGTGAGTGTCGAGACTATAGTCCTCGTAGCATAGTGAAAGAGTTGTTTATTGTTGCACGTATCACCAAAAGCAAATAGTCTAAGCACTAGTGCATATTATTGAAAGAGTTGTGTATGGTCTCCACCATAAAAAAAAAAAAAGCTAAACAAAAGACTTGGTTTTCTTGCTCAAAATTGGATTATTGATCTCCTATGTTCAATGCATGAAGTGTTTGTAAGATCAGGCATTGGTTGATGCTTTTCAATTAATGAATTTTGGCTGTTACCGACCATTAAAATAAAAATAAGATCAGGCATGATAGCAGTGCTCTCCTAATATTTGATAAATTTAGGGCCTAAACAAACCTTTAGGAATGACAGTGGTTCGGTTAACTGCAATTTTTGGTAAAATCGAAACCGAAATCGCTTAGCATAACCGAAAACCGACGGTTTTAGAAACAATTATTCAAAATCGAAACCGACAAATATAAAAAAAAATCGCGGATAACCGAAACCGAAATTGATAATTTTTTTAAAAAATATTTAAATAGAAAAAGAGTCCAAAAATATGAAAAAAATATTAATTTCTGTCCTAATCCCAAATCTCACCAAATCCTAAATTAATTTTATGATTAGGGTTTCTGCCTTAAATATGGTTTATACTTAATCTTAATCGAATAAAAAAAAATGCAGAGGCACGTATATGATGCATAAATATACATTTGGGGTTGCCAGAGATGGGGGGTTTGCGATCGGATGAAGAAAAAGAAAAAATGAAAAGTACTTAATCTATTGAAATATATAGAGAGAGAAAAGAGAAAGAAAGAGAGAATTGTTGAAGCTTCAGGTGAGAAAGAGAAAGAAACGATGAAGATCAAAAGTGAAAGCAACAAAAATCCTAGAGAAAATTATAGTGGAAAAATGTCAGATTCCACTAAGGTTATTTTGGTCATACAAAAAAATGTACAAGATTATTATCATATAGTACAAGTTATTTTATGCATTGACAATTTATAAATATCTTTGTTTGGACAATTTTGTCCTAGGGCATATGGTCTAGAATATTAAGAGTACAACATTAGTAACACATTGTACAATTCATTTAAAGCATTGATTTTATCCCTTCATATTCTTTTATATATTATTAAAGATATATATATATATATATATATATATATATAATAAATTAATAATCAGGTTTCGGGTTTTAATTTTTTTTTAACATATAAAACCAAAACCTATTGTTTTACCCGTCGATTACTACTTATAAAAAATAAAACCTATTGATTTATCCGTCGATTTTTGTTATCGAGTTTTTATCAGACGGATATCCATTAATTTCGGTTACAGCGGTTACTGTTGCCATCCCTACAAACCTTGCATATATTGGATGTGAATTGACGAAAAACCATCCAAAATAACAAGTAAAATGCGCATCTCGTATTGTTCACCCTAGCTTCACATTGTTTCTTGTCGGCTGTGTCTCAGCCTCTAAATTTATAACAATATGCACTTTGGCTTGTATGGTTATTCGGCTAGTAATTTACTATAAATACTTCAGATTATGGGAAATCATAAGCAAGAACAGCAAGAGTCTTCAGCATATTTCCTACGTGCAAAGGAATCAAGAAAAATGGCCAAAAATGGAGATTCAGTGTTTCTAAACATGGGATTAGTGCTCTCACTTCTTCTCATTATCACCTTGGCTGAGAGCAGAATAGTACCCAGTGAGTGTTAAATCATTCAAACACTAGGGGTTTAGTAGTATTTGGATGTAGAAATAGTGCGTCAATGCCTTTTTCAATTACGGTTATTATGGTGCTACATGTAATGTTTTGCATACCCAAAATGCTAATAAGGACGAAAATTCTCTATAGTGACGACTGCAATTTCCACTAGTTCAATTCTTTTTAAAAATACGTGTATTACCTTATTTTAGGATGAAAAATAAATAAATTAACCTCCACTAAAAAGATATTAGTGTTATAACATCTCGTAATTCATCCCTTAATGCTAGTATGAGTATTCATTTTATGGTGCATTCGCCTTTTTTACCCTTTTATTTTTGAAATCAACAGGTGATGCAGTTCCAGTACCAAGTTGTGATTCAGTGGTCAGTGTGCAAAGTGGCGACACTTGTTTTGACATTGCTGAGTCGTTCGGCTTGACTTCTGAAATTTTTGGTGGTATCAACCCCAATCTCAATTGTGATGCAATTTTTGTAGGTCAATGGCTTTGCGTTAAAGGGATAATAAATTAAATTGACTGATGATCAGAAACTAATACTCACGTACTATGACATCTAGAATAATATCAAGAATAAGGAGGCATTTCTTGAATTCTTAGGCCACTCTCTACATGAATGATGAATGTATTTATTTATTTATTTTCTTTTTTAATGCCAGTTACCCGTTGTGGGTAGCAATGATGAATGTATTGAAGATGGCATTTGCTTTTGTTGTTATTGGAATTTTAAGATGGTTTACGTTAATGTATTTCTCCTACATTTTCAGATAAATTGATGCTTACTCTTGTTTAAATTGTGAAAATTCAAAAATCGTATAACTGATATCTAAACTACTATATAAATCTCTAAAGGGATAAAATATAACACATAAGTATATGTTATAAAATTACTTTACACGTTGAATAATCCTATATTTATGTGAAGGTCATATTTCAACAAATGAATTTATTTTGGTATCCTTAAAGTTACGAAATTATCCAAGATGGTGGAAGCCAAATAACTTTCAATAGTCATGCCACGTGTTCAAACATGTGGTTGATTGTGGGATAAATCATGAGATAGTGGCGAATGTAACAATGGATAGTTATGTTGACATTTATCAATTTATCCTTGTCATCGTTAAAAATTATTAAGGATACACGGCTACTCAATGGAAGGACAAACAAACAAGTCGAAATAATGTAACGATTTGGATATTTAGGGAACAAACTTAAGCAACTGTGTTGTATTGATTGATATTAAAAAAAACTGAAAATTTGCAGAGAACTAAAAACGAAGAATAAAGCAAAACAGAGCAAAGTGGTATTTTTTTCCTCCCGCTCTCTGACGTAGACTCTTTCCTATATAACTTTTACATCACAAGATTCTCACCAACTAATTACTGTGACAATCTAACGAGCCACATAATCTTGCAAATACTTGGGCTTGCTGATCCGACGGTGGCTTCTCTTCGGGCCATTGTTTGCAATCACGTTTGGCCCTGTGTCGTTACTACCCTGTTGGGCTGCATTTTGCTCTGGACCATCAATACTAACCGTAACATTACCACCCCTTGAGACAGAACCTTGTCCTCAAGGTTCAAGTCAGGATAAGTATTTTGAAATTCTTCTGCATCAACCCAAACTGCCTCTTCTACAGGTAGATTTTTCCACTTAATCAATAGCTGTTTATGAAGTTTTCCATGACAGAGTATTTCTCTTGTTGAGAGTATGGAAGATGGAAATATTTCTGGCATATCCGGAGTAGGGGGCAACACAAAATGAGCAGGTGGCTGACCTTGAGTTCCAACAACTTTCTTGAGTAGGGAAACATGAAATATCGGATGTACTTTAGCTTCACTTGGAAGATGTAAACGATATGCCACCTTGCCAATGCGAGCTTCAATCTGAAAGGGCCCAAAAAAATTTCCCCTAAATAATGCAATTCTTTCATTAAGCTTTTCCTTTTCATAGGCCTGCTCAGCTACCTCAACTATATTATTATTAACAGTACCATGCTTCCTCTTTTCACAAGTTGTTGATTGCTGCTCAATAGACTCCAAAGACACAGAATTATTTAAAGGTTTCACACCATAAGGAGATAATGCAGTGGCCAAATTTTCTGCAATTGGCTCATCTCTCTCATGCCTATCATTTTCATTGCTGACGAAAACATGCTCCGCTTTACTGGATAAAAATGACTGGCTCTTGGATTTCTCAAATGAAGGGCAGCTAAGTTACTGGTCTCCAATGATTTCATGCTTACAGTTGCACCACGTTGTATAGAATTAACAATGCTATTTAAGTATAAGCCAATGTCTAATGACTTGGGGCCTTTCAAAATAGAGGTTCCACTAGTTTGAGGAAAAAACTTAGGTTGAATTGATTTAGCTACTTGTCCATTTACTGGAGTTGCAGGCATATTAGGTGAAGATGAATTGAAAATCCTTGACTCCATCAAGGACCTTCAATAATTAACATCAACTGAAGCATTACTAAAATCAGGTCCTTTGCCTGATGTTTTCTCTTCAAAATGAAGACAACGCCTAAGCATGCCACATTGGTCATGACCAGCCTCAAATTTGGGATCACGCAACTTATTCTTTGGTTCACTTGAGAGTGATTTTGCATTCATGGTAGAACTTTCAATCAGCATATGTTTAGCACTTGAATTGTCAGTCATGGAATAATCTCCAATGTTGCCACAATCAATGTACATTTTCAACAAAGCATTACCAACCAAAACATCAAGATCCAACCCAAGAATCAACACATTCCAAGAAACCAATTCTCTCTTCGGCATTTCATCAAACAGTTTGCTCAACACTATAGAATGCATATCCTCAACTAATTTCAACTTATTCTCATCAACAAAAACATTCAACCACAAACTATAACTAAACGTCCTGGGTTTAAACCCAAATTTTTATTATAGAACATCAAGTACATGAATAGATTCATCATAGAATTCAAATTTCGCACAACATTTGATGAAGAAGCAGAAAATACCCTCAATCGTCCCTTTCTGTCGTCGAACATCTGAAGGATCTACTTTGTAGAACACTGGAAGAACAATCCTCCCACACTCATATATCTTCGCCAACTCCTTTAGGCACCACCTCGACGATGCATAGTTTTTAGAAAATACACACACACACAACACACAGTGGCAGTGGGGGTGGGAGTGGGGGTGGGGGGGGGGGGGGGGGGGGAGGGGGGGGTGGGGGCTGGTTAACGTGGCTGGGTGGGGTGGGGTGGGGTGGGGTGAGGGAAAGGAGGGTTGGGGAAGATGACTTTTTATTATTATTATTATTATTTTAAAAATGAATAATTTGATAAATTTTTATAATTATTTAATGAATAAATTCATTAAAAATAAAAATAAAAATTCACTTAATGTGTGTGAAGTACACTTTCTGTTAAATTTAATGAATTTTTTAACGGTAAAATGGTGTTGTACACTTTTGTTAAAGTACAAGAGAGTCGAGTGTCAATTTTCGTCTTGCAGATCAAATAACAATAAGTGCGACATCGAATAAAAGTTAATTCTTAGACTATCTTTTTTTTTTTGGGTCATAATTCTAAGACTAAAGGCACTTAAGTTTTCCCTTCACAATGGAGGCATCAATAAAAAAAAATAAGTGAACGACTCAACGAGCCAAATAGCAAAAGATAAAGTAAAATGACATTCTCCTATAATGTTGTCTTGTAACGACAGAAGACATAAAATAAGAATGATTTATTAATAAATTTTGTGAATTTAAATAATTTAGATTAACTATCTTGTGCATATAAACTCAAAATTAAAATTATTAAACTCAAGATATTAGTCTCGTATACTAGCCTAAAGTTCTGGATATATAAGAACGTGTATACTCTCTGTCAATGAAAAATAGAGAAGCTTCGCAAGAAAAATAGATTATCCGTGCCCTACTTGATAACACTCGTGAGAATATATAGTGTAACATATGATTACTAGGCACTTTGCTGATCAATCACGCAAGCCAGAGATTGAGGAACAAGTAACATTTTTCATACCACTTATCCAAATTCTATCCAAATAGGTAAAAGGGTGTGTACCATTTATTACATAGTGCAATATTAGAATCGTAAAAGTGTGTTGAGTCATGTGAATCATCCTTCTTCCAAAATACGCAAACCGTGACTTAAATGACTTTCCAATTTTCCGACGTTAGTGGATGCAAAAGTTGATCCAATCGCGTCTTGAAGAAGTTTCTTGCTTCATTGCCAAAACTGTGACCAAAATTGATTGTTTCTTTTCTGTGAATGGTATAGTATGAGATTAACATTGTTCTATAATGAGAAATTTACTTTAAATAAAATCATGTATTTAATTTATAAAAAAAAAGTAAAATCATGTTAAATTTATTCTAAGATTACAAATTTCATAATATAACAGTTTATCCCAATACTTATTCTAAGTGAATCAATAACTAATTTATATTTATAAAAAATACATAAATACAAATTCAAAACTTTTAAACGTAATAAATCGTCATCCTGCAACTCTATCCAATTCTTCAGGCCAGCATTGTCCTTGTCACCCAAAAGCCCCATAATCTCATTTATTCGGATGGGGAAAAGGCGATTTCGTAATCAAAAAGCATGTGAATTCGATTCGATTCCCACTTATAGAAAATACCCCTACCACCACCAAATTGCAAGGGTATTTTGGTCAACCATAAAATTTTTCCGTTTTTCTTAACGGAATCAGTAACAAGAATTAACGGTGTTCCAACTTTAAAAGATAAAGGACTGAAATGTATCACTTTTGAAGATAAGGGACCAAAGTATCAATGAAGTCAAAAATAAGAAACTAAAAGTGGTATTAATCCTTTTTTTTTTTTGTCAATAAGATAACTTTTTGTTTATGTCATGCGATTCTGTCGGAGAACTGGTTCTATATACCCAACTTTATTTAAAAGAGTCGATTTTAGGGGTTGCCTAATTTATTATTATTATTATTTTTATTTTTTTGTTTGAAAATAGTAACATCATTGACACTAAAATAAAATTAATACGAGATTATTCTAATCCAGTGAGGTGGAAATCTGCTAACAAAATATACTTCAAAGGGGAAGGAATTTTCATTAACGGGTCATGTGTTAAATTATTACTAACTTTACATTTAGTTTCTCGATCTAAGGTTTTATTAATAGTCTTTGTAACACACAAATTTTTTTCTCCTTTTTCTGGTAATGTTTGATATGCTCCACAATAGTTTTGCTTTTCCAGAAGATTGCACAATCAAGTGTGGTGATTGTTTTACCCCTGTTTGGATTGCACGGGGAAAAAGAAAGGAAAGAAAATAATAGAAATAAAAGGAAAAGAAATTTTTTGTTTGGATTACAAAAAAAATAATAAGGGAAAGAAAAGGAAATAAATTTACAATTCTTTCTTTGGATTGGAGAAGTAAAGGAAAGGAAAATATTATTATTTTGTTTTTGATGACGTGGAAACCCAGTTAGCGAAGTCTGACTATCCCGTGCTAAATTATTAATTATTTTACCATCTTTTTTATAAGATAACCATAAAAAAGATTGAGGATAAATTAGTTTTTTTTTTAATGCATTTTACTTTCTTTTCCTTGATCCATTTTGCCCCAAATTTAAAGGATTGTAAAATCCTTTCAATTAAAAGATTTGAAATCCCTCTAAATTCTTTACTAAATTTCAAAATGCAATCCAAATAAGGGGAGGAATGGAAATCCCTCTCCTTCCTTTACATTCTTTTAGAAAAGGCAATCCAAACGGAGTGTAAAGTGTTAAGGACCAACTTTATCAATGCATATTTCTTTCTTTCAAGTCATTCATAAACGAATTAGAGTCTGTTTGGCCTAGTTTTTAGACATTTAAAAACACTTTTTGTAGGTTTAGAAGCTCAAACTTACTTGTTTGGCCTATTTTTAAAAGCACTTTTGAGTAAAAGCCAAAGCTGAAAAAAGTTAAAATACAGAAGCTTCAAATCGGAGCTTTTCAAAAATAGCTTTTGCGAAGTTCTTTTTACAAAATACGGGAAACTCTTTTTTTTTTCTTCTTTTAAAAAATACCCCTTTATATTTTTTTAAAATCCAAAATTGCCTTTTAAATTTCTCAAGACGTTCTACCCTAATATAATCACTCATTCTTTCTCTCATATTTCAACTTTTTTTCCTTCCAAAGAAGAATAACATACTAGTAAAAAAGATCAAATCATCATCATTCTTCTCTGAGGTAAGCCCCATATCGCTTATTTTAGTATTTAAAACTTGTATTATATTATATTTATTTAAAAGTCCCTTGAATATATATATATTTGTTTATGAGGAATAAAGAAAAACAGAGTAATATGCCTCTTTAAGATTTTCGGTTTGTATCTGGTGACTAATTAATATTCTCAAATTGGAACTGTTCACAGACTGGCAATTGCCCCAAGTGTTGTTGGCACGGCTAGACACAAGGATTTGCTTAAAATCATCACGTAATGATTGTTAAAAAATGTTGTGATTTTTAATACATTATCACTTTGCTTCTTTCTGTTCAGTATTTAATGCTAGTTTTACTTCTGTTTCAGTTCTTGATTTTTCCCTTTCATGTGAGATGTATATTTTATTTATATGTTGACAATATATAAATAAGATTTATAGCGCCGAAGTGTTTCATGGGTAAGTCAAAGATGTCATTATCCACTATTTGGTTCTAACTCTGAGCTTGGATCATCCCAAGACGAGGCCAAAGTTGTGCAATAATTTTCTGCTTGTAATTGTTGCATTCTTTAACAACATAATATTGCAGTTTGCAGAATATATATGTGACGCAGAACGGAAGCGAAACACTAGATTCATTTTAGCAAAACATCCTTGATACAAGGAAAACTTTAAATATTACAACTCTAAAATGTTAGAGAGGAAGTATACAATACTAGCTTTGTATTGATTGAGGTGTGTTTAATGAGCTTGGAGGGCTATCTATTTATAGGAGCTCTTAAGCCTTAAAATTTGCTAAACTTCCTATATGGGATAAAACAAACTAAATGATACTATTCATAACAAAATAATACTATTCATAACATAAGAAAAAATATGAAGGTTTATTTGTTCTTCTTCTTGGGTTTGATTTTGTCAATCTTTTTCATCAACTCCTTTGAATCATGTTCTGCATCAATCTCCTCCACTTGAGAAAAACTCGCCCTTGAGTTAATTTTCGGATATAAAGAACCTTCTTATGGATAGTAATCATATAAATCAGCAACATTGAAGGTTGATGAAAATCCCCAATCATCCGGAAGATCAACCACATAAGCATTGTCATTGGTCTTCTTTAAAATTTGGTAGGGACCATACTTCTTCGGATTCAGCTTGTTGTAGGTACCCACTGGAATTCTTTCTTTCCTCAAGTAGACCATGACCATATCCCCTTTTTTAAATACCTTCACCCTTTTATGCTTATCAGCTGCAGCATTGTATTTGGTATTTGAGGCTTCCAATTTCTGTTTCAACTCTTCTTGAATAGACTGCACTTGTTCCGCCATTTTATTTGCTGCAATGCTCTTATCAGAGAATTTCGGCAGTTTAACCAAATCTAGAGCATGCTTTGGTACCTTCTTGTAGACAATGAAAAATGGTGATACTCTAGTTGAGCTGTGGATTGCACTATTATAGGCAAACTCAGCTTGTGCAAGTGCAAAATCCCATTGTCTCGGCTTATCTTGGCAAATACAACGAATCAAATTTTCCAAGGTTCTGTTGGTTGCCTCGGTTTGACCATCAGTTTGAGGATGAGCTGTGCTGCTGAACTTCAAACTTGCATCGAAGCGCTTCCATAATGTGAGCCAGAAGTGAGATAGAAATTTAGAATCTCTATCAGAAGTGATAGATTTTGGGACTCCATGGAGTCGCACAATCTCTTGAAAAAATAGTCTTGCAATGTGCACTGCATCTGAAGTCTTCCTGCAAGGGATGAAATGCGCCATCTTTGAAAATCTATCCATGACCACAAATACAGAGTGTACTCCTCTTTGGGTTCTTGGCAATCTCAAGACGAAATCCATAGACAAATCTTCCCAAATATCTTCTGGTATAGGCAATGGCATATAGAGTCTCGTGTTTTGTGTCTGGCCCTTTGCAGTTTGACAAATTGGACATTGTCTCACGAACTTGCCCACATCTCTTTTGATTTGTGGCCAGAAATACCTTTCCTCCACACTTGCAATAGTCTTATCTCGTCCAAGATGTCCACCGAGTCCTCCTCCATGCAAGTCTCGAATGATTTTCTCCCTTAAGGATGTCCTCGGGATGCAAAGTCTGTTACCTTTGAATAGGTAATCATCATGGACGTGGAAGTCTCCAGTTGGTTGCTTTGACAAGTGTTTATGCCAAACTTCATTAAAATCTTCATCATCTGGGTAGAGATCCTTCAGACATTCAAACCCTACAACTTCGCCACTTAAAGTAACCAGCAAAGTTGCCCTTCTACTTAAGGCATCGGCAACACGGTTGGAAGCTCCTGATTTATGTTTAATAACATAAGGAAATTGCTCCATATACGAAGCCCACCTTGCATGCATCTTGTTCAAATGTTTTTGACTCTTGAAATGCTTCAAGGCTTCATGATCAGAATATATTACAAATTCACGTGGAATTAAGTAATACTCCCAATGTCGTAAAGCTTGAAGCACATCATATAACTCCTACTCATAGGTTGACCATTTTTGACGTGCCTCGCTAAGTTTTTCGCTGTAGAATGCAACAGGTCTGCCTTCTTGAGATAATACTGCCCCAATGCCAATTCCACTTGCATCACATTCCACTTCAAAAACTTTATCGAAATTCGGCAACACCAAGATAGGTGCAGTTGTTAACTTTTCTTTGATTTGTGCAAAACTTTTGTCAGCAGCCTCACTCCACTGGAATTTCTCTTTCTTTAAGCAATCAGTGAGAGGAGCAACGATACTGCTAAAATTCTTGATGAACCTCCTGTAAAATGTGGCTAAGCCATGAAAGCTTTTACTTCAGTGACTGTCTTTGGAGTCGGCCAGTCTCTGATTGCTCGAACTTTCTCATCATCAATATGGATTCCTTCAGCACTTACAATGAAGCCCAAGAAAACTAAGCGATTTGTCATAAAGCTGCATCTTTTTAAGTTGACAAATAGCTTGTTGTCTTGAAGGACTTTCATAATCTGACGCAGGTGGTCTACATGTTCTTCTTTGTTGTGGCTATAGATCAAAATGTCGTCGAAATAAACCACGACAAACCTTCCGATAAATGGCTTGAGGACTTGATTCATAAGGTGCATAAATGTACTTGGTGTGTTGGATAGTCCAAATGGCATGACTAACCATTCGTATAAGCCTTCCCGTGTTTTGAAAGTAGTTTTTCATTCATCTCCCGGCCTTATATAGATTTGGTGATAGCCGCTACGCAAGTCAATCTTCGAGAAGATTGTTGACCCTTGTAATTGATCCAACATATCCTCAAGTCGAGGTATAGGGAAACAATACCTGACTGTGATTTTGTTGATGGCTCGCCTATCCACACATATTCTCCAGCTTCCATCCTTCTTGGGTGTCAACAAAGCTGGTATTGCACACGGACTCATACTTTCTCTAATATGCCCTTTGCGCATTAATTCTTCTATCTTCTCTTTTAGTATTTCATTCTCCTTTGGGCTCATCCGGTAGTGAGGTAGATTTGGCAAACTTGCTCTAGGGACTAAGTCAATGTGATGCTGGATGTCCCTCATTGGTGGAAGTCCATCAGGTAATTCATCCGGAATAATTTCTTTAAATTCGTCCAATATGTGTTTTACCTCCTCTAGGACTTCTTCTTCATGCGATTCCTCTCCTTTGACTATAAGAGCAAAAGTTTCTCCGGTCTCATTTGATTCTTTGAAGAATTCATTTGTAGAATATGCCATAATAAGGAAAGACTTCCCCTCCATTTTAAAAGTTTTGGGTCTATCTTTGTTGGTTGGGAGGATTGCTATTTTCTTCCCATTCCACCAAAAAAAGTAGACATTTGTTCTTCCTCGATGAGTTGCATCAACGTCATATTGCCACGGTCGCCCAAGTAGAATATGACAGACATCCATGTCAATTATATCACACATGATTTCATCCTGGTAAGATTTTCCTATAGAAATAGGAACTTTGCACACCTCTGTGACCTTTATTGAAGGCCCTTTCTTGACCCACTCAATCTCGTACGGTGTTGGATGAGGTTCTGTGGGCAGCTTCAAGTGATTCACCAAAGCTCTTGAAACAATATTCTCCCATCTCCCGTTGTCAATAATAAGGTTGCATACCTTTTCTTGAATACTGCATTTTGAATGAAAGATGCGTTTGCGCTGGGATGAGTCTTCTTGTTTCGGGGTGTACAATAATCGTTGAATGACACACGTCACTTGTTCTCCATCTTCGTCTGCAATTTCAGCTTCCTCCAAGTCATCATCATTATTGTACTCAACTTCTTCATCACACTCATTATCATAGTCTGCTAGATTGTCAGACTTGCGAGCTCGGCATTCATTGGAACGATGACCAGGTTCTCCACATTTGAAACATTTTCCAATGGTTGACCTAGCATATGGATTATTGGGTCGGGTGGTATTCGACGTCTGTCTGATTGATTTGGCCACCCCTTGATTGCTAGTACCAGCATTGTGAGTAGAAGGACGAGTTGTTTCTTCTGCAACTTGTTTGCCTCTGTCAGGATTCGAACGGATTGGTGCAAAAGGAGTTTGTCGAGTGGAAGGACGAGCCAAAAACATTTCTGCCTTTAATGCCATGTTGTAACCTTCATCAACGGTCCATATAGGAGCTAATGTCATCTTATCCTAGATTGCAAATTTCAAGCCGTTGAGGTATCGTGATGTTTGCTGTTCCTCCGACTCTTATATATTGCACCTAGCAGTAAGGCGCAAAAATTCATCAGTGTATTCTCTTACTGATCGATGACCCTGGCTGCAATTTTGGTATTGTTGAACAAGTATTGTTCATAATCTGGAGGAAGAAATCTTCCCTTCAGTTGTTGTTTCATATTTCTCCAAGTCCGAACGGGTGCCTTCTATTGTTTTGCAAGGTGTCCCACCAACCAGCTGCACCACCCTTTAATTTGTAGGCGACTAGTTTTACTTGTTTGTCCTGCGGTACATCCATCATGTCAAAGAATTTGTCAACTTCATAGCACCAATCAAGAAATGCTTCAATATTAAGATCGCCATTGAAGTTGGGAATGTCGGCTTTAGGACGATATTCGTCAAAGCCTTGTCCTCTCCTGGTTACATGTTGATGCCTTTGATTTATTTTTTCGTCACTGTCAGATTCCTCCTCATATGTTGGTGGTCTGCGATGTTGAGCAAAACCATGTTGATGAGGATGTTGTGGTTGATTTCTAGCTCATGGTTGTGTTTGGTTGATTCCTCGGTAGTTTAGGAGCTCTTCATCAGATTCATCTTCATAGGCTGGTTGCCTATGACGAATTGCAAGGTCGCGTTGATTGATAGGTTGGCCATGAGCATCTTCTCTGGCACGGTTGATCCCACCATCGTTACGAGCCTTGTTGGCGTTTAGGCTTAAGTTGGAAAGGATGTCGCGAATCTCTCGGAGTTCATGGGTCATCTTTTCTTCTTGAGCTTGTATCGCTGCGCAAAGGGCCTCCATCCCTCGATCACCGTCAATAGGATGGCCGCCTTCGCCTCTGCTATGGCTACTACCAGCAATGTTGATGTCGACGTTGCCACTATTTCCACCGCTATTGTTGTTCTTGGATGCCATCTTCTCCGGCTTATAGGTTTATAATTTAATCGGTCGAGTTTTCTGATGCATAGGATCCATTATACGTGACAAGTGCAGAGCATACGACTCAATCGACCAATCAAGCTTTCTGATGCACAGGGTCCACTATTAGTGGCAAGTGCAGAGCATACGGCTCAATTACAACTACAACCCTCTAAACTAGGACTCTCGAACTTGGCTCTGGTGCCAACTGACGCAGAACGGAAGCGAAACACTAGATTCGTTCTAGCAAAACGTCCTTGATACAAGGAAAACTTTAAATATTAAAACTCTAGAATGCTAGAGAGGAAGTATACAATACTAGCTTTGTATTGATTGAGGTGTGTTTAATGAGCTTGAGAAGCTATCTATTTATAGGAGCTCTTAGGCCTTAAAATTTGCTAAACTTCCTATGTGGGATAAAACAAACTAAAGGATACTATTCATAACAAAACAATATTATTCATAGCATACGAAAAAATATGAAGGTTTATTTGTTCTCCTTCTTGGGTTTGACTTTGTCAATATTTTTTATCAACTCCTTTGAATCATGTTCCGATCAATATGTGTGCGTGTGTGTATACAGATGTCTGTCTATATTTGAGTATTATGTTTGCTTTTATTTATGCCAAACAATACTGCTGGGAAGATACAATAAAATATACTTAAATTCAAATAAATCATTCATTAGGTGAAAGCGATAGGGCAAACTGTAGGAGAAGAGGGTTGCTAAGAGACGGGGGTTGTTAAGAGATTAATTAATTTAAACTTTTGATTTTCACACCTAATGTGTTTCATCGATGTTAGTTAAATATTATGATTTAAGTATGTTTACTGCACAGACAAATCTCTAATTTTTTTAGGTCAAATGTGAAAGGAAAACAATTATAACGGACTAGATTAAAACAAGGGTAAAATGCACTATATATACTCTTCAAGTGATTTGCCAAATAAGGTAGTAATTACCTCCTATATAGTATCATAATAATCTCATAAAACTCTAATATTTTTTATAATATTGTACATAACCTTCCTACCGGTAGTTGGTTTATCCAAGTTAAATAGTGTGTGCATCTCATGCACTAACTTTGTGTCGTGACTATGACAAGAAGGGGTTATGTGCAGTTGACATAGAACCACGGGGATTTGATGAGATCATTTTAGTATAATAGAAAGGGATAGCTAGTTTATAATGATAAGTCGAATACGGAGACAAGATTTATTTGATCATTTCAATACGATAAGGAGGTATCTTACTATTATGAAAAGTACTGGATATTATGCATATTAAATGAAAGATATTGTGGTTTTCATCTTTTTGGTTAATCTTCAATTATTGAAAATTTATCCTTGAATATTTGCTGCATTTAAAGTTAGTTTTCTTCAATGTTCGAAAATGGTATTAAGTAACCGTTTGCATGAATGGATATGCAATTGCCTGATAAAAGTCTTTTTCTTAAATGATTGGATTTGGAAATGCAGTCTTTGAGTGCCAAAAGGGAAACAATGGAAATGAACTAATATAATTAACGCTCTACTGTAGTCATTTTTTTCCTTATAATTAGTCATTTTTATAATTTTTTCTAGATATATGGCACTAATATATTCTTATGACACACAAGTGCGAATTTTCATATGTAGTATGACTATTCATAACTTTATTAGAAGACATGTACTAAATGCAGATACAGAGATGCAAATTACAGAGCAAGAAGAAGATGACGAGCAAGATGAAGAAATTGAACCAAATGACTTTATTGCAGAAGAAGATTTAAGAAGTGCACGTACTCAAAAGGCTATGGAGGTCTTACGTGATTCTAGTAGGGATAGGTTGGTGCAGGATCAGAGAAATGAACGTTGAATTTTTTGTTTCAATTCTTAATAGGTTTTTTAAAGCTTTCCATGTATTTTGATTATTACTGAATTTATTATAGACATGCTATGTAATTTTACAACTTCTTAAATAATTATATAACTTATTTGTAGTTTTTATAATTTTATTATTTTTTAATGATTCTACTATTCTTTTATTTTTCTCATATTTATTTTTTTTATCCAACTATATCGTTAAAAGAGTTTATGTCAGCTTTAATATAACTATTTTATGGGCCAAACAGTTTAATAGCTTTAGCTTTGTCCTTTCTGGTCAATTTTATAACCCACAACACTTTTATAGTAAGAGGTCAAACAGGTTCATGAACAGTAAACAGTACTTCTGACATGAAAATGCCAAACAGTTAATAATTTTTGTTTAACATCACTTTTAACAAAATTTCTATTGCTAAAAGATCTACAACTCAAAAGCTCATTTTTCACAGCTAGACCAAACAAAGCCTTAATCATCAATACTGTCTCAATTTCACAAATTCATAAAAGTGGCCCACATTTCTTACTGGCTTAAAGGCAATATAATTTGCTACTCCCAAAAATATTGACTTGAAATTAATGCATGAAATCGTATTTGGAACTTAAACATTTTCAGTGCCTTGATGCCTTCCAGTAGTCACATTAGTTGAACTCGACAGTTTTATCTCATGTGCTACTCTGTTTGCTAGTTTCCTCTTCTTCAATTTTTTTTTTCTTTTTCTTTTGGATGAGAGATACACTAGCAAGAAATCATTTGGATTCACTCTAGGACTTCTTGCTAGTGTATCTCTCAGTTAGACATGATCCCAACTAAAAGAGTATGGTCCTCATCAGTTAGATATAAGGTCTTTCGAGATTGATTAAAAAAAATTGCCTATTGATTAATTCAAGTCTAATACGTGATCAAATTTCCTACCACACTTCAAACGTTTCACTAATCGATTAACCTTTAAGAACTAATTGTTAATTTTTAAAGTTAGTGTGCCAAAAGGATTCAAGATAAGGTTGTTTTTATTACAATCCTTCAACGGCTCTCATGGCCAGCCTGGTATAATTATTATTAGGCTAGCGGAATGATGGAAAAGTTGTGCCTTCTTGATAGAACAAGGTACAATAAATAATTGCAAATTATCCATCTATGGTACAATATCCAGTTGTTTTTGCTTGAAAACACAAGGGAACAAGTCCAAGCCAAGGAATTGACAATTTTTGTGATTTTTAATAATTTGGTGATTAAATTCAATACTAATGAAAATGAAGCTTGAAAACAATGCATATCTAACATTATCCTCATCAATTACAGGTATATTCATAAAAGAGCACTAAAAAAACCACTGCATAATCATTCAAATTCAATCTCTTTTTGCAGCAATTGGATTTGTTATTGGTCATACTTTCTTGTAGGCATCGCCTCCTTTGCTCATTTCAAGTGATCCATTAGTGTAATCTGCATCGGCCACGAACCTGGACCAGAACCAGTGTTCTTTCCAGACGATATGCATCTCTTCAATCGGGACGTTCTTAGTCTCCGGCGAGAAGAAGAAGATGAAGATGGTCATCACTACCATGAAGAACGCGAAGAAGAGGAACAAGCCGAACTTCAAGTGGCAGAGCAATGTCAAGAAGACTTGAGCAATTACGAATGTGAAGAACATGTTGACAGATACGTTGATACTTTGAGCAGCAGATCTGATTTCGAGTGGGAAAATTTCACTAGGCACCAACCAACCAAGAGGACCCCATGACCAGGCAAATCCAGCAACGTAGATGCATATGAACAGCACCACCACAATGGCATACCATTTTGGTAACTCACCAGGATTTCCATTTACCCCGAATTTTATTCCAATGCATATAGCGACAGCAATCTGCGCGTATAGCAAGAACTTGTAAACATCTAAGTATCACATAATATGATATAGTCTAAACGAAACATAACAATACGCGTTTTAAGCAAAATGGCATACCTGACAGATGAGCATTTGGGTGCCACCCTCCAGAAACAGAATCTCCTTCCCCACTTATCAACTCCATAAATTGAAACCATGGTTGCAATAACATTCACACCACCAGTAATGACAGCAGACATTAACGAAGCATCATCTCCAAAGCCAATAGTTTTGAACAAAACAGGAGCGTAAAACATGATCACATTGATTCCAGTAAGTTGCTGAAAGAATGGAATCAGGATAGCCATTGTCAGTTGTGGCCTATACTTCCTTTCCAGGATATTTCTCCAAGGGTGTTCCACTTGCTTAGAGGCCTTACTAGCCGCGACTAAATCATTAAACTCTTCATCGACACTGGTAATACCCCTGATCCTTTTGAGCTTTGCTTTTGCCTCATCGTGCTGGCCACGCTCGATCATTGAGTTTGGTGTCTCGGGGAGGACAAGCGATCCAACCGTGATGATCAGGGCAGGAACCATAGCTCCTCCCAAGCTCAGACGCCATCCCCATCCACCATGAATTTTAGCAAAGAAGTAATTCAACACATTGGCTACTAGGATACCAATTGTGATTGACAATTGAAATCGAATGTTGAGTGCACCCCTATACTTGTAAGGAGCCATCTCAGAGAGGTACAACGGCACGGACTGCAGAAACATACACAAATCAGTGTCATGTTAACACCAAACACTACCTTGTGGCAAAGCAAACTTCGATAATTTCTCATAAATCTCAGCAAATCAATCCACAAAAGATGAACTGAAAACACCCAAATGTTATAATCAGGTATTTTGAATTCGAATCATGGCCTCGATAGTCATGGGTAAGAAAAATAAATTGAAAATCCAAAAGAGGAAAAGAGGGAAAAAATGTCACTTTCTTGGGACCACATATCCTTTAAATCACTTATTTTTTATTTTAGATAAAATAGTCCTTCATCTTTCAATTTAGTGATAGTCATTAGTCTTTGGAACAAAACTTATTAAAAAATAACGTTAGTAAACACGTGAATGACACGTGGCCGCAAAATGCAAAAATTTTAGAGTACTTATATTATACAACGTGACAATATTATCCTTGAAGATTTATGAATTTTACGACCACGTGCCATCTACGTGTTCATTAATGTTATTTTTTCGACGAATTTTACTCAAAGGATTAAAAGATTGTCACCAAAATGAAAGATGAAGGATCATTTTGTTCAAAATAAAAGATAAGAAACTTAAATATAAAAAAAGGCCAAGATGTAGGATCATTTCGGTAAATTTCCCGAGTAATTTATTGTTGCATGTGTCAACAACCAAAAAAAAAAAAACAAGTAGGACTCTCAAAGAGCGTGCTCATAGAAAAGATTGGCTAGCTAGGAGCTCTAGACTAGGTTTTCTTGCTCAAAATTGAATGATTGATCTCCTATGGAGTTGTTTAATATCCTTCATGAAGTGTTTGTAAGATCAGGCATCGGTTGATGCTTTTCAATTAGCAACCAATAAAAAAAAAAGAGTGACGAAACTTAACCCCTATTAACTAGTATATATTCCTTATGATAATTTTTGTTCATCTGACATCACGCATGACAGCAGTGATCTCCCAATATTTGATGAATTTATGGGAGTGAAAGGATGAAAAACCATCTAACATAACAAGTAAACTGCGCACCTAAGATTTAATGTTATTAAGTTGCCTAAACAATAATTAACTCAACTCGGAATATGATGCTGCAGCCTGCAAATATCTCCAAGGTTCAGCTTGACCTTTCTTGTTTTCTCGTATTATTCACCCTAGCTTTGCATTGTGTCTTGCCGGCTATGTCTCAGCCTCTAAATTTATATCAATATGCACTTTGGCTTGTATGGTTATTCGGCTTCTAATTCACTATAAATACTTCAGATTTTGGAGAATCATATGCAAGAACAGCAACAGTCATTAGTAATATATTTCCTACGAGCAAAGGAAGAACGAAAAATGGCCAAAAATGGAGCTTCAGTGTTTCTAAACATGGGATTAGTACTCTCACTTCTTCTCATTATCACCTTGGCTGAGAGCAGAACACTCTCTGGTGAGTCTTAAATCATTCAAACACTAGTCAAGTATGCTTTCCTCAATGGCTACCTTGAAGAAGAAATATGCATAGAACAACCTCAAAGGTTCGTGGCAAAAGGACAAGAAGATAATACACTTTGAAATTTGTACAGCACTAAGCAAAATAAAACTACAAAACCACAAGGGAGGCAAAAAGACTTAGAGCATCTAACCCATAAGACAAAAATTGAAAGGTTCAAAGCCTCCAATATAATTAAGGTGGCGATCAATATGCTGGATTGGGTTAGGAATGGAATCCTATTACCCACCTCTATTTCGATTCTCATGCATGGTATGAAATAATGAACCTATAATCTGGTTCCCTAGATATTTCAATTTTCTGCAATTCAAGATTAGCCATTGTCGACAAAACATATGAGATTAGCCCATTCTACATTCATGGGATTAAACTTATTTGTCAAATAATCAAAACTCCTTTCAAAACATAATATGCTACAAAACTATCATCATCATCATCATCTTATCAATTTATAAGCATATTATGTATATGTTACAAAACTCCATTGTCAAATGACTAGAATGTCCTTTCAAATTATTACAAATCTAGCCCTTTATATGCATGTTGTTATCTTATTAATAATAATAATAATAATAATAATAATAATAATAATAATAATAATAATAATAATGATGATGATGATGATGATGATGATGATAAATAAAATAAAAAATAAACATATTACATATATATTACGTAATTCATTTGTCAAATGACTAAAATGCTCTTATAAAATATGACAGATTACAAACGTAGCCGTTTAATACATGTTATTACTTCAAATTTCTTTTAAAACATATATGCATATGTATAGTATGAAAAATCAAATTAATTGCCACTAAAAAAGTATTAGTATTATAATATCCGTTAAATAAAATTTTAAATCCGTCCCTGATTACTAGTATGAGTATTCATTCATTTCGTGATGCATTGGCATTTTTTACCCTTTGTTCTTAAAATTAATAGGTGATGCAGTTCCAACACCAAATTGTGATTCAGTGGTTGGTGTGCAAAATGGTGACACTTGTTTCCGCATTACTGAGTCGTTCGGCTTGACTGCTGAATTCTTTGGTGGAATCAACCCCAATCTCAATTGTGATGCACTTTTCGTGGGTCAATAGCTTTGCGTTAAAGGGACAGTGAATTAAACTAACTGATGAGAAACTAATACTCACTATGATTTCTAGAATAATATCAAGAATAAGGAAGCATTTCTTGAAAGCTTAGGTCGCTCTCTCCATGAATGATGGATGTATTGAAGATGGCAATTGCTTTTTATTGGAATTTTAAGATAGTTTATATAAATGTATTTCTCCTATATTTTCAGATAAATTTATGTTTACTTTTATTTACAATAACGTGAAAATTCTAAATTGATATCTAAACTACTGTACAAATATTAATAATGTAGGATAAATCATAAAATAAGGGCAAATCTAACTATCGACGACTATAGAAAGTTTTTAATTTACCTTTGTCATTGCTAAAAATCATTGAAACTAGATGGTTACTCAATGAAAGGACAAACAACTGGTCTAGATGACGGTTAACAAACCATTTTCCCTTATAAATATTGTAGTATATACACACCCAATCCAAGAAGTATGTTAAACCACCTTTAAATTTATCCATAGGAAAATTTTATAACATAGCTTTTACGTACAGTAAAACCTCTTAAATTAATAGCGTTGGGACCACCAAATTCTATTAATTTAGCGAGATATTAATTAATAGAGATGTTTTTAATTTTTTTGAATTTATAGTAAACATATTATGATTATGATGTCTTTTTTTTTTATAAAAAAAGTGACTTATATTTTTTCGGTCCAATTTAAAAAGATAAGTAATGAGAATAGAAGATAAAATTTAATTTAGTAGGATTAGAACAATGTTTATTTGATCTCGTATCCAAGTGCTTGTAGGATGAGGATGATAACTAATTTTTCTAATCTTGTATCATAATTCTTGTATGATTATCTCAATTTTTTCTCTTTAAATAATTAAATATGAGATTCTACTAGATTTGAAATTCAATAAAAGACAAGCTACTCTTGATTCATATTTTAAGAAAACATCATAGTCAATTATTATGTACTTTTTAGATAATTATTAATTTATAAAATATTTGGATCAATAAAATACAAAGAAATTTTTTAAAATGTATTATCTTATAATTTTATCGAATTTATCAACTTTTTACACTGGTCCCAAATCGGAACCAGACATTTTTATTAATTAAAAAAAATATTAATTTATCAAATATTAATTTAAAGAGCTTCTACTGTATTTTTATTTACTATCACTTTCATTAAGAGTGGATATATTGCGTCACAAACCTCAAAATCAAACTAGCTAAATCTTGAGAAACGTGACTACAATACTACAATAAACTTAATTAGGAATGCCCTTTGAAATTCGTAAGCCATTAGCCAAAATAAAACTATAAAACCACAAGCAAGGTGGCAGGTCTTAAAGCATCTAACCCATAAGATAGAAATTGAATTGTTTAAAGTGGTATGTTGGAATGGGTTAAGAATGAAATAATATTTCCGACTTTATTTCAATTTTCATGTATGGCATGAAGTAATGAACTTAAAATCTCATTCTTAGGTAATTTGATTCTCCCAATGTGAGATTAGCTATCGTGGACAAAGCAAGCCTATTCCACCTTCATGAGATTCGACTCATTTTTGCAAATTACAAAATCTCCCTTTCAAAACATGATGTATCACAAAGCTAACTTTTTATATAGATATTATTGTCTAAAAAATAGAAATAAACATAAACATGATAATATGATAACAATAATAATAATAATAACAATAATAATGATGATGATGATAATTAATAATAATAATAATAATAATAATAATAACATTATAATAATAATAATAATAACATAATAATAATAATAAACATATTATATGTATAATAATAAAATGACAATCTTATATTCTTGTAGACTAACTATCAAACGTGAGTGTGAAATCAATACATCCATTTTCATCTTCAATCATAGAATATATCAAGCAAGGTATAATCTTTGTCAAGATTCCTTAACCTATTGCAGTCTTGTCCAAATTCATTATAGGATACCAATCACCATTTAAAGCAATAGCTCCGATTGGTTACATAAATCAATAAAAAAAAATCTGGATGGGAGTACAAAAATTCTGAATTTACTTCGTCTTAAATTAATTGAACATTGAAGTGGTCCGAATGTCATAAAGGAATCCTAGCGCCACAGGAGATCATCTAATCCCTTAGCCTCAAGCGAAGTGACTATTCTCACCATTTGCCAAAAATATAAATTTCAAAGAGGAGAAAATGACAAAGCAAACTTAAAATCTCCTTAAGTAGTACGACCCCAAAATTGAACCATACTTTACGAAAATAAATCCATTTTCGAAGACTTTACATCAATGCGAATAATTATCTTTCGAAAATGCAAAGGTAAACAATCACTTATAGAAGAATCTATATATTCAGTTATTTCTCTGTAATTTTTCTTTTCCTTCAAGCCAACCTTTGGCCAATTTTTATGAACAACACTTCCAATTTCGCTTAATTGTTTGTGAATCAGCTGTGATCGTTACAGAACCCAAGGAGGTCAGTGTCGAGGCTATAGTCTTTGTAGCTTAGGCTACCCTCAATAGAGTCTCTATAATGAGTTTCTATCTATCATTTTAAAGACTCATATAGAGACCAAGATCAATTTTAAAGACCCACTTAGAGACCAAGGCAAAAAAACTATTTTAGAGATCCATTTAGAGACCAAGGCAAAAAAACTATTTTAGAGATCCATTTAGAGACCAAGATAAAAGAAAAACATCTCCAGTGATGGTCTCTATAAAATTGAGTCTCTATATTGTGTTAATTTTAATTTTACATAATAATTTAATTATGTGTTATTTTTTCTCGTGTGTTACTTTTTTTTAATTAATTGTTATTTAGATTATTTCAATTTTTTTTAAAGAATATTTCAACCAATAAATAAATAAATTACGACAAAGATAACATTTAAAAAATTAGGATTACGTTTAATTATATAATTGAATGAAAATAACTGATTAAAATTTTCTAATTAAAAAAAAAGCTTAATTACAATTAAAAAATAACCTAAACTAAAAAAACATAAAATAAAAAAAAACTATAAAAACTAAAAAAGTTTACCAAACCAAAAAAAACTAAACTAAAAAATTAAAATAAATAAATAAAATACAAAACCATAATTTAAAAAAAAGTCTAATTAAAAAATCCTAAATACAAAACTTTAATTAAAAAAGTATAATTACAAAATCATAATTAAAAAAACCTAAATAAATATATAAAACAATTTAATTAAATAATAATAATAACCCTAAATATAAAAGCCCCCTTTCCTCGCTGCACCCCACCATCTTCCCCGCTGCACCCCACCCCACCCTACCCTCCTTCTTCGTTGCCCCCTACCACCGGCGAAACCACCACAACATGGGTTTTTTTTTTTTTTTTTTATGTGTTTGCCTTTTTTTTTTTTGTTGCTGTTTGTTGAAAAAAAACAATTTTTTTTGTAATTTTGTTGCTGTTTGTTAAATTTTTTTGTTGCTGTTTGTTAAATTTTTTTGTACCTTTTTTTTTTTTTTTTTTTCAAATCTGATGATGTTTGACAATCTGACAATTTTTTTTTGGAAACTCCCTTTTTGTTTTCTTGTATAGGCTCTATTTTTTTCAATAAATTTATTGAAAAAAATAGAGACTAGATGCTATTTTGGAGACTCAAAACTTGAGTGATGTCACGATTTTATCAAAAACTATCAAATAGTATTTTAGAGACCCCCATTAGTGATGAATTTTAATCAATAGAGTCTCTAAAAACAACAATCATTGTTGTTTAGAGATTCTATTAAAGATACCCTTAATCAAAGAGTGATTTATTATTACACGTGTCAACAAAATAAGTAGGACTTTCAAAGAGCGTGTTCATAGAAAAGATTGACTAGCTAGGAGCTCTAGGTTTTTTTTAATTTTTATTTTAATTTTAATTTTTTTTTGTTTTTGGTTAAAGGAGGGTACTTCTCTCAGGCATTGGTTGATTATTTTCAATTACCAACCAATAACAAATAGAGTAAAGAAACTCAACCCCTATTAACACTACTTGTATATATATATTCCTTATGATAATAATTTCTACTCATCTGACATCAGGCATGACAGCAGTGATCTCTCAATATTTGATGAATTTATGGAAGTGAAAGGATGAAAAACTATCTAAAATAACAAGTAAAATGCGCATCTCAGAGTTAATGTTATTAAGTTTCCTAAACAATAATTATCCGCTGCGGAATATGATCCTCTCATATTATTCTCCTCTCATAATATTGTAAAAGAAAAATCTCAATTCTATATTAAATTGAAATCATCTCCACTAAACTACACCCCAACACCCGCCGCACCACCCCAACCATAATTTAAAAAAAAAAGTCTAATTAAAAAATCCTAAATACAAAACTTTAATTAAAAAAGTATAATTACAAAATTATAATTAAAAAAACCTAAATAAATATATAAAACAATTTAATTAAATAATAATAATAACCCTAAATATAAAAGCCCCCTTTCCCCGCTGCACCCCACCATCTTCCCCGCTGCACCCCACCCCACCTTCCTTCTTCGTTGCCCCCCACCACCGGCGAAACCACCACAACATGGGTTTTTTTTTTTTTTTTTTTTTTTTATGTGTTTACCTTTTTTTTTGTTGCTATTTGTTGAAAAAAAACAATTTTTTTTGTAATTTTTTTGCTGTTTGTTAAATTTTTTTGTTGCTGTTTGTTAAATTTTTTTGTACCTTTTTTTTTTTTTTCAAATCTGATGATGTTAGACAATCTGACATTTTTTTTGGAAACTCCGTTTTTGTCTTTTTGTATAGTTTTCATTTTCTTCAATAAATTTATTGAAAAAAATAGAGACTAGATGCTATTTTGGAGACTCAAAACTTGAGTGATGTCACGATTTTATCAAAAGCTATCAAATAGTATTTTAGAGACCCCCATTAGTGATGAATTTTAATCAATAGAGTCTCTAAAAATAACAATCATTGTTGTTTAGAGATTCTATTAAAGATACCCTTAATCAAAGAGTGATTTATTATTACACGTGTCAACAAAATAAGTAGGACTTTCAAAGAGCGTGTTCATAGAAAAGATTGACTACCTAGGAGCTCTAGGTTTTTTTTAATTTTTATTTTAATTTTAATTTTTTTTTGTTTTTGGTTAAAGGAGGGTACTTCTCTCAGGCATTGGTTGATTATTTTCAATTACTAACCAATAAAAAATAGAGTAAAGAAACTCAACCCCTATTAACACTACTTGTATATATATATTCCTTATGATAATAATTTCTACTCATCTGACATCAGGCATGACAGCAGTGATCTCTCAATATTTGATGAATTTATGGAAGTGAAAGGATGAAAAACTATCTAAAATAACAAGTAAAATGCGCATCTCAGAGTTAATGTTATTAAGTTTCCTAAACAATAATTATCCGCTGCGGAATATGATCCTCTCATATTATTCTCCTCTCATAATATTGTAAAAGAAAAATCTCAATTCTATATTAAATTGAAATCATCTCCACTAAACTACACCCCAACACCCGCCGCACCACCCCCCCCCCCCCCCCCGCGTAAATTTTCCCCTTTCCTCGCCTGCAAACCCCCCCTCCCGCCCTAACCCCACCCTACCGTCATCCCACCACAATAAACCCTACCCCCACGGGACACCACCCTACCCCACCAGCACTGGGTAAGCATCCTCCGTGTTTGTGTGTATGTTTGACTGGCTGTGCGGGCGCGCGCGTCGTGGTAATGGTGGTAGGTGTGTTTTCATAGAGGTGGTGATGTGCTCCATGTCTATGTGCGTATTTTTTGTGAGTGCATATTTTGTGCTGTGTATTTGGTTATGGTGGTGATGGGTGTGTTGTGGTGGTGGTGGTGGTGGTGATGAAAGAAGGGAAGAAGAAGATGATGAAATTAACAGTGTGTGTGGTGTGTTAGTGTGTGCGTGAGTGTGAGGGTGTAAGGTTTGGTTGTGGTGGTGATGGGTGGGTGGGTGGTGGTGGAAAAAGGGAGGAAAAAGATGATGAAATTGACAGAGCTTGTGTGTATGTGTGGTGTGTTAATGTGTGCATGAGTGTGAGGGTGTGACTCGGTGTGAAGATGAAGATGATGATTTATGACTAGAAAAAGGAAAAGATGATGATGATGAAAATTAAAAAGAAAAAGAGAATATGTAAAAAGACTAAGTATTTTTAAACTTAAATGAATGACTGAAATAATTTTAATTTAATATAAAAGGTTGAGGTTCTCTTCTTATAATATTATGAGAAAAGACTCAATATGAGAGAATCCTTATACGCTGCGGCCTGCAAATATCTCCAAGGTTCAGCTTGACCTTTCTTGTTTTCTCGTATTATTCACCCTAGCTCTGCATTGTGTCTTGCCGGCTATGCCTTGGCCTCTAAATTTATAACAACATGCACTTTGGCTTGTATGGTTATTCGGCTTCTAATTCAGTATAAATACTTCAGATTATGGAGAATCATATGCAAGAACAGCAACAGTCATTAGTAATATATTTCCTACGAGCAAAGGAAGAAAGAAAAATGGCCAAAAATGGAGCTTCAGTGTTTCTAAACATGGGATTAGTACTCTCACTTCTTTTCATTGTCACCTTGGCTGAGAGCAGAACACTCTCTAGTGAGTCTTAAATCATTCAAACACTAGTATTTAGTTGGAAAAAATATGGCATTTAATGCCATTGATTGCGTTACAATTTTATGGTGCCACATGTAATGCTTTGCATATCCAAAATGGTTACAAGGATGGATCTACAATAGTGCTAGTAACGACTGCAGACCCCATTATTTTTTTTAAAAATTTAAAATAATTGTATTATTGCAAATATCTTTTTTAAATGTTTGTATTTTCAGCATGAAAAATTGAATTATTCTCCACGGAGAAAATATTAGAGTTATAACACCCACAAAAATAAAACTTTGGATCTATCCCTAAATACTAGTACAAGTTTTTCAATAAATGGTACATTGGCATTTTTTACCCTTTGTTCTTGAAATCAACAGGTGATGCAGTTTCAACACCAAGTTGTGATGCAGTAGTCAGTGTGCAAAGTAGTGACACTTGTTTCAGCATTGTTGAGTCGCTCGGCTTGACTGCTGAATTCTTTGGTGGAATCAACCCCAATATCAATTGTGATGCACTTTTTGTAGGTCAATGGCTTTGCGTTAAAGGGACAGTAAATTAAACTGATTGATGAGAAACTAATAGTCACTATGACTTCTAGAATAATATCGAGAATAAGGAGGCATTTCTTGAATGCTTAGATCACTCTTTCTACATGAATGATGGATGTATTGAGGATGGCAATTGCTTTTGTTGTTATTGGAATTTTAAGATGGTTTATATAAATGTATTTCTCCTATATTTTCATATCAATTTATACTTATTCTTGCTTATAGTAAAATGTGAAAATATCTAAACTGATGTCTAAACGACTATACAATCTCAATAGTAAAATGCAAAATTCTAAACTGATATCTAAATGACTATACAATCTCCTATATTTTCATATCAATTTATGCTTATTCTTGTGTACTCACCCAATCCAAGAAATGTGTTGCAACACTTTTAAATTTACCCATAGGAAAGGTTTATAACATAGCTTTTACTTACTTTCATTTACTATTACTTTCAATAGGAAAGATATATTGTGTCACGACTCAAAACTAGTTTAGGTAAATCTTAAGAAACATGACTACCAAGCACTTAATTAGGAATACCCTTTGAAATTCGTAAGGCACTAATCGAAACAAACTTATAAAACCACAAACAAGGTGACAAGTCTTAGACCATCTAACCCATAAGACATAAATTGAAAGGTTTAATGTCTCCAAAACAATTAAGGTGGCAATTGGTATGGTGGATTGAGTTGGGAATGAAATGATATTCTCGCATTCTTTTTTATTCCCAAGTATGGTATAAAGTAATGAACCTGGAATCACATTCCTTAGGTAATCCAATTTTTTGCTAATTTGGGATTAGCCATTTTAGATCAAATATATGGGATAAACCCATTCCAGGTTCATGGGATTGAACTTATTTGTCAAATGACTAAAACCTTTTTCAAAATGTATTATCTTACAAAACTAGCCTTTATATAGATATTATTATCTTAAAAATATAAATAAATATATTATATATATGTATATATATATACATATATATATATATATATATATATATACATACATATATATATATATATACATACATATATATATATATATATATACATAGATATATATATATATATACATAGATATATATATATATATATATACATACATATATATATATATATACATATATGTACATATATATACATACATATATATATATATATACATACATATATATATATATATATATATATATATATATATATAATATGTTTATATATTACAAAATTCATTTGACAAATGACCAAAATGTCTTTAAAAAAACATATCACAAAACTAACCCTTTATATACATATCACAAAAATATAAATAAATATTATATATATATATATATATATATATATATATATATATATATATACATATATATATATATATATATATATAATATGTTTATATATTACAAAATTCATTTGACAAATGACCAAAATGTCTTTAAAAAAACATATCACAAAACTAACCCTTTATATACATATTATTGTCTTAATAATAATAATAATAATAATGATAATGATAATAATAGTCATAATAGTGATAATGGTAATAATGATAATCATAAATGATAATAATAGTAAATAACAATAAATAATAAATAATAAATAGTAAACATATTATATACATGTCACAAAACTCATATGTCAAATGACCAACATGTCTTTCAAAACATAACATATTACAAACTTAGGCCATTATATACATGTTATTGTTTTAAGAATAAAAAATATATAACAATAATATTTGTAATAATAATCATAATACTATAATAGTAATGTTATAAATAATAATCATCTTATCAAATAATAATGATAATAATAATACTAATAATCATAATATATAATAGACATATTATATATATAATAACAAAAAGGCAATCTTGCGATTTATACAAATCATTCCCAATACTATTTTGGTATACTAACTATCAAACAAGTGTTTTGAATCAATATATCTATTCACATCTTCAATTTTTGAACATACCAAGCTAGACATAATCTTTGTCAGTTATCTCACTCGTTAACTTATTAAATTCTTATCCAAATTCATTACAAGATACCAATCGACATCTAAAACAATAACTCCCAATGGTTACATAAATCTTAAAAAAAAAAAAAAATACGGATGGAGTATAAGATTCTGAATTTACAGTCTTGAATTGATTGAACATTGAAGTGGTTCAAACATCATAAAGGAATGATCCTAGCGTCAGAGGAGATCATCTAATCCCATAGCCTCAAGAAAAGTGACTCTATTCACATTCACCATGAATAAAAAATATAAATTTCAAAAAGAAGAGAAACTGACAAATAAAATCTCATAGTAGGATTCCAAAATGGAATATTCTTTACGAAAATAAATATTAAAGACGTAATATGTGGTGCCAAAAATGATGATAGTCACATGTGCTTCAATCAAAAATGGTGGCTACTTTTGCTCAATTTTTCAGTATTTGGTAACATCGAAAAATTGATCAGTTGAAAAATATTTTTCGGTCAAATATTACGGCTAGTACAAAATTTAAGAAAATATTTTTATGTCCTTTGGGAGAAGAAAATATTTTTCGAAACTCACCCACCCTTACCCCCTTGCCCTAACCCCTAACCCTTACCCCCTACCTCCCACCCCCACCCTCACCCTCACCCTCACCCTCACGGTTAACATATATATTATGTGTATAAATTTTTTTTATAAAATGTAATGTCGAAAAATATTTTTCATTGTATATCCAAACACTATAAAATATTTTTCAGTATTCTATTTTTTAAAAAATTATTTTCCCTTAACAAGTTATTTTATGGCAAACAAACGGAGCCTAAGAAACATCCATTTTTGAACACATGCATAAAACATAACATAACGCAAATAATTACTTTTGGAAAATGCAAATGTAAATATTCACGATGTGAAGTATCGAATAGTTGCATGCTTCTGAAAAATTCAAAGAACAAATTATAACCCAAGATAGTCAGGATATATATGTACAATCCTCACCATAGAAAAGCTAAACAAATTAGCGTGCTTATAGAAAAGATTGATAGTTCTAGACTAGGTTTTCTTGCTCGAAATTGGATAATTGATCTCCTATTCAGTTGTTCAATATCCTTCATGAAGGGTTTATAAGATCAGGCATCAGTTGATGCTTTTTAATCAATGAATTTTAGTTGTTACCGACCATTTAAAGAGAAAAAAAGAGTGAAGAAACTTAACCCCTGTTCACACTCACACACACACACTCACACACATATTATATATATAAAAAAAAATGCGATAAATTTAGGGTCTACACAAATTACCTTGCATATATTGGATGTGAATTGATGAAAAACCATCTTAAATAACATATAAAATTCGCATCTCGTATTGTTCACCCTAGCTTTGCATTGTTTCTTGCCAGCTATCTCTTAGCCTCTAAATTTATAACAATGCACTTTGGCTTGTATGGTTATTCGGCATGTAATTAACTATAAATACTTCTGACTATGGGAAATCATATGCAAGAACAGCAAGAATCATCAATATATATATATATTTCCTACGTAAGTGCAAAGGAAGCAAGAAAAATGGCCAAAAATGGAGCTTCAGTGTTTCTAAATATGGGATTAGTGCTCTTACTTCTTCTCATTATCACCTTGGCTGAGAGCAGAACACTCTCTGGTAAGTCTTAAATAATTCAAACACTAGTATTTAGAAGTATTTGGTTGCAGAAAATATGGCATTTAATGCCAGTGATTGGGTTACAATTTTATGGTGCTACTTGTAATGCTTTGCATACCCAAAATAGTTACAAGAACGGATCTACTATAGTGCCAGTCATGACGGTAGTTCTCACTACTCCTTTTTTATAAAAAAATAATAATAATAAACCAAATGTATTATTCCAAAATTTTCTTTTAAATAAGTGCATTTTCAGTATGGAAAATAAAATTAATCTCCACCTAGAAAATATTTGTGTTAAGGTCAGATTTGCGTTTGACCACAAGTGTTGGACTGGACTTTCTTATCCGTGGCTAATAGTTATGAATTTGAGTTGGATTACCTACAAAACAAGGACCCTTGAGGGGTCGGATTTGTACTGGGCCACAAGTGCTGGCTGGACTTTCTTATTTATGACTAACAATTTAAATTATAACACCACAAAAATTTTAGATTTGTCCCTAAATACTAGTACATGTATTCTTTTCATGGTGCATTGGCATTTTTTACCCTTTGTCTTTAAAATCAACAGGTGATGTAGTTTCAGCACCAAGTTGTGATGCAGTAGTCAGTGTGCAAAGTGGTGACACTTGTTTCAGCATTGTTGAGTCTCTCGGCTTGACTGCTGAATTCTTTGGTGGAATCAACCCCAATCTCAATTGTGATGCACTTTTCATAGGTCAATGGCTTTGCGTTAAAGGGACAGTAAATTAAACTCACTATGACATCTAGAATAATATCAGAATAATGAGGCATTCCTTGAATGCTTAGGTCACTCTCTACATGAATGATGAATGTATTGAAGATGGCAATTGCTTTTGTTGTTATTGGAATTTTAATATGGTTTATATAAATGTATTTCTCCTATATTTTCAGATCAATTTATGCTTACTCTTTTTTTTTAGTAAAATGTGAAAATTCTAAATTAATATCTAAACTACTATACAAATCTCAATAGTCAAGCCACGTACTCCATACGGTTGATCATGTGATAAATCATGAAGTAAGGGGGAATATAACCATCAACAATTTTATCGAAAGTTGTTAATTTACCTTTGTCATTGCTAAAAATTATTAAAACAATGTCGCCACTCAACGGAAGGACAAAATTATATAGTAAACAAATCTTTTTCCCCTATAAACATTGGAAGTGTACACACCCAATCCAAGAAATATGTTGTAACATCTTTTGCTAAGTGACACATCATCTAAAAGTTTAAACTATTATATACGTGCTGGCGGAATTATTTTTGACCTTTTCACTTGGACAATTTTTATATTTTTAAATGGAATACTGTAAGTTTTGAACCAATGACCTTTTTAGTACCTAAGTTTTAATATCATGTTAAGTGACCACCTCATCTAAAAACTTATACTGTTAGAGATGATTTGTTATATTATTTAGTATTTTTAACACCTTTAAATTTATCTATAGGGGAAGATTATATAACATAGCTTTTACTTATTTTCATTTACTATTACTTTCAATAGGAATAGCTATACCTGTGTCACAACCCCAAAACCAATCTAGGTAATTTTTAAGAAACGTGATTAGGAATAATATATACACTTTGAAATTTGTACAACACTAATTAAGCAAAATAAAACTACAAAACCACAAGCAAGGCGGAAAGACTTAGAGCATCTAACCCATAAGACAGAAATTGAAAGGTTCAAAGTCTCCAATATAATTAAGGTGGCGATCAATATGCTGGATTGGGTTAGGAATGGAATACTATTACCCGCCTCTATTTAGATTCTCATGTATGATATGAAATAATGAACTTATAATTTGGTTCCTTAGATATTTCAATTTTTCACAATTTGGGATTAGCCATTCTTAGCAAAACATATAAGATTAGCCCATTCTACATTCATGGGATTAAACTTATTTGTCAAATGATCAAAACTCCTTTTAAAACATTAATATATTACAAAACTATCATCATCATCATCATCATCATCTTATCAATTTATAAGCATATTATGTATATGTTACAAAACTCCATCATCAAATGACTAGAATGCCCTTTCAAATTATTACAAATCTAGCCCTTTATATGCATTTTGTGATTTTAATAATAATAATAATTATAAATAAAATAAAAAATAAACATATTACATATATATTACACAATTCATTTGTCAAATGACTAAAATGCTCTTATAAAATAGGGAAAATGTCACGTTACCCCCATGTGATATGTGAAACTATCATCCTACCTCCTTGTGTTCTTAAAACTTCAAGAATGCCCCTTGTGTTATTAGAAAGTCATCACACTACCTCTTCCATGTCTTTTTTAAGCTATTAAATGACAGTTTTACCCTTTTATAATACATTAATTTTTTTTCATTTTTTCCTTCATTTTTAACTATTTACCATTAAATAAAAAATTAAAAAAAATAATCTTCCCCAACCCTCACCCCCACCCCTACCCTACCCCTACCCTTCCATACCACCCTCCACCCCTTGCCGCTCCGTCGGAGCAGCAAATCTCACTGCTGCTCCGATGGAATAGCAGCATAATTGCTCCGACGAGCAGCAACAGTACCACTTTGCTGCTGCTACTCGTCGGAGCATAGTGGCTGCTGTTACTCATCGGAGCAACAGCGTGGCTGCTGTTGCTTGTCGAAGCAACAGCATTTGCTTTGTCAGAGCAACAGTGAGATCTGCTGCTATGACAAAGTAGTAGCGTGTAGGGAAAGTGGAGGGTAGGGGTTAGGGGTGGTGCAGAGGTAGGGGTGGGGTGGGGGTGGGGGTGGGGGTTGGGGTTGGGGAAGATAGATTTTTTTATTTATTTAGTGGTAAATAATTAAAAATGAAGGAAAAAAAATAATATATGTAATATAAAAGGGCAAAATTGACATTTAATTTCTTAAAAAAGACATGAAGGGAGTAGTATGATGACTTTCTAATAATACATGGAGTATTCTTAAAGTTTTAGGAACACAAGGGAGTAGGGTAATAGTTTCACATATCATAGGGGGGGTAACGTGATATTTTCCCTATAAAATATGACATATTTACAAACCTAGCCCTTTAAATACAGGTTATTGTCTTAAGAATAAAAATAAAAATAATAATAATTGCAATATAATATCACTAATAATAATAATATTAATAATAATAACAATAATAATAATAATAACAATAATAATAATAATAATAATAATAATAATAATAATATGAATCTTACCAAGTAAAAATCATATATAATAATTATAATCACAATAAATAATAAGCATATTATATGTATAATAATAAAAAGATAATCCTGCCATTTATACAAGGCATTCCTGATACTATTTTGCTATCAATCAGTACATTCATTCCCATCTTCAATTCTAGAGTACACCATACAAGGCATAATTTTTGTCAAGTTCACTCTATTTTGGTTCCACTCCAATTCCATCCCTTTACTCATTTTATTCCTTTCCAATTCATTACAAAATACCAATCGTCATCTAAATTAAGCTTCCAATGGTTTTATAAATCTATAAAAAGTCCAGATGGAGTACAAAAGATTGAGAATTTACAGTCTTGAATTAATTGAACATGGAAGTGGTTCGAATATCATATAGGAATCCTAGCATCACAGGAGATCATCTAATCCCATAGCCTCAAGCAAAGTGATTCTATTCTCACCATCAACTAAAATGTAAATTTCATAGAGAAGAGAAAATGACAAAGTGAAATTAAAAAATTGAACCATTCTTTACGCAAATAAATATTACAGATGCAATATGTGGTGCCAACAATGACGATCGTGACATGTGCTTAAGAAGCACCCATTTTCGAAAACTAACATAAAACATAACATAATGCGAATAATTACTTTTCGAAAATGAAAATGTAAGTAATCACTCATAGAAAATGCGAAGTATGGAATAATTACTTAGAAAAAATTCAAAGAACAAATAACCCAAGATATACCATAATAAAATTACATAGTCAGGCTATGAACCCAAGGAGGTGAGTGTCGAGACTATAGTCCTCGTAGCATAGTGAAAGAGTTGTTTATTGTTGCACGTATCACCAAAAGCAAATAGTCTAAGCACTAGTGCATATTATTCAAAGAGTTGTGTATGGTCTCCACCATAAAAAAAAAAAAAAAAAAAGCTAAACAAAAGACTTGGTTTTCTTGCTCAAAATTGGATTATTGATCTCCTATGTTCAATGCATGAAGTGTTTGTAAGATCAGGCATTGGTTGATGCTTTTCAATTAATGAATTTTGGCTGTTACCGACCATTAAAATAAAAATAAGATCAGGCATGATAGCAGTGCTCTCCTAATATTTGATAAATTTAGGGCCTAAACAAACCTTTAGGAATGGCAGCGGTTCGGTTAACTGCAATTTTTGGTAAAATCGAAACCGAAATCGCTTAGCATAACCGAAAACCGACGGTTTTAGAAACAATTATTCAAAATCGAAACCGACAAGTATAAAAAAAATCGCGGATAACCGAAACCGAAATTTATAATTTTTTACACAAATATTTAAATAGAAAAAGAGTCCAAAAATATGAAAAAAATATTAATTTCTGTCCTAATCCCAAATCTCACCAAATCCCAAATTAATTTTATGATTAGGGTTTCTGCCCTAAATATGGTTTATACTTAATCTTAATCGAATAAAAAAAAAATGCAGAGGCAGGTATATGATGCATAAATATACATTTGGGGTTGCCAGAGATGGGGGGTTTGCAATCGGATGAAGAAAAAGAAAAAATGAAAAGTACTTAATCTATTGAAATATATAGAGAGAGAAAAGAGAAAGAAAGAGAGAATTTTTGAAGCTTCAGGTGAGAAAGAGAAAGAAACGATGAAGATCAAAAATGAAAGCAACAAAAATCCTAGAGAAAATTATAGTGGAAAAATGTCAGATTCCACTAAGGTTATTTTGGTTATACAAAAAATGTACAAGATTATTATCATATAGTACAAGTTATTTTATGCATTGACAATTTATAAATATCTTTGTTTGGACAATTTTGTCCTAGGGCATATGGTCTAGAATATTAAGAGTACAACATTAGTAACACATTGTACAATTCATTTAAAGCATTGATTTTATCCCTTCATATTCTTTTATATATTATTAAAGATATATATATATATATATATATATATATATATATATATATATATATAATAATAATAATAATAATAAATTAATAATCAGGTTTTGAGTTTTAGTTTTTTTTTAACATATAAAACCAAAACCTATCGTTTTACCCGTCGATTACTACTTATAAAAAATATAACCTATTGATTTATCCGTCGATTTTTGTTATCGAGTTTTTATCAGGCGGATATCCATTGATTTCGGTTACAGCGGTTACTGTTGCCATCCCTACAAACCTTGCATATATTGGATATGAATTGACGAAAAACCATCCAAAATAACAAGTAAAATGCGCATCTCGTATTGTTCACCCTAGCTTCGCATTGTTTCTTGTCGGCTGTGTCTCAGCCTCTAAATTTATAACAATATGCACTTTGGCTTGTATGGTTATTCGGCTAGTAATTTACTATAAATACTTCAGATTATGGGAAATCATAAGCAAGAACTGCAAGAGTCTTCAGCATATTTCCTACGTGCAAAGGAATCAAGAAAAATGGCCAAAAATGGAGCATCAGTGTTTCTAAACATGGGATTAGTGCTCTCACTTCTTCTCATTATCACCTTGGCTGAGAGCAGAACACTCTCTGGTGAGTCTTAAATAATTCAAACACTAGTATTTAGTAGTATTTGGATGCAGAAAATATGGCATTTAATGCCATTGATTGGGTTACAATTGTATGTTGCTACTTGTAATGCTTTGCATACCCAAAATAGTTAATATAGTACTAATCATGACGGTAGTTATCACTACTCCTATTTTTTTTTTTTAAATTTAAAACAGATGTATTATTCCAAAATTTTCTTTTAAATAGGTGCATTTTCAATATGGAAAATAAAATTAATTTCCACCAACAAAATATTTGTGTTAAGGTCAGATTTGCGCTGAGTCACAAGTGTTGGGCTGGACCTTCTTATCCGTGGCTAACAATTATGAATTTAAGTTGGATTACCTACAAAACAAGGACTCCTGGGGGGTCGAATTTGCGCTGGGCCACAAGTGCTAGCTGGACCTTCTTATCCATGCCTAACAATTTGAATTATAACACCCACAAAAATTTTAGATTCGTCCCTAAATACTAGTACATGTATTCTTTTCATGGTGCATTGGCATTTTTTACCCTTTGTCCTTCAAATCAACAGATGATGCAGTTTCAGCACCAAGTTGTGATGCAGTAGTCAGTGTGCAAAGTGGTGACATTTGTTTCGGCATTGTTGAGTCGCTTGGCTTGACTATTGAATTCTTTGGTGGAATCAACCCCAATCTCAATTGTGATGCACTTTTCGTAGGTCAATGGCTTTGCGTTAAAGGGACAATAAATTAAACTGGTTGATGAGAAACTAGAATAAGGAGGCATTTCTTGAATGCTTAGCTCACTCTATACATGAATGATGGATGTATTGAAGATGGCAATTGCTTTCGTTATTATTAGAATATTAAGATGGTTTATATAAATGTATTTCTCCTATATTTTCATATCAATTTATGCTTATTCATGTTTATAGTAAAATGTGAAAATTCTAAACTGATATCTGAACAGCTATACATATCTCAAAATAGATAAAATGTCACACCTAAGTGGGGATATGTTACAAATGTACTTTTCACGTTGACTTAATTGAATAATGCTACATTTATGCGGAGGTCATATTTCAACAAAAAGAAGTTATTTTAATATCCTTAAAGTTACGAAATTATCCAAGAAAAAAGAATGGAGGATAATCAAGCCACATGCGTGAATAAGTGGTTGATCGTGGGATAGATCATGAGATGGTGAAAAATGTAACCGTCGACAGTTATCAATTTGTCTTTGTCATTATTAAAAATTATAAAAGATATGTGGCTACTCAACAGAAAAATAAACAAACATGTCCATATAATGGTTAACAAACTAATTTCCGCTATAAAAATTCCCGGGAACAACATATTCAATCTAACAATCATATTATAGAAACCCTTTAACAATTATCCGTAGGAGAATTTTATAACATAGATTTTAGTTACTTTTGTTTACTATAACTTTCAGTGGGAATCGGCCTCAAAACCAACTTAGGAAAATCTCTAGAAACGTGACTAATGTGTATTTGAAAGGAAATTAACGTACCCTTTGAGATACACACAAGACATTAAAAAAACTAAAACTATAAAACTATAAAACCATAAGGAAAGCCGCAAGCCTCATATCATCTAATCTAAAAGACAAAAATTAGATTGTTAAAAGTCTCCAAAACTATCAATGCAATAACTTCCAATGGATACATATAAATCCGTAAGAAAATTTGAATGGAGTATGAAACATTTTGAATCTACATATAGTCAGTCATACATTAGATTAACATCTGATTCAAATGTCATAAAGGAACCCTAGCGTTAGGAGATCATCTAATCCTAACCTCAAAGGAAGTGTGATAAGGAAGCTTCCTCTCAGCTACAGACTTGCAACAACCGGATAAATTCATAAGATAAACAGTTGGAGTTTTGTATCTCCTTAGCTTTAGGATATCTTCTTGTATTTTCAAACTTTCTTCCTTATCTCTGTTTTGTAGCTTGTGTATAAATACATAGTACAGCCAAGCAATACAATCAAGCTTTTAGCCCTCAATTTGTTTGTCTCTATATGGTATCAGATTTTCACAGACTCCCACGAGTAACGATCCTGGTGTGTTTTGTTTTCCCAGCATGGCCACGGTACCTACAGTCACTCCCTCTACTTCCCAAACAACATTCCAATCTTCTCTTATAGCCATTAATGCTGCAAGCCAATTACCACTAAAATTGACACCCACCAATTATTATTCATGGAAAATTCAGTTTGACGCATTGCTTTATGGGTATGATCTGCTTGGGTACATTGATGGTACCATGCCGTGCCCCCCCGCTTTGCTTGATTCTGGTGACAAATCCACACCTAACCCTGCTTATCATTTTTGGATGCGCCAAGATCAGCTCCTCCTTCTTGGCATAATTGGTTCTCTCAGCCAGAATGTGGTTTCGATCGTTCGATCCTGTGCCACCTCTGCAGATGCCTGGCGACGCTTGGCAAAGACTTATGCCAATCCGTCGTCTTCACGCATTATGGGCCTCGCTGAGCAGTTAACTCTTCTTTCTCGGGGTAATCAGCCTGTGGCTGAGTATCTAGCTCGAGTTCGTGATATCGCTGATGAACTCGCACTCATAGGGGCTCCAGTCCCTCAACAATATCTCTCATAACTCACACACTTAATTCTCATCATCTGCGAAATATAAATTTTAAAGAGAAGAGAAAACCACAAAGTAATATCATAAAGAGTTCATGAAATAGTACAACCCCGAAATGGGGCCATACTTTATGGGGGAAAAAAAATTATAGATGCAATATGGGTTGCCGACAATGAAAATGATGACATGTGCTTAAGAAGCATCCATTTTTCAGATTTATGTAAAATATACCACATAATGCGAATAATTACTTATTGAAAATGCAAATGCGAATAATCACTTGTAGAATATGTGGAGTATAGAAGATATGTCATGACAAAACATAGTCAGAGTATGTTCCAACGAGGTGAGCTGCAGGATTACATTAATATTATTGTAGCACAGTTCAAAGGGTGACTTGTTGTCACATACTACTAAAAGCAAGTGAAAATCTTAAGGAAATACTAGTACACTATCAAAGAGTGGTGTACAATCCCCAATACTAATTAAAAAGCTAAACAAAGCACGGTCTCAAAATAATTGGAATATAGGGTCCAACGGTTTTTACCTCCATCATGGGAACAAATGCAAAACTATTTTTTATGAATGGTGCATGAATATCAGTGGGCAAAAATCTTTAGGTCTCAAATTTTAATTTGAGATCTCGAAACCATGTAATGCATATATATATATATATATATGATAATTTCTGCTCATCAGACATCATGATAGCAGTGCTCTCCCAATATTTGATAAATTTAGGGTCTACACAAACCTTGCGTATATTGGATCTGACTTCATGAAGAACCATCTAAAATAACAAGTAAAATGCGCATCTCGTATTGTTCACCCTAGCTTGGCATTGTTTCTTGCCGGCTCTGTCTCAACATCTAAATTTATAACAATATGCACTTTGGCTTGTATGGTTATTCGGCTAGTAATTTACTATAAATATTTCAGATTATGAGAAAACATAAGCAAGAACAGCAAGATTCATCAACAAATTTCCTACGTGCCAAGGAATAAAAAAAAGGGCCAAAAATGGAGCTTCAGTGTTTCAAAACAGGGGATTAGTACTCTCACTTCTTCTCATTATCACCTTGGCTGAGAGCAGAATAATGAGTCATTTCTTGAATGCTTAGGCCACTCTCTACATGAATGATGAATGTATTTTTATTTATTTATTTTATTTTTATTATTATTATTTTTTAATGCCAGTTACCCGTTGTGGGTAGCAATGATGAATGTATTGAAGATGGCATTTGCTTTTGTTGTTATTGGAATTTTAAGATGGTTTACGTTAATGTATTTCTCCTACATTTTCAGATAAATTGATGCTTAATCTTGTTTAAATTGTGAAAATTCAAAAATCGTATAACTAATATCTAAACTACTATATAAATCTCTAAAGAGATAAAATAAAACACATAAGTATATGTTATAAAATTACTTTACACGTTGAATAATACTACATTTATGTGAAGGTCATATTTCAACAAATGAATTTATTTTGATATCCTTAAAGTTACGAAATTATCCAAGATGGAGGAAGCCAAATAACTTTCAATAGTCATGCCACGTGTTCAAACATGTGGTTGATTGTGGGATAAATCATGAGATAGTGGCGAATGTAACAATGGATAGTTATGTCGATATTTATCAATTTATCCTTGTCATCGTAAAAAATTATTAAGGATACATGGCTACTCAATGGAAGGACAAACAAACAAGTCGAAATAATGTAACGATTTGGATATTTAGGGAGTAAACTTAAGCAACTGTGTTGTATTGATTGATATTAGAAAAAACTGAAAATTAGTTGCAGAGAGCTAAAAACGAAGAAGAAAGCAAAACAGAGCAAAGTGATATTTTTTTCCTCCCGCTCTCTGACGTAGACTTTTTCCTATATAACTTTTACATCACAAGATTCTCACCAACTAATTACTGTTACAATCTAATGAGCCACATAATCTTGCAAATACTTGGGCATGCTGATCCGACAGTTGCTTCTCTTCGGGCCATTGTTTGCAATCACATCTGGGCCTGTGTCGTTACTACCCTGTTGGGCTGCATTTTGCTCTGGACCATCAATACTAACCGTAACATTACCACCCCCTTGAGACAGAACCTTGTCCTCAAGGTTCAAGTCAGGATAAGCATTCTGAAATTCTTCTGCATCAACCCAAACTACCTCTTCTATAGGTAGATTTTTCCACTGAATCAAAAGTTGTTTGTGAGGTTTTCCATGACAGAGTATTTCTCTTGTTGAGAGTATTGAAGATGGAAATATTTCTGGCATATCCGGAGTAGGGGGCAACACAAAATGAGCAGGTGGCTGACCTTGAGTTCCAACAGCTTTCTTGAGTAGGGAAACATGAAATATCGGATGTACTTTAGCTTCACTTGGAAGATGTAAACGATATGCCACCTTGCCAATGAGAGCTTCAATGTGAAAGGGCCCAAAAAAATTTCCCCTAAATAATGCAATTCTTTCATTAAGCTTTTCCTTTTCATAGGCCTGCTCAGCTACCTCAACTATATTATTATTAACAGTACCATGCTTCCTCTTTTCACAAGTTGTTGATTGCTGCTCAATAGACTCCAAAGACGGAGAATTATTTAAAGGTTTCACACCATAAGGAGATAATGCAGTGGCCAAATTTTCTGCAATTGGCTCATCTCTCTCATGCCTATCGTTTTCATTGCTGACAGAAACATGCTCCACTTCACTAGATGAAAATGACTGGCTCTTGGATTTCTCAAATGAAGGACAGCTGAGTAGAGATATTGACTTCTTCCCACGTAGACTAAAGTTACCGGTCTCCAATGATTTCATGCTTACAGTTGCACCACGTTGTATAGAATTAACGATGCTATTTAAGTATAAGCCAATGTCTGATGACTTGGGGCCTTTCAAAATAGAGGTTCCACTAGTTTGAGGAAAAAACTTAGGTTGAATTGATTTAGCTACTTGTCCATTTACCGGAGTTGCAGGCATATCAAGTGAAGATGAATTGAAAATCCTTGACTCCACCAAGGAACTTGAATAATTGACATCAACTGAAGCATTACTAAAATCAGGTCCTTTGCCTGATGTTTTCTCTTTAAAATGAAGACAACGCCTAAGCATGCCATGTTGGTCTTGACCAGCCTTAAATTTGGGATCATGCAACTTATTCTTTGGTTCACTTGAGAGTGATTTTGCATTCATGGTAGAACTTTCAATCAGCATATGTTTAGCACTTGAATTGTCAGTCATGGAATAATCTCCAATGTTGCCACAATCAGTGTACATTTTCAACAAAGCATTACCAACCAAAACATCAAGATCCAACCCAAGAATCAACACATTCCAAGAAACCAATTCTCTCTTCGGCATTTCATCAAACAGTTTGCTCAACATCATAGAATGCATATCCTCAACTAATTTCAACTTATTCTCATCAACAAAAACATTCAACTACAAACTATAACTAACATCCCGGGTTTAAACCCAAATTTTTGTTCCAGAACATCAAGTACACGAATAGATTCATCATAGAATTCAAATTTCGCACAACATTTAATGAAGAAGCAGAAAATACCCTCAATCGGCCCTTTCTGTCGTCGAACATCTGAAGGATCTACTTTGTAGAACACTGGAAGAACAATCCTCCCACACTCATATATCTTCGCCAACTCCTTTAGGCACCACCTCGACGATGCATAGTTTTCAGAAAATACACACACACACAACACACAATGGCAGTGGGAGTGGGGGTGGGGGTGACGGGGTGACAAGGTGGGGGTGGGGGTGGGTGACCGGGGGGAGGGGGGGTGGGGGGTGAGGGGTGGATAACGGGGCTGGGTGGGGTGGGGTGGCGGTGGGGGGGCGGGGGGGAAGGGGTTGGGGAATATGACTTTTTTATTATTATTATTTTAAAAATGAGTAATTTAGTTAATTCTTATAATTATTTAATGAATAAATTCATTAAAAAAAAATATATATATCACTTAAGGTGTGTGAAGTACACTCTCCGTTAATTTAATGAATTTTTTAACGGTAAGGGGATATTGTGCACTTTTAAAAAATTATAAAGACTAGTTAAGGGAGTTTTTGAATTATAAAGAGTGTTGTACACTTTTATTAAAATACAGGAGGGCCAGGTGTCAATTTTCATCTTGCAGATCAAATAACAATAAGTGCGACATCGAATAAAAGTTAATTCTTAGACTATCTTTTTTTTTTGGGTCATAATTCTAAGACTAACGGCACTTAAGTTTTCCCTTCACAATGGAGGCATCAATAAAAATAATAATAAGTGAACGACTCAACAAGCCAAATAGCAAAAGATAAAGTAAAATGACATTCTCCTATAATGTTGTCTTGTAACGACAGGAGACATAAAATAAGAATGATTTATTAATAAATTTTGTGAATTTGAATAATTTAGATTAACTATCTTATGCATATAAAACTCAAAATTATTATTATTAAACTCACGATATTAATCTCGTATGCAAGTCTAAAGTTCTGGATATATAAGAACGTGTATACTCTCTGTCAATGAAAAATAGAGAAGCTTCGCAAGAAAAATAGGTTACCCGTGCCCTACTTGATAACACTCGTGAGAATATATAGTGTAACATTGGCTCCGTTTGTTTGCGTAAAATATTTTTTTTGAAAATATTTTTCGGATTTTGTGATATTTGATAACACCGGAAAATTGGTCAACCGTAAAATATTTTATGGTCAAAAATTGCGGTTGCTTTTTTTAAATTTTACGGTGTTTGGTAATACTGTAAAATTAGTTAATCGTAAAATATTTTCCGTTCAACAATTACGGCTAGTACAAAATTTTATAAAATATTTTACGGGACTCTGGGAGAAAAAAATATTTTACGGAATTCACGATACATCTAAACACAAAAAAATATTTTCTAGTAATTTATTTTTTGAAAAAATATTTTTGTCCAACAAATTTTTTTTCGACAAATAAACGAAGCCATGTAAAATATTTTATTTTTAAAAAAAATATTTTTTACGAAAAATATTTTACGGCAAACAAACGGAGCCATTATTACTAGGCACTTTGCTGATCAATCACTCAAGCTAGAGATACGAAAAATATTTTACAAAAAAAAATTATTTTACGGCAAACCATTATTACTAGGCACTTTGCTGATCAATCACGCAAGCTAGAGATTGAGGAACAAGTAACACTTTTCATACCATTTATCCAAATTCTATCCAAATAGATAAACGGGTGTGTACCATTTATTACATAGTGCAATATTAGAATCGAAAAAGTGTGTTGAGTCGTGAATCATCCTTCTTCCATAATACGCAAACCGTGACTTAAATGACTTTCCAATTTTCCGACGTTAGTGGATGCAAAAGTTGATCCAATCGCGTCTTGAAGAAGTTTCTTGCTTCATTGCCAAAACTGTGACCAAAATTGATTGTTTCTTTTCTGTGAATGATATAGTATGAGATCAACATTGTTCTATAATGAGAAATTCACTTTAAATAAAATCATGTATTTAATCTATAAAAAAAAAGTAAAATCATGTTAAATTTATTCTAAAATTACAAATTTCATAATATAACAGTTCATCTCAATACTTATTCTAAGTGAATCAATAACTAATTTATATTTATAAAAAATACATAAAAACAAATTCAAAACTTTTAAATGTAATAAATCGTCATCCTACAACTCTATCCAATTCTTCAGGCCAGCATTGTCCTTGTCACCCAAAAGCCCGGTAATCTCATTTATTCGGACAGGGGAAAAGGCAATTTCGTAATCAAAAAGCATGTGAATTCGATTCGATTCCCACTTATAGAAAAGTTGTGAATATTGGAGCTCTTCATTTATTGATGTCATAAAGTCATCTTTATCAAACAAACCGCCCATCTCAAATTTTTCCCGCTGTGATATTATCCAATTTTTTTTATCTTAATCCATTTGACAAAGATAACTTTTTGTTTTTTTTTTTTTTTTTTTGGATTAATACCACTTTTAGTCCCTTATCTTTGACCTTATTGACACTTTGGTCCCTTATCTTCAAAAGTGATAATTTTTAGTCTCTTATATTTTAAAGTTGGGAAATCATTAGTATTTGTCGCTGATTTCGTTAAAAAAAGACAGAAAAATACATAATTGACTAAAATATCCCTACCACCACCAAATTGCAAGGGTATTTTGGTCAACCACAAACTTTTTCCGTTTTTTTTAATGGAATCAACAACAAGAATTAACGGTGTTCCAACTTTAAAAGATAAAAGACTGAAATGTATCACTTTTGAATATAAGAGACCAAAGTATCAATGAAGTCAAAAATAAAGAACTAAAAGTGGTCTTAATCCTTTTTTTTTTTGTCAATAAGATAACTTTTTGTTTATGTCATGCAATTCTGTCGGAGAACTGGTTCTATATACCCAACTTTATTTAAAAGAGTCGATTTTAGGGGTTGCCTACTTTATTATTATTATTATTATTATTATTTTTTGTTTGAAAATAGTAACATCATTGAAAATTAATACGAGATTATTCTAATCCAGTGAGGTGGAAATCTGCTAACAAAATATCCTTCAAAGGGGAAGGAATTTTCATTAACGGGTCATGTGTTAAATTATTACTAACTTTACATTTAGTTACTCGATCTAAGGTTTTATTAATAGTCTTTGTAACACACAAATTTTTTTCTCCTTTTTCTGGTAATGTTTGATATGCTCCACAATAGTTTTGCTTTTCCAGAAGATTGCACAATCAAGTGTGGTGATTGTTTTACCCCTGTTTGGATTGCACGGGGAAAAAGAAAGGAAAGAAAAATAATAGAAATAAAAGGAAAAGAAATTTTTTATTTGGATTACAAAAATAATAATAACGGAAAGAAAAGGAAATAAATTTACAATTCTTTCTTTGGATTGGAGAAGTAAAGGAAAGGAAAAGATTATTATTTTGTTTTTGATGACGTGGAAATCTAGTTAGCGAAGTCTAACTACCCCGTGCTAAATTATTATTTTATCATTCTTTTTATAAGATAACCATAAAAAAGATTGAGGATAAATTAGTTTTTTTTTTATGCATTTTACTTTCTTTTCCTTGATCCATTTTGCCCCGAATTTAAAGGATTGTAAAATCCTTTCAATTAAAAGATTTGAAATCCCTCTAAATTCTTTACTAAATTTCAAAATGCAATCCAAATAAGGGGAGAAATGAAAATCCATCTCCTTCTTTTACGTTCCTTTAGAAAAGGAAATCCAAACGGAGTGTAAAGTGTTAAGGACCAACTTTATCAATGCATAATTCTTTCTTTCAAGTCATTCATAAACGAACTAATCATCAATACTGTTTCAATTTCACAAATTCATAAAAGTGGCCCACATTTCTTACTGGGTTAAAGGCAATATAATTTGCTACTCCCAAAAATATTGACTTGAAATTAATGCATGAAATCGTATTTGGAACTTAACATTTTCAGTGCCTTGATGCCTTCCAGTAGTCACATTAGTTGAACTTGACAGTTTTATCTCATGTGCTACTCTGTTTGCTAGTTTCCTCTTCTTCAATTTTTTTTTCTTTTTCTTTTGGATGAGAGATACACTAGCAAGAAGTCATTTGGATTCACTCTAGGACTTCTTGCTAGTGTATCTCTCAGTTAGACATGATCCCAACTAAAAGAGTATAGTCCTGATCAGTTAGATATAAGGTCTTTCGAGATTGATTAAAAAAAATTGCCTATTGACTAATTCAAGTATAATACGTGACTAAATTTCCTACCACACTTCAAACGTTTCACTACTCGATTAACCCTTAAGAACTAATTGTTAATTTTTAAAGTTAGTGTGCCAAAATGATTCAAGATAAGGTTGTTTTTATTACAATCCTTCAACGATTCTCATGTCCAGCCTGGTATAATTATTATTAGGCTAGCGGAATGATGGAAAAGTTGTGCCTTCTTGAGAGAACAAGGTACAATAAATAATTGCAAATTGGCCATCTATGGTACAATATCCAGTTGTTTTTGCTTGAAAATACAAGGGAATAAGTCCAAGCCAAGGAATTGACAATTTTTGTGATTTTTAATAATTTGGTGATTAAATTCAATACTAATGAAAATGAAGCTTGAAAACAATGCATATCTAACATTATCCTCATCAATTACAGGTATATTCATAAAAGAGCACTAAAAAAACCACTGCATAATCATTCAAATTCAATCTCTTTTTGCAGCAATTGGATCTGTTATTGGTCATACTTTCTTGTAGGCATCGCCTCCTTTGCTCATTTCAAGTGATCCATTAGTGTAATCTGCATCGGCCACGAACCTGGACCAGAACCAGTGTTCTTTCCAGACGATATGCATCTCTTCAATCGGGACGTTCTTAGTCTCCAGCAAGAAGAAGAAGATGAAGATGGTCATCACTACCACGAAGAACGCGAAGAAGAGGAACATGCAGAACTTCAAGTGGCAGAGCAATGTCAAGAAGACTTGAGCAATTACGAATGTGAAGAACATGTTGACAGATACGTTGATACTTTGAGCAGCAGATCTGATTTCGAGTGGGAAAATTTCACTAGGCACCAACCAACCAAGAGGACCCCATGACCAGGCAAATCCAGCAACATAGATGCATATGAACAGCACCACCACAATGGCATACCATTTTGGTAACTCTCCAGGATTTCCATCTACCCCGAATTTTATTCCAATGCAAATCGCGACAGCAATCTGCGCGTATAACAAGAACTTGTAAACATCTAAGTATCACATAATATGATATAGTCTAAACGAAACATAACAATACGTGTTTTAAGCAAAATGGCATACCTGACAGATGAGCATTTGGGTGCCACCCTCCAGAAACAGAAATCGCCTTCCCCACTTATCAACTCCATAAATTGAAACCATGGTTGCAATAACATTCACACCACCAGCAATGACAGCAGACATTAACGAAGCATCATCTCCAAAGCCGATAGTTTTGAACAAAACAGGAGCGTAAAACATGATCACATTGATTCCAGTAAGTTGCTGAAAGAATGGAATCAGGATAGCCATTTTTAGTTGTGGCCTATACTTCCTTTCCAGGATATTTCCCCAGGGGTGTTCCACTTGCTTAGAGGCCTCACTAGCCGCGACTAAATCATTAAACTCTTCATCGACAATGGTAATACCCCTGATCCTTTTGAGCTTTGCTTTTGCCTCATCGTGCTGGCCACGCTCGATCATTGAGTTTGGTGTCTCGGGGAGGACAAGCGATCCAACCGTGATGATCAGGGCAGGAACCATAGCTCCTCCCAAGCTCAGACGCCATCGCCATCCACCATGAATTTTAGCAAAGCAGTAATTCAACACATTGGCTACTAGGATACCAATTGTGATTGACAATTGAAATCCAATGTTGAGTGCACCCCTATACTTGTAAGGAGCCATCTCAGAGAGGTATAATGGCACGGACTGCAGAAACATACACAAATCAGTGTCATGTTAACACCAAACACTACCTTGTGGCAAAGCAAACTTAGATAATTTCTCATAAATCTCAGCAAATCAATCCACAAAAGATGAACTGAAAACACCCAAGAGTTATAATCAGGTATTTTGAGTTCGAATCTTGCCTCAATAGCCATAGGTCAGAAAAATAAATTGAAAATCCAAAAGAGGAAAAGAGGGAAAAAATGTCACTTTCTTGGGACCACATATCCTTTAAATCACTTATTTTTTATTTTGGACAAAATGGTCCTTCATTTTTCAATTTAGTGATAATCATTAGTCTTTGGAACAAAACTTATTAAAAAATAACGTTAGTAAACACGTGAATGACGCATGGCCGCAAAATGCATAAATTTTAGGGTACTTATATTATACAACGTGACAATATTATCCTTGAAAATTTGTGAATTTTAAGGCCACGTGCCATCTACGTGTTCACTAACGTTATTTTTTCGACGAATTTTACTCAAAGGACTAAAGGTTGTCACCAAAATGAAAGATGAAAGATCATTTTGTCCAAAATAAAAGATAAGAAACTTAAATATAAAAAAAGGCCAAGATGTAAGATCATTTCGGTAAATTACCCGAGTGATTTATTGTTGCATGTGTCAACAAAAAAAAAAAAACAGGTAGGAGTCTCAAAGAGCGTGCTCATAGAAAAGATTGGCTAGCTAGGAGCTCCAGACTAGGTTTTCTTGCTCAAAATTGAATGATTGATCTCCTATGGAGTTGTTTAATATCCTTCATGAAGTGTTTGTAAGATCAGGCATCGGTTGATGCTTTTCAATTAGCAACCAATAAAAAAAAAAGAGTGACGAAACTTAACCCCTATCAACTCTACTTGTATATATATATTCCTTATGATAATTTTTGTTCATCTGACATCACGCATGACAGCAGTGATCTCCCAATATTTGATGAATTTATGGGAGTGAAAGGATGAAGAACCATCTAAAATAACAAGTAAACTGCGCACCTAAGATTTAATGTTATTAAGTTGCCTAAACAATAATTAACTCAACTCGGAATCTGATGCTGCAGCCTGCAAATATCTCCAAGGTTCAGCTTGACCTTTCTTGTTCTCTCGTATTATTCACCCTAGCTTTGCATTGTGTCTTGCCGGCTATGTCACAGCCTCTAAATTTATAACAATATGCACTTTGGCTTGTATGGTTATTCAGCTTCTAATTCACTATAAATACTTCAGATTATGCAGAATCATATGCAAGAACAGCAACAGTCATTAGTAATATATTTCCTACGTGCAAAGGAAGCAAGAAAAATGGCCAAAAATGGAGCTTCAGTGTTTCTAAACATGGGATTAGTGATCTCACTTCTTCTCATTATCACCTTGGCTGAGTGCAGAACACTCTTTGGCGAGTCTTAAATCATTCAAACATTAGTAATTAATTAGTTGGAGAAAATATGGCATTTAATGCCATTGATTTAACAATTTTATGGTGCTACATGTAATGCTTTGCATACCCAAAATGATCACAGGGATGGATCACTATAGTGCTAGTAACGACTGCAGACCTCATTATTATTTAAAAAAAAATTAAAATAATTGTATTATTGCAAATATCTTTTTTAAATGTATGTATTTTCAGCATGAAAAATTGAATTAATCTCCACGGAGAAAACATTAGAGTTATAACACCCACAAAAATAAAACTTTGGATCCATCCCTAAATACTAGTACAAGTTTTTCAATTCATGGTACATTGGCATTTTTTTACCCTTTGTTCTTGAAATCAACAGGTGATGCAGTTTCAACACCAAGTTGTGATGCAGTAGTCGGTGTGCAAAGTAGTGACACTTGTTTCAGCATTGTTGAGTCTCTCGGCTTGACTGCTGAATTCTTTGGTGGGATCAACCCCAATATCAATTGTGATGCACTTTTTGTAGGTCAATGGCTTTGCGTTAAAGGGACAGTAAATTAAACTGATTGATGAGAAACTAACAGTCACTATGACTTCTAGAATAATATCGAGAATAAGGAGGCATTTCTTGAATGCTTAGATCACTCTTTCTACATGAATGATGGATGTATTGAGGATGGCAATTGCTTTTGTTGTTATTGGAATTTTAAGATGGTTTATATAAATGTATTTTTCCTATATTTTCATATCAATTTATGCTAATTCTTGTTTATAGTAAAATGTGAAAATATCTAAACTGATGTCTAAACGACTATACAATCTCCTATATTTTCATATCAATTTATGCTTATTCTTGTGTACTCACCCAATCCAAGAAATGTGTTGCAACACTTTTAAATTTACCCATAGGAGAAGTTTATAACATAGCTTTGACTTACTTTCATTTACTATTGCTTTCAGTAGGAAAGATATACTGTGTCACGACCCCAAAACTAGTTTTGGTAAATCTTAAGAAACATGACTACCAAGCACTTAATTAGGAATACCCTTTGAAACTCGTAACGCACTAAGCAAAATAAACTTATAAAACCACAAGCAAGGCCACAAGTCTTAGAGCATCTAACCCATAAGACAGAAATTGAAAGGTATGTCTCCAAAACAATTAAGGTGGCAATTGGTATGGTGGACTAAGTTGGGAATTGAATGATATTCTTGCCTCTTTTTTTATTCCCAAGTATGGTATAAAGTAATGAACCTGGAATTACATTCCTTAGGTAATCCGACTTTTTCTAATATGAGATTAGCCATTTTAGATCAAATATATGGGATAAACCCATTCCAGGTTCATGGGATTGAACTTATTTATCAAATGACTAAAACCCTTTTCAAAACGTATTATCTTACAAAACTAGCCTTTATATAGATATTATTATCTTAAAAATATAAATAAACATATTATATATATATTACAAAATTCATTTGACAAATGACCAAAATGCCTTTAAAAAAAACATATCACAAAACTAACCCTTTATATACATATTTTTGTCTTAATAATAATAATAATAATGATAATAACAGTCATAATAGTGATAATGGTAATAATGATAGTCATAAATGATAATAATAGTAAATAACAATAAATAATAAATAATAAATAGTAAACATATTATATACATGCCACCGAACTCATTTGTCAAATGACCAACATGTTTTTTAAAACGTAACATATTACAAACTTAGGCCATTATATACATGTTATTGTCTTAAGCATAAAAAATATATAACAATAATATTTGTAATAATAATCATAATACTATAATAGTAATGTTATAAATAATAATCATCTTATCAAATAATAATAATAAAAATAATAATATATAATAGACATATTATATATATAATAACAAAAAAGCAATCTTGTGATATATACAAGTCATTCCCAATACTATTTTGGTATACTAATTATCAAACAAGTGGTTAGAATCAATATATGTATTCACATCTTTAATTTTTTAGCATACCAAGCTAGACATAGTCTTTGTCAGTTATCTCACTCTCATTAACTTATTAGATTCTTGTCCAAATTCATTACAAGATACCAATCGAAATCTAAAACAATAGCTCACAATGGTTACATAAATCTTAAAAAGAAAAAAAAAATCGGATGGATATGATTCTGAATTTACATACTCTTGAATTGATTGAACATTGAAGTGGTTCAAACATCATAAAGGAATAATCCTAGCGTCAGAGGAGATCATCTAATCCCATAACATCAAGAAAAGTGACTCCATTCACATTCACCATGAATAAAAAACATAAATTTCAAAAAGAAGAGAAACTGACAAATAAAATCTCATTAAGTAGTAGGATTCCAAAATGGAATCATTATTCTTTACGAAAATAAATATTAAAGATGCAATATGTGGTGCCAACAATGATGATTGTCACATGTGCTTAAGAAACATCCATTTTCGAACACATGCATAAAACATAACATATCGCAAATAATTACTTTTGGAAAATGCAAATGTAAATATTCACGATGTGAAGTATGGAATAGTTGCATGCTTCTGAAAAATTCAAAGAACAAATTATAACCCAAGATAGTCAGGATATATATGTACAATCCTCACCATAGAAAAGCTAAACAAATTAGCGTGCTCATCGAAAAGATTGATAGTTCTAGACTAGGATTTCTTGCTCGAAATTGGATGACTGATCTTCTATTCAGTTGTTCAATATCCTTCATGAAGGGTTTTATAAGATCAGGCATCAGTTGATGCTTTTTAATCAATGAATTTAGTTATTACCGACCATTTAAAAAAAAAGAGTGAAGAAACTTAACCCCTGTTCACACTTATACACACACATTATATATATATATATATATATATATATATATATATATATATATATAAAATATATTTATGATCTTATGTCTTATGATAATTTCTGCTCATCGGAAATCAGGCATGATAGCAGTGCTCTCCCAATATGCGATAAATTTACCAAATAAAAACTAAAAAAGCGATAAATTTAGGGTCTACATAAATTACCTTGCATATATTGGATGTGAATTGATGAAAAACCATCTAAAATAACATGTAAAATTCTCATCTCGTATTGTTCACCCTAGCATCGCATTGTTTCTTGCCGGCTATCTCTTAGCCTCTAAATTTGTAACAATGCACTTTGGCTTGTATGGTTATTCGGCATGTAATTAACTATAAATACTTCTGACTATAGGAAATCATATGCAAGAACAGCAAGAATCATCAATATATATATATATATATCTTTCCTACGTGCAAAGGAAGCAAGAAAAATGGCTAAAAATGGAGCTTCAGTGTTTCTAAACATGGCATTAGTGCTCTCACTTCTTCTGATTATCACCTTGGCTGAGAGCAGAACACTCTCTGGTGAGTCTTAAATAATTCAAACACTAGTATTTAGTAGTATTTGGTTGCAGAAAATATGGCATTAATGCCAATGATTGGGTTACAATTTTATGGTGCTACTTGTAATGCTTTGCATACCCAAAATAGTTACAAGAACGGATCTACTATAGTGCCAGTCATGACGGTAGTTCTTACTACTTTTTTTTTACAATTTTATGGTGCTACTTGTAATGCTTTGAATACCCAAAATAGTTACAAGAACGGATCTACTATAGTGCCAGTCATGACGGTAGTTCTCACTACTTTTTTTAAAAAAAAAAAAAAGAAGAAAAAAAATAAATGTATTATTCCAAAATTTTCTTTTAAATAAGTGCATTTTCAGTATGGAAAATAAAATTAATCTCCACCAAGAAAATATTTGTGTTAAGGTCAGATTTGCATTTGCCCACAAGTGTTGGGTTGGACTTTCTTATCTGTGACTAACAGTTATGAATCTGAGTTAGATTACCTACAAAACAAGGACCGTTGAGGGGTCGAATTTGCGCTGGGCCACAAGTGCTGACTGGACCTTCTTATTCGTGCCTAACAATTTGAATTATAACACCCACAAAAATTTTAAATTCGTTTCTAAATACTAGTACAAGTATTCTTTTCATGGTGCATTGGCACTTTTTACCCTTTGTCTACAGGTGATGCTGTTTCAGCACCAAATTGTGATGCAGTAGTCAGCGTGCAAAGTGGTGACACTTGTTTCAGCATTGTTGAGTCTCTCGGCTTGATTGCTGAATTCTTTGGTGGAATCAACCCCAATCTCAATTGTGATGCACTTTTCGTAGGTCAATGGCTTTGCGTTAATGGGACAGTAAATTAAACTAACTATGACATCTAGAATAATATCAGAATAATGAGGCATTCCTTGAATGCTTAGGTCACTCTCTACATGAAAGATGAATGTATTGAAGATGGCAATTGCTTTTGTTGTTATTGGAATTTTAATATGGATTATATAGATGTATTTCTCCTATATTTTCAGATCAATTTATTCTTACTCTGTTTTTTAGTAAAATGTGAAAATTCTAAACTGATATTTAAACTACTATACAATCTCAATAGTCAAGCCACACGTTCCATGCGGTTGATCATGTGATAAATCATGAAGTAAGGGGGAATATAACCATTAACAATTTTATCGAAAGTTATTAATTTACTTTTGTCATTGCTAAAAATTATTAAAACAACGTCGCCACTGAACGGAATTCTTAATTATATAGTAAACAAATCATTTTCCCCTATAAACATTGGAAGTGTACACACCCAATCCAATAAATATGTTGTAACATCTTTTGTTAAGTGACACATCATCTAAAAGTTTAAAATTTTATATACGCGCGTCCGTAATTCTTTTTGAGCTCTTCACTTGGACAGTTTTTATATTTTTAAAACTTATACTTAGAGAGGATTTATTATATTATTTAGTACTTTTAACACCTTTAAATTTATCTATAGGAGAAGATTATATAACATATCTTTTACTTATTTTCATTTACTATTACTTTCAATAGGAATAGCTATACCTGTGTCACGACCCCAAAACCAATCTAGGTAAATATTAAGAAACATGATTAGGAATAATACACTTTGAAATTTGTACAGCACTAAGCAAAATAAAACTACAAAACCACAAGCAATGCAGAAAGACTTAGAGCATCTAACCCATAAGACAGAAATTGAAAGGTTCAAAGTCTCCAATATAATTAAGGTGGCGATCAATATGCTTGATTGGGTAAGGAATGAAATACTATTACCTGTATGTATCTCGATTCTCATGCATGGTATAAAATAATGAACCTATAATCTGGTTCCCTAGATATTTCAATTTTCTGCAATTCGGGATTAGCCATTCTCGGCAAAACATACTGGATTAGCCCATTCTACATTCATGGGATTAAACTTATTTGTCAAATGATCAAAACTACTTTCAAAACATAATATATTACAAAACTATCATCATCATCATCTTATAAATTTATAAGCATATATGTATATGTTACAAAACTCCATTGTCAAATTATTACAAATCTAGCCCTTTATATGCATGTTGTTATCTTAATAATAATAATAATAATAATAATAATAATAATAATAATAATGATGATGATGATGATGATAAATAAAATAAAAAATAAACATATTACATATGTATTACACTATTTATTTGTCAAATGACTAAAATGCTCTTATAAAATATGACATATTTACAAACCTAGCTCTTTAAATACATGTTATTGTCTTAAGAATAAAAATAAACATAATAATAATTGCAATATAATAACACTAATAATGATAATGATAATAACAATCATAATAATAATAATATGAATCTTACCAAGTAAAAATCATATATAATAATTATAATCACAATAACTAATAAGCATATTATATGTATAATAATAAAAAGGTAATCCTGCCATTCACACAAGGCATTCCTGATACTACTTTGCTACCAATCAGTACATTCATTCCCATCTTCAATTCTAGAGTATACCATGCAAGGCATAATTTTTGTCAAGTTCACTCTATTCTGGTTCCACTCCATCCCCTAACTCATTTTATTCCTTTCCAATTCATTATAAGATACCAATCATAATCTAAATTAATAGCTTCCAATGGTTATATAAATCTATAAAAAAATCCGGATGGAGTACGAAAGATTTCGAATTTACATAGTCTTGAATTAATCGAAAATGGAAGTGGTTCGAATATCATATCGGAATCCTAGCATCACAGGAGATCATCTAATCCCATAGCCTCAAGCAGAGTGATTCTATTCTCACCATCAGCTAAAATATAAATCTCATAGAGAAGAGAAAATGACAAAGTGAAATTAAAAAATTGAACTATTCTTTACGCAAATAAATATTACAGATGCAATATGTGGTGCCAACAATGACGATCGTGACATGTGCTTAAGAAGCATCTATTTTCGAAAACTAACATAAAACATAACATAATGCGAATAATTACTTTTCGAAAATGCAAATGTAAGTAATCACTCATAGAAAATGTGAAGTATGGAATAATTACTTAGAAAAAATTCAAAGAACAAATAACCCAAGATATACCATAATAAAATTACATAGTCAGGCTATGAACCCAAGGAGGTGAGTGTCGAGACTATAGTCTTCGTAGCATAGTGAAAGAGTTGTTTATTGTTGCACATATCACCAAAAGCAACTAGTCTAAGCACTTGTGCTTATTATTCAAAGAGTTGTGCATGGTCTCCACCAAAAAAAAAAAGGGCTAAACAAAATTGGATTATTGGACTCCTATGTTCAATGCATGAAGTGTTGTAAGATCAGACATCGGTTGATGCTTTCAATCAATGAATTTTGGCTGTTACTGACCAATTAAATAAAAATAAGATCAGGCATGATAGCAGTGCAGCTCTCCTAATATTTGATAAATTTAGGGCCTAAACAAACCTTGCATATATTGGATGTGATTTGACGAAAAACCATCCAAAATAACAAGTAAAATGCGCATCTCGTTTTGTTCACCCTAGCTTCGCATTGTTTCTTGCCGGCTGTGTCTCAGCCTCTAAATTTATAACAATATGCAGTTTGGCTTGTATGGTTATTCGGCTAGTAATTTACTATAAATACTTCAGATTATGGGAAATCATAAACAAGAACAGCAAGAGTCATCAGCATATTTCCTACGTGCAAAGGAATCAAGAAAAATGGTCAAAAATGGAGCTTCAGTGTTTCTAAACATGGGATTAGTGCTCTCACTTCTTCTGATTATCACCTTAGCTGAGAGCAGAGCACTCTCTGGTGAGTCTTGAATCATTCAAACACTAGTATTTAGTAGTATTTGGTTGCAGAAAATATGGCATTTAATAACATTGATTGGGTTACAATTGTATGGTGCTACTTGTAATGCTTTGCATACCCAAAATAGTTACAAGGACGGAATTTACTATAGTACCAGTCATGAAGGTAGTTATCACTACTCCTATTTTTTTTTTTAAAAAAAATTAAAACAGATGTATTGTTCCAAAATTTTCTTTTAAATAGGTGCATTTTCAGTATGGAAAATAAAATTAATTTCCACCGAGAAAATATTTGTGTTAAGGTTAGATTTGCGTTAGGCCACAAGTGTTGGACTAGACCTTCTTATTCGCGGCTACCAGTTACGAATCTGAATTGGATTACCTACAAAACAAAGACCCCTAGGGGTCAAATTTGCGCTGGGCCACAAGTGCTTGCTGGACCTTCTCCGTGCCTAACAATTTGAATTATAACACTCATAAAAATTTTAAATTCGTCCTTAAATACTAGTACAAGTATTCTTTTCATGGTGCATTGGCATTTTTTACCCTTTGTCTTTAAAATCAACAGGTGATGCTGTTTCAGCTCCAAGTTGTGATGCAGTAGTCAGTGTGCAAAGTGGTGACACTTGTTTCGGCATTGTTGAGTCGCTTGGCTTGACTGCTGAATTCTTTGGTGGAATGAACCCCAATCTCAATTGTGATGCACTTTTTGTAGGTCAATGGCTTTGCGTTGAAGGGACAATAAATTAAACTGGTTGATGAGAAACTAGAATAAGGAGGCATTTCTTGAATGCTTAGCGAGAAACTAGAATAAGGAGGCATTTCTTGAATGCTTAGCTCACTCTATACATGAATGATGGATGTATTGAAGATGGCAATTGCTTTTGTTATTGTCGGAATATTAAGATGGTTTATATAAATGTATTTCTCCTATATTTTCATATCAATTTATGCTTATTCATGTTTATAGTAAAATGTGATATCTAAACTGCTATACAAATCTCAAAACGAATAAAATGTCACACCTAAGTGGGGATATGTTACAAAAGTACTTTTCACGTTGACTTAATTGAATAATGCTACATTTATGTGGAGGTCATATTTCAACAAAAAGAAGTTATTTTAATATCCTTAAACTTACGAAATTATCCAAGAAAAAAGAATGGAGGAAGCCAAATAATTGCCGATAATCAAGCCACATGCACGAATAAGTGGTTGATCGTGGGATAGATCATGAGATAGTGAAAAATAAAACCGTCGACAGTTATCAATTTATCTTTATCATGGTTAAAAATTATAAAGGATAAGTGGCTACTCAACAGAAGAATAAACAAACATGTCCAAATAATGGTTAACAAACTAATTTCCGCTATAAAAATTCCCGTGAACAACATATTCAATCTAACAATCATATTGCAGAAACCCTTTAACTTATCCGTGGGAGAATTTTACAACATAGATTTTAGTTACTTTTGTTTACTATAACTTTCAGTGGGAATCCGGCCCAAAACCAACTTAGGAAAATCTCTAGAAACGTGACAAATGTGTATTTGAAAGAAAATTAACGTACCCTTTGAGATACACACAAGACATTAAAAAAAAAACAAAAAAACTATAAAACCATAAGGAAAGCCGCAAGCCTCATATCATCTAATCTAAAAGACAAAAATTAGATTGTTAAAAGTCTCCAAAACTATCAATGCAATAACTTCTAATGGATACATATAAATCCGTAAGAAAATCTGAATGAAGTAGGAAACATTCTGAATCTACATATATATAGTCAGTCATACATTAGATTAACATCTAATCCTAACCTCGAAGGAAGTAACTTAATTCTCATCATCTGCGAAATATAAATTTTAAAGAGGAGAGAAAATCACAAAGTAATATCATAAAGATTTCATGAAATAGTACAACCCCAAAATGGGGCCACACTTTATGGGGAAAAAAAAAATTATAGATGCAATATGGGTTGCCGACAATGAAAATGATTACATGTGCTTAAGAAGCATCCATTTTTCAGACTAATGTAAAATATACCACATAATGCGAATAATTACTTATTGAAAATGCAAATGCCAATAATCACTTGTAGAATATGTGAAGTATAGAAGATATGCCATGACGAAACATATTCAGAGTATGTTCCAGAGGTGAGTTGCAGGATTACATTAATATTATTGTAGCATAATTCAAAGGGTGACTTGTTGTCACATACCACTAAAAGCAAATGAGAGTCTTAACGAAATACTAGTGCACTATTAAAGAGTGGTGTACAATCCCCAATACTAATTAAAAAGCTAAACAAAGCACGGTCTCAAAATAATTGGAATATAGGGTCCAACGGTTTTTACCTCCATCATGGGAACAAATGCAAAACTATTTTTTATGAATGGCGCATGAATATCAGTGGGCAAAATTCTTTAGGTCTCAAATTTTAATTTGATATCTATATATATTTATGATAATTTATTCTGCTTATCAGACATCATGATAGCAGTGCTCTCCCAATATTTGATAAATTTAGGGTCTACACAAACCTTGCGTATATTGGATCTCACTTAATGAAGAACCGTCTAAAATAACAAGTAAAATGCGCATCTCGTATTGTTCACCCTAGCTTGGCATTGTTTCTTGCCGGCTCTGTCTCAACATCTAAATTTATAACAATATGCACTTTCGCTTGTATGGTTATTCGGCTAGTAATTTACTATAAATACTTCAGATTATGAGAAATCATAAACAAGAACAGCAAGATTCATCAACAAAATTCCTACGTGCCAAGGAATCAAGAAAAATGGCCAAAAATGGAGCTTCAGTGTTTCTAAACATGAGATTAGTACTCTCACTTCTTCTCCTTATCACCTTGGCTGAGAGCAGAATAGTACCCAGTGAGTGTTAAATCATTCAAACACTAGGGGTTTAGTAGTATTTGGATGTAGAAATAGTGCGTCAATGCCTTTTTCCATTACAGTTATTATGGTGCTACATGTAATGTTTTGCATACCCAAAATGCTAATAAGGGCGAAAATCCACTATAGTGACAACTGCAATCTCCACTAGTTCAATTCTTTTTAAAAATACGTGTATTTCCTTATGTTAGGATGAAAAATAAATAAATTAACTTCCACTAAAAAGATATTAGTGTTATAACATCTCGTAATTCATCCCTTAATGCTAGTATGAGTATTCATTTTATGGTGCATTCGCCTTTTTTACCCTTTTATTTTTGAAATCAACAGGTGATGCAGTTGGAACTAAGTTGTGATTCAGTGGTCAGTGTGCAAAGTGGCGACACTTGTTTTGACATTGCTGAGTCGTTCGGCTTGACTTCTGAAATTTTTGGTGGTATCAACCCCAATCTCAATTGTGATGCAATTTTTGTAGGTCAATGGCTTTCCGTTAAAGGGATAATAAATTAAATTGACTGATGATCAGAAACTAATACTCATGTACTATGACATCTAGAATAATATCAAGAATATGGAGGCATTTCTTGAATTCTTAAGCCACTCTCTACATGAATGATGAATGTATTTATTTATTTATTTTCTTTTTTAATGCCAGTTACCTGTTGTGGGTAGCAATGATGAATGTATTGAAGATGGCATTTGTTTTTGTTGTTATTGGAATTTTAAGATGGTTTACGTTAATGTATTTCTCCTACATTTTCAGATAAATTGATGCTTACTCTTGTTTAAATTGTGAAAATTCAAAAATCGTATAACTGATATCTAAACTACTATATAAATCTCTAAAGGGATGAAATATAACACAAGTATATGTTATAAAATTACTTTACACGTTGAATAATACTACATTTATGTGAAGGGGATATTTCAACAAATGAATTTATTTTGAGATCCTTAAAGTTACGAAATCATCCAAGATGGAGGAAGCCAAATAACTTTCAATAGTCATGCCACGTGTTCAAACATGTCGTTGATTGTGGGATAAATCATGAGATAGTGGCCAGGGACGGAGCCAGGAATTTAGTATTGAGGGGGCCGAATTTTTTTTTTTGTACAGTATTTTTGCTACAGTATTTTTTACCATTATAAATTAAATTCAATAAATATCTTTCAATTTCTAATTAACAAAATTAATTATACTAAAATTAAATAATAAAGAACTAATTAAAAAATTCAAACATAAATAAGTGTAAAAAAAATACTATTTTGCAAAAAAATAATACAAAATTATGTAAAGTAGTGTTTACCAGTTCAGTCAATGAAGTTGGATTTGTCTTTCCTGAAATAGAATTCATCAATTATTGTATCAATAAAAATATCTTTAGCAATTTCCTTTTCGATATAAACAATCATATTATCTTTGAGAAAGTCATCCTCCATCCGATTGCGAAACGTTGTTTTGATAACTTTCATAGCATAAAAAATTCGTTCTGTTGTTGATGTCAAGCCTGGAAGAGTCAAAATCAACCATATCAACCTATCAACCAAATGATAAGTTTCTAATTTTCTAGTTTTCACCAATTCTCTTCACAAATCTAATAAGATGGTCAAATCTTTCAACTCATAAATCCTCTTAATTTTTTTGTATTAAAAAAAATCTGTAGTTGAATAAAAAAGTGATAATTTATCATGCCTCTAATTCTATATTTGAATTTTGCTTTTTCAACAATTAATCTTCTCCAATCTACACATTAATCTTATACACATTATAACTCACTAAAATTTAAAAACTAAAATTATCTATTTCACATAAAATACTAAAATTGACTTTAAAATATAATTGACAAAGAATATGCACTAAAAAATATAAAGAGGAGTATTTTAGTCAAATTAATTACCTTAATTATCTCTTTCTTCAAGAATCAAGATATTTACCCACTAAAAAAACATTAACAAAATAAATTATAGATAAAATTATCTAACAAACAAAATTTATTAAATAATCATAAATTTAATAAAACTTACCTTAGGAGAGGAGATGGTCCGCTGGAGAACAAGAGAAAGATGAAGAAAGAAGAATAAGAAAATAAGAAATGAAGAAGAATAAATTTTGGTCGTGCATATGGCCATATGGTAAAGGTAGGAAGGGTTTTTTTTAAAAAAAAAATTATAGAATGTAATAATTAAAGTTATAATTATAATATTATTTTAAATAAAAGGTTTTGTTAGTGTTGCAAAAAGGGTGGACAAAAAAAAATGGGGGGGGCCGAACTGGTTTTAAAAAAAAACAATTACATGTAAATTTTTTTTTTTTAAAATGGGGGGGGCCCGGGCCCCTGCCTGCCCCCCTTTAGCTCCGTCGTTGATAGTGGCGAATGTAACGATGGATAGTTATGTCGACATTTATCAATTTATCCTTGTCATCGTTAAAAATTATTAAGGATACATGGCTACTCAATGGAAGGACAAACAAACAAGTCGAGATAATGTAACGATTTGGATATTTAGGGAGCAAACTTAAGCAGCTGTGTTGTATTGATTGATATTAAAAAAAAACTGAAAATTAGTTGCAAAGAGCTAAAACGAAGAAGAAAGCAAAACAGAAACAAAGTGATTTTCTTTCTTGCTTCTCTCACGTAGGCTCTCTCCTACATAACTTTGACATCACAAGATTCTCACCAACTAATTACTGTTACAATCTAACGAGCCACATAATCTTGCAAATACTTGGGCTTGCTGATCCGACGGTTGCTTCTCTTCTGGCCATTGCTTGCAATCACGTCTGGGCCTGTGTCGTTACTACCCTGTTGGGCTGCATTTTGCTCTGGACCATCAATACTAACTGTAACATTACCACTCCCTTGAGAAAGAACCTTATCCTCAAGGTTCAAGTCAGGATTAGCATTTTGAAATTCTTCTGCATCAACCCAAACTGCCTCTTCTACAGGTAGATTTTTCCACTGAATCAATAGATGTTTGTGAGGTTTTCCATGACATAGTATTTCTCTTGTTGAGAGTGTGGAAGATGGAAATATTTCTGGCATATCCGGAGTAGGGGGCAACACAAAATGAGCAGGTAGCTGACCTTGAGTTCCAACAGCTTGCTTGAGTAGGGAAACGTGAAATATCGGATGTACTTTAGCTTCACTTGGAAGTGTTGGGAAAATACATGACAATTAAAATAATTGCGCAGTGGAAAATAATATCATGTATCTGTCCATGTTTAATTATGCAGATCTAAATCAGATAATAATTTAATCTAATTAAATTAAATCTGCTAACAGTTCAAGATTACCTCTTGAAGCGTAGATCGATGTAGAATCTGAATCAAGCTCCCCACGTGTGAAGCCTCCAAGATTGATCCACACAGAACCTACACTTGCTAACTGGATTTCACCCCCACTAGGTTTTCTAGAGAAATTCTATATTTTAATTCTGACTATGAAAAGTGTGCTAGCTATTTCTCTGTCAGAATAGTTCTATATATAGGAAACACATATGACCTAAGTCATAAATGGGCTGGTCTTAAACTTACCAGTCTTGGACTCCATATCAATCAAATCACCATCTAATTACTACAAGCCTAATTTAGGACAATCCTAAATTTAATTTAATCTTTTTCTCTAGTCCAATTAATCTGCAAATTCCATTTGTGTGTGACCTCTCGGGTTCATTTTTAATCGGCAACGAATAATTAATTCAACCAATTAATTAAATTAGAACTATTTCTAATTAATTCGCAAATCGTGAGTGACACCTAGCAGTGTATCACGATTACCCAATTAAAGATGAAGTACAAGCATGCGAACCCAAATAGTAATTTATATACAATCAAATCCTACTGTCTCAGTTATCCCGATCAAGCCAGAGTCATGGATTGGGTCGTCAAACTCTCTTACTCGACCATATGTCAAAACCCAATTAATCAGTGACTAATGAATAATTCGTGAAACGACTTCCACTATTCCACCTCGGCCAAGGATTTCAAGTCACTCAATTAATCAGATTGCATAGGACACCCAATTGACAGTTTTGGTGTCTACACATATATTTCTCCATGACAGAATAAATCACAACCACTGAATACATTGTCTAATCCATGATTAGGACTACTTATTCGTACTAGCAAATAATGACATTCTTAATCATGAGATAATTGTAATGTCTCAGGTCTAAGGACTAATTGCATAATTACATGATACAACGAACCATTGACATTCCACGTAATTCGTTGTATCAGTGGTCATGTCGAGTTACTTATTCATAATAAGTACTTATACATCTATTATAACGATATGAGACAAATCGTCCAAATTGATATCTCATATAATTTGGTTAATAAACTGTAATCCGATCTTTCTGGATAAACTAACGCCCAACTAGTTTATCCTATGATCGGGGACAACCTTTTTAGAATATATTTATGATTATAGATTCCGTCACTCATATCCTTACTCCTAAGGATAGAATCTATAAATAGTATTCTAAAGACTTTATTTATTTATTCAAGACATTAATAATAAATAAATAAATTACCTATATTAAATGAATTAATAAATTAAATAACACATTATCCATAATTTCAAAATACAATTTATTGGCTTTTGGGCATTATTCCTAACAATCCCCCACTTGCACTAAAGCCAATCAGAATGGTATCTCATACCCATCCCCTCTAAGTGTCGATCCAAAGACTGCTTAGTTAGAGCCTTGGTCAACGGATCAGCAGTGTTATCTACTGAAGCTACTTTCTGCATTACTATGTCGCCTCTCCCCACAATTTCTCGGATAATGTGGTAACGCCTCTCTACATGTTTGGATTTTTGGTGAGACCTCGGTTCCTTAGCTTGCGCTATCACTCCATTATTATCACAATGTAACGGCACTGCGACCTCAATGGAGGGAACCACTCCAAGTTCCGAGACGAACTTCTTGATCCAAACGGCCTCTTTTGCTGCATCTGATATTGTGATGTATTCGGCTTATGTAGTGGAATATGCAGTTGTACTCTATTTGGAACTCTTCCAACTGACTGCTCCTCCATTACAAACGAAAATGAATCCAGATGTGGATTTACGATCATCCACATCAGACTGAAAATCTGAGTCAGTGAAACCCTCGATTTTCAATTCCCCTCCTCTATATATCAAGACCATATCCTTAGTCCTATTCAAGTACTTCAGGATATTCTTGATTACTATCCAGTGTTCTTCACCTGGATCTAACTGATATCTGCTAGTAACACTTACAGCATGAGCGATATCAGGCCTAGTACATAGCATAGCATACATAAGGCTTCCAATTGCTGAAGCATATGGAATCCTATTCATCATCTTTCTTTTTTCAGCTGACTTAGGATTCATAACCCTAGAGAGATGAATGCCATGTCTAAAAGGTAACAGTCCCCTTTTAGAATCTTGCATGTTAAACCTCTTTAACACCTTGTCTATGTACGTACTCTGGGAGAAACCTATCAATCGTTTCGATCTATCTCTATAGATTCGAATTCCTAGGATATAGGTTGCTTCTCCCAAGTCTTTCATGGAGAATGTCCCTGATAACCAGACCTTGACAGATGTCATCATACCAATGTCATTCCCAATCAGTAGTATGTCATCTACATTCAAGATGAGGAATGTAACTGCTTTATTGCTGACTTTCTTGTAAACACAAGGCTCGTCTTCATTCTTAATGAAGCCAAATGTTCTGACGACCTCGTCAAAACGCTTGTTCCAACTCCTTGAGGCTTGTTTGAGTCCATAGATGGATCTCTTTAGCTTGCACACTTTGTGACTTTCACCCACAGATTCAAAACCCATTGGCTGTTCCATATAAATGTCTTCTTCAATGAAGCCATTAAGAAAAGCCGTTTTGACATCCATCTGCCATATCTCATTATCATAGTGTGCAGCTATAGCCAATAAAATCCTAATGGATTTGAGCATTGCTACTGGCAAGAAGGTTTCCTCATAGTCAACTCCTTGTCTCTGACGGTAACCTTTTGCCACTAACCTTGCTTTGAAGGTCTCCACCTTCCCATCTGCACCCCTCTTTCTCTTATAAACCCATTTGTACCTAATAGGTACCATACCCTCAGGTGGGTCTACAAGATTCTAGACTTGATTGGTGTGCATTGAATCCATTTCTGATTTCATGGCTTCAAGCCATTTTTCTGAGTCCCTATCAGAAATAGCTTTTTCATAGGTTAGGGGATCATCAATATGATCACCATCATCCAATGTGAACAACTCTTGTCCTTGGCTATGAATATAACTATATCTTGTGGGGGGACGAACAATCCTTAAAGATTTGCGTATCTGTGGTGAAGCAGTTAGTTCTTCTTGAATAGTTTCATCCTGGATCAAATCCTGATTTTCTACCTGGTCAATTGGTTGCTCAACGTTTCCCTCATTAAGCTCTACTTTTCTTTCCAGACCACCTCTTTGGATGAACTCTTCTTCCAAGAATATGACATGTCTACTGACGAAGACTCTCTGATCAGTAAGGGAATAAAAATTGTATCCCAACGAATCTTTAGGATAACCAATGAATCTAACTTTGTCAGATCTCGCTTTCAATTTCTCAGTTTTAAGCCTTTTAATATAAGCAGGACAACCCCATACTCTAATGTGATTAAAGCTGGGCTTCTTATTTCTCTAGATCTCGTAAGGAGTGCTTATAACTGATTTGGAAGTGACCCTATTCAAGATGTATGTTGCGGTGAGAAGAGCATGGCCCCAAAGGCCAATAGGTAAATCAGTATAACTCATCATTGATCTGACCATGTCCAGCAGAGTCCTATTTCTCCTTTCTGACACACCATTAAGCTCAGGTGTTCCAGGTGGAGTCAATGATACGATTATACCATTTTCTTTGAGATACTCTTGGAATTCAGTACTAAGGTATTCCTCTCATCGATTAGACCGAAGAGCCTTAATCCTTTTTCCAATTTGGTTTTCTATTTCTGCTCTGTATTCTTTGAACCTTTTAAATGATTCAGATTTGTGTTTCATAAGATACACATACCCATACCGAGACACATCACCAGTAAAAGTAATGAAGTAGGCAAACCCACCTCAGGCCAATTCACCAAAAGGCCCATACACATCAGTGTGTATTAATTCTAAAATGTTTGTGGCTCTTTGCCTTTGTCCCACAAAGAGTGATTTGGTCATTTTACCTAAGATGCAAGATTCACATGCTGGGAATGGACTTGGGCCGCTTATAAGTCCTTCTTTCTCCAACTTCGTGATTCTAGCTTCCCCTATATGACCTAATCTTAAGTGCCACAAATATTTAGAATTAATAGTATCTCTAGACCTTTTAAAAGTCTGTACATTCATGCATTGCTCATTTTTATTGTCGTCTTTCTTTATATCAAGTATATAAAGCCCATTTACTAATTTGCCAGTGCCAACACATTTATTTCGCAAATAAATAAAACATCCATTATCCATGAACTTAAATTCAAAACCATTTTGAACTAAAACTGAAACGAAAATGATATTTCTCAAAGCATTTGGCAAAAATAAACAATTATCCAGAACTAAAGTAAATTCAGACGACAAAGTAAGACAACATGTCCCAATAGCTAACGCAGCAACCATTGCTCTATTTCCCACCTTTAGGACTACGTCGCCTTCTCCCAAAACTCTACTTCTCCTCAGTTCCTGTACAGAAGTACAAATATGAGAAGTTGCGCCAGAATCTAGCACCCATGAAGTAGAATCATGATTAACCGAAAGACTAATCTCAAACATGAGCAATCGAGACATACCTGCAGAAGCCTTGCCCTTTCCCTTCAAACTCTTGAGGTACTCTGGACAATTCTTCTTCCAATGTCCTTCCTTCTCACAGTGAAAGCAAGTTCCAGGTTTTGCAACATTTCCCTTCTTCTTGGACACACCTCCAGTGGGCTTGCCCTGAGGGGCCTTTTTACCTTTCTTCTTGTTCTTTTTCTGCTTCTTAGCAGATGAATAAAAGACAAATGCCAACACAGTTTCCTTACCTTTTCCTTTCATCTGCCCTTGGTATATAACCAACATATTCAAGAGTTGAGGTAAGGTGCGCTCAATGTCATTCATCTGGAAATTGACAATAAAGGAATGGAAGGATTCAGGTAGAGATTGAAGTATCAAGTCAGTCTGCAAGTTCGAATCCATAGAGAAATTCAAGGATTCAAGACGCTCAATCAAACCGATCATCTTAAGAACATGCGTATTGACATCTGATCCCTTACTCATCCTCAATCGGAACAATTCTCTAGATATCTCATACCTAGCAACCCTGTTCTTCACACCATACAACTCTTGTAAGTGTTTGATGATTTTAGTGACATCTTCCATGTCCTCATGTTGACGTTGAAGCTCATTTGTCATTGAAGCCAAAACGTAGCTTTTGACCTTCAACGCATCATCTCGCCATTTCCTAATGGTTTCCAGTTCCTCTTCAGATGCCCCTTGAGCCTCTTCAGGAAGTGGACCATCAAGCACGTACTCAATCTTTTCAGAACTTAATATGATTTTCAAGTTGTGGAACCAGTCAGCATAGTTTGGTCCAGTCAAACAGTTCTTATCTAGGATAGTTGCAAGAGGATTCATTTTTGACATATAACTGCAGAAAATAATTAATTGAAATTAGATAACATATTATTAACTACTTGACTTGGGTCTTTAAATCAAATAGTACCCCACTAAAATTTTTCGAATTCTACACTTCCCTAGTAGCAAACGGAAAATCAAATAAATGATTTTTTTAGTGGATTGGGGGCCCATTAATTTTTGTTTCACCTCACATTATAGATTATTGGTGATACAAACACTAAAGAGTAAATAACACTTTATTCAATGCATCACATACAAATCCCAATTTTCTTGCCTACAATTCTCTTGACCTCACATTATATATTTTTGGTCTCTAAGAATTTTTTAAGTCAAACCTATTATCCTAGGAAATTTAGATTAATGCAATACCGACACCTCACATGATAGATTTTTGGTAGCCAGTAAGAATCTAAATTCTCCTACATCTCATGTTTTATAGACTTAGTTTACATATTAATACAAATAAATAGCTCATATGTGTCCACAGCCAACTACTTACTTGCCTAACATATAAACTAATCTATGATAATAGAAGGCAATGATATAATCTACTCTTAGACTACATCATTATTAACTTAATATTTGGAGTGGGAAAATTTGCCGGTCTTTTATTAAGGTCTCACTTTCACATGCTTCTGGTTTCAATTTATCATACAAACTAAACTAGAAACATCCACGCATTTAATATATATCGCATAATAAATAGATGCATGTAAATAAATAGGATGACCATGGACTAAGAGCACTATCAACCCGAGCCACTGGGTTGAATTCCTAGAATAAATTAGGGCCCACTAGTTGGGCTACTCCTTGTTGGGCTTCACAAAACTCCTTCTGCAAACCGGGTCCACCAACTCCTTGATGCGTCCTGCTAGATCTTCTTGTTACATTTATGTAAATAGATTCCTAATCTAGTGGGATACATAAATGGGAATAGGGGTTTTACATTATCAAAATGGGTAAGAGGCATGCAAGCCCCATTTAAATAATTATATAAAACCCAAATGAATAAATAAATAAATAAACATACATCCATTCATTCATCCATTCTAGTCCATGATCATCCAAGCACATAATCATAAAATAGGTAATCCACGAATATAACACAATTAATTTCCTTGATATAATCTCATTATATCTAGTTGTCTAAATTTAATAAACTATTTATTAAATAAACAAAAATATCTCATAAAATAAATAAAACACCTTTTATTTATATATAATATAATTAATAAATAATTTATTAATTAAATTTCTTAATATCCTTTTTAGGCTTTTAAATAAAATAGTGTTTTATTAAAATAAAGTTATGGGCTAAATTAATAAAACCAACCTTTTATTATAACATAGTTAGCCCAAACATTTTAAAACTACTATTTTAAAACAACTCATCAAAGCCCAAAACTCTTTAATAGCGCAATTAGAAAAGAAATAAAATAAAACAAAACAAGGCCCAAAACCCATCAACCCATGACACTTGGGTCATGGGTTTCAGACTTGGATCCGGATCCAAAACGGATCCAGATCTGGGTCAGGAAACCCTAACCCAAAAATATATATATATATATATATAAATATATATTTTTCTTTTCCCTTCTCTTTCCTGCGCCCTCCCCCCCCCCCCCCCCCCCCCTCCCCTCCCCTTTTCCACCATGGCTGCACTTTGCAGCCATGGTGGCTGCCTCGGCAGCGGGGCTGCCTCCTTGTGCAGCGCTACTGCCTAGCAGTAGCGCTATACAGGCAGCGTGGCAGCAGCCTTGCGGCGTTGCTATGGCAGCAACGCCATCAGGCGCTGCTGGGGAAGTCAGTGGCGCCCCAGGCGCCGGCGCTGCTGCCACAGCAGTGCAGTGCGCCGCTGCCAGTAGTGGCCTAGCCACTACTGGCAGCGGCGGCGCCACTACCTGGGATGGGTTGGGAAATTTTATTTTTTTTTTTAACGTTTTTCAAAATTCTGAAAAATATATACAATATACATAAAAACAGAATAATTAAAATTTTCAGAAATATGCTTTTCTTAAAAATTTTAATTATGAAAAACCCGTTTTTCATATAAATTGAGAAGGAAGATTATGAGCTATTTTTCAATCACAAAATTAAACAACTTTAATACAATATAAGAGATATAAGAAACTGTGCCATAAACGTTAAATCGCATAACAAACATGAACGGTGGCTCTGATACCACTGTTGGAAAAATACATGACAATTAAAATAATTGCGCAACGGAAAATAATATCATGTATCCGTCCATGTTTAATTATGCAGATCTAAATCAAATAATAATTTAATCTAATTAAATTAAATCTGCTAACAGTTCAGGATTACCTCTTGAAGCGTAGATCGATGTAGACTCTGAATCAAGCTCCCCACGTATGAAGCCTCCAAGATTGATCCACATAGAATCTACACTTTCTAACTGGATTTCACCCCACTAGATTTTCTAGAGAAATCCTATATTTTATTCTGACTATGAAAAGTGTGCTAGCTATTTCTCTGTCAGAATAGTTCTATATATAGGAAAATACATATGACCTAAGTCATAAGTGGGCTGGTCTTAAACTTACCAATCTTGGACTCTACATCAATCAAATCACCATCTAATTACTACAAGCCCAATTTAGGACAATCCTAAATTTAATTTAATATTTTTCTCTAGTCCAATTAATCTGCAAATTCCATTTATGTGTGACCTCTCAGGTTCATTTTTAATCGGCAGCGAATAATTAATTCAACCAATTAATTAAATTAGAACTCTTTCTAATTAATTCACAAATCGTGAGTGACACCTAGCAGTGTATCACGATTACCCAATTAAAGATGAAGTACAAGCATGCGAACCCAAATAGTAATTTATATACAATCAAATCCTACTGTCTCAATTATCCCGATCAAGCCAGAGTCATGGATTGGGTCGTCAAACTCTCTTACTCGACCATATGTCAAAACCCAATTAATCAGTGACTAATGAATAATTCGTGAAACGACTTCCACTATTCCACCTCGGCCAAGGATTTCAAGTCACTCAATTAATCAGATTGCATAGGACACCCAATTGACAGTTTTCGTGTCTACACATACATTTCTCCATGACAGAATAAATCACAACCATTGAATACATTGTCTAATCCATGATTAGGACTAGCTTATTCGTACCAGCAAATAATGACATTCTTAATCATGAGATAATCGTAGTGTCTCAGGTCTAAGGACTAATTGCATAATTACATGATACAACGAACCATTAACATTCCACGTAATTCGTTGTATCAGTGGTCATATCGAGTTACCTATTCATAATAAGTACTTATACATCTATTATAACGATATGAGACAAATCGCCCAAATTGATTTCTCATATAATTTGGTTAATAGACTGTAATCCGATCTTTTCGGATAAACTAACGCCCAACTAGTTTATCCTATGATCGGGGACAACCTTTTTAGAATATATTTATGATTATAGATTCCATCACTCATATCCTTACTTCAAAGGATAGAATCTATAAATAGTATTCTAAGGACTTTATTTATTTAATCAAGACATTAATAATAAATAAATAAACTGCCTATATTAAATGAATTAATAAATTAAATAACACATTATCCATAATTCTAAAATACAATTTATTGGCTTTTTGGACATTATTCCTAACAGGAAGATGTAAACGATATGCTACCTTGCCAATGCGAGCTTCAATCTGAAAGGGCCCAAAAAAATTTCCCCTAAATAATGCAATTCTCTCATTAAGCTTTTCCTTTTCATAGGCCTGCTCAGCTACCTCAACTATATTATTATTAACAGTACCATGCTTCCTCTTTTCACAAGTTGTTGATTCTTGCTCAATAGACTCCAAAGACAGAGAATTATTTAAAGGTTTCACACCATAAGGAGATAATGCAGTGGCCAAATTTTCTGCAATTGGCTCATCTTTCTCATGCCTATCATTTTCATTGCTGACAAAAACATGCTCTGCCTCACTGGATGAAAATGACTGGCTCTTGGATTTCTCAAATGAAGGACAGCTGAGTAGAGATGTTGACTTCTTCCCACGTAGACTAAAGTTACCGGTCTCCAATGATTTCATGCTTACAGTTGCACCACGTTGTATAAAATTAACGATGCTATTTAAGTATAAGCCAATGTCTGATGACTTGGGGCCTTTCAAAATAGAGGTTCCACTAGTTTGAGGAAAAAACTTAGGTTGAATTGATTTAGCTACTTGTCCATTTACTGGAGTTGTAGGCATATCAAGTGAAGATGAATTCAAAATCCTTGACTCCACCAAGGACCTAGAATAATTAACATCAACTGAAGCATTACTAAAATCAGGTTCTTTGCCTGATGTTTTCTCTTCAAAATGAAGACAACGCCTAAGCATGCCATGTTGGTCTTGACCAGCCTCAAATTTGGGATCATGCAACTTATTCTTTGGTTCACTTGAGAGTGATTTTGCATTCATGGTAGAACTTTCAATCAGCATATGTTTAGCACTTGAATTGTCAGTCATGGAATAATCTCCAATGTTGCCACAATCAATGTACATTTTCAACAAAGCATTACCAACCAAAACATCAAGATCCAACTCAAGAATCAACACATTCCAAGAAACCAATTCTCTCTTCGGCATTTCATCAAACGGTTTGCTCAACATCATAGAATGCATATCCTTAACTAATTTCAACTTATTCTCATCAACAAAAACATGCAACCACAAACTATAACTAAATGTCCCGGGTTTAAACCCAAATTTTTGTTCCAGAACATCAAGTACACGAATAGATTCATCATAGAATTCAAATTTCGCACAACATTGGATGAAGAAGCAGATTATACCCTCAATCATTCCTTTCTGTCATCGAACTTCTGAAGGATCTACTTTGTAGAACACTAGAAGAACAATCATCCCACACTCATATATCTTCGCCAACTCCTTTAAGCACCACCTCGGCGATGCATAGTTTTTAGAAAATACACACACACATAACACACAATGGCAGTGGGAGTGGGGGTGGGGGGGTGAGGGGGGGGGGGGGGGGGGGGGGTTGGGGGGGTTGGGGAAGATGACTTTTTTTTTTATTATTATTATTTTAAAAATGGATAATTTGGTCAATTCTTATAATTATTTAATAAATAAATTCGTTAAAAATAAAAAAAATATATATATTTTACGGCAAATGAACGGAGCCATGTAAAATATTTTATTTTTTACAAAAAATATTTTACGGCAAACAAACGGAGCCATTATTACTAGGCATTTTGCTGATCAATCACGCAAGCCAGAGATACGAAAAATATTTTATAAAAAAAAATTATTTTACGGCAAACAAACGAAGCCATTATTACTAGGCACTTTGCTGATCAATCACGCAAGCTAGAGATTGAGGAACAAGTAACACTTTTCATACCACTTATCCAAATTCTATCCAAATAGATAAAAGGGTGTGTACCATTTATTACATAGTGCAATATTAGAATCGAAAAAGTGTGTTGAGTCATGTGAATCATCCTTCTTCCATAATACGCAAACCGTGACTTAAATGACTTTCCAATTTTCCGACGTTAGTGGATGCAAAAGTTGATCCAATCGCATTAACATTTGCGGTCGTCTTGAAGAAGTTTCTTGCTTCATTGCCAAAACTGTGACCAAAATTGATTGTTTCTTTTCTGTGAATGGTATAGTATGAGATCAACATTGTTCTATAACGAGAAATTCATTCTAAATAAAATCATGTATTTAATTTATAAAAAAAAAGAGTAAAATCATGTTAAATTTATTCTAAGATTACAAATCTCATAATGTAACAGTTTATCCCAATACTTATTCTAAGTGAATCAATAACTAATTTATATTTATAAAAAATACATAAATACAAATTCAAAATTTTTAATTGTAATAAATCATTATCCTACAACTCTATCCAATTCTTCAGGCCAGCATTGTCCTTGTCACCCAAAAGCCCGATAATGTCATTTATTCGGACAGGGGAAAAGGCGATTTCGTAATAAAAAAGCATGTGAATTCGATTCGATTCCCACTTATAGAAAAGTTGTGAATATTGGAGCTCTTCATTTATTGATGTCATAAAGTCATCTTTATCAAACAAACCGCCCATCTCAATTTTTCCCGCTGTGATATTGTCCACTTTTTTTATCTTTATCCATTTGACAAAGATAACTTTTTGTTTTTTTTTTTGTTTGGATTAATACCACTTTTAGTTCTTTATCTTTGACTTTATTAACACTTTGGTCTCTTATCTTCAAAAGTGATATATTTCAATATCTTATATTTTAAAGTTGGGACATCGTTAGTCATAGTCGCTGACTTCATTAAAAAAAGACAGAAAAACACATAATTGACTAAAATACCCCTACCACCACCAAACTGCAAGGGTATTTTGGTCAACCACAAACCTTTTTCGTTTTTTTTAACGGAATCAGCGACAAGAATTAACGATGTCCTAACTTTAAAAGATAAATGACTGAAATGTATCACTTTTGAAGATAAGGGACCAAGGTGTTAATGAAGTCAAAAATAAGGGACTAAAAATGGTATTAATCCTTTTTTTTTTTTGTCAATAAGATAACTTTTTGTTTATGTCATGCGATTCTATCGGAGAACTGGTTCTATATACCCAACTTTATTTTAAAAAAGTCGATTTTAGGGGTTGCCTACTTTATTATTATTATTATTATTATTTGTTTGAAAATAGTAACATCATTGACACTAAAATAAAATATTATTCTAATCCAGTGAGGTGGAAATCTGCTAACAAAATATCCTTCAAAGGGAAGGAATTTTCATTAACGGGTCATGTGTTAAATTATTACTAACTTTACATTTAGTTACTCGATCTAAGGTTTTATTAATAGTCTTTGTAACACAAATTTTTTTCTCCTTTTTCTGGTAATGTTTGATATGCTCCACAATAGTTTTGCTTTTCCAGAAGATTGCACAATCAAGTGTGGTGATTGTTTTACCCCTGTTTGGATTGCACGGAGAAAAAGAAAGGAAAGAAAAATAATAGAAATAAAAGGAAAATAAATTTTTTGTTTGGATTACAAAAAAAATAATAAGGGAAAGAAAAGGAAATAAAATTACAATTCTTTCTTTGGATTGAAGAAGTAAAGGAAATGAAAAGAATATTACTTTGTTTTTGATGACGTGAAAACTCAGTTAGCGAAGTCTGACTACCCCGTGCTAAATTATTATTTTACCATCCTTTTTATAAGATAACCATAAAAAAGATTGAGGATAACTTAGTTTTTTTTTATGCATTTACTTTCTTTTCCTTGATCCATTTTGCCCCGAATTTAAAGGATTGTAAAATCCTTTCAATTAAAAGATTTGAAATCCCTCTAAATTCTTTACTAAATTTCAAAATGCAATCCAAATATGGGGAGGAATGAAAATCTCTCTCCTTCCTTTACGTTCCTTTAGAAAAGGCAATCCAAACGGAGTGTAAAGTGTTAAGGACCAACTTTATCAATGCATACTTCTTTCTTTCAAGTCATTCATAAACGAATTAGAGTCTGTTTGGCCTAGTTTTTAGACATTTAAAAGCACTTTTGTAGGTTTAGAAGCTCAGACTTACCTGTTTGGCCTATTTTTAAAAGCACTTTTGAGTAAAAGCTAAAGTTGAAAAAAGTTAAAATACAGAAGCTCCAAATCGGAGCTTTTCAAAAATAGCTTTTGCGAAGCTCCTTTTACAAAATACGGGAAGCTCTTTTTTTTTTCTTCTTCTAAAAAATATCCCTTTATATATTTTTAAAATCCACCATTGCCCTTTAAATTTCTCAAGATGTTCTACCCTAATATAATCACTCTTTCTTTCTCTCATATTTCAACTTTTTTTCCTCTCAAAGAAGAATAACATACTAGTAAAAAAGATCAAATCATCATCATTCTTCTCTGAAATAAGCCCCACATCGCTTATTTTAGTATTTAAAACTTATATTATATTATGTTTATTTAAAAGTCGCTTGAATAATTTTTGTAGACTGTTATATGAATATATATATATATTCGTTTATGAGGAATACAGAAAAACAGAGTAATATGCCTCTTTAAGATTTTCGGTTTGTATCTGGTAACTAATTAATATTCTCAAATTGGAACTGTTCACAGACTGGCAATTGCCCCAAGTGTTGTTGGCATGGCTAGACACAAGGATTTGCTTAAAATCATCACGTAATGATTGTTCAAAAATGTTGTGATTTTTAATACATTATCACTTTGCTTCTTTATGTTCAGTGTTTAATGCTAGTTTTACTTCTGTTTCAGTTCTTGATTTTTCCCTTTCATGTGAGATATATATTTTATTTATATGTTGGCAATATATAAATAAGATTTATAACGCGGAAGTGTTTCATGGGTAAGTCAAAGATGTCATTATCCACTATTTGGTTCTAACTCTGAGCTTGGACCATCCCAAGACGAGGCCAAAGTCGTGCAATAATTTTATGCTTGTAATTGTTGCTGTTGTGGTTGAAATCTTGACGTTGAGGTTGGGAGCTACTCCTGTTGAGCTGGACTTTTTAGCTTGGCCTCCAAGTTGAACTTTTCTGGTCGGCTACCTGACCTGCACAAGAAAAATGAAGGAAAATGCGGGGTAATGACCCGATTTTTCCCTTTGGGCGCGCAAATAATTAGTATGTCCGAGCTGGCGAAGTAACTGAGAGCATTTAATGAGCAGTTGCCTTTGAAATGAAGGCGAGGAGTTCTATTTATACTAAATTCAGACCTGACAGCATTTAATGCGGTGCAGCTTTATGTCCTATTAGGGCAGTTGACACTGAAGTCGGGGTTTTCTTGGGTTGGGGTAAGGTCGGATCAGTATCTAGATTGGGCATTAGCTGTATACGCTAGGATTGGCCCAGATTTGCTCGTCTCAACTTGGTGTGGGTCGCTTACCTCAGCTCGGGATCCCCCTCGTCAATCCCCCCCCCCCCTTACCCCAAGTCGAGATCGAGAGGGTGAGATCTGGATTTAAGAGTTGTTCCCGAGCTGGATGTGCCCGACCCCGGCAGAGTAGGGATGGCCACGTCAACAGTGCTTGCCCCTTGATATTCGAGATTCATTTCACTCTTTGCTTACGAAATTTAGAGCTTTCAGGTCGGCAACCAGAGTGGTCGGACACTTTTAGCTCAAAAAATATATTCTTGGGATATTCAGCTTGGTATCTATCAGCTCGGAGCCAATTAGATCGGGTCATCTTCGATAACTAGAGCAGTAGGTACGTCCCGATTCTCTTTAGTTATTCCTGCACATATTTTAATTTGTAAACAGGATGGGGAGGTCGGAGTCGGAAGATTCCCAAGCTATGGAGGTGAGGTCCTATGGAGGGGATGAGAATCCGTCGAGCTCAGAGTCGACTTCAGATAAAGGGCAAGGTGATGACATCAAATTGCGTCTCAAGAATCATCTCGGCTATCTGGGCTCAGGGAGAGTGATGATGATTGCCAAGTGATCGAGGTCAGGCAAGTACAAGAAGAAGCCGAGGCGGATCCTTTAGCCGACCTGGGAGACTTGGGAGATAGGGAGGACAAGGAGCCATTGAACCAGTTGGAGGGAGTTTAGATACCACAGGAGTACTTAGCTGGAGTCTTCGTGTCGGAGCCGATTGAAGCGGTCCCGGTTAGGGCGGTCCAACCTCGGAGCTCAGCTACAACCAGCGGTTCATCGGCTCGGGGAAAGAGGATAGAGCAGTTGTTTGCCTATTGTAGGCGCAAGTGCCACTCTACCGTCCAGATGGCTAATGCTAGGCTAAGGGACTGGTCAGTGGATCAACACCACAAGCTGAAGGTGCCAGGTCGGACCGAGCCTGCCTGCTATCATCCACCCGACTATTTATTTACGACCTCGCATTCGATGTCATCCTGCTTCCACTTCCCGACTTCATCGCCGATATTTTGAATTACTTCGAGCTTAGCCTGGGTTAGATGTCACCTAACGGCTGGGCCGTGATGGTGGCGTTTTATGTGTTCTGCCTTGAGAGGAAGATAGAGTCGACCCTGCGTCGGTTCAGGCAGTTCTTTGTTTACAAGCCCAACCCGAAGCAGCCAGGGTGGTTCCACTTCGCAGCTCGGGTCAGCAACGCCACATTCACCAAGTGGCACTTCTCCAGCAAGGGCTGGCACAACGACTACTATTGGGTCGAGCCGGCTGTGAACCCGGGGTGCAGGATGAATTGGAATCTCACCTTGAAAAAGACTGTCAATGTTGACCCCAAGCTCTCAGAAGAGGGACTTGCCAAGGTCAGGGTGCTGGGACCCGAGCCAGGTATGCTGATTGATATCAATAGCGTCCTCAGGTAGGACAGAATCTAGAAATCAAAGTTATTCGGGAGAGAACCCGACTTGAGGAGGGAGCACCCTCACCTACTTTCCGAGCCCGAAGAGAATGCAGAGTCTGGCTTTGAAGAGGGTCAGTTCGCAGGATCAATGCCCGACCTCCTCGTCTCCTTGTCTACCGTTGTTCCATTCAGTTTGCATTTGGTTGGTTCTCACCTCTCTCCTTTGCTTTTGCAGATATGGTGGATACGAGGAAGCTCGCGTATACCCAGATAAAGAGAAAGACCGAGGCCAGTGGCGAAGTCTCTGCTCGGTCCGGCTTGGGCTCCTCCATCCCTCAAGAGCAGAGGCAACGGCCCGAGGTCTCTTCCAAAGGGACGTCGGCATCCCCCCAGACCAAAAGATTGAGCTCGGGCTTGACGATCCCTGAGCGCTCAGCATCCCTCCCCGATAATAGGAAATGGTCTCGGCCCGAGTACTCCGGGAAAGGCAAGGCCACGGAGGTGAGCCATCCCAACAAGGATTTCGTGGAGGCAGCTAAGGTCGCCCGCGATCCCAAGCTGGCATCGGTCTCGGCGGAGTAGCTTTCGCTCGACCTGAGGACGGCCATAGTCACGGTAAGACATATTTGACCGCGTTGATATGGTTAAGTTTTTTGGCTCGGCCGATCATTTTGTCATCTTTCGTGCAGGCCGAGTCCCACATCCTTTCAGCACCTGGCTTGCTCGCCCGAGCCGAGGCTCACTGCATCGAGTTCGAGTAGCTATTCATCGATTCTCGAGCTGAGCTAGAGGCCGTAAGGGAGGATGCCGTCCAAAGGCGCAAAGCAGACGAGACGAAGATCGACCGGCTGAAGAGGGAGCTCGAGGTGGAGAAGTCCCGACGCGAGACCGTGGCCAAGGATGTCGAGCACTTCAAGAAGGACAAACACGAGGCCGAGGTGAAGCTTAAGGATCTGTTAGATCGGGTCGGCCCGCAGGGGGAGAAGGCAGTGGAAGCCTTTAAGTACAGCCAAGAGGCCGTGGACTGGTTGGCCACGGAGGGTAGGGCGATGGCCCGATACGCTGAGCTGGAGCACTACTTCTGGGGCCAAGTCGCAGCTCGGGAGAGAGCGAAGACCTTCTTCCCTGCCACCAAGAATGATTACATCGAAATCTTGGAGGCTCCACCGTAGGAGTTCTGGGAGATTCCTGAGCTTCTTGCCGACCTGACGTCCTAAGCCAAGGAGGTGATTGATTTTGTTTAGAAGGGCATAGATCAGGTCGGGGACGAAGCCGACGCCACCACCTCCACCGCCGCTCCTAAATAAACTTTATAATCACCCAGGTCGGGCTTTTGTAATTTCGCCCAGGTTGGGCTCCTTGTAATTGTCACTCTTTTCAATTTCAATGAAATGAATGTTCTAGTTTTATTTACGTTTTGTTTGAGTCAGTACGTGCGTACCTTTTTCTTCTCAAATTTTTTAAGTAAGTGGGGTCGAACCAATATAATGGGCCTTTCAAACTTAATTTAAATATAAGGAATCAAGCTGGACGTGATTAGTGAATTATCATCCTAATCCGAGCTAGTCAATTGGGCAACTATATAATTGTCGCCGACCTAGACTCGTCAGTCCAATTTAAAATTGGTCAAACTAATGTTGACAAATGTTGAGTTCGAGTTTAGACCCAAACTAACGTCCCGACCTGAAGCCGAATTATATCGAGTTGGACCTTAATCCGAACTGGAAAAATTAATTAAATTATTATTGACTATACCCGAGCTGGAATCTTGTCCGAGCTGGTTTACTTAGATAATCAGCTCGTAATTAAGCGTGGCCAACGCATTAATTCGAGTCAGGAGTAGCTCAGTAGCTGAGGCGCTTGGACCCGGGTCAGGCATTGTACTGGTTTACCAAATATGTTTGTATTGACATTGTACATGAAGTACTTGGGCTCGGGAACCGATTACAAGCAATGCTTTGGCTCGAGGCCTTAACAAAGATTTTGGCTTAGGGACTATACAAAAAGTTTCTGGCTCGGGGCCGTTACAAGAGTTTCTGGCTAGGGGGCCGTTACACAAAATATCTCTTCAGGTGCTCTGCGTACCATGCATTCTTCAATGGTTTTTCGTGCTTGTCAAGGAGGTAGAAGGTCCCAGGTCGGACTTCTTTCACGACTTTATACGGTCCTCCCCAGGTCGGGGAGAGTTTGTTGCTCGAGCGCAGCAAAAAGATAGTCTTTCTGAGGACGAGGTCGCTAACCTTAATAGGCTTAGGTTTGACCTGCTTGGCGAAGCCTCTTTGCATGGCAGTTTTGCTAGCTAGCATCCTGATTTGAGCTTTAGCTTGGAGCTCTTCGGCCAAGTCAAGCTCTTCACGGATCAGTGCTCCATTTATCTCTGGATCATGGTGGAGGGTTCTACTGGTCGGAGACCCGATCTCCACCAGCAGCACCGCTTGAGTACCAAAGGTCAGCTCGAAGGGCGATTCTCCCGCTGTCGAACTGGTGGTAGTCCGCTGAGCCCACAGGACCTCGGGGAGAATCGATGCCCACTGGCCCTCTGCTTCCTCCAACTTGGTTTTCAGGCCCTGCAAAATGATTTGGTTAGTCCTTTCAACTTGGCCATTACTTTGAGGGTGAGCAATAGATAAGAATCTGAGGTCGATCCCAATCTCAGCACATTTGCCTCGAAAATATGCACTGTCGAATTACTTGCCGTGGTTAGTAACGATGACCTTTGGCACCCCAAATCGGCAAATGATGTTTTTCCATACGAAATCCCATGCTGCATTTTCTGTTATTCTAGCAATATCTTCAGCATCAGGCTATTTGGTGAAGTAGTCTACTGCTACAAAGACATACTTCTTTTGGCCAACACTGGTTGGCAATGGGCCGATGATATCTAGACCCCACTGATAGAAAGGCCAAGAGCTTATCATTACCGTGAGGTCTACCGCTGGCTTCATATGTACATTGGTGAACCTTTGACAGGTGTCGCACTTTTTTACATACTCTTTGGTATCTTATTCTAAGATTGGCCAAAAATAGTCTTGCCTCAATGCCTTTCGAGCCAGAGCTTTGTCTCCCAAGTGGTTTCCACATACCCCTTCATAGATCTTCCAGAGTACATAGTTTCCCTTATCGGGTCCAACACATTTCAAGAGAGGCCAAATGTAGGCTCTCTTATAGAGTTGCCCGATAATTATGACAAACCTTGAGGCCTATTTCATGAGTTTCTGAGCTGCTTTTTCATCCTCTGGGGTCGTACCCCCTCCAAGTAGTCCACAATTGGTTTGGTCCAATATGGGCTTAAATTCAGCTCGGCTACGGCTTGCACCCCCAACTGAATACTTGGTTCGGATACCTCTTCCACATAGACTAGGGCAGGTCGGCTCTTGCTCAAGGCCAACCTGGACAGGGTGTCAGCCTTCATATTCTCATCCCTCGGAATTTGCTGTATCGTGAACCTTTTGAGCCCTGAGGTCAAATCCTTGACTCTGTTGAGGTAGGCCAGCATAGTATTGTCCTTGGCTTCGAACTCTCCCGATATCTGACTGGAAACCAATTGAGAGTCGGTGCTCAGGTCGACTGTCTGTACCCCGAGCTGAGCTGCAATTTTCAGCCCCGCAATGACCGCTTCGTACTCCGCTTCATTGTTGGGCGCCAGAAAGGTAAACTTGAGAGAGTATTGGTGCTCATGCTGTGTTGGGTCGAGGATGACCACCCCGACTTTGCTCCCAGACTTCCCTGAGGCTCCATCCACATGGACCTTCCACACGTCCTCCGGGTCATGCTCTGCTCGGCTAGTACATTCTACCACAAAGTCCGCGATGGTTTGGGCTTTGATGGCTGTTCTGGGCTGGTAGGTGATGTCAAATTGACTCAGCTCAACTACCCATTTCAGCAGCCTGCCCGATGCCTCCGGCTTGTGCATGATAGACTTGAGTGGGGCATCTTTCATGACCTTAATTGGATGAGCATCAAAGTATAGCTTCAACTTTCTTGCCGCAGTGATGAGCGCGAGGGCGAGTTTTTCCAAGGAGGAGTACCTCACCTCGGCCCCTTACAGGGTTTTGCTGACATAATAGACCGACTTCTGCTCCTTCCCTTCTTCTTGGACTAGTGTCGCTGCCACTGCTGTCCTCGAGCATGCTAGGTATAGTACCAGCTCCTCTCCCATCTCAGGTCGGGATAGCAGGAGTGGCGAAGCTAGATACCTTTTCAGCTTTTGGAAGGCGTTCTGGTATTCCGTAGTCCATTCAAAGTTCTTAGAATTCCTCAATATTTTGAACAGAGGAGCACACTTGTCAACCGACCTGGATATGAATCTGCTTAGTGCCGCGACCTTGCCAGCTAACACCTGGACGTCTTTCATGTAGGTCGCGGGGCCAGGTCGAGTATCGCCTAAACCTTCTCCGGGTTTGCTTCTATTCCACGGGCTGTGACCATGAAGCCTAGAAACTTTCTTGCCTTACGCCGAATGTGCACTTTTTCGGGTTCAGCTTTATCCCAAAGTGCTCCATTACGGCAAAGGCTTCAGTCAAGTCGGCTACATGATCTTCCGCCCTTCTGCTTTTGACCAACATGTCATCTATATAGATCTCCATATTTTGGCCAATCTGATTTTTGAAAACCTTGTTTACGATCCGAGTGTAAGTGGCTCCAGCATTCTTGAGGCCAAAAGGCATGACCTCATTGTAGTAAAGACCTTTATCGGTGGTGAAGGCAGTCTTCTCTTTGTCTCCGGGAGCCATCTTGATTTGGTTGTAGCCTTTGAAGGCATCCATGAAAGAGAGTGGCTCAAATCCGGAGGTGGTATCCACCATCTAATCAATCCGAGGTAGGGGAAAGCAATCCTTAGAGCAGGCTTTATTGAGGTCGGTAAAATCAATACACAATCTCCATCCTCTTAAGGACTTGGTCATTAGGACCACGTTCGATAACCAAGTTGGGTACTGGATTTCCTTTATGTGGCCGGCGTCTACCAATTTGTCTACCTCTTCTGCTATGATTTGTTGCTTATCATAATGGAAGTGCTTGCGCTTCTGCTTAACAGGATAGTGATTCGGGTCGGCATTCAGGTGATGCTCGATCACTCCCGGGTCAATACCTATCATGTTAGAGGCAGACCATGCAAATATGTGTTCATTTTTCAGGAGAAATCGGCTTATACATTTTTTTAGGTCGGCAGAGAATTCATTTCCGATTTTTGCTCTCTTTGTTTCATCGGAGAGTTCCACCTCCTGAAAGTCTTCAGCCGGGCTGCCTCTCTTAGCATCCCTCTTCTCCTTGGGCAAATCTGGTCCCCAGCCAACCTGATATTTGGGTCGGAGGGATTTTTCATAACACTCCCGGGATGAGAGCTGGGCTCTACGAATGGTGGCCGTGCTAGCAAGGGTCGGGAATTTTAGGGCCTGGTGGTAAGTTGAAGAGACGACCCTGAAATGGTTGAGTGCCACCCGACCTAAGATCCCATTGTAAGTGGAGTTGCAATCCATCACAATGAAGTTGGCTTGCATCAAAACCCGTTTATCTCCGTCTTCCAGCTTCAGCGGAAGGTTGATGACCCCTTCGGCTCGTTGGGCTTGCCCGGTGAAACTAGATAAAGTGCCCCTCAATGGCTTGAGTTGGCTCTTGTCCAACCCCATTTGCTCAAAAGCGCTGAGGAATAAGACTTCTGCTGAACTCCCGGTGTCCACCATCAACCTCTTTACGGTGAAGTTGGCTATTTCAGCGCTGATCACCAGTGGGTCGTCATGGGGTAATATCACCCCCTCCAAGTCTTCTGAGGAGAAGGTGAGCTCATCCATCTCCGGGGCCGGACCCCGCACTGGTCCATACTCCCTCCCAGCCCGAACATAACCCTTCCTGCCTGCCGAGGTCTCCCCACTCGATGCCAATCCTCCTGCAATGGTTTCAATCAAAGCCAAACGTCCGCCCCCAGCCTGGCGCCTGGGTGGACTCCTCACTTTATCTCTTTGATCGTGATTCCGGGTCGGCTGCTGATCTACCTACCTCTGGAGATGACATCGAGCTATCAGTGCCTCGATCTCCTGTTTCAAGTCTTTGCACTCTTCGGTGGTATGACCGTAGTCCATATGGTAGCGACAATATTTGGTTCTATTGCGCTTCTCAGGTCGGTTTTTCATCCTTGAAGCTGGAGCCAGGTGGTTCTGGTGCTGGATCTCCATCAGGATCTGTTCCCTTGTGGTATTAAGGGGAGTGAACATAGTGAACCGGGGGTTCTGCTTCGGCTGATGAGGCTGCTTACCTCGGTCGTTTTGGACTTTACCCCCAGGTTGGGCTCGGGAGGTCTCTCCCTTCTTATTGGCTTCCTTCTCCTTGTCATCATCCCTCTTTGCCTGATGGATTTCTTCCGAGTGTATGTACCATTCTGCTCGCACCATCAGCTCGGCTACAGTATCCACGGGGTCGATGGCCAAGGAGGATGTAAGGGGGCCCGACCTGAGCCCACTCTAGTAAGCCATCAACGCCATGGAGTCCTCTAGGTTAGGGATTCTGAGGGACTCTTCATTGAATCTGGTTGTGTAAGCCCTCAAACTTTCCCCCTTGTGCTGCTTCACCAACAGCAATGTAGAAGTGTGGCGGGTGGTGCGTCGGCTTCCCGCGAAGCGGGATAGAAAAGCCTAAGCCAGCAGATGAAAACTTACAATAGAGCTGGGACGAAGTTTTTGGAACCAGTTCAAGGCATTGCCAACCAGGGTGGTCGGGAATGTCTTCGTCTTCATGAGGTCGGACATGTCATGCAGAGTCATGTGGTGGTCAAAGTTGAGCAAGTGACTGGCTGAGTCGCCGTCCCCATTGTAGACGGCTAGGTTGGGCATCCGGTTGCCGGTGGGTAGCGGTGTGGCTAGCACCTCGGGTGAGAGTGGGCTTATGCTGAGCTGGTTAATGACCTTAGCTATGGCAGCCGCGGTCTTGGCCTACTCGGGGTCGGCTTGAGCCGCCCTTCTACCTCTCGTCTCCTCAGGTCCCGCCACCGGCTCCAGGAAGCCCTCCTCGTCTTGCGTCCATTTTTGCCTTGGGTCTGGGATGCGGAACTGTGGACGCGCGGGCCGCGGCGTAGCTGCTTGCGTAGCCGGGGGATCCCTAGCTAGCCGGGCTACCTACTCCTTAAGTTCCTCAAACATCCTCAGCATCATCTTTATCTCCGGTGACAGGCTGGAGTTGGGGTCTCCATTTGTCGTGGGGTTGGTTCGAGTGGCTAAATGTATACGTTGGCTAGTTCCAACGTCAGCTGGAGTTGGGCTTTGGCTAGGCACCTGCGTGGTTTCGAGGTCCCTATCCGAGTTGGGAGAATCCTCTACCGATGCGCTATGGCTTCTCGTTTGCACCATGATGGTTTCTCAATGAGTGGTAAGGAGAGTGATAGAAAGAACTCCATTTCCCACAGACGACGCCAAACTGTCGAGGTCGGAATCTCGATGTTGTAGTTGGGAGCTACTCCTGCCGAGCTGGACTTTTTAGCTTGGCCTCCGAGTTGAACTTTTCTGGTCGGCTACCTGACCTGCACAAGGAAAATGAAGGAAAAGACGGGATGATGACCCGAATTTTTTCCTCGGGCCCGTGAATGATTAGTATGTCCGAGCTGGGGAAGTAGCTGAGAGCATTTAATGAGCAGTTGCCTTTGAAATGAAGGGGATGAGCTCTATTTATACTAAATTCGGACCTGACAGCATTTAATGCGGTGTAGCTTTATGTCCCATCAAGACTTTATGTTCCATCAGGGCAGCTAGCACTGAGGTCGGGGTTTTCCTGGATCGGGGTGAGGTCGGATCAGCATCCAGGTTGGGCATTAGCTGTATATGCTAGGATTGGCCCGGATTAGCCCGCCTCAACTCGGTGTGGGTCGCTCAGTTGCGTTCTTTAACAACATAATATTGCAGTTTGCAAAATATATATGTACGCGTGTATGTATACATATGTCTGTCTATATTTGAGTATTATTTTTGCTTTTATTTATGCCAAACAATACTGCTGGGAAGATACAATAAAATATACTTAAGTTCAAATAAATCATTCATTAGGTGAAAGCGATGGGGCAAACTGTAGGAGAAGAGGGTTGCTAAAAGACGGGAGTTGCTAAGAGATTAATTAATTTAAACTTTCAATTTTCACACCTAATGTGTTTCATCGATGTTAGTTAAATATTATGATTTAAGTATGTTTACTGCACAGACAAATCTCTAATTTTTTTTAGGTCAAATGTGAAAGGGAAACAATTATAATGGACTAGATTAAAACAAGGGTAAAATGCACTATATATACTATTCAAGTGATTTGCCAAATAAGGTAGTAATTACCTCCTATATAGTATTATAATAATCTCATAAAACTCTCGTGTTTTTTATAATATTGTACATAACCTTCCTACCGGTAGTTGGTTTATCCAAGTTAAATAGTGTGTGCATCTCATGCACTAACTTTGTGTCGTGACTATGACAAGAAGGGGTTACGTACAGTTGACATAGAACCACGGGGATTTGATGAGATCATTTTAGTATAACAGAAAGGGATAGCTAGTTTATGATGATAAGTAGAATACGGAGACTAGGTTTATTTGATCATTTCAATACGATAAGGAGGTATCTTATTATTATGAAAAGTACTGGATATTATGCATATTAAATGAAAGATATTGTGGTTTTCATCTTTTTGGTTAATCTTCAGTTATTGAAAATTTATCCTTGAATATTTGCTGCATTTAAAGTTAGTTTTCTTCAATGTTCGAAAATGGTATTAAGTAATCGTTTGCATGAATGTATATGTAATTGGCTGCTAAAAATCTTTTTCTTAAATGATTGGATTTGGAAATGCAGTCTTTGAGTGCCAAAAGGGAAACAATGGAAATGAACTAATATATTTAACGCTCTACTGTAGTCATTTTTTTCCTTATAATTAGTCATTTTTATAATTTTTTCCAGATATATGGCACTAATATATTCTTATGACACACAAGTGCGAATTTTTATATGTAGTATGACTATTCAAAACTTTATTAGAAGACATGTACTAAATGCAGATACAGAGATGCAAATTATAGAGCAAGAAGAAGATGACGAGCAAGATGAAGAAATTGAACCAAATGACTTTATTGCAGAAGAAGATTTAAGAAGTGCATGTACTCAAAGGGCTATGGAGGTCTTACGTGATTCTAGTAGGGATAGATTGGTGCAGGATCATAGAAATGAACATTGAATTTTTTGTTTCAATTCTTAATAGGTTTTCTAAATCTTTCCATGTATTTTGATTATTACTGAATTTATTATAGGCATGCTATGTAATTTTATAACTTCTTAAATAATTAGATAACTTATTGTAGTTTTTATAATTTTATTATTTTTTAATGATTCTACTATTCTTTTATTTTTCTCATATTTATTTTTTTTATCCAACTATATCGTTAAAAGAATTTCTGTCAGCTTTGATATAACTATTTTATGGGCCAAACAGTTTATTAGCTTTAGTTTTGTCTTTTTTGGTCAATTTTATAACCCACAACACTTTTATAGTAAGAGGCCAAATAGGTTCATGAACAGTAAACAGTACTTCTGACATGAAAATGCCAAACAGTTAATAGTTTTTGTTCAACAACACTTCTAACAAAAACTCTATTGTTAAAAGATCTATAACTCAAAAACTTATTTTTTATAACTAGACCAAATAGAACCTTAATCATAAATACTGTCTCAATTTCACAAATTCATAAAAGTGGCCCACATTTCTTACTGGCTTAAAGGCAATATAATTTGCTACTCCCAAAAATATTGACTTGAAATTAATGCATGAAATCGTATTTGGAACTTAACATTTTCAGTGCCCTGATGCGTTCCAGTAGTCACATTAGTTGAACTTGACAGTTTTATCTCATGTGCTACTCTGTTTGCTAGTTTCCTCTTCTTCAATTTTTTTTTCTTTTTCTTTTGGATGAGAGAAACACTAGCAAGAAGTCATTTGGATTCACTCTAAAACTTCTTGCTAGTGTATCTCTCAGTTAGACATGATCCCAACTAAAAGAGTATGGTCCTGATCAGTTAGATATAAGGTCTTTTGAGATTGATTAAAAAAAATTGCCTATTGACTAATTCAAGTCTAATACGTGACCAAATTTCTTACCACACTTAAAACGTTTCACTACTTGATTAACCTTTAAGAACTAATTGTTAATTTTTAAAGTTAGTGTGCCAAAAGGATTCAAGATAAGGTTGTTTTTATTACAATCCTTCAACGGCTCTCATGGCCAGCCTGGTATAATTATTATTAGGCTAGCGGAATGATGGAAAAGTTGTGCCTTCTTGAGAGAACAAGGTACAATAAATAATTGCAAATTGGCCATCTATGGTACAATATCCAGTTGTTTTTGCTTGAAAACAAAAGGGAATAAGTCCAAGCCTAGGAATTGACAATTTTTGTGATTTTTAATAATTTGGTGATTAAATTCAATACTAATGAAAATGAAGCTTGAAAACAATGCATATCTAACATTATCCTCATCAATTACAGGTATATTCATAAAAGAGAACTAAAAAAACCACTGCATAATCATTCAAATTCAATCTCTTTTTGCAGCAATTTAGTGTAATCTGCATCGGCCACGAACCTGGACCAGAACCAGTGTTCTTTCCAGACGATATGCATCTCTTCAATCGGGACGTTCTTAGTCTCCGGCAAGAAGAAGAAGATGAAGATGGTCATCACTACCACGAAGAACGCGAAGAAGAGGAACAAGCCGAACTTCAAGTGGCAGAGCAATGTCAAGAAGACTTGAGCAATTACGAATGTGAAGAACATGTTGACAGATACGTTGATACTTTGAGCAGCAGATCTGATTTCGAGTGGGAAAATTTCACTAGGCACCAACCAACCAAGAGGACCCCATGACCAGGCAAATCCAGCAACATAGATGCATATGAACAGCACCACCACAATGGCATACCATTTTGGTAACTCTCCAGGATTTCCATCTACCCCGAATTTTATTCCAATGCATATCGCGACAGCAATCTGCGCGTATAACAAGAACTTGTAAACATCTAAGTATCACATAATATGATATAGTCTAAACGAAACATAACAATACGCGTTTTAAGCAAAATGGCATACCTGACAGATGAGCATTTGGGTGCCACCCTCCAGAAACAGAAATCTCCTTCCCCACTTATCAACTCCATAAATTGAAACCATGGTTGCAATAACATTCACACCACCAGTAATGACAGCAGACATTAACGAAGCATCATCTCCAAAGCCGATTGTTTTGAACAAAACAGGAGCGTAAAACATGATCACATTGATTCCAGTAAGTTGCTGAAAGAATGGAATCAGGATAGCCATTGTCAGTTGTGGCCTATACTTCCTTTCCAGGATATTTCTCCAGGGGTGTTCCACTTGCTTAGAGGCCTCACTAGCCGCTACTAAATCATTAAACTCTTCATCGACACTGGTAATACCCCTGATCCTTTTGAGCTTTGCTTTTGCCTCATCGTGCTGGCCATGCTCGATCATTGAGTTTGGTGTCTCAGGGAGGACAAGCGATCCAACCGTGATGATCAGGGCAGGAACCATAGCTCCTCCCAAGCTCAGACGCCATCCCCATCCACCATGAATTTTAGCAAAGAAGTAATTCAACACATTGCCTACTAGGATACCAATTGTGATTGACAATTGAAATCCAATGTTGAGTGCACCCCTATACTTGTAAGGAGCCATCTCAGAGAGGTACAATGGCACGGACTGCAGAAACATACACAAATCAGTGTCATGTTAACACCAAACCCTACCTTGTGGCAAAGCAACCTTAGATAATTTCTCATAAATCTCAGCAAATCAATCCACAAAAGATGAACTGAAAACACCCAAGGGTTATAATCATGTATTTTGAGTTCGAATCATAACCTCGATAGTCATGGGTATGAAAAATAAATTGAAAATCCAAAAGAGGAAAAGAGGGGAAAAAATGTCACTTTCTTGGGACCACATATCCTTTAAAACACTTATTTTTTATTTTGGACAAAATGGTCATTAATCTTTCAATTTAGTGATAGTTATTAGTCTTTGGAACAAAACTTATTAAAAAATAACGTTAGTAAACACGTGAATGTCACGTGGCCGCAAAATACATAAATTTTAGGGTACTTATATTATACAACGTGACAATATTATCCTTGAAGATTTGTGAATTTTACGGCCACGTGCCATCTACGTGTTTACTAACGTTATTTTTTCAACGGATTTTGCTCAAAGGACTAAAGATTGTCACCAACATGAAAGATGAATGATCATTTTGTCCAAAATAAAAGATAAAAAACTTAAATATAAAAAAAGGCCAAGATGTAGAATCATTTCGGTAAATTACCCGAGTGATTTATTGTTGCAAGTGTCAACAAAAAAAAAAAAACATGTAGGAGTCTCAAAGAGCGTGCTCATAGAAAAGATTGGCTAGCTAGGAGCTCTAGACTAGGGTTTCTCCCTCAAAATTGAATGATTGATCTCCTATGGAGTTGTTTCATCACTTATTTTTATTTTGGACAAAATAATCATTAATCTTTCAATTTAGTGATAGTCATTAGTCTTTGGAACATAACTTATTAAAAAATAACGTTAGTAAACACGTGAATGTCACGTGGCCGCAAAATGCATAAATTTTAGGGTACTTATATTATACAACGTGACAATATTATCCTTGAAGATTTGTGAATTTTACGGCCACGTGCCATCTACGTGTTCACTAACGTTATTTTTTCGACGGATTTTGCTCAAAGGACTAAAGATTATCACCAAAATGAAAGATGAATGATTATTTTATCCAAAATAAAAGATAAAAAACTTAAATATAAAAAAAGGACAAGATGTAGGATCATTTCGATAAATTACTCGACTGATTTATTGTTGCAAGTGTCAACAAAAAAAAAAAAAAAACATGTAGGACTCTCAAAGAGCGTGCTCATAGAAAAGATTGGCTAGCTAGGAGCTCTAGACTAGGTTTTCTTCCCCAAAATTGAATGATTGATCTCCTATGGAGTTGTTTCATATCCTTCATGAAGGGTTTGTAAGATCAGGCATCGGTTGATGCTTTTCAATTAGCAACCAACAAAGAAAAAAGAGTGACGAAACTTAACCCCTATTAACTCTACTTGTATATATATATTCCTTATGATAATTTTTGCTCATCTGACATCACGCATGACAGCAGTGATCTCCCAATATTTGATGAATTTATGGGAGTGAAAGGATGAAAAACCATCTAAAATAACAAGTAAACTGCGCACCTCAGATTTAATGTTATTAAGTTGCCTAAACAATAATTAATTCAACTCGGAATATGATGCTGCAGCCTGCAAATATCTCCAAGGTTCAGCTTGACCTTTCTTGTTCTCTCATATTATTCACCCTAGCTTTGCATTGTGTCTTGCCGGCTATGTTTCAGCCTCTAAATTTATAACAATATGCACTTTGGCTTGTATGGTTATTCGGCTTCTAATTCACCATAAATACTTCAGATTATGGAGAATCATATGCAAGAACAACAACAGTCATTAGTAATATATTTCCTACGTGCAAAGGAAGCAAGAAAAATGGCCAAAAATGGAGCTTCAGTGTTTCTAAACATGGGATTAGTGCTCTCACTTCTTCTCATTATCACCTTGGCTGAGAGCAGAACACTCTCTGGTGAGTCTTAAATCATTCAAACACTAGTAATTAATTAGTTGGAGAAAATATGGCATTTAATGCCATTGATTGCATAACAATTTTATGGTGCTCCATGTAATGCTTTGCATACCCAAAATGATCACAGGGATGGATCACTATAGTGTTAGTAACGACTGCAGACCTCATTATTATTTTAAAAAAATTAAAATAATTGTACTATTGCAAATATCTTTTTTAAATGTATGTATTTTCAGCATGAAAAATTGAATTAATTTCCACGGAGAAAACATTAGAGTTATAACACCCACAAAAATAAAACTTTGGATCTATCCCTAAATACTAGTACAAGTTTTTCAATTCATGGTACATTGGCATTTTTTTACCCTTTGTTCTTGAAATCAACAGGTGATGCAGTTTCAACACCAAGTTGTGATGCAGTAGTCGGTGTGCAAAGTAGTGACAATTGTTTCAGCATTGTTGAGTCTCTCGGCTTGACTGCTGAATTCTTTGGTGGGATCAACCCCAATCTCAATTGTGATGCACTTTTTGTAGGTCAATGGCTTTGCGTTAAAGGGACAGTAAATTAAACTGATTGATGAGAAACTAATAGTCACTATGACTTCTAGAATAATATCGAGAATAAGGAGGCATTTCTTGAATGCTTAGGTCACTCTTTCTACATGAATGATGGATGTATTGAGGATGGCAATTGCTATTGTTGTTATTGGAATTTTAAGATGGTTTATATAAATGTATTTTTCCTATATTTTCATATCAATTTATGCTTATTCTTGTTTATAGTAAAATGTGAAAATATCTAAACTGATGTCTAAACGACTATACAATCTCCTATATTTTCATATCAATTTATGCTTATTCTTGTGTACTCACCCAATCCAAGAAATGTGTTGCAACACTTTTAAATTTACCCATAGGTGAAGTTTATAACATAGCTTTTACTTACTTTCATTTACTATTGCTTTCAATAGAAATGATATACTGTGTCACGACCCCAAAACTAGTTTTGGCAAATCTTAAGAAATATGACTACCAAGCACTTAATTAGGAATACCCTTTGAAACTCGTAAGGCACTAAGCAAAATAAACTTATAAAACCACAAGCAAGGCCACAAGTCTTAGAGCATCTAACCCATAAGACAGAAATTGAAAGGTATGTCTCCAAAACAATTAAGGTGGCAATTGGTATGTTGGATTGAGTTGGGAATTGAATGATATTCTCGCCTCTTTTTTTATTCCCAAGTATGGTATAAAGTAATGAACCTGGAATTACATTCCTTAGGTAATCCGACTTTTTCTAATATAGGATTAGTCATTTTAGATCAAATATATGGGATAAACCCATTCCAGGTTCATGGGATTGAACTTGTTTATCACATGACTAAAACCCTTTTCAAAATGTATTATCTTACAGAACTAGCCTTTATATAGATATTATTATCTTAAAAATATAAATAAACATATTATATATATATATATATATATTACAAAATTCATTTGACAAATGACCAAAATGCCTCTAAAAAAAACATATCACAAAACTAACCCTTTATATACATATTATTGTCTTAATAATAATAATAATAATGATAATAATAGTCATAATAGTGATAATGGTAATAATGATAGTTATAAATGATAATAATAGTAAATAACAATAAATAATAAATAATAAATAGTAAACATATTATATACATGTCACCGAACTCATTTGTCAAATGACCAACATGTTTTTTAAAACATAACATATTACAAACTTAGGCCATTATATATATGTTATTGTCTTAAGCATAAAAAATATATAACAATAATATTTGTAATAATAATCATAATACTATAATAGTAATGTTATAAATAATAATCATCTTATCAAATAATAATAATATATAATAGACATATTATATATATAATAACAAAAAAGGCAATCTTGTGATATATACAAGTCATTCCCAATACTATTTTGGTATACTAATTATCAAACAAGTGTTTAGAATCAATATATGTATTCACATCTTTAATTTTTTAGCATACCAAGCTAGACATAGTCTTTGTCAGTTATCTCACTCTCATTAACTTATTAGATTCTTGTCCAAATTCATTACAAGATACCAATCGACATCTAAAACAATAGCTCACAATGGTTACATAAATCTTTAAAAAAAAAATAAAATCGGATGGATAAGATTCTGAATTTACATAGTCTTGAATTGACTGAACATTGAAGTGGTTCAAACATCATAAAGGAATAATCCTAGCGTCAGAGGAGATCATCTAATCCTATAGCATCAAGAAAAGTCACTCCATTCACATTCACCATGAGTAAAAAACCTAAATTTCAAAAAGAAGACAAGCTGACAAATAAAATCTCATTAAGTACTAGGCTTCCAAAATGGAATCATTATTCTTAAGAAACATCCATTTTCGAACACATGCATAAAACATAACATAACGCAAATAATTACTTTTGGAAAATGTAAATGTAAATATTCACGATGTGAAGTATGGAATAGTTGCATGCTTCTGAAAAATTCAAAGAACAAATTATAACCCAAGATAGTCAGAATATATATGTACAATCCTCACCATAGAAAAGCTAAACAAATTAACGTGCTCATAGAAAGATTGATAGTTCTAGACTAAGTTTTCTTACTCGAAATTGGATGACTGATCTTCTATTCAGTTGTTCAATATCCTTCATGAAGGGTTTTATAAGATCAGGCATCAGTTGATGCTTTTTAATCAATGAATTTAGTTGTTACCGACCATTTAAAAAAAAAGAGTGAAGAAACTTAACTCCTGTTCACACTTATACACACACATATTATATATATATATATATATATATATATATATATTATATTTATGATCTTATGTCTTATGATAATTTCTGCTCATCAGAAATCAGGCATGATAGCAGTGCTCTCCCAATATGCGATAAATTTACCAAATAAAAAATAAAAAGAGATAAATTTAGGGCCTACATAAATTACCTTGCATATATTGGATGCGAATTGATGAAAAACCATCTAAAATAACATGTAAAATTCGCATCTCGTATTGTTCACCCTAGCATCGCATTGTTTCTTGCCGGCTATCTCTTAGCCTCTAAATTTGTAACAATGCACTTTGGCTTGTATGGTTATTCGGCATGTAATTAACTATAAATACTTCTGACTATAGGAAATCACATGCAAGAACAGCAAGAATCATCAATATATATATATATATCTTTCCTACGTGCAAAGGAAGCAAGAAAAATGGCCAAAAATGGAGCTTCAGTGTTTCTAAACATGGGATTAGTGCTCTCACTTCTTCTGATTATCACCTTGGCTGAGAGCAGAACACTCTCTGGTGAGTCTTAAATAATTCAAACACTAGTATTTA